>CM074721.1:76440870-77794203 GCA_037306005.1 Rhinophrynus dorsalis
GCTATAGAGCCAGCTTGGGTTAAAAAGTTTAAGGCTGCAACTAGGGACCTCAGGTCCACTCTTCAACTCTTTCCCTCTCAGGTACAGGGTGCACTGTCGTTATGGCAGGCTCCCTCTACTATCAGGACCTCCCTGCCTAAACCACAGGGGGCACCTAATGTGTCTGATTCTTCAGAATTGTTGCAAGATTCTGATGTTGAGGATGGTACAGTTATTGAGTCTTCCAGATCTGTTGGAGACCCCTTTGAATGTGACCCTGAACTCTCTGCTGAGGGCTTAATTAGAGCCGTTCTGACCACCCTCAACCTTCCCTTGAGTCAAGAGGTTCCCTCTGACCCAACTGATGTCTTTCAGAAACCGGCAAAAGCTGTTACTTGTTTTCCTCCTAACCCTACTCTTGAACGTTTGGTTTCTGATGCTTGGAAAAATCCTGACAAGTCCTCTTCAGTCTCGAAAACGTTTGCTAAACTTTATCCCTTTTCTGAGGCTGAACTGGCTAAATGGGTTCATCCTCCCAAGGTGGATGCCCCTGTCTCTAGACTGTCTAAATTGACTGCTTTACCTGTATCTGATGCTTCTGCTTTACAGGATTGGATGGACAAAAAGTTGGAGGTTTGCCTCAAGTATATTTTTGCCTCTATTGGTACTGCTATGCGTCCGGCCTTTGCTGTGGCGTGGGTTAACCGGGCCATCGCGGTCTGGACTGAGCAACTCACCACAGCGGTCTGTCAGGACGTGCCTGTTTCGGAACAATTGCGCTTGCTTGCTAATATTTGTGAGGCCCAGAATTATGTTTCTGATGCTGCTTTTGACACTGTCCGCATGATGGCTAGGGCTTCTACCTCTTCTGTGGTAGCCAGATGTGCTCTTTGGCTTAAGATTTGGTCTGCTGACACTGCATCTAAGAAGGTTTTGCTCTCTTTGCCTTTCCAGGGTACTTCCTTGTTTGGGTGTGAGCTCAGGAACTCATTAGCGAGGCTACCGGGGGTAAGAGTACCCTTTTGCCTTTGGTCTTCAAGAGAAAGTTGCCGGCTAAGCGTTGCTGGTCCTTTCGTTCCTTTCAGACAGAGGCGCGTTCGACGGCCAAGTCGGTTCCGTCTGATTCGCGTCCTTCCTCCAAGCCCAAGCAGTCCTGGAAGCCCAAGGTTGCCTCCAAGCCCAAGGCTTCCAAGGCTGCTTCGGCATGACTCGCCGAACCCGGGTCCGCACCCTGCCGTGGGGAGACGTCTCCACCTCTTTCGCAGGGTCTGGGAGGAATCTGTGACGGACCCATGGGTTTTACAGGTGGTTTCAGAGGGATACAGGATCCCTTTCTTTTCCCTTCCTCCCTTTCGTTTTCATCTCACTCGTTCTCCTCAAGATGCAGAGAAACTGCGTCTGTTCGACGGCGCTATTCAGGATCTCTTGGACAAGGAGGTCCTGGAGCCTGTGCTTCCTGTGGACATGGGTTTGGGGTTCTACTCCAACCTTTTTGTGGTGACCAAGAAGGACGGCAGGGGTCGTCCTATTTTGGATCTCAAAGATCTCAATTCCTTTGTGGTGAAGACCCAGGAATCTCTGCGCACTGTGATTGCCGCCATGTCTCCAGGGGAGTTTCTTGCTTCTCTGGATCTTCAGGATGCGTATCTGCACATCCCTATTCATCCAGCGAGCAGGCAGTATCTGAGGTTTGCCTGCGGCAGGGGTCATTTTCAGTTTTCAGCTCTTCCGTTTGGACTGACAACTGCTCCCCAGGTCTTCCAATGAGTTCTGGGAGCATTGATATCTGCCCTCCATCGGGATGGCATAAGAGTGACTCTGTGCATGGACGACTTGCTATTGAAGGCGGAGTCTGCGGAACTTCTTCATCACCAGGTTCAGACCTGCATTCATGCCCTCACTCGTCACGGTTGGTTAGTGAATTTGGACAAGTCTGACTTGACTCCATCCCAGCGTCTCATCTTCCTGGGTCTACTGTTCAACACTCAGAAGGGTATGGTGTTTCTGCCAGAAGAAGTGGCTCATCAAATTGCTCAACGAGTTTCAAGGATCCTGGCACTCGAGTGGATCCCAGTGCCGAAGTTGTCTTCACTGGTGGGGAAGTTCATCTCCACGATAGAGGCGGTGCCATTTGCGATGGCCCACACCAGGGAACTTCAGAGGTTTGTGATCCAGACGTGCAAGGATTGACCGGATCATCTGAAGCTGTCAGTATCTCTACCTCCTCGTGTCGAGTTGAGCTTGGAATGGTGGTTGGACCTTTCCCATCTCCTGAAGGGGAGACCCTTCTGGATCCCTTACTGGACCAAGGTCACGACGGACGCCAGTCTCTCGGGCTGGGGTGCTGTCTTGGGTCGCATCAGCGCTCAGGGGAAGTGGTCCTTGGAGGAGTCCCTTCTCCCCATCAACATTCTGGAACTTCGGGCGATTTTCCATGCTCTGCGCCATTGGGAATCTCAGCTGGAGGACTGTCCGGTCAGAGTGGAATCCGACAACACCACCGCCGTGGCTTACATCAACAAACAGGGCGGGACAAGAAGTCTCGCCGCGTGGCTAGAGGTCAAGGCCATTCTGTCCTGGGCTGAGGTTCACGTTCCCGCCATTTCGGCGGTGCACATTCCAGGCGTAGACAACATCATGGCAGATTTTCTCAGTCGTCACACGGTCGACAGCGGAGAGTGGGAACTCCATCCGGAGGTGTTTCAACTATTGACCCAGATGTGGGGTGTACCTCTGGTGGATCTGATGGCAACCAGGCACAACAGGAAGGTTCCAACATTTTGCTCCAGGTGGAGAGACTCGCTGGCTCTGGCGGTCGATGCCCTGTCGATTCCTTGGGTGTTTTCCCTGGCCTACATCTTTCCCCCCCTTCCAATGTTGATCAGGGTGATCCAGAAGCTGAAGGTGGAGCGTTGTCCGGTCATCCTCATTGCTCCGAATTGGCCTCGTCAGTCCTGGTATCCGGACCTTCTGGCTCTGTCGGTGGCAGAGCTCTTTCCGCTTCTCTCTCGTCCAGATCTTCTGATACAAGGTTATCTGTGGAAGGAGGATGTTCATCGTCTCCATTTGACGGCCTGGAGGTTGAATCCTCAATTTTGAAGAAGAAGGGGTTTTCTTCTGCTGTGGTGTCTACCATGCTTCGGGCTCGTAAGCCTGTTTCGTCCAAGATCTATCACCGGGTCTGGTCAACCTTTCTGTCTTGGTGTGCTGACAGGGACCTGTCTCATGATTTTCATCTTCCTACCATCCTGGCCTTTTTGCAGGACGGTGTGGATAAGGGGCTCAGTTTGAGTTCTCTTAAGGTTCAGACTTTGGCGCTTTCTGTCTTTTTCCAGGAGCGCATTGCTATCCTTCCTGATGTCAAGATCTTCTTCCAGGGTGTGGCCCATGTGCGTCCCGCTTTTCAGGGCCGGCTCCTCAGTGGGATCTTAATCTGGTTTTGGGAGTTCTCCAGCGCCCTCCCTTTGAATCCTTGGCTACAATTCCTTTGCGCCTTTTGTTGTGGAAGATGGCCTTTCTTTTGGCTATCGTATCTGTCCGCCGGGTGGTGGAGTTACAAGCTCTCTCCTGTAAACTACCTTATTTGGTGTTTCACAAGGATAAAGCGGTGCTTCGCACTTCTAAGGAGTTCTTACCTAAAGTGGTTTCTGAGTTCCACATTAATCAGGAGATTGTGGTGCCCTCTTTCTGCCCTAACCCCTCTTCTGATAAGGAGAGGGATCTCCATTTGTTGGATGTTGTGCGTTGTCTCAAGTTCTATGTGCATCGCACAGAATCCATCAGGAAGTCTGACGCTCTGTTCGTCATTCCGGAGGGTCCTAGGGCTGGGAGACCGGCATCCAAAGTGACTATTGCATCTTGGATTAAGTCTACCATTCGTAAGGCGTACGAATTGAGGAATAAGCATGTTTCCTTTCGGGTTACGGCCCATTCTACCAGGTCCATTGGGGCCTCTTGGGCCTACAAAAATCAAGCGTCTGCTGATCAGCTCTGCCGGGCGTCCACTTGGTCCTCTGTGCACACCTTCTCGAAGTACTACCGTGTGGATGTGCTGGCCTCGGCTGATGCCAGCTTTGGGAGGAAGGTCCTGGAGGCAGTTTTGCCTGTTTAGGATCTTCTTCTTCTGAATTTCTTAGTGCTTCCTTGCTGCTGAACCCTGTTGGCTGTAGTTTAGTGTGCTGTGTAACAGTTCCTGGGGTCTGTTTTTACCCCTAGTTGGTGTCCGTTGACACTTCTGTTTTGTTGGGATCTCTATCCGGTAGGTTCATAGAGGTCCTGGTGACTTTGGGGTCTTGCGCCTGGTTCTTGCCTCCTTCCCACCTCAGGGTAACTCAATGGTGGGACATCCCAGAGTTACCAGTAACCTGTATTGGACGACAGTGAAAATAGTATTTTAGTCTTACCTGTTAAATCATTTTCACTTAGTCCATACAGATTACTGGTCTCCCACCCTGTCAAGAGACCATGCTTGGCTCTCCTTTGGGGCATGCTCACAGTAGTCTTCTTCTCTCCTATTTCTGGTCAGTTAGTAGGGTCTCAAATCATTCTGGTGTTAGCTGACTGGGAAACAGCTGAGGAGGGAGGGGAGGCTCCGCCCCCTGCATACATTTGGAGAAATATTCCTGCCTACTTAAAGGGGTGGATCACCTCCCAGAGTTACCAGTAACCTGTAGGGACTAAGTGAAAAGGATTTAACAGGTAAGACTAAAATCCTATTATGTACATTTTGGCCTATATGAGCCTCATCGGTGTGGTGCAGCTGAATCCCTCTAGGCACATGGAAGCAAGGGCCCTTACACTTAGAGAGACTGTCTGTGGGCGGGACCAGTCGGATATGGATATGAAGATTTCCTCTCTGCAATGGCACGTAGGAGTGAAAAATGTGAGTTGTAGCACCATTGAGAGGCTACCATGCCTTAGAACAAAACACTTTATCTTGTTCATGCTTGATGTGTGCTTCTCACAACTCTTTTTGTCTCCCTAAGTAAAGGGCATCCCAGGTATGGGCCCTTGCTTCCATGTGCCCTAGAGGGATTCGGCTGCACCACACTGATGAGGCTCGCATAGGCTGAAACGTACGTCTGTGGTTTTGCAGTTTCTCTCAGGGGGAGAGGATTTGCCTGACATTTTGGAGCTGGACTGTCTGTGGGCGGGACCAGTCGGATATGGATATGGATATGGATATGAGTGTTTTTCACTCCCATGTGCCATTGCAGAGAGGAAATGTGAGTTGTAGCACCATTGAGAGGCTGCCATGCCTTAGAACAAGACACTTTATCTTGTTTGTGCTTGATGTGTGCTCCTAACAACTCTTTTTGTCTCCTTAAGTATAAGAGCATCCCAGGCATGGGCCCTTGCTTCCATGTGCCTAGAGGGATTCGGCTACACCACACTGACGAGGTTCACATAGGCCAAAAGGTACGTCTGTGGTTTTGCTGTTTCTCTCGTGCGGAGAGGATTTGCCTGGCATTTCGGAGCTGGACTGTCTGTGGGCGGGACCAGTCTGATATGGATATGGATATGGAGATTTCCTCTTTGCAATGGCACATGGGAGTGAAAAATGTGAGTTGTAGCACCATTCAGAGGCTACGATGCCTTAGAACAAGACACTTTATCTTGTTCGTGCTTGATGTGTGCTCCTCACCACTCTTTTTGTCAATACAAGGATCTCTGCTGTGCGCTATTTATTCCAAGGCCTGATCAGATGACCAGGGGGCACCCCTTGAGATTAGAGGAAAGGAGGTTTAGACTTCAGCAGAGGAAGGGTTTTTTTACAGTAAGGTCTGTTAAATTGTGGAATTCTTTGCCCAAGGAGGTGGTTATGGCAGATACAATGAACACATTCAAGAGAAGATTAGATACATTTCTTTCCAAAGGCAACATACAGAGTTATACTGTTTATTAGTAGGCAGATCAGGAAGGTCTGATAAAGACTAATTTAATTGGTAGCAGGAAAGCTATAAAATTCTCAGTTACTGGGGTATGAGGAGAAGATTGAACTTGACGGACTTGTGTCTTTATTCAACCTAATTTACTATGTTACTATGTTACTATAAATATACAGATATTATTAGGTCTCTTAGTAATACAAATAAACATATTGTGCTTAACAGTTTCTAATATTTCTACATTTAAAAGTTAATGATCCATTGTCATATGCATATGGGTTAATTATGTTAATGTGGCACTTTGCCACATGAGCTAAGCTCTGATAGCTGCCTATGCCGGAAGAGTTCAAAGTTTCAACATCGCCAACCTGAGTTTGGTGAAGCCGAGATCTCCCTGTAGCTTCATATGCAGCTACAGCCATGGACACAAGCCCCCCCTTAACCCTCTGAGTGCCAATGGGGTAAGCAACAAACTGCAGAGCAATGCATTGCTCACCTCTTTGGCACTCATAGGGTTACATTATGAGTGCCTCAATGATCTTCGTACATTTCTAAATTAAACTGGGCAATTCAAATATGATCAATTGTCGCAAGATTCCTGGTGAATGAAAAACATGCAGTTTCTGCTTAAAGGGATATTAATGTTTCATAATAAAAGCAGCTCTAATTAATCATCATCGTATTTGGACTTTGGAGAGTGTTATTTCAATTCTGTCAGAGTTGTAGTTCCAGAGTAATTCAATGACAAAGTATCCCTCTCCCGCCCCTTTTACTGATGTAACACTGTTCAGCCAGAGCAGAAGGGAGGTGCCCAGGTGGATTGCAGAGAGGGACAATCTTCAATTAAGATAAGGGAAAAACCTGAAAAACTTGTCAAGGGGGGGCAGTGCATTCATTGTTCTCATAGGAAGAAGATTGTCCCCTTCTGTTATCTGTCTGGTCTTACAACCAAATTCCACATCTGAGAAGAGATACACTAGGTAAATGGGGCAACTTTGCTTGTGAATATCTCGCAAACCATAAAGGTTTGAGAGATAAGACTTATATCTTTCTTAATGTTTTTTTTAATGCCTACAAAATAAAATAAAGATAAAACGAAGGATTACTATCCCTTTAAATTAAAAACAAAAGTCACTGGGTTATGGTGAATAAGAATGTCACTTTAGAGAAATCTCCATCAGTGATAGATGGCACAGATACAGACATAAGGCAAGCAGGACGCCTCCCTCTACCTCTCTGGTACAAATAGCACCAAGTTAGAGACTAAAGAAGCTGCTAGCTGCTGCTGATCATATAGTAGAAAACACTGTACTCTCACCCTATTTTGGCCCTTCACCACTATACTCTGAGATTTGGGTCAAAACTTTAAGTCTCAGGGCCAGACCCTCAGAGTTCTCAGGTATGTATATAGGGGAGGCTACACATTCATTAGAGATACAAGTTTCGGACTAGATTTTAAGGATCTCATATAAACATAGCTGGGAACGTTGCTTTGTGGACTCCTCTGGTGCCGCTGATTGAGATCAATGATGCGATTCACTTCAGAACAGGGGCAGGTCTTACTTGCAAGTGGGGGAGGGGCTTCAGAAATATAAAAAAAATAAAGTATCGGTTGGGTAAAGGAGGAGAAGTGGGCGGGCAGTGGGGAAATCTAGGGAAATCCTTACAGTTTGGAATTCTTGTAGCTCTCGAGGATCAAACTTGGACATCCCTGATATAAACAGAGAAATCCATTCATATCTACAGTTATAGTTTCCCTTAAATCAAAAGACAATCTTAATTAAAATATATAATAAATTGTTGAAATGAGTTTCATTCATTGTACTACTATGAAGCGTACAGCCAGACAAATCTTCCATAAATACCAGCTTCATTTTTTCTCTTTCACAGACGTTTCTTCTAAAGATGTGTAACAGCAAGGGAAGGACCAAATATCATTAAATGAGAAACAGAATGAGATTTCTGCATTTTGTTTGGTGAGTGGGTGGATGTTTTTGATGAAATCTGCAACGCACAGGAAGACTGAAGGACAGTAACATTCATAGCTAAATGTTCATTCACCATGGTACAGAACAGCACAAATCAACATTTTCATTAGCATCTACTATGTGAAATATTGAGAACAGGTTGATAATAGACAAGTTGGCACTTAGAAGAAAACCTCTAGAGCCAAACAGTAAAACAATGAATCTCAATTCATGTCATGCCTGGAATATCAAGAATGACGTAAAACAAAGTTAGTAAACCGGCAGCTTCCTGACTCCCACAGAGAAAATCAGCGTACAGATATTGATGTTATATCTTATGACCAGTGACAGTTCATATAGCATAACTGTGTGCTCTTAAAGGAACATAACACTCCAAGTAATAGACCCCCCACTTACCAAAATCTCTGCTGAAATATCTAATGGGCTCTGTATGCCCTATGTTCAAAACAAAAGTAGATTTATTCTGGGGCAAATCACCTGCATCATAGGGTTGAAATAAAAATGACCAACATTTTCACAGATTGTTATGGTTCTTTTAACCCCTTGAATGCTAGATAGGTCTCCAACATTCAAGAGTTTAACCCTTTCAGTACCAGGGGGCACTGGTTAGCGCATTGTATTGCAATGCACTGGTTACCCCTCTGGTACTGAATGGGTTAAAATATCCCATTTACATCAGTGGGAATGTTTCTTTGTCAATGACAGATAACCGACACAGATCTCCTTCGAGAGGGCCAACACAGATCTCCTTCTGTCAGCTTTACAGCTGACATCAGGGAAAGGAGAGGGACAGGGGAACTTTGAAATGTTATATGTCTCAAACCATAAAGGTTTGAGAGATGGGACTTGCACCACATAATTTATTTTTTTTAAATCTACAATATAGCATAACCTTATTAGAGGACATTACTAACCCTTTAATGTTCTGATTGTATGGTGGTGAGAAAGATCAATGTGATATGTATGCTATCAAGAAACGTTTTCTATTAGTAAGGTCTCGTTGCTCATGGTCAGAAATGCTTGTACTGTGTAGGAGAACTGACCACAATGTTTATAACACAGATACAGGGTCATACTCAGGAAACAAAATGGGAGCAATTCTGGAGCAAGCCAACTGCACCAGAAGAGAAGAATTAAAATTACCATTTATTTAGATGAGAGTTTTGAACTCCTTGAATGGAGTGTATTGCTTTGAATTGCTTTGGAGACTTATTTAGCATTGAAAGGGTTAAACACCATATTTAAATAAATTGGATTTTTATTGTCTCCTATATTGCATGTGCTTTTTTTCCCCATTTTCTTCCAGAATTTATCAGCCTCTCCTTTCTGTATGTGGTCCACTGAGCTGCACAAGGAACTGGCAGAGACTGCATTCTATCTAGGATTTACAACATGGATACGCACTGGACACAGTGCTTACAATCTATAGCACACATAGGCAGACTGGGCCACAGTGCTGGGTAGGAGGAGGATAGAGTGGTAGGAAGCTGTGAGTTCTGGGGGATATGAGCCTGACAAATCCAGTGAGGCACAGTTCTGTTGGGCACAGTTCTGTTGGGGAGGGAAGTTATCGAACAATGATCAAATGATGTGCTGCATGTTTCTGTATTCCTGTGGCTGACTCTGCTTGATCTTCAGTCAGTGAGAATCTACATTAGCCTTAGAGTCCCTGATATAGGAATTCTCACATGATTATGCATAACGATGTTGGAATACAGAAACGCACAGTACACATACTCAGTGCTATGCTTGAGTCAGCTTCAAATTGTGTTAGCTGCCTGTGCCCCCTCATCCTATTCCTCATATTGTTGTGTTCAAGTAACAAGTCTGTCTTAGACTGATGCTACTATGATGCTGGCTGACTCATTTATTCCTAGTTCTCTAAGCTGTGTGCAGTGGCGTAACTATAGGGGTCGCACCTGCGACTGGGCCTGTCACTCCAGGGGCCCGGCTGCCCCCTGTGACCCCTCCGCCTGGCGCCCGCAATCTCCCTCCGGTGCTCTAGTAATGCAGAGCGCTGGGAGATTACATCATCATGACATCATCTCCCAGCGCTTTGCATTACTAAGAGAACTGCACAGGAGCTCCAGGGAGGTAGGAGATGGGGGCATTGTGAAGATTAAGGGGCATTGTAGAGGCGATCAGTGTGGTCGAAGGGGCCAGTGTGTTGTTGTGGGCCCTTGGCACTTCTTGCACCAGGGCCCGGAGGCTTCTAGTTACGCTTCTGGCTGTGTGCAGTTGTCCTCTGCTTTCTTTATGTGCAGCGTCTCTCACTCAGTGAAGTACCACATGTCTGCAAGCAAGTATCAGAAGATGGCTCTCAAGACAGCAACAACCCGCCCTCACCCAATGTTGTTGGGACATGAGCATTGGACCTGGCATTGAAGATTCTATGTAATAAGCCAGGGCTGTTCAAGTTCAGTTCTCAATGGCCAGCAACAGGCCAGGATGTAAGGATTTCCCTGATTAAGCACAGGTGAGTTAATCGGTGACTCATTAATTCTGTCTGACTCACCTGTGCTTAATCAGGGAAATCCTTACATCCTGACCTGTTGGTGGCCATTGAGGTCTGAACTTGGACAGCCCTATAATAAGCAATATCTAAAAATGTTGTGCCAACTACAAACTGTAGGGTATATGATTAAAGTGACTAGCGTGAATGTGCAGGTGTGACGGGCTCTTTGGTACACCGGGGCAGGGTGCCACTGCTCTACCACTACAATATTTGTATAACTTGCTTCTTTTCCCACCACACCTGTTTTGTTATAGATTCCAGCCTACACCTCTTTGTACACTTTTCAGTCCTCACATAGAACAAGGCACTACATAACATACAGGCTTCCTCCTCTCTAACTCAAATAACCCATATTTTCTTAAAGAGATAGTAACACTTATTACTTAAAAATATATATTTTGTAGGGTTTATCCTCCTGAGTAAAACAAAGGTACTTCAACTGCTGAGAGGTGTTTTATTCATAAGTTATTGCAGCTCAAACTTGATTTTTTTAGGTGCAGTATCTCAATGTCCTGAAATTTCCCAGCAGCGCTGATATCACACCATCCTATGGACATCTCTGGTCAGTTGACCATAAACCTCCACAGGATGGTGCAGCAACAGCGTTCCTATAAAATTTCAGCCCATTGAAATACTGTACCGAAAAAAAGTCATGTTTGAGCTGCAATAACATTTCTCAGCAGTGGAAGTACACTTATTTTACTCAAGTAGATAAACTCTACAATATATTTTTTCCACATTTTAAGGATTACTATCCCTTGAACACATTTCTAGTTGCATCCCTCACCATGCCACCCCCATACTCACCCTTCCACTCTACCTTGCATACATACTTTACTGTGAGAAATGTCTCAGTGTTCATAAGGCGTTGCCCTCCATTCTCTTATGGCTTACAATGTTTTTTTTCCCTTTTCATTTTTCCAGACTTTATTTCCAGGAAAAACAGGAAAAGAACGCCTATGAGCTTCCTTAAATAATTATATGGTACTGGAATGACATTATTCATATTTAACATTCTAGTACCCGAATAGCTTTCATGACTAACACTTCCCCTCTAATGATAAAGTCCTTAAAGGGATAGTAATGTTTCATAATAAAAGCAGCTCCAATTAATCTTCATAGTATTTGGAACATGGAGTGTGTTATTTCAATACTGTCAGAGTTGTAGTTCAAGAGTAATTGAATGATAAAGTATCCCCCTCCCACCCCTTTAACTGATGTAACACTGCTCACCTCAGAGCAGCAAGACTGTCCGGATGGATCTCAGAGAGGAACAATCTTCAATTAGCATAAGGGAAAAACCTGAAAAAACTGTAAAGTGGGGCAGGATTTTCATTGTTCTCACAATTGTCCCTTGCTGTGAGCTGTCTGGTCTCAAGACCAGAATCTACATCTGTGGGGAGGCGGCTTACACTAGGTAAAAGGGGCGGTAGGAGGATACTTTATCATTCAATTACTCTTGAACTACAACTCTGACAGTATTGAAATAACACTCTCCATGGCCAAAATACTATGGAGATTAATTGGTCAGGTTAGAGCCTGCACCGTCAGTCCCATCTGGTTACCATGTGGCACCCTGCAGTGCTTCTCAATGGAAACCGGGACTGACAGCGCAGGAGCACAGACAAGATGTTTGGGCTGATGTCTGGCTTCCAGTCTCCTACAGTAAAGGATTTCTTTATAATGGGCTACATTTGAGAGGTAACATATCTATTATAAAGCTAGTCGCTACCTGCTTAATTATTGCAGGGCGAGTTAATAGCAGGTGAAAGTTCCACCATAAAAACTGACTGTATATATTTTGTTAGCCAAGAGACCAGCAGATACACAATTTCAGAGATATTGACATTTTTATTTCTGTATGGTGATCTCTCCAAGTAAGGTATCATATTCCTAATCTATGGTACTGAAGCTCTTAGCGTAGCTCAGAGATAAATAGTAAATTCAAGTTGATAGTTCATTGTTAACTGTTAGCTTCCGGCGAACCAAAATATTTATTCCTGTTGAGGAACATTAATGTAGTAAACGTATTATTTGGTTTTAGTTTTTATTTTGCCGTCTGTAAAATCCCAAACTGATTTTTTTTCTCATACCTAAGGTCTGCTTTAACCCTTTGAGTGCCAGAAAGTTGCATACCCCCGGGCACTCAAAGGGTTAAACCTTTGAATGGCAGAGGGTGCACAAAACTTGTAAAGCAATGCCTTGCACACCACTCTGGCACTCAGAGGGTTAAACATGTATTTATAATGTCACAATCTGTTTGCTATAGTAACATGTGCTTTATTAAATCAGTGTTAGAGTAATAATATCTGAGTCATTTGGTCGTGAATCATTTTATCTTAAAGTCTTTCCTCAATTTCCTCTGCAGTTTTTTTTAAATTGTACTGTGCATATTGGCAAGTGCGTCAAACTGCTGGGTCACCTCATCAGTGCTAATCATTGTCAATTTCCAGTTAGGAAGTGTTGACAGCTACCTAGTTAGCCAAGTTTTGAGGGGCAACTCAGCTGTGCTGGCCACTCCCACATTCTGAGTTTTGGGTGTGGCCAAAGTAATCCCATTGCCCTTGTATGAGGCTTACATACACTTTTACTGGCTATTATTTAACCCCTTAGAGACATCTTCAGTGCATCAAGTCGTGTGTTTGAGACCTCCGTAACAGCTAAGTGATTAAGATCCTATAACATGGGTACTCAACCTTCAGCATGGCAGCTGTTGGGGAGTAAGTCTCCCATCATCCCAGACCAGCTGTAGGGTGCCTATCCCTGGCCTATAATATATGTGCTCAAAAATATTCCTGCATAGGCTGAGTATTATCTGTACCAGGTAAGAGTGGTAGGGCTAGGAGTGGAAGCATATGAGGAGTAGGGGTGTGCCCATGGGTGGGGCTGAGAGCACCTTGCTTGCGTTTACCTAGGAGTACCTGAGATGTAAATCTGGCCCTGAGGTTTATTAAGGAAATCTGTAAAATAAGAGAGAATTCTCAGGGCTGGATTGCCCATAAGGCAGAGTATGCAACTGCCTAGTGTATTGTGAGGGGTGCCTCAGTTTCGCTGGCAATACACACTGTGAAAACCTGTGGGCATTGTCAATCTAATAGCAATGAACCAAAGATCCAGTATGAGTTATGATAACTGGTTAATCTATCGAGGCAATGTTCAGTTTATATACCAATCTGGCTGATTGATATGCCTTTATACTATAGAGTTTTTTTTTGTTTATGTATTAAGGTCAGGGGTGTAGCTAGGAACTTGGTCCAATCGAATACACTTTGCAGTCCAATTGCACCATTACTAGTATGGAGATAAGCATTATTATATGCCCCAAGCTGGCAAGAAGACCTAAAGAGCAATTATCACATTTTACTAAGTCCTATGTGAGCAAGTTTAGGAAATAGCCCGGGGCTGCATTGTACCTCCTGAAAACAGCTCATGTTGGCTGGACTATAACCCAAAAAAGTGGCTCATAGCCACAAGTTTTGCTTGTTGCATGTGCAGTCCCCATAGACTCTCTGTATGTCACAGCTTACCTTGGTTTCAGCGGCCGTTCATGCCGCATGGATGACGCAAGAAGATGGCAGCGGTTGGACGCATCAGAGCAAGATGCGTCATCTGCAGGCACGAGGCTTCAGAGTATAGCAGGCCTCTGTTTTATGCCATGCTTCCTGTAGTCTCCTCCTACCTACTTCCTTCCTCTGAGTCTGCTCCTCCTACCTACTTCCTGAGGAGGGGTTTAAAGGGCAGTCTGAGTCCTGACTCAGTTGCCCTTGCGTTGTTGTACAAAACAGTCCTGTGTCCTTGGGCTCTGTGTATGACCTGGCTTGTCTGACCATCCAATCTGGTGCTGACCTGTGGCTCTGACTATTCTCCTGCCTTATCCTTATAGTGGACACCCAATCTGGTGCAGACCTGTGGCTTTGGCTGACTACCAGAACTGTGTATGATCTGGCTTTTCTGACTACCCTCTTTAGTGCTGACCTGTGGCTCTGTCTGACTATTCTCTTGTTATTCCCCTGTAGCTAGCAGACCCCCAATTTGGTGCGGACCCGGGGCTCTAGTAGACTAGCGATTTAATGACTGCAGGGGAGATTCAAGCTTCCGCTTTCTCCATACTGACTGCAGACGAGAGTCAGGTATCCTCTGCTTCATTGCTGACTGCAGGCGTGAGTCAGGTAGCTCCACATTATGTCGGATCAAGATCCTGTGTTCCAGTTCCTGCTCCGGGTTCCAACAGAGACTACCAGTGGCTGAGGCCTAGTCTCCAGCAGTGTAGCCAATCTGGGAAGCCTACTATTTCTGATAACAGTGCTTGCTGGCTTAGGACCCTCTGCTTGTTCTTGCTATATTGCTATTGTGTACTACCTTACTTATACTTTAATAAATTGCATTTGACTATACCGTACTGACTCCTGAATATCTCTGGGGAACCGTGACACTGTATCTGGCTTTCAAGTCAGATGAAAAGGGTCTATGGAAAGCTGGATTGTGTAGGACAGAGACTGAACTGTGAAATATCAATCTGGCAGTTCAGTCTCTTCCATCAGAACCATTGAGAGGTACAGTGGGGGTCTCTTCAGACCTCCCATAGTTCTCCCCCATTGACCCTCCTGTGCTGTCATTGCACAGGTGACTTCATCAGAAGGTCTGCTTCCAGGGAAGCAGATGTGCTGATAGTGTCCTTTCGGTGGGATAGTTGCCCTTTAAATACAAGTCCAGGGGCATTAGCATTCTACCCCAGTGCCCCATGGCAAGTTTATATTTGGTGCTAGGCAAAAGTGGATGGGGTCCAGGTCGAGTCACTGGAGGTGTAGGGAGTGTGTGGTCAGGGATGGGGCCATGAGCACCTAGGGTTCCTTGCCTGGGGCATCTTTGATGTTAATTCATCCCTAAGTGATGCTTCCCCTTACATTATCACTTATGAATCTTCTGCTTTCACTGTAAATGGCCCTACATCTATATAGGTTAAATTTCCCAAACCTCTGCTTAAGTACCACTAGAAAACTAGTACTAAAATGGGAGCTATACCCTAAAAATAAGTGATTTTAACCTCTTAAGGAGCAATGACATGCAAGAACATCCCAAAATTTGGTCCTTTAAGGACCATTGATGGTCCTGGCATGCCATGTGTTAATGTTCACACTGTGCCTCAGGGCACAGTGTAACCATGCTGGGGAGGCTGTACCTGACTGTTACAAGGCTGGAGTCATCAGTTTCAGGCTTTCTACTGTGGCTCTGCACATGTGATTACTGCTATAGTGATCACATGTGGCAGTGGAGCCAACGTCAAAGGCATTGTATGTATACATTGCCTTTGTTAGTGTTTCTGCTTCCCTCTTCCTCAGTGTGATCATGAGGAAGAGAGAAACAGAAAGAACACACATCCCCACAAGGAAAAATGGCAAAAGAGGGGGCATTTTTAGTTTTATAATAGGTGCTGGGGGCAGAATCAGGGTTAAAGCAGGTTTAATCAATTGATGACCTACTGCTACCTCTTTGTGTCACTGAATAAATGATTTAGAGAAAAGAGCTAAGAGAGAGATTTATAAAAAACATTCTAGCGATAATATTGTCGCAAATCTATCTGAAACTGTGATAATTCTTTATAAATTTGATTTGCCAATATTTTCCTTCTCCCTAACGCCAATTTTCCTCAACCTCTACTAGTTGGTGTTACATGCAAGAAAACTGACATCACACGGTTTATAAGCAACTAAATGCATTTTAACTCCACTATAAAGACAATTTACACATAACTCCATTTTTATAAATCTCCCCCTAAGTATTTTATTTACACAGACTAATTTATAAATACATATAATAAAATTTACTCAAAAAGGGACACCGTGGAGGGAAAGAGGTACATAGGGTACATTCATACCTTTTATCCAGTTAAAAAACATTTAAGTGCAAATTATCACAGAAAAACAATGAAACATTTTTTTTTCCATTTTTAATTCTTGTCAAATTAAATGGTGGGTTATACATATAAATGTGGTTTTAAGAGAAAGCCCTACTTATTCTGAAAATTGGCATATAATATGTATGTTGTACTAAATGAAAGAGAAGGTATATGGTTGAAAAAAGATATACTAAAAAAAAGGCCAAAATGCTCTTGTTCTTTAGTCTTAACCCTTTAGTGACCGGCCGCGCGCACACGCGGCCTGCACTTAACGCCCGCCGAACATAATTTTGAATGACTTCCAGGAAGTAAGTGTACGTCCTCTGTCCACCTGGGACATCTGCTCGGGACGTACATGTATGTCCTCGGGCGGTAAGGGGTTAAAAGACTAAATGCACCATACAGGAATAAATTAAAAAATTACAAAAAATTGTAATGATTGCAGTGGAAATTTTGACCCCTTGAATGCAAACGCATAGCAAAGCAATGTGTAGACCTCGCTAGAATTCAAGGGGTTAAAATGGCAACTGAAATCAATGCTTTTTTTTTTTTAGTTCTCCCCTTTAGTGTAGTTGATTTGTCCCAGAATTCCTCCATTTTCTTGTTAATATGTTGCTGTTAGATTACGATTATAGTGGCAACCTTGCAACCGTAGTAACATGATTGTTGTTACTGTAAAAAAGTAGAGCGATTCTGGGACTGACCAAATGCATCATGGGAACAAATGAAAGTCACCAAGATCTCACTAGTACCCACCTTGCTTCTATTTAGATAGGTCGCTTTCTTATATCAGGCCATTTAAAGACAATACAGTACTGTCAATTATTTTACCTACTGGGATTACCATGGTAATGCATGAAAAGGCAGATATGGCTGTCCCCATACAGCATCTGTAAAACTGAATTTTAGACTTCAAAAAAGAGAGAATTTTTATAGACTAACATGATTTTTTTAAAGATATTAGTCTTACTTTAATGTGTTTACAAGATACAATTACCAAGCTAAATGTCCTTCATACATACAGGTGGGTTTATCTATTTATATAAATATTTTTTGCATAGCAAATGTGGTAGCCTGTATTTACACAACTCCTCTTCCAGTAATCATTTAGTTCACACCTCCTCACAGCGCACAATATATCCTATATAATAATTTGCTAAGGATATTTGTCAGAAGCCGTCATGCACAGTAGAAATGGCTGCATGCGCTGCAGTCATGAGCAGTAGAGACTGCCTGTGCCGTGGCTGGTATGAAGCGGGGCACTCTGAATTCAGACCGGAGTCCTCTCTGCGCACCTTTCCGGGTTCTGCTTGGTCCCAGGAAGGTGCGCAGAGAGGACTGTGGTCTGAATTCAGAGCACCCCGCTCCGTATCAGCAGCGGCGCGATCGGCCAGTCAGTACTGTGCATGACTGCAGTGCGGCCACTGACAAGACAGGATCCGGCCGGTTGCTGGGTGGCACTGTGACCCGTGTAAACCAGTCACTGAATGAAATGAAGTGTAGTTTTTAAATCCCATCCATATTCTACTGACTCATGTCTTGCAGATAGTGTTAAATGAGAAGTGCTCCCTAGTCCAATACAAGAGGGCTGGGAGGGATATAAGCCTCTGACATCACCAGAGTAGAAGAAATTGAAAGCAAAGATGCTTCTTGTTGCCATGGCAACACAAAAACTAGACTGACTAATTAATATTGCACTTACTGCACTTATCTCAGTTTTGTTATGGGAGACACCCTTTAAGCTATAGTCTACAACAAATTTACAAAGCAAAAGAAAAGAAACAAATGGATGGATGGAATGACATTTACAAGGTTACAACATGGTTTAGTTCCTCAGTGAGAACTTCCTTGCTTGAGAGCAGATGTATGAATCAGATGCTTGCTTACTAATTTTCATTCAATCAGCTGTGTTCTGTCTGGAAAATCCTTAACCACTTAATGACCGGCCACGCACGCACCTTGCGGTCCTTTAAGGACCACGGGGCATTTTTTTTTTTTTTTTCGCGGCTGGGTTCCAGACTCCCCGAATGGCGTGCAGCCGCGAGGGGAGCCCAGAATTCCATGACGGTCCAGTTCCGTCATGGGTCCTTAAGGGTATAACAACCCATAACGGAACAGCACCGTCATGGGTCCTTAATGGGTTATTGGTAAGCTAACACTTTAACCCTTTGGGTGCCAGAGAGGTATGCAACACATTGCACTGCAATGCGCTGCATACCCCTCTGGCAGTGAAATGGTTAATGAAATAAGGTTATACATGTTACAACTAAAGTCAGAAACTGATTAAAATGCATATTATTCAGATTGTAAAAACATTATCCGTGTGTCTTTATGTTCTACTCCTTAGCAGTTTAAACGTACCATAAAATCTAATCATACCTTTAAATTAACCCCTTTTTCTGCCAGAGGGGTAATGTGGACCCCTTTCCCTTTGATACTGAGAATATTAACCACAATCCTCAGTCTTTAATCATAAAATCTGTTACTAACACCAATGCATTTAAATTAATAGGAAATGTTATTTCCCCCTCAGTACAGCTGGTTTGCCCCAGAACATAATATAAAATTATTTATGTTCTAGATCATTAATATGTTTTTTCATGTGTAGCAGAGGTGCCATTTTAACGATTTAAGGACCAGATGGGTGTGAAAAGCATTGCGACACTTTCAGTGCCATAGGGACGCCCAATATATTGCGAAACAATACATTGGACACACATATGGCACTCAAAAGGTTAAATCAACAGAGATCTTTGATTGAATTCAACAAACATTAAATATGTTAGACTGCATTTCCAAATAATCTTTCTTATTACAAAAAGAAAATGAACAGTTTCAGCCTCTGTATAGAGATTGCAGGTTTTTCATGAGTCTGCCAACATCACCAGCAATTTCTGTTGCCTTAGCAATTGCAACGTCACATGATACGTACGCACATGAGCTATATCTGAGCACTGAAAACAAGTACTTGAATGGGGACCTCCATATGCTCCGGAGATGAGACTTGTTGTGAAGCATACAAATCATTTCATCTATATGTCCACTAGAATGCATACTTCAGTAAAAGCATTCATTCATCATTGTCTTACTGAGTGCATCGTTTATATAATTTAATAATGGATACTGCTCATATGGTCTACTTATTACATAATTAATATTATAAATTACAATTCCTTCCTGCTAAATGTTATTTATAAACCTATGTTATTACTAACATTTATTTCTGAAGTGCAAATATATATATATTGTGTGTGTTGGGGGGATGGGGGTGTATGAATCAGACAAAACTCATTGTGTTTTCATGTGTCTGCACATTAAGGTATGTATTCATGCAGGGATAGTAAATTGTTAGACCTTCAGCTGCTGGAGACTACAACTCCCATCAGCCCTTGGATGGTTGGGGCTGATGGTGGTTGTAATTCTCAGCAGCTGGAGGTCCATCAGTTAACTGCCCCTGTACTAGAGTGTATGACCTGTGTAGTGCATATTGGTGCACGTCGTTAAAGGGATAGTAACCCCCCCGAACAACGTGATGCCAAAAGACAGCAATGGTGCAAACATACTGAACTCCCTTATTCCCATCTCTCAAACCATTATGGTTTGAGAGATGTAAGGCAAGACAGACCTCCGCTCCCTCCCCCTTCTGCCTGACAAGCTGTAAAGCTGTCAGAGGCAGAATCCGGTCGGCCGACTTTCGGCGGTTCTGCAGGAGTGCTGTCATCTAGATATCTCCGTATAATTAATTCATCGGAATGGTCTACAACATGTGCTTGCAAGCCAGGCACACGTTTTAGATTATACCCATGAAGTAATAATACAGAGATATTTAGATGACAGTGCTCCTGCAGAACCGCCTTCTGGTGCTGGAAGCAGGATCTCATGACGTCCGCTATACAGCGGACGTATGAGAAGGGGGAGGGAGCAGAGGTCTGTCTTGCCTTACATCTCTCAAACCATAAAGGTTTGAGAGATGGGAATAAGGGAGTTCAGTATGTTTGAACGATTGATGTCTTTTGGCGTCACGTTGTTCGGGGGGGTTACTATCCCTTTAAGCAAGAGAGCCCTGTACATCACCCCTATAGCATGTGCAGGGTAATAGAGTAACATTTTGACAATTTCCTCTGTAGCTTGTTAACATATTGTTTTATACCCTTTGAGTGCCAAAAGATGAGTTGCAATGAGTTGGATAACCCTCTGGCATTCAAAGTGATAAAGGTAGAGTTAAAATGTTTACGAAACACTATATAGTAAATAATTTCCTTCTGAGTAAAACAAGGGTACTCCCACTGGCTGGAGATTAGTTTTGCCAGAGTTATTACAGCTGAAACCATTTTTTTGCCATCTAGTTGCCAGATTTCAGATAATTGTTTTATTGCATTCTATGGCAGATGTGAGTCACTGACAACAGTTCTCTATAAAATATGATAGTTACTGATGAGTCACATCCTGTTGATTTGAACTTTTGGGAATTCAGCTCCATGTATATCTGTTTCCAGTTTTTATAACAGTTCAAAACAGTTTGAATAACATCTGTCAGCAGTGGGGTCCCCTTATACTTAGCAGGAAACATGTATAACATATAGATCAGATGGTCAATATGAAGAAGAAAAGCACCACAATCATATATAATAATTTGCTAATGTATGTTTGTCAGAAGATGTCATGCTCAGTACAGACTGCTTGCGCCACGGCTGATAATGTAGTGGGGCGCTCCGAATTCAGACCGTAGTCCTCTCAGCGCACCGAAGGACTACAGTCTGAATTTGGAGTTCCCCGCTCCGTTATCAGCCATGGCACAAGCAGTCTCTACTGTGCATGACTGCACCACGGCCGTTGCTGCCTGGCACTGTGGCCCATGTACACGGGCTGTTCAACTAGTAGTATAATAAACTCACACACAGCTTGTCAGAAAAAGTAAGTAATACACTCACATTTTATATTGGTCAGGATATCACAGTCATCTGACAATAAGGCATAAGGAGAATATAACCTGTCTCCGTTCAGGTAACCCCCCAAGATACTTCAGGATCTTCCAATAGACCAGACTGTTAAAAGAAACAGTAAAGAGGCTTAAACGCTAACACGTTTCACGGCTGCAAAGCCGCTTTCTGAAAGCAAACAAGCCCTTCATTAAAGATTAGGCTGACCATTTCGCACCTTTAAAAAGGGACACACATGAAAAATGCATACTACAGGGTTGCTTTGATTTTGGTGCACTCCTGAAATATGCCTATTTCCTATGGTTCCCTTTTTAAAAGTGAGGTATGGTCAGCCTATTAAAGATACAATGTATGTGTATACCATTGGGGTATTTGGTGGTGGTCATGTTCCATATAGACTGATACACACAGGGGACGTCCTATGTTTGTTCTCCCCTTCTTCTTTTTCAGTATGTATAACATATAGGTTAATAAAAAAAAGTTTATTGCACAGAGGAATGGAACATCGCTAAAAGCCATACACTCATCCACTGTTCTTCCCTTGGCATAAGGGACATTAAAGGTGGAATCTACAGCATATGTAGCTTAGGAAATTCATGTTTGGCAGACGTACAGCTAAGCACCCCCGACGGAGCCACAGTCGGTGGCGACACACATTGGGTGATCGGTTCGTCTGAAGAGTCTTGTTAATACTTGGTTGCCCTTGGGTCTCCGTCTGGTGTGCTTTTTCAGATAAATGTTTTGAAGTTTATTCATCTTGAGTTTATTTTGCATTATATATAGATTTTTATTTTTATGCTTATCTGTATTCCCAGGTGGATGTATATAACTGAGTGGATTCTGCCTATATATATTTCTAGACTCCGCAGAGTTGGTTTTTAACTGGTTTTTATTCTTTGTGATTTGTGTGTATCAATAAAAACCTTTTCTATTTTTGTTACTCTAGTGTGTCTTATTTGGGTGTGTATTTGGGTCTTGTTTGGGGGGGTCTTGTTTGGTCTCTTGTACCATTTGAGTCCCTCATTATGCTATTTGTCTGTTTGTAATTTGACCCTGAGAGCACCTGAACTATTTTAGCTCATAATTGGAAGTTACTTCTTTATAGTGTCCTGTGCAATTCCACTTTTTGTGTTTTTAGAAAGTCATTAAAGGACAGACTAGTATTTATGTATCCCCCTACTTCTTGACTTTTTGTAGGTTTGTGTAATATCTATACAAATACACAGATAGAAAACAACATAAGTGAAGGGTTGTACAAACCTTTTTATTTTCCCACATATGGACACACAAATGCTTACTGCAAAACACACACAGACACACATACTCATATATCCAAAACATTCTATACTATCCTCATCTCCTTTTAAACAGACCTTAAACTTCTGGTTATAGGCTGCAACAGTGGATTAACTAGTTACTGGTTTTGTATTAAGAAACAAATATTGTGACCACCCATCGAGAATGAACAAGACAAAGTGTCTTGTCCTTAGGCATAGTGGCCCCTCAGTAGTGCTACAAGTCAAGTTTTTCACTTCCATGTGCCACTGCAGAGAGTAAATTTCCATATTCATATCAGACTGGGCCTGCCCTCAGACAGTCCAGCTCTGAAATGTTAGGCAAATCCTCTATGTCCAAGAGAATCAGCAAAACCACAGAGGTATGTTTTGACCTATGCGGACCTCATCAGTGTGGTGGAGCTGATTCCCTTTAGGCACATGGAGAGCAAGGGCCCATGCCTGGGATCCCCTTCCACTTAAGGAGACTTAAAAACAAGTACTGATACAAGCACCCATCAAGAGTGAACAAGATAAAGTGTCTTGCTCTTAGTGGCCCCTCAATGGTACTACAAGTCACATTTTTCATCTCCAATGTGCCATTACAAAGAGAAAATGTCCATATTCATATCAGACTGGTCCTGCCCTCAGACAGTCCAGCTATGAAATGTCAGACAAATTCTCTCTGCAAGATAGAATCCGCAATCCCACAAACATAAATTTCAACCTATGTGTGCCTCATTCATGTTGGGCAGCAGATTCCCTCTAGGCACATGGAGAGCAAGGGCCCATGTGTGGGATCCCCTTCCACTTAGGGAGACTAAAAAAACAAATATTGTGACAAGCACCCATCGAGAATGAACAAGATAAAGTGTCTTGTCCTTAGGCATAGTGGCACCTCAATGGTGCTACAAATGTACATCTGTGGTTTTGCTGGCTCTCTTATGCAGATAGGATATGCCTGACATTTCAGAGCTGGACTGTCTGAGGACGAGACCAGTCTGAAATGAATATGGAATTTTCTCTCTGCAATGGCACATGGGAGTGAAAAACGTGACTTGTAGCACCACTGAGTGGCCACTAGGCCTAAAAACAAGATACTTTATCTTGTTTGTTCTCAATGGGTGCTCGTCACAATATTTGTTTCTTAGTCTCCCTAAGTGGAAGGGGATCCCAGGCATGGGCCCTTGCTCTCCATGTACCTAGAGTGGATTGGCTTCTCCTCAATGACAAAGCCCACATAAGCCAAAACGTATGTCTGTGGTTGTCTTGATTCTCTTATGCACAGAGGATTTGCTTGTCATTCTGGAGCTGTACTGTCTGAGGTTGGGACCAGTCTGGTATGAATATGGAAATTTTCTCTCTACAATAACACATGGGAGTGAAAAATGTGACATGTAGCACTGAAGGACCACTATGCCTAGGAACAAGACACTTTATTTTGTTCTTTCTCAATAGGTGCTTGTCACAGTATTTGTTTCTTAGTCTCCCTAACTGGATGTATACTCTCTGGTTACACTTTGATTACCAATTGGTTATGGCTTGATTGCAATCTATTTTTAGCTTCAATACCCATTGGGTATTACACATAGCTAAAATGAAGGGGAAAAAAAAGCAAATTTTTATTAAAGTGGAACTATCATCAAACTTAAATTGAGCCCATAATCCTTATTACCATAGCGATATGCCTATACATACATGTATTTTGCTGCATAAAACTGGTATTAGTGAGAAATATAACTTTCTCTGTCATCCATTACAGGTTACTAGTAACTTCGGGGTAGGCGATCAGCCGCTTTGAATAGGCAGGAACAATTCTGAGAAGTGACTGCTGGGTGGAATCTACATCCATCTCCTTAGCTCGCAGCTAGCCATTACCCAACCAGTAAGATTTGTTCCTTGGTCAATACCCAAGCAAGAGAACAGCTCTGCAATAGTTTTAGCTTTTTTTATTATTTTTCTGTTAGATATGGAATACCACCATTAGGCGGATTACCATCACTGAGAATTCCCATCACCCAAATGTGGATAGCTCAGTTTACCAGGTGCTTTTGTGGATCTAAGCTCGGGGGGAAAAATCTTGGCTGCAAGTTCTTTCCCCAGGAGTTGCTCACTGAGGCTTCTTCTTGATATATGGTAATCTGAAAACAGAAGATCTGCTGAAAAAGGTGAGCACCCTTTGAGTGCTGAGGTCCACATGTCCCATGCTTCCCCTCCACACAGGGGTCTCATTTGGACTTCCTATTACATACTCATGCACTCTTTGGGTTTATCTGTATGTCTGTGAGGTGTTTGGAGCAGGTTTCTGTAGTAACTTAACCCTTTTGCTGCTGATTAGCACATTTTGGGGTATTTTTTTGGGCACTTTCCCTACTGGGACCAGTGTTTATTGGGTCTACTGATTTATTCTAGTGGGATTTTGAGTGAGTTTACATTTTGGTATTCACCTTGTAAAGGTGCACGGTTACCGCATAGACGCCATTGTTCCATTCACTACTATGGGACTTTACAGTTTGGGACATATCTCTGCAACCGCTCCACATAACGAGGTCAGAGATGGATCATTTTGTTGCTTTGCCCTTGCTCTGTCATTTGGCCAAAGTTCTGGGCATATTGGGGGCTTTGGGCACTGTTGGGGTACTCCGTTAGCAAAACTATGATTCCCACGAGCGTTCGTTTCGCTCGCTCGTTTCTGATTGGCTCCCGTTGGGGCAGCCATTTTGTGTATTCGCAGATCGAGTATCCTACGCAGTGCTTGGACTCTCCTTCTCTCCTCAGCAGTTTAACCCTTCGCCTACCAGATAAGTCTTATTTAGCGTTTCCTGGGTGAATTTATTTATCATACACACTGTTTTGTGGGTGTTTTGATACTTTGACCGTTTGACTCTATGAGAATGTCTACTCCATTAGACCTTAGGGCTAAACCTAAGACAAAGAACACTGGGGTGTCTGTGTCCCCCATTGCTCATTGCTCCTCATGTCACTCAGGGTTACCTAGAGAATACTCATGTCATGTTTGCCCAGCATGCGCTGCTGCCCCTGAATCCCCTGCAGGGGCCTCAAGCCATGCACTACAGCCAGTATGGATGCAAGAGTTTAAGGCTACTACCAAGGGCCTCCGGTCCACCTTACAACTCCTTCCATCCACTTTACAGGGGGTTTTCCACTCGTGGCAGGCCCCCCGCCCCTATCAGATCTTTCCTGCCTAAACCGCCGGGTGTACCTGATGTGTCTGACTATTCTGAGGAGGAATTATTGGTGGACTCTGATGATGATGACTGTTCAGCTGTTCCTTCATCTCAGTTTTTTGGGGACTCCTTTGAGGCTGACCCCATTCCCTTGGCCGAGGGGCTGACCATCCTGAACATTCCCTTGGTACAGGAGGCTTCTTCTGACCCCTCTGATGTATTTCAGGAACCTGTTAGGCCCCATACTTGTTTCCCACCTAAACCCACCCTTGACCGCTTGGTGTCTGAGAAGTGGAAGTTTCCAGACAGGAAACCATCTGTGTCTAGGAAGTTTGCTAAGCTTTACCCGTTCTCTGAAACGGCCCTCACGCAGTGGGTCCATCCCCCCAAAGTGGACGCCCCTGTTTCCAGGCTTTCTAAGTCCACTGCCTTGCCTGTGGCTGACACCTCTGCTCTCAAAGACTGGACTGATAAGAAGATTGAAACCTCTCTCAAGGCTATTTTTGCAATGGCTGGCTCTGTCTTCCGCCCTGCATTTGCTGCAGCATGGGTGAATAGGTCTGTGGCTGTTTGTACTGAACAGCTCAATTCAGCTGTCCGTTAGGGGGCCTCTACTGCTGACATGTTGCGTCATCTCACTAACATTGCTGAGGCTCAGCATTATGTCTTTGCTGCCCTGTTTGACGCTGTGCGTATGGTATCCAGGGCATCTACCATGTCTGTGGTAGCCAGAAGTGCTCTTTGGCTCAAGATCTGGTCTGCCGACATGGCCTCCAAGAAGGCTCTCCTGTCTTTTCCTTTTCAGGGCTCCTCCCTGTTGGGGCCTGAGCTCAAGGATCTCATCAGCGAGGCCACTGGAGGGAAGAGTACTCACCTGCCAGTGGTCCTGAGGAAGAAGGCGCCTGTCAAAAGGAATTGGCGTTTTCGTCCCTTTCAAGCAGACTCACGCCAAGCGACCCAGATGGTCCCTCAGGCTCCGCGCTCCTCATCCAAGCCTAAGCAGAATGTAAACCTAAGTCCTCCGCAAAGCCCAAGGCTTCCAAACATTCTTCTGCATGATTCTCCGAACCCGGGTCCCCACCAGCAGGTAGGTGGCTGTATACGCCACTACCTCTCGGCTTGGGAGGCCTCTGTGGTGGACCCGTGGGTTTTACAGGTGGTTGCTACAGGGTACAAGATTCCCTTCACTTCCCTTCCTCCTTCCAGGACCTTCTCTTCTCGTTCCCCCTTGGAAGCGGAGAAGCGCTGCCTTTTTGTGGAAGCTATTCAGGCCCTTCTGGACAAGGCAGTCCTGGAACCAGTTCTTCCTCAGGTAAGGGGCTTGGGATTCTACTCCAGCCTCTTTGTGGTTTCCAAGAAGGACGGCGGCTGCGTCCCATTTTGGATCTGAAAGATCTCAACTCCTTTGTGATCCGGTCCCAATACCGACAGGAGTCACTGCGCACAGTGATAGCGGTCATGTCCCCTGGGGAATTTCTGGCCTCTCTGGATCTTCAGGATGCCTAGCTGCACATCATTATTCATCTAAAAAGTCAGCAATATCTCCGCTTTGCCTGCAACCGAGGGCATTTCCAGTTTTCTGCCCTCCCGTTTGCCCTGACCACGGCTCCTCAAGTCTTCAACAGAGTCCTGAGAGCATTGATCTCCATTCTACATCGGGACGGCATCAGGGTGACTCCATATATGGCCGACCTCCTTCTGAAGGCCTCTTCTCTGGAGCTCCTTCTTCAGCAGGTGCAGGACTGCATTCATGCTCTCTCCCATCACGGGTGGATCATCAATCTGGACAAGTCAGACCTTGTTCCTTCCCAGATGATGGTCTTTCTGGGCATCCTGTTTGATACTTAGAGAGGGATGGTATTTCTTACAGACGAAGTAGCTCATCAGATAGCACTGAAGGTCCAGGCTATCCTGTCTCAGGATCCGGTTCCAGCCAAGAAGTTGTCATCCTTGGTGGGGAAGCTCATTTCCACCATAGAAGCAGTCCCGTTCGCCATGGCTCATAGCAGGGAACTTCAGAGGTTTCTAATCCTGGCATGCAGGGATTAACCAGATCTCCTGGATAGATCCCTGTCTCTCCCTCTTCACATGGAGCAGAACCTCTCGTGGTGGCTCAACCTGAACAATCTCCTGAAAGGCAGACCATTCCTGGTGCCCTTCTGGACAACAGTGACGATGGATTCCAGCTTCTCCAGATGGGCAGCGGTACTGGGGCACTTGAGTGTTCAGGGCCGGTGGTCCCAGGAGGAGTCTCTCCTTCCCATCAATGTCTTGGAGCTCCAGGCGATATTTCATGTCCTACATAACTGGACATGGCAACTGGAGGATTGTCCAGTCAAGAGTACAGTTGGACAACACCTTACATCTTTCCTCCCATTCCCCTGTTGAGCAGGGTGCTACGGAAACTGAGACTGGAGTGCTGCCCAGTCATTCTGATTGCTTCATACTGGCCTCGACAGGCTTGGTTTATGGAGCTTCTGGACCTCTAAGTGGCAGAACCTCTTCGACTTCCCCACAGTCCGGATCTTCTTATACAGGGTTAAATCTGAAAGGAAGACGTTAATCGTCTGTATTTGACGGCATGGAGATTGAATCCTCAGTTTTTAAGAAGAAAGGTTTTTCTTGTGGTGTGGTGGCTACTATGCTTAGTGCCTATAAGCCTGTTTCCTCTAAGGACTACCATCGTGTTTGGTCTACCTTTCTATCTTGGTGTGCTGACAAAGTCCTATCTCAGGATTTTGACCTTCCTACAGTTCTTTCCGTCCTCCAGGATGGTGTGAATAAGGGTCTAAGTCTGAGTTCTCAGATTTCTGCGCTCTCTGTCTTCTTTCAGAGGTGTCTTGCTATCATTCCTGATTTTCTTCCAGGGTGTTGCTCATATCCATCCGGTGTTTAGGTCCCATGCTCCTTAGTGGGACCTTTTGGTTTTAGGAGTACATCAGCATGCTCCTTTTGAGTCTTTGGCTACCATTCCTCTATGTATGCGGACGTGGAAAATGGCCTTTCTCCTGGCGATTGTTTCTGTTCGCCGAGTTGTGAAGCTGCATGCCCTGTCTTGTAGACTTTTTAGTCTTTCACAAGGACAAGACAGTGCTTCGCACCTCAGAAGAGTTTCTCCCGAAGGTGGTGTCTGCGTTTCACATTAATCAGGAGATTGTGGTTCCTTCCTTCTGTCCTAACCCTACTTCTGACAAAGAGAAGGATCTTCATCTGTTGGATGTTGTTCATTGTCTCAAGTTCTATGTGCATCGTACTGAGTCCTTGCTGTAGTCTAACACTCTTTTTGTCATTCCTTAGGGTCCTAGGGCAGGGAAGCCTGCTTTCAAAGTAACCATTGCCTCTTGGATCAAGTCACCGATTCGTAAGGCTTACGAACTTAGGAAGAAGCCTGTTCCCTTCAGGGTCATGGCTCATTCTGCAAGTCTATTGGGGCTTCTTGGGCCTACAAGAACCAGGCCTCAGCTGATCAGTTGTGCAAGGTGGCCACTTGGTTGTCTGTGCATACTTTTGCTAAACACTATCGTATGGATGTGCTGGCATCGGATGATGCCAGTTTTGGGAGGAAGATCCTGGATGCAGCCTTGCCTGTCTAGGATATCTTTAGTCTCTCAGTACTCTTTCACTTTTGAGCCCTGTTGGCTCCAGTTCAGTGTGCTGTGTAACAGTTCCTGGGGTTTGTTTTACCCCATGTTCAGTGTCCGTTGACACTTTGCAGTTACTGTTGAGCTATTCATGATCTGTATGTTCATTGGTGCTCTGGTGACTTTGGGGGGCCTGCACCTGGTCCTTGCCTTTCTTCCCGCCCTGGGGAACTTAATGGTTGGACATCCCAAAGTTACCAGTAACCTGCATTGGACGACAGAGAAAATAGGATTTTAGTCTTACCTGTTAAATCCTTTTCTCTTAGTCCATACAGGTTACTGGTCTCCCACCCTGTCAAGGGACCATGCTTGGCTCTCCTGTGGGAGACCTGGGGGTCCTTTCAGGTTCATGCTCACAGTAGTCTTCCTTTAACTTCTTACTACCTAGTCAATAGTTAGTCTGCAAATCTTACTGGTTAGGGATTGGCTAGCTGCAAGCTAAGGAGAGGAGGTAGACTCCACCCAGCAGTCACTTCTCAGAATTGTTTAAAGGGGCTGATCTCCTACCCCAAAGTTACCAGTAACCTGTATGGACTAAGAGAAAAGGATTTAACAGGTAAGACTAAAATCCTATTTTTTAGGGAGGCAGCAGCAGGGAACTTGCTGTAGGTGATCTCTGGTCTGCGCCGTCAGTCCCTTCTGGTGCCTTAAGGTACCAAAGAATTCAACTCAACAATCGTGGAGGTGAAGGGGACAGACTCAGAGATGCCATCTCTGCAAGATGCCTGAGCTGTTGCCCACTGCTGCCTGCCGAGCAAGTTCTATTTTTCACTAATGCCGGACTTATTCAGCAAAATAAAAATATGTATACGTTTATTGATATGGTAATAAGGATTTGGGTGGCAATTTACATTTGATGATAGTTCCACTTTAAAGTTGATCTGTCTCCTACAAAAATGTTAATAGCATTAAATGTATGTATTTAAACTGTATATACCCTGTGCTTTTTGTTTCTCAGTTGGTGTTCTAGTTTATAGAATTTTGGTTTAATAGTTGAGGAATCCAATCTCAGCAGAGCTTTGTTCTCTCACCTGTCCAGTAAAGCCTACATAATTCATTATTCACTTGTCCAGAAAAAACACCTCTCTCCACATTCATGGGCTCCTAGTATTTTCTAACAGAGGGGTAAAATAATCTTGAAAAAGATAGAGTCCCACTGAGCTAAGGATTTGGAAAGGGGACAGGTCTTCTTAAATATTTGAAGAAAAACAGACATGCAAACAGGGCTCAATGCAGAATAAAGGTTGAGACAGATCAAATGCTGGTAAAAAAAAACACATTTTCTTTATTATCCTGTAAAAATATTAACTCTTTAACGACCCTTGACGGTCATAGTATGTCAAGGGTCTATCTGACTTATCGACCTATGACGTACTATGACCGTCATGGAATTCTGGGCTCCCCCCATGGCTGCACACCGTTCGGGGAGTCCGCAAGCGGAAAAAAGAAAAAAAAATGCTCCGTGGTCCTTACCTAACCGCGCCGATCGGCCAGTCGTTAAGGGGTTAAAAAAGCAGATTTTCCTTACGACTTAATTAATTTTGCACTAAAGCTCAGTACTTCATCAGATATCGTGCCCTGAATGTGTCTACTTTTCTTCATATACCCATGGCTGTACTGGGTCTTGAAAGGGACCTACTACAGTACTGTGAGATCTGAGGACAGACTTATATAAAACCAGTGTGGTGAGTTCCTGTCACCTTCATTCAAGATTTCATATTTGATAACTACATTAAAACAGCCTATGTGTCATGTGAGCCAAAAGACCAGCAAATGTACAGTTAAAGGGATAGTAATGTGTGGATCTTAAGACAAGACCAATTAATCAATACAAATTGAAAGCCCGTTTACACGGGCCACAGTTCCACTTCTGTAGGCATGAGCAGTAGAGAGTGGCCATGCCGCGGCTGATACGGAGCAAAGCGTTCCGAATTCAGACCGGAGTCCTCTCTGTGCGACTCCAGTCTGAATTCGGAGAGCTCTGCTCCGTAACAGCCATGGCACAGGACAGTCTGTACTGCGCATGACTAAAGCACGTGCAGCCATCTCTACTTGGCATGAAGGCTTCTGACAAACCTTAGCAAATTATTATATAGGATACTTTTATATAACAAAGTATACCTTTCTAACTGTCCATAACATTTTAGTCTTCATTTTATTTTATTTTAAAGTGTCCAGCCCCTTTTCGATAAGTCATGCTAGCTTCCCTCATATCTGAAAACCAGTCACTTGACAGGACAGATCGCAACGAGGGACAATCTTGGGTCTATCAGTATAAGAAAAACCTTGCCCCTCTTGACGAAGGAGGACAGGTTTTTCCTTATGTCAGCTTGACATATGGAAAAGGAGACCGGACAATAAACTAAAACGAAGACTACGATGTTATGGACAATTAGAAAGTTACGTTTCATTATAAAAAAGTATATTGAATAATTGACTTTGCCTGTAGATCAACAGATTCCTATCCCTTTTAAGGAGATATTCATACTTGGTACAACTTAACTGAGGTTGGACACAGGGGCCCCTTATTAGAGTTTTCAGGGGGCCCCTGCATTTTGTGTTACTCTTCTGAACTGGAACAATTATGGAGAAAACCAACTGCACTATAGAGGGCAAATACAAATGCAAAGCAATGTGCTGAACACCTCTCTACCATTCAAGGGTTTAAAGGGATAGTAATGTCAGAAAAAAAGTATTAACTATATGGTAGATATAACTAAAAGAGAGTACTTGCACTTAGTCGTATCTCTCAAACCGTTATGGTTTGAGAGATATAGGGAAATAAAGTTCTGCTTGACGAGCTGTAAATCTGTCAGAAGCAGATTCTGGTTGCTTGACCAGATGTGGCTCTTCAGCAACGCCGATATAACAATACCTAAAGATAAATACTTAATTTGGAACGGTCTACAAAGTGTGCCTGGTTTGCAAGCACACTTTGTAGACCGTTCCAATAAAGTATTTATTTCTAAATAGCGTGATTTCAGCTCTGCTGAAGAGCCTCTGTCTGGTCAAATGACTGGAATCTGCAGCTGTCAGCTAGATGGCAGACTTGAGTAAAACAGCCAGGAAAAGGTAACTTTAGCAAGTTATATCTCTCAAACCATAAAGGTTTGAGAGATAAGACTTACATTGATGTTAATTTTTTTTTAATGTCTACAATATTAAATCAAATTAAAATTAAGCATTACTATCCCTTTAAAAGCCTCATTTAAATCATTATGAATTTGTGTGTCCCCAGTGGTGCAGTTGGTTTTCTCCAGCACTGATTCACTTATTCTTAGTTCATCAGTCTCTGTATTTATATTTTTCCCTTCTAAAGGAAACAAAGTAAAAGGTATCATTAGAGTAGTACTTTCCATTCATTCAATCCTAGTTCATTCTGCTGCACTTTAAATACCTGTGTGTAGGTGGTTCCAAGAATAGAACTGCAGGTTCTGATTCTATTTTATGTGGACATTTGAAGTTTGAGGTTTTTCAGTATCTTTATTTTTTTTCTATAAGGCTGTTCTAAACTGTGGGTCCTTGGTATTCTCATCAGGGGGTGATTTCCTAAAAATAAAGGTAAATGGTACCTGGTAATCTCAATCTTGGCTGTTTGTATTATTTCCTAATTTTTGACCATGAGTCATTCCACAATTTAGTGTTTAATGGATGTGATTTGTATTGGGATATAAAGCATACAGCAGAAAGAGGTTAGAGACAGACAGACAAAAGAAAGAGGTTCTGGAAGATGATCAAAGAATATAGTTTCTTTGATAATATTCCAGAATCTTTTCCTTTTTTCTGTTATGTTTTATTGTTTTAGAAATATCTCTCTGGAAATCCTGGGTGGGCAGGTTTATGTAAGTTTCCCATTGCAATTTATTTGTCATTGGCCTCTAACTCATATGGATGCACTTCAGGGTATGCTTTAGAGCAGAGCTGCCCTCCTTCGTCAAGTAAGCGACTCCACTTAAAGGGATAGTAATACTTAAATATTACTATTCCCCCATGTTGTAGCCACTAAAAAAACTGAGTTAAATGAGACCAGCGGCATCTCTCAAACCTTTATGGTTCGAGAGATATCCGCTTTCAAAGTTCCCTCTTTTTGGCTTTTCCCCCGACGTCAGCATTCTAGCTGAGAGCAAGGGAATCCTCTCCTGGGATAAGCCAACGGCTCTGCAGCAGAGCGGAGATTGCGTTAATAAAAAATAAATCCTTTACTAAAAAAGGTCTTTTACGTGTGCTTGGCTTTCAAGTGCATGTAGAAGACCTTTTAAGTTAAGGATTTCTTTTTGATTAAAGCGATCTCGGCTCTGCTGCAGAGCCTCCGCCGGTCCCGGGGCCGAATTCCCTTGCTGTCAGTTAGAATGCAGACGTCAGGGGAGAGAGGAACTTTGAAAGAGGATATCTCTCAAACCATAAAGGTTTGAGAGATGCCGCTGGTCTCATTTAACTCAGTATTTTAGTGGCTACAACATGGGGGATAGTAATTTTGAAGAATTGCTATTCCTTTAAATAAGGCTCAGATAAAATAACAACTACTTATTATTTCGTCTATCTTTTTATATACTGACATTTAAAGGGATAGTAATACCTAAAATGTAAAAAAAAATATGTTGTAGGGTTTATCCCCCTGAGTAAAACAAGAGTACTTCCACTGCTGAAAGATGTTTCATTCAAAAGTTATTAATTTTCAAAGTTGAATTTTTTAGGTGCAATATCACAGTGACCTGAAATTTTACAGTGGCGCTATTGCTACACCATCCTATGGAGATTTATGGTCCTGAGACCAGAGCTGTCCATAGGATCGTGTAGCAACAGCGCCACTGTACAATTTCAGGCCACTGTGATATTGCACCTAAAAAATTCAACTTTGAAAATTAATAACTTTTGAATGAAACATCTTTCAGCAGTGGGAGTACTCATGTTTTACTCAGGGGGATAAACCCTACAACATATTTTTTTTTACATTTTAGGTATTACTATCCCTTTAAGATCAATATTCAAGGTTCAGAGTGTTTAATGTTATGATCTAGTGGAGTAACTTTTGGATAAATGAAAATTGAGGAGGAGATTATAACATGAAAGTAACACAAGTGACACTGGATACATATTTCCATTTTCGGAGAGATTGAGAATGTTTCACATATTCCGCAATATAGCATTTCCCGTCTGACGACCCTTGGTACCAGGGCTCAGAAGGGATACATGTACTAATTTTTGTACAGATATTTTTTATTATTATATATTTTTTATATAGTATATTTTTCAGTGTACACTTAGGTAGGGTAATTGTGATGTCTTTTTCTCAAACGGATCATTTGCTGTGGAGATCAGTTTCATATATCATTTTTGGGTTTATATTGATAAACAAAGTCGTGTAACTATCATTGTCGTTTGTTATCAATTGTATGATTTTGTATGACACCCTGTGGTTAGTGTGAATTTTACCACACACCAACCTGTACGGCAGTTATTTTTTAAACGTTTGGGTGTACTGGTTTGTGGCATACACGTTATTCCTTATGGTGTTAAAACTATTAATAACATTGGGAATTTTATTAGGCATGATCTATTAAGACTGATAGTGCTATTTTATTGGATTGTATATAACGAGTGACTCATTATGGATTTTTGTAGCATTTCCCCCCTGTGAGTTAACCCAGTGGATTTCTCGTTGAGGAGTCGGGGCAGTATCCTCCCTCTACCTGCACTAATCTAGCACTTTTGTGAATTAAGCACATCAGATAGGTTTGGTATGCTTGCTTGTTGGAGGCTGGGTTATACTGTGTGAGGAGAAAGACGAGATTGGGTCTCTTGTCTCCACTGGGAGTCTGTATCGGTAATTCCTCTAATAGGAATCATAAGGTAGAATTTTTTGAGGATATATATTGTTTTAAGAAATATACGATTGGTGTAATTTTAAGGATACTATTCTTTTTTACACTAGTCTGACTAGCGCTTGATATATGTATGTATGTATATATATATATATATATATATATATTTTATATATATATATATATATATATATATATATATATATATATATATATATATATACATTTTTTTAAAGGCCCTACCAGCTAGAACTCCAAAGGAAATTAAGCCACATCCGTTTTGTGTGTTTAGTTCCCAGAACGCCGCTATAAGCAGCGATATTGGGAACTGAACAGTGAAAAACAATTAACTATTGGTGCTTGACATACTGCCAAACACCAATCGTTAACTGATCCATGTTACACTTACCTGTCATCCACTGTCCTTCTGTCTTCTCTTCTTACTTCTGCCTTCTCTTTAGTCTTGTCTTCTCCCTGTAAAATAAAATAAATGTATTAAAATCAAGCATGAATGAATACAATCCAGAACCCTTTGAGTGGCAGAGGGATACGCAACACATTGTAAATAAATGCGTTGCGTACCTCACTGTCACTCAAAGGGTTCAATATTAGTGCTCCATAAATATACCTATATACGCCTCCATGTAATGGCCCAAAGAATAAATGCCAATGAATAAAAAAGCTCCACATATACATAAATCAATGCGATTCATTAATGCCTAAAATTTGACTTAGCTTTTAACTATGTGTCTCCGCTGCTTGGAGCGGCCGCGAGGGCGGCGGCGCGTAGACACAAATGTCCCACGACGCTCCTCTTCAGCTGTGTATGGCCGTAACACACTAAGGGCATTTGAAGTGAGCCTGCCTTTATATAGGTTCTTCACATCCCAGCCAATCAGATTCAAGCAGCTGTTCTTGAAAATTGCAGTGAGTGCAATTGAAGTGAGCCTGCCCATATATAAAGGCAGGCTCACTTCAAATGCCCTCAGTGTGTTATGGGCATCGGCCTGTACACAGTTGAAGAGGAGCGTCATGGGACATTTGTGTCTCTGCCGCCGCCCTCGCCACCGCTCCAAGCGGTGGAGACACATAGTTAAAAACTAAGTTAAATGTTGGGCATTAATGAATCGCATTGATTTATGTATATGTGGAGCTTTTTTATTCATTGCCATTTATTCTTCGGGCCATTACATGGAGGCATATATGGGTATATTTATGGAGCACTAATATTGAAACCTTTGAGTGACAGTGACGTACGCAACGTATTGCTTTACAATGCGTTGCGTACCCCTCTGCCACTCAAAGGGTTCTTGAAAGTATTGGTTCATGCTTGACTTTAATACATTTATTTACTTTTACAGGGAGAAGGCGGAAGAAAGAAGACAGAACAGAAGGACCAGCGAGCTGAGGACTCTGCTGGACATCAAGATTAATGGTAAGTGTTAATGCAATGTTGCTTTAGTTAGTCGGGTTAACCCTATGTATGCTGGTGGAGTAATTATACTCCGCCGGCACTCATAGGGTTAATCCTACTAACTTTGGACAGGTTTTAGGCACTTTGGATGTATTGATGTGGGGCTTAGGGCCCCATATCAATACATCCACTGTGGACATTGGTTTTTTTTGCCAGTTAACAGCTGCCGTTAGCTGGCAAAAGATCCGATACGGGACTTTACAACTAACAAAACTGGGTCTTAAGGTTTGTGCAGTAAGTTAGTCCCTTATTGAGATTTTTCAGCTAACGCAGTGCTTTAAATGGCAAAATGGAGCGTTTTTTTTATGGGCCAAAACACACGTTAGTGTTGCGGCCGGCATACTGGATGAACTGCCGTTAGCAGTTTATTCCATGGCCCTTTGTATGGCTTCCTACACGTTAAAACACCCGCTGGCGTTTTTTTTTACTTAACGGCTGCCTTTAAATCTACCCCTAGGTGTCAGACACTAGAGCACCACAAATAGATTTTATATCTGGACATCCCTCATCATGCTCCTGGGAATTACATCAATACCGTGCAGCAATACCAAGCTGTATGAAACCAGCATGGCAGCACACTATTGCAGGGCAATACGCCACTACATAAGGGGCTAATTTTTGGTTTCAGTCACTCACATATTGACCTAGCAGTAATTTAAGAGTTCCTAAGAATTTGAATTCAAGGGGGCAAGCAGTGCATTGCTCTGCATGCATTACTCACCCTACTAGCACTCCAAGGATTAAAGCGGCACCTTGATACAAATGCTTTTAATACATGTCCTAGACTCTATTTTTCATGTGTCCTACATAGTATGTGCGTTTCTCATAGAGTCATATGGTGGAATTAACAGATCATCCCTTTAACCCTATGAACATATGAGAAACACCTGCTGCATGGCTGTAATGGTTATTACTGGGTTACAGTATCATGTATCATAGGTGAACACATATCCCTTTAGCTTTATGAGTGCCAAAGAGTTATCCAATGCATTGTGTAGCAATTTGTTGGTTACCTCTTTGGCACACAAAGGGTTACATTAGGGGCACATAAAAACACACACTGCAGGGTTGCTGTGATCCCTGTACAGTACTGCAAAATGGAGTTTTCATAGGATTCCTGATTTAAAGGGATATGTGTATACTTTTTTTAAGAGATTTTTGGGCAGCCTTAATGGGGGCAGGGACCAGTACAAACTGAGAGTGGACCCTGCTGGGACTAGAACCCGTGACTCTGAGGTTTGAACAGACTCTACAGCTGGTGCATTAACCATCTGAGCCATCTCTCCAGCATGGAATTGCTAAGCATTGCTGCCCTGCAGCAGACAATTTTCACATGAATCCAGCTTAACCCCTTAACGACATGTGACGTACTATGACCGTCACGGTCCTTGAAATACTCAAGGACCGATGACGGTCATGGTACGTCACATACTTTTTACTTACAGCGCTCTACCGGGAGCGCTGTAAGTAAAAATAGGGCCTGAAATTGACCACTCCAAGATCGGAGCGATCTCTATCAGGCCCCATAATGACGCGCCGATACACGCGATAGGTCACGTGTACCGGCGCGTCCAAGTGCTCTTATGCGGTCCTTATGGGACGGAAATGTCCCAGGACCGCCGGTCGTTAAGGGGTTAAAGAGGGACTTTCATCAAAATTAAACTGCACCCCCAAAACCTTATTAACAAAGGGATACACATATACATACTTTTATTATGCTGAATAAGTCCGATATTATTGAGAAATACAACTCGTTCGGCAGTCTCACTGATGCCTTTTCTGCAACATGTCTGCACTGTTTCCCCATGTTGTCCTGTTCACCTCCAGGACTGGTGAGTGGAGTTCCTTTGTACCTTAAGGTACCGGAAGGGAATGACGATGCAGGCGCACAGAGCACCTACAGCAAGATTCCTGCTGCTTATGCCTGCAGAACAAGTTTCATTTCTCAATAATGCCGGACTTATTCATCATCATATAAGTATTCATTTCATTTTGATGATAGTTTTGCTTTAAAGGGATTGTCTAGAAACTGCAGCTGGCGGGCTTGATGGAAGTTGCAGTCTCCAAAGTTTTCCTGTCTCTCAAGTGATGTATTGTGCTAGCCTTTGGCATTCAAAGGGTTAAATTCAACATATTAGCAACATCGCCAACTACAGTTCAGATAGAAAATGGTATTTCTCTTTTTGCTCTCTATGGGAGAGATTGACTCTTAGACCAAAGGTCTTCACAGAAACTGATAGCAACAGCACCACCTGGTGACCACATTGACAAGCTGCAATTTAACCCTTTGAGTTCCAGGAGGTACTCAGCACATTGGGTTTCAGTGCGTTGGATACCATCTGGCTCTCAAAGGGTAAAACTTTAATTTAAACAAATTTGAAGTGGAATGACTTTTTAACGATTCTTATGCCAGTTGTGGGATTACCACCCTTGATTTACTCAGAAAGGAAAAGCCCTATAATATGTAATTTTTCATAATAAAATGTAATGCTCCTTTTCAGAATAACAGTCTCCCAAGAGGCGGAACATATGTAAAATATGCCTTACGTCTCTTGAAAATGTAGTGCTCTTTTGTAAAGAAAATTTGTACAGATCTTTCTAATCTAATGTTCCCACTGTGTACTGCAAGGTGTAGAATATGATAATATTTATCTCTACGCCAAATGGAGCCTTCATACATAATGCCACTGCAATGTCATTATCTGTTAATATGTGCTCCAATCAGGATAATTACTGAATCATTATGTGCAGAAGAGAACTCCTTTTTTTCCTGTATTTCTACAAAGAAGACATGGATTAACTATTCACTTGGATGTCTATTTAATCAAAGATCCTGTAGGACATATGTACTAAATCCTAGTGGGCTGTACAAATATGATTATGCGCTATATCAGTGTTTCTCAACCCGTGCCCTCAGTGGCCACTAGCAGACCAGGATGTGATGATTTCCTTGTGAAAGCACAGGTGAGTTAATCAGTGTGAATGAGCCTCTGATCAACACATTTGTGCTCTAGCAGGGCAATTACTAAGTTCTGGCCTGTTAGTAGCCACTGAGGGCATGGGTTGTTGTAACTGATTTCTTAGCCATACACTTGCCTAATGTCAATTTATTAAGCTACTCACACCAAGAATTCTCCCCTTAATGCCACATCCTTTGATGTAACAAACATGGATGCGCTCTGCTGTGGATATCGGGAAAACTACAAGTACCTGCTTTTTATTAATAACGTTGATGGTGGACATTTAAGGTATATTTTGTTTGTTTTGAAAGGGTAAATTAGCATCTAAGCTTTACTTTATATGATGTGACAGATCTATTTTAAGTTTGACATGCCTGTACAAGAGCGTTTGATTACTGTAGAGCATACCATCAAAAAGAGTTCTCCTGAAAGCTTCTTGTTCATTAAAGGTACACTAAAACCAAAACATAAAGGTGTTCCTATTGCCTTTATTAAATCGTCCAAAGACTTCTGAGGGTCTCTGTGTACCAGATGGAGACCTCTACTGGAATCCTGCAGCCCATGCTTCTCCAAGAGATAAGTTGGCCGAACGAAATGCCTCTCTCCTTTCACTAAAAGCTGTGTGCTACTTCCAGGAGTACGTCCATAGATTACAATAGGTTATTTAGACAAAACAAAGGGAGCAAACACTCTAAGTGCAGACTGCTTGTATTTAGTGACACCGTCGGTGGAAAATACACCTTTTTTGTGCCATACTGAGCTACTCACATTTCCCAGGGGCATAGACTAGCCTCGTTGTTGAAAAGCATCCACTGGCTAACCTCCAGTGCAGGTATCTTCACCAATCTTTCCCAACACTTATCCGTCTCCACTCTAGGTTTCTTCAGTTCACTGACAGTAACATCCAGATTCACACTTACCCTTCAGGAGTCTTTGAACCCTCAGGGTTCTTCTTATAGTTGGTAATTTATTCTGACCAATGTCAGTATGACTTTTTATACCTAGGGGACAATCTGGACCCAATGGGATATATTGCATATGGCAGATATGATATTATGCAATAGTATATATAAAGTGCCAAAATTCCTTTTTGAAGAAAATAATCCTATATAATAAAAGGACAGCTGTCCGATGCAGTCATGCACAGTAGAGACTGCCCGAACGCACAGAATGTTGGGAGCATTCTGTGTGTTTGGTCAGTCTCCACGGCGCATGACTGCATAGCATGCTCCACCAGTGAGGCAGCGGCAGTACGCAGGGCAGGACCGGCCTCTTAACCCTTTGAGTGCCAAAGGGGTACACAATGCATTGCATACGCCTCTGGCACTCAAAGGGTTAACATCACCTGGACATTGGCCCATGTACATGGGCTTTTACACTAGTATTTAATAAACAGCAACTATAAGCACATGTACATATAATGCAATACAGATTTAGAAACTAATCAGTACCCTATGAGTTACATAGCTACCTCTACTTCTTCTGGGCTTTATCAAGTGGCTGTTCTCATTACCTTCCTTTTATCCAAGATCTCGCCAAATCTGGCACCAAGAGCAAACTCTATTTTTTTTCTTCCACTTCCTCCTCAGTCCTGACCCTTCAATTGGAATGCATCTGAGTACCATGTCTCCCACAACAGGCGCTACTGCTCATGATCTTACTTTGCTGCGTGCTGGTACATCTCATTCTACCAGTGGAGACAGCTCGAGAGTATGTCCAAATATACACAGCAAACACTGCACCTCTAATGGAACGAATCTGTATTCCAGGCCTCTATATCCTGCACATAGTCTAGACATGCACACAATCTCCACTCCAAGAATATTCCTTGAACGCACCTGCGTTCCAAGCTCCACAACAATATCCCCCATTTCTCACAATCGTCAGTGGATGCCTTTCAACTACAAGGCTGGTCTATGCCACTGGGAAATGTGAGTAGAGCAATACAGCACAAAAGAAGGTGTTTTTTTCCAATGGTGGTGGCCATTAAATCCAAGAAGTCTGCATTTAGAGCGTGTACGCCCTTTGTTTGTGTTTTTTCTTTACATATATAAGAAGAACCATTTTGCCAGCAGTTCTAACTAAGTGGCAGTACCACATCAGTGAAGAATCAGATTCGTTTTCAGAGACTCTTGTTTGTTTCAATTTAGGACTGGTAGGAGTACATTTGCCATATAGGTCACTTAGAACCTACTATAAGAATATGGAGTCCTTGCCTCTCCAGTGTCCATCTTTAGGAGGGACAGTCCCCCTTTAAAGGGATAGTAATGTTTCATAATAAAAGCAGCTACAATTAATCTTAATAGTATTTGGGCCATGGAGAGTGTTATTTCAATACTGTCGGAGCTGTAGTTCAAGAGTACTTGAATGATAAAGTATCCCCCTCCCGCTCCTTTTACTGATGTAACACTGCTCACCTCAGAGCAGCAAGACTGTCCAGATGGATCGCAGAGAGGAACAATCTTCAACTAGCATAAAGAAAAACCCGAGAAGGGGCACAGGGTTTTCCTTATGTTCACAGTAAGAAGATTGTTCCTTGCTGTGATCTGTCCGGTCAAGAGACCAGATTCCACATCTGAGGGGAGGTGGCTTACACTAGGTAAAAGTGGAGGGAGGGGATACTTTATTATTCAATTACTCTTAAATTGCAACTCTGACAGAATTGAAATAACACTCTCTATGGCTCAAATACTATGAAGATTAATTGGACCTGATGTTTTTGCGAAACATTACTATCACGTTAAGACCCATATCGTTCTGTCCCTCTTTCGCAGCTTGGTGTCCCTCTTTTCCTGACGTGAGACTGTGTGGTATGTATATAAGTGTATCACATTGCTCCACAGCAATGACTCTAACATTAATGTGTGTTTGACCCCTTAAGGACCCATGAAGTGCCAGGACTGTCATGGGTAAATTTTGTGTTAAGGACCCATGATTGTCCTGGCACTTCATGGAATTCAGGGGCCCCCACACAGCTGCATTCCACTCTGGGACCCCTGAATCCATTTTGCTTAAAAAAAAGCTCCATGGTCCTTATTTGGCGGCCACATGGCCAGTCATTGAGGGGGTTAAACTTCAGTGTATGTGTTTATAATTTAGTCCCTGTAAATAAAATACTTTGTTATTGTAATATGTTATAAAATATATAAATTGGAAGTCAGAGAAGCTCAACTAGGAATGAGCCTGCAATGCAAATTACCCTTAAGATTGGTAACCCTAAAGGTAACAGTGGAATCTAGATGTGGACCCCTTGCTCACAGTGCCTAGAGAGATCAGCTGCACCTCACTGATGAGGCTTAAAAGGATAGTGATGTTTCATAATAAAAGCAGCTCCAATTAATCTTCATAGTATTTGGGACAAGAAGAGTGTTATTTCAATTCTGTCAGAGTTGTAGTTCAAGAGGAATTGAATGATAAAGCATCCCCCTCCCACCCCTTCTACTGATGTAACAGTGCTCAGCTTAGAGCAGCAGGGAGTGTCCAGGTAGATTTCAGAGAGGGACAATCTTCAATTAAGATAAGGGAAAAAGCTGAAAAAACTGTCAAGGGGGGCAGGGCTTTCATTGTTCTCATAGGAAGAAGATTGTCCCCTACTGTTATCTGTCTGGTCTATGGACTGGATTCCACATCTGAGGACTGGGGGCTTACACTAGGTAAAAGGGGCGAGAGGGGGAAATGTTATCATTCAATTACTCTTGAACCACAACGCTCACAGTAATTAAATAACACTCTCTATGGCTCAAATACTATGAAGATTAATTGGAGCTGCTGTTTTTATGAAACTTTACTATCACTTTAACAACGGCAAAATGTATGCCTGGGGTTGGCTGCTTCTCTTGTTCAAAAAGGAATTGCCTGGCACTTCCAGGCTGAACTGCCTTTTTGGTAGGATCAGTCTGATGTGCTCTAGGATATTTCCTTACTGTGAAAGGCACTGGTGAGCTAAAACAGATTGCACCCTTTTGCACCCAGTTTACCTACAGAGCCTGCCCAACTCCAGGCAAACTCATTCCTAGTTGAGCATCTTTGAATAGTACTTTGAATAGGTTATAAAATAACCTAGTCACACACCCCCAGCAACAGCACTAGAAGTGTCGCTCTTTGGCTATTTGAAATGTTGGGAATTATGAGAGTCTAATAGCTCATTAAACAATGGAGACAGCTGCTGCTTAGGGCATCAGCTTATTTCCTACAGAAGGAGGGGTGCTCTATCTGGTACACTGAGGTCCCCCCCCATGAGACTCTAGGAAATCGAGAACAGAGGCCAAGAAGAAGGCAATTTTCAAGTTTGTACAGCTTCTGGGGACTAGTGATGAGGGTCAGCCTCCTTGCTTGTCATAGACTTTATAGGGGAGAAAAAAGCTGAAATGCCTCTGAAATGGCAATAGTAGCTGGCGAAGCCAACAAATCTCTGAACAGCTTTCAGACAAAGAGGCAAGATCCACTCTGTCACAGCTGATAACTTCCCTGGATTCATTGTGAGACCGTGGGCAAAAATTACATATCCCAAAAAAGGCCAATAAGGACTTCTCAAACTCTCACTTCTCGATCTTACAATAGAGATGATTCTCTGGAAGGCGAGTCAAGACTTGCTGGACATGAGAGCGATGTTCTTCCAGGGTCGAGGAGAATATACTAAAATATCGTCCAGGTACACAATAAAACAGGTCAACAATAGATCCCTGAAGACATATTTTACCAGGCACTGGAAGACTGCAGGGGCATTACGAACACCAAAGAGCATTACCAGGTACTCGTAATGCCCAGACCTGGAACTGAATGCAGTCTTCCACTCATCACCTTGTTTGATTATGACCCTGTTTTAGGGATCCCTGAGGTCAAGCTTGGTAAAAAATCAAGCCCCCTTAAGCCTGTACACTAGAGCGTGTGCGCCCTTCATTTGTGTTTTGTCTTTACATGTATATGAAGAACAGTTTTGCCAGCAGTTCTAACTAAGGGGTAGCACTGCATCAGTGAAGAATCGGATTCATTTTCAGAGAGTCTCATTTGGTTCAGTTTAGGACTGGTAGGACTACATTTGCCATATAGGTCACTTAGAACCTGCCATGAGAATAGGGAGTCCATGCGTCTCAAGTGTCCTTCTTTAGGAGGGACAGTCCCTCTTTAAAGGGATAGTAATGTTTGATAATAAAAGTAGCTCCAGTTAATCTTCATAGTATTTGGGACAAGGAGAGTGTTATTTCAATACTGTCAGAGTTGTAGTTCAAGAGTAATTGAATGATAAAGTATCCACCTCCCACCACTTTTACTGATGTAACACTGCTCACCCAGCAGAATGTCTACAAAGCAGTCATATGCCCGATGTGGAATCAGACTGTCAGCGATGACTTTGCAAAACTCATCTGCAATGGCTCAATAGTCTTCAGAAAAACCAGGATTGTCTGGACCGACTACATACAGAGTGGATACGCACACCTCTGAAGATGATACGGAGGTGTAAGAAAAGCAGAGAGAGACCAATCGATGATGGGATTATTCTTCTGTAACAAAGGGAATCACAGAGTCAATGGACTGGTAGGACAAGAGATAAGGTCAAAAGGTGGGACCTCATCATGAGAAGAACCCATACACAAAGTAAGAGGAATGGAGGTGTGAATGATGAGACCGACCCCTAAAGGAGAACAGTCAATGGAGATGATTCGAATGGGAACGTCCTTTTTGAGGGAGAAGATGCCATGTTGGGTAGCAAAGTCTGTGTCCATAAAGAGACCAGCGGCACCAGAATCAATAAAGGCAGACATCGAAAAAGTCTTAGGACCACAGGAAAAAGACACAGGAAAAACGAGCTTGTTGTCTTTTTTTGGAGAGAACTGAAAAAAGACTTAAGGTGAGTCTTTCACTAGACCCTAAGTCCTGGCATTTCCCAACTTGTTTGGGCACAAACAAACAATGTAACCAGACTGAGCGCAGTAAAGAGACAACCCCAAAATGCGTCTTCAAACCTTTTCCTCCTCAGACAAGTGAAGAACCAGACCCACATCCATAGTTTCCCCATCAGACTCAGAAGTGGAGACCGGAGTCTGAAACTTAAGTGCAAGACACACCAGAGGTTTAATCACAGGGCGACAGTTACTGTCACCATCTTGCTTGGCTCAGCATTCTTGAATCCTATGTTTCAGGCTCACACAAAAAAGCAATAACGTCTCAATCTGACTCCGGAAATGTAGGTAGCACTGATTCAGGAACCCCTAAAGCACAGAGGGTGTACCATCTTAGCAGTCCGGCAGTGGTAACCTGGAGCGCAACGGACCTGTTGATCAGACTAGAAAGCACCCAATGTAAACTGTCTGTATTTACCTTGCAGAGTGGAGTCTCCACAAAGAAGAAACAGGCATCTATTAATATAAATGATCAAGACAACAGACAAAACAATAGACATTGCTGGGTAAGCTTCAGTGAGCAAGGTGCTAGGGTGCGCTGGGTGGAGAGAGATGGTGGCTGGCAGAGGCTGCTCTAAGGATGCCTTCCTGCAGCCCAAGCCATATTAGAGATGCTGGCCGCGAAGCCATGAAACAGGATGACAACCCTAGATACAGCAGCTACTGAGACAGGAATCAGAGAGGACAAAACCTAACCAAATTATAGTTGTCTCTTTTGTAATAACATAAGGAGGAAACTGAAATCAGGAACAAAAAGTCAGACTCGACTAGGCGTCGAATGATAAGGCTTGATGGACAGCCAAGGTGAGTTGGGCTCGACTAGGAAATGTAAGAGTCGAACTTGACTTAGGGTCGATAATTTTGAACTTGACGGCTGGTCAAGAATATTGAATTTGATGGGTGGTCGAGAATGTTGGAGATAGAAGGTCGAACCCAACAGAAGCAGAAGGATCGGACCAGTACAGATGAGTCAATGAAGTCGACCTCGATTAGGAGCAGGAGAATTCGGGTTAGGTGAAAATGGCACAGGAGAAACCTCTGGGACGGGGATAGAAGAGCAGACAAGCTGAATCAGCAACTAACAGACAGAAACAGTACCGCTGATGAGACAAAGAGAAGTCAAACAAGCCGGATCAGAATCTAGTCAGCATGGCAGTACACAAGGAGGAGGCAGAAGGAGACTCAAGGAAAGAGAGCCATGGTCAATGCTGGAATACATAAATGCAAAGCCAAATAAGGTAATGAAGTGGTGGTCAGGAAAAGCTGGGCCAAAACACGCTGAAATCACTCAGAACTAGTCTAGACTCAGGTCAGAGCGAGAACATTTAGATCACGCACCAACACAAGGGATCATCGCTAGATATAGGCTCAGCAAGAGCGTCATCCACAAGGAAGGGAAAGTTAACCAGTAGCAAAACAAAATACCCGGCAAAAAATGCCAGAAAACCCGAGAAACAGGGAAAAACATGAAAATTACTTTTGTCCCTCTACCACATATGAGTATATTACTGGCAGACCTGAATTTACATTCTCCAAACCGATCATTATTGGTGGCATTTATTGATTACAAATAGCTGAGCACAGTCCATCTTGGGCATAGCCCACCTCCTTAGTGAAATTGCCACTCAAAACAATAAACCAAATTGTTGTTTCTTGAAGACTTTAATGTTCATTGAACCCCAAAAATGGCAAATTCTTTAAATTGTTTGAGATTGAACTTAATGCAACTAATCTCCCCCTCCACCCTCAAATATAAAAAAGCATCCAATCATACCTCACAACTGGATTTTTTCATCAGTAGAATCCAGGATTCGGGCATACTATCAAATGTATTTAGTGATCACTACCAATCATACTCTGGAAAATAAAGCCAATCAAATCATGCCCCATAGTTATGGTTACCAGATAATTTCAGATATTTAATTACTATTCTTTTCTTAAATTTTATAATTCAAAGTTTATTGGTTTTCAACTAGATAAGGGGTACAGAAAAGAATAAGGGAGACAATGAGGGGTCAAAAACACAAAAATATATAATAGCATAACTATGGAGCTGATAATGACAACAGTAATCTTATTACACATCCATATTAGCATCACCTGGTCTCTGGCATGATGAGAAAGAGAGGAAAAAAAAAAACGCAGACATGGAGGCCCACTCTCTGACCATCACCGAAGGAGCAAATCTCGATAGAACTCAGGGGGGAGCCACTGCTTCCATCCAAGGGGACCAAATCCGGAGGTAGCTAGATGAAGAGTTGTGAATGTATGCTGTTAACTTATCCATTCTAATCAACCTCCATATGCAGTCATCCAAGTGGTAAAGACTTCCAATACTGAGCAATGTGATGAGTCATAGCGAAGACTCTAAAGACCAGTTTATTAGCAGAATGAAAAAGGGTAGGAGTGCAGGACGAACTGTTAAGCAGGGCAGTCCACAGGTTGGGAGACACACAAATCCCTAAAGCCGAACTCAAGAGTCTAAATACATATAGCCAGAGGTCGGACACCGAGGGGCAGCACCACCACATATGCAAGTAAGTGCCTGCTTGGCTGCAGCCACGGAAGCACAACTGTGTTGTAGAAGGAAAAATGTGATGCAATCTGATAGGGCTATAATACCATCTAGCTAAGACTTTATAAGCATTTTCCTTCACCAAAGTACAGGAAGTCAAGCTACCAATGTTATTCATGATGTTGTTCCATTCCTCAGGGTCTAGGGTCTCTCCCAGGTCCGATTCACAAACAGCACGGTAAGGAGGAGGTTGCAGGTACAGAGTCGAAACAAGGTGGGCGTAAATCTTAGATATAGCACCTCTACTGTATTGGGACGAACAGCACAGAATCTCAAAAAGAGTCCTGGTCGGGGGGGGGACTCTGTTGAAGTATGAGAGGACAAAATGTCTAGCCTGAGCAAAGCAAAACAACTCGCTGGTGGGCGCGTTGTGTTTGTCCCTAAACTGGTCCCATGAAAGAGGAGTGTTCACGAAAAATATGTCCGATACACTCGTAATGCCCCTCTCTCTCCACCACTTAAATTGTGTAGGAACAAGACCCGGAGGAAATTCCAGGTTGTAGATTAGGGAGCACATCTTCGTTTTAGACAAAGTTAGTCGGTCTCTATCTTTATATTTACACCAGAGAGTTAGCAGATGAGAAAGCGTAGGCCTACTAGAGGCAGAGAAGGAATCCATAACAAGAAGGCTGCAGAAGGAGTTCCGCATAGCAACGTTTCCAAAGAAACCCATTGCGACGCTTGAGAAGGAAGATGCATTTGAATCTCTTTGGCAAATTGCACAGCCTTATAATGAGACTATAAATGTGGGACAGACAAGCCCCCCACGCTCCAGTGTGTATATAGCAATCTGGACCCAAATCAGGGACGCTTTGAGGCCCAGATAAACTGCATGATGGGTTGTTGGAGTGTTTGAAGATCTCTGAGCAGGAAAGGGATAGCTAAGGATCGAAACAAATATAAAAGCTTAGACAACAAGGACATTTTAACCAGGTAAATCCTGCCAAACCAGGAGATGTGATAAGATTGCCATCTACTCACATCCGCATAAAGGGATTTAAGTAAGGGGGTAAAATTCACTCTATAGAGGAAAGATTGAGAATTCGTGAAATTGATACCTAAAGAAGGAAAGGAGGAATTGCTCCAGCGGAAATCAAAGTTCAGTGCAAGCAATTTATGTAAAGGTACCAGTAAAGAAATATTCAAGGCCTCACATTTAGAATGGTTTACTTTGAAACCCGAGATAGATGCAAAGGAATTAAGGATTGAATAAAGGTTCGGAAGGGACATTATTGGGGATGACATAGTGAGCAGGATATTGTCCGCAAATAGACTCATCTTATAATCCTCCGTCCCCACCATTATCCCCTTGACATCCACGCATTGACGAACAGTGCACGTCAGCGGTTCTATGGATAATGCAAACAAGAGGGGCAAGAGGGGGCATCTCATTTCATGGCTGGGCTGTCATTTTGGCAGGACCTGTATAGTATTCTTCAGAATATTTCTTCTCTGTTTATGGCATTTGTGAGCTAAAAGAGACTGCACTCTGGGTGCAAGGATACAGTCCCAGTGAGCTTTTGCATACCCTTGCAAGCTCATAAGCTTAGTTGAGCATCTCTGACTTCTTCTATTCATATTACCTAAGATCCTGGAAATATGTGTCCACATACAACCATGCAAGCATTACCAACTGTCCAGCTTTCTTATAGCTCTGATTCAAATAACTGAATGTAAGTTCTGTCTTAAATGCATGCAATAATATTCAGAGTGGCATAGAACATGGTAAACTTACTGGAAGTATGCTCCTATGTATTGCAGAGGCGTTTGACACAGTAGAGCACAATATTCTGATAAATAAGCTAAAAAACTCAGACTTAGGAAATAATTTGTTAAACAAGCTTCACTCCTACTAATCAATTAGAACTCAATATGTGTCTATTTCTGACCGTGTTTCAGTCCCCTGCCAAGTTACACATGAGGTTTTCCAAGATTCCTTATATTTTCATTATGTATAAACAATCTGCCCACAGTTTCCAAACCATTTTCTGTGCACATGTGCAGACAACATCATAATCTACACTAAAATTCAAACATCTCACAACCCGGGACTGTACTGGAGGATGATTTTTCTGTGGTTAAAACATTGATCATGAAAAAATGAACACTGACAAAATAGAAACAGTGGTATTTGGCACAACATGCAGATTACTCCATAATACTCATTGAAGCATGGGAACAAAGACAAATCATAGCTTGGAACCAGTTAACTCCTACAAATACCTTGGTGCGTGACTCACATTTGGTCTTCATGCTGATAAATTAACACCAAACCTTATCTTAAAGTAGGAGCTCTATTTAGAAACAAATCCTAAGTCCCCTGGTAAGAAAGAATATTGTGCAACAGATGTTAATGACAGTCATCAACTCTAGGGATGTAGTATATATGCCTCTGCACCTCAAATCCATCTTTTTGAACTTAGCACTCTGCACAGCTCACTATGCACCTTTGTTCTTATTATATGGTAAAACAACTGAATTGGCTGATGGTCAGATCCAAATGTACCTCTTTCCTTTTTTGCCTAGTTTATAACCACTTCTCTGGAAAGATACCACAATAACTGAGCAGTATATTCACCGCAGCTCACTATACTTTATATAACTTCTGCTCCACTGCCAGCAATGGACTGACTATTTCACACTACATAAGCATTATGCTCCAGATAGATAGATAGATAGATAGATAGATAGATAGATAGATAGATACTATGCTCATCTGTAAATTGCCCCATGTGATGCAGTTGGTATGTTCCAGAATCTTGATGCTGTAATACATGTTTCATGATATCTGTCCTGTAATGATTTACTTGTTTACTTTGCACTGTATTGCCCATAGTGTCATGTAGATCAGGATATAAGAATAACATGATCATAGGTTCTTAATGAGTCTTGCCCCATTCTGAAATCAAACCAGTTCCACTGCTTTGTTGTGCCAATAAATACCCTTGCTGTAATCCATGCCTAATCAATGACATCTACTGGGATCTCTACTATCCAGAGAAAAACTTGAGCAGGATACTTGTACTAACCCAGAGGGTACCCTGTTAAATATGGCTGGCCTACTATTCTGTTCTGAAGGCGTTCTTATATATTGATCAGTTATGATGGGTATGAATAGATTCCACCACTGAATAGAATACAAGAAATAAACAACTCTCCTGTAACATAGGGCCTTATTAAACAAGCTAAAGTGGAGCAATTTTGAAGCATAACAATTGCTCCACAGGAAAGAAAAAAAAAACAAATTCCCATTAATTTAAATCATGTGTTTAACCACTTGAATGCAGTACTGTACAATCACTTGTGAGATACACGTCAAGCTAGTTCATGCTAATGATATGGATTTATTGAGGATGGGGAATATTGAACACCACAAAATAAAGAACTTATTTACATTCAAATGGTTGAATTAAAATTCTGTACCAATGGTGAGCAGTTAGCTTCAAGTGCTACTAACTACAGTTCCCACCATATTCTGCTACCTGTTATATCCAAACAACATCTAGTGGACTGTATATCAATGTTTTTCCAGTTCTTCTGAGAAAACATACTTTACATTGCAACACTGATTCTTAAACAATTCTCAGTGGTTCCCTAAAAAATTACAAGGGTATTCCACAGATGAAATGTAAGTAATGATGAACAGTGGGATAAGGCTAGGGTGTCAGACAGTATATGTTGGTTCTGTGATTAACAGTCGACAGTGGAACAAAGCTGGACTATCAGACAGTGTATGGGTGGTTCTGTGACTACCAGTGAACAATGGAACAAGGCTGGACTATCAGACAGTGTATGGGTGGTTCTGTGACTACCAGTAAACAATGGAACAAGGCTGGACTATCAGACAGTGTATGGGTGGTTCTGTGACTACCAGTAAACAACAGAACAAGGCTGTGGTGTCAGACAATATAACTGTGGTTTGTAGATGTGTGGCGCAAAACTGATGTGGCAGACAGTGTATATGTGGTTTTGTGACAGTGGACAGTGGAACAAGGTTGTGGTGGCAGAAAGTGTATGGGTGGTTCCGTGACTACCAGCGGATATATGGAACAAAGCTGAGGTGGCAGACAGTAGTTTTGTGAATAGCAGTGGATAGATGAACAATGTTGTGGTAGTAGTGTTGAGCGAGCATGCTCGGCCGATGCTCGGATCGGCTCGAGCATCGCTCTGCTCGGCACATGGCGGTACTCATACGAGTACCGCATGTGCTCGCCCGCCATGTTCGGGTCTCCTCCCCGCACGTTTTGCGGCTGCTGCGCAGCCAATAAACGTGCAGGGAGGCTCTGACATCGGTGTAATGCCAGCAGCCATGTTGGCTGCTGGCATTACACTGATTGGCTGGCCAGAACCCGTGGTCGGGTGCTGTATAGCACCTGACCATCGAGTTCGGCTCAGTCTGAGACAGGGAGAGCTGAGGATAGGAAGGGAAAGGCAGTGTAGGGAGGAAAAAAACAAAAATTGTGAAAAAAAAGAACCAAAAGTCCTTTTTAGGACTACTGTGTGTGGGGGCAGCAGGTTATTTTGTGTGGGGGGAAAAAAAAAAAAAAAAAAAAAAAAAAATATTCTGTTTAGTGTGAAAAGTTGCAGATTAGAGCACATTCTGTTTAGTGTGCACAGTTGCAGATTAGAGCACATTCTGTTTAGTGTGCAAAGTTGCAGATTAGAGCACATTCAGTTTAGTGTGCAAAGTTGCAGATTAGAGCACATTCTGTTTAGTGTGCAAAGTTGCAGATTAGAGCACATTCTGTTAAGTCTTCAAACTAAAATATCAAAGTCACATATTCCATTCAGTGTGCGTCGCCGCAGTTTAGCAGCACATTCTGTGTACTGTGCAGAGTTGCAGAATAGGAAGAAATACTGTTAAGTCTTCAAACTAAAATATCAAAGTCACATATTCCATTCAGTGTGCTTCGCCGCAGTGTAGCAGCACATTCTGTGTACTGTGCAGAGTTGCAGAATAGGAAGAAATACTGTTAAGTCTTCAAACTAAAATATCAAAGTCACATATTCCATTCAGTGTGCTTCGCCGCAGTTTAGCAGCACATTCTGTGTACTGTGCAGAGTTGCAGAATAGGAAGAAATACTGTTAAGTCTTCAAACTAAAATATCAAAGTCACATATTCCATTCAGTGTGCTTCGCCGCAGTTTAGCAGCACATTCTGTGTACTGTGCAGAGTTGCAGAATAGGAAGAAATACTGTTAAGTCTTCAAACTAAAATATCAAAGTCACATATTCCATTCAGTGTGCTTCGCCGCAGTTTAGCAGCACATTCTGTGTAGTGTGCAGAGTTGCAGAATAGTAAGAAATACTGTTAAGTTTTCAAACTCAAATATTAAAGTCACATATTCCATTCAGTGTGTGTCACCGCCGTTTAGCAGCCTATTCTGTGTACTCTGCACAGTTGCAGAATAGTAAGAAATAGTGTTAAGTTTTCAAACTCAAATATCAAAGTCACATATTCCATTCAGTGTGTTTCACCGCCGTTTAGCAGCCTATTCTGTGTACTCTGCAGAGTTGCAGAATAGTAAGAAATACTGTTAAGTTTTCAAACTCAAATATTAAAGTCACATATTCCATTCAGTGTGTTTCACCGCCGTTTGGCAGCCTATTCTGTGTACTCTGCACAGTTGCAGAATAGTAAGAAATACTGTTAAGTTTTCAAACTCAAATATTAAAGTCACATATTCCATTCAGTGTGTTTCACCGCCGTTTAGCAGCCTATTCTGTGTACTCTGCACAGTTGCAGAATAGTAAGAAATACTGTTAAGTTTTCAAACTCAAATATTAAAGTCACATATTCCATTCAGTGTGTATCACCGCCGTTTAGCAGCCTATTCTGTGTACTCTGCACAGTTGCAGAATAGTAAGAAATACTGTTAAGTTTTCAAACTCAAATATTAAAGTCACATATTCCATTCAGTGTGTATCACCGCCGTTTAGCAGCCTATTCTGTGTACTCTGCAGAGTTGCAGAATAGTAAGAAATACTGTTAAGTTTTCAAACTCAAATATTAAAGTCACATATTCCATTCAGTGTGTTTCACCGCCGTTTAGCAGCCTATTCTGTGTACTCTGCACAGTTGCAGAATAGTAAGAAATACTGTTAAGTTTTCAAACTCAAATATTAAAGTCACATATTCCATTCAGTGTGTGTCACCGCCGTTTAGCAGCCTATTCTGTGTACTCTGCAGAGTTGCAGAATAGTAAGAAATACTGTTAAGTTTTCAAACTCAAATATTAAAGTCACATATTCCATTCAGTGTGTTTCACCGCCGTTTAGCAGCCTATTCTGTGTACTCTGCACAGTTGCAGAATAGTAAGAAATACTGTTAAGTTTTCAAACTCAAATATTAAAGTCACATATTCCATTCAGTGTGTATCACCGCCGTTTAGCAGCCTATTCTGTGTACTCTGCACAGTTGCAGAATAGTAAGAAATACTGTTAAGTTTTCAAACTCAAATATTAAAGTCACATATTCCATTCAGTGTGTTTCACCGCCGTTTAGCAGCCTATTCTGTGTACTCTGCACAGTTGCAGAATAGTAAGAAATACTGTTAAGTTTTCAAACTCAAATATTAAAGTCACATATTCCATTCAGTGTGTATCACCGCCGTTTAGCAGCGTATTCTGTGTACTCTGCACAGTTGCAGAATAGTAAGAAATACTGTTAAGTTTTCAAACTCAAATATTAAAGTCACATATTCCATTCAGTGTGTATCACCGCCGTTTAGCAGCCTATTCTGTGTACTCTGCAGAGTTGCAGAATAGTAAGAAATACTGTTAAGTTTTCAAACTCAAATATTAAAGTCACATATTCCATTCAGTGTGTATCACCGCCGTTTAGCAGCCTATTCTGTGTACTCTGCAGAGTTGCAGAATAGTAAGAAATACTGTTAAGTTTTCAAACTCAAATATTAAAGTCACATATTCCATTCAGTGTGTTTCACCGCCGTTTAGCAGCCTATTCTGTGTACTCTGCACAGTTGCAGAATAATAAGAAATACTGTTAAGTTTTCAAACTCAAATATTAAAGTCACATATTCCATTCAGTGTGTATCACCGCCGTTTAGCAGCCTATTCTGTGTACTCTGCACAGTTGCAGAATAGTAAGAAATACTGTTAAGTTTTCAAACTCAAATATTAAAGTCACATATTCCATTCAGTGTGTTTCACCGCCGTTTAGCAGCCTATTCTGTGTACTCTGCACAGTTGCAGAATAGTAAGAAATACTGTTAAGTTTTCAAACTCAAATATTAAAGTCACATATTCCATTCAGTGTGTATCACCGCCGTTTAGCAGCGTATTCTGTGTACTCTGCACAGTTGCAGAATAGTAAGAAATACTGTTAAGTTTTCAAACTCAAATATTAAAGTCACATATTCCATTCAGTGTGTATCACCGCCGTTTAGCAGCCTATTCTGTGTACTCTGCAGAGTTGCAGAATAGTAAGAAATACTGTTAAGTTTTCAAACTCAAATATTAAAGTCACATATTCCATTCAGTGTGTATCACCGCCGTTTAGCAGCCTATTCTGTGTACTCTGCAGAGTTGCAGAATAGTAAGAAATACTGTTAAGTTTTCAAACTCAAATATTAAAGTCACATATTCCATTCAGTGTGTTTCACCGCCGTTTAGCAGCCTATTCTGTGTACTCTGCACAGTTGCAGAATAGTAAGAAATACTGTTAAGTTTTCAAGCTCAAATATTAAAGTCACATATTCCATTCAGTGTGTATCACCGCCGTTTAGCAGCCTATTCTGTGTACTCTGCACAGTTGCAGAATAGTAAGAAATACTGTTAAGTTTTCAAACTCAAATATTAAAGTCACATATTCCATTCAGTGTGTTTCACCGCCGTTTAGCAGCCTATTCTGTGTACTCTGCACAGTTGCAGAATAGTAAGAAATACTGTTAAGTTTTCAAACTCAAATATTAAAGTCACATATTCCATTCAGTGTGTATCACCGCCGTTTAGCAGCGTATTCTGTGTACTCTGCACAGTTGCAGAATAGTAAGAAATACTGTTAAGTTTTCAAACTCAAATATTAAAGTCACATATTCCATTCAGTGTGTATCACCGCCATTTAGCAGCCTATTCTGTGTACTCTGCAGAGTTGCAGAATAGTAAGAAATACTGTTAAGTTTTCAAACTCAAATATTAAAGTCACATATTCCATTCAGTGTGTATCACCGCCGTTTAGCAGCCTATTCTGTGTACTCTGCAGAGTTGCAGAATAGTAAGAAATACTGTTAAGTTTTCAAACTCAAATATTAAAGTCACATATTCTGTGTAAGATGAAGAAGGCGGGTAAAAAGGGACGGGGAAGTGGACGTGATCCTGAAAGTTCAGGGCGCGGGTCAGGACGCGGAGAAACTGTGCCTGGTGCCAGAGCACAAGAAAGAAAGACATCCACCATACCTAGCTTCATGTGTAATTTTACAGGGCGTCGCAGGACATCACTCTCGAGGTCCGACCACTGCGAACAGGTGGTCGGTTGGATGACAGCTGATACTGCTTCCAGTCGGTTAAGCACCACCCTGTCTTCCACCAAGTCCACTCTCAGTAGCCAAGAGTCTGGTCAAAATAATCCTCACTCTGATCATCCTTCCTCCCACCATACACGGTCTGGTCAAAGAAGTGATCCCACACTGGGATATAGTGAGGAGCTCGTCTCATCACCAATCCTTCATTTGACCCTCTCTCCAAGCACGCTTGCAGAGGAACATGACATCTTGTGCCCTGATTCACAACCTCTAGAGGCTACCCAATCACAAGAAGATGACAGATGTGAACGACATTTAAGGTCAAAGGAAGTAGTGGATGATGATGATGATGATGAGACACAGTTGCCATTAAATCAACCACTATTTCCGTCTCAAGACCTTGTTGAGGAGAATGTTATACAGTTGTCAATGACTGAGTATGTGGTGGGATCAAGACTTGAGGAGGATGATCAGAGTGAGGAAGTGGAGGAGGACTTGGTGGACGATGAGGTGACTGACCCCACCTGGGAAGGTGTAGAGCCGAGCGATGACAGCAGTCCTGAGGGTGAGCCATCTGCAGCACCGCAACAGGCTGGAAGAGGCAGTGGTGTGGCTACAGAAAGAAGGCGGACCACACCAAACCGGCCCGCAAATGTTCCACGGAGCACCCCCTTGCGTAAATCTCCCTTGCCAAAGGGTAGGTGTTCCGCGGTATGGCGTTTTTTTAAGGAAAGTGCGGACGACAAAAGAATTGTAGTTTGCAACCTGTGCCACACCAGAATAAGCCGAGGCATGAACACTAGAAACCTCACCACCACCAGCATGATCCGACACATGGCATCCAAGCACCGTAGTAAGTGGGAGGAACGCCTGGATCGCCCATCTGTGTCTGCAGGCCACACCACTGCCTCCTCTTCCCCTGTTTTCGGTGCCGGCCAATCGCCTGTCGAAGGCGCAGGCCCGCATACCTCCCGCCCTGCACCTGTACCATCTGAAGCACCATCAGCGACCACATCCACTTCCCTGTCCCAGCACAGCGTCCAAATGTCGTTACCCCAGGCATTTGAGCGCAAGAGAAAGTACCCAGCCACCCACCCACAGGCCATAGCACTAACCTCACACCTTTCAAAATTACTGGCCATCGAAATGCTGCCATTTAGGCTTGTGGACACTGAGTCCTTCCGCAGCCTGATGGCAGCAGCTGTCCCTCGGTACGCGGTCCCCAGCCGCCACTACTTTTCCCGGTGTGCCATCCCCGCATTACACCACCATGTGTCCCGTAACATCACCCGTGCCCTGACCAACGCAGTTACTGGGAAGGTCCACTTAACGACTGACACATGGACAAGTGCTTGTGGCCAGGGACGCTACATTTCCCTGACGGCACACTGGGTGAATGTCGTGGAGGCTGGGAGCGACTCGGACCCTGGGATGGCACGGGTGCTACCCACGCCGAGGATTGCGGGCCCTACCTCCATCAGGGTTTCCACCAGCACCTACGTTATTGGCTCCTCCTCCTCCGTTTCCACCTCCGAATTCTCTACACGCAGCGCCACTCCCCCATCAGCCAGTAGCTGGAAGCAGTGTAGCACTGCAGTGGGGAAGCGTCAACAGGCCGTGCTGAAGCTGATCTGCCTTGGGGACAAACAGCACACGGCCTCAGAGCTGTTGCAGGGGATTAGTCACCAGACCGAGCAGTGGCTCTCGCCACTCAACCTGCAACCAGGCATGGTTGTGTGTGATAATGGGCGTAACTTGGTGGCGGCTTTGGAGCTCGGCAAGCTCACACACGTACCATGCCTAGCACATGTATTTAATTTAGTGGTGCAGCGATTTCTAAAAACCTACCCCAATGTGCATGATCTCTTGACCAAGGTGCGCCGCGTGTGTGCACATTTCCGTAAGTCATCTACAGCTTCGGCCGGCCTGTTGAAGCTGCAGCAGCGCTTACAATTGCCAGCTCACCGGCTGCTGTGTGACGTGAGCACGCGCTGGAACTCCACCTTCCACATGTTGGCCCGGCTTTGTGAGCAGCAGAGGGCAGTAGTGGAGTACCAGCTGTTACACGGTCGTCGCCTCTCCGTTCAACTTCCTGTAATCAGAAGTGAGGAGTGGGAATGGATGTCAGACCTCTGCGAGGTTTTACGCAATTTTGAGGAATCGACACAGATGGTGAGCGGCGATAACGCTATTATCAGTGTAACCATCCCACTTCTGTGTCTACTGAAACGCTCGCTGCTCACAATTAAAACCGACGCTTTGCATGTGGAAGAGGTGGAAATGGGGGAGGAAGAGCTTACACAAGGTGATAGCCAGAGCACCCTCACTTCTTCTTCTCAGCGACAATTGGAGGAGGCGGAGGAGGAGGAGGAGGAGGAGGAGGAGGAGGAAGACACGGTTGCCTCCGCTACAGAGGGTAGCCATGGAACTTTAGTTCCATCTCTTCAGCGTGGGTGGGCAGAAGAGGAGGAAGAGGATGAGGAGATTGAGAGTCATCCTCCTGGTGAGGACAGCGAAATCTTGACTGTTGGTACTCTGGCACACATGGCTGACTTTATGTTAGGCTGCCTTTCCCGTGACCCACGCGTTATACGCATTTTAAACAACACGGATTACTGGGTGTTCACCCTTCTGGACCCCCGCTACAAAGAGAATTTCTCATCTCTCATTCCTCCGGTGGAGAGGACAAGCAAAATGGTGCAATACCAGAAGGTTCTTGTTGAAAAATTGCTCCAAAATTTTCCATCTGACAACGCTGGCGGCAGAGTACGTGCTACCTTGGCCAACCGAGAAGGGGATAAAAGGGGAGCACACAGCAGTTCCGAGAAAGGCAGGGCAACACTCTCCAAGGCGTGGGACACCTTCATGACACCCCGCCAGCACCCTCACCCTGATGCGCAGCCTAGTGTCACAAGGAGGGAAAAGTTTTGGAAGATGGTGAAGGAGTACGTAGCAGACCGTGTCAGCGTCCTCAATGATCCCTCTGTGCCTTACAACTACTGGGTGTCCAAGCTGGACACGTGGTATGAACTGGCACTCTACGCCTTGGAGGTGCTGGCCTGCCCTGCCGCCAGCGTTCTGTCTGAGCGGGTATTTAGTGCTGCTGGTGGCATCATAACAGATAAGCGTATCCGCCTTTCCACCGACAATGCTGATAGGTTGACACTTATAAAAATGAACAAGGCCTGGATTTCCCCTGACTTCTCCACTCCACTGGAGGAAAGCCCCGGGGGAACATAAACTCACTTTATATATGTTATTTACAATGATGGGAATACTCTGTATTCCCATTCACCCCTTCCACCCAAAAAACGGGTATATGGTTGACTCTTAATCTTCTCATCCTCCTCCTCCTCTTCCATATGCCCTGGGATATAATTTTTATATAGGGCCAGCTCACCAGCGGGCCCTGTGATATAATTTTTATATAGGGTCAGCTCACCAGCGGGCCCTGTTTGCCAATTTTTATATAGGTCAGCTCACCAGCGGGCCTTCTCATATAATGTTTTATTGGGTCAGCTCTCTAGCGGGCCCTCTCATATAATGTTTTATAGCGTCAGCTCACTAGCGGGCCTTCGCATATAATGTTTAGGATGGTCAGCTCTGCAGCAGACCCTCACCCATAATGTTTTAGATGGTCAGCTCAGCGCACGTTTCCCTCTTAATCATGGCCTCAGTTCTGAAAATCAAGGAAATTTTTGGGAGAATTTGCCTCTGCGCACGTTTCCCTCTTAATCATGGCCTCAGTTCTGAAAATCAAGGAAATTTTTGGGAGAATTTGCCTCTGCGCACGTTTCCCTCTTAATCATGGCCTCAGTTCTGAAAATCAAGGAAATTTTTGGGAGAATTTGCCTCTGCGCACGTTTCCCTCTTAATCATGGCCTCAGTTCTGAAAATCAAGGAAATTTTTGGGAGAATTTGCAGATGATATACAAGTAAATATACAGCAAATATTGTTTGGTAACAATTTTTCGCCTAAAGTCGTTTTTATTTTCCTTTTTGTGTGTTTTATGGTCAGTCTGTAAAAATGGCGTACTACGGGCGAAAGATCGTTCCCAGCAGCGATGTTGGAGTCCAAGATGCATCCAGACATCCTCCCTATGCTGTCCCTGAACCATTTCTGTGGTGTTTCCATCCTTTTCTGCCCTTTTCCTATGGACCAGGCACCCTCCCCTCATCAGAGCAGGGGGTGCCTGGTGTAATGCTCGAGTCCTCCCATTGACTTCAATGGGGCTCGGGTGCTCGGCCGAGCACTCGAGCCTCCGGGGGTGCTCGGTCAGAGCACCCAAACACCCGAGCATTGGGGTGCTCGCTCATCACTATGTGGTAGCAGACAGTCAATGTGTGATTGTGAGTTTGTGTGACTACCATTGGAGCAGTGGAAAGGGGCTGGGGTGTCAGACAGTGTATGTGTGATTCTGAGAATACCAATGGATACAAGGCTGGGGTGGTAGAAAGGTATGTGTGGTTCTGTGACTACCATTGCATTTGAGAAAGAGTAAGTCCAATAAAATTGCCTGGTTACCGTCCTATAACAACTCATGCTATAGATGTCTCTAATACATTGCTTTGCCATGTGTTGAAGAACTCTTTAGCATCCAAGTCAATAAAGTATTTGATTGTTAGGGATCCTCTTGGATTTCATTTGAAATTAAAAAAAAAGTTATGTTCTAATGAAAGGTTACACACTGCTACATTAGAACATGGCAGGGTTGGACTGGCTTTCTGTTGATAATCTTGGCATCATTATGTAGTAGGAGATGACTAGCTGTATGAAAGGAGAAAGAAGAAAACTTTGTTTCAATGTGCAGAAGCATTCTGCTTACGGCTATTGCTCAGAACTAGGTCATTATCACCATTCTTCACATTCCTTAGAGTAATAAACTGAGAAAAAAATGGTCGTATGAGAAATCGGAACTAATAACGGTCTACTGTACATTGAAATGTAAAAAATTCTCACAATCTTACCAAACCTCTTGGCACATGTACTAGTACAGCTTTGAGATAAACTAGATGCAGGAACCATTTTAATGCTACATCTACCTAACACCAATTTACTAAGTTACCTCTACTGAACATGGTCCTCTGTATGTCACTTGCCCCAAGGGGAGAGAAGTGGGGAGTCTGTAGACATTTTCAGTCTTCCTTTCCTCTACACGTTGGTAAAAGCAGTACCTTGGAATGCTCTGGATCTGCTCTGGAGACTTTTCTTTATTACCAGTTCTCCAGGGACAGAGGCCAATTCTCTGGTTGTGATGAATTTCCTCGGTAACACTACCCACTTCTCCTCCTTCTTATTCTATTTCTCCCACTTCCCACTCACTTCCCAGCCAAATCCTGGTTAATCCCTGTCAATCTAATCATGTCCCACCCACTTTATGATGTAAATAAGTAATTAACATAAACCTGTTCATAACCTATACGTTATCTCCAGGGGCTCCATAGGCAGAAGTTCCTAAGTATGGTCAGGGCCGGATTTACATCTCAGGTGCCTGTAGGCACAGAAATCTGAAGCCCCCCCCCCATTGGCCATCTCCACTGGACACCTCTACAATGCTCCTAACCTCCACATTGCCCCCCATCATCTCCATATTGCCCCCATCAGCTCCAACTTGCCCTCACATTTCCCCCATCAGCTCCAACTTGCCCCATCAGTTCCAACTTGCCCTCAAATTGCCCCCATCATCTCCATATTGCCCTCACATTGCCCCCATCAGCTCCAACTTGCCCCCCATCAGCTCCAACTTACCCTCACATGGCACCCATCATATCCACATTGCCATCATCTCCATATTGCCCCCCATCAGCTCCATATTGCCCCCATCAGCTCCAACTTACCCTCACATTGCCCCATCATCTCCACATTGCCAATTTGCCATCATCCATATTGCTCCCCATCAGCTCCATGTTGCCCTCACATTGCCCCCCCAGTGTCCATTTCCTACCTTTTCCCTGGTGGTGCAGCAGCAGGAGAGGTCTGTCTGTACCTCCTTCTGCACAGACCTGTAGCTGCTGGAGTTCCCACATGGTATTCTCGTCAGTAATGCAGAGTGCTGGGAGATGATGTCATCTCATAGCGCTCTGTATTACTAAAGAGCCAATGAGGGAGTGCAGTAGCTACAGGTCTGTGCTGAAGGAGGCACAGACCTCACCTGGCTGTGGGGGGTTAGTGCGGGCGGCAGATGCCTACTCTGCCTTATGGTAAATCTGGCCCTGAGTATGGTTAATGCTATATACCAACAAGGACCAGGTGAAATGGAGTAACTTTACCCTGTGTATATGCCCTTGTTATAGGTGAGACATTCAGGGTTTACTTGCATTCAAGTGTTACCACTGTGGAGTGTGTGCACCTGTATGTACTAAAGTATCACGGTGCCAGTGATTGCCCTCTGATGGCGCTGCTGCGGTGTGCGGGCTACATTGTCTATCACTTCCTGAATGTTGCGCTTATGTGCATTTGCTATTCTTATAGGCCTATGGTAATTGCTAGAGTGATTCTCTGCCTGCTTGCTAGGCTTTATAGGCCTCAGTCTGCCAGTTCTCATTTGCCCTTTCATGGTGTACCTGTGCGCTAGCTCTTGTGATTTTCATATGCTCTGATCCCTGTATGATCTCTGCCTACATTTGACTCTGGCTGCGTTTGATCCCTGACTTGTTGTCCCTTGGCTCCGTTTCACTACCCGCTCTGTGCTGACCCCGGCTCCGGCTGACTATCCGATATGGTACTGGCCTTGGCTTGGCTGACTAACTAATCTGTGCTGACCCTGGCTTCGGCTGACTATCCGATACGGTAACGAGCTTAGCTTGGCTGACTAACTACTCTGTGTTGACTCCGGCTCTGGCTGACTATCCATGTGTTTCCGACCCTTGGCCTGACTGCATCTGCTCTCTCTCTAGATCATGCTCTAGCTGGTACAAGCTGTGCTCAGTATCTTCCCCTGCTCCGGACATTGGCTCTGGCTATCCTATTTTGCTTGTTACCAACGGTTAGCGCCTTTTGGTATCCCTAGCGTTCTGGGGATTTAAGTCATCATTGCCTTCGCTACCCTAGCGTTCTTGGGTATCTCTAGTCACCATTTCCTGTGGGTTTACCCTAGCGTTCTAGGGGAATTACTCTCATTTTGCTTGGGCGTTTCCGCTTCAACTATACTAGTAGCTACTGCTATCCTTGCTTCTATTACACAATGCAGTCAGATTGGGTTCAGCCTCCCTTCTGTCAGTAGACTCCCTCCGTGCTGTCTCCATACCTGACTAATGAGGGTTGGGGAAGTGCTTGGGCACTGTCTCCACACCTGGTCCTGTGAGGGTTGGGGAAGTGCTGTTCGTATCTTTTCTGTACTAATTTTAATAAAGATATTGAATTTACTGTATCTGTAAGTGTTGTTATTCCTCAGTCAGTGTCGTTATTCCTCAGTCACTCCGTGACATAAAGCCATCACACATTGTAATGCATAACACCAAATTACTTGAACTGGCAAATTCATACAACCCCCCACTATGTTTTATAAAGTTTACAAGTACTGAAGAAATATTGTGGTTCCCAGATCCTTATACTGTTTACAGCTACCACCTCACTATCAACTCAAATGTCCTATGTAAGGGGTGGTCAACCTGTGAATCTTTAAATTGTGGACTGTTTGACAATAATTGGAGCTGCTCTGAGTGTCAGAGAGGTATCCAACATGTTGAATTGTAATGAATTGATACCTCGCAGACACTCAGAAGGTTAAGACTACATTACTAGGCATTCAATTACATCTCAATAAGGAAGGAATTGATGGCTAAAGCGGCAATGGGACTGTATGGCGGACTTTCTTCCAAACAAAGGGAGATAGTATGTATATAGAAGGTATGTTTTCGCCCATTTTTCTATTAAAAGCCCCTGACGAAGCAGTGTTAGCTGGGAAATGCGTTCTGCATGTGCATAATTAAGTGCCGCTTTCTTTATACCTGTATTGTGTTTGTTGATTTTTTTAATATTATTTTATAGATATATATCTGTGCAGAATATGTAATTTCTGTTTTAATAAATTTATATTTTTGTTGTTCCAGAAGGGCCCTAGATAGAGGGCCCAATCTGTAAGAGCATTTGGAAGCATTTTGATCCCTGATGGCAACAAGGAGTGAAGGCTGTAATAGAGGTACCCAGAGAGAACCACTGAGACCCATACTGGGGGTATCCTGTAGATGCAATAACACCTAGTGGCTGGTCGGTCTTGCCTCACCAAAAAGTGAGTACAACAGCCACCCAATTCCACAGAAGTGTCATACCACGGTGAAGGTGGAATGTCCTGCACGGTTAAGGGATACCTGTTTTTTTTTTTCAAAATTGTCTACACTTAGATTATGTGCGCTTTCTCTTTTTTGTCTGTTTTGTATACTTGGAGAAAACTCTACACCGTGGGTTTTACAAGAGAGACAGCAGCGACAAGTGAAGGACTTTGCTGTGGTCTTTCCGAATTAACAGTTCACACTATCTTTTACTGGCTGACTATAATATAATATTTGCTATTTAAACAAAAACTGCAGTAGCTCTTAGTAAGTTTCTGTTTTGTATATTTTATAGTGATGCTCTTGCAACCTACCTTACTGATATCTAAAAATCCACATGGCCTCTGTGATTTTCTTCCTTTGCTCATTGGTTCAAGAGATAGCATTTTCAGTCAGTCCTAGATTCATGTTCATAGATCAAGACATGACAGTTGCTAACAGGACCAAAGGGCCTCAAACTCTGCTCTCTGCACATTGTAAACTTAACAATTTAAGGGCCAGAAGAGTGTGCAATGCATTGCTTCACATTATGTTGTGCATCGCTCTGGACCTCAATGAGTTAAGTGGACTCATGCACTCTGCCTGCTTCAGTTTGAAGCAACACCTGAGAGGCTACTATGCCTTCAACAATACACTTTATTTTCTTCTTTCTCTGTGTGCATTCATTACACTTTTTGTTTTTTGTAGTCTCCCTAAGTGGAAGGGTACCCCAGACATGGGCTCTTGCTTCCATATGGGCAGAGGGAATCAGCTGCACCCTATGGGTGAGACACACATAGGCTGCAAAGTATGTCTTAAGATGTGCTGTTTCTCTCATGCAGTAAGGACTTGCATGACATATTGGACTGCCTGCAGGTGGGTCCAGTCTGATATGAATATGGAGATTTTCCCTCTACAATGGCACATGGTAGTGAAAAATGTGTCTTGAGCAGCCCCTGACAGTCTACCATGCCTTGAACAAAACACTTCATTTTGTTCTTTCTCTGTGTGAGTTTGTCACACTTTAGCTTTTTTGCAGTTTCTCTAAGTGGAAGAGCATGCCAGGCATGGGCCTTTGCTTCCATGTGCCTAGAGGGAATCAGCTGCACCCTCCCCTGATGAAGCCCACGTAGGCGAAACGTACATCTGGGGAGCTGGATATGAGTATGGAAATTTCCTCTCCGCAATGACACATAGTAGTGAAAAACGTGACTTGAGCAGCACCTAAGATACTTTGAACAAAACACTTTATTTTGTTCTTTCTCTGTCACACTTTTTGTTTTTTTATGTTCATCTCCATTGACATCACATCCAGGACTTATAGAAGATGCTAACTCTTGAACAAAGGCAAAAGGACATAATTCATAAGGGACATAAGGATTTTCTAGCCCTAATAAGGTAAGGGGGCAAGGGGATTATTGTTAAATGGTGATAGTTCTATTGTAGAGCCACTCATCACAAGGGCATGGTTCCTCTTTAAATGGTAAAAGAAGTTCAGGCGATATGTCAAACTGTCAGACAGTAAAGTAAAATTCACCTTTATTAACCCCTTAAGGACCCATGATGATCCAGGACCGTCATGGGTTGTTATACCTTTAAGGACCCATGACGGTCCTGGACCGTCATGGCTTAAATGATAGCATCATGCCTCCGTGCATGCTGCTATCATTAATTCCAGGCTGAAACTGAATGCTCAGAGACCGGGGCGTTCAGTCTCAGCCCTTCTTGCTTGTACCGGGTCATGTGATCGCCGTAGCAGCAATCACATGTACCGGCATTCTGAGTGATAGAGGCAGTACGCAAAGCATACTGCCTCTGTGTCTCTCCTCTGCCTCTGTCTCCCTTGCTAGCAAAGTAAGGGAGAGAGAAGCAGAGAGGAGACACCTAGTGGAAAAATAAAATACAGCAGCTGGGGGCATTAATCCCTTCACTGCTGGTGTTGGAGCCTGGCTAAATGCAGGTCAATTTCTGACCTGCAATTATACATTTTTTTTTTAATTGTATATAAAAAAACCCATCTCATTAAACAATATTGGAAGTGTGGTTGTTGTGGAGCCATGTAATACACTTATACACACCGCCAAATGTCATAGATAAAAAAGTTACAAAATAAGGTGGGAAAAAGGGACATGGGGATTTTCACCAGGGGGACAGTGGCCACTTTAAACTGTGCATTTTGTAGGTATGACTGACTGGTCATACCTTTCATGCAGTCTCCATAAAAATGTAACCCATTGCGCCCAATTGATCCCAAGAGAAAAAACAAAAATGATGTTTTTGTACATTTTTTTAATTTTTATAAAGTAAATGGTGGGTTATCCATATAAGTTGGGTATCAAAAGAAAGCCCTATTTGTGCTTAAAAAAACAGTATATAATTTATGGGGGTGGAATAAAAGACGTAGAGGGAAAACACTGTTGAATAAAGACATAGTCAAAAAAGGTCAGAATTGCTCCGGTCCTTAAGTGAAAATGACCTCAGATTTTCCCGGTCCTTAAAGGGTTAAGGCAGTGGATCTCAATCTTTTTTTGTTCGGGGCACCCCTAACACGTAATCTAGAACATTCGGGGCACCCCTAACATATTTAATGTACTTTATCAAGGACATAATGAAGGTTCCAGACATAAATATACAGTTATTATTAGGTCTTACAATCATAATAACACAATTAAACATAATGTGCATAACAATTTCTATAAATCTTTACTTAAAAGTCCATTTTTGTTAGTCTTCATAGAAAACATGGGGCACCCTAAGTTGATGTCCGTGGCACACCAAAGTGCCACGGCACCCTGGTTGAGAATCACTGGGTTAAGGTAAGAGAATAATAACAATGATCTGGATTGCATAGAGGGTAACCAAGAGGAAGGGACTCTATTAGCAATAGATCCCGATTCCAAAACTGCAGAGACTAAGCTGAAGCCAATGGTAGTCTCTAAGTAGAGAGGAAGAGCAAGCCCGAGGTTTCTCCCAATGATGGAGTAGGAAGATGACTGACTCACGCCTGCAGGCAGCCAGAAGAAGACCATCGCTAGAAGGTGAGAAAACCAAAGAACCTACTGACTCGTGCCTGCAGCCAATAATGGCAGAATCTGCCAGAGCCACAGGTCTGCACCAGATTGTGTGTCCACTACAAGGGTTAAACAAGAGAGTAGTGAGACAGAAACACAGGTCAGCACCAGGATGGGTGGTCAGACAAGCCTAGGTCATACACAGAGCGAGTAGTCAGCCAGAGCCACAGGTCTGCACCAGATTGGGTGTCCACTACAAGAGGCGACACGAGAGAGTAGTCAGACAGAGCTACAGGTCAGCACCAGGGTGGGTGATCAGACAAGCCTAGGTCATACACGGAGTGGCTAGTCAGCCAGAGCCACAGGTCTGCACCAGATTGGGTGTCCACTACAAGAGGCGACACGAGATAGTAGTCAGGCAGAGCCACAGGTCAGCACCAAGATGGTTGGTCAGACAAGCCAGGTCATACACAAAGATCAGGAGCTACTAGAGAACTGTACTGCACACCAATGTAAGGGTAACTGGATGAAACTCCAGTTCCCTTTAAATACAAGGTGCCAGGATGTAGCTAGAAGGAGCCAGACCAGAAACCAAGGTATAAGAAGGTGCCTGCATCAGATACACTTCCTTGTGCCTGAAATTGAGGCATCTCGCCGCGAGGACACGGGCACCCACTGCTGACACCAAGCGCGCCCAAGCCCAGTCCAAACAGTGAAGTGCGGGATGACGCAGAAGCGTCATATAGAGCGATACAACTCCAGTTCCAGCCGAAACTGTGACGCTGGATATAGGTAAGATGTGACACAAAACTAGGACAAAGCTTACATAATGATAACTAGTTCATTCTGACACTTTCCAGAATGCTTCTTCAAAAGCTTTTAAAATGAAAAATGTGTATTTCTCTCACAGCATTTCCCCACTAGTTATTTTCTATTTGGCTAACTCATTAGAGAACAGCATAATTCCTTGTGTGAGGGGAACACTTACTAAATGAATACTGTTATTGAATTTGGAAGTGATTTGGTATTTTGCCAATTACTTTGATTAGTTGACTGCAGGTCGGTTGGTCACAGAGTGTACAGTAACAAACTGAAATCAGGGTATCCGTATAACACACTGTTCTTTTCACTCTCTAGACTTCCAAATAACATGATTAAGAGACACAAATGCCAGTTTTTTTCTATGCATAGTCTTTATTATTTCTAGTCATTACCCTGAATGGGATGTTCCAGGTGAAGTGTAAAGCACCCTGTAATCTTGTGAAAAAAAAACAATATGTTATGTAAACAATAGATTAACATACTTTTGTTCAGTGAACTATAAAACGTATTCAGGTTTTGTGTAGAAAAAGAGAGTGGTCCATATTCGAAAGTTCTCAATCAGGCCAGCTGGATAGATGGGGTTTTTAACCCCTGGAATACTAGGTTTCTCTAGTTTTGTATTGTATTGACTGGAACATTATAATCATGTTTAAGACCAAATTATGCATGGAGCAACAGAAGACAGGTGTGCATTTCCCAATAGGCAAAGTAGGCAATTGACTAGAATGCCAAATATTGAGAGTCACCTCAGCTGTGCTGGCCACACCCACAATTCATAATGTGGGTGTGGCCAGCACCAGAACCAGACCCATCTTTACTGGCTATTACTTATCTTCTTGGATGCTAGGGAGATCTACAACATATTGTGGAACAATGCATTGGAGAGCTCCCAAGCAGGGATTCGTGCTTTTTTCATTCTGGAGAAGGGTAATTTCTGTGCCAGGAAACTGTGAATCGGGTCACGTGAAGAGTAGGGCTGTGGCCGTGGGTAGAACTAAAGGTGCTTAGAGTACCTTGCCTAGGGGCATCTGGGATGTAAACCCAGTCATGCCATAGGGTACCTTCTTGGTTTCGGTTCTGACTCATCAAAAAAAGCTTTGACTTCCTGGAGATAAAACTGTCAGAAGGATTCCACTTTTTCTTTATTCGTATAATGCATTCTTGAGTAGGGATGGACCAATGTTGTCTCCGTGTTCCCATCTGAAATTTCGTAAAAACCACTCTGTTATCCACCTTTTCGCAGGAAATCTGCTTTAAAAGTAGCTGTTAAAATGTTTGCATCTTTTGCCCATTGGCCAAAATCTTTCTCCATTATTGCAATGGCTATAAAGTTTCCGCCCATTGATTTATGTTGTTTTCGCACTTCCGATATAAAAATGTGCCATTTTCGCTGAAGGCAGACACAATAGAAGCAGCTACAGAGCAAGGTAGATGTGCTGTGCTGTTCTGCTGTGATATTTTGCAAAAATTGAGACAGGAAAGGCTCATAGTGACTACTATCACTATGAGCAGGGTGAAAAATAATCAGTGGAGGAGCTGGAAAGACCCTTATGTGTCCACTGAGTCTGAGGAGGAAGTGACTAGCACTACCGAACCAATGCTGTCCAGTCCCCGTAAATCACCCCAAAGAATCTTGGGGAATTTAATGGGAAGGGAGGGAGAAAAGGGTAGTAATAGTAAGAGCAGGACAGGTCAGCTGCCTGTGCCTGCAGCAAGACATTTCTTTAGGGCTTGGGTCTCTAATGAGTCTAAGACTAAGTCCAACAAAGGCCTCTAACAACAATTCAAACAAATCATCCTCTACAAAATACTCTATCAATTCAAGTATCATCAGTCCCCCCAAGTCAGGGGGTTCCTGTCTCTATCACGTTACATACAAATGTCTTATTTTATTGATTTATTTTTTATTAACTGTCCCCCCAATAGCAGTCAAGAACCCCCCCAAAACAATTTCCCTGTTTAAATGATTTATTCATTCACCAACACAGGTACCCTCCTCAGACCCCTTTGTGCAATGTCTTATGGTTTTTATTTTATTTTATTTTGGACTTCTTTTTTATTAAGTGCCCCCCAATCCCAGTAAACAACCCCCCCAAAAATCATTCCCTGTTCAACTGATTCTTTCTCCACATCCCACCAATACAGGCACCCTCATGCCCCTTTTATACTATGCCTTTGGGAAATAAAATATTATTTGCTATGTGTTCTGTGTAACTTCTATGTTCCCATTAATTTCAATGGAATGAGCTATATGAAAAAGTGGAAAGAAGCGGAAAATCGGCACTTTTCGCAGGAAATTTTCACTAAGCGGAAAGTGCCATTTTTCACAGAGGCAGAAATTTTTGCCCATCCCTATTCTTGGGAACTCTCAGGCTTTGACCCAGAGATACAATCACAGTCTACCTTGGAGGACTAGTTATCATGGGCTTCCTTCCTCTGTGGTGTGTTTGCCGGCATAGTTGCGGCCAACTCCGCATTGCTGACATCATGAAACAGGCACTGGCTAGGACACCTGTTTATGGGCCTATTCCGTGTGGCCTAATTGGGTCCCGCCTTCTCCTGTTCCTTTATAAACCTCCCTGGGCCTGGGAGTCATTGCCCTTACATGGTGTTTCTGATATTGTCTCTTGCACTCCGTTGTGACCTGTGCTGTCCTGAGAATCCGCTCTGTGTATGACCCTGGCTTGTCTGAATACCCACATCGGTTCTGACATGTGGCTCTGGCTGACTAACTTGCTCCGTGTATGACACCAGCTTGTCTAACTACCCACATCGTTCCTGACTTGTGGCTCTGGCTGACAAACTCGCTCCGTGTTGACCCCGGCTTGTCTGACTATCCACATCAGTTCTGACCTGTGGCTCTGGCTGACTAACTCTCTCCGTGTATGATCCCAGCTTGTCTGATTACCCACATCGGTTCTGACCTCTGGCTCTGGCTGACTTATTCGCTCTGAGTAGTCCCCGGTTTGTCTGACCTCTGGCTCTTGCTGCCTATCACTCTGTCTAGTCCCCGGCTTGTCCGACCTGTGGCTCTGGATGACTACTGGCTCAGTGTTACATGATTCAGGTCTGCTCTCGCTCCCTGTTTCCTCTGGTCGCATGACCCAGGGTAGAGACTTGTGCCTCAGTTACTGTTCCCTCTGGTTTTCCACCCGCACCACGGTCCTAGTTTCCAGTATCTCACAGTATTGCAGTACACAGCACAGTGTGCAGCTCTGGGTAGCTCCTTATTTGCCTGATTACCGTGACAGTACGTAAGGGCCATGTCTACTGAAGGTTCAGGCAGTCCACCTAATCTAAGCATCCTATCCAGGATGGATTCTCAAGATCAGAAAATAGATCAGGTGTTTTTTTTTCGCAAGGCTCACCTCGATCATTTTACCCAACAACTGGTGGTGCCTCAGTACCTGAGCCGGTTGTGGCCACAACCTCTGAAGCTGGTGTGATTAGCCTTTTGTTGGGCTCTGCTCCATTACCCCAAAGATTTGATGGGGAACCTACTCTGTGCCAAGGGTTCCTGAATCAGCTGGGAATTTTTTTGGAGATGGTACCATAGGCATTTCCTACTGAGCAAAGTAAGGTGGCACTCCTGATCTCCCTTCTATCCGACAAGGCATTGGCCTGGTACAACCCACTATGGGAGACGAAGAAGCCCATCATCTACAATTTCATGCAATTTGTACCCTCGTTCCTGGGCATGCTACCTCCACTGCCAAACGTCTGATGACAATACAGCAGGGCACACATACGATACGATACGATATTGAGTTCCGCATTCTAGTTGCCGCATTCTCCCAGGGCTTGTGTGATACAATTAAGGACTAAACGGTAGTCTGGGAACTGCCTGGTGATCTGGAGGAGTTGATCTCAGTCACCATCCTGTTATCCGTGAGAGGCCTTCATTCAAAGAGCAAGGGCATAAAACTTTACCCGGTTGGCACCTAGTTTCTCATGCCCACCCTGTCCTCCCTCACCTCCCACACCTCCTGTAACGGGCCGTAGGCTGTTACTATGGAACCCTTCTAGCGGTGCCTGAGGAGGATCTCAAGGATTATGACAAAGTGAAACAAAGGCTGATACATACCGCAGGAAGTTTAGAGATGCTAGGAAAGAGACCAGTGATACGCATCTAGAATGGGCACACACCCTGAAACGGGTCTTTCGCAACTGGGTGAACAGCTGCGGTGTAAAGTCCTTGGAGGATTGTTTTCAACAACTTATGTTGGAGCAGTTCTTTACCCACGCCACAGACAAGGGCTGGGACTGGGTGCGTGATCAGGAGCCCCAGACCCAGGACCAAGCAGCCCAACTGGCTGATAAGTATGAGGACCACCGCAGAACAGGGCCCCGTGCTCCAGGAACCATGGAAACCCAATTTCGCGCAGCCAGCGGGCCAGCGTTCCGGCCAGCCCCTCCTACTTTTTTGGGGCCACGTAGAAACCAGCCTTTACCCCCCCGGGTCCACCCCCCCACCTCAGCGAATCCCAGGACCAGGTCCAGAGTGTTATGGGTGTCATCAGCGGGGCCACATGCAGTGGCAATGCAGCCGGGGAGCAAGAAGGGACCAACCGATACCAAGGACCCCCCGTTCCAGCGAGTCCCTCCAGCCCCCACGAGCCCAGGCCCACCAAGCCCACTGCCTCTCAGAGGAGGCGCATGTGTCTGAGGGTCTATGGCCTGAGCCCCAGGAAGTGTTCTTGCTCCAAGAGCGTCCTGTGGAATGGGAATACTATCACAAATTTATTCTGGCCCAACTCCCAGTGAGGACCAACCGGGGCAACCATGTGCAAACTATTTATGTGAAGTCAGGGACACAGGAGCTACCCTCACCCTGGTATGGCCACACTGCATGGCCCCAGCATGCCGAGTGGATCAAGCTGTGGAAGTCTGAGTGGCAGGAGGATACATTTATTGGATCCCCATGGCTAAGGTCCATCTGGACTGGGACTCGGCGAGGAAAATGCTGAGTAGGAATTATGCCAGGACTCCCTGTGGATGTTCTCCTAGGGTGTGACCTAGGACACCTACAAAGCCGATTCTACCCAGAGGACCAGAACCAGGAGTGCCAAGCCGTGACCCAAGCAGCTGCCTGCAATGCCTTGGTAAGCCCCCTGCTCCTCCGGCCCCTTCCCCAGAAGTTGACTCCCCTCTTACTTGGCCCCTGCCAGCTGAATTTCAGGTGGCTGTACTGGCTGACCCCACATTAGAGGAATATAGGCAGAAGGCTGAGACAGGAGAGATAGGACCTCAGGGGGACTAGTTTGTCTGGGACAAGGGGTTGCTTTATAGAAAAACTTACACCTCCTGTCAGGGAAATACTGAAGTTTCCCACACGCAGCTAGTGGTTCCTGACCCACGTAGAAAGGCTCTGCTATCCTTGGACCACGAAGTACCATTGTTTGGCCATATGGGGGTCAGGCAGTCCGAATAAAGGTTGACCCGGGACTTCTTTTTGCCCCTCCTATCCAAAGATGTGCGCCTCTTTTGCCACACCTGCGACATATGTCAGTGGGTCAGCAAGAGGGGAGACCATCCCCCAGTACCCCTCCACCCCATACCCATCATAGGTGAACCATTCCAGAGGTTGGCCATAGATATAGTGGGGCCTCTAGCTCATCCCAGTGCCATCAGGAAGCGGTTCATCCTAACCATGGTGGACTTTGCGACCCGGTACCCTGAGGCAGTGGCCCTGTCCAATATTTTAGCAGAAACTGTAGCAGGGTCTCTGGTCACCATGTTCACTAGAGTAGGGTTCCCCAAGGAGATCTTATCAGATCAGGGTACCCAGTTCACCTCGAACCTGCTGCACCACCTCTGGCAGAAGTCTGTGGTGAAACCCATACACATCACAGCATACCACCCTCAGACCAATGGACTCTGCGAAAGGTTCAACGGAACCTTGAAGCAGATGCTCCGGGCTTTCACTGAGTCACACTGTGACTGGGAGAAGTATCTTTCCTATCTCCTATTTGCTTACAGAGAGGTGCCCCAGGAGTCCAAGGGCTTCTCTCCCTTTGAACTATTGTTTGGGCGGAGAGTCCGGGGACCTCTGAACCTCCTCTGGGAGTACTGGGAAGGCAAGTGTGACTCTGAGGAAATCCCGGCGGTCACCTATGTGTTGGAACTGAGGGAAAAGTTACAAGCCTTGATGGGGCTAGCCCAGAGGCACCCACAGGAGGCCCAAGGGAGACAGAAGCGGTACTATGATCAGGGGACTAGGGACAAGGATTTTAGTATAGGACAACCATTCCTAGCCCTGTGCCCAGTTAAACATAACAAGCTGCAGATGGCATGGGAAGGCACCTATGAGGTGGTGGATAGTAAGGGTGAGACTACTTATGTGATAGCTAGAGGGGCCAGATGGCAGGACCAGCAAACCTGCCATGCAAATGCCCTGAACTCCTATCACCCTAGAGAGGAAGTTGCCCTAGCCATATGCACCCCGGAAAGTTTAGAACCCAAAGAGCAGGAGATCCCAGATCTACTAGCCGACATCCAGCCTACCCAGGCACATAACCCCCTGCCCTTGGGACCCGACCTGGCACCAGAGCAGCAGCATCAGGTGTGGGACATCATCAGTCGCTGGCCCTCCCTCTTTTCCCCGACACCCTGAATAACTACACTGACCCAACACCAAGTAGACACCCCTGGCCAGACCCCCCCTTAGGCAACCTGCCGAGCGGGTACCCAAGGCAGTGAAGAGAGGGATGTTGTTACGATTTTCAGACACTTCAGACAGAGGGTATGGTAAAACGCAGTTTTATTAAATAAATTAATGAACAATATCACCCTCTACAGGCACACAGGGTAAACAAGAACAAGTGTCTAGACCCTTACAGGCCAGTATACTGAGAACAGACAGAGTAGAATATATGTACAAGAAATATATACTATGACTGGTAACCAAGACAGGGACACATAATAGTTAACTCAGTCCTCATCAGTCTTTGTTGTGGTGTAGGCATACCCAAGGTGTAGCTGAAGCTTGTATAAGTATGAGGAGTCAATACCAAGTCTGTAGGAGAGCACTCGACTTGCACGGCAGAACTGACCCAGAACACTAGAGCAATAATGGATAGCCCCCACGGGCGTAACAAGTGCCACCAGTATTTGGGAACTGTGAGTCGTTAGCCCCCACGGGCGTAAACCGGAGACTACAAGCTGCAAGAGCAAGGCACGTTAGCCCCCACGGGCGTACAACAGAGACTGCAAGCTGCAAGTGTAAGGATCAAGCCCCCTTGGGCGTAAACGGAAGCCAATAGCTAGTGCCAGGTAGCCCCCACGGGCGTATAACTACTCCACCAGTGCAAGTGCGTGGGCAAGATGACCACCGGTACGGTACCGGAACAACTACCCTGCATAGATGGACTATGAGCCGCCGTCTCTCAGGCCCAAGCGGCCGGATCAGCAGTAGTAGCGTAGCACTGAACGGGTTAACTAAGCACTTGGTAGGAGGTGAGGCACAGCAAGGAATCAGCTCAGCAATCGGAATCGCCCTGATAATATCGCTCTGCAAGCTAAAGGAGACTCAGCAGTAGTATAGCTCAGTAGCGTTTGACAGTGAACAGTGACTCAAGGGTTAAGGTCAGTCTCGAGCACGAGCGCGAATCCAGGAGTAAGAATGTCGCCCATTAGTCAGCAGCAGGAACGTAGATAGACTGGAACTGGGAACTGTGGAGAATCGTAGACACTCCGGATCAGCAACAAGCAGGAACGTCAGCCAGGCCGGGTCGGATACCAGAGCGGGTTCGTAGACAAGCCGGATCAGCAACAAACAGGAACGTCAGCCAGGCTGGGTCGGATACCAGAGCGGGTTAGTAGACAAGCCGGATCAGCAACGGGCAGGAACACAGGAGAGTCTCAAGCAGGCCAAGTCGGTACACGGAAATCAGGAACGCAGAGAACAGCAGCAAGGCTCAGGAACACCACGAAAGGGCACCAGACTGGTGCCAGAGGCCAGTATAAAAAGGGTAACCAGGGGCGGGCCAACACAGCTCAGCCAATCAGGGAGCAGCACAGCAAAGAGTGACACACAGGATCACGGGGACCGTGATAGTTGTACCAGAAGATACAGGAGATGCAGGGTTTGTGGGTCATCGAGCCATCCGCCAGTCCTTGGGCCTCCCCGGTAGACCTAGTACCCAAGAAGGATGGGACCACACGATTCTGTGTGGATTACCGGAGGCTCAATGATCGGACCATTAGCTATGCTTACCCCATGCCCAGGGTCGACAAGCTCCTGGACAAGTTAGCCGGCTCCGGTGTAGTCACTACCGTTGACTTAAGTCGGGGGTATTGGCAGATTCCCCTCCACCCAGAGGCAGTGGAACATTTGGCATTCATCACCCCCTATGGCCTGTACCAGTTTAAAGTCATGCCATTTTGGATGAAGAACGCCCTGGCCACCTTCCAATGGTTAGCAGACAACCTACTCACCGGAGTCCAGGAATTTGCTTGCGCATATCTAGGTGATATCGACATTTGTAGTGATACTTGGGAGGAGCACTTACTGCATCTAGACGCTATCTTGGGTAGGATACATAGGGCTGGCTTGACCACCTGACCAGATAAGTGTCAGATAGGGTTAGAGGAGGTTCAGTACCTCGGCCACTGAATGGCAAGCAGAACCCAAAGGCCTGAACCGGCCAAGATATCGGTTATTCTAGATGCCCAAAACCAAAAAGCAGGTCTTGGCCTTCCTGGGCACGGCCGGGTACTACCAGAAACTTGTATTCCATTATAACACCCTGGCTAAACCCCTCATGGACCTTACCAAGAGGGCCCTGCCCCGTGCAGTACTCTGGTCACCGGAGTGCAAGCAAGCTTTCACCACATGTCACGGGAACCACCAGGCCCTTGGCTCCTGGAGGGTCATGGGGGCCAGCCCCCTTCCTACAGACTTTATGGACTGTTTTGACAACTATGCCAAAAGGACTAAAACTAATAGCCTGCTTTCAGGGGACTGGGCCGTTAGGGGTTAATTATTTGAGTTTAGCTAAAATTACTTTCAATGTGTATTGTAGCCACTCAAGCCAGTGTATTTTACGGTCATCACAGACCACAACCCTCTGGCTCAACAGAGTATTTGGGGACAATGGGCGGCTGTTGTGGTGGAGCCTGGCCCTACAGCCGTTTAACTTTTCTATTATGTACTGGGCCGGGCGAGACAACCAGAAAACGGATGGGTTGTCTCGTCAGGAAGACTTTTAGCCAGCCTAGGACAATTGGTACCCCAATTTTAGGAGGCCCAGGACAAGGGGCAATGCATGCTTTGGCTCAGACTGCCAAAGGCTTGCTGACTAAAAAGTGGGAGAAGACTTTTTTAGCCTCCTAAGGACAAGGGGCTCCTCAGTTTTTACAAGGCCCAGGACAAGGGGCAATTCAAGCTTTGGCCCGGACTGCCAAAGACTTGAGAACTAAAAAGGGGGAGAAGTGTAATGGGCTACAGGCCGTTACTATGGAACTTTGTCAGTCGGACGAGCACTGCTTGGCCAGTCAGAGTTAAAGGGATAGTAATACTACAAAATTACTATCCTTTATATTGAAGCTCTTGTAAAACGGAATAAAATGCCACCAGCGGCATCTCTCATACCTTTATGGTTTGCGAGATAGCCGCTTTTAAACTTTGCTCCCCCCTGCCTCTCTGCTGACGTCAGCGTTTTTTGCTGCAGAAGGGAAATCCTTTCTTTGAATCAAGCAGAGGCTCTTCAGCACAGCCAGATCTCGTTATAGAAGAAAGATCCTTCACTAAAACGGTCTTCTAAGTGTCCTTGGTAACCAAGCACACGTAGAAGACCGTTTTAGTGAAGGATGTTGTCTTCCATAACGAGATCTGGCTGTGCTAAAGAGCCTCTGCCGGTCCTGGGACCGGATTTCCCTGCTGAACCATAAACGCTGACGTCAGCAGAGAGGCAGGGGGGAGCGAAGTTTAAAAGTGGCTATCTCGCAAACCATAAAGGTTTGAGAGATGCCGCTGGTGGCATTTTATTTCGTTTTACAAGGGCTTCAATATAAGGGATAGTAATTTTGAAGTATTACTATCCCTTTAAAGGGCTCCCATTGACTTTACATGGGGAAAAGTAGGAGCTTCTCTGATTGGCCACAGGTTTAAAGAGGCACTCAGCCCAAACTGCTTTGTTCAGGGATATGTATTACAATCAGGTCGAACAATGGTACTTTGCTCATTCCTTTGTCCCACTGTCCACCTAATTCAATCATGTCTGCCCCATTGTGTTATGTCTCAACCATTTGCCATTCCCTATTGTATCTACTGGATTGTATTATGTTTTCTGCACTGCCCCCTCAAGTTAATGTAGTTGACTCTGTATAAAAGAGTAGAGAGTTCACTAATAAACTGTTAGTTGTTAGAACTAAGAAGGAGTGCAGTGTCCTTATTCTGAATGGCTTGAAGGGACCCCTCTGTCTACCATTCAGGCATCTGAGGTTCCAACATTCCAGGGGACAGATTGCCTGTGTTCCATTTTTTTCCAGTGAATGCTTCCAGCCTGCCTTCCAGCAACTGTGATCCCAGCTCTTGGGGTACAGTTACCAACCTGCTGCATTCAGCTACAGAGTTCCAGCCAGATTTCCAGCTTCACTGGTCAAGCTACCCACTTGTAGCCACATCCAGGAGGGAGAGACCCAGAAAGACGGTCTAAGTCAGCCCAAGGGCTTAGGTACCCATTACAGCTCCTAATTCTGACCCCGCCGGGGGGGGAACCTATGCAGCTAAGCTTCACACGCCTTTCTGAGGAGGAGAGGGCTCAGTGCAGGAGGGGGGCCTTTGCTTATACTGTGGGGAAACTGGCCATTTGTTGCGTGCTTGCACTATTCGACCGAGAAAACGCCCGCACCTAGGTTCAATTAGGGGACAGACCCTGGGTGGAATTTCACAGTCCACAGAGAGAGTAATGGACAAGTCTATTTTTGAAGTTGTACTATCTTGGGCCGAATCTTCTGTGGTGGTTCCAGCACTACTGGACTGAGGAACCGCTGGGTTTTTCATTGATGCAGACTTCGCGGCCAAACACGCTATTCCATTGTTGCCTCTCTCAGCTCCATTGGCCATTGAGGCTATTGATGGCAGACCTCTACAGAAGGCACACGTTACTCATGAGACTCATCCCTTGTCTCTGAGGGTAGGGGCACTTCATGTGTAGACACAAAAGTTTCAGGTGATAAATTCCCACCATTATGCCATCATTCTGGTGTTTCCTTGGCTGCAGACTCACAACCCTAGAATTGATTGTCAAACCTGTGACTTTCTGTCATGGTCATCTCTATGTACGAGGTCTTGCCTCCAGCAGCCTACAATAATATTGTGTACCTCTACCTTGTTACCTGCTGAGTATTAGGCCTACAAAGAGGTATTTAATAAGGTAGAGGCCAGTACATTGCCGCCACACAAGCCCTACGATTGTACTGTTAATCTGGTACCAGGGTCCAGACCTCCTAGGGGCCGAGTTTATCCCTTGTTGGTGAAGGAGAACAAGGTCATGGAGGACTATGTGGAGGATGCCCTAGCTAGGGGCATTATTCTGATGTCTTCCTCCCCTGTGGGTGCAGTCTTCTTTTTCGTTGAGAAAAAAGATGGGGAGCTCAGACCATGTATTGATTTCAGGGGCTTAAATAAGCTAATGGTAAAGAATGCTTATCCTATACCATTGATCACGGAGCTAATTGATCGAATAAAAGGCTCGACAATTTTTCACGAAACTTGACTTGAGGCCCGCATAAAACTTGGTACGAATAAGAGAGCGTGATGAATGGAAGACAGCATTTAACACTAAGAGCGGGCACTATGAGTATTTGGTTATGCCTTTCGGATGGTACAACGCTTGCACTGTTTACCAGGCGTTCATTAATAACGTTTTAAGAGATCTACTCCAGAACTGTGTTGTAGTATATTTGGACGATATACTCATCCATTCTCCTACCTTGGAGACACATAGAGCAGATGTAGCCCAGGTTCTACAACTTCTAAAAGAGAACAAGTTTTGTAAATTAGAAAAGTGTGAATTCCACAAAGCCCAGATGACCTTCTTGGGATACATGATTTCATCCACTGGTCTAGCCATGGATCCGCAAAAACTGTCTGCTGTCTTACAGTGGCCACTTCCCGTGGGGCTAAGATCCATACAGAGATTCCTGGGCTTCACTAATTATTACAGGAAGTTTATACAAAACTTTTCCTCAGTCGTGAAACCACTCACTGACAGGACTCAGAAGGGTGCTAATCCTTCAGACTCAGCACCTGAAGCACTTCAGGTTTCTGAAGACTTGAAGTCTGCCTTTGCGAAGGCCCTGATATTATCCCACCCGAACTTTTCCCTGCCATTTACTCTGGAGGTGTATACCTCGGAGTCGGGTGTAGGCTCTTTGCTATCCAGGCTCGTGAGCCCTGGTAAAACATTGTTGCCATGGGGCTTTTTCTCTAAAAAACTATCGAAGGCTGAGCGTTTACGTGATGTGGGTTATTGGGAATTACTTGCCATCATCTTGGCCTTGAAAGAATGGCGTTATCTGATGGAGGGCACAATGGTTCTGATCCTGATACTGACTGATCACAAAAACCTCACATATTTATCGGGGGCTAAGAGGTTTTCTTCACGTCAGGCCAGATGGGCCCTCTTCCTTTCGAGGTTTGATTTTGTGGTTTCCTACCTTCCTGGTACCAAAAATATTAGAGTGGATGCTCTCTCTCGACAGTTTGGGCCCAGGTCCCAGGAGGAGTCCCTTCCAGTGCCTGTTATTCCTCCCGAAGGCATCTTGGCTACGATACTCACCAGTATTACAGCTCCACTGGCAAGGAGATTTTGGCTGCCCAAGCTTCCTCCCTGGCAGAGAGACCTAATGGGAGATGTTTTGTGCCCAAATCCCTCTGTACCAGACTTCTGGAGATATACCATTCCTCAAAGGCTGCAGGACATGTTGGTAAAGACCAACTGGTATGGTTGATGTCCAGACTCTTTTGGTGGCCCAGCAAGAGGGCAGACTGTTCTGCATTTGTTTCAACATGTTCCACTTGTGCGCGGATTAAGACTCCTCGTCACCTGCTGGTCGGCCTCCTGCAGGACATGCCAAATGGGGAGCATCCATGGTCTCAGTTGTCAATTTACTTTATGGTTGACTTGCCAATCTCTGAGGGTTACACGGTCATTCTTATGATCATAGATAGATTTTCGAAAGATGTCCCGTTTTGTGCCGCTTAAGGGACTCTCTCCTCCAAGGAATTGGCCGAGATCTTTGCAAAGGATGTAGTTCGTCTCCATGGTATACCCAAGGTGGTGGTCTCGGATCGCGGGAGCCAGTTTTTGTCATATTTCTGGAGAGTTTTTTGTGGTCAGATGGGGATCCAGCTCTTGTTCTTCTCAGCTTACCACCCACAGTCGAACAGTGCTGCTGAAAGGTCTAATCAGGTGCTGGAATAGTTCCTCCGTTGTTTCATTTCTGACCATCATGACACCTGGGCGAAATTGTTACTGTGAGCAGAGCTGGCCAGAAACAGTGTAGTTAATTCCTCGTCTCGGAACTCTCCCTTTCTGATTAATTATAGGTTCCAACCTTCTCTCCTGCCTGATACCTTCGAGACACAGAACATTCCTGCTCTGGAAAAGCAGTTGAGTGTGCTCTGCTCCACATGGGTACAGGTTCAGAGATCCCTGCAGAGTTCCACTATGCACTATAAGAGACAAGCAGACCAGCACCAGTGTTCCAGGTGGGGGAGAGAGTATGGCTGTCCTCTCTCAATCTCCATCTCCAGGTGCGTTGTAAAAATCTGGCTTCCCATTTGTGGGTCCCTTTCGGGTTCTTCTCAAGATTAACCCTGTGACAAATGCCCTCAGGCTTCCCTCTAGCATACGCATTTCCAGTGTGTTTCATGTGTCACTCCACAAGCCACTGGTTTGTAACCATTGTACTATGACTCCAGTCCGTCCCAGACTTGTTCAAGTAGGGGACCATGAGGAGTACAAAGTACAGAGTATCCTGGACTCTCGTAGGGTCAGAGGCCACCTACAATACAGTGCTGCTGAAAGGTCTAATCAGGTGCTGGAATAGTTCCTCCGTTGTTTCATTTCTGACCATCATGACACCTGGGCGAAATTGTTACTGTGAGCAGAGCTGGCCAGAAACAGTGTAGTTAATTCCTCGTCTCGGAACTCTCCCTTTCTGATTAATTATAGGTTCCAACCTTCTCTCCTGCCTGATACCTTCGAGACACAGAACATTCCTGCTCTGGAAAAGCAGTTGAGTGTGCTCTGCTCCACATGGGTACAGGTTCAGAGATCCCTGCAGAGTTCCACTATGCACTATAAGAGACAAGCAGACCAGCACCAGTGTTCCAGGTGGGGGAGAGAGTATGGCTGTCCTCTCTCAATCTCCATCTCCAGGTGCGTTTTAAAAATCTGGCTTCCCATTTGTGGGTCCCTTTCGGGTTCTTCTCAAGATTAACCCTGTGACAAATGCCCTCAGGCTTCCCTCTAGCATACGCATTTCCAGTGTGTTTCATGTGTCACTCCACAAGCCACTGGTTTGTAACCATTGTACTATGACTCCAGTCCGTCCCAGACTTGTTCAAGTAGGGGACCATGAGGAGTACAAAGTACAGAGTATCCTGGACTCTCGTAGGGTCAGAGGCCACCTACAATATCTAGTCTTCTCCGTGAGTTCCACTCCTGCACCGCTTCTAGTACTGTTCCTCTTCCGCAGGGCAGAGGTCGTTAAGGTGGGTACTATCACAGTCTACCTTAGAGGCCTAGTTATCCTGTGCTTCCTTCCTCTGTAGTGTGTTGGCCGTCATAGTGGTGGCCACCTCCGCATTGCTGACATCATGAAACAGGCACTGGCTAGGATGCCTGTTTATAGGCCTATTCTGTGTGGCTTAATTGGGTCCCACCTTCTCCTGCTCCTTTATAAACCTCCCTGGGCCTGAGAGTCATTGCCCTTACATGGTGTTTGATATTGTGTCTTGCGCTCCATTGTTACCTTTGCTTTCCTGAGAATCTACTCCGTGTATGACCCCAGCTTGTCTAACTACCTGCATTGGTTCTGACCTGTGGCTCTGGCTGACTAGCACGCTCCATGTATGACCAATGCTTGTCTGACTACCCACATTGGTTCTGATCTGTGGCTCTGGCTGACTAACTCGCTCCATGTTGACCCCAACTTGTCTGACTGCCCACATCGGTTCTTACCTGTGGCTCTGGCTGACTTACTTGCTCAGTGTAGTCCCCAGTTTGTCTGACCTCTGGCTCTTGCTGCCTGTCTCTCCATCTACACCCCCGGCTTGTCTGATCTGTGGCTCTGGGTGACTACTGGCTCTATACACTCTGAACTTGCCTGACCATCAGTCTCAGTGTTTCATGGTTCAGGTCTGCTCTCGCTCCCTGTTGCCTCTGGTCGCCTGACCCAGGGTGGAGACTTGTGCCTCTGTTACTGTTCCCTCTGGTGTTCCACCTGCACCACGGTCCTAGTCTACGGCATTTTGCAGTAGTGCAGTGCGCAGCACAGTATGCAGCTCCAGGTAGGAGTCTTGGTCCTATCATCCTGTGTTCTGGGGTTGTGTGGGCTATACTATTATTATTACTGTACTTATTAATAAAGGTGGATTTATATTTTATATTCATGTCTGTCCTTATTTGCCTGATTACCGTGACAGATACAATGTTTTGACCTAAATCTCAGGGTGAAGGTCACATTTCTCAGGGTGAGAGAGTAAAGTGTTACCTACTCTATGATCTGCACTGACTGACTGTTTTATGTTGGTGACATTTCTACTAAAAAGACAGAGTAAACAATCCTACTTATCTTGTCAGTACTCAAGCAGTGATATTTTATTCTGGTGTAGCATGTTAAAGTTTCCTTGGTGACTGTTTGGAGCACCTCTGGGTTAGAGTACTCAAGGACATATCACCTAAATCTACTTTCTTTAAGGGACAATATTTTAAAAAAAATCTCAGGGCCAGCTAATTTGAAAAAATTCCCAGGTATGATATAAAGGCAATCAAGGTCTGAATATATATACTGAAAAAGCAATTACTTAAACATAATACTTACTTTTACATAAAAAAGATAAAAACCTAGCTATCATAAGAAACACCAAATGTTAGTAATAATCAACCAAAAAAAGCAGCTGTGACATCTGTTCATTGTAGTGAATACATAAACTGTAAATAAAAGTTGATTTAAGAACAGATGTATAAATTGATCAGGGATAAATAGAAAATAAAGAAGAAAATGTGGGTAAGAGCAAAAAAATGTGCAAGAAATTGTATTATACATAACTGTAACAGGATTGGGCCTGTTACTTGGGGCACTATATTGGAAGGCCAGAGGCATTTGTGAATACCCACCGTAAATAACTGAAAGACTGAACTCACAGAGGCCAGCCGGCCACAAGAGAATTTCCTCCTCCCATTTAAATGTAGGAGGCCTTCTGATTGGCCACCTACTGATTGGCAGCTTCCTGATTTTCCGCCTACCATTCCATGTTAAAATATACTGTATTGTGTGTTCAATGGAGACAGCCTTCTGATTAGTCTCTACCTGTCTCCATCTTGTCGCTCCTGTTCCCATTGGTTCGAGAGTCTGTGTGACAGGATGGAATTAGTCTGTCGGGTTCAATCACGCTTTCAACACTATAGCCCGGGCCTGGACTGATCGTCATCTCTTATCGCTCTAATTCCCATTTGTTGGAGATTTTAGCAGCAAGATTGATTTATGTTAGTGTTCCCTTACTGTGTACTATGCCATTGTCCTATGTTTACTGTGTCATTGTTCCCATGTCCCTGCCCCATTGTTTCATTGTATATAATTTTGTTATGCTATTGTCCTCATGACCCTGTCCCATTGTGTCATTGTATATGGTTTTATTATAAAATGGCTCTATGTCCCTCCAATAAACTGAGTTCATTCTGGAACCAAAAGATCGTGATGTCCTTTCCTTTATGAATGGTGTAAAGGGTATCCTTTTGACCCCCACTCCCGGATGCTGTATTCAAGATTCACTAGACTGACTATTCATCTGTAGCAGTTTTCAGGAGAGAGAAATCTGGCACAAGGGCCCAAGACAACTCGGCATCTTGGGTGCCAGGTACACTGGTGGCAGAGATGGGATTCTTTGTCTCTTCTTAAACTTGAGGGATCCAAACGGCCACCTGGGATCCAGCCAGTAAACATGGCCAACATTTACAGGCATTGCTCGGTTGCAGAGTTGCAGGGCATGGTAGAGGAGAAAGGATGGGATACTCAGGGATTGAAGAGACAAGAGTTACTGGCCCTCCAACCCGAAATGGATGAAGACATTGATCGGCTGGCCAGGAACACCGATTTATCCTGAGACCCCAGCCCAAGCCCTCGGTCCAACACTTCCCATTCTCCAGCAGTACCAGGTGGACATTGCCTCTACAGATGTGGTGTCTCAGAGGGTGCAAAGACAGCTGGCTTTCCTGGGACCTAATCCTCTCCAAGACTTTGTGATCTGGTCTGTGCTAGCCATGGAGAAAGAGTACTTTGCGAAGTTGACTCAGGCCCATCCCAGTCTGCCCAGTATGGCTAGTGATACACGGTCGGATTCGGGAGAGCATTCCCTGCAGGTCACACATCTATTCCTCAAAATGTTTCATGACACTACTGGAAATATTGATGGGTTTCTGCAGGATTTTGAGCGGCTGTGCTGGATACACCACATTGATCGCCAAGATTGTGTTGCCATCCTGGACAGGAAATTGACTGGACTAGCTTATCGGGCTATTCCAAATGAGTGTAGTACAAATTACGCCAAGGTTAAATGGAGACTGTTGAACCAGTATGCGATTACACTGGGCAGCTACCGGTGGTGGTTCAGGGAAGCCCGCCAACAACCCAAGGAGACCCATTCCAAATGGACATATACATTGGATCAAACTTGCCAGAGCTGGCTCCAAGGTTGCGGGGCCAACACTCTTGAGGACTCCTGGAGCATTCTTTTCACTATGTCTCCCCAGAGTTGCAGAATTGGGTCCACAATCAACAGCCCTGCACCCTCACCACCACCCCAGAATTGGCAGATAAATATGAAGAAATCCGGCGAACAGGGCCACGACAGCCACCATTCACAGCAACCCCTCATCTGGGTCTACAGGGAACTGAGCACCAGGGATGGGGGTCCCAACTTCCTGACGAGTTCCGCCAGCACCACTTAGAGGAGCACCAACGTCCCACCGGTCCCGCCCAGGGGGATCTGAATGCTACAGCTGCCATCAAATGGGCCATCTGAGACAAAACTGTCCGTTGAACAAGGGTGGACTGGCCCTTTCTGCTGGTCCAGCCTGATGGGGACCATTTGCAGCCCAAGAGAGACTTCTGCACAGGCAAGTCCACTGTGTGCCCGAAACTGACAGGGAAGAATACGTCTGGCCCCTACTGGTGTAAATCATGCTATAAAGATAAAACTTTTCAGTGTACTTGGCTTAGGAAATTGATGTTAGTAGGCACAGCATTGGAAAATTAGTTCCAGGGTCTATTTTATCATGGAATCATTTTAATGCAGCCTACCTAATATATCCTTTTAAGTATCACTTTCTGATTAATAACATTCTAGAATGGGCCAATATTCTACTCATAAACCTGTCAGTACTATAGATAAAAATAATTCTTGTTGTTTGTTTATTTGATATAATTTGATGTAATTATCCTGTTTTGTCACCAAAGTCATATGGGATATTCTTCATCTAGATGAAGATTTAAATAGTTCATAAAAGTATAAGCAATACACAAATCTTTATTGTTTGAACATCAAACAGGTAAAACAATGGCATTTAGAATATATTTCATTAACTTTATGGGAGGTCAATATGCACTGGTTGTGGTCAATGATTATGGCAATTTTTGACCAGGATACTTAAAATGATATGGTGACAGACTATGCTAATTAAAGCAGTGTGATGGGATAGATTTCCTATTGAGTGCATGCTAGGGGCTGTGGTAGGCGATTACTGGTCCTCGACTTTGGGATATGGTTGTTGTTGTTGTAGTCTGCAACAGATGGAGGCCCGACAAGTGAATACCCCTGACCTAGGTCCTCCTGAAAGTGACCTTGTGACCTTTAAAAGATGTTTTGTATATTTTTAATGTACATTGGAAAGTACCTAGAGACTTCAGTAACCAGAATGTTATAAAAGTTTTGTTTTAAACATGCTATTTGTTGTATATTTATCCCCACCTTTTTTATAATGTCACTTACCCTCTCTGTCTGGCACTGTATGCAAAGTAGCTGACTTCCCTTGCTGAAAAGATGTCAAGGGGTGGGGTGCACTGGAGGACCAACACACTATTTTTATTTTTTTGACCTGCCGGGTAATCACAGAGCAGCTTGTAGGAGTGCTGTGATCATGAAATTCCGTGACATGCCAGGATCGCCACTGGTCCTTAACGCCGGGACCATTGTGATGTTGCTGGCACATCATTGGTCGTTGAGGGGGTTAAGACTGTGAAACTCATTGAAGTGTAACGGAATCTGGTAAGTTGTTCCCAGTCTTTAGATCTTCTAACCCTTTTAGTGCCAGAGGGGTACACAATACATTGCTTTGCAATGCGTTGCATACCCCTCTGGTACTCAAAGGATTAAGTGTTTGCTAGTAATTATCAGCAGTGAGGTGTTTCTAAAATGTATTCACTCAGAGCTATAATGTAGGTGATTCTTATCACAACCCACAGTGGGAAAAGGAGGAATACTTTATTGATCCAATCCCCTGTTCCCTTGATATAAACAGACATCAATGAAATATGTACATGATCAATCCTTTGAGCAGAACTGGATTTCCTAGGACGTAAATGGGGTTTCTGTATTATATTGTGATTTTAATTTTTGTAATGACTGTTTCCTAAAATGGCTAAATCATAGGTGGACAATGGCTTTATTCCAGAGATGTTAATGTATAAATAAGAAGCCCATTAATGCTCAACTGATATCCTAATATTTAGCTTAGTGCAATAAGCAACTATTAATGTAGAAAAATAATAGACATACTTTTTGCATGGGTTGATAGGGTCCCTTTAATGCAAATAGGCATCGTCACAGCAGGTGACTTTTTTGTACTATTTTTAATTTAATTATCTGAATATTGCTTACCTGCTTGTATCCACTGTACTATATCAGAATTTCCATGTAAAAGTAAAACTGGACTTGATATCATACTAGGTATGGGAACATTTGGCTTCTAGGTTTTGGAAACTCAAATTCGCATCATCCCCAAATACCTATTGGTTACGGATGATGGAAGTTGTAGCCCTTAACAGTTAGGGCACCAAACGTTGCCTATCTCTGTATTATACTATGAGCCTACAACACTATAGTAAATGCAGAACATTGATTGAAATGCTTTTATTTATTGTAGCTGCAGTTTACAGTAACTGTTACTTTTTTAATCATTTCAAAAATGTCAACAAATCCCTTGATTGCTTCTAATGCCCTTACATCACTTTAAAGGGATAGTAATACTTAGTTTTATCTTTATTTTATTTTGTAGGCATTAAAAAAACCTTTATGGTTTGAGAGATATTCACAAGCAAAGTATCCCCTCCCCACCTTTTACCTAGTGTAAGCCATCTCTTCTCAGATGTGGAATCTGGTTGTAAGACCAGACAGATAACAGCAGGGGACAATCTTCTTCCTATGAGAACAGTGAAGGCCCTGCCCCCCTTGACAAGTTTTTCAGGTTTTTCCCTTATCTTAATTGAAGATTGTCCCTCTCTGCAGTCTACCTGGGCACCTCCCTTCTGATCTGCCTAAACAGTGTTACATCAGTAAAAGGGGCGGGAGGGGGATACTTTGTCATTGAATTACTCTTGAACTACAACTCTGACAGAATTGAAATAACACTCTCCAAAGTCCAAATACTATGATGATTAATTAGAGCTGATTTTATTATGAAACATTACTATCCCTTTAAACGTGGGTGACCTTGGGTGGTTATGTTTTTACTGCATGTTATAGATTGTTGTTCCCTTAATAAGAATGCTTTCAATTGATTATGCTTTTTATAGAAGCGTTTGTACATTATAGTGTATGTTGAAGACACAAGCTTAGAAGAGACGGTCGTCAAGCTCAATATAACTGCAATCTGTTGGAAGTCACATCTACTTAGAAAAATTAGAAGTGTTCCACATAACCTATACTTATCCACATGAGGTTATGTAGCACTATATCACTGGAACATCAAGTCATACCTTTGAACTTAATTTGTTATGTATAATACAATGTGCTGATACTAAAAGAAATGGTATAAGTGTGAGTGGTGCATTTTATTTTTCAAAACATGAAAGCAAACTATTTAATTATCATCTTTGCATCTTCCCCTTTCTCCTGTCTTTGGTAGATGACATTTTGGGCTGAACTTCCTACCCACAATCTCCCGCAGGCACTCTAGTAATGCAGAGCGCTGGGAGATTACATCATCTCCCAGCTCTTTGCATTACTAAGAGGACCGCGCAGGAGCTCCAGGTAGGAGATGGGGGAATTGTGGAGGGGGTCAATGTGGTAGGAGGGGGGCCAGTGGCACTTCTTGTACCAGGGCCGGAGGCTTCTAGTTACGCCTCTTTGCCTACTCCTAGTTATTTTTTTTTCTCTCTCAGGCAGAAACTCAGATAATCAGATTTCTATTTCTTCTAGTGACTACACACAACCCTGTATTAGAAGAAATACACAACATCATCAAAATGCTACAGCCTCTGCTAGCAAAGAATTTACTGTTAAAAGACACATTCTCCCAACTTCATGTTCTTGCACTCAGGCAAACACAGAATCTGATTTATTATAGGGATAGTAATGTTTCACAAAAACAGCAGCTCCAATTAATCTTCACAGTATTTGGGTCATGGAGAGTGTTATTTAAATACTGTCAGAGTTGTAGTTCAAGAGTAATTGAATGATAAAGTATCCACCTCCCGCCCCTTTTACCTAGTGTGAGCAACCTCCCTTCAGATGTGGAATCTGGTCTCTTGACCAGACAGCTCTCAGTAAGGGACAATCTTCTTACTGTGAGCATAAAGAAAACCCTACCCCCCTTGACAGGTTTTTCCTTATGCTCACTGAGTATTGTCCCTCTCTGCGATCATCTGGACAGTCTTGCTGCTCTGAGGTGAGCCATGTTACATCAGTAAAAAGGGCGGGGGGGGGATACTTTATTATTCAATTACTCTTGAACTACAACTCTGACATTATTGAAATAACACTCTCCATGGCCCAAATCCTATGAAGATTAATTGGAGCTGCTGTTTTAGTTAAACATTACTATCCCTTTAATAGAACAAAAACTGATGAATAGAAAACAATGAATGAACAGGAAAACTCTGATAAGGGGACCAGACCTTGCAACTCATCTTACTGCACATCATGTCAACACATTTGGGAAACCAATACTGCAAAACACAAGATATACAACATTTGAGGATTATATTCATGTACATCAGCAAAACAAGGCTATAACTTAATCTAATAAGGAATAAAGCACAATGTATTGAGAAATATGATAAAAAAAGAACCATACTCCATCAATCATCATTTCAGCAAGAGAAATCACTCCATCCATAACCTTAAAGGGATAGTAATACTTCATTTTATCTTTGTTTTATTTTGTAGGCATTAAAAAAACATGAAGAACGACATAAGTCTTATCTCTCAAACCTTTATGGTTTGAGAGATATTCACAAGCAAAGTTTTCCCTCCCGCCCCTTTTACCTAGTGTAAGGAATCTCTTCTCAGATGTGGAATCTGGTTCTAAGACCAGACAGATAACAGAAGGGGACAATCTTCTTCCTATGAGAACAATGAAAGCCCTGCCCCCCTTAACAAGTTTTTCAGGTCTTTCCCTTATCTTAATTGAAGATTATCCCTCTCTGCAATCTACCTGGGCACCTCCCTTCTGATCTGGCTGAACAGTGTTACATCAGTAAAAGGGGAGGGAGGGGAATACTTTGTCATTGAATTACTCTGGAACTACAACTCTGACAGAATTGAAATAACACTCTCCAAAGTCCAAATACTATGATGATTCATTAGAGCTGCTTTTATTGTGAAACATTGCTATCCCTTTAAAATCAAAATACTCTGAGAGAACTTCAAAAATACATTGCAAAGGACATTTAAAATTAAGATGACTAAATAACTCTTGACTAAATATTGGCTTGGGATTCCTGTCACGTTACCAAAACTTTATTTAACAGTTCATTCAATTTATTTTGTTTTAGTTCTTGATTTTCCATCTCCCTCATGTGATTTATTCTGCCCTATTTTTTACATTTATTTCTACGTAGTATGGATCTTTCTCTGTCTCTCCCATCTCCATGCCTGCCATCCCCCGGCATTCCACTTGTTATGAACTTGATGTGATTTGTAGCTTATCAGTTTTCCTTAGTTTTTAATGTATATGTTTCTTTTTTTTAAAACACAGTCTGCTTTTGACTTGATAAGGGGAGCCCTTAAAGGAGCAGTAAACTTTTTTTTATGAAAAAATATATATTGTAGGGATTTTCCTATTGAGTAAGATAAGGGTACTCCCACTGTTGAGAGATTTATATTTCAAGAGTTATTACAGTTTAAACCCATGTTTTTTTACATTAGCAGTGCCCTCTAGTGGTCAAATTCTAATTAGATTTCCTGTTAGATTCTAATGGAGAGGAAAGTCAGAAAAGTCAGAGTCATACAGTTCTCCATAGAATGTGATATAAACTGCCTGTCACTTCCTGTCAGTTAGAACTATCAGGAAGTAAACACAGTAAATTCACTTCCTGATTATTTAAACTACTATAATTTTTGAATAAAACATCTGACAGCGATGGGAATTACCTCAGCAGGAAATACTCTGTAAAATATGTGTTTTCATAAATAAAAGTTTACTGCTCCTTTAAAACTGAATGTTAGTCCAATAAAAAAAGGTTTTATTACATACTGCATTACTCATTAATTTGGCATCTACACCACTGGACTAATATGGTTATCTACAGTAATAAGTTACATATTTACCCAAAATAGATAATATAGAATGATATACAGTTTTTTTTTATAGTTTTACCTATTCCAGACCTCACAACCCTTGGACCAGTCTTTTTGGTTACATTTTTACAGATCAGTTTTAAGTGCCTACTAACTCTGATCGTGTGAGTGTTGTTTTGCTTCTAAATTGTTATTATACATCTAGTTCTGGTGGAGGATCAGCTAATGTTGTTACTTAGACATTTCCAGTATAGTTTTCAGAGATAGCTGACAAGTGGATGGCCGATCTGTCATTCAAGAAGTTGAACACTCAGAAGTTCTGCAGGAAAGTCCTAGTAATGCCTTTCTATAGCATAAGAATGTGAGTTGGAGGTATGCAGTAAGTTTTATATTCCTCTTGAAGTATATAATCAGTAGAACATCAGCAAAAATAAACGTAAATATTAATCATGTTCTTAAATAAAGTTCATATATCAATTTCATTTGTTGGTGCCTATATTCAGAATAAAAGTGAAGTAATTTAGAAGCAAATTAGTTGCACCAAATGGTAAAATAAAAATTGCAATTGATTTAAATTGAACTTTTAAACTATTGTATACTAGAGGTACTGTATTGGTTCTCCAAATGTGGGACTCAAGTGTTCCCTGAAGAAGTGCAAGGGGTTCTCATATAAAATGTAAGTAATGGTGGACAGTGGAAAAAGTCTGGGGTGCAAGATATTGTATGGGTGGTTCGCTGACTATCACTGGGGAGTGGAACAAGGCTGGAGTGTAAGACAGTGTATGTGTTGTTCAGACAGTGGAACAAGGCTGGAGTGTCAGACAGTGTATGTGTCATTCATTGACTATCAGTGGACAGTGGAATAAAGCTGGAGTGTCAGGCAGTGTATGTGTCATTCACTGGATATCAGTTGACAATGGCACAAGGCTGGAGTGTCAGACAGTGTCTATTTAATTCATACAGTGGGCCAAGGCTGGAGTGTCAGAGAGTGTATGTGTCGTTCATTGACTATCAGTGGACAGTGGAATAAAGCTGGAGTGTCAAACAGTGTATATGTGGTTCTTTGACTACCTGGGCATATGTGGATGACTGGACAAAATACAGTTACCGTAAAATCTAGGTATAATAATCACCTGTGTATAATACACAGGTTTCAATTATACCCACACTAGTTGAAGAGCCTGTTACATGGGCCACAGTGCCACTTCCAGCTGGTCGCGGGACAGTCATGCGCAGTAGAGACTGCCCGCATGAGCGGATTGTCCTATCGGGGGATCGGACATCCCCCGGTGGGCCGGTAGATCATGGGCTGGTGGGGGAGATCAGAGGATCTCACCTCACCGTCCCATGATATTTTGAAGGAGAGATCTGTGGCTGAGCGCCAGGATATGGCATAATATCCTGCTCTCCCATGCCGCACAGGGACCACAAGGGGGCGTCAATAGGGATGTCGGCGCAGTTAATGGGCTGCTTTAACCCTTTGGGTGCCAGAGGGGTATGGAACCCATTGCAGAATAATGCGTTCTGTACCTCTCTGGCGCTTGAGGGGTTAAAAAAAAATGCCCGGGCTGGTATTTCCCTACAATCCCCCCCTGACTGCCCGTGCGGGCAGTCTCTACTGCGCATGACTGCGTTGTTACACACATTTGAATGAATTATTATATAGGATTTTAGGGCAAAACAAAACTGCCTATATTTAGTACGTACCCTTGTTTTCCCTCCCTTTACACACCACTGTGCAGATGTCCCAGATGCCTCTGGAGGGGGTGAGTAGAGGGAGGGAAAGGTGGAAGCATATTGTGGTGGAGGGAGGAGGGGTGTATACATCCAAGGGTATAAATGGTTTGATTGTTATGTGTCCAATTTAATTTGATTAGAGACTTCTCTAAAAAGTTAGGTAATAACTGCTTTAGTACAAACTTTAGTGCAAAATACTTAAAGGGATAGTAATACCTAAAATGTAAAAAAAAATATGTTGTAGGGGTTATCCCCCTGAGTAAAACAAGAGTACTCCCACTGCTGAAAGATGTTTCATTCAAAAGTTATTAATTTTCAAAGTTGAATTTTTTAGGTGCAATATCACAGTGGCCTGAAATTTTACAGTGGCGTTGTTGCTACACGATCCTATGGACAGCTCTGGTCTCAGGACCATAAATCTCCATAGGATGGTGTAGCAACAGCGCCACTGTAAAATTTCAGGCCACTGTGATATTGCACCTAAAAAATGCAACTTTGAAAATTAATAACTTTTGAATGAAACATCTTTCAGCAGTGGGAGTACTCTTGTTTTACTCAGGGGCATCAACCCTACAACATATTTTTTTTTACATTTTAGGTATTACTATCCCTTTAAGTAAGTTTTAATTTCCAGGTTAATACGGATGTCACAGAAACAGCTGCCTCAATGAAGTGGCTCTATATAATATGCTAAGATCCCCAACAAATATTGATTGGAACAGCTCTTCATTGTCATGTTTACAAAAGTCCTAAAGATCTTCCACTCCATCACTGCCCATTAAGAATGAAATAGAGGGTTACATAAATTTCCAATTGACTATTAGAATATCACAGTGAATAGACTAGCACATTGCTTTTTAAGTTGAGAATCATTATATTATGTGGACTGCAACTTCAATTTTGCCATAGAAATGCTCTAATGATGGCATTAGCTGGTTTTTAAGGAAGAAACATTTTTTTTTTAAATAAATCTTACAAAGCTAGGGTAATAAATCCGACAATATCTGTGTGCAATGTTCTAAGAAGAAGAGAAGCAGATTTCACTTATTAGTTCCTTTTATAATAAAATAATTGCCCTTTGTATTTCTATTAGAGAGTCATTATAGGAAAATTACTGTTGTACCATGTGTTCACTTGATTGGATGTTTCTATTTGTAATCTGAATTGTTAATATGGCAGATAGGAGAGATTGTGATTGACAGCCAAACGAAGTTCTTCTGATGAAGATTTATCAAGCAGTAGAGAAACAAATGAGTGGTGATTGGTGATTGCTGTAATCATTCATACAAATAATCTGGGTACTTAACAATTATCAGATTATTTCCCTTTCTTGCATATGCAAGGCAGGGAAATAGGTTTAACCCTTTGAGTGCCAGAGCGTTGCATACCCCTCTGGCACTCAAAGGGATAAGGAAAACTAACCAGAGGCGTAACTAGAAGCCTCCTGTCCCTGGTGCAAGAAGCTCCATGGGCCCCCCCCCGGACCACATTCGCCCCCCTCGACTACATTGGCCCTCTCCAAAATGCCCCCATCTTCTACCTCCCTGGAGTGGCAGGAGCCTGGAGAGGTGTGCTGATCTCCCGCGCGGTTCTCTTCAGTAATGCAGAGCGCTGGGAGATGATGTCATCTCCCAGTGCTCTGCATTACTACAGTGCCAGACGGAGATCGCGGGCGCCAGGCAGAGGGGTCGCAGGGGGCGGCCGGGCCCCCTGGAGCGACGGGCCCGGTCGCGGGTGCGACCCCTGCGACCCCTTTAGTTACACCACTGGAACTAACAGTTCCTAATAATGATTCTGACTTACCTTACTATGGCCAAAAAATCCTAATGGCCCCTTATTCCTTGGTTCAAGAGGTAACATTTGCAACGAGTCCTGGATGTCATGTCCATGGAGAACATGATAGTTGCAAGCAGGACCACATGACCTACGTTCTGCTCACTACACATGGTAATCTTAAAGCGGAACTATCACTCGTATAAAAGTGCTCCCCGATTAATTTGTACTATAGCGTTTAGCATATAAATCCTTTTACTATCCTTATTAAGTCCAGAATTATTTAGAAATCAAAGTTCAAATTAATTGGGGAGGCACTTTTATATAAATGATAGTTCCACTTTAACCCTTCAAAGTCCAGAAGAGTGTATAGCACATTCCTTTGCAAAGCATTGCACACCTTCTTTGTTTTTTAACCCTACGCATGCCAGAGAGGTATCCAATCCATTGTGTTGAAATGATTTGGATATTTCTCTGGAACTAGAAGTGTTAAAGGGGAATTATCACACCAAATAAAGCCCCCCCCCCAATGATTAGCCATCTAGCTATTAGATTATCAATGCTAGTATTATCCAGCCTAATTACCTTATTAGTTAGGAATCCTACTTCTGCCAAGTCTGATGGCCAGGCAACAGTGCAGACATCTTTTCTTACAGACATCTGTGCGCCTGCATTGTCAGGCACGGAGGAGCCTCTAAGGCACTGTTGCCTGGTCGTCAGTCACGTCAGAAGTAGGATTTCTGAGTAATGGGGTAAATTAGGCTGGATAATAGAACTATTGGTAAGCTTATCGCTAGATGGCTAATTATTGGGGGGGGGGACTTTATTTGGGGCGATAGTTCCCCTTTAAAGGGTTAACTACTCTGTCTCTGCCTGCTTCCCTTCCAAACAACTGCAAACACTTGTCATGTCTGCCTCCACAGACATGACAGCCAGGACTGACAGAAGATGTTATCGTTTGATCAAAGGCAAAAGGGCAAATTTCATATGATTCATTAGGATTATCCTATATAATAAATTGCTAGGATGTTTGTCAGAAGCCATCATGCGCAGTAGAGACTGCCCGAACGCTCAGAATGCTGGGAGCATGGAATGCTGGAAGCATTCTATGCTTTCGGGCAGTCTCTACTGCGCATCACGTGAGTGACAGCAGACACAGAGCAGGATCGGTCTTTTAACCATTTGAGTGCTGGAGGGGTACGCAACGCATTTGCAATGCATTGCGTACCCCTCCAGCGCTCAAAGGATTAACATCTCCCAGAAATTGACCTGTGTACATGGGCTTTTAAACTAGTCTGGCCATATTATGATAAGGTGTAAGTGAGTTATTATTTGGAAGTGTTCATTCTCCTTTAAGAAAACAGTAGCACTTTCTTGTGGGAAGAATTTACTTGTACAGGAGATAAGCACAGGTTCGATTATACTCTTTACGCATACAAAAGGCATGGGTCACCCAGCCATTGCCCCACTTAGGCCCACTTAGAGCCAATGTTTCTCTATGCCAAGTATGGACAGCCTGTTTCCCCCAACTGTTGTTGTACTACAGTTCCCATCATCCTCAGCCAGCCAATGTGGTTTTATGCTTTGGATTTTAAAGGGAAACTATCACCTGTATGAATGTTGCCTTTATTCCAGAGCTCCTTTGCATTGAACATGTAATTTCTCTCTTTTTTTTTTTTTTTTTTTTTTTTTTATTATAGTTCAGTATTCTCCAAGATATTTGCTTTTAAATGTAACGCGTTGACGTCACTTCAGGACAGGCTGCAGTACAACTCTGCCCCGCAGCCTGTCAATCTTTGTCTGTTCCCTCCCCAAGTAGCACCTTATTCCAATCTCCTCCAATGACGCAGCCTGTCCTGAAGTGACATCACCGCATTAAATTTATACAGCAATTATCACGGAAAATAACAAATTATATTTAAAGGGATAGTAATACTTCGTTTTATCTTTATTTTATTTTGTAGGCATTAAAAAAACATGAAGAACGATATGTATTATCTCTCAAACCTTTATGGTTTGAGAGATATTCAAAAGCAAAGTTTCCCCTCCCTCCCTTTTTCCTAGTGTAAGCCATCTCTTCTCAGATGTGGAATCGGGTTGTAAGACCAGACAGATAACAGAAGGGGACAATCTTCTTCCTATGAGAACAATGAAATCCCTGCCCTTTTTCCCTTATCTTAATTGAAGACTGTCCCTCTCTGCAGTCTACCTGGGCACCTCCCTTCTGATCTGGCTGAACAGTGTTACATCAGTAAAAGGGGCAGGAGGGGTATACTTTGTCATTGAATTACTGTTACGGTTTTCTGACACTCAGACAAGGTTTAAGTAAAAACACAGTTTTATTGTAATGAAAACCAGGTATAGCGCCCCTTGGGGCCAGGTGTGGCATAGACAGACAGAAGTACAACAGGAGTAGGTACAATAATATACAGTAAACACTGATGAACTGGGTATACAAGGGTTAATGTGTAAACCTCTGATCAGTCACACAGATGGTAAACAGACAACGCCCAGCTGAACCTATGAGTCTCTGAAGGTGCTCTCGGTAGTTAGCAGGCTTGTACAAATCACTCTCATATAGCTGAATACGAGGACGCCCAAGTGAGACTGCACAATATGACCAGAGCTGAGTAATAACTCCTTGAGGAGTGTGAAGGATAACCGCCACTGCAGAGCAAGAGAACAGAACCTGTATCGCCCTTATAACATGCAACCGGAATACTTCTGTGTGCCCAAACGAGATGAGAGCCAGGCCACCCACAGGGTACCAATAGGAGTCGACACTGCACCAGCTACAGCGAGCCACGCACAAGTAGTGAGATGGATAACAATACACTTAGAGCAACGACCAGAGCCCAGGCACCCTTCCGGTGCCGTTACGGAACCACACTGCGAGAGCACACGGGAAGGCCACTAGCACCGGGAGGTGCAACCACGGTACAGGCACGTACCTGAACGGAACTGCTCTGCTGTGTACTGGATGGGCTAGGTCACAAGACACGGCTCAGTATGTGTAAATGGCTCGGATAGAATTTGTTAGCTTTGGCAGGTATACTGAGGCTCATAAACGGAGGCATCACACACAGTGAAGCATAGGGCAGGTTCGGGCACGGAGAAGTCGCTCAGCAAGGCTACTACAGCTCGGTAAACAAACAGCACAGCTCAACTGAGAGTGATTGAACAGCGCACCACTAGATACAGTTCAGAATGTTGCGGCCAGGCGACCAGGATACACCGGAGCTTAGGAAGCAAATGATGAACAGGAAGCATCAACCGGAATCAGGACAGTCACAGATCAGGAATGTCAGGCGAGCCGGGTCGTTACACGGGAGCAGGAACGTCAGCCAAGCCGGTTCAATCACGGAGCAGGAACGTCAGCCAAAGCCGGGTCAAACACGGAGCAGGAACGTCAGCCAGAGCCGGGTCAATCACTGAGCAGGAACGTCAGCCAGAGCAGGGTCAATCACGGAGCAGGAACGTCAGGCAAACCGGGTCGATCAACGGAACAGGAACGTCAGCCAGAGGAGGGTCCAATCACAGGGCAGGAACGGAGAATGGTCAGATAAGACGAGTCGGTACACGGGAATGCAGAAACACAGCATGAAGGCTTAACCACAGGAACACCACGAAAGGGCATCAGGCAGCTGTCATAGGCCCAGTATATAAAGGAACATCCTGGGCAGGTCAATAGCCTGCTCCGATGCACAGGTACCATCAGTGTGACTGACAGGGGATCACGGGCACCGTGATAATTACTCTTGAACTATAACTCTGACAGTATTGAAATAACACTCTCCAAAGTCCAAATCAGTGGTTCTCAACCTGTGGGTCATGACCTCGTAGGGGGTCGAATGACAAATTGCCAGGGGTCGCCTAAAACCATCAGAAAATAGTTTTTTTGTCTATTCTAATCTGTATAGCATGTAATTGTACAAATTTTTTCCATTACAAAGAAATCCTTACTGTTCCGAGACTGACGGCCAGGTTAGTGCAGTCTGACCGCCTGTGCCATCAGTCCCTTCCGGGAGAAAGTGACGTTTTATAGTCCGTGTTATTGAAGCGATGAAGGAGCAACGAAAATAATTTTACTGTTAGGGGTCGCCACAACTTAGGAAATTTTATCAAAGGGTTGTGGAATTAGAATGGTTGAGAACCGCTGGTCCAAATACTATGATGATTAATTAGAGCTGCTTTTATTATGAAACATTACTATCCCTTTAAAAAAAAAAAAGATTACATGTTCAGTGCAAAGGAGCATTAGCATAAAGGCAATGCTAATACAGCTGAAAGTTCCCCTTTAAACATTCTGCCCTGTTCATGACCATACACTGTCCATAGTGCTCTTGCTCAAATGCTTTTCATTCTAAAAAGTTCTTGTGTATCTATTTCAATTCCTTTAGCATGATTCCTTCATTGGAATTAATGTTTTTTGTTCTTAATACTTACACTTATAAAGCAGGCTTTTAGATTGTTGCACAAAGAGGCTAATGCATTAACTTTTTGAATGCCAGGGGGGATAAGCAACACATTACAATGCTTTGCACGCCCCTCTGATGTTAAGGGTGAGTGCTGCAAATCTGGAGCAACCCAACTGCACCACAGGTGGACCAAAAAACATTTTTCCCTCAATTTTTATTGTTTTAAATTGGGCTTTTAACCCCTTGAATGTTAGAGAGCAATGTGTTGGAAGTCCCTCTATCATTCAATGGGGTAATAGCCCCATTTAACCCTGTGGCACTCAATGGGTTAAATTTATGGCAATGTTTGTTCCCTTTTCTGTACTTTGCCCCGAAACTGCACCACTTTTCCTAGCATATCAGCCTCAGCCTGTGAATTGACCAATCACAGCAGACACTTCTATATCCACTATCTGTTTCATTGCTTGTAGGCCATACTAAGGGTATTCAGATCTCAGGCTCATGGTGCCATATTCATACCAGTGGTGTAACTAGAAACCTCCGGGCCCTGGTGCAAGAAGTGCCACTGCCCCCCCACCCCATTGGCCCCCCTCAACCACACTGACCCCCTCTACAGTGCCCCTCAATCTTCACAATGCCCCATCTCCTACCTCCCTGGAGCTCCCGCGCGGTCCTCTTAGTAATGCAGAGCGCTGGGAGATGATGTCATGTCCCAGCGCTCTGCATTACTAGAGCACCAGAGGGAGATTGTGGGTGCCAGAGGGGTCGCAGGGGGCGGCCGGGCCCCTAGAGTGGGCCACAGAGAAGAAATATTATGAAGCACATCATACAGGTCCTGCCAAAATGACAGTCCAGCCATGAAATGCCAGACAATTCTCCCCCGAACAAGGGAAGCAGCTAACCCCAGACATACATTTTGGCCTTCTTGAGTCTCATCGGTGAGGTGCAGCTGATCCCTCTAGGTACCTGGGAGCAAGGGGTCTACATCTAGATTCCCCCATTACCTTAGGGTGATTAACCCCAAGAGTAATTTGCATTTGAATTCAGACATGGACCCCTTGCTTACAGTGCCTAGAGGAATAATGTGCACCTCACCGATGAGGCCCAAAAAGACCGAAACATATGTCTGGGGTTAGCTGTTTCGCTTGTTCAGAGAAAACTTTTCTGGCATTTTGTGGCTGGACTGTCATTTGGCAGGACCAGTATGATGTGCTTCAGAAGATTTTCTCTCTGTGTATGGCACTGGTGAGCTAAAAGAGATTGCACCCTTGGTGCAAGGACACAGTCCCTGGGAGCTTCTTGTATGTACTTGCTAGCTCATGAGCCTAGTTGAGCATCTCTGACCTTTCTATCTACAATTAGTAGTTGTGCCCTAATGTATAAATGTTTGACCCAGAATTGGTCTTCATGTAAAATTCTTGGAATTCAGTACAGATCTGTACACAGAGGGCTGAGTTACACTGATCACCACTAGCTGCTAAAAAGCCCCATAAAACTGTACATGTGCTGATTTTATATCTGCTTTGTGATAATTTAGGTTGAACCAGAAGCTCAAAAACTGCAGCTTCAGTAATATTCAGCTCTCAGTATAATGTCAAATTTTTATACATTTTGAAAGTGTAAAAAAAGAAATGGCAAGGAAAAAAATGATTTAAGTCTGAAGGAACAGAATGTTCTTTCTTCAAATATATAGAGTGCAACAAAGATTGCAAAAAGGTTAGCAAAAATAGATAATGAAACTTGAATTGCAAGGGAGAGGAAAACTAATCCCACAAAAAATACATAAATAGCAAAAAAACTTAAAAGGGAAAGCATTGAACCTTTCAAAAATGAGATGGCTGAGTTGATTAGAGCGATGAGGAAAAGGCTTATAAGTTTGGGTAAATACCAGGGAAAAAGAAATTGTAGAAGAGCCTCAACAAGTAACACATAAAAAATCTTACCATTCTTAAAATATTGGTTTTAACATATGAAGAGGTCATTGAAAGACTGAACAAAATTAAGACTGACAGAGCACAGGATCCTGATGGTATACATGCAAGGTTTCTTCAAGAATTCAGAGCAATGTTAACAAGACCCTTTTTTTTACTATTTAAAGATTCTGTCACCTCAGTCTCAGTGCCACAAGATTAGTGTAAAGTGAATGTAGTGCCTTTATTTAAGAAGGGAACCAAAACAGAACCTGAGAATTACAGACCTGTGAGTTTGACCTCTGTAGTAGGAAAACTGCTAGAAGGGATAATAAGGGATTATATTCAGTATCACACAGCAGAAAATAAGATTATTAGTAGGCATCAACATGGTTTTATGAGGAATGGATTGTGCCAAATTAATTTGAGTTTGTATGAAGAAGTAAGTAGCAACATAGATAATGGTAAAGCAGTGGATGTGGTACATCTAGATTTTTCAAAGGCATTTGATACAGTGCCACACAGGAGGCTGGGGTATAAAAATATAAAATTGGGGCTAAGGGGTAACCTTTGCAATTGGATAGAAAACTTGTTGAAGGATAGGGAACAGTGTGTTGTTTAAAATGGACAATTCTCCAGTACAATTAAAGTTGAGAGTGGAGTAGAACAGGGTTCAGTACTGCTTTTTAACATGTTTATAAATGACCTGGAAATATATATAGAAAGCAAAATATCAGTATATGCAGATGACACTAAATTATGCAGGGTAATAAATTCAGAACATGATATTTGTTCTCTGCAGAGGGATTTTCATAAAATGGCAGATTAGACAAACAAATAGAATATGTAGTTTAATGTAGGAGACTGTAAAGTCATGAATTTGGGAAGAAAAAAATCCCAGTGCTACTTATGAACTTAATTGAATACTTTTATGGGATACTTTTCTAGAGAAAAGACCTGGGAATCCTTGTAACCTACAAGGTTTAAGCAGTGACCAGTGTCAAGTAGCAGTAGCAAAAGCAAACTCCTGTCTTGCATAAAAAGGTCTTGTTCTGGTCATAGGCCATGAGTGGTAGTTTGGAAGCCTCCAGGGGAATGACTGCCATGTATTTTGCAGTGGAACAATGATGAGGGAATGGGCCATAATCGAACATGCCGGTCCAGCATGGTTAGCAGATTTTGGATCATTTTAGTCAGGTTTAGTGTTAGATTTGATCTGTTCACCCTGAGTTACCTGCCAGGAGTATATGCTCCATATGGTATTAATCCCTGGGAGTGATATATACACACACACATGCATAATGTGGAATGCCCATCAAACATTGTACAGAGTTGTTTTGCAAATTCTACACCTCCATATGATAGCCAACTACATTTGTGTTTAGTATGTCATTATGGTAATGTATGCACCATGGGAAATAGCATCTTCTCCAGTGAGAAAGTTGAATATGCCAGTGATGCCAAAGGAAATAATGAAATCACTTTACAATGAATGGGGAATAACTGATTTGGTGTTGTTAGCTTTTATAAGGGAGACTTGACTGTGCTGCGGAATAGGATGGCCATTAGTCCCTGAAACACTGAATGGTGGTTGACTGGAAGTGAGTGAATAAGTACCTTGGGAATAAAGTAGATATAAGCAGCGGGGGTAATTTTTTTTATTCAGCAAGAAAAGTAGTTCACTAGATACCACTCTTTGGCATGCAAAGGATTAACTACAATGGGATAAAATAGATTATAAAACAAAATCCATTCATTGCTGTGACATGATAGAATACTGCAGCTGGGAAGAGATGCACTAAGGGGCAATGTGATGGCGAAGCATGTCTGCCAATGTGTGGTGAGTACATCTCCTTGGAGATATAGACACACTTCACCATATGCACTAAGAATTAGGGATGCAGAAGGATGGGGAAGACAGTGTCTGGCATGGTGAACATATGTTAACAGATGACAGTGGTGCAGCTTGGCCAAGTCACATGTGCTCTCATCTGCTCTTGATTGAGATCATTGGAGCTATTTTTCATTATAAACATGTCATAGTACAGGTTTCAGTCTTTGCCTGTTGTAACTTACACATTATTAAATGGATCCTAAAGATGCTGCAGAAAACATTATTGTTGCCATATTGAGTTTTGACTTAACTTTTAGCTACGCGAACTGAAGTTAAATGTGCAGTCCTAAATGAGTTTGGGTTTTGTTGTGCACCCTGTCATAGGTCTGGTCCTGCCCCTTTCACTGCCACAGGGGTATACAATGCATATCATATGGCACTGACAGGGTTAAAGAAGGACAGCTGTTTAGCAGCAAGAGAAAACTGTCTACTGGCTCCATAGAGAGCTACAGGGGGACCCTAACATCTCCAATCTCAGGCTGGCGGTACTAGGACTGTGAACTCCATCAGCTATAGGAGCTTAATGCAAACAGCCACATTAACATATAAACACACCCAAATGAATATGACAGTGGCTTGTTAAACTGCTTTTCCATATACACATGAGCCATTGTCATATTTGTAAGAGCAAAATCATAAATCTGTAGAAGGCTTGGAGGAGATTCATGGTGATGTTGGCAGATTGGCGGTGGATTCACAGAAATATGATGGAGGAGACATCTCAGTGCATATTTTCAATATACAATCAACACAAATTTGCCACCATATCGGCATCTGGCTCCTTATTGTCCTATAGCGCATATCCCCCTGGAAACCTTTAGGTAAAGTGATATTCATTCAACCCACACTTGCTCTTGAAGACCATAGATTACAGACAGGGTCCTCTAGTCCTCAAATGTCAATAACAGTGCATGCCTCCAGCATATGGCTAGAAAACACTACTGTCAGCTTTGATTTTTTCCTTACTCCCTGGTTTAAGAGATAATATCTCCAATCAGTCCTGCATGTCATAACCTTGGAGGCAGACATGACAGTTGCAGCAGGTCCACCGGTCACAAACTACCCACTGCACATGGTCATACCTGGGAACTTTTTCCTGTGGACTCCGTGGACAGAAGTCCTGTGGTACAGCTGTAGGTAGAAACATGATGTGATCTGCTTCCAAAAGGGGGTGGGGCTTAATCGTGAGTGGTGAGCACAGCTTAATATATTTGGCCTGAGTAGGAGGAATAGGCTGGGGAAGGAGGAGAAGTTGGCAGGGATTGGGAGGAGCACACTGGTAAGGACAGAAGTGGGCAGAGTTTGCTTAAAAACTCCCCACATCCAGAGAATTCAGTCTCTGCCCCAGAGACCCGGTAATTAGCAGCCAAAACTGGAGTCTCTGGGGAAAATCCATAGAGTTCCTAGGTATGCACATGGTAATATTAAAGCATTATGCAATGTGTTGTCTACCACCTCTGGTCCTTAAAGGGGACCTCTCACCTATATATAAGTAATGCTCATTAGTTAGAGCATTTATCCAAAACATTTAAAACGTTGTTCATTTTTAAAAAAAAACATTATCAGAGCAAAAATTCATATTTAAAAAGTGCCCAGCAGCCTACTTCTGGTTTGTCAAAACTTGCCGAACAGAAGCTGCTCCCGTCCCACTACCCAGCATCCTCCGATGATGGAGGATGTCTGTCTCTAAGCTGGAGCGATCTCATTGGCTAGATATCAATCTCTGCCAATAAGATTGCTCCATCTTAGAGAAAGAAAGACTCCATCATCGGAGGATGCTGGGTAGTGGGAAGGGAGCAGAGGCAGTGCTGCAAGGAGGAAGTAGGCTGCCGGACACTTTTTTAAACATACATTTTTGCGCTGATAATGTTTTTTTTTTTTTTTTTTTTTTTTAAATGAACAACGTTTTAAATGTTTTGGCTAAATGCTCTAACTAATGAGCATTACTTGTATATAGGTGAGAGATCCCCTTTAAAGGGTTAAGAAGGCTCATGAAAATCCTCTTGCTTCAGTGTGAAAAAAGTACCAGCAGCTATCATATCTGCCTCCATGGACATGACATTCAGAGCTGATTGAAGATGTTACCAAAATTCGTAGGACCAGTTAAGATTTTGTGGCCATAGGAATATAAATTATTAGGAAGGGGATATTTTCCCTTTAAGATTGGGACTGGGACTGTTTTTAACACCTTAAGGACCAGCGCTCCCAGGGTTTGTGGTCCTGTAAGGACCAGATAGTGAATTTCGGCGTGCCGCCCCACGTGACTGATCATGTGGGGCGGCACGCCAAATGAGGGACTGAAAGCCATTGCTCCGGTCTTGGAGCAATCAACTTCAGTCCCTGGTATTACTGCAGGAGCGCGGTGAGTAAAAGTACGTGACGTACCAGGACTGTCACTGGTCCTTAAGTGCCGGACCAGCGTGACGGTCCGGGTACGTCACTGGACGCGAAGGGCTTAAACAGAGATCTGTGAGGTGGTATATATCTATGTTATACAGAGATTTACTGATCCAAAATGTATGGATTGAGCGAGTTTTCTATTTCTAGATCAATTAACCCTTTAAGTGCAAGGGAGGTATCCAATGCATTGTGTTGCAATGAGTTGGATCCGTCTCTGGCACTCAAAGGACTAAAGTGACTGAGCCACTGATTGATTGACATGTACTCAAGCAGAGAGATCCTGAACACATGGACTGTTAGCAGCAGTAGACCACTGGATTTGCTTAGCACTGCCATTCAGCGTCCCTGTACTTGCTTCCGTCTTTTCACTTGCACAATGATATATTTTCATTATCTACTGAAAATATTTACCTCATAAAATGAAAAGACATTTTTTCCAACTAGCCGCATCTGGGAGCTGACTTGCAATGCGGCAATGAAGTTAGCGACAGTGAGAAAACAAGACATTCAATCAATTTACATTTAATGGTTTTGTGTACAAAATGTTAAATAAACACTTGAAAAAAAAACAAGACTGGGATTGTTGTTTCCTGTACAAATTATTTAGAACAAACTGTTTTCATGAATATATTTTAACCCTGCTTTGTGTAAACAGTTTTCTTATATAGCTAATATGCTTTAAAGTTAATAATAAATACAGCCCCTCGCCTAGTTCCGGGCAGGCTGCGGTTACCTGATCCTTGCCGCAGCCTGCCGCCCTGGCTCTCTCTATCCAGCCTCCTCTGATGATGGAGGCTGTCTGTCTGTAAGCTGGAGAGCTCTGATTGGCAAAGATTGATTTCTGGCCAATGAGAGCGCTCCAGCTTATAGACAGACAGCCTCCATCATCGGAGGAGGCTGGATAGAGAGAGGCAGAGCGGCAGGCTGTGGCAAGGATCAGGTAACCACAGCCTGCCCGGAAGTAGACGTGGGGCTGTATTTATTCTTCTAATTTCTGTAAACAAGCGTTTTTTTTTTTAAATGAATTAACTTTAAAGCATATTCACTATATAAGAAAACTATATACACAAAGTTGTAAAGGGGTGATAGATCCCCTTTAGAGGGATAGTAATGTTAAAAAATAAATCTACGTCCGATTGTTCAGTTTAATTTTTATAATGAATATTATGTTCTGAAAATTCATATTGGGCTTGAAAATTCAGTTAAAATGTTCCTCTTTGCAGGATATCATGCGGACTTCCCTCAGATCAGAAAGCCAGTCCAAACCGATTGCCATACCTGGGAACTTGTTCTTCAAGACTCATGTGGTGCCAGTGGAAGGATATAAATTATGTGATTTGCATCACAAAGGGGCAGGGCTTAATCACAGGTGAGGCGGGGCTTAACTGGCTGCCTAATAATGTGGGAAGGAAGTGTGCAGAATAGGGTGGGGAAGGAGAAGTGGGCAGGAAGTGGGAGGAACAGACTGGGATGGCGCAGAGGTGGGCAGAGTTTCATAAGAAATTCCCCACCACTGGAGAATCAGCCTCTCTCCCCGGAGACCTGGTAATTCATTGCAAAAACCTGGGGTAACTCGAGTATACAGAGTTTACAGCTATGCGAACTGCGACGAGGGACAGTATTGTGTGTCAGTGTAAGGAAAACCCTGCTGCCCTTGATGAAGGAGGGCAGGTTTTTCCTTATAGTGAAACAATATTGTCCCTCTTCGCAATCCGTTCCGACCAGCTTTCTGATGTGAGGGAAGTCTGCATGAAAGGGGGGGGGTTGAGGGGAAAAATTTTAAAGGGGAATTTTCACCCCCATTGACTTCATGTTACCTCATCAGGTGCTTTTAAAGAATCACTGTGCTTAATGTCTTTTTTTTTTTTTTTTATTCCTTAAAAATTCGAAGATATTTTATTTTATAGTTATAACATGACATCACTCTGTGTCTGGCACTAGCTGTGCCGAACAAAGTACTGTAGTATCCCTCATCAGCTGTAGATTAACTCCTCCAATCCTGCCCTCCTCATTTCCATACCTTGTGTGCCCCATTCGTGTGACTGACATGAATGCGCCAAACACTCCCCGTTAAGAAGGGGACAGATTCTCATCAATGATTGGCACCCAAACGGAGAGATAGTGCTGCCTCTCGCACAGCACGTAACCAAGATGGCAGTGCTCCAATGCTAAAAATAACAGACTTTTACAGGTAATTTAAATATTGAAAATGGGCTCCACTAACACTTTCTTGAACATTATTACACTACTTTGAGGCAGACAACACCATAGGTTATAAATACATGACAGTTCCGCTTTAACTGGATTTTCAATATGAAGGTAAAGGGTTTTCAGTACATATAATTAAAAAATTAAACTGAACAATGTAGATGCATTTTTTGATATTACTGTCCCTTTAAAGAGCAGAGGTGTTCACAATGCACTGTGCACCCCTCTTATGCTTTAAAGGGATAGTAACACTGTCACGGGAACCATCATGCCCTTGGCTCCTGGAGGGGCCTGGGGGCCGGCCACCTCCCACAAGAAAGTGGACTCCATGCCCAGGGAAGCTCCTTTGCCCGCTTCAACGTTCCCTCTCGGGTCTAAGTCACCCTGTGCTTATTGGGGGCACAGGGTGACTGGGAACACCCAGTCCGGTCTACCACGGCCAGACCCAACAGACTAATCCGACCGGAGGCATGTTACAAGCCTGGATCAGAGCCTGGCAGCTTGGTTGGGGTTACATGAGAAACAGCTCCTCCAAAGGACTAAATTCACGTTGCTCGAGGACAGCCGGCAGAACTAATCAAAAGCCCCATTGACTTTACATGGGGAAGTAGGCGGCTTCCTGATTGGCCAATGCCCTGGGTGATGGGTTTAAAGGTCCCCCATAGAGTTAACATGGGGGAAAGTAGGCAGCCCAGGGATTGGTCGGTTAGCTGCCCGCCTACAGAGTCTGATTGGCCGAGCTAGCCGTGACTAGCACCCCCAGGATTGGTCAGCCAATTCTAGGCACTGGATTGGCCAGGGGTTGAAGCGGAATATTCAAAGATGCTTCAACCTCCTGGCCTTTGTTGTACGATGTGTATTCCAGCCCCTCAGCCCTTTGTCCCAGTGTTTACCCCACAACAGTCCCCTTTTGTCCAAATAATGCAATCATGTCTGGTCCATTGTATGATGTGTACACCAAATGTTTATACCATTGTGTGTTTTGTTCAGCCCACCATTGTATAGCCCCTCCACCCCTCTTGACCTTTTGTGTAAACCTGTATAAATATGTGTGTCTTGGTTCCAATAAAGTAGTCCTGTTTTAACCTACACTTGTGTTGTCTGGTGAGGTTAAGTTTGTGGCGTGCAGAGAGAGAGTTCGTGTTATCCTGACACTAGTCCTGCCTGGTGATTGGGATACTTTGGGAGAAGCTGGTGGAGTTTACATGTTCCATAGCGAGGGAAGCGGCGACTGACAGAGCCACCCAAGGCTGGGTGGCAGCGGTATCAGTTACATTGGTGGCAGCGGTGAGATCTTACTTTTTCACGGAAAACCGCAACTGGGACCAGCATCCAGGGGGAGATACAGCCACGGGCTTGACCCCGGTCCCAGCAACATAACGGAGGCCAGCATCCAGGGGGAAATACAGTCGCTGACTTGACCCCGGCCTCCGCAACGTAGGGCATGGTGGATGGAGCAGGGCTACAGCCAGCTAAAGCGTAGCACCCTGAAGGATCTACTGGAAGCCCGGGGCCGAGCGGCCAGCAACAAAAGCAAGGCTACCCTTATCGTAGAGCTAATGGAGGAGGATCGTTTCGCCTGAAACAGATAAAGTCAAGGAACTAAGCTGAAACCAGCATCCAGGGGGAGATACAGCCGCTGGCTTGACCCCGGTTTCAGCAACAGTTCAGGGGAGCAGTGGAGGCAACGACTGACTCACCATGCCGAACCGAGCTAAGTCTGATTCAGCGGCCAAGAAAGCAGCGACTCAGACCCAGAGGAAGGGAGACCGAAGCGGTAGCTCTCCACCGGCCGCCTCCAACATGTCAGAGACTGAGATAGAGGCTATGCTGTGCCAAGCCCTATGCAGCTACGAACAACAGAGGGCCGCACTAGAGACAGAGGGATACTCTTTCTCCTCCAAGGGCTTCATCCCTTATGCATAGAGGCACGAGAGGGAGAGACAGCAGTGGAGCCCCTGCATCCTCGGGCCGAATCCAGACCGCTGGACAAGCGAGGTGCTGGCATCCTGGATTGGAGATATTATTTTCCTTGATCTCCGGTATGGGGCTTTCCGCAATGTGACCAGATTTGAGTGGTTTGGGTTCCCCGCAACTCCTCTCCCATGCTGCGGCTTTGCCTACCAGGGTCCCAGCTTGCTGTGGTATGCCAAGGCTGAGGAGCTGGACTTTGGGAGCCGCAGCGAAAGCCGATTCTGGGAGATCCTTGACAAGCGAGCCGTTCAGCTTGGGGTTTCCGAAATACCAGAGGTATGGAGAGAGCTGGAGGATATCGTAGCCCAAGAGTGGGGACTTGAGATTGAGTGTCGGGACCTCCAGGAAGGGGTTATGTACACCTCTTCCCAACAGCAAATTGGTATGGATGTTGAAGGTGCAGTGGATGAGAATGCGGTCACCACAAGCACCTTGTCCGTGGAAGAGGGGGCTCTTCCTGAAGCTGACTTCAGCGACCTGTTATGGTCTAGTCAGCGGGTAGCAGGCGAAGCTACGGCCACCGCTAACCCGTTTGGTATGGATGTCCCCACAGCAGAGAGGTGCTGTATTTCGGGAGTGGATGCGATTGGCGTCACTCCCCAGCGGCTGTTCGTATTACAGGGAGAGGAGGTAGCTGACCCCTCTCCCCAGTGGCAGATGTCTGATGGAACTGGGGGTGGCGTGGCTGAGATTGCGGTCGCCACCAGCGCCCCTACACTTGCCCTGGAGAGTGGGACAACTGTCCTCTCCAGCGACTTTGCTACCCCAGCCTTGGAGAGTGGGACAACTGTCCTCTCCAAGGCCCTTCTTGCCCCTACCCTTGCCCTGGAGAGTGAGACCACTGTCCTCTCCAGAGGCCTTGTTGCCCCTACCCTTGCCCTGGAGAGTGGGACGACCGTCCTCTCCAAGGGCCTTGTTGCCCCTGCCCTGGGGAGTGGGATCGAGGTCCTCCCCAGTGGCTCTGCCACCTTTACCCTGGAGAGTGAGAACACTGTCCTCTCCAGAGGCCTTGTTGCCCTTTCCCTGGAGTGTCGGGATCTCCAGGAAGAGGTGACTCACACCTATCCCCCACAGCAGCTTTGTATGGGCGTGGAAGGTGCCGTGGAGGAGACTACGGTCACCGCGAGCACTCTACAAGTGGAAGAGGGGGCACCTCCGACCCTCCGAGGCTGACTCCAGCGACCTGGTATGGTCTAGTCAGTGGGTAGCAGGCGAAGCTACGGCTGCCGCTACCCCTTTCCTTATGGAGGTCCCCACAGCGTTGAGGTGCTGGATTTCGGGAGTGGATGAGGCTGGAATCACTCCCCAGCGGTTGTTTGTGTTACAGGGAGAGGAGGGAGCCGACCCCTCTCCCCAGCGGCAGATGGCTTGTGCAACTGGGGGTGGCGTGGATGAGATGGCAGTCGCCACAAGCACCCCTACCCTTGCCCTGGAGAGTGGGACCACTGTCCTCTCCAAGGGCCTTGTTTCTCCTGCCCTGGGGGTTGGGGTTGAGATCCTTCCCAGTGGGGCCGTTGCTCCTACCATGGTGAGTGGGACCGTAGTCTTCACCATCGACGTTCTTAACTCTACCCTGGGGCGTGGGACTGCGGGCCACAACAACCCCCAGCCAGCTGACTCTACCGTGTTCCCCCTGCAGAACAGGATACCATACTGGCAGAGGGGGACATGTATCCCAAGGATGGTGCAGGAGATGGGATGGACTGAGAACATGACTAACCTGCTGGCAGACCCGGTAAGGGTCTGGCCCCAGGTTAGTCTTATTTGGAAGGGGGGGAAATGTCACGGGAACCATCATGCCCTTGGCTCCTGGAGGGGCCTGGGGGCCGGCCACCTCCCACAAGAAAGTGGAGTCCATGCCCAGGGAAGCTCCTTTGCCCGCTTCAACGTTCCCTCTCGGGACTAAGTCACCCTGTGCTTATTGGGGGCACAGGGTGACTGGGAACACCCAGTCCGGTCTACCACGGCCAGACCCAACAGACTAATCCGACCGGAGGCATGTTACAAGCCTGGATCAGAGCCTGGCAGCTTGGTTGGGGTTACATGAGAAACAGCTCCTCCAAAGGACTAAATTCACGTTGCTCGAGGACAGCCGGCAGAACTAATCAAAAGCCCCATTGACTTTACATGGGGAAGTAGGCGGCTTCCTGATTGGCCAATGCCCTGGGTGATGAGTTTAAAGGTCCCCCATAGAGTTAACATGGGGGAAAGTAGGCAGCCCAGGGATTGGTCGGTTAGCTGCCCGCCAACAGAGTCTGATTGGCCGAGCTAGCCGTGACTAGCACCCCCAGGATTGGTCAGCCAATTCTAGGCACTGGATTGGCCAGGGGTTGAAGCGGAATATTCAAAGATGCTTCAACCTCCTGGCCTTTGTTGTACGATGTGTATTCCAGCCCCTCAGCCCTTTGTCCCAGTATTTACCCCACAACAGTCCCCTTTTGTCCAAATAATGCAATCATGTCTGGTCCATTGTATGATGTGTACACCAAATGTTTATACCATTGTGTGTTTTGTTCAGCCCACCATTGTATAGCCCCTCCACCCCTCTTGGCCATTTGTGTAAACCTGTATAAATATGTGTGTCTTGGTTCCAATAAAGTAGTCCTGTTTTAACCTACACTTGTGTTGTCTGGTGAGGTTAAGTTTGTGGCGTGCAGAGAGAGAGTTCGTGTTATCCTGACACTAGTCCTGCCTGGTGATTGGGATACTTTGGGAGAAGCTGGTGGAGTTTACATGTTCCATAGCGAGGGAAGCGGCGACTGATGGAGCCACCCAAGGCTGGGTGGCAGCGGTATCAGTTACAAACACTTTAATATTACTATTCCCCATATTGTAGCTATTTGAAAAAGAATTGAATTGCCCCCAAGTTCATCTCTCAAACCTTTATGGTTTGAGAGATAACCGTAAGCAAAGTTCCCCCCTCCCTCCCCCTTCCCTGAAGTCAGCTTTGTACTGACTGCAGAGATATCCGGTCTTATTTTCATCAGGCGACTCTGCAGCAGAGCTGAGATTGTTTTAGTAAAAAATAATTACTTTGTGTTTGGTTTGCAAGCACACACATAGAAGACCGTTTCAGTGAAATAATTATTTTTTACTAATGCAATCTCAGCTCTGCTGCAGAGCCGCATGATGAAAGTCAGACCGGATATCCCTGCAGTCAGTACAACGCTGACTTCAAGGAAGGGGGAGGGAGGGGGGAACTTTGCTTACGGTTATCTCTCAAACCATAAAGGTTTGAGAGATGACACTGGGGGCAATTCAATTCATTTTGAAATAGCTAGTAATATTAAAGTATTATTATCCCTTTGAGGGTTAAAATGGATATTGCAGAGTTTGATTCTACACGTTTATTGTAAGACAGGCATCTATTCAATCTGCAAGTAATAAAAAGACAGGAAAAGGCTTTCAGATTTTTATTAGTGGCTGTGATGAATGAATAATTATACAAATCAATAAAAGTATGTGTGTGAACAGGAAAGAGCGCGGCTAATAGCTAAATGTGCTAGTGATCCTGTTGTGTTCTCTTCTGCCTTTCATCTCCTGATCTTCCAGTCAACAACTTGATTTTGTCAATGCAAACTAAAAATAATCACATATATTGGATGACATGCTTACATTTTACGCTACAATACTATTGGTAAGCTGCCAGGGTATCAAGGGAGGGCTGGCAATTTCAAGTGGCCCACTTATCTCATTGTTTGAGCCCACATTACACACTACATTAGTGATACTATAGAGCTTACAAGGGTATGTTCTGTGGTATCATTAGTGTAGCTACATTTACAGCAACAAGTGGGAGATTGGAGTGAGGCAATGGCCCACTGGTCCAGTCATGTGACCGGCCCATGGGACAACTGCCCCCTGCCCCTCAGGCCAGCCCTCCTCTGACATGGATTAACCTTTTGAGTGCCAGAGTGGTACGGAATGCATTGCAAGGCAATGAAAAGCCGTACCACTCTGGCACTCTAAGGGTTAACACTTTGAGTGCCAGAGGGGTGCACAATGCATTGCTTTTGCAATATGTTGTGTACCCCTCTTGCACACAAAGGGTTAACAGTAGTTTATGAAACATTAACATAGTACAGAACTGGATGTACTATTACCAGATAACATAAAAGGGCCATATTCATATAGCTAAGAGATGCATTTCCGGCGCAAACCAACTGCATCAGAGAGGAAAACAAATACTGCCAAAATTCACATTGATTTCAATTTGCATTTTAACCCCTAGAATGCTAGAGAGGTCTCCAACGTACTGCAATGCAATGCATTGGAGGCATCTCTAGCATTCAAGGGGTAAAAAATCCATTTTAAATCAAAGAGAATTTTCATTTCTCTCCCATTGTTATTTAGATGGTTTACTCCAGAATGGCACCACTTAATCTTATTGAATATATCAAGATATTTCAGCTTTAAATAAGCAATAACATTTTGTTATGAAAATACATACAGTACTGTGCAAAAAATGCTGTAAAGTTAGAATTGTTTCAAAAGTAGACTTTAATAGTTTATTTTTATCAATTAACAAAATGATAGTAAGTTAACAGAAGAAAAATCTATATCAAATCAATATTTGGTGTGACCACCCTTTGCCTTCAAAACAATTATTCTAGGTACATTTGCACACAGTTGTTTGGGAACTCGGCTGTTAGGTTGTTCTAAACATCTTGTAGAACCACATTTTTTCTGTGGATTTAGGCAGCCTCAGTTGTTTCTATCTCGTCATATAATCCCAGACAGATTCGATGATGTTGAGATCAGGGCTCTGTGGGGGCCATGCCATCACTTCCAGGACTCCTTGTTCTTCTTTATGGTGAAGATAGTTCTTAATTACTTTGGCTGTATGTTTGGGGTCATTGTCATGCTGTAGAATAAAATTGGAGCCAATCAGATACCTCCCTGATGGTATTGCCTGACTGATAAGTATCTGTCTGTACTTCTCAGCATTGAGAAGACCATTAATTCTGACCAAATCCCCAACTCCGTTTGCAGAAATGCAGCCCCAAACTTGCAAGGGAACTCCACCATGCTTCACTGTTGCCTGCAAACACTCATTCTTATATCACTCTCCAGCCCTTTGGCAAACAAAATGCCATCTGCTACAGCCAAATATTTCAAATATTGACTGATCAGCCCAGAGCACCTGCTGCCATTTTTCTGCACCCCACTTACTATGTTTTCGTGCATAGTTGATTCGCTTGGCTTTGTTTCCACATCGTAGGTATGGCTTTTTGGCCACAACTTTTCCATAAAGACCACTTCTGACCAGACTTCTCTGGATAGTACATGGATGTACCAGGATCCCACTGTTTTCTGCAAATTCTGAGCTGAAGGCACTGCTGGACATCTTCTGATTCGGAAGAGAAGTAAACATGATGTGCCTTTCATCTGCTGCACTAAGTTTCCTTGGCCAGTTACTGCATCTATGGTCCTCAACGTTGTCTGTTTCTTTGTTCTTCTTTAAAAGAGCTTAGAGAGCACATCTATAAACATCTGTCTGCCTTAAAATGTCTGCCTGGGAGTGACCTTGCTGAAGCAGTATAACTACTTTGTGTCTTGTTGCTGTGCTCAGTCTTGCCATGGTATATGACGTTTGGCATTAAACTGTCTTCAGCAACCTCACCTTGTTAGCTGAGTTTGGCTGTTCCTCACCCAGTTTTATTACTCCTACACAGCTGTTTCTGTTTCAGTTAATTGTTGCGTTTCAACCCACATATTAAATTAATGATCATTAGCACCTGGTTGGTATAATTGTTTAATCATACACCTGACTATATGCATACAAAATCCCTGACTTTGTGCAAGTGTACCTAGAATTGATGTGGTTTGAAGGGTGGTCATGCCAAATATTGATTTGATTTAGATTTTTCTTCTGTCCACTCACTATGCATTTTGTTAATTGATAAATATAAACTATTAGCATGTCTATTTTTGAAAGCATTCTTACTTTACAGCATTTTTTCACACCTGCCAAAGAATTTTGCACAGTATTGCATATCTTAAATGACAATCCCTCCCATTTGCAAAATATTTGCTGGGGGAAGGACCTCTTCTCAGGTCCTGTATCTAACCATCAGCAATTCTGAGGGAGCACAGATCTTTTTAATCTGCTCTCCCAGGCAGTCCCACTCTGTGTGAAGGACTTAGTGATAGCATGCTGGATGTGACGTCAATATCAACTACTGTCTATTAGCAAGTCCTTCACATGGTGCTGAACCATCTGGGAGTGTCGGCAAAGATCTGTGCTGAGAGTTCTCTACTTCTTTACACCGATGCCACAAATGCATGGCAGACCACATCTCTGGCCCTGCTCTTGCTCATCCCTGTCATCAAATGGCAAGCTAAGCAGAGTCAGACAAATGGCTCAAGCCTGTCTTGCACCTTCACTGACTTGCCTAGTGCTATGGATAAAGATGTTTGCAAAGAAAAATACCACTCTAGGCAGGAGAGAGACTGATTGTACAGTGTGTACATGTAAGTGCAGCAGAAACAACTGAAGATGGGTTATAAGAGGCAGAGCATAAATATCCAATTCCATTATATTAAAAGGATAGTAATACTTAAAATGTAAAAAAAATATATGTTGTAGGGCTTATCCCCCTGAGCAAAACAAAGGTACTCCCACTGCTGAGAGATATTTTATTTAAAAATTTACAGTGGCGCTGTTGCTACGCTATCCTATGGAGATTTATGGTCTATGGACCAGAGCAGTCCATAGGATGGTGTAGCAACAGCGCCACTGTAAATTTTCAGGCCACTGTGATATTGCACCTAAAAAATTCAAGTTTGAGATGCTGTAATTTTTTAATAAAATATCTCTGAGCAGTGGGAGTACCCGTTTTTTACTCAGGGGGATAAACCCTACAACATATATTTTTTTTACATTTTAAGCATTACTATTCCTTTAATACAAACAAAAAGCCCAGTAATTACATGTAAACATGCACTTTCTGTCATTCTGAAATGAAAAGACAAATGCCTGAATGTATACATATAGACGAAAATAGCTTCAAAGTACCTTTTTATGTTCTCTCTTGATGAATAAATGACAAGAGTATTGTAGGAATTCCCCATGGTACAAACCACATTTTCATCTATCACATTTGCAATGCACAAGACCCATTGATCTCTGTTGTAAACAAGAATTGATGCTCGTGTGCATGACTCATAGCCATGGAGCCTCCTAGGACTGGGAATTCTATCATTCTGAAACAAAAATGGGCCTCACTCAAAAAAGAAACAGTAGTGGCACAGTTATATCCCACCTCAGTGATCAATACTTTTTTTTAAACCTTTAATGACCGGTGGGGGTTAAATGTGATAAGCAATGTGTTGGAGACCTCTCTTGTAATCAAGGATTGGAAACCTCATGTAATTATAGAGGAACTGAGGAATTTTTGTTTCCTATGATGCATTTGGTTTCCTCACAATTGTTCCTTTTAGTTTTTGTGATTATGACCCTAAATGTCCGTTGATTGCTAAAGATCAAGTAAGGGCAATTATGTTTTGCAGTAGGTGTCATCTGTGTCTGTGCCTGAAGAACTGAATTGGCCATGTCTGAGGGCCAGGACCTTAGTTTGGTTATTCTCGATGTACAGTGTAGGACTGCTAGAGGTTCTCATTCTCCTTCTCTCTGTAGCGCTCTCTCATCCCTTAAAGAAGCAGTAAAAAAATGTTTTGTGAAAACATATAGAGCTTTTCCTGCTGAGTAAAACAAGGGCACTCCCACTGATGTCAGTTATTTTGTTCTAATGTTATAACCCTTCAAATAATCAGGAAGTGAATTACAGAGTGATTACTTCCTGAAAGTTCTAACTGACAGGAAGTGACTCAGCAGTTTGTATAGCAAACTATGGAAAACTGTTTGTCACTGGCTTTCCTCTCAAACAAAAGGTGATAGAATTACTAATTGGAATTTTACCACTAAAGGACACTATTAATGTAAAGAAAACATGAGTTTAAACTGCAATAACTCTGGAAATAGGCATCTCTTAGCAGCTCGAGTACCCTTGTATTTCTCAACAGCAAAAGCCCTACAATACTTATTTTTTCATAACAAAAATATACTGCTCCTTTAAATTCTTCCATCTTGATTTACTGGAGGGAGGTGAACTGATATGATTCATCACCAGTAAATTAATTTGCCTGTGCTGCCTGCCTATTGCTACCTATTTACTAACCTATTTATACTGAATATACACTTGCATTAAAGGGGAGGACAATGGGGACATGTATGGGTGTTTCAGAATGCATAGAGGAGGTTGCATGCATTCAAGGATAATTGAAACAGAGTGCTCGGTCCAAGTATGTCATTTCATAGACAGAGGAACAGATCAGTGAGACTGGGCACATCCATAGATATAACTTAGCCTGTAATGGTGCATAAAATCCCTAGACCAATATTTCATCCCTCACTCAGACTTTCCTCAGATATGGAAATAGAAAATATAACATACAAATCAAGAAACCCTGATTTACCCATAATTGTCATTGGTGCCGGGTGAGATCTGGTGGGAGTCAAAGCCATTTCCGTAATGGTAAAAACATAAGCGAAACAAGTTATAACATTTCGGGTCATGCCGTTGATCTATGCATTGTCTAACTCCATGTTCTAACAAGGTGCAGAGGAAACTAACCTTACACCATTTTCATGTGTATGCTGTAATGGACATGTTCAGGACTTGCTTGCATTGAAGTCTTATCACTGATGGAGTGTGTGTGCTCGTATGTGCTGCCACATGAGTTAGAGACTAAAGTCAAACGATCTTAGAGATCAGATTTTATTTTTATCTCTGTGTGTGGTGCTTTGTAGACCAGATCAGGGCCAACCCAATCACACAGTCCCAGCACACAGATCTCTGTGGTTTGGTCTTTTGAGACATCAAACACACAGAGATCTGGTCTGAGTCAGACTGGGATTTTAATTAAAATTCCCTACATTCCCAGTGATTGAAATGGGGCTGTTAACCTCATTACTAACCAATGTGTTGGAATCTTGACTAACATTCTGGGGGGGGGGGGTAAAATCCTTTTAATCCTTTGAGTAGCAGAAAGGTATCCAATGCATTGCAACACTCTCTGGTATTCAAAGGGTTAAATTAATGAAAAAATGTGTCCCCTATTGCACATTAGTTTTCACCCAGAATCACTCCAGTTCTTAGTATATCAATCTATATCACTGTTTAATGTATGTGAGTGTGTAATGTATGTGATCTATGTGAGTGTGTAATCTATGTGAGTGTGTATTGGGTGAAACTTTAACAGAAATGACAGTAACCTTCTCAAGTTTAAACAGCCGCCATATTGAATCACTTTATATAACATAGCTCCAGGGCTGGTTATAAAACAATTTTGGAAACCGTCCAGAGTAACATAACAATGTGTTTAGGTGGGGAATATTTTTATTTCCTCATCATTTCTTGTTTTTCTACTTTATCTGGGCTTTTCTGTTTATGAATACACAGGTGAAAAGAGGATACACCAGGGAAGACGTGCAAAAACGAACTCTGACTGAGATTTTGTCTAACATCTATCTTGTGGTTCTCTTACCATGTAAATAAGCATTAAATGGGGCCAAAAACTCTTTTACTGGAGAAATTGATATACTATATGCTAAGAATATTGGCATGGTGCTGGGGTTAATGAAATGACATCTGCTTTAATGAGTGGCTTGTTGAATTTTGAATGCTTAGCCCTTAGCCAAAAAGGTGTGCAATGCATTGCAGTCTGTGGTGGATAAAAAGAGCCAGAATCTGCTGCACCAAAGATAACTGACCACTGTAGGTCTAATTGGTTGGAAAACCCTGCAATTATCCTTCCACCTCTGCATGATGCCATAGCTCAGTGAGCTTAGAAGAAACATGCAATCTGGAGGCTTCTATTACATCCAGGGGAGGGCTGGCAACTTGTGGCCTAGGGGGCAAATACAATAAAGTGGCCTATTTCTATTATTGTTCAAGGCCATTGTCCCAGCACACCCCCACGTAGCTTACAAAGGAAATGGGGTTACACTTCTGATATTACAGTGCTTGCAGTTGAAATTGAGCTACGGTTCTGATACCGCAGAGCTTACAAGAGAAATGAGTTATGCTACTAATGTAGCTCCATTTGGATTGTAGCTCTGTGGTATTAATAGTATAGCTCTATTTACAGCAGCAAGTGGGAGACTGAGTGAGGCAGTGGCCCACTGGTCCAGACATATGAGCGACCCAGGGGGCAATTGCCCCCTGCCCCCCAGGCCAGCTCTCCCTTGATTACATCACTGCCTCTTCCTCCCCACAGTTCCTACTTCCATATGTAACAGGGTCTCTGTTGGTGGCAGTGGTGATGCTACCATGTAATCAGCTGATTATGCCCCCCACGTGCTCAGACGGCCGTCAGCACTTACAAAGTACCACTGCCGCATGTAAAGAAAATCAGATAGCAATGTCTTATTAGAAATAATGAAACAGGAGTAAAAGGGGTCCCGATGTGAATTTTGCGCTTAGGTCCCCAAAAAAACCTAGAGCCGCCCCAGGTTGGTGGACCCCGTTTTGATGGTGGACCCCAGGCAAATGCCCACATTGCCCATTAATTAAAGTGGACATGCAGCTCTCAGGATTAAATTAAGGATAGTAAATGAGTAAATTAGGAGGGATTCAGCCAAAAGGACAAATCATATTAAGGTTAGGTGGCAAGCTTAGAATACTATGACTATGTAACTAAAATCTCACCTCTAATGTACTGGTGATATGCAGTCAATATGCCACAGTGTAAAGGGTTAATACTGAGTAAATATGGATATGCATAAATAATTTACCTTTGCTTTTATATTGCTCCCTTAAAAAAATAATAATGTTGTTATTATTTTAATAATATATTTTTCACGCTAGCATCCTTTTCATTACCGCTTTATGGACCAGAAGGCTGTGGTCTCTAAAGGGTTAAATTATGGTTCTTATCTTTTATGAACTTTTTAATTTCTCATTTTCCACTTTCAGTGATGAGAGCGCCCCCTAGCTGTTGTCTGTAAAATATTTTTTTGTTAATGTTGAATTGCCTTCATGCTAACAGATGGTTTTGTCCCTTAATGACCATTGACATGCCAGGGCCGTCATGACGCTACCAGCACTTAAGGACCGGTGACAGTCCTGGAACGTCCCCAAGCGGCGTGCAGACCCCGGAATCCACAAGAAAAAATAAGAAATGTCCCGTTGTCCTTAACTGCCAGACGTGCTCTGCTGCAGCTGGTCATTAAAGAGTTAATTCACAAAAGTACCAGCCATGTCATAATTAACCCCTTGGATGCAATAGATGCCTCCAGTGACATCTCTTGAATACACAGGGTTAAGATCTGAATCCATTAAAGATTAAAGGGATAGTAATACCTAAAATGTAAAAAAAAATATGTTGTAGGGTTTATCCCCCTGAGTAAAACAAGAGTACTCCCACTGCTGAAAGATGTTTCATTCAAAAGTTATTAATTTTCAAAGTTTAATTTTTTAGGTGCAATATCACAGTGGCCTGAAATTTTACAGTGGCGCTGTTGCTACACCATCCTATGGAGATTTATGGTCCTGAGACCAGAGCTGTCCATAGGATCGTGTAGCAACAGCGCCACTGTACAATTTCAGGCCACTGTGATATTGCACCTAAAAAATTCAACTTTGAAAATTAATAACTTTTGAATGAAACATCTTTCAGCAGTGGGAGTACTCTTGTTTTACTCAGGGGGATAAACCCTACAACATATTTTTTTTACATTTTAGGTATTACTATCCCTTTAAAGTGTAACAAACATAATAAAATTAAATAAAATGTGTAAAAGTGCAGCATTCTACTATTTAATCACTACTACTCCCACCTGTAGGAGGAGCTTTATAAATTTACATCCTTCAGTGGGCAGCTTATTAATCATAGAGGATTCTGTGATATCACACATACCTGCCCAGCCAATAAGAAGGAATCTGCCAGTGGCAGCTTACACTTGTGCAGGAGATGAGACAAGCATGGGCAGTTTAATTTCAGAAATGTGAACTGAGAAAAATGTGAATAGAGAGCCCGAAATATAGCTTAACATTTAGGATTATTTTAGGTTTAGTTTTAACCTTCCTTTTGTTATCTTTCTATATACATACCTCCCAAGTGAGGGACAGTCCCTCTTGAGTCCCAAATCTCTGTCCCTCTTTACCACCCCGATGTCCCTCTTTTTAGGAGATCAGACTGTGAGTGGTATATACAAGTGTATCACATTGCTTCACAGCAATAAAACCCACAGTAATGTTTGTTTAAACCTCAGTATACGTGTTTATAAATTAGTCTGTGTAAATAAAATGCTTTATTCTTGCTCTAAATTATCTATTCAGTCACACCAGGAGGTATCAGTAGGTATTAAAATTACCTAAATATTATCGGTAATGCCCAGCCCACAAGCCACACCCCCAACAGTACCACCTAAAACAAAAGTGTCCCTCTTTGGCTATTTGAAATGTTGGGAGATATGTATATGTGAGAAAAGCAGGCGCATGTGTGTGTTGTCAGCCAGAGCATCCTTCCTTCCTGACCACCTGACCATGGGATAACATTAGTTATTTCCTGTGGACTAATAGTAATGCAGTGTGAAGCCCCTAAAGCTATAGTGTGGTATTAGAAACCTTCCCATTGTGTGGGCACTGTCAACATTCAGTCATAGGACCAGTGGCATAACTATCTCCTACCTGCTCCCGCGCATTTCTGAATAATGCAGAGCACTGGGAGATTATGCCATCTCCCAGCCCTCTGCATTACTAGATCACCGGGAGATCAGCTGAGTTGCTGCAGGCGCGTGGCGATGGGGTCGCAGGGGGCGTCCAGGCCCCTGGAGTGCGACCCCTGCAACCCCTATTGTTACTCCCAGGGCCGGATTTACATCTCAGGAGCCTGTAGGCACAGAAATCTAAAGTGCCCCCCCCCCATTGGCCATCTCAGCTGGACACCTCCACAATGCTCCTAATGTCCACATTGCCCCCATCATCTCTTTATTGCCCTCACATTGCCCCATCAGCTCCAACTTGCCCCCATCAGCTCCACATTTCCCCCACCATCTCCATATTGATCTCACATTGCCCCCCATCATCTCCAACTTGACACCCATCAGCTCCATGCTACCTCACATTGCCCTCCATCAGCTCCACATTGCCCCCACCATCTCCAAACTGCCCCCCATCAGCTCCAACTTTCCCCCCATCAGCTCCATGCTACCCTCACATTGTCCTCCATCAGCTCCACATTGCCCCCACCATCTCCAAATTGCCCCCATCAGCTCCAAATTGCCCCCACCATCTCCAAATTGTCCCCCCATCAGCTCCAACTTTCCCCCCATCACCTCCATGCTACCCTCACAATGCCCTCCATCAGCTCCACATTGCCCCCACCATCTCCAAATTGCCCCCCCCATCAGCCCCAAATTGCCCCCACCATCTCCATGTTGCCTCCCCATCAGCTCCAACTTGCCCCCACCATCTCCATGTTGCTCTCACAATGCCCCCCTTCGGGTCCAACTTGTCCCCACCGTCTCCATGTTGCCCTCACATTGCCTGCCTCCCTCCCATTGTCCATTTCCTACCTCTCTGGCAGGAGATCTGTTGTCTGTGCCTCCTTTGGTACAGTCAGTCCTGTAGTTGCTGAAGCTCCCGCGCGGTCTCCTATTCAGGAATGCAGAGCGCTGGGAGATGATGTCATCTCCCAGGGTACTGCATTCCTACAGAACCGACGAGGGAGCTCAGCACTTACAGGACTGTGCCAAAGGAGGCACAGACAACAGATCTCCTGCCAGGGAGGTGCAATGTGAGTGGAGTGGGCGCCGGTGCAGCCAGAACGGTGGCCATTTTTTTTTTTTATCTTTTCAGGCAGATGCCTACTTTGCTTTAATGCAAATCCAGCCCTGGTTACGCCCTGCATAGGACAGTGTATGATAATATGGGCCCAGCACATGAAGTAATTAGCATAATGGGCCACAATGTGCCATCAACTAATAAAGGTTAATTGTTAACCCTTTCAGTGCCAAAGGGGGAGTGCAACACATTGCTATGGAATGCTTTGCACCCCGCTGTGAAACTGAAATGGTTAATACGCTTTATATATTTCAAAGAAATGGCTACCCCAGTGATTCTGCACCTTTTATCGGTGACTTGGTACATTTTATTAGTGCCTATGCACATTTTTTAGTAATTTATTCAGCAAGAATAGAGTGGCCTGGTACCAATCTTTTTTAAAATATCACTCTGATAGCACAACATATAGGTAGTTTTATATAAGTAGTTTTTAATTATCTTTAGAAACATTAATTAGAAAACACTGACCATTAACTTTGAATACCAGAGTGGGGATGGAACACGTTGTGTACCTCTCTGGCACTCAAAGGGTTAACATACTTGTTTTCATGTCACTTTTCATTTAATAGTGAACATAAATGTGAAATATGAAATATACTACATTTTGGACATAATAAAACAGTTTTTGTTTTACTGAATTTACACACAGAAAAAAATAAGTATAATTCAGGTATTGATTGATTACCATGTGGTAGCTCCAGATTACCTCAATGATTTAGTGTACAATGGCCCTGATTCCTTAAACAGTGCCAAGGTTTCATTTCCATACATTTTTGAATCAGTGTCTGCACACTAATTGTACTGTCTCACTCAATCATAACTCTTGGCTTACTCTAATGATGTCCAGGATTAATTATTACTATTATGTTACAAGTTCACATACTACTTATTCCACTAATAGAGATGATGTGCCTTCTACAGAATGTTAATGTTAATGTAAAATTATGATATTGACCTCTTCATGTCTATCTGATTATAGTTAAACTGGGTCAAGGAAGCATGACATCCTTTCCTGTATATTACACAATTAAGTTTTTCCTAATGACTAATATACTAGCCATTCCTTAATGTTTTAGGAAAGCCAAGTTGAGCAACAGAATAATGGAATATGTGTGACTTGACACAGAATTAGACTCAATTAATTTAAACCCTTGGATGCTAGTGACATCTCCAGTGCACTGAGAATCAATGTGTTGGAGGTGTCTTTAACATACAAGTGGTTAAAACAATGTCCACAAGAAGATGCTGCACAGCTGGTTCTGAGACGTTCTCTGCCTAAACAACCATGCAAAATTATGTTCTTTACTATCATGAGAATAAATTCTATGAGAGTTTTAAATGTAGCCAGTGTGAATGGGACATTAAAGGTAGTAAGGCACTTTTCTCCTGTATAGCCTGCATTTATGGAGGGCTTATTCAAAATTAATATATAACACAGATTAAAGAAGAGTAAAATAATTCTTTGACATGCCTTGTCCAACACAGGCTCTTTCCACAGGCTCAGTGCCACAAGATTGGTGTAAAGCCAATGTAGTACCTCTATTTCAGAAGGGAACTAAAACAGTAACTGGGAATTATAGACCTGTTAGCTTAACCTCAGTAGTGGGAAAACTGCCAAACTAATCTTTCCAGCTTCTATGAAGAAGTAAGTAGCAACTTAGATAATGGTAAGGCAGTTGATGTAGTATATCTAGATTTTGCAAGGATATATGATACAGTGCCACACAGGAGACTGGGGTATAAAATAAGGAAATTGAGGCTAGGGGATAACCTTTGCAATTGGATAGAAAATTGGTTGGAGGATAGGGAACAGTATGCGGTTGTAAATGGAACATTCTCTAATACAGTTAAGGTTGAGAGTGGGGTAGCTCAGGGTTCAGTACTTGGTCCGCTGTTTTTTATAAATGACCTGGAAAGATATATAGAAAGCAAAATATAAATATTTGCAGATGACACCAAATTATGCAGGGTAATAAATTCAGAACAGGATATTTGTTCTCTACCAAGGGATTTACATAAAATGGCAGATTGGGCAAACAAATTAAATATGAATTCTAATGTGGGAAAATGTAAAGTCACGTATTTGGGAAAAAAATGCCAGTGCTATTTATGAACTTAATAGAATCATTTTAGGGGACCTGTTGCTAGAGAAAGACCTGAGAATCCTTATAAACTACAAATAGTGGAAATAGTGGACACTTTCTAATAGCAGTAGCAAAAGCAAAGTACTGTCTTGCATAAAAAGGGGTATTGAAGTAAGAGTGGATAACATCATTTTGCAATTGTACATTGTATTCACCTGGAATATGCAGTGCAGTTTTGGGCACCAGTTCTGAAAAAGGATATTCTAGAACTGGAGAGAGTACAGCGAAGAGCGGCAAAATTAATGACGGGAATGAAGGACTTGATGTATGAGGAACGACTAGACAAACTTAGTTTATTTGCTCTAGAGAAAAGACGACAAAGAGGAGATCTTATCACAATGTACATGTATATGAGTATGAGTGGTCAATACAAGGATCTCTGTGGTGATATGTTTGAGGCCAAATAAGACAAACACAGTGGTTGCTCACCTTCTTTGTGGAAAGCACAGAAAGTTAAAGGGATAGTAATACTTTGTTTTATCTTTATTTTATTTTGTAGGCATTAAAAAAACATGAAGAACGATATGTCTTATCTCTCAAAACTTTATGGTCTGAGAGATATTCACAAGCAAAGTTTCCCCTCCCGCCCCTTTTACCTAGTGTAAGCCATCTCTTCTCAGATGTGGAATGCAGTCCATAGACCAGACAGATAACAGAAGGGGACAATCCTCTTCCTATGAGAACAATGAAAACCCTACCCCCCTTGACAAGTTTTTCAGGTTTTTCCCTTATCTTAATTGAAGATTGTCCCTCTCTGAAATCTACCTGGGCACCTCCCTTCTGCTCTGGCTGAACAGTGTTACATCAGTAAAAGGGGCGGGAGGGGGATACTTTGTCATTGAATTACTCTTGAACTACAACTCTGACAGAATTGAAATAACACTCTCCAAAGTCCAAATACTATGATGATTAATTATTATGAAACATTACTATCCCTTTAAGAGCTGATCTCCTTTTGCTCCACATTTAGCCTGATCATACAACGAGAAGGCCTCTCATTCTGGTGCTCTGATAACTACGGGTCACTCCAAATAGCTCAGGGCATCATAGAGGCAGCAAAGAGAAAAAAAATAGTTCCTCCAAAAGAGACACAGGAATGAAACATATAAAAACAATCCCACTATTTTAATATATAGAGAAAACAAAAACTATACAAGATGAAGGCAATACTCATGGGTGTCCGGAGGGGGATGCAGAGGGGCTGGATGGGCTGGCCTGGGGGTCATATTACGGCTTTGCCCTCCCCCAGTAAAATGTCTACGGACACCACTGGAATACTGTTGTACTGTTTTTTTCCTGAGTAAATGGAACACCATTTTCGAGAAAAGAGAAGAACAGTGATTGCTTTTTATTTTTCTGAGCAACTATTATGAATATCCAGTTCTTATTAAAGATTTATTCTCAGAAAATCAATCCACAGTGGATTGATTCTTAAAGAACATTAGGATTATCTATAAAGTTTAACCCATTAATGACAAGGGCAGTTTCACAGTAGAGTACAAGAGCAATTTTGGCTTTTTTTTATGAAACCACATTGATATTTATAACCCACCATTAAACACAACATTTTTATAGGTTTCCTGAGATACTTTGTGCTCCATTAGTTCTTTTTTAAATAGGGATTGGATAAAAGGTATAAATGTTTTTTCATACCTCCCAAGTGTCTCTTTTTAGAGAAATGACAATCTCTCTGTCCCTTTTTCTCTCACTGGTGTCCCTGTTTTAGGAGATCAGACTGTATGGTGTGTATAAGTGTATTGCATTGCATCACAGCAATAAAACCCATATTAATCTTGTTTAAACTTCATTATATGTGTTTATACATTAGACTGCTTTGATCATAAAGGGATAGTAATACTTTATCTATTTTATTTTGTAGGCATTAAAAAACATGAAGAATGATATAAGTCTTATCTCTCAAACCTTTATGGTTTGAGAGATATTCACAAAGTTTCCCCTCCCGCCCCTTTTACCTAGTGTAAGTCATCTCTTCTTAGATGTGGAATCCAGTCCATTGACCAGACAGATAACAGAAGGGGACAATCTTCTTCCTATGAGAACAATGAAAGCCCTGCCCCCCTTGACAAGTTTTTCAGGTTTTTCCCTTATCTTAATTGAAGATTGTCCCTCTCTGCAATCTACCTGGGCACCTCCCTTCTGATCTGGCTGAACAGTGTTACATCAGTGAAAGGGGCGGTATGGGGGTACTTTGTCATTGAATTATTCTTGAACTACAACTTGGCGTTGGTGGCAAGCTTACTCACAACTTGGCCAATCTGTGACACAAAATTTCACTTATTTACTAAGAATTATTATATATGCCCATTACAGGGTTCACATTCGTTTTTTTATATAGAGTAGCGCAGGATTGTCTTTTTGTCTGTGTTTTCACTTTGGGTTTCTGGCCTAACGTTTGGGGGACTGGAGAACCCCCTCATTCCATGCTACTTTCTATATATATAGCTTCATAATTTTCTTAAAGTTGTATTTATTATATGGATATGTTAAGGTGAGTTGGCGCTCTGAGTTTTTTTCTCTCTTCCACTGGTTGTGCACTTCTATTCTCACTATAGCAGCATTTCACCCATCCCACCTAATTATTTAACCACTCCTGTAAATTCACATATATTACTCAGTTTTATTTCATTTCTTTCCTTATACTGGCCCCTTATGACTAGGCCTTAAGCCTGTCATGGTGAGCATGCTCCCTGCCTGTTTGATATCAACTACTCCTCACATGACTTGTGGGTAGTTGCATAAAAGGATATTTAAGGAGAGCTCTGTTGGAGCCACACTCCTCTTACTTCTACTTAATGCAGGCCCCTTTGGGGTCTGGTGCACCAGGTAAGTCCCTCATATAAAACTTTTCATTATTTGTATGTCTGCTGTTTTTAATTGCACCACACTGGGACCCACAAAAAAAAAATAAAGAGCATATTTAAAGGGTCCCTTGCTTGCCTACGCGTATATTATGATACTTCCTCAGAGCTTTTTTATTTTATTTTTTTAGATAGGGTTTTCAGGTTTATTAGAGTAGGTCTTGCCGAAAGTGACATACCTTGGCGTTGGTGGCAAGCTTACCCACAACTTGGCCAATCTGTGACATAAAATTTCACTTATTTACTAAGAATTATTATTTATGCCCATTACAGGGTACACATTAGTTTTTTATGTAGAGTATCACAGGATTGTCTTTTTGTATATATATATATATATATATATACATATATATATATGTGTTTATATATATATATATATATATATATGTGTTTATATATATATATATATATATATATATATATATATATGTATGTATGTATATTTACACATACTTCGTCTCAAGCAAAAAGCCTTACTTTGGCTGTGAAACATAGACAATGAATGCCAAGACCATACAAAAACTTAATGTTATACAAAGAAGTGTGGAGCTATGACTTCTAAACATAAGAAGAGATCAAAAAACATGTGCATGGATTCATTGGCAAACAAAGGTTTGTGACGTTATTGAAAGAGTAAAGAACCTGAAATGGAAATGGCCAGGCCACATAGTAAGAAGACCTGATGGAAGATGGACTAAACAAATTTTGGAATGGATTCCACTTGAAAATGTCCAAGAGGAAGACAAAGGACAAGCTGGAAAGATGAAATTACAAAGTTTGTTGTTACACAGTAGCAACAAAAGAACAGGAATTAAGTTGTTGGAGGCTTGGGGAGGAGGTCTTCATCCTGCAATGGATCGACAACTGCTGAAGATGATGATGTTTATATACATATATATAAATGGTTTATGGTCCTGATTAAAAAAAAGTGTACTCCCAAAACTGGGAGGTGTTTCATTCAAACGTTATTGCAACTCAGCCTTGACTTTTGGGTGCAGTATCTCCATGGACTGAAACATTATGGTGTCTCTGTTGCTACAGCATTCTAAGAGCTACTATGGTCAGTTGACTATTAAGTTCCACAGGATGATATATCAACAGCGCCACTTAAAAATAGTCAGGCCATGGGGGAACTGCACCAGAAAGATTCTTTATTGCTGTAATAACTTTTGAATAAACCATTTCTCTGTAGTGGGAGTGCCCTTGCTTTATAATAAACCCTGCATATGTGTTATTTAAATAGTAAGCATTACTATCCCTTTAAGATGTGTTTCTCTTTAGAACTGTTTATCATCATATGTGAGATTTTTATTGATGAAGGAAGTACCATTTAAACATAACAAAAAGAGATGTAAAGTGTTTGGACTATAGGGACTAAAAATAAACCTTTTTTCTGAGATATTTACTTTGAGCAAGAAAAGAATCAATGGGAAATCACATTTGGTGCATAATCAAAACTCTAATTTTATAGAAAGTGGATTACACAGAAAAGCTCCAGGTTAAACTGACCCAGTGCGTCATGAAAAAATTGCAGTGGATTGTAAAGAGATGAGACTGGCAGGAAATGTCTTTTCCCTGCTCTATTCATCTCTACGTATCAGTTGCTATGGAATATGTGTACGTGTGCCTCTCAGAATTACTAGTCTATGGAACACTGTGTCTGTATCATTCCATTAGTTGCATACTTCAATTACCTGATGCGCTTGGGATTGTTATCTGATATATTTTAGGACTAAAAAGCAAAAAAAAAAAAAAATACATTTTATTTCTTTCATATTATTCTCTTTTTTTAATGACACACAAAAATTATATTGGTGTAATGAATTGAAGCAATTCTGAGGTAAACCAATTGTACTGTTGGAAACAAATCCTTCAGATTCCCTTTGATTGATTTAAATGGGATTATTAACACCTTGAACAGTAGAGATATCTCTCGCACGTTGCTTTACAATACGTGAGAAACCTCTCTATCATTCAATAGGTTAACATAGAATAACACTGGAACTGGAGAAGTGATATCATCTGCACTTTATCACCTCTTTATCTCACTTTACTGCATATCCCTCAATGACTTCTCCAGTGGTATCACTTCTCCAATGCTTATGTTATTCTATGGAGCCAATGCACTAAGGTTTTCAGGAGGGAGAGATCTTAGTGCATTGGATCTATGGAATAACATAGGACCTGGAGAAGTGATATCACTGGAGAAGTTATCTCTGCTTTATCACCTCTTTATCGTGACTTAGTGCATAAACCCCCCACCCCCAGTTCTTTTTAGTGCAGTGGTATTTAACAAACACAATCGTCAATATTTTCTGTGTACGCTTTTGGTAAGATTTCCAGCTTTGGAAGCGAATGAAGGAACAACAACATAACCTCCTAATAACCCCCTCCCTATTTGCTTTAACCTGGGCAGAAATGTTTAATGGCCTTTATGAATCAGTCCTCCATGGATTATTTTCCTGAAAATTAATCTTTAATTAGTACTTGATATTATGTCAACAGGGGCAGATAAAATTATTTGTTGCAGGACTCCAAACTCCTCCCACAATGAATACTTCAGTAGGAGGAGATCAGAGTCCTGGAGTCCTGCAAAAATATTGTCTGCCTACGTGGACATGATATCCAGTACTGATTAAAGATTAATTTTGGGGAACCAGTCCATACAGTATTGAGTCAATTAAGTCATTTGGATTTTCTGACCTGATTAAAATTGGGGCTTCTTATTAGGGATGTTTTAGTGTTCCTTTAAAGGGATAGTAATACTTTGTTTTATCTTTATGAAACAGTGAGAGACAGGAAGAGAGTAGGGTGACCACACGTCCCGGAATGCCCGGGACTGTCCCTTATTGGGGGTCTGTGTCCCATGTCCTGGGTCACCCCCCACCAGGACAACAAAGAGTCCCGGAATTGAGCAACACGCGCCAGTCCAGTCAGCCAATGAAATGTATTTGCTATATGGTCCTCATTGGCTGGCTGAGCCAGCCAGTGAAGACCATATAGCAAATACATTTCATTGGGAGGCTGGACTGGTACATGTTAGACAGCTGGGATGGAGCAGGTATGCTGGTGCTGCAAGTGAGACCCGCAGCTGAGGCTCCCGCTGGCGCTCACCATCTTTCTGAGGCTGACACAAAGTAAGAGTTCCCACTGGAAACTCTTACTATGTCAGTCTCAGAAAGATGGTCAACGCTGGCGGGAGTCTCAGCCGCGGGACTAGGGTGACCATATGTCCCGGAATGGCAGAATGGAAATGTGGTCATCCTAGGAGAGAGAGAGAGAGAAAGAGACAGAAAAAGTGAGAGACAGGAAGAGAAAGCGACAGAAACAGTGAGAGACAAGAAGAGAGAGAGAGAGAAAGAGACTATATATATATCCTATATAATAATTTGCTAGGATGTTTGTCAGATGCCATCATGCTTAGCAGAGACTGCCCGAACGCACAGAATGCTGGGAATTCTGTGCTGGGAGCATTCTGTGCTTTCAGGCAGTCTTTGCAGTGCATGACTTCATTGGCAGCAGGACGCAGAGCAGGACCAGCCTCTTAACCCTTTGAGTGCTTTGCAATGCATTGCATACCCCTCTGCCCCTCAAGGGGTTAACATCACCTGGACCTTGGTCTGTGTACACGTGCTTTTACACTAGTATATATCCCTAGACCAGATATATCCAAACTAAGGCCCTGGAGCCAAAACTTCAAACAAATTGTATTAACCCTTTGAGTGCCAGAGGAGTGCTCAGTGAGTTGTAAACCCCCTGGCACCGAAAGGGTTAAGTAGTAAAATCTGACCATATCTGATTTTTATCAGACAAACCGATATTTCATGTATGGAAGTTTTTGTATCAGAAAGTGTAGTAGTCTAGCTATGGGATGTATACAACAGTTAGTATAAACTCTCAGTTTACAATCATGCTTTTAATGCCATTATCATCTAATTATACATAGCTCAGTCTGCACCTTAAACAAAAAAAGAATATGTACCTTTCCCTGTCTTAAACGGATAACAGTCATCTTATTCGTAGGAGCCTTAACATTTACATGTAACAAGCCAGGAAGTATGTCAGATTGGCTGTGGACTGCCCTCTAGTGGTTTCTAGGAACATTACAAGTGACTTGCTCTGTTCAAACATTTAAAGGTATTTTATCATCAAAAAATGAAAAGGGCTCATATAGCTAATATAGTTATGTACTCCTCACCAGCATTTTTTACTTTTTTCCTTTGGTGTCAAAGGTTTAAAAGCAATCAAAATAGGCTAAAAAGTGTCTAAGTATATTAACGAGCTTGTTAAAGGGTTAGTAATGACTAAAGAAAACTATTTTTCATTTTGAAGAGGTTAAAAAGTTGACTTGAATGCAAAAAAATGTATCTCTCAAACCACAGTGGTTTGAGAGATAAATGCATTTAAAGTTTGTGATTTCTTCCTGTCAGCTGTAAAGCTGTCAGCAGGAGATCCGTGTAGGCCGAAATGGAGTCTCTGCAGCAGAGACGCCATTGCGTTATTGACAACGAATGACTTCACTGGAATGGTCTAAAACATGTGCTTGCAAACAATCACACGTTTTAGATCAGTCCAATAAAGTCATTCATTGCCAATAACGCGATTGTGATTGCCGACACATATCTCCTGATGACAGCTTTACAGCTGACAGCAGGAAATCACAAACTTTAAATGCATGTATCTCTCAAACCATAGCGGTTTGAGAGATACGTTTTTTTGCATTCAAGCCAACTTTTTAACCTCTTTAAAATGAAGGACAGTTTTTTTAGACATTACTAACCCTTTAAGAAAAATAAATATAACCATTGAAGAAGTAATTGTTTAGAGATCGGGGGGGGGGGGGGTTCACTAAGCGGTGATAAAGTGGAGATGACCTCTCCAGTGATATCACGTCTCCAGTTCCTATGTTATTCTATGGAGCCTATTCACTATTTTCTCCAAAGTTGAAGAAATATTAGTGCATAGGATCCATAGAATAACATCTCTACTTTATTACCTCTTTATCACCGCTTAGTGAATCTCCCCCCAGAACTCACCCAGTACAGTTCACTGAAACACTTATAAATTGTTTGTTTACATCAATCATCCCATACATTGCCCTTATCACTGTTCAGGAGTTTATAGAAACAAATGTTCATGTACAGCTGCATGTCTGTGAATAGGAAAATAACGTTTAAAATATATTTGGTAGCTTAAGCTACTAAGATTTTTTTTTTTTTTTTTTTTTACAAATGCTATTCATAAGCACATGATACTTAAAACAGTACAAACCCTTTAATATACAGTAGTTCAGTGTTTCTTATTGCTAGTTCTTGGAACATTATGGGTCAGATCGTCACTATATGCCTTATTGCTCATAGCTGGCTAATTAGTGGCTCATTCATTGTGATGTATCTACCTTTTCTTAAAGGGATAGTAATACTTCGTTTTATCTTTATTTTATTTTGTAGGCATTAAAAAAACATGAAGAATGATATAAGTCTTATCTCTCAAACCTTTATGGTTTAAGAGATATTCACAAGCAAAGTATCCCCCCCCCGTTCAACCAGATCAGAAGGGAGGTGCCCAGGTAGACTGCAGAGAGGGACAATTTTCAATTAAGATAAGGAAAAAAGCTGAAAAACTTGTCAAGGGGGCAGGGCTTTCATTGTTCTCATGGGAAGAAGATTGTCCCCTTCTGTTATCTGTCTGGTCTTACAAACAGATTCACATCTGAGAAGAGATGGCTTACACTAGGAAAAAGGGGTGGGAGGGGGAACTTTGCTTGTGAATATCTCTTAAACCATAAAGGTTTGAGAGATAAGATTTATATAATTCTTCATGTTTTTTTAATGCCTACAAAATAAAATAAAGTTAAAACGAAGTATTACTATCCCTTTAATTAGGGATATTTTTGTCATTGGGTACCCTAAAAAGTTTGCACCTGGCCTTCCAATGAGTAGGTACACTACTGACTGCAACTCAACACCTCCCAAAATTTCAAATGGCCAAAAAGGAACACTTTGTTTTAGATGTTGTTGCTGGGGGCGTGGCTGGTGAGAGGGCATTACTGAAAATCTGTTGACACCCCTTTATGTAACTCAGGGCTGTCCAAGTCCTCAAGGGCCATCAACAGTGCAGGATTTAAGGATTTTCCTGACTGAACACAGGTGAGTCTGTGAATGAATGAGCCACTGATTAACTCACCTTTGCTTAACCCCTTAAGGACAGCCGATCGTGCATGCGGCCATCACTTAAGGACCATGGACCATTTTTTTTTCTGATCAGGTTCAGGGCTCCATACCTCCCAACATTTCAATCTGACAAGGAGGGACATTTGTGTTTTAGGGGGTGTTGCTGGGGGCGTGGCTGGTGGGTGGGGCATTACCGGGGATTTTTAGGCTATTTCATTACCTATTCATACCTCTTTGTGTAACCTAATAAATGATTTATAACAAGACCAAAGAATTTTATTTACACAGACTAATTTATAAACACATATACTGACATTTAAACAAACAATAATGCAAGTTATATTGCTGTAAAACAATATGGTACACTTATCTACACCACTCAGTCTGATCTCCTAAAAAGAGGGACATCAGAGTGGGAAAGAAGGACAGAGGGATTTGGATCTAAAAGAGGGGCTGTCCCTCCTAAAAAGGGACACTTGGGAGGTATGGGGCTCCCCATACGGCGTACACCTGCGCGGGGAGCCCTGAATTCCATGACGGTCCTTGCACGTCATGGGTCCTTAACGCAAATCTACCCATGATGTACCAGGACCGTCAAGGGTCGTTAAGGGGTTAATCAGGGAAACCCTTACATCCTGGCCTGTTGGTGGCCCTTGAGGACTGAACTTGGACAGCCCTGATGTAACAGAATAAAGTAATAAGAACAAAGTATTTTATTTACACAGATTAATTTATAAACACGTATACTGACATTTATACAAACGGTAATGTGAGTTGTACTGTTGTGGAGCAATGTGATACACTTATATACACACTATACAGTCTGATCTCCTAAAAAAAGAGGGACCCCAGGATGGCATACCTCTCAACATTTCAGGTGGCCAAAGAGGAACAATGGTGTTTTAGGTGGTGATGCTGGGTGTGTGGCTGGTGGGCGGGGCATTACTGATAATTTTTAGGTTATTCCATGACTTATTGACACTTATTTGTGTAACTGATAAATGATTTAGAGCAAGACCAACATATTTTTTGTAAAAAACTATAAACACAGATACTGAAATTTAAAAAACATTACTGTGAGTTTTATTGCTATGGAGCAATGTGATACACATATATACACCACACAGTCTAGTCTACTAAACACAGGGACACCAGAGTGGGAAAGAGGGACAGAGGGATTTGGGTTCCTCCTAAAGAGGGACACCTGGGAGGTATGTAACTCTCTGTCATCGTTTTAGGGACAATGCTTAACCCTTTGTGTGCCAGAGGGGTACGCAATGCATTGCAATGGGTTAAGATCAGTTACTAATTTTAGACAACTAGATCACATCTCTTTAACTACAGACACACGTTCAGTTAAATGACAGTGTCATTTAATTTATTTGTTCATATCTCTGCTTATTTTTATACTTGTGTCTAATATAGATATAGATAAACTTGACTTAGTAATTGAAATGTAAATGTATGAAGTAAAAGGCAAATGATAACCTTAATGTTGTACAACTGTTTCACTGTTTCCAGGTGTGTATTTCAATAAATGTATGATCTATAACTCTTGTAATCTTTCTTCATACATGAGTCACAGTATGTTATGACATGTTTAATTAGGAAATGAGCAGGACTGACAGTGCGAGTTCAGACACATGGAATATCACATTCCCAGTAAAGCTACCTCTGTGTGATTGTCTTAAAGGAGAACTAACAGCTTTAAACAAAGAACATTTTCCACTTACTTTATTATAGCTAGAAAACAACACTAGCCCTGTGAATTCTGCACTGGTGCTTTAATTCAGGAGATGAAGGCAGCCAACATACGTCTAGTTAACCCTTTGAGTGCCAGAGAGGTAGCCACGTTGTGTTGCAATGCGTTGGATACCTCTCTGGCAAGCAAAGGGGTTAAAAACTATTGCAAAGCTCCCTGGTCCTCAAAGGTTAAGATTACCATGTTCAGACTTTGATGTCTTTACCTCTGCCAACAGCTGCCATGTCAGCCTCCATGGACATGACATCTAGGACTGATTGAAGATGTTTTCTGTTGAACAAAGGTACAACTGCAACATTTGTAAGGGCCATTAGAATTGTCTGTCCATATTAAGGTAAGCAGAGATTTATTATTAGGAGGTGTTAGTTCAACTATAACCCTTTGAGTGCCAGAGAGGTATCCAACGCATTGTGAAACTAAAACAAAGAGACATCTCTAAAGTTAAGACTTTAGAGGAACCCGAGACTGACGCTAATGTATTACGTCCAAGTGGACCAATTCTGTTCATGCCAACTGCACCACAGGGAACAAATAAATCTGTCCATTTATTTAACCCCTTAACATTCAAAAATATGCCCGGACCATCACAGATTGTGGTCCTTTAAGGACCAGTGACGGTTCAGGCACTTCATGTGTTAAATTATTGCAGCGCACCTCAGGGAACACTGTGATCATGCTGGACAGGCCAAAAATGAAACCTCTAGGACTGAAGCAGTCAGATTTAGCCTTTCCCCAATGGCTCGGTACATGTGATCACTTCTACATTGATCACATGCGCCATCTGAGCCAATGAGACAGGCAATGTATGTAAACATTCTGTCTGTCTATCAATGTTCTCTGCCTCTCTCCTCCTCACTGTGATAGTGAGGAAGAGAGAGACAGAAAACACAGCATTAGCAATTAAATATAGTCAAAGGTGGGATAAATTTTATTTAAATTAGTGGTGCTTTGGGCAGGACTAAGGGTAGGTCACTTGATGACCTGTTGCCACCCCTTTGTATAACTCAATACATAATTTAGAGCAAGACCAAAGCATTTTATTTACACAGACTAATTAACACTTTTTTTTATATTTAACCCCTTACTGACAGCCCGATATGGGGATGAGAGGCCCTAGGAGACCACTGCACTTTTTTTTTTGGCAAAATGCATTTTGGGATGCAGAGCGGCATGCAGTAGTGCTGCCATCCCAGGATTCCATGCTGCACTGGGACAGTCATCAGTCTTTAACGACTGGAGAGGTGTGATGATCCTGGCACGTCATGCATCGCTAAGATGTTAAACAAACATTAATGTGAGTGATTGAGTGAGTGACTTTACCTCAGAGCGACAGTAACCCCCTAAAAAGGGACATTTGGGAGGTCCCTGTTGAAAATTCACTAACTGGGCAAAAGAAAAAAAAAGTCACAGGAAAACCTATAAAAAGTTTGGATTTTGATTTCAAATTTCTATACTATAATTAAACTATATCATGGATTATACCCATAAATATGGCATCAAATAAAGCCCTACTTATCCTTTTAAAAAACGGAATAGAATTTGTCCCTGTATTAAAGGAATTAGAGGGAAAGTGTAGTTGAACAAACACATACTAAAAAGGCCAAAATTGCTCTGGACCTCTTGTTTAAAAAAAACATTGGTCCTCCCTGGTCCTTAAGGGGCTAATCTATGTGTTTAACCTTTTGAATCCTAAAGGGCTCCCAAATTCAGTTTGCACTTGGAGTAACATGCCTATATGTAAAGCAGGCCTTAAAACCTAGTTTAAGGGAAGATATAAATGAAGGGTCCAATGAAAAGGTAGAGGCCTTGTGGGTTGAAATACACACTGGGGGCACACATAATAAAAAGATATTGGTGGGGGTTTGCTACAAGCCACCTAATGTTGGGGAGTTGGAGGAAGCCCAACTTTTACTGCAAATGGAAAAGGCTGCTAGGTCAGCAAAGGTAATTATAATGGGAGATTTCAACTACCCTGAAATTGACTGGAGCAATATGACTTCAGGCACAACAAAGGGAAATATTTTTCTAAGTATGATAAATGATAATTTTATGTCCCAACTAGTAGAGGAGCCAACTAGAAAAGAGGCCTTGCTTGACCTAGTGCTCTCAAACGATTCTGACATTGTAAACAGTGTGCAGGTAAGGGAACATTTGGGCAGCAGTGACCATAATATTGTATCCTTTGAAGTTTGTTATGAGAAACCCAATAGCAAGAGTTTAACCAAAACATTCAATTTCAAAAAGGCTAATTTTACAAAGTTAAAAGAAGCTTTAAAGGATATCCAGTGGGATGTAATTTTCAAAGATAAAAATGCACAAGAGTCATGGAATGTATTTAAAATGCTCTTGGGCAAATATACACGTCAATATATACCATTGGGGAATAAGCACAAGAGAAGTAAAGCAAAACCAATGTGGATTAATAATGTGGTTAGCAGGGAAATGAGAAATAAAAAGCAGGCTTTTAAGGTGTTTAAGTCAAATGGGTCAGATGCATCATTTAAAAAATATAAAGAATGTAATAAAATCTGCAAACAAGCAATTAAGCTAGCTAAAATAGAAAATGAGCGAAACATTGCAAACGAGAGCAAGAAAAACCCTAAACAATTCTACAAGTATATTAACAACAAAAAAGTTAAGGTTGATATTGGTCCTCTTAGGACTGAAACAGGTGAATTGATTAGTGAGGATAAAGCTATGGCTGACACCCTAAATACGTTCTTTGCTTCAGTATATACAAAGGAAGCAGAAATGACAAGCTATGGGCAAACAGACAAAACCATGGAATTTCCTCCAACATCTACATGGCTTACTGAGGACAAGGTCCAAAAGAGACTGGAAAGGGTTATAGTGAATAAAGCGCCTGGACCGGACGGTATACACCCAAGGGTACTTAAGGAACTTAGTTCAGTAATAGCAAAACCATTATACTTAATATTTATTGATTCGCTTTCATCAGGCATAGTGCCCTGTGATTGGAGGAAAGCTGATGTAGTTCCATTGTTTAAAAAGGGAGCAAGATCCAAACCAGGAAATTATAGACCTGTGAGCTTGACTTCCATAGTGGGTAAGATACTAGAAGGGTTATTAACTGATAGTATTCAGAACTATGTGAAGACAAACAATATCATTAGTAGGAATCAGCATGGTTTCATGAAGAACAGATCATGTCAGACTAATTTACTTGCATTTTATGAAAGAGTGAGTAGTAATTTGGACAGGGGAATTGCGGTTGATGTAGTATACTTGGATTTTGCAAAAGCCTTTGACACAGTGCCTCACAACAGGTTACTGCATAAATTAAAAGGCTTCGGTTTGGGTGGTGGTATCTGTACATGGATTGAGAACTGGTTAAATGATAGATGGCAGAGAGTTGTTGTAAATGGAACTTTTTCAAATTGGTCTAGGGTTATAAGTGGGGTACCGCAGGGTTCAGTCCTGGGCCCAATGCTTTTTAATTTGTTTATTAATGATCTAGAAGTGGGAATTGAAAGTAGCATCTCAATCTTTGCTGATGACACTAAGCTATGTAAGGAAATACATACAGAGCTCGATGTTTTTTCCCTACAGAAGGATTTAGATAAACTAAGTGAATGGGCAGAAAAGTGGCAGATGTCATTTAATGTAGATAAATGTAAGGTTATGCATTTGGGTTGTAGAAACAAACTTGCTACATATACTCTAAATGGGAAACAACTTGGGAAATCCTCATTAGAGAAAGATTTAGGTGTACTGATAGACAATAGTCTTCACAGCAGTGTGCAGAGTCACTCAGCTGCTGCAAGAGCAAATAGAGTACTAGCCTGCATAAAAAGAGGTGTAGAAGCAAGGGATGCTAATATTATCCTACCTCTGTATAAATCCTTGGTTAGGCCTCATCTAGAATATGGAGTACAATTTTGGGCGCCTGTTCTAAAAAAAGACATTACTGAACTGGAAAAGGTGCAGAGACGTGCAACAAAACTGATAAAGGGATTGGAGGATCTGAGTTACAAAGAGAGACTAGCCAAACTGGGTTTGTTTACATTAGAAAAGAGACGTCTGAGGGGTGATATGATTACCATTTACAAATACATTCAAGGCCAATACAAAGAACTATCCAATGAATTATTTATGCAAAGAGCTGAGCTAAGAACAAGAGGTCATCCATTAAGACTTGAGGAAAGGCGCTTTCGACTAAAACACAGGCAGGGATTCTTTACAGTAAGGGCGGTAAGGCTATGGAATTCTTTGCCTCGGGATGCTGTGCTTGCAGATAATGTAACTGCATTCAAAAAAGCAATGGATGCCTATCTAGCACAGAACAATATTGACAGTTATGACAGATGGCTTCAAAGCAAATAGGATATTGAGCCGGGGAACTATTTGACACACTCACACACACACCTACACTGGAAATTGCTCCAGAGGGCTTTTTTGTTGCCTTCCTCTGGATCAACAGGAGTGTTATTGGCATGGGCTGGACTTGATGGACGCATGTCTTTTTTCAGCCTTATCTACTATGTTACTATGTTACTATGTTACTAAATGCTCCAGCAAACACTGTTAAAGGAGAAGTAACACCTCTTAATAATAACACCACACTTACCTATCTATGGTCAGAAAATCCTAATGGACCCTATGAATTTTGTTCTTCAGTCAGTCCTGGATGTCATGTTCATGTCCAGATTTGACAGTCTTGGCAGTTTTTTAAAATGGAATCAGCCAGAGTGCATGAGAATACTTAACCCTTTAAGGAGTAGAGGGGGTGTTTGATGCTTTGCAAAGCAAGATTCATAGGGCTATTAGAATTTTTTTTTGCCATAATAAGTTGTGTGTGTGTATTTTATTAGTAGGCGTTACTTCAAAAACAATAGCTCCTCAATATGATTAGGATTCAGAAAACATACGCTCGAATGTTTCCATAATTTATTAATTAGAATTATTTTGTTCTACAAAAAGAATACCAGATGTCACTGTGATGATGTCTCATTGAGGACATCTGCAAACATTATAGAAGCTCAGTTCTTACTTGTTTACTCAGCATCTGACTAGCTCACACCCACCAACATTCAACACATGGGGCCTTGATTTTAAAGAAATGAGAATCAAGTCTGGATCGAAATGCAGAATGTATGTCTGGGGTTGGCTGCTTCAGACAGAAATTGCCTGGCATTTTGTAAATAGGCACTTGGGAGCTAAAAGAGACTGTAAATTGGGTAGGATGCCATATCTTTAAAGCTTGCTAAATACCCTAACAGGTTTTCTATGCAAGTTGAGAATCTCTGACCAGTATTAAGCATATATAAATTGCTCTTGGTGTTGGTCCTCCTAAGGGTAATGGGGGAACACAGTCGTGTGGAATCTAGACATTGACTTCTGTCTCATTTTGGTTGGCATTTAGAGCTTATAATTGATGATGCACAAAAAGGCAAAAGATGTCTTGTGGTTTGGTTGTTTCTCTTGCTCAAAGCCTAGTATTTTGTTTCTGAACTATTATTGGGTGGAGTACTACAGAGTCCTAATGTATGTCTTGTTTTTTTTTTATTTTTTTTTTTTGAGCTTGTGGTGCCATCCTAGTTCTACAGAATATGCTAAATACTCTTGCAGGTTTATAATCCTGGTTAAGTGTCTATGACCAGTACTTTGCAAATGTAAATTATTTGGGGTGGTGGTCACCTAAAAGGAAGTGGAGAATCCATCTTGTACTCCTTGATCATAGATGTCTAAAGAGAACAGCTACACCTGTCTATGGAGGCCCACAGTATGTTGAAAAATACTGCTGTGAGTGGCTGCTTCTCTCAGTCATAGACCAATTGATGGGTATTTTGAGGCTGGACAGTTATCTGTGCAGGACCAGAATAATACTGTATGCTTTCTTCTGTCTGTATGGCATCTGAGAAATGAAAGAGACTGCAGCCTGTGAAAGATTATAGCCCTACAGAATATGTGAAATACACTGGAAGTTTTCTAATCCCAGTTGAGAATCTCTGACCAGTATACTCTAATGGTAATGAGGGAATCCAGACATGTGGACCTCTTGTTAATGCATGTGTAGAGTGAGTAGTTGTATTACACCAACAAGATCAAGGTAGATGGAGTTGATGGGAAGTTGTTCTCCTTACCAGAGGATTTGTTTGATGTTTTGTGGTTTTGCTGCTGTCTTGGAATGATCAGAAAGTGAATTCAAATCACTTGTATCAATAATTTTAACCCCTTAACGACCCTTGACGGTCATAGTACGTCAAGGGTCGATCTGACTGAATGGCCCATGACGTACTATGACCGTCATAGAATTCTTGGCTCCCCCCGAGGCTGCACGCCGTTCCGGGAGCCCAGAAGCGGATGGAGCAAAAAAAAAAAAATGCTCCGTGGTCCTTAACTGACTCCGCAAATCGGCCGGTTGTTAACCCCTTAACGACGTGTGACGTACTATGACCGTCACGGTCCTTGAAATACTCAAGGACCGATGACGGTCATAGTACGTCACGTACTTTTTACTTACAGCGCTCTACCGGGAGCGCTGTAAGTAAAAATAGGGCCTGAAATTGACCGCTCCAAGATCGGAGCGATCTCTATCAGGCCCCATAACGACGCGCCGATACACGTGACAGGTCACGTATACCGGCGCGTCCAAGTGCTCCTATGCGGTCATTATGGGACAGAAATGTCCCAGGACCACCGGTCGTTAAGGGGTTAAGGGGTTAAAGAGAAAGGTCAAAGTACTGCAACTGGAACCTATGTGATTCTATGGGTACCAAAGGGTATCAGTAATTCTTCCCTTGATATATTGTTGCTGTTATTATCTGAGATTCACATTGTGGCACTATAGTTCTTTGATCTTTCATTGATCTCATTAGACTTATTTACTTTTGATACTATTGATTTGCCATATACTTCCATACAGGATCATTTGATTCCAGCTTTCATCAGCAGTAGATAAATATTACCTCCCGTTTTGTCAAATAGTTTTCTATTGAAGTCTATGGGGAAACCTGGAGATAAAAGCAGAGATAAAATTAGCACAAGCATTTGAATCGAGCCCTAATTCTCTTGAGATTTATTTTGGACTTGCACATAAATTTTTTGCACGTCTGTCATAAGCTGGAAATGCCCTGGATGCATTTATATACTGTACTATTTATATTAAAAGTTAAGTATTAGTTATTTTAGTTGTTGTCCTACATATATCTGGATATCTAGGAAGGGGTGAGCACTTAAGTGCTAGTTTAGCATGGTTATCTTTCCTTCTCTTTTTTTATGCATATTTAAATTATCTTTGGGGTTGCTTGCCCTAAGTGTAATGGAGAATCCAAGAATTGAACCTCTCTCTCTCTTTCTCCAAGCATTGGACCAAATCAATGCTTAGTGTCCTGTCTGACAGTGAGGAAACTGGGCGGCCAGGCCAATACATGCTTTCCAATTGGGCATCCTGAACAGTGGTTTGATTAGTTTATACTTATATTGGGATCATTTGGGAAATGGACAGTGGATTGATGAATAGTGCTATGACAGGAAGTGCCTGCACAGCATGCCATAATTATCATAATCAATTAATCTAAATAACTCACGACAAGTCGTTTTCTAGATAAAGGATGGCCAATACTACCTACAGGTGATTCTGAAAGACCTTTCAAAATCATTGTAATAAAAATGACTATGTACAAACATTACCTGATTCAGTATATTCCATTATGCATAACTCGTTGAAAAGCCCGTTACACGGGCCACAGTGCCACTGCCAGCCGGTCGCGGGGCAGTCATGCGCAGTAGAGACTGTCCGCACCACGGGTGATACAGAGCTGGACACTCCTGAGCGTCCAGCTCTGTTAAAGCCATGGCGCGGGCAGTCTCTACTGCGCAAGACTGCAGCACGCGCAGCAGTGTCTACTGCGCATGACTGGTTGTTACACACATTTTAGCGAATTATTATATAGGATGTACTTTTATCATGTCAGTTTGAGAGAAATGGGCTTGTGTTTCATCAACTGGAGTTGTGCAAGGAACAGGTCTGATATGAGAGGTTAAAGCAATTGGATTTCCCGAAATAAAAAATATATACATAGTATATCGTGTAAAGCAGAATAAGTACAATCCATTAGCAAGAAACCCAATTAACACATTATAATATACAAATTGTGCTTAAGACACCATGATTTCAATATAGGTTTACAATACATGGTTCTACAATATGTTGAAGACTTTTTTGTTATTAGGGGTTGAATTCCACATTTGAGAAGTTTTGTTTGTCTAAGTTTTGTTTGCCTAGTTTGTTTGCTCTAAAATTGTACCTTTTCCTTTGCCTGAAGGGCAAATACAATGTCCCAGAACACACCCTTTTGTTAATTTTATAACTAGCATTAATATTATGAAGTGAGGCAAGTGATACAACAGAGCTTATAATTGAAATGGATATAGTTATACCAAAGAGCTTACAATTGAAAATGAGCCATGCTTGTGGCATGACAGCGCTTACAGTCAAAATGGTGCTACACTAGTGATGCCACAGAGCTAGCAATTTAAATGGTTACACTAGTGATACGGAAGAGCTTGCAACTGAAATGGAGGTACACTAGTGATACCACAGAGCTTACAATTGAAATGGAGTTACATTAGTGACACGGCAGAGCTTACAACTGAAATGGAGCTACACTATTAGTGTAGATCCGTAAACTTTGTGTACTCCATATACAGCAGTAATTGGGAAACTGAGCGTGGCAGTGGCCTGCTGGCCCAGACTCTTACCAGCCAGGGTGCAATTTCCCTCATTGCCAGCCCTCCTCTGATATTTTAACATACTTTTCTCTGATCTGCAACACAGTCAGAATCCATATGCCCCTCAATCCCTTTTTCACCAAACCTCTGGCACTCAGAGGATTAATGGTGAAGTAATATGTTCTTTTAACTCCCCAATTACCTTACTATGGTTATAAAATATTACTGAACCCTATGAATTTTGTATTTGTGCCTTTGTTTAAGTGATAGCATTGTCAATCAATCATGGGTACCATGTCCACTGAGGCAGACATGACAGTTGCACTGCTAGGCACACCCCTCTGGTCCTAAAAAGGGTTAATATTACCAAGTTCAGTCGGCAGAGTTTATGTCCTGTGGTCCTGCAGGCTACTGTCATGTCTGCCTCCATGGACATGACACCAGGACTGATAGAAGGTATTACCTCCTGGTGATCATGTGATGATTGTTACACTCCCTTATGTATAGTGGAGTAATGCTGAAGCAAGCCATCTGCACATATGGGAGAATTAAAAATTCTCATTGATTTAAATGGGACTTTTAATGCCTAAGTGGCCTCTAATGCATTGCTTCAAAGGGTTAAAACCCTCATTTATATCAATGGGATTTGTGGTGAATTTTATTTGCACCTTAAGTGCAACTGGTTTGCCACAGAGTTACTCCATTTTTCTTGTGATCATAAGTCTGCTAGTATTCATGTATTCTCTGTGTATTTGCTGGGAATCAATTCACTTGGTTCTTAGCAGTAAGAGAGGAAGCAAATTGTCACTGACAGCTGCTTTTCCTCACTGGGCTCGCACATGGAAGTGCACAGTCACAACTGATTCTATGCTTGTCTCATTGCAATCCTAACTGTACTGTAGGGTGGGAATGGAAATTCACATTGATTTGAATTGGGATTTTAGCCCGTTTAATGTCAGAAAGGGCTGAGAAGCACTTCAAACCAATGAGTGTTAAAACCCCCATTTAACTCAATAGGAATTTGCAGATATTGTAATTTCAACCCTATGATCAGGTCTGGATTTATATCACAAGCAACTCTAGACACAGCACCTTCTGGTGCCCTTAGCCCCACCTGGACCCAGCCCTTAACCCCACATCCTCATTTTAACCACACCCTTTTTTGTGGCCAAAAGCATTAAAGCATTACTACATTTAGAAAACCTAGGTCACCTTTACTAGATATGTAGCCTGTTAAAATTAAACTTTTATTAGTGCCTGCAGTCATTGCATTTAACTCATTTGTAGTAAAGGCTTCTGATACTACCAAAAACACTTTTTGTGTATCATTTTCTAAAGCTCTTGTTATGAGACAAAGCCTTGAATAGGTAATTAAAGGGATAGTAATGTTTCACAATAAAAGCAGCTCCAATTAATCATCGTAGTATTAGGGCCATGGAGAGCTTTATTTCAATAATGTCAGAGTTGTAGTTCAAGAGTAATTGAATGATAAAGAATCCCCCTCCCGCCCCTTTTACTGATGTAACACTGCTCACCTCAGAGCCAAGGGGGCCAGGGTTTTCCTTATGCTCGCAGTAAGAATATTGTCCCTTGCTGTGAGCTGTCTGGTCAAGAGACCAGATTCCACATCTGAGGGGAGGCGGCTTACTCTAGGTAAAAGGGGTGGAGTGGGATACTTTATCATTCTGTGAAACATTACTATCCTTTTAAGTGTATTAGAGAACCAGCCACACTTTTTGTAAGTAATGTACATTGTTAAATCAATGCATGTGCATCATCCTTAGCTCCATGTGGGAGCTAATGATCAGGATATCAAAGTAGAAGCTGGGTTGGGGTAATAAACAATAAGAAAAATAGATTTTAAATAAATATTTGATTACCTAGTTTAGAGATAAAGAAAGAGGGGTACTTTTTCAGATACAGTGAGAAAGGAATAGTGATGTGGTATCAAATGTAACCCCTAAATTGCCCTATGCATTTCCCTGCTGCTATTGGCTTCCTCAGACTACAGTGTTATTGCTTTTCAATACATCTGAAAAAGTGACCACTTGTTTTTCATCTTAAAACAAGGGAATCAAATATTTATTTAAAATCAAATTGTCTCACCGAGTTGGTTAACCCAGCCAAACTTCATCATTAGTTCCCACATGGAGCTAAGGTGCACATGCATTGAGTTAACAAAGTACTTTATTTACCAGTTATATAAAAGAAAATTGTGTCTGGGTTCTCCTGTACACTTAATTACCTATTCAAGCTTTATCTCCTAACAAGAGCTTTAGAAAATGATACACAGTAAGTGGTTTTGGTGGTATCATAACTCTTTACTACTAATTTGTTTAAAATGCATTGACTGCAGTGGGCTTGCAGTTGCTGCAGTATTTTTAATAAAATGTATTTACCTGTTATATTAAAAAAAATTCAGTTTGGGTCTCTAGTACACTTAATTACCTATTCAAGGCTTTGTCTCATTACAAGGCTTTAGAAAATTAAACACAATGAGCATTTTTGGTGTCAGAACAATTTACTACTAATTATTTAAATGCTATAACACCAGTGGGCTTGCATTCGTTGCAGTATTTTTTAAAATCAAATTCTGCTTTGACACCACAAACAAGGAGAACAAATAACAAAGGTTAGTTTTTAAATTAACTAACAGAAGTTGAGTTTTAATATTCTTTGAGAACTAAACTGTATATAACACTACAACTGAGTACAATGATACAGCTCTGAATGGGTTTATGGCTGGCTACATTTTGGTAGCTATAAGCGAAACAGATTCTTAACTCTTAAAGGGATAGTAATGTTTCACAAAAACAGCAGCTCCAATTACTCTTCATAGTATTTGAACCATGGAGAGTGTTATATCAATACTGTCAGAGTTGTGGTTCAAAAGTAATTGAAGGATAAAGTTTCCCCTCCCACCCCTTTTACCTAGTGTAAGCCATCTCTTCTCAGGTGTGGAATGCAGTCCATAGACCAGACAGATAACAGCAGGGGACAATCTTCTTCATGTGAGAACAATGAAATCCCTGCCCCCCTTGACAAGTTTTTCAGGTTTTCCCTTATCTTAATTGAAGATTGTCCATCTCTGCAATCTACCTGGGCACCTCCCTTCTGCTCTGGCTGAGCTGTGTTTCATCAGTAAAAGGGGCTGGAGGGGGATACTTTGTCACTGAATTACTCTTGAACTTCAACTTGGACAGAATTGAAATAACACTCTCCAAGGTCCAAATAGTATGATGATTAATTAGAGCTGATTTTATTATGAAACATTACTATCCCTTTAACACTTTCTTTTCTGTTTTGATTTATCTAAGTCACAAGCAATGTGATTCAATTACTATAATAGGGCCCTGCCACCCATTCCTTGTAAAGTAGAGCTGGAGGCCACTCAGCAGTTTTTAATGGCTCTTTACTCAAACTACATCTAATGCACTTCCTACTTGCTCACATGTGATATGACGTGAAAACACCGGAAGAGAGTGCTTGTTGCCGACAGCCAAATCATCACCCATTGTATTCATAATCTTTATTGAAATCCATTTAAAAGTAAATCCATATATGGATGTAATATACAGATCCGAGTTGACAGGAATATGTCTCATCTTTAGCTTGATAAATAACGCACAACAATCCTAAGACCCTTTGCAGATACATTTGAGTCACAGACTGTTTTTACAGACTGTAGTTAGAGGGCACTCAGATCACTAAACGTGGAAGTCAGAAAAGAGCATAATTATCTAATACAAGGTAAGCACATAGAATCAACCCCCTGAATAGTATAAACATCTCCAGTACACTGGAAAGCAATGAGATATAGATGCCTTTTGTATCTAGGTTTTCCAGTCAGCCAATTTAGGCCTAAATTATATTGCAGGTGATGTTGTTACTGATTTCAGTTTACAGATTCCTATTCAAGTCCTCTTATTGAAGTCTGTGGGAGAATTTATAGATAAAACCAGTGATAATGTTATCAGCTGCAACAGAATCCAGGCCTTAGTTAGTTATACTGGGTATTTAGACCCCTTATTATTTCCTCTCATAGTATTCTTTCACATGGGTGGCAAAACTGTAGTATCCCCTGTTACAGCTCTGTCATCCGTGTTCTTTCACTCAGTTCTCCTACATCTCTCCTACAATCTCACTGCAGAGGGGGAGTGGCTGAGGGATGGCTGTCCCACATGCACTCTGGCTGAATATTATTGGCTGACACCCACATGGGTCGGCCATTCATTAGAGGTTGTGAAAAGCAGGGACCAGGGGTGTGTAAATGACACAATTTGCATCATAAAGGAGCACAGTTTAATTGTGTGGGGGTGGGTTTATCATAATTTTGTCATGTCCTAAGCATGGGGTATAGGTTCAAGAAAAAACAATACACCTTGGGATGGATTTGAACAAGGCCGCAGCTTTATTATATCACAACAATATATTAAAATACCAATATACATAATAAATATTTTAAACAATTTTTTACCCAACCTTGAGCCCTTGCCAATGTCCATCTCCTAAAGGCTAACCAGCCTATCCTACTTTGGAGCCGAAACTCCAAAATCCTCAAATTGCCACCTCAACCGCACCTCATTAGCTGTTAAATAAAGCTCAATGAGGCCGGCGTCTAACCCGCGACAAAGTCCGGGCGTTCTTAGACCTAGGCCGCTGACCTACCATCTACCGTAACCTCCACCATCTTACTACCACTCTATACATTGGCAAGGGCCCAAGCCGCCACAAGGGACTAACGAGTACCCCTACAAGTTAGTCCCACCCCCACCCAAAGCTATGGCCTCCTCCAAAGCTTCAGCCAAGTCCAAATTAAAAAAATTCTAACCCCATATCATTAGGGTGTATCCCATCACTCCGGATCAAATTGAGAGAAGGCTCCTCAAATACCCTATGTCTAATAGCTAGACCACCAATCTCAACTATAAACTTCGAAATCCTCCTATTCAATTTGATCCGGCTCTTATCCAAGGCCCAGCAGTTCCTCGCACCCATCCAGCACTTTGTAGGGAGAATTTCCGACCACACCAACCGGGTCCCCGGAAAGAGCTGAACGAGTCTTCGGAAATCCTCTTTCATGGCCTGCCTTAGCTCCAGACCCGGAATGTAACCCAGATCATTACCCCCCAGGTGTACCAATAATACATAAGGAACCACCCCTCCGGCATAAACCAGCCTAAGAACCTCTGGCACCAACTGTGGCCAACACATTCCCCTATATCCATGCCAGACAACCTGGCCTGCAGATAAGGGAACATTCATCTGGCAACCACTCTCCCGAACCTCGGCCCTCCGGCTGGCCCAAAATACGAATGAGTGACCGATGATCCACAGTTCCCGAGTAGCCGCACCTAAAGAAAAAACAAAAACAACATAAATAATACCCGCACCCCTTAAGACTAAAGCCCTAAAACTCTATGTGGCCTAATGTAAGACAAAAACCGACGTGACTCCCAACGCCCAATACGCCTAATTGTCTCAGAACCCAACCCTAACCGAGCAGCCTCCGTAGCTTCTCCAATTCGAAAAGAATGACCACCAAAATCACAGACTGGAACTCGAAGAAATGAAAGACAACGTTTGAACACTGCTAAAAATTTAAATCTTGTCAAAACTACCCCGTCACTATGAACCAACAATGAATTTCCTAAAACCGGTCTAATTCCTAAATACCGGCGGACACACGAAACCGGACATCCCAAGGAACCTGGAATAGAAAAGAGTGAAACCCATGACCCTACCCCTAAAGAATCCATTTTTGAACGACGAATTAGAAATTCCAAAGAATCAGACCCTAAACGTACATCTTCCAACAATATACCCCCCGGCTTATTCTTTGACGAACTGACTAATTCCCCTATATGTAACGCCCCGAAAAACGCTAAAGAAAAGGCTTCCCTAAAGAGAATAACTTCAAAATCATCCGTACACACCTCCTCTAACACCTCCATTAGTCTTTCAAGTAGTTGAAATGAAACCGGGCGCCTAGAGTCTAAAGAAGACTTACCCCGACGCAATCCCCGAAGAGCCTGTCTTACTACAAAATCTTTTGAAAAATCCCTCCAGCCCCATAATTTAAAACCAAAGGACAATCCTGACACTTTAGATGATATCGACGCAGGTGAAATCCCCCCAGAGAACCATTCCCAAATTAACCACAAGACCCCATCCCTCTTTTCAAAATCATCTTTTAAAGTACCAGCCATACTTTCAAAATTAAGCCAATCATTCCAAACTGCTGAATACCGAGCCCATGTGGCCGGCGACACAGAATTCTTCACCCAGTCTGCCACTGCACTCCGCCAAGGTTCCACAGGAAAGATGCAAGGCGTACCCGTGGCCTTCGCCCCCGGACACGCCTTCCGAAACGTTGCTTCCTGAAAACGAGACAATGCATCAGCAGCCACATTCATTACACCAGGCACATGCTGAGCCCTAAAAGTAAGATTCAATCTCAAACACAACAACACAAAATGACGGAGTAATGATAATACGGGGGGAGAAGAAGCAGTGAGAGTATTTACCGCCTGCACCACTCCCATGTTATCAGAATGAAAAAGAACTTTACTGTCCCTCAATCTGTCACCCCAAAGAGTCACAGCCACCACCAAAGGAAATAGCTCCAAAAACAATATATTCTTGGTAAGACCTACCTGAACCCAAGTCAAAGGCCACCTTTCTACACACCAATCAGAACCAAATAAAGCCCCAAAGCCAATCGACCCAGATGCATCGGTATACAGCTCAAAATCCTCATTAGATTTCACCAATTTTTGCCAATATGATCTCCCATTATAAGTAGCTAAAAACCTTTCCCAAACCACTAGGTCCTCCCGCATGTCAGATGTCACCTGAATATGATGGTGGGGACATTCAATTCCCGCAGTAGCTTGAGCTAACCGCTTATTAAAAACTCCACCCATGGACATGATTCTACATGCAAAATTCAACTTTCCCAATAAAGATTGAAGTGCTCTCAAAGTAACCTTCCTAGCCAATTGACAAGCAACCACTTCAGCTTGTAAACCTTCCAATTTATCTCGAGGGAGTCTGCACTCCATGGCCACTGACTCAATCTCCAAACCCAAAAAACATAAACACCTTGTAGGACCCTCAGTTTTCTCTGCCGATAATGGTACTCCAAATTCAAAACATACCTGCTGCAAAGTAACAAGCAAATGTCTACAAACATGCATACCTGAAGGTCCAACACATAAGAAATCATCCAGGTAATGTAAGATAGAAGAAAAACCTGACTCCCTACGCACTACCCACTCCAAAAATGTACTAAAGCGTTTAAAAAGCGCACAAGAAATTGAACATCCCATTGGGAGACATAGGTCAACATAATAATCCTTTCCAATCTTACAACCCAAAAGATGATGACTTTCAGGATGAACTGGATGAAGGCGAAACGCTGATTCAATATCAGCTTTTGCAAACAACACCCCTTGACCAGCCTTCACGGCCATTTCAACAGCTTTATCAAATGATGTATAAGAGACACTACATAAAGATGGATCAATGGCATCATTCACCGAGGATCCAAAAGGAAATGAAAGGTGATGTATCAGACGAAACTTCCCAGGCTCTGACTTTGGAACAATACCCAGAGGTGAAACCCTGAATCCAGGTAATGGAGGGACAGAAAAAGGACCCGCCATCCTCCCCAAAGACAACTCAACATTAACCTTATCCTGCAAAATCCCCGGATAACAACTAGCCGAACGTAAATTAGCCGCTTCGGCTACACCAAAACCTTCCTGTTCAGGAATCTTAAACCCAAGCTCAAAACCCTCTTCCAGGATTTGTGCAGCAATTCTATCCTTGTAAACCCTTAGCCAAGGGCGCGTCCTGTCTACGGATACCGGAGTCACCCCCTTTATTCCCAACAATCCCCCCTTTGTCACCCAACTTCTGTTTTTAAAACACCTGAGGAGGGGTTGGGAACCTGAACATCCCGAACACTCATGTTTGAACTTGCAACCTCCCCCCCATTTACACTGACCCTCATTAAACTGCCAACAAAAACCTTTTTGTTTCCCTGGCGCTGCCCTTCCTGAGGGGAACCCCAACCCCCCAGCGCCGGCCTGAAAGGACTGGAACCCCACTGGAGAACCAGCTGGGCGAGTCATAATTGACAACCATAGCCCAATATCCAATTGACCCCAAGACATTGAGGGGCGCACAGCCAGCCTCTGCCTAAACTGCTCATCGTAATACCACCATGCCAGACAGCCACAAGTCCTGCAGGCGTTCCAAATTGTATCCTGATAACAGAACAAGGATGAGCACTTCGCTCGTTCTTCCAAATTTTTTCTTTAACTTCATTTTTTAAATGAATACCCAATGGACCCGACCAGCATATATAAGCTGCTCCAAAAGCCACTGTAGGCACACCACAAACCTGTGACGCTCCCAAAGTCACTCCTCCAAAATTAGAGCTCGTCATCTGTGAATCACCCGAGCCTAAACCTGATACTGATCCCGCAGAGGCCAAACCAGGAGTATTCAGCACCATAGGATTTGACAAAACCCCAGTACCTAGTCCCTGTCCAGCAAGAGGCTGTAAACCACTACCTGACAATTGAACCCCGGCCAAGTTGGCGTTAGCCCCCTGCTGAACATTCCCTGTCAATAAAACACTAGACATCACCAGCCCTTGTTGTTGAACCCCTCCCCAATATCAAATCCTGGCGACGTCCCGACCCTTCCCAAAGGTGTATTTGTCAAAACCCCTTCACCCGGAACTAAGACTGTCCTAGCTCCAGGATCTGACAACACACCCGTTGAAGAAGGTAACCTAACTGAATCACTCAATGTTCTATCTTGCCATGCCCCTAAAGCCTGCCGCAAAGACCCCACTGCATCCTCTCCTCCCAATTCTACTGATCCCAAAATATTAGAAAGTCCCGTACCTGCCCTCGACAAAGGCGCCATTGGTACAGACTGTACAGCTGAAGTACTACCAGCACCGGCCTCCACATCCGCGTGCTCCTGCCTCTCCGGTCCTGACTCTACAGCAACCGTATCCTCCTGTAAGGAAAAGAATAAACCCATAAACGACAGTCTAACCACATAGACTCACACCGGGCCCAAAACTTAGGCCCTAACCACCAAATATATAATGGTTCCCACATTAGCCAATACATATGGTGAACCATATACCTTTTAACCCACCAGTATGTTATTACCAAAAGAATGTCAATCGAAAAACCTTTTTTTTTTTTTTTTTTTTTTTAAAGACATTCTGGGACTTTATAAAACCCAATAACATGAAAACCCCAACATACTGGTTACCAATTACCTCAGACTCCCTGAGGAAAACCAGCCACATTTACTGTGGCACCAAAAAGACCTAAGTCCGCCCTTACCAATCAGGGACCGGACCCCATACCATAGAAACAACCACAGAAAAAGCTGAAGAAGGATGAGAATAAAGGAAAGGCACTTAAAGCTAAGGGTTAATAAAAGAAAATTAAAACAATAAGTATACTTCAAATTTAACAGGAAAATAAATAATGGGATGGGGGGGGGGGGAAAGAAGTGAAAGAGAAATAACCCGGAACCTGTAAGGGAAATAAATATAAGAGACACAGTGCCTATAGTCACCTGTGTAACTGTCTGACTAGAACTTTCCGCTCTTTCTCTGCTGCCGCCTGAAGACTCCCGCCCTTGACGAACTGGCCTTTCTTGGCGAGTCTCCTCAGCTATGGATGATTCCCGCTATACAGCCAAGCTGCTGCAAAAAGAACTCCTCCCGATCCTCCGGTCCACTGTTATTCCTCTCGTAGACGCACTCCTCGATCCCCTTGGTCTTGGGCTAACACTCCTCCGCCGCAACGGAGAGCGAGAAGGGCTCAATCTAGTAGGCGGACGGGCTCGAGTGCTGCGCACAGGCCGACCCACCTCGCCACGCATTCCTGTTTCTTCCCTCCTCCGAGAAAGTTGTTCTCTCAGCCATGTTCCTCCTCCGGATTCCAAAAGCTCCCTCACCTCCTCCAATAAATTCTCCGACATGACAGCAAATTATTTTTTCACAGAAAATATCCTCCAACTGCTTCTTCAACTGCTTCTTCTTTCGGTTTAAGTCTAACTGCCACACCAACAGGAAGTGACTAGCGTACTTATCCCTCCTCAGTTGTCCTAAGCACCAAACCACACCCACTTATTTTTTTCTCCCACCAAACCCCAGCCCGGACATGCCTCCCCTCCTAAAGTCCGTGGAGTTCTTAAAGTGTGGGTGAGGAGTAGGTGGGAAGGAGAAGTGGGTAGGAAATGGGAGGGACCGGGTGGGAAGGAGGAGAAGTGTTATATGCATAGAGTAAAAGTGGAGACACTCTGGGACAAATCAACTGCATCATAGGCAACCATTAAAAATCCCCAATGATTTGAATGGTACTTTTAATGTGACAGTCAACCTCCATGGTACAAGTGCAGAATATGTGAAGTCAGATTGATTATACTTTTAAATGAATTTTCTTCTTCAGCTTCACTCATCTTCTGTGTCCACAGAGGTTTCTGTCAGGGACTGAAAAAAGCAGGGGTTATTGATACAATGAAACACTATCCTTGCCTCTGAAAAGCCTGTATATAAAATAGGTGAAGTAAAAAAAAAGTATAGACAATTTGGTTTTACGTTTGCAGATTATGTAAGGAAAATACTTCAGAAGAGAGAAATTTGGAGTCCTAGAGTCCTGGAGACCAGCCATACAGAATTGTGTCATCCTCCACTGGCATGATATCTATCCAAGGCTGCATAAGGGGGTTACAGGCAATACCCATGTATGAGGCCCAGCCAAGCAGGGGGGCCTGCCTCCTCGATCAGACAAGGAAGCCCCAACAAGCCCTGTGGTGTGAGGTGAAGCCCAGAGTCAAAAGGGACCCCAGACAACCAGACTGGCCCATGAGGATTCTGGCGAATCTCCTGGTTGGCCATTTTTATGTATATTCTGTAGGTAGCAGAGAAATGCAGAGCATGTCTGCTGCTCTGTCCTCTGATTTATATCATACCGTATAGTGCAGCAGTTTCATGGGATCTGTCTTTACATATACTTCTAGGATGTGGTGCAAATGAATGGGGAGGGGGGCTGGCTTCATGTTTGTACTGAGCCCCAAGATTTATGATGGCAGCCTTGTATTCAATACTCATTAAAGATTAATTTTGATGAGCCACTCCACAAGAAATTGAATCATAGTCATACCTGGCAACTCTCAGGGTTTGACCCAAATCTCAGGGTAAAGGGTATAGGGCCAGATTCTCAGGGTGAGAGAGTCCAGTGCTCCCTATGATATATTCTGCTCCAGTTAACTGCTTCTTTTGTCTGTAAATTGGTATCACTTGTACCAGGAAGGCAGTGTGTGTGTTCAAACAGTGATATCATTAAGTTGTTGTATATTAAAGGGGAACTCTCATCTCTGTTAAAGTATTTATCATCTTAAAGGGCTATCCCAGTTAATCTTTAATCCCCTTTTTTTGTAAAGCAGTATAGCCTGAGAGTTTACCTTTTAAAAATAAGCTGGTGATGTCAGTTAAGGACAGGCTGCTTACAGCTTTGTAATGCAGCCTGTCAGTCTTCGCCTCTTCCCCTCCCAGGTAGTACCTCGTTCTCACCTCTTACTCTGACAGAGTCTTCATTCACGATCTTTGGCAAGAGAGCGCTCCAGCTCACATAGAGGAATCTTCCATCATCGGAGGAGGTGCGAATGAGGCAGTACTGGGGAGGTGAAGAGGCGAAGATTGACAGGCTGCAGTACAGTGCTCTACAGCAGCCTGTCCTTAAAGTGATAGTAATACTTCATATTTTCTGAACGTAATCTTGTTAGGTTTAAAAACAAAAATAATCCCATCCATGTCTCACTGCCCAAACCTTTATAGCTCTTTAGAAATCTCAATTTTTATTCCCCTCTTCCCTCCCCTTTCTCCTACGTCACCTGTCCAGCTACTGGATCTGAAATCTGGTCTGCAGACCATAGGGAGTGTCTACAGAATTGGTAAGACCTGCCCAGCCTTCTTGTTGTCACCGTTAAGTTTTTTTAATTCACTCCCCTTTTCTCGGAGCTCTGTGCAGTCACAGGACTACTTTCCCTACCCATGGTGCATTGCATCGGTTTGCTTGGCTGACGAAGCATTGAGTTTCTGAACAGAACCATTCCAATCTATTGCTGTATTGTAAGTTACATCACAGCAATAGACTGGAATGGTTCTGCTCAGAAACTCAATGTTTCGTCGGCCAAGCAAGCCGATGCAATGCACCGTGGGTAGGGAAAGTAGTCACGTGACCGCACGGAGCTCCGAGAAAAGGGGAGTGAATTAAAAAACTTAATAGTGACGACAAGATGGCTGGGCAGGTCTTACCAATGCTGTAGACACTCCCTACGGTCTGAGAGCTGGACAGGTGATGTAGGAGAAAGGGGAGGGGGGTGATAAAAATTGAGATTTCTAAAGAACTATAAAGGTTTGGGCAGTGAAGCTTGGATGGGATTATTTCTTTTTTTAAGCCTAACAAGATTAAGTTCAGCAAATATGAAGTATTACTATCGCTTTAACTGACATCACTGGCTTATTTTAAAAGTAAAATCTCAGGCTATACTGCATTACATTTAAAAAAAACAGATTAAATATTAACTGGGATATCACTTTAAGTTGATAAATACTTCAACAGAGGTGAGAGTTCCCCTTTAATGGTTCCTTCAGGACTGACTGGAGCACTTCTCCATTACAGCAAGCAGGGACATTTCACAGAGAATCCATATTATGGGTTAATTTTTATACAATCTCAGGGACAGCTCATTTTGAAAGTTCCCAGGTATGATTATAGTCCTGGCCTTTGGATTCTCTACCTAGACTGGAAATAAAGCTTGTAATTAGGAGTGCTCCTTTAAGAGATCTAATTTCCTTTCAGTTAAGACATAGTGATTACAACCATTGATAGTGTTTGTGTGTTTAAGTAAATGTTTACCACTCCCATTTAATTATAATGGCATTATGTGGGCACCCCAGCACGTTACAGTCAAAGTTGTCAGGTGACCCAGTTTAAAGAGGGGCAAATGAGGTTGTGGTTGTTATAATGTATCTCTCTGACATCACTTGGTTTGACTCTGCTAATGTGCACAGCCCTGTTCTTACCTCACATACTGATATATGGGAAAACATTTTTTTATTTTCTTTAGACCAGGCAAATATTTATTTCTGCCTGTTGGGGACTACAACTCCCACCATCCCCATTGGCTGGCTGGGGATGATGGGAGTTGCAGTCTTCAAAAGCTGGAGACTGATATGTCCCTGCAAAGTGTAGCAATTCTGGGGAGACATGAAAATTCTTCAAATTCCCATTGATTTAAATTGTAGCTTTAACCCCTTAAATGGCAGAGAACTATTCAACTCAATGCATTGGAGAACCCTCTACCATCCAAAGGGTTAAAAGCCCCTTTCCAATCAAACTGTATTTCCATGTGTCCCCTGTATTGGGACTGGTGTGCCCCTGGAATTGCTCCACTTAAGCTTGCTGAATTAGGCACCAAATGTTTTGGATTCTGGGGCTTTCAAGGGGTTAAAAAAACTCAAGAATAAAAAATAATGGATGAGAAAGTGTTCAGGTAGTGACTTTGTGTGTTGAAGTGGCGCCATCTACTGGAGATTTAAGTTTGTGTTAAGAGCTCATTTTTGTATAGGAAAAGGGGGAGATGCATTAACGTGTGATAAAGTTATGAGCAGGGGAGGGCTGGCCTGGGGGGCAGGGGGCAATTGCCTCCTGGGCTGGTCATATGTCTGGGCTGGTGGGCCACTGCTCCTCACTAAATCTCCCAATTGCTGCTGCATTCCCTTGGAAGCTCTATAGTATAACTAGTGTAGCGTTACTTACATTGTAAGCTTTGTAGTAGCGCACTAGTGTCGCCTCATTTCAGCTGTAAGCTATGTGGTATCAGTTGCCTTACTTCACAATATTAATGCCAATTCTAAAATTAACAAAAGGGGGTGGGCTGGGACAGTGGGGTTGAGTGATATAGAAATGGGTCACTTCTGAATTTGCCCCCTGAGCCACAAGTTGCCAGCCCTCCCCTGGTTATGAGGAGATAACGTTTCCATTGAGACCAATGTACCAGTTTCTCTATTATACTAATAACTAGTGTTGAGCGAGCATGCTCGGCCGATGCTCGGATCGGCTCGAGCATCGCTCTGCTCGGCACATGGCGGTACTCGTACGAGTACCGCATGTGCTCGCCCGCCATGTTCGGGTCTCCTCCCCGCACGTTTTGCGGCTGCTGCGCAGCCAATAAACGTGCAGGGAGGCTCTGACATCGGTGTAATGCCAGCAGCCATGTTGGCTGCTGGCATTACACTGATTGGCTGGCCAGAACCCGTGGTCAGGTGCTGTATAGCACCTGACCAGCGAGTTCGGCTCAGTCTGAGCCAGGGAGAGCTGAGGATAGGAAGGGAAAGGCAGTGTAGGGAGGAAAAAAACAAAAATTGTGAAAAAAAAAGAACCAAAAGTCCTTTTTAGGACTACTGTGTGTGGGGGCAGCAGGTTATTTGGTGTGGGGGGAAAAAAACAAAAAAAAAAAAAAAAAATATATATATTCTGTTTAGTGTGCAAAGTTGCAGATTAGAGCACATTCTGTTTAGTGTGCACAGTTGCAGATTAGAGCACATTCTGTTTAGTGTGCAAAGTTGCAGATTAGAGCACATTCTGTTTAGTGTGCAAAGTTGCAGATTAGAGCACATTCTGTTTAGTGTGCAAAGTTGCAGATTAGAGCACATTCTGTTAAGTCTTCAAACTAAAATATCAAAGTCACGTATTCCATTCAGTGTGCGTCGCCGCAGTTTAGCAGCACATTCTGAGTACTGTGCAGAGTTGCAGAATAGGAAGAAATACTGTTAAGTCTTCAAACTAAAATATCAAAGTCACATATTCCATTCAGTGTGCTTCGCCGCAGTTTAGCAGCACATTCTGTGTACTGTGCAGAGTTGCAGAATAGGAAGAAATACTGTTAAGTCTTCAAACTCAAATATCAAAGTCACATATTCCATTCAGTGTGCTTCGCCGCAGTGTAGCAGCACATTCTGTGTACTGTGCAGAGTTGCAGAATAGGAAGAAATACTGTTAAGTCTTCAAACTCAAATATCAAAGTCACATATTCCATTCAGTGTGCTTCGCCGCAGTTTAGCAGCACATTCTGTGTACTGTGCAGAGTTGCAGAATAGGAAGAAATACTGTTAAGTCTTCAAACTAAAATATCAAAGTCACATATTCCATTCAGTGTGCTTCGCCGCAGTGTAGCAGCACATTCTGTGTACTGTGCAGAGTTGCAGAATAGGAAGAAATACTGTTAAGTCTTCAAACTCAAATATCAAAGTCACATATTCCATTCAGTGTGCTTCGCCGCAGTTTAGCAGCACATTCTGTGTACTGTGCAGAGTTGCAGAATAGGAAGAAATACTGTTAAGTTTTCAAACTCAAATATTAAAGTCACATATTCCATTCAGTGTGTTTCAACGCCGTTTAACAGCCTATTCTGTGTACTCTACAGAGTTGCAGAATAGTAAGAAATACTGTTAATTTTTCAAACTCAAATATCAAAGTCACATATTCCATTCAGTGTCTTTCACCGCCGTTTAACAGCCTATTCTGTGTACTCTGTACAGTTGCAGAATTATAAGAAATACTGTTAAGTTTTCAAACTCAAATATTAAAGTCACATATTCCATTCAGTGTCTTTCACCGCCGTTTAACAGCCTATTCTGTGTACTCTGTACAGTTCCAGAATTATAAGAAATACTGTTAAGTTTTCAAACTCAAATATTAAAGTCACATATTCCATTCAGTGTGTTTCAACGCCGTTTAACAGCCTATTCTGTGTACTCTGCAGAGTTGCAGAATAGTAAGAAATACTGTTAATTTTTCAAACTCAAATATTAAAGTCACATATTCCATTCAGTGTCTTTCACCGCCGTTTAACAGCCTATTCTGTGTACTCTGTACAGTTCCAGAATTATAAGAAATACTGTTAAGTTTTCAAACTCAAATATTAAAGTCACATATTCCATTCAGTGTCTTTCACCGCCGTTTAACAGCCTATTCTGTGTACTCTGTACAGTTCCAGAATTATAAGAAATACTGTTAAGTTTTCAAACTCAAATATTAAAGTCACATATTCCATTCAGTGTGTTTCAACGCCGTTTAACAGCCTATTCTGTGTACTCTGCAGAGTTGCAGAATAGTAAGAAATACTGTTAATTTTTCAAACTCAAATATTAAAGTCACTTATTCCATTCAGTGTGTGTCACCGCCGTTTAGCAGCCTATTCTGTGTACTCTGCAGAGTTGCAGAATAGTAAGAAATACTGTTAATTTTTCAAACTCAAATATTAAAGTCACTTATTCCATTCAGTGTGTGTCACCGCCGTTTAGCAGCCTATTCTGTGTACTCTGCAGAGTTGCAGAATAGTAAGAAATACTGTTAAGTTTTCAAACTCAAATATTAAAGTCACTTATTCCATTCAGTGTGTGTCACCGCCGTTTAGCAGCCTATTCTGTGTACTCTGCAGAGTTGCAGAATAGTAAGAAATACTGTTAAGTTTTCAAACTCAAATATTAAAGTCACTTATTCCATTCAGTGTGTGTCACCGCCGTTTAGCAGCCTATTCTGTGTACTCTGCACAGTTGCAGAATAGTAAGAAATACTGTTAAGTTTTCAAACTCAAATATTAAAGTCACATATTCCATTCAGTGTCTTTCACCGCCGTTTAACAGCCTATTCTGTGTACTCTGTACAGTTCCAGAATTATAAGAAATACTGTTAAGTTTTCAAACTCAAATATTAAAGTCACATATTCCATTCAGTGTCTTTCACCGCCGTTTAACAGCCTATTCTGTGTACTCTGTACAGTTCCAGAATTATAAGAAATACTGTTAAGTTTTCAAACTCAAATATTAAAGTCACATATTCCATTCAGTGTCTTTCACCGCCGTTTAACAGCCTATTCTGTGTACTCTGTACAGTTCCAGAATTATAAGAAATACTGTTAAGTTTTCAAACTCAAATATTAAAGTCACATATTCCATTCAGTGTCTTTCACCGCCGTTTAACAGCCTATTCTGTGTACTCTGTACAGTTCCAGAATTATAAGAAATACTGTTAAGTTTTCAAACTCAAATATTAAAGTCACATATTCCATTCAGTGTGTTTCAACGCCGTTTAACAGCCTATTCTGTGTACTCTGCAGAGTTGCAGAATAGTAAGAAATACTGTTAAGTTTTCAAACTCAAATATTAAAGTCACATATTCCATTCAGTGTGTTTCACCGCCGTTTAGCAGCCTATTCTGTGTACTCTGCAGAGTTGCAGAATAGTAAGAAATACTGTTAAGTTTTCAAACTCATATATATTAAAGTCATATATATCGTGTAAGATGAAGAAGGCGGGTAAAAAGGGACGGGGAAGTGGACGTGATCCTGAAAGTTCAGGGCGCGGGTCAGGACGCGGAGAAACTGTGCCTGGTGCCAGAGCACAAGAAAGAAAGACATCCACCATACCTAGCTTCATGTCTGATTTCACAGGGCGTCGCAGGACATCACTCTCGAGGTCCGACCAGTGCGAACAGGTGGTCGGTTGGATGACAGCTGATACTGCTTCCAGTCGGTTAAGCACCACCCTGTCTTCCACCAAGTCCACTCTCAGTAGCCAAGAGTCTGGTCAACATAATCCTCACTCTGATCATCCTTCCTCCCACCATACACGGTCTGGTCAAAGAAGTGATCCCACACTGGGATATAGTGATGAGCTCGTCTCATCACCAATCCTTCATTTGACCCTCTCTCCAAGCACGCTTGCAGAGGAACATGACATCTTGTGCCCTGATTCACAACCTCTAGAGGCTACCCAATCACAAGAAGATGACAGATGTGAACGGCATTTAAGGTCAAAGGAAGTAGTGGATGATGATGATGATGATGAGACACAGTTGCCATTAAATCAACCACTATTTCCTTCTCAAGACCTTGTTGAGGAGAATGTTATACAGTTGTCAATGACCGAGTATGTGGTGGGATCAAGACTTGAGGAGGATGATCAGAGTGAGGAAGTGGAGGAGGACTTGGTGGACGATGAGGTGACTGACCCCACCTGGGAAGGTGTAGAGCCGAGCGATGACAGCAGTCCTGAGGGTGAGCCATCTGCAGCACCGCAACAGGCTGGAAGAGGCAGTGGTGTGGCTACAGAAAGAAGGCGGACCGCACCAAACCGGCCCGCAAATGTTCCACGGAGCACCCCCTTGCGTAAATCTACCTTGCCAAGGGGTAGGTGTTCCGCGGTATGGCGTTTTTTTAAGGAAAGTGCGGACGACAAAAGATTTGTAGTTTGCAACCTGTGCCACACCAGAATGAGCCGAGGCATGAACACTAGAAACCTCACCACCACCAGCATGATCCGACACATGGCATCCAAGCACCGTAGTAAGTGGGAGGAACGCCTGGATCGCCCATCTGTGTCTGCAGGCCACACCACTGCCTCCTCTTCCCCTGTTTTCGGTGCCGGCCAATCGCCTGTCGAAGGCGCAGGCCCGCATACCTCCCGCCCTGCACCTGTAGCATCTGAAGCACCATCAGCGACCACATCCACTTCCCTGTCCCAGCACAGCGTCCAAATGTCGTTACCCCAGGCATTTGAGCGCAAGAGAAAATACCCAGCCACCCACCCACAGGCCATAGCACTAACCTCACACCTTTCAAAATTACTGGCCATCGAAATGCTGCCATTTAGGCTTGTGGACACTGAGTCCTTCCGCAGCCTGATGGCAGCAGCTGTCCCTCGGTACGCGGTCCCCAGCCGCCACTACTTTTCCCGGTGTGCCATCCCCGCATTACACCACCATGTGTCCCGTAACATCACCCGTGCCCTGACCAACGCAGTTACTGGGAAGGTCCACTTAACGACTGACACATGGACAAGTGCTTGTGGCCAGGGACGCTACATTTCCCTGACGGCACACTGGGTGAATGTCGTGGAGGCTGGGAGCGACTCGGACCCTGGGATGGCACGGGTGCTACCCACGCCGAGGATTGCGGGCCCTACCTCCATCAGGGTTTCCACCAGCACCTACGTTATTGGCTCCTCCTCCTCCGTTTCCACCTCCGAATTCTCTACACACACCGCCACTCCCCCATCAGCCAGTAGCTGGAAGCAGTGTAGCACTGCAGTGGGGAAGCGTCAACAGGCCGTGCTGAAGCTGATCTGCCTTGGGGACAAACAGCACACGGCCTCAGAGCTGTTGCAGGGGATTAGTCACCAGACCGAGCAGTGGCTCTCGCCACTCAACCTGCAACCAGGCATGGTTGTGTGTGATAATGGGCGTAACTTGGTGGCGGCTTTGGAGCTCGGCAAGCTCACACACGTACCATGCCTAGCGCATGTATTTAATTTAGTGGTGCAGCGATTTCTAAAAACCTACCCCAATGTGCATGATCTCTTGACCAAGGTGCGCCGCGTGTGTGCACATTTCCGTAAGTCATCTACAGCTTCGGCCGGCCTGTTGAAGCTGCAGCAGCGCTTACAATTGCCAGCTCACCGGCTGCTGTGTGACGTGAGCACGCGCTGGAACTCCACCTTCCACATGTTGGCCCGGCTTTGTGAGCAGCAGAGGGCAGTAGTGGAGTACCAGCTGTTACACGGTCGTCGCCTCTCCGTTCAACTTCCTGTAATCAGAAGTGAGGAGTGGGAATGGATGTCAGACCTCTGCGAGGTTTTACGCAATTTTGAGGAATCGACACAGATGGTGAGCGGCGATAACGCTATTATCAGTGTAACCATCCCACTTCTGTGTCTACTGAAACGCTCGCTGCTCACAATTAAAACCGACGCTTTGCATGTGGAAGAGGTGGAAATGGGGGAGGAAGAGCTTACACAAGGTGATAGCCAGAGCACCCTCACTTCGTCTTCTCAGCGACAATTGGAGGAGGCGGAGGAGGAGGAGGAGGAGGAGGAGGAAGACACGGTTGCCTCCGCTACAGAGGGTAGCCATGGAACTTTAGTTCCATCTCTTCAGCGTGGGTGGGCAGAAGAGGAGGAAGAGGATGAGGATATTGAGAGTCAGCCTCCTGGTGAGGACAGCGAAATCTTGACTGTTGGTACTCTGGCACACATGGCTGACTTTATGTTAGGCTGCCTTTCCCGTGACCCACGCGTTGTACGCATTTTAGACAACACGGATTACTGGGTGTTCACCCTTCTGGACCCCCGCTACAAAGAGAATTTCTCATCTCTCATTCCTCCGGTGGAGAGGACAAGCAAAATGGTGCAATACCAGAAGGTTCTTGTCGAAAAATTGCTCCAAAATTTTCCATCTGACAACGCTGGCGGCAGAGTACGTGCTACCTTGGCCAACCGAGAAGGGGAGAAAAGGGGAGCACACAGCAGTTCCGAGAAAGGCAGGGCAACACTCTCCAAGGCGTGGGACACCTTCATGACACCCCGCCAGCACCCTCACCCTGATGCGCAGCCTAGTGTCACAAGGAGGGAAAAGTTTTGGAAGATGGTGAAGGAGTACGTAGCAGACCGTGTCAGCGTCCTCAATGATCCCTCTGTGCCTTACAACTACTGGGTGTCCAAGCTGGACACGTGGTATGAACTGGCACTCTACGCCTTGGAGGTGCTGGCCTGCCCTGCCGCCAGCGTTCTGTCTGAGCGGGTATTTAGTGCTGCTGGTGGCATCATAACAGATAAGCGTATCCGCCTTTCCACCGACAATGCTGATAGGTTGACACTTATAAAAATGAACAAGGCCTGGATTTCCCCTGACTTCTCCACTCCACTGGAGGAAAGCCCCGGGGGAACATAAACTCACTTTATATATGTTATTTACAATGATGGGAATACTCTGTATTCCCATTCACCCCTTCCACCCCAAAAACGGGTATATGGTTGACTCTTAATGTTCTCATCCTCCTCCTCCTCTTCCATATGCCCTGGGATATAATTTTTATATAGGGCCAGCTCACCAGCGTGCCCTGGGATATAATTTTTATATAGGGCCAGCTCACCAGCGGGCCCTGTGATATAATTTTTATATAGGGCCAGCTCACCAGCGGGCCCTGTTTGCCAATTTTTATATAGGTCAGCTCACCAGCGGGCCTTCTCATATAATGTTTTATTGGGTCAGCTCTCTAGCGGGCCCTCTCATATAATGTTTTATAGCGTCAGCTCACTAGCGGGCCTTCGCATATAATGTTTAGGATGGTCAGCTCTGCAGCAGACCCTCACCCATAATGTTTTAGATGGTCAGCTCAGCGCACGTTTCCCTCTTAATCATGGCCTCAGTTCTGAAAATCAAGGAAATTTTTGGGAGAATTTGCCTCTGCGCACGTTTCCCTCTTAATCATGGCCTCAGTTCTGAAAATCAAGGAAATTTTTGGGATAATTTGCCTCTGCGCACGTTTCCCTCTTAATCATGGCCTCACTTCAGAAAATCGATGAAATTTTTGGGAGAATTTGCAGATGATATACAAGTAAATATACAGCAAATACTGTTTGGTAACAATTTTTCGCCTAAAGTCGTTTTTATTTTCCTTTTTGTGTGTTTTACGGTCAGTCTGTAAAAATGGTGTACTACGGGCGAAAGATCGTTCCCAGCAGCGATGTTGGAGTCCAAGGTGCATCCAGACATCCTCCCTATGCTGTCCCTGAACCATTTCTGTAGTGTTTCCATCTTTTTCTGCCCTTTTCCTATGGACCAGGCACCCTCCCCTCATCAGAGCAGGGGGTGCCTGGTGTAATGCTCGAGTCCTCCCATTGACTTCAATGGGGCTCGGGTGTTCGGCCGAGCACTCGAGCCTCAGGGGGTGCTCGGTCAGAGCACCCGAACATCCGAGCATTGGGGTGCTCGCTCATCACTACTAATAACCCCTTAATGACCAGTGACGTGCCAGAACCGTCATAGCTGTCCTGCACTTAAGGACAAGTGACGTTCCTGGCACGTCATGGAAGTCAGGGGTGCCCGCGCAGCTGCACTCCACTCGGGTACCCCTGAATCCAATGGCAAAAAAAAAAAATGCCCTGTAGTCCTTAACTGCCACTCAGTCGCTCCTTAAGGGGTTAAGCTATTGCCGATTGCAGATTGTGTGTGGGGGCAGGAACAACCAGAAATCAAATTGCTAATTGGCTCCAACAAAAATCTCTCTGTATATGGCACCTTAAGACAGGGATAATCCAATGTTGGACTGCCACCTGTTGAGGATTAGAAATCCCATCATTCTCTGGTTGGGAATGATAAGAATTATAGAAACAAGAGAACCAGTAATTGGTTAGCGGCCTGCACTAAAGTGAGATAAAATCTCTAGTGATAGAAACTTAATAATGTTACAGACAAAATGTTACAGACTTCAGACAGATAATGCTCACATCACTGAAGGGAAGAAAACAACTTATACAGGGTTAATATATATATATGAAAGATAGAAGAAGTCAGAGATGCTCATCTAGGCTCATGAGCTATCAAATACATGCAGGAAGCTCACTAGGATTACGCTAGGATTACATCCAGCACCCAGCACCTCTTTTAGCTCACAAAGTGCCATACACAGAGAAGAAATATTCTGAAACATATCATACAGGTCCTGCCAAAATGACAGTCCAGCCATGAGGGCACAGTCTCAGTGAGCTTTTGCATACTCTTGCAGGCTTATGAGCCTAGCTGAGCATCTCTGACATCTTCTACCTATATGCAAATTGGTCTTAGGGTTAGTCACCCTAAGGGTAATGGGGGAATCCAGACATGGACTCCTTGCTCACAGTACCTAAAAAAATCAGCTGCACTTTACTGTTGAGGTTGAATAAGGCCAAAATGTACATCTGTGGTTAGCTGCTTCTCTTGTTCAGAGAAGGATTGACTGGCATTTTGGCAGTACCTGCATGATATGTTTCAGAATTGTTATCCTCTGTGTATGGTATTTGTGAGCTAAAAGAGATTACACCTTGGATGTGAGGGTGCAGTCCTAGTGAGCTCTTGCATACCCTTGCAGGTTCATGAGCCTAGTTGAGCATCTCTGGCTTCTTCTACCTATATGCAAATTACTTTTAGCTTAGTCACCCTAAGGGTAATGGAGAATCCAGACATGGACCCCTGGCTCACTGTAGTTAGAGGGATCAGCTGCACCTCACTGCTGAGGCCCAACAAGGCCAAAATGTACATTTGGGGTGAGCTGCTTCCCTTGTTCAGAGAAGAATTGTCTGGCATTTTGGCAAGACCTCTATTATATGTTTCAGAATATTTCTTCTCTGTGTATGGTATTTGTGAGCTAAAAGAGATTGCACCCTGGACATGATGGCACAGTCCCAGTGAGCTTTTGCATACCCTTGCAGGCTCATGAGCCTAGCTGAGCATCTCTGACTTCTTCTACGTATATGCAAATTACTTTTAGCTTAGTCACCCTAAGGGTAAAGGGGGAATCCAGACATGGACCCCTTGCTCACAGTACCTAAAGGGATCAGTTACACCTCACCGCTGAGGCCCAACAAGGTCAAATGTACATTTGTAGTGAGCTGCTTCCCTTGTTCAGAAAATAAGTGTCTGGCATTTTGGCAAGACATGTATGATATGTTTCAGATTATTTCTTCTCTCTGTATGGTATTTGTGAGCTAAAAGAGATTGCCCCCTGGACACGAGGGCACAGTCCTAGTGAGCTTTTGCATACCCTTTCAGGCTCGTGAGCCTAGTTGAGCATCTCTGACTTCTTCTACCTATATGCAAATTGTTTTAGGTTTAGTCACCCTAAGGGTAATGGGGTAATCCAGATGTGGACCCCTTGCTCACAAGTGCCCTACCGGGATCAGCTACACCTCACAGATGAGGCCCAACAAGGCCGAAATGTATGTTTGGTGTTAGTAGCTTTCCTTATTCAGAGAAGAATTGTCTGGCATTTCTACTGTTGTTTTGGCAGAAAATGTATGATATGTTTCAGAATATCTCTTCTCTGTATATGGCATTTGTGAGCTAAAAGAGATTGCACCCTGGGTGTGAGGGCACAGTCCAAGTGAGCTTTTTGCATACCCTTGCAGGCTCATGAGCCTAGTTGAGCATCTCTAACTTCTTCAACCTATATGCAAATTGCTCTTAGGCTTAGTCACCCTAAGGGTAATGGGGGAATCCAGATGTGGACCCCTTGCTCATAAGTGCCTAGAGGGATTAGCTGCACATCACAGATGAGGCCCAACAAGGCTGAAATGTATGTCTGGGGTTAGCATCTTCACTTATTCAGAGAAGAATTGTCTGGCATTTCTGCTGTTGTTTTGGCAGGAAAATGTATGATATGTTTCAGAATATCTCTTCTCTGTATATGGCATTTGTGAGCTAAAAGAGGTTGCACCCTGGGTGCGAGGGCACAGTCCCAGTGAGCTTTTGCATACCCTTGCAGGCTCATGAGCCTATCTGAGCATCTCTGACTTCTTCTACCTATATGCAAATTGCTCTTAGGGTTAGTCACCTTAAGGGTAATGGGGGAATCCATACATGGACCCCTTGCTCACAAGTTCCTAGAAGGATCAGCTGCACCTCACCGAAGAAGCCCAACAAGGCCGAAATGTACATCTAGGGTTAGATGTTTCCCTTGTTCAGAGAAGAATTGTCTGGCATTTTATGGCTGGACTGTCATTTTGTCAGGACCTGTATGATGTGCTTCAGAATATTTCTTCTCTGTGTATGCTGTTTGTGAGCTAAAAGAGATTGCACTCTGGGTGCGAAGGTACAGTCCCAGTGAGCTTTTGCATACCCTTGCACACTTATGAGCCTAGTTGAGCATCTCTGACTTGTTCTACCAAATATATATGAAATTAAAGATAAAGAAAGACAGCATTTACAGTGTATCCTATTACATAAAGTGGTAGAATGCGTCGCTCACTGTGAGCCGTAACCGTGCAGTACAGAGTCTTTACTGTGAATGTGTGGTTTTGCACACAGGGATCTTCGCTGTGAGCCATCTGGAGCTCCCCACTAAGGATCAGTGCATTCAGCGAGTCTGTACTGCGCATGACTGCAGTCATGCGCAGTAGGGACTCGCCGAACGCGCTGCCCTGCTCCGGACGGCTCACGTCCTGTCTCTGCTTCCGGCTCCAGGGCAGCTGGGTGCACTTTAGCCCATGTATACGGGCTTTCATACTAGTAGACATATATAACGCTAATTGAAGAAAGTTAAAATAAAACATTGCCACAGAGATTAGTACTGTGAAGAACATTCCCCTAAAGTCCCAAAAAGGTGATACTGTGATTAACCAAGCTTCTATAAATCAAAGGAAATCAACTAGGAAATAAACTACCAGACTATTTTCTAGCCTCTATAAGACAGATATCATATCAGAGCATAATCTTTGTTTAAGTGTCATACACAAAGATGAAACATTCAGAAGCACATCAATCTAATCCTGTCCAAATGACAGTTCCGCCGCAAAGAGCCAGGCAATTCCTCTCTGGATTAGAGCTATCAATAACTCCAATGTTATAGAAAATCTCAAAATGCAGTATAGCCTTCATGCATTTTCTTTCCAGGTCCACCAGTGCTCTGTGCCCTTCTGCTGAGTGTGCAGATCCGAATCCGATGTAGGCCAAGGTAGTTTTCACCTTGGGGGTTTAGGAGCCTCTTGACTTCTCCTCCTCTCCGAGAGAGAGAGAGAGAGAGAGAGAGAGAAATAAATAAATAAATAAATAATAAAAAAAATAATAAAATAAAAAAATAAAAATAAAAAAAAGCACTATATGGAGTTGATACACCATCTACTATATATACAAAACAGGTTGCAAAGCAGCTCCAATAGAAAATCATCCACCCTAAGGATTAGGTAAAAAAAGAAAAGCACACAAATGTGAGGGCTTTTGTCAACTCAATGAAATTTAAAAGACACCATCTCAAAAAATTATTACAGTGTTTATTAAAAATACGAATGTATGGGATTTACAAAGTCTGGTATATGAGTGGGGAGTACATAAGTGTACCATAAAAGAAAATGTGTGTGTGTGAGTGTGTATATATATATATATATATATATATATATATTTTTTTTTTTTTTTTTTTTTTTTTTTTTAATTAATTAATTTATTTTTTTAATATAAAAATAACAATATAAGAACAATTATTTATATATATTTATATGAAAATAGCAATGTGAAAAAAAAAACAGTGATGCAAAAACCCGGACCGCAGTGAAAACTATTTCTCGATTTCTAGATATAATGTATCACTGACATATAATACATATAGCTAGGACATCCAAGAAAGACTTCAAAGGGTGTCCCAGTGCAATACAAATATACGTTATAGTGTAACAGCAAGGGTGCATACAACCTAACTCGTGACTACTAAATCTAAAGGTAATACTTAAAGCGGAACTATCACACAATTAAAATTACACCCAAATAATTATGCACATAATGATAATCATTTCCATACTAGCATTATCTGGAATAAGCCCAGCTTTATTGAGAAATCCAACTTGTTTTAAGACGATCAGGCAGGCCTTAGCACAGATCATAGCTGGGAACCCTTTGGATTTGCCCCGGAGACTTCGGTTTTGACTCTCCATTACTGGGTCTCCAGGGCAGACTCTGTTTCTCTGGGGTGTGGGCAATTTCTTAAGAAACTCTGCCCATTGGTGCTCCTTCCCTGTCAGTTCCACCCATTCCTCGCCCACTTCTTCTCCTTCCCCAGCCTGTTTGGCTATATTTTTACATGTTTCTGAAGCCCCACCACTTAGTCATGATTAAGCCCTGCCCCCTATTGAAACAAATTGCGTCATTTGTCTCCCTCAACGACACCACAGGCCTTCCCCTCCAGGGCGGCCAGAAGAAAAAGTTCCCAGATATGGCACAGACACCTTGCCAAGAGACATATGTGCGCCTGTGCTGTCCATCCCAGTCTCCTCTAGGAGGAGTTGCATTGTACCTTAAGGTACAGGAAGGGGCTGACCAATCAGATGCACAGATGCCTCTACGGCAAGCTGATTGCCTGACTGTCTCAGAATGAGTTGGATTTATGAATAACACCGGACTTATTCTAGATAATACTAGTACAGATATACTTATCGTTATGTGAATAATTATTAGAGGGTAACTTTAATTTGTGTGATAGTGTCACTTTAAGATAAACTAAAAATGTCACGACTATAACACTCTAAAAGATAACCTGTTACAGATAACACAAATTAAATATGACATCATTTGTTGGCAAAGGCGTTGATAAACCCAGCCACAGCCTTCCAAGTAGTAAATGGTTAAACAGGCATCAGGCTATAAACCATCTCTGCAACAATATCTGAAAAAAAAACAGATGGTCAAATGCTTCATGTGGGAGTAAAAATCACCCAAGTGTAAAGAACCCCCCTCAAAGAACCTATAATATATGAGAAAACAAAAAAGGTGTATAAATAAGTGTATTGAAAAACTTAAAAATCTTGTTTTCTAAGGCTCCAGAGTCTTCACCCAGTACCAGTACTATATTATGAAAAATTGCAAACAGAGTTGTAATGCAAATAAAGTTCATGTTCCTCCTGTGAATAAGGAATAAAATTATGTATAGACCATTCATGTCTGTTCCTCCAATGAACATTGAACAAGATGTCATATAGACAGTTAGTAGATCATTTCTCTTTGATGAATTGTGTGTGAATATGTGTAGACAAACTACCACAAAAGGAATGTGTGGATACAATCGGCACCCTGTTAGTGATAGACTCCAAAAATAAATATAAATTTAAAGGGATACCTTTGTGTGCAGTAGGTCCAAGTACTATTAGCTAGCTCAAATTCCTAAGTAAGTGTAGGAGAAAAAGAAAAACAGAAGGCGCTTCCTAGTGCATTAATTTCACCACTAGGTAAGTGTGCCCCACCTATCTCCGTGTCACCAATATACAATCTCTAAAGCCAGCAGTTAGTCTCCTCTTCTCTATAACATGTAACAGTTTCCTTTGCTGCGTAAAATATAAAAAGTACCTCTCCTGACAATAATTGAGAATGTATCTACTCTAAAGTCTCTCCCATCCTCTTCTGCCCTCAAAGCACCTCCAGTGGCCATCTGATGTATATCTACCACTATCAGCTTGGCTTGATATGATTGGGATCTTCCTTCCAAAATAGACCACAGATTGATTAGGGCTGCATCTGATTAGATAGGAGGCTGAGAGCCACGGGCAGAGTCACTCGTGTCTATCAGAAATGTATTGAAGAGCCTTGGCCTTGGTGTGTCCTGGTGTCTAGGTTAGCCAACTGCTGTATTAAAGAAAGCAATACATTGCTGTGTTTTACTATCAGATTTTTGAATAGTATTGCCAGCTTGGATTTTAAATTGAACACAGACTAGGAATTCTGCAGGAATGACTCTGCATGCGGCTCTCAGCCTCCTAGCTAATAAGACACAGCCCTGATCAAGCTGTGGTCAACTTTGGAGGGGGCATCCCAATCATATCAAGCCAAGCTGACAGTGGTGGATCTACATCAGATGGCAACTGGAGGTGCTTTGAGGGCAAAAGAGGAGAGGAGAGACTGCAGAGAGGATACATTTTCAATTATATTTGGGGGAGGTACTTTTTATATATTATACAGCAGAGGGGACTAACTGTTGGCTTTAGAGACTGGACATTGGGTGACACAGATAATACAGAAGAAAAAAACATTGGTGGCAAAAGGCATATAATGGAGGTGAAAATGAACTCACCGATCCAAGAGACGGGACCTCTGGTGCTGATCAAGGGGTAGACACTAGGGATAGGCAAAAGATGTCGCTGTGTTCCCGTGGGAAATTTTGTGAAAACCACGTTGTTATCCACTTTTTCGCGGGAAAATCTGATATAAAACTAGCGGTTAAAATTTTCGCATCTTTCGCCCATTGGCCAAAATCTTTTACCTTTTTTTCAATTGCTATAAAGTTTCCGCCCATTGATTTACATTATTTTCGCATTTACGCTATAAAAAGTGACGTTTTAGCTGAAGGCAGACACAATAGAAGCAGCTGCAGAGTGAGATAGACGTGCTGTGCTGTTCTGCTGTTATATTTTGCAAAAATTGAGACAGGAATGGCTCATAGTGACTACTATCACTATGAGCAGGGTGAAAAATAATCAGTGGAGGAGCTGGAAGGACCTTATGTGTCCACTGAGTCTGAGGAGGAGGAAGTGAATAGCAGTACTGAACCAATGTTGTCCAGTCCCCTAAATCACCCCAAGGGATCTTGGGGAATTTAATTGGAAGGGAAGGTATAAAGGGAATGGGAAGGGAGGGATAAAAGGGTAGTATTAGTGAAATCAGGACAGGTCATCTGCCTGTGCCTGCTGCAAGATGTGCTACCCCTGCTGCCAGTGCCACCATTTCTGTACCTGCAGCCACTAATGTTGTACATGCTTCCAGATGTGCTGCCCCTAGTGTTGTACCTGCTGCCAGTGCTGAACCTGCTGCCACCAATACTTTGCCTGCTGCTAGTGTTTCTTGTAGTACTCAGGGGGGAGGGTAGAAAATGATGCCAAGTGTGACAGCAGGGGACCCACTGTCACATTGCTTGTCACCTCCTCCAAGCAGCAGTGAGATGTCTGGAATAGAGCAGCATCATGTAGGGACTAGAGGTGGTGGAGGTATTGGAGAAGCTGGAGTGGAAGACATTTATGGCCTTTTTATCAGAAACTGAGAAGGAATGGGAGACAGGGATGAGGATGGGCATCACCACCACCACTAGCAATCAGCTTTTGGGATTTGCGGAAATTGCAGCTGCTCTAATTTCTGCTGCTGCTGAGATGAAAGGGCAGAAGGGTACTGAGGAGCAGGTTAGTGTGCCACAGACCACAGTGGCCACAGTGGGAATGGGGTCAACAAGTAATGCGGGACTAGGACAAGTTCCACTTGCCAGCAATAGCAATACTCCTGATCCTAGTTGCAGTGCTAAATCTGAGGCAGTAGCAGCAACAGCAGCAACATTATCCGCTGCCACAGAAAATGAAGGGGAATGTGGAGAAGAAGAAGAAAGAGGCCATTCTTCTCCACCTGTTCCCTTTCCCTCCCCCCAGAAATCATGGGTGTGGGACTATTTTTCTCTTCCGGCAGGCACAGTGCAGTCATGATCAACAATGGTACAGTGCAAAATTTGTGACAAGTTGGTGAGAATGGGAAAGGAGGGAACACACTTGGCACAACCTCCCTGATAACACACATGAAACAGGCACCATGACATTTATGTCAAACATGTTAAAGCCAAACACCCATTACAGAAATCTAGCACCGCTGTTACTGTACCCCCTGGTGGAGATCAAAGAGGAGGAAGAATAAAGAAACCCAGACAGACACTGTAAGTTCCATGACGAGCAAGACAACTAGCTCGCCATCAACATCACCTTCTTACTCTAGAGTAACAAGTACATCTCCTGCCAATCCACCTCATTCATCGTTACCTCCCCACCAAGTGATAGCCTCTCTGTTAATGTTAGGATATGGCAGTTCATCTCTACCCATTGCACACTGTGTGGTGAACTGACCACACATGCCAGTGTGGTGGAGGAGAATCAATACCATGTCATCAGGTGGCATCTGAGGAGATTCCATCCCACAGAATATGCTAGGATTCTGGTAGGGAGGGTTCATCATTACTATTAAACTGTCAGTAAGTTGTCATATGTCCTTAGCGGGGTCTGGACAAGGGGTACAGTGACAGCGGCAGTACTTGGTTTTGGGTGTCATGGTGTTTGGATACAGGTGTGCCCCCAGATGTTATTTACCACACACACACTGTGCTGATGGAAGCCACAGTTCCTGTTCTCAAGGGAAAAATATATATTCTAATAGCAATGCACCCATGATTTTGAAGGAGGGGCAGGTGGAGAAGATTTAATGGCCAACTTCTTCTTTTCTCCACATAGACTGGGGGCTAGTTATTGTGCTGCTACTGCCTCAGATGCATCACTGGAGCCAGTCGTGGCAAGTGGAACCTTTATCATCCATCTTCCATGTTACTGCTATTGTTGATCCCATTCCCTTTCAGCTGGCTAATCATCCTGCTGCTTAACCCCTTAAGGACAGGCCACGCACGCAGAGGTCACTTAAGGACTACGGAGCATTTTTTTTTTTAATCCGATTCCGGACTCCCCAAACGGCATGCATCCACGCGGGGAGCCTGGAATTCCATGACGGTCCTGGTATGTGATCGGTCCTTAAAGCAAATCCAGCCATGACGTACCAGGACCATCAAGGGTCCTTAAGGGATTAAACAACTCAGCAGTAGCAGTATGAACAGCAGTTGCAACTCAGGGCTCAAGACCTGCTGGCATTAGGCGAGTAGGGCATTTTTCTTTTTTTACTCAGGGCTTGTGTTTTGAAAAAACACTAAATAAATAAATTAATTAAAAAACCTAATCCTACAAAAAATAAACAATTTTTGGGGGGTTTGTCCTACAAATCAATGTTTCCTTAGGGCTTGTGCCAAACAAACTGAAGTCCTACAAATCAATGTTTTTTCAGGGCTTGGGCCTCTAATAAGTCTAAGTCCAACAAAGGCCTCTAACAACAAATCAAACAAATAATCCTCTACAAAATACTCTATCAAGTCAAGTATCAGTCCACCCCAGTCACAGCTTATGTCAGGGGGTTCCTGTCTCTATCACTTTACATACAAGTGTCATATTTTATTTTATTGACTTATTTTTTATTAACTGTCCCCCCAATAGCAGGCAAGAAAACCCCTCCAAAACAAATTCCCCGTTCAAATGATTCATTCATTCGCCAACACAGGCACCCTCTTCAGACCCCTTTAGACATTGTCTTATGGTTTTTATTTTATTTTATTTAGGATTTCTTTTTATTAAGTGCCCCCCAATACCAGTAAACGCCCCCAAAAATCATCCCCTGTTCAACTGATTCTTTCCCCACACCCCACTAACACAGGCACCCTCATGCACCTTTTATACTATGCCTTTGGGAATAAAGATAATATATGTTTTGTGTTCTGTGTAAATTCTATGTTCCCATTGATTTCAATGGAATGAGCTAGGTGAAAAAAGCGGAAAATCGGCACTTTTCGCTGGAAATTTTTCACCAAGCGGAAGTGTCATTTTTCACAGATTTCAGTTTGAGGCAGAAATTTTCACCCATCCCTAGTAGACACCCTTTAAGACATAAGCAACTTAAAAGGATCGCACTCCAAAGTTGCATCTGAAAGTATAAAATCAATTTTTATTAATCTTCCAACATACAGACAGACACCAGGAGGGGAGAAGCGAAGTCTCACGCGTTTTGCACTAGATGTGCTTAATATACGATAATACAGGACCATATATGTTAATTAGCTGTTTTTAATTACTGTATAGCTTTGTATGTGGATAGTATTATATACAGTGGTTATATTTATGCATTGATTTTAGTAAATACATTGTCTATGTTTATATTTATCAGAGTCTGACAAGTTATTGCTTTATTGAGTTGTATTTTGAATTTTGTGTAGACAAAGTCTATATCAAATACAGCAGGGAGAAACATAAAGGGAATATAACTTGCACCCTTCTCCATTACTTCTCTGGCCTCAGAAAACAGTTTCTAAGTGAGACATGTTATATCTCCTCCTGCCTCGGTGGCGTCTATTGTTTGAATTTCTCTCGCATCATCGTCTTTGGAACTCGCCTGTGCTCAGGCAGGGATATCCTTAACCCCTTGAGTTCCAAGGGGGTGATTGGTACTCAAAGGGTTACAATCTGCACAATTAGTGGTACTTGAGGACTGTGGTTGAGAAATTCTGCATTAACCCTCCACAATTGCTTCACAATTCCTTGCACGCCCCTTGGCAGTCATAGGTTTAAATTATTCATAATTAAACATAGGTAAAGGAGCAGGATTTTTGATGGGATAGTTACCCTTTATTTTAACTTAACATATGCTTTATCTGCATAATATGTGATCTAAAATTGAATGTATTTTTCACTTTAATTTTATTTTTCCACTTCCACTTTTTTTGTGATACTTTTTTTGTCCCTAACATCGATCTCCCTGAATCTGCTGGCAGAGAGCTTTCTGTCAGGGACTATGAATGCATTAATAGTAAAAACGGTAGTGTACACCATGTAGAACACTTAGTGCTACATGGGTAGTGTTACATTGTATAACAGCCTGCTTTGATGGTAAACTGACCAGTAAACTCTATTTAAATAGAGATCCATGGAACTCACTGTTAGAGATCAAAGAAAACAAAGATAAAAAAAAATAATTAATAGTATATTCAATTGACCTTTACATATTATACAATTAAAGTATATATATATATATATATAAAAACAAAGTAAAGGGTTACTTCCACTTTAAAGTAATAAAGAAACTCATACAATGAGCTAAACTGAGGAATGTATACATTTACCCCAGTGTATTTGTTTCATAGACAGACAGAAATAGATATGTTATAAAAATATACCATAGTATTCATGTATAAATAGTTAGTGCAGGTGCTGAATGCTGGTGGGTGTGAATTAGTCAAATGCTGATGAAACAAATATTAAAGCTTCTCTAACGCTTGAAGACGTCCTCAATGGGTTATGTTTCACGGTGGCATCTGGTATTCTCTTTTAGAAGAAAATAATTATAATGAATAAAATATGGAATCATTGAATGTGTGGGTTGAGTGTTTTACATTTGCAGAATTTGAATCATCATGAGGGACTATTGCCATTGAACTAATCTCTGACTAATATTCTCTGTATGAATATTTATGACAAGTTATCTATCTACTGGTTTGTAAACTTTGGTTCTCCAGCTCCCATTATCCCCAGCCTACCACTGGCTGTCAGAGGATGATGGAAGTTGTAGTACAACAGCTGGACAGACATAAGTTGCACAGACAGCATTACCAAAGCAGGCAGCCATATCTGAGGTCTGCATTCTCAACACGTTGCTCTTACTAAGGCTGCAACAACATACCTCCCAACATTTCAATAGCCAAAACTTTTGTTTTAGTGAGTGTTGCTGGGGCGTGGCTAGTGGGCAGGGCATTACTGCAAATTTTTAGGTTATTTCATGACCTATTGATGCTTCTTTGTGTACCTGAATAAATTATTTAGAACAAGTCCAAAGTATCTTATTTACCCAGACTATTTTATAAACACATATTGTGAACATTCAAGTCAGTTTTATTGCTGTGGAGCAATGGGATGCACTTATATACACATCACACATTCTGACCTCCTAAACACAGGGACACCAGAGTGGAAAAGAGAAACAGAGGGATTTGGGTCCAAAGAGGGACTATCCCTCCAAAAAAAGGGGACACTTGGGAGATATGCAACATTAACCCTTTGAGTGCCAGAGGGGTACAAAACATATTGGAGAGGTTAAGCAGTGTGCCTATAGGAGGTAGGTCACTCTATGCAAAAAACTCCTCCCACTTCCTAGCTGCTAACCCCTCCCCTTGCCTTACTGCCTTCAGTTTTAGTGTCCTTGAAGGAGGTTCAGGGCAACCTCTCTCCTGAAGAGATCATCATTGGTTAGTACCTTTTGTTATTTTACCTTTCTCCTCAAAGCTTCTGAGGGCCCTCACTTTGCGAGGAGAGTCCTCCTACTTAACTCTTTGATTCCTAGCTTCCTTTGGAATAACTTACTCTGTGAATAATCGAGGCCCGAACTTGGCCTTTGGCTGTTAAGAGGAGAGAAGTTTTGCAGTTAGATGATGGTCTTCGTGGGTCCTTGAAGGAGGTTCAGGGCAACCTCTCTCTTGAAGAGATCTTCATTGGTTAGTACCTTTTATTTTACCTTTCTCCTCAAAGTTTCTGAGGGCCCTCACTTTGCGAGGAGAGTCCTCCGACTTAACTCTTTGATTCCTAGCTTCCTTTAGAATAACTTACTCTGTGAATAATTGAGGCCCGAACTCAGCCGTTGGCTGTTAAGAGGGGAGAAGCTTTGCAGTTAGATGATGGTTTTCGTGTGACACATGCAGGTTTATTTTTATATTATATATTTACTATTTGACTTTAATTATAGAAAAATATATATATTTATTGATTAATTTATTTGAACTACCTTCATTCAAAATAAACATATATAATAAACAGACACACACTCACATCTACACACATACATACACACATGGATTCTAGCACCCAGTCTTGCCACCGTCCTTGGAGGGGAATGTTGAGTATGCAGCACTCAACTGAATTAGAGTTTGACATGCTTGCCCTTAGGGCTCTGAGGAAATAAAGCCATGGATCCCTTGCACACAAGTAATGGCAGATTGTGATGTGCATGTGAGGCGGAGCTCCCTGTCCAGAGCTGGTGTACCATGGAACATGGTGTCATGTTATCAGTGACCATCTGATACCCCAAGGCTGACTTCTGTTCTGTCTGCTCATGCACTGTCCAGTGGGCTGTAGGCAAAAAGAGAGGGGGAGTAATAGGCTGGGGGCTGGGGTGCAGTGTGGGGAAAAGGGTTGGGAGATGCTAAGGTTGTATTTAACTCTTTGAGTGCCAGAGGGCTGCACGATGCATTGCTGAGCAACCCCGCACTGGACCAGTTTGGCAGATTATGGTCCATTCCCACAGCATGGCTTCTCAACAAAAACAATTACCCTCATTCTCTGGAAGCTTGTGAGCTACTTCCTTTAGCAACAGGAAGACCTACTCAATTGTAGAGGCTGCCTTTGGTCTTTAGACATTGGAATGTTTAACATTCAATCTATTAGTCTGGTTTTATGCTTAGAGGTGTTAGTAGAAGAACTAAATAACATCAACTGGGACATTATCAGCTTGTGAGACTTGTAAAAAAGACAAATATTTAATCAGATTAGAAAATGGACGCTGGCTATACTATTAAGGAACCTATGATGGATAATATGGAGGAATATATATATTGACCAGCAGATGGCAGTCTTACATTTAGCAAATGTTTACACCATATATAAGGTTCTAAGAAAGCACACAGGAAGATTTATATGCAGAAGATCAAGATCATAGTCAGGAGGTTTTAGAGAGCTGTGACTGTATGCAGAAAGAAATATCTGAGCAATTCTGGAGCATACCAAGTGTACCACAGAGGACAAACAAAAATTCCCAAAATATGTATTGATTTAAATGGGTGTTTTAACCCCTTGAATGCTAAGATGCCTTCAGCATATTGCGTGGAGGCAGAATGACAAATTTTCCTTGGAACATCTGCAGTTCCTGCTGGGTATTACACACTGATGTGCAATATATGGAAATGTGTTCAGATATATCAATAAATGTTATAAAACACCTATTCATATGCACTGTATTAATAAAAGCAGAGGGCTGAAAGGGATGGCAAACTATCAGGGCTAGATCTGCATCCCAGGTGTCCCTAGACAAGGTAATCTAGATGCCCTTAGCTCCACCCATGGTCACACCCCCACTCCTCACACAGCTCCACCCCCAGTTATATATACTGTTTCCTGGCAAGTAAATACCACCTTCAGCTTCCTCTTGGCTGGAAGGTGCGTAAACACACATTCCAGCCAATGGCTGTGAGTCATTTTGAACAGAGGCTGCCCATATATAAAAGCAATTTCTGTTCAAATTCCCTCACACCGGCAGGGCCGGATTTACATCTCAGGAGCCTGTAGGCACAGAAAGCTGAAGCGCCCCCCCCCCCCCCCCCGCCAAAAAAAAAAAGTTCAAAAAGTTTTGACTGAAATATTTTTCGATTAATCGGATAAAAAAAATGCTAATTTTTCATTATTTAAACTGATTTAATGAACAGTGTTAAAAACAAACAGCAGAATAAAAAACTTAACACATTAACATGTGTCATTGTTATTATTTTACTATGGGGTCTATGCACCTCTTTCTCCCCCCTTGTACTTCTCTCTCTCCCCCTTGTGCCTCTACTTCTCCCCCCTTGTACTTCTCTCTCCCCCTTGTGCCTCTTTCACCCCCATATACTTCTCTCTTTCTCTCCCCCTTGTGCCTCTCTCCCCCATGTACTTCTCTCTTTCGCTCCCCCTTGTGCCTCTCTCCCCCATGTACTTCTCTCTTTCGCTCCCCCTTGTGCCTCTCTCCCCCATGTACTTCTCTTTCGCTCCCCCTTGTGCCTCTATCTCTCCCCCGTACCTCTTTTTCACTTTCCTGCACTGATGACAGCCGGAGCGCAACCACTCCAAACGCGGAGACGCCGCATGGAGCATGAAGGGGTTTTCTTCCTCTGTCTGGACGCCAGTTTTAAACTGGCTTCAGAACAGAGGAAGAAAATACCTGCACGCTCCACGCGGCGTCTCCGCGTTTGGAGTGGTTGCGCTCCGGCTGTCATCAGTGCAGGAAGACAGCAGTATCCGGCGGCTGTGGGGCTGCTGGGCTGCTGGGCGGCACAAAAAAAAAAGTGTAAAAAAACCAAAACGATCCCAATGACAGGCGCCCCTCTGTGGGGTGCGCCTGTAGGCAGATGCCTACTCTGCCTTATTATAAATCCGGCCCTGCACACCGGCCCCTAAGGTACTGGGGGGTTGCTCCTTCTGTCTTTCTCCCCTGCTGCCGCTTCTGCCACAAACAGTGGCAAAGAAAGAGAAACTGGCAAATATTTAAATTTTGAACATTTTTCGCAGGTTTTCGATGGGGATATATTTAATGGTGCCATGTACCTTTATGGGGGACATGTTTAATGGTTCCACCGCACACATAGTCATAGCTTAACCCTTTGAGTCCCAGAGAGGTATGCAATGCATTGCTCTGCAATGCGTTGCATACCTCTCTGGCACTCAAGGAGTTAACTATGCATAGATGTGCAGGTTCTTTGGATGGCATATTTCTTGATATCTATTTTTGTTTTTACATTTATATGAAAATAAGATGGAAGAAAGAAGACAGACCAGAGGAACAAATAAGACAGAGAAGAAACAGAAGGAAGAGGAAAAAAGAAGAAAGATAGAAGAAGGACAGTAGATGACAGGAAAGTGTAACAGATAAGCTAGAGATCAGTGCTTGATGCTGTGTCAGGCACCGATCATTATCTTTTTTCCTTGATGTTCCCATTATTGCCGCTATTTAGCAGCATTTTGGGAACTTAATGCACAAAATGGACATTTGGATAACGTCCGTTGTGCTTTCAGCTGGTAGGGCCTTTGAATATCAACTTGGATATTTTATTCTGTTGATCGGTAGCTAATTTGGCCCTATTGGCTGTTTTACAGGCCTTCTTTAAATTGAGCCCTTCGTCTCTTATCATTCCAATTAGTGGCAGACAGGGATCACATGCCTACCACCCTGTTCAAGGCACAGAGAAGGGCAAAACCAAAATATGATGTTAATAAATAAAATATAGTGTCACAAACCACATTAAATAAAAGCCTCAACAGTTTTCTTGCAATGTGCTGAAGACCTCTCTAGCATCCAAGAGGTTAAAAACATTGAATAAGGCCAGGGCCAGATTTACATCTTAGGCACTCCCAGGCATCCAAGGTGACCTTAGCCCCTCCCATGGCCACACACCCCACATCGCACTGGACTGCTATCTGGCACAGAAAATATTCATCCTATTCACGCACACACAGAAAAACCCCAAAAAATATGTTTGTGTGGATGAGAGATATGTAAACCAGTAACTAAAAGAAGAATGGAGAGCTATTCCATTGGGTAAAATATTTATACATATAAGATAAAAATAAATTCTAAAATAACATAAAAATGATACAAGAGATGAAAGGTACAAAGTATGAAGCTCACTTATAATTGAAATAGTATTTTAAATCCTCTCCCATCCTTAATATGCTTTGAGGGACACATTATGTAGTAGTCCCAAAATGGATGGCAGTGTCCTGCTCCCAAATTAAATATAAAGACCCGCTGTCTAGTAGATAAAGAAACACCTGCTAGTCCTCTCCTATCTTGAGCATGTATCATAGATTAAAGGGATAGTAATATTTCAAAATAAAAGCAGCTCAATTAATCTTCATGGTATTTGGGTCATGGAAAGTGTTATTTCAGTACTGTCAGAGTTGTACTTCAAGAGTAATTGAATGATAAAGTATCCCCCTCCAACCCCTTTTACCAATTGTGGAATCTGGTCCTGGGACCAAAGAGCTCACAGCAAGGGACAATCTTCATACTGTGAGAACAATGAACGCCCTGCACCCCTTGACAGGTTTTTCAGGTTTTTCCCTTATGCTGATTGAAGATTGTCCCTCTCTGCATGCCATCTTGACACCACTTTTCTGTTCTGAGGTGAGCAGTGTTACATCAGAAAAAGGGGCGGGACGGGGATACTTTATCATTCAATTACTCCTGAACTACAACTACAACTATGACACTCTCCATGGCCCAAATATTATGAAGATTAACTGGAGCTGCTTTTTTAATCATTACTATCCCTTTAATGCAATATGGTGATACAGCAATCCCAGAAATGACAGCTTCCGAAGATAACAACCTGGCTGTCATTAAACTAGGCGCATTGGGATTGCTCTGGCAACACCTATAACTCAGAATGTGGGTGTGGCCAGCAGAGCTGCAATGGCCTTCAATCCTGGCCACTCTAGACTGTAGCCTACTCTGCTTAATGGGAAATTCCAGCCTAGAATAAGGCAACGCATGTGTCCTGCAGTCTTTGCTATTCATCATTTGTACCGGCGTCTCTGTCATAGGAGAGATTAGTTATACGTCTCCAGATAACCAGTTCACGCTTGGCAATGCAGGAAATTGCTAAAATAGCTAAAACTCCAGAAATAGCTTTCCTTTAGTGTAATTTTACTTTAACCCTTTGAGTGCCAGAGGGGCGTGTGGCACCCTTCTGGCCCTCAAAGGGTTAATCTTCAAAAGCTTAGTGCAACAAAGCCATATGCACAAAGCTACTTGAAAGGTTAAGAGGCCTATTTATAGAATGAAGGGTTTTTATCTTCAAATAAATGATATAATATTTTTTGATACAACTGTTCTTTAGCATTTTTTCATTAAAATTAAAATTTAGGGAAAAACAGTCAATAACCTTTATTTCTTTAAAATGGACCTGTCATCTACAAATTGTTTAATCCCATTAAATGTATCTTTTTAAACTGCCTATAACTTGTGCTTTTACTTTTCCAAACAAATTAATGGTTTTAGAGATTTTTCATTTAGTAGTTGGGGAGTATAATCTCAACAGACTTTTGTTCTCTGAAGATAATTATCTCACATGCCCAGAAAATAACTTATCTATTCACCTTCTTAGTTTCCATAAGAGGGGTTGAATAAATTGACGAGGAGGAATGACAGGTGAGATGGCTCAGTTGGTTAATGCACCAGCTACAGTGTCTGTTCAAACCGCAAAGTCGCAGGTTCTAGTCCTAGCAAAGTCAGCTTAGCCTTTCACCCTTCTAAGGTAGATAAAATGAACCTAGAAGATACTTTAAAGGGATAGCAATACTTAAAATGTAAAATAAAATATGTTGTAGGGTTTATCCCCCTGAGTAAAACAAGAGTACTCCCACTGCTGAAAGCTGTTTCATTCAAAGGTTATTAATTTTCAAAGTTGAATTTTTTAGGTGCAATATCACAGTGGCCTGAAATTGTACAGTGGCGCTGTTGCTACATGACCCTATGGACAGCTCTGGTCCTGGGACCATAAATCTCCATAGGATCGTGAAGCAACAGCACCACGGTACAATTTCAGGCCACTGTGATATTGCACCTAAAAAATTCAACTTTGAAAATTAATAAGTTTTGAATGAAACACCGTTCAGCAGTGGGAATACTCTTGTTTTACTCAGGGGGATAAACCCTACAACATATTTTTTTTTTTTACATTTTAAGTATTACTATCCCTTTAAAATGAAAGACAATCTCAATGTATTCTTCCTGCTAAAATACTTTCTCCAAAAAAATAAAAAAGTTGTGCAAATTCTTTCAAGATGGAAACTCCTATGAGGGACATAATTTGAAAGGTGATAGGTCCTCTTAAAAAAACAAGGTTGTGTTGCATCGTAGAGAAAAAATAGAAACAATTAAAAGTGAACCTATAATATTTAATTAAGAGGGAAGACATTTAAAGTAGTAGGTTCACTTTAAACCACCCTTTAGAAGACAGAATAATCAAATAATAATGAAAGCATGACTGTAAAATCTCCTGACCATAATGTGTAAAAATGATTTCAGTAAACTTGTCTAACAAGAACTGAGAACAAAAGCTAGACTTCTGCGTAAGCATTATCGTAAGTAACATCACTTTTTTTTTTTTTAAACATTGTAGCATTAATACTTAAGCTGTCACTTCCTGCTGGGAAATACATAGGCTGGGTATCTCAATCTGTCATTACGGCAGGTATATCAGGCAATCTCTGATGTAGAATGAAGTAATTCTTGTTTCTTTGGTTTTTATACTAGTTCTGGTGGGAGTTTAAACATACAAGGAACTTAAAGTTAAATGCGGACATTTAAGTTGTTCTTATATGAAAGACCATTTTGTAACATATAATGTAAAAAAAAATCTATACATTGTTGTAACTTCAATGAGAGATAAAAGTTCCTAATAATAACTGTCACTTTCTGGTTGTGTTCCAGACACACAAACACACATACATTATGAACTAAGGCGTGATAAAGAGGTGATAAAGCAGAGATGACTTCTCCAAGTCCTATGTTATTCTTTGGAGCCAATGCACTAAGATTTCTCCAGTTTTGGAGCCCTTAGTGAATTGACATAGAATAACATAGGAACTGGAGATGTGATATCACTGAAGAAGTCTTCTCTGTTTTATTGCCTCTTCATCATGCCTTAGCTCATAACCCCCATGGTAACCTGCTTCGTAATAATAACCCCCAATTTCTGGTTGTGTTTCAAACAATGGTCTTAGTTTTCGCACACACCACGTGCCCACTCCCGAATGACTAATAGTGCATAACCCCCTCTTATCTCCTAAGGTGTGATAAAGAGGTGATAAAGTGGATATCACTTCTCCAGGTCCTGTGTTATTCTATACAGTCTATGCACTAAGATCTCCAAAGCTGGAAAAATCATAGTGCATATGCGCCATGGAATAACATAAGAACTGGAGCAGTGATATCACTGGAGAAGTTATCTCCATGTTATCACCTCTTTATCACGCCTAAGTGCAGTGGTTCTCAACTCCTGTCCTCAGGATCCACTAACAGGCCAGGATTTGATGATTTCCTTGTTAGAGCACAGGTGTGTTAATCAATGTGAATGAGCCTCTGATCACCACACCTGTGCTCTAGCAGAGAAATCCCTAAGTCCTGGCCTGTTAGTGGGTCCTGAGGACAGGAGTTGAGAACCACTGCCTTAACCCCCTCATGTGTTTTTATCTCAGGGAGGCTTATGAAATTTACATTATGCAGTTTACCCTTGAAAACTCTTTCGAAATCACTTAGTTGTTACGAAGTGAGAGTTCCACTTTAAGGGAATACACTAGAGCATATGATCACACTGCGCCATGGTTAAGACTTTAATGTGGGCAGCCCCCAAACTCCTCCCTTTTAGCATTTGCAGGCAAAAGGTACAGCACCACTGTACTATTTCAGGCTACCAAGATTTTACACTTAAAAAAATTCAAATTTGAGCTGAAATAACTTTTGAGTAAAACACCTCTCAGCAGTGTGAGTACTCTTGTTTTAGTCAAGGGGATAAACCCTACAACATGTTTTTTTAACATTTTAAGTATTACTATCCCTGTAAAAAAGGCGCATAGGAATATAACGCCCCAAACGTCCATACATTTTCCACTGAATACAAAGGTGAACATATCATGTATGCCACCTAATATATTAGAAGTAGGCAAGTCTAGTATAAAGAAATTAGGTCGTTACTTAGTATAACATGGAATTGTATCAATGCATCCCCCGTAGGTTGATATAAACAAGTCTAAAGTCTTTGAGGAAAGATGTGTTCAGCTGGGTTCTGTCTCTCTGCTGTCTGTATTGCCACACCCTGCCATGTCTCATTCATCACATATATTTACAGAGAGCGAGAGAGAGATCACAAGTCTCACTGGAATGTTTTCTTTCAGGTGTTCTCTACCAGAACAACTCACTCCTCTGTGAAGTCGTCACGTCTCCCCCAATGTTTTAGATTGTTTCAGATGCATGTCTTCCTTATCTGTACACCATAAAGGTAAAACAAAGTATCTGTTATCTGAATTAAATGTCAGATGCGTCAGTCAAGGTGAGCTTACTTCCTTTTTACTTAGAACAATGACTAGTAATTTTGGTGAATGATTTTCTATATTGCTGACACTAGACAGGTCTTATTTCACAAATCTTCATGTTTTGTGTTTAGTTAGGCCATGTTGTTAAAGGGGAATTAACACCACTAATAATAACTGCCTGCTTACCTTACTATGTCCAGAAAATTCTAATGGCCCCTATGACTTTTGCCAGTATGTCTTTGTTCAAGGGAGAACATCAGGTTTATATCAGGTCCATGGAGGAGGACATGACAGCGGCTAGTAGGACCACAGGACCTCACACTCTGCACACTATATATACTAATCCTTTAAGGACCAGAGGGGGTGTGATGCAATTCTTTAAATGCATCACACCCCTTCCAGTCATTCAAGGGTTAAGAAAGCTCATGCACTCTGCCTGCTTCAGTAAAAAAAAAAAAAAGATGGCCGCAACTGTCATGTCCACCTCCATAGATATGACAGTCCAGGGCTGACTGAAGATGTCATCTCTTGAACAAAGGCATAAAGCAAAATTTATAGGGGCCATTATGAATTTCTGGCCATAGTAAGGTAAGTGGGGGTTATTATTAATAGAAGTTATTACTTCTCCTTTAAATCCAGATTCCCTAAGGGATTACAGATTCGGGTTTCCTGAGTCCTCTAAAACCAATTCGGAGACTTTGATGACAAGAGCATACAAGTCCCCTCATCGTTTTGTAACACTAGCTGCCAGGCAGGGTTAGGCTTTCAAAGATCTGGGGGGTATACCCTAAGGTGTGATAAAGAGGTGATGACTTCTTCAGTGTTATCACTTCTCCAGTTCCTGTGTTATCTCTATGGAGCAAATGTACTAAACATCTCCAAAGCTGGAGAAACTTTAGTGCATGGGCTCCACAGAATAAAATAGGAACTGGAGAAGTGATATCCCTAGAGAAGTCTTCTCCACTTTATCACCTCTTTGGAGGAGATTAACTAAGTGGTGATAAAGTGGAGATGACTTCTTCAGTGATATCACTTCTTCAATTCCTATTTTATTCTATAGTGCCTATGCACTAATCTCCAAAGTTTAAGAAATCTTAGTGCATAGGCTCCATAGAATAACATAGGAACTGGAGAAGTGATAAACTGGAGAAGTCGTATCCATTTATCACCTCTTTATCACCGCTTAGTGAATCTACCCTTTTATCACACATTAATGCATCTCCTCCATGGACTTGAACCAACCTAAAGCATTATTAGTACACCGCTGAATTTCTTCAGCTTGCCTTTATACATAAGGTCCTTTATTTGTGTTTGCAATTGCTATTAAAGGGATAGTAATACTTCATTTTATCTTTATATTATTTTGTAGGCATTAAAATAACATGAAGAACGATAAAAGTCTTATTTCTCAAACCTTTATGGTTTGAGAGATATTCACAAGCAAAGTTTCCCCTCCCACCCCTTTTACCTAGTGTAAGCCATCTCTTCTCAGATGTGGAATGCAGTCCATAGACCAGACAGATAACAGCAGGGGACAATCTTCTTCCTATGGGAACAATGAAGGCCCTGCCTCCCTTGACATGTTTTTCAGGTTTTTCCCTGATCTTAACTGAAGATTGTCCCTCTCTGCAATCTACCTGGGCACCTCCCTTGTGATCTGGCTGAGCAGTGTTACATCAGTAAAAGGGACGAAAGGATGATACTTTGTCATTGAATTACTCTTGAACTACAACTCTGACAGAATTGAAATAACACTCTCCAAGTTCCAAATACTATGATGATTAATTAGAGCTGCTTTTATTATAAAACATTACTATCCCTTTAACTAATGTCACTAAGTAATTTTCTGCTTCCTCAATATATTTTGCCATAGCAGTGGAGATGAGCAAATGTATACCGTCTGGATTGCAATTTGATCCATCAAAGTAAGATTGTATTATAGATCATTTCTGAAGCTTCAGCAATGATGCAGGCAAATCTTACTCCAATCTAAAAAGTCTTAACTCAGGGGTTGGAGAACAGAACTTGGACACCTCTGTAAACTAGGTTTTCATTTAAGTTGAATATTTTACAGGTATCTTGATCAATTTTTTAAATCTTATTTTATAAGCAAAGATTTTCCAAGTCTGTGTGTTTCTTAATGACTGAGCAGTAACCTGAGTACAGAAACCCATAGATGCATGTTAAATTATGAATCACCAAGGAGATAAGTAGGAACTGCTAATCAACTTAACTCAGTCAGAAACTTGTCTGGCTCCAACTATAGATGCTTTCAGTTATGTAACCCCATCGACCTGTTTTCTTTAATGGTATATTTTAAAAAATCATGATACAGACTTAGATTTACCTTAAACTTTAAGGACCAATGACGTACCATGACCGTCACGGCTGTCCTGCACTTAAGGACCAGTGACGGCAGTCCCATTTCATGGAATTCAGGAGTCCCCACATTGCTGCACATCGCAAGGGGACACTGGAAAAATAAAAAATGCCCCGTGGTCCTTAACTGCCAGCCGCTAAGGGTTTACCCCTTTTAGTGGTCTGCAATGCGTTCCATACCCCTCTGGCACTGAAAGGGTTAAGCATGTACATCAGTGTTTAACAAGATAGATGCTGACGTACAGTACAAAAAGGAACTAAAAAGATTCTGTAGCAAACCAACTACATCACGGGGGACAAATATAAATTCCCCTTGATTTAATCCTATGATTTCCAAGGACTAATAGAATGCATCTGCAAAAAAAGGGTCTTAAATGGAAACATTTGGCAGAGAAAACAGAGAAAGACCTTTCACACAGTTAGTCTAACAAAAAAATGGAATATTACAAAAGAGAAACCTGGCATTTAAATTGATGCTAGAACAACCTAATCCAATCTTATACTAATTTAAGTAGCAAAATCCAAAATAAATATCAAAATTTAATGTCAGTTAGGGCCAAATGTTCAAAGGGATAACGACTGAAAAATGTCGTACGAAGGGCATAAGTAAGTAATTGTATGCATGAACGACATCTTTTCTATAGAGTATACAACAAAAAACTAGTATTGTCCATTGTGTACGACACAACTCCAGAATTGCCGGGCAAAGGGGCGGGGTAAGGGCGTGGCTAAACTATTCTCCAGTGTCGTATAGAGGAAAAGAACATTTGTCTTATACAACGACAAAAAATGTATTGCAAAAGACAAAATTTGTATGTTAAAGCGGAACTAACACCGCTAACAAACCTTGTCTTTAATAATTTCCTAATTGGCGACTAGCTGCTTAGTAGTGCTAGTCGCCAGAATTATTACCTCTTCATGAAGAAATTTGAAGTGATCCTCGGCTGACAGGCAGGACGGAGCACAGACATCTTGCCCTAGTGATGTCCGCGCGCCTGCTCTGTCAGTCCCTTCCGGAGCCGAATGGCTCCTAGCAACGCCTCCTACAGCTGTCTGGGACTGACAGAGCAGGCGTGCAGACGTCACTAGGGCAAGTCCGCGCTCCGTCCTGCCTGTCAGCCGAGGATCACTTCAAATTTCTTCATGAAGAGGTAATAATTCTGGCGACTAGCGCTACTAAGCAGCTAGTCGCCAGATAGGGAATTATTAAAGACAAGGTTTGTTAGCGGTGTTAGTTCCGCTTTAAGAAAAAAGTGGAGGGAATGTGAAGTTCTGAATGTGAGAAACCTATAATATTTGAAAGAAACACAAGACAAGCATAATTATCATACCTTTATACATACAATTTTGTCTTTAGTTAAGACATTTTTGTTGTTACATACAACATTTTGGTCTTTACATACGACAATTTCAGTCAGGAACTGTACTTCAATGACAAAATGACATATTTCCGATCACGACTGACATTCTCTGAAAATATTAATGAGCCCAACGACACTATACTTTGAAATGTCGTTACAAATGACAAAAGCTATTTCGCTATTTCTTTGAACATATGGCCCTATATGTATAAAAAACATAAAATAAAACAACATACACTACAAGATGCCAAAATTTCTAAGTGAACACAAAGAAGGATTATGAAATCAGTGGCTATTCAGCTGGGAGCTGACAATATCGTTGGTCGTAATGTATATTCCACTACATACTATGTGGGTTATGATTACAACAATAAGCTCTATACAAAAGTAATTTGGCAGACCATATCTTCATAGGTTTTAAAGTGGAACTACTACCTGAACACAACTTTAGCTTAAATAACTCCCCATCTGGCGACTAGCTGCTTAGTAGAGCTAGTCACCAGAATGATTACCTTGACCAATAGATTTAGCCTTTCTTCCCAGGCTGACAGCATCACAGAATGCGGATTTTATCAAGTTGGGATCTCTGTTCCCTTACTTGAACAATATATTCTATTAATCTGTGGGACAATTTCGGAAGCGCTAATAGGATAGATGTTCCCATTTGTCTCACAAACTTTGTAGTCCTGCCATATTGCTACATATTAACCATCATTTTCTTTGAAGGTACAATCAATATGTTTTATTTACCTACATGAGCTGTGTTTTTTGAGTGATTTCTATGTTATTTTTTATAATATTTTTTAATACATAAACTGATATTGAGTTTTGGTATTTACTTTGGATTTTGCAAACTACTGAATTTAATATAAGACTGAATTAGGTTGCGCTAGCCTCAATTTAAGCTCCAGGTCTCTTTTTTGTAATATTTATTCAAAAGGGCATCAGACTTAGCTGAGTTGCATCAGGACCCCCCTGATCCCACCCCCTTGCTATTGATCTCCCAGCCTATAGCACTGGGAGATCAATAAGTGTGATCATGCAGAGAAATGCAGCTTCCCTGCTTCCATGCTACCTGGACTTTTGGTTCAATTGTTACCGATACCCTTAGACCCACACATACTGTTTGCTTCCACTTCATTCTCCTATCCCAGTGGTACATATACTATATGCTTCCTGAGCCTTGAGCAACTGTTCTACTGATAGCGATAGACCCACAAATACTCTGTCTGCTTCCCCAACCTTGTCCAGCTGCCCTACTGATAGCCATAGGGCCACTCATATACTATTTGCTTCCCCAACCTTGTACAGCTGGTAGCCACAGACCCACACATGCAGTTGTAGACATCCCAGTCCTGTTCCACTGTCCATTCATACTAACTGAACCATACATCCCCAGACGCCACAGCCTTGTTCCACTGTCTCACAGATCTGCACACATTGTCTGATACCCAACCTGGTTCCACTGTCTCACTGGTAGCCACAGAACCACACATATACTTTCTGACACTCCAGCCTTGTACACTGGTAGCCACAGAACCACACATACACTGTTTGCTATCCCAGCCATGTTCCACTGGTAACCGTGTTCCTTGCACCCCCTACATTATGTTTACCCATACCAGTGAGTAACGTTATTTTCATGTTGGCATTAGGTATTGAATGGAGTGGGAAATTCCATGGTGTTGAAAGATTTTATTATTTTTGAAGTGACTGAAGTATAATAAAGTATGTGGTTTTCTAGAGTACCACATTCTGAAAATAGCTGTACAAACTAGACTTGTGGTAGAAAGAGATGAGACCCCTCATTTAATGTACATGAATATATACTTTCCAAAATGTGATGGGTTGCATATCTTTCTGATATCTGTAATGGATATGACCATTTTAACACAGGCAGGTAATTTGAAAAACAAAAATGTTTTAAGTGTAGTGTATTGCTCCTGCCACTCCCTACAATATGTCAGCCCATTCCAATGTGGTATATATATATATTTTAGACTGGCACTAGGTACTAAATACTGTAGGAAATAACATGGTTTTCCAAGATTTTAGTATGTTTGAAGTCGTGGAAATGTAAAAAAAGGAAATATTTTTCCCATATCAACAACTTATAAAAATAAATGTACACTTCAGCTTTGGGGTAGAAAGGCAAATGCCACCAAAAAATATGTCTTATATAATTTTTCATCATATCTGTAATGGTATGACCATTTCAGTGCAGGCAGGTAATTTCGAAAAAGAAAACAGTTAGGGTTAGTGCTCCTGGTTCCTGTCAATCCATGCCAATGGGGTATAATTTTTCTCAGGCTGGCAATAGGTACTAGTAATGTAGGAAAATCTATGGTTTTCAAATAGAGAGATACTGAAGTGGCAGAGATGTAAAAAAACATTTGTGCACAGCAGCCTGGGGTAAAAAGGCACATTTCTTCTTAACTGAAGCAGCTGGTTGGCTATTTTCTGAATGAGCACACTTCATCCACCTTTTCTTCATTTGTATAGTTATAACTTAAAACCATTTTAGGACAGGTAAGTGATATTTGGAAAATGTATGAAGAATTAGAGATTGTAGTTTTTGTAGTTTTGTGCTTCTGGCAGTAGCTAATTAATATAGTTGAAAATGCCATAGTTTTCAAAGATTTAAGTCATTTTGAAGGGAAGGAAATGTAAACAAAATGCCTATTTCTTTTCTTTTAGCATCATCCTCTGGAAACATTTATGCACACCATGCTAGGGTTAGAAAGGCAATGGGATGCAATGGGAATTCTACTCTATCTAAATATATGCTTTTGTTTTTTTTTGTTTTATTTTGTTTTTGGGTTTTTTTATGCTTTGGGGGTAATTAAGCATTTTACATATTTTGGTTATTTTCATAAAAATGCCGTTCGAAATTCTCTTATGTGCTGTTACCAATTTGGAACCCCAAGGTAGGACATACATTTGTGCATTCATACATATTAAATATCAGTGCATTCAGGAGATATGTGGAATTCCTATTGAATTCTGTTTGCTTAAGATGATGTAAAGTAAATTGTGACTTTAGTGTAAATTTCTGAAACCTTTCTAAAAATCCCTATTTTAACTATATTATCTCGTATCATCATTTTCTGCAGGAAATAACTTCAGCCATTACCTGATTTGTATGTTAATCTACTTTCAGGAGATATATCCTTATATGGAATTATTGAGCTGTTTCTAGGTTAGTTTCCCAAGTAATCAATAGAATATGCATTTTACTTCATAAAGTTGAAAATATCATTTTGAGCCCCTGTTAATTAAGGGCTTCTGCAGACCATGCAAGTAGGTACAATTATAATTATTTGTTCTCAGTGTATTTGGGGGAGTTGGGGCTTTTAAAAATAATTGAAAAATGTACAGAGAACATAAATACTGCGTGTATGGTATTAGCATAATAAATAATTGTTTAAAACTTTCTTTATATTTATAACAAAATAGCTTGCCACACAATGCAAAATTTACTTGATCTGAGGCACCATGAAAAAGCTGACTTTGTTCTGAAAAAAATGATAAATAGTTTTCAATATAGGACTAAAAAGTTTCCTACCTATTTGAATCATACCTATACAAATGGTTAGCAAAAATGCTGAAAATGTGTTCATTCACCCACATAGAAAACACTCTGCAAGCATCTTTAACCCCTTGAATGCTAGAGGTTTTCAACACATTGCTCCTCAAATGAGCCCCCTTGGATGCCAGCCTTGTTACAACTGTACCCACTGCTCCCCCTGTTGTTACTCCACTGGTCACATGCCTTTTTACTAGCAGCCCAAGGTGTATAAAATGTAGAATGGTGATAATGTATAAACAATCTCTGTGCCTGTTACAATGTATCAATAAAAACAGCAACATTCAATCTGACAGATTTTACAGACTATTAGTACAGCACCGGACATTCACTAGAATTGCACAGACTCATCAGGATTGGGCCACCTCTGACTCCCCAGTTGTTTTTGGACTCCAAGTAACAACTTCCTCACCTGGGCAGTGACCATTTGTGGATAAAGAACTTGTAGCCCAATAATAACTGGGCATCAACAGGTTTATAACCCATGGAATAAAGTCACTATGCAAGGGATCTATCAAAATTATACAGAAATGGTGGCGATGGTAGGTTTATATATTTTGTCTAGAGAATGCTGCATACCCTTGCCGGTGGGATTTGGCACTCTATTTATTATATTTGCATTTTAAATCTTCTATAACCTGCAACACCATCATCTGATCCTTTAGTGGTTTAGCCACTTTTTGATCAACACGTTGATGAAATGATGAAAGGGTTCCACAGATATGTCAATCAATCCACCAAATGATTACATTTTGTCACCAAATTAATTTTTCCGCACCGAATATTTCACTCAAATCACCAAATGATCAACAGGTTCACGGAATATGTCAAAATTTCATCATTTGATTGACATATTTGGTGGACTCTTTCATCATTTGGTGATTTGATTGACATAATTGGTGCAACAAAGTCATTTGGTGACATATCATTTGGTGGATTGATTGGCATAATTGGTGCACACTTTCATCTTTTGGTGAATTAATTGACATATTTGGTGCAAAAAATTCATTTAATGACAGTCATAATTTGGTGAATGTATTAACATATCTGGTGCACTGAATTTCTTTGGGGACAAACATTAATTACTTGGCCACACATTCATCAGTTTAGTAAATTGAGTGACCTTTCCCTTGCACCAAATTCATTTGGTGAAAAACTTAAGTCATTCAGTGAATTGACTGACACAATTTGTACCAAATGTATTTGGTACATAACTTTGGTCAACAACTTGTAATTTGTAGAATAGCTAAACAATTTTGTAAACAACAATGTATTCTGTGAAATATATTTACAAACATTCAGTGGACAATGTTACTTTTGTGGCATACCTGCTGCAATTTTGTGGACAAGATGAAAGATTTACAAATGGCACCCCATAGAAACTGACAATTAATGTCTAAGAGGATACATGTGTAGCCCAACGAGACTCAATACTTCAATACTTACCAGTTCAGTCTCATTGCAGAACCATCGATACAACAGCTAGGCACTTTTCCAAACCCTGAATCAGCTTCCTAGCTGATTAAGGGAACAGTAATGCCCCATAAAAAAATATTCGACATTTATAGAGCTTAAAGGGATAGTAATACTTTAATATTACTATTCGCCATATTGTAGATATTTGAAAAAGAATTTAATAGCCCCCGGGTTCATCTCTCAAACCATAAACCAAACACAAACTTTACCCTCCCTCCCCCTTCCCTGAAGTCAGCGTTGTATTGACTGCAGGGATATCCGGTCTGACTTTCATCAGGTGGCTCTGCAGCAGAGCCACGATCTCGTTAGTGAAAAATAATTATTTCACTGACACGGTCTTATACGTGTGCTTGCAAACCAAGCACACGTAGAAGACCGTTTCAGTGAAATAATTCTTTTTCACTAACACGATCTCGGCTCAGTTGCAGAGCCACAAGCCTGTCATACAACAGACGTCCCCTGCAGTCAGTACAACGCTGACTTCAGGGAAGGGGGCAACTTTGCTTTCGGTTATCTCTCAAAACATAAAGGTTTGAAAGATGAACCTTGGGGCTATTAAATTATTTTGCAAATGTCTAAAACATGGGGAATAGAAATAATAAAGTATTACTATCCCTTTAAAAAAATAAACTGTCCCACAAATCCTCTCTCTCAAACCGCTAAGGTTTGAGACATATTCGCACTGAAAGTTCCCCTCTCCCTCCCCTTCTCCTGATGTCAGCTGTAAAGCTGTCAGCAAGGGATTTGAGTCGTGTGGCTCGAGGAGGTTCTTCAGCAGAGCCAAAATCACATTATTTAAAAAGAATTACATAACTGGAAAGATCTACAAAGTGTGCTTGCAAACTTACCCTTATAGCATTCGAGGGGTTAAAAGTCCATTTAAAGAGGAACTATCACCCAAATTAAAGTTACCCCCTAATAAGCATATCCATACTAGTATAATCTGGAATAAGTCCAGCGTTATTGAGAAATCCAACTTGTTCTGAGACGGTCAGGCAAGCAGCTCGCTGTGGAGGCATCTGCTCACCTGCACCGTCAGTCCTTTCCTGTACCTTAAGGTACAATGCAACGCCTCCTAGAGGAGACCGGGACAGACAACACAGGTGCGCAGATGTCTTTTTGGCAAGATGTCTGCGCTGATGCCTGCCTGACCATCTCAGTACGAGTTGGATAATTTAGTAAAATTGGACTTATTCTGGATAATACTAATATGGATATGCTTATTTTTATGTGCATAATGATTTCAGGGTAACTTTAATTTGGGTGATATTTCCTCTTTAAATCAATGGGGATTGTACCATATGGTGCACTTGAATACCTCCACTTTTTTAATATGCCTTATGAGCCAGTTACTATAGAGCAGTGGCACGCAAAATTGTCCTTATGCCCCCCTCTCCCGATGGTGTAGGTTTTCAGGATCTTCCTGCATGAATACAGGGGACTCAATCAGGGGTTCAATCGTTCTGAATGATCTGCCTGAATTAACCCTCTAAATTCCAGAGAGGTATCCAACGCATTGCAACCTCTCTGCACTGAATGGGTTAACAACATTGACTTAGGTTTAATTGAGGAGACCCTGAAAACATTTACTTTTAGGGGAATCTTGAGAACAGGTTTGTGTGCCCCAGCTTTAGTGGTATACTATAGCTAGAAGTATCTTATTAACCCTTTGAGTGCAAGAGGGGTATGCAACACATTGCAGAGCAATGCTTTGCATACCCCTCTGGCACTCAAAGCGTTAAAAATCTATAATCTATAGCTTGATATATTAGTAACCTACAATTTCACTCAAATGTAATTGTATCATTAATATAATCATCTGGAGTGCCACAGGATTATTTTCTTTTAGACTGAATGATAGAAATGTACATTTTCACAACATACTCACGATCAGACACCCACGTGTTATTTGGCCACATACCAGGCAGAATTAAATAAGCAATGCCCGCCCTCACTAATACAACTCATCCAATGTATTCATTTCTATAACTGATATCACAGATTAATCTGATGATTTAATTTGTTGCAAGCAGAAACAGGCTGTTGGCTTATCTGTATAAAGCAGCTAACATGAAAAAATAAAAAATATTTATTAACGGTTAGCATCTTACTAAATAACCCCTTGTATGTTTCTCTCTTTGGTGACCTCTCAAGGATTTAAGGTAGGTAGCAGGCTCCAAAAGGGACTGACAGCACAAGCTCACGGATGTCACTATGGCAAGATGTCCGTGCTTCCTGCTACTGTCAGCCGCGGAATAACTCGTAAATCAGTTAAAACAGGTAATAATTTTCGCGACTAGCGCTACTAAGCAGCTAGTTGCCAGATGGAGACTTAAATTAGAAGAAGATTTTATGGGGTGGTAGTTCCCCTTTAAGGGTCCATACATCCCAGGTGTCCATCTTTAGGAGACAGTAGGGCTCCATACCCTCCAAGTGTCTCTCCTTAGGAGATATTAGGGGTCCACACCTCCAAAGTGTCCCTCTTTAGGAGATTTTAGGGCTCCATACCTCCCAAGTGTCTCTCTTTAGGAGATATTAGGGCTCCATACCTCCCAAGTGTCTCTCTTTAGGATATATTAGGGGTTCATACATCCCAAGTGTCCATGTTTAGGAGATATTAGGGCTCCATACCTCCCAAGCCTCCCTCTTTAGGAGATATAAGGGGTATATACCTCCCATGTGTCTCTCTTTAGGAGATATTAGGGGTCCACACCTCCCAAGTATCCCTCGTTAGGATATTTTAGGGCTCCATACCTCCCAAGTGTCCCTCTTTAGGAGATATTAGGGCTCCATACCTCCCAAGTTTCTCTCTTTAGGAGATATTAAGGGTCCATACATCCCAGGTGTCCATCTTTAGGAGATAGTAGGGCTCCATACCTTCCAAGCCTCCCTCTTTAGGAGATATTATGGCTCAATACCTCCCAAGTCTCCCTCTTTACATACCTCCCAAGTGTATCTCCTTAGGAGATATTAGGGGTCCACACCTCCCAAGTGTCCCTCTTTAGGAGATTTTAGGGCTCCATACCTCCCAAGTGTCCCTAAACTTGGGCTCCATACTTCCCAAGTGTCCCTCTATAAGAGATATTAGGGCTCCATACCTCCTAAGTGTCTCTCTTTAGGAGATATTAGGGCTCCATACCTCCCAAGTATCTCTCTTTAGATGATATTAACCCTTTGAGTGCCAGAGGGGTACAGAATGCATTGCTTTGCAATGCATTCTGTAGCCCTCTGGCACTCAAAGGGTTAAGGCTCCATACCTCCCAAGTGTTCCTCTTTAGAGGGTATTAGGGCACCATACTTCCCATGTGTCCCTCTTTAGGAGATATTAGGGGTAAACCCTTCCCAAGTGTCCCAAATCCCTCTGTCCTCCTCTCCCACATTGGTCTCCCTCTGTTTAGGAGATCAGGCTGCGTGGCGTGTATATAAGTGTATTAAACTGCTCCACAGCAACAAAACTCACATATACATATACTGTTTAAACTTTAGTATATGTTTTTATAAATTAGTCTGTGTAAATAAAATAACTTGTTCTTGCTCTAAATCATTTACTCACAATAAGAAACGATAAGTCGTGAAATAATCTAAAGATTCTCAGTAAGTTCCCAGTCACATGCCCGGCAACCCCACCTAAAACAAAAGTATCCCTCTTTGGCCGTTTGAAATGTTGGGACTGGGAACTTCAGCAGCATACCCAGCTATCACAGCAAAGTGCCACATTAACATATAAACACACCCACAGAAATACAACAGTGGCTCAGCAAAAGTAGTCACTGTAGAATAGTAAACCTGGCTAAGGCATGGTGAAAGCATGATGATGTTGGCATATTTGTGGTATATTGACAGGGATATGATAGTTAAGACATCTTAGTGCATATGTCAAGATGCAATCAAAGCAAATATGTCTGGCCCCTTATCAAACCTTAGTGTATTTCCCGAACTGCCTGTCCACAAGATGGAACTATTCATGTTAAAAAAACAACAGTTCAAAAGCTAATAACTTTGGAATTAAACATGTTCTAGCCCTGGGAGAACTCTTGTTTTATTCCACGGGAGAAGCCATACAATATGTGTGTGTGTATATATATATATATATATATATATATATATATATATATATATATATATATATATATACACATATAAAGGCCACAGGTGCTGTAAAAGACATTGCTTTAAAGTGATAGTAATGTGATGCTATAAGTGAACATCACTGCTTCTTTAAAATGGGCCTGTCAAAATGTTGTACACTCTAGTGCAAGCAATTTTAATGGTGCATTAACCATGTCTCAGGGGTGAAAAGGGTGAAATGAGAATCTTGCCCGCATCAAAAGGGTGAGATTCTCATATCACCCTCATTTCAGAGCCCACATGCCTTATGCACAACATGACTGAGCTGTTGGTTGATCAACTGGGTAAAAATAACATCTCTTGGACTTTTGTAAGAAGGTTTTATGTAAATGTAACATTTAATTCAATTGAAGGATGTCCAAGCAAAGTAGTCCACACAACAGACTAAACATTAGAACAGTAGCAAGCCCGTCACAGAATCGGAGTAATTCCAAAACAAAACATCTGCACTTTAACCCTTTGAGTGCGACTGCAAACACTGTAATGCTATAGAGGTCTCCCATCCATTGCAGAGTTATTTTAACCCAGTTGATCAACCAATAGCTCAGTCATGTTATGCATTAAGTCATGCGGTAGCTAAAATGAGCGCCACATGAGAATCTCGCCCTTTTGATGTGCGTTAGATTCTTATGTCGCCCTTTTCATCCCCATGAAATGGTTAATTTACCATTTACTTGCTCGCACTAGCGTGTGTGACATTTTAAAAGGATACCAAATTGCCTATATGTTGTAGAAGCCATTTGTTTCTAATATAAGTATTTTTTGAGAAATTAACCTTAATTTGTTGGTGGCACAGTGATACACTTTACTGCAATTAGTTTATGTGCTGGGTCAATATTATCACACATTGTACTATGAATTAATCTAGACAGAGGCCACAGGCTGGGACATTGCTAATAGCACAAGAAGTGATACATTTGGCCTGGAACAGAACTAATTATTATATTTTGTAGGGTATTAGCAGAACATGATACACTGTGCCACTAATACATAAATGACTTAATTTACTGAAAAGTAGCAATGCAGCTTAAAGCTATGATTTAAATATCTGTAAAATAAACTACAATAGTCTTAGGGTGGCATATCCTCTTAAATATGCTTACAAAGCTATGGGAAAAATGTCATACACACACATAGATATAACAGTAAATTGTTGCGCTATAAGCAAAACAATATAATCCATCACAAAATGATATGAATTGAAATATGGGTTACCATTTGTCAATCCTTTGTTCAAATAATTACATATCGAAGAGTTGTGTGCATAACAAAATATAAAAAAAACCTACTGAATTGATTTTGTCATACAAAAGTTTATGGCAAAAAATGTACTTGTTATAGTACAGAATATGTGCTATGTTAAAGTTTAGTTTTTTACTAATCACTGGTACTCTCACTTGCATGTACAGACCCCTTTACCCCCCACAACACACACTAACTCACATGTACACACACAGACACACATGCAGATCCACAGCCAAACACACACAGTCCTAAACAGAGACACACAGACACAGGCAAGCAAACTCTCAGGATCTAGGCCGGAGACTAAGTTTTTTAGACTTATTTATCAGGCTTCTGGGGACAGAGGCTGATTCTATGACTGTAGGGAGTTTCCTAAGTAACCCCACCCACTTTTCATCAATTCTGCCTACTTCCTAACTTGTTCACCCACTTCCTTCACATTCTAATATTAAACCCCACCTTTTCTCCTCACCATCCTGATTAAGCCCCACCTAGTTGATTAAGCCACACCCACTTTGTGACACAATTATCATTTAGACATGCCCATTCCCATCATATAAGCTGTTTTCAGGAGCTCCAAGTGTCTAGGTGTGATGCACACACATGGCTTTTCCTCCCTATAGTTGGTATTGTGAGTTCCAGAGAAGCAAACGGTTGTTCCTTTTGGTTACTGTGACATACACCCTTGCAGCCAATAGTACAGATGCTACCACTGGCTGCTTCAGCTCTTGCAGGAAATGGGTTATGCTTGGGCCAGTCTTTTAAAGTTATAGTAATATCTGTATTATAGTTAATCTTCAAGTATTCTTTACTTTACACATAATGCTATATTTCATTACTTACATATTTGTAGTTCAAGTGCTATTGATGCCGAAAGGATCCCCCTCCCACCCCTTCTGGAACCTCCCCTTAGATGTGGAATCCAGTTGTGGGACCAGATGGATGCAGTGAGGGGCAATCTTCACTCAGTAAGTATAAGGAAAACCCTGACCCCCTTGATGAAGGATGGAAGGATTTTTCTTTTGCTTACTGAAGATTGTCCCTCGCCACTCTTGGTCCGGACCAGCATGAGATTATTATTTTATTCAACTTTGCCTGTTTATTTACACTTATATATCCCTGACAAGGGGCTCTTTGTTTTCAGAGAGCTTTCTTTTAGGCACTATAAAAGCAGGGATAGTAATACAATGTTGCTTTATCCAGCAGAAAAAAGCCTGCCTCTACTACAGCATGTCACAAGCTCAATTCTCCAGGAACCGTGCTAGTGTCATTATCCCTGCTTTCACAATCCCTGACAGAAAGCCCTCTGAACACCAAAATTCAGGGAGCTCCCTGTCAGAGTGTCACAGTAAGCCAGAATAACAACAGGAGAGTAGGTACAGTTAAATAACACCACCTTTATTAAATAAGACATTGCATGCAAGCGGAACTCAGGTGAAGCGGGAACCGGAACCAGGGCAAAGAGATCCCACAAGAGATGGAATACTGCTAGGAATTTTACTCGTCTGGTAAGTCAGAAAGTCTCCGATGCTAAGGCAAATGGTAAGACCTATCCCACAGACTATACCTGGAGAGGGTAGCTTCCAGAAACCAATGATCAACAGAACAAAGGACTAACTCAGGCCAGGAGAAGCTAGGCACACTGGATGTGTGAAGAAGGTAGTCAGACAGAGCCAAATGGTCAGCTACAGAGCGGGGAGTCAGCCTGATCCACTGGTCAGTCCCAGAGTGGGTAGTCAGCCAGAGCCAACAGGTCAGCACAGAAGCAGGTAGTCAGCCAGAGCCAAATGGTCAGACACAGACAGGAAGTCAGACACAGCCAAAGGGTAAAGCCTGGACACAGAGCTAAGCAAGGAGTACTGCACTGGACACCACGTAAGGGCGACTGAGCTAGGTGTCCAGGCTGCTTATAAACCCCTGTGCCTGAAAGGAGGAGGAGCACTTAACAGGCCCCATACACCCCATAAAGGTGATACACGACATCACGGGAGGACAGCCCAATGACGCGCACCCACAGTTAGCCGGATGAATGCGGAAGAGAACCGCTTTCTGGGAAGCAGCATGGCCTGCACCAGACACGGACGCCTCCAGCTCCTCCGGCCAAACAGTAAGTCAAAGACTGTGACACAGAGATATGGAATTATAAAAAATAGGTTAAGATGAAAAAGTAAAAATGTAGATAATTTGACTTTACATTTTATACATACCTGGGATCTCTCCAGATCTGCCCCGGAGACTTTGTTTTTAAAGGTAATTACCGGGTCTCCAGGGATAAGGCTGATTCTTCTGTGGTGGTGAGAGTCATCTGAAACTCTGCCCACTATTCCTCCTTTCCACCCTGTTCCTCCCACTTCCCACCCATTTCTCCTCCTTCCCACCTTGTTCCTTGTTTTCAGGCCCGCCAATGAAATCCCCACAAGAACTTTGCTGCTTTCTGTCTGTTCTCTATGGTCGAGAGAATTCCCGCAGCAATATTGCTGCTGCTGCTGAGGATTGAAGTGAAGGAATCCACAGCTGAAAGAAAAAGTTGATTGCAACTGAGTCCCACAGCAACGTAAACCCTTAAGGACTAGAAGATGTACTATGGCCGTCATGATCCTTAAATACTTAAGGACTGATGACAGTAATAGTACGTCATGTACTTTTTACTTATAGTGCTCCACTGGGAGCTTTGAAAGTAAAAATGGGACCTAACATTGACCTCTGCAATACTGGAGTGATCTCTTTCAGGCCCCAAATCGGCGCACTGATACACGCAACAGGTCATGTGTACCGGCGCGTCGGCAAGGATCAAAGTGGTCCCAGGACCACTGGTCCTTAAGGGGTTAAGCCTTGAGAAAATAGTTAGTCCCTTAGACCTTTGCCTATAATACGCACCACCTGAATGTACAACCCAGGCACAACTGTTCTTGAAAAATGACTGCAGCTTTAGGATATGCCAGTGGAGTCCAACATTTTACACTAGTCTTTAAAACTGCTTTTTTTTTTAACAAAATAGGGTTGCATGCCAATCAAAATTTTGGTAATTTTCCATTCCACTAGTGTAGTTTTGTATTTATTTTGTGGATTTCTGACTTCCTTCTAAGAACTCAGTAGGGCTGGGTTGGCAGCACATAGAATAAAAATAAGAAGGTGGTGACAGGCCTGTCAGTGGGTGTCGGGACTCTGTGATTCCTGTCACCTCCAGCAAACTCAGAGTCATCCATCTCTGTACTTTGGATGTGCACAACAGTAGCAGTAGGATACATGAGTACTATTGTTACCGGGAAATGTTATTCCACTCACTGAGACATATACAATGTGGTGTACCGGAGGCCAGGAAAGAGGCAGCTGTGGGGAACATACAACAACGGTGATGCTCGGCAACCACCGAAGGTGCAGGGAGAGATATCACCTCGGATGTGCATGCGGACAGCAACGTCAAGCAAGACAGAGCATGGTCCTGGAGCTCTCCAGAGGCAGATTAGGAGTGGGACAGTGCAGCACTAGTCTAGACTAGACTAGCACCGGCTGGAGTGTGGAGAATCCAGCTGTCTTGTACCCTGCTAAAAATAAAGGGGGTTAGTCCATTGCTGCCTGTTATCAAACCAGTTATTTTAAGTGCATCAATAATTCACATAAAACACTACTAATATGTGACCCATTAATGTTTAGGAGTGTTTCTACTGTTATTAATCATAGCACCTCTGACTTGATGGTGCGTCTCCCAATCAGAACTGGGGTTGTACTTTAGGTGGGATCTCAAAGAGAATGTGCCTAGAACTGAAGCAATGCTTTGAAATCTTTCTAGCATTCAAGGGGTTAATAATCCCATTTAAATTAAATAGGGATTGGGGAATTTTTATTTGTCCTCTATGGTGCATTTGGTTGGCCCCAGAAATCTTCTATTCCTCTTTCATGCATTAGTGCCTATGGGAAAGATTTATAAAAAAACACTGTCGTTAAAGCGGAACTACCACCAGAAATAAAGTCGCCCTGCAATAATTAGGCAGTTGGTGACTAGCTTAATAATTAGTTATATTACCTCTCACAATGACAAGATTCTATAGAAATCCTTAATCTTCCGAGATCGGAAGCCAGGTATCAGCGCAGACATCTTGTCTGCGCTGTCAGTCCTAGTGTCCCTTCAGAAGCATTGCACTGTCCCAAAAGGCACCGGAAGGGACTGAAGGCGCAGGTGCTCAGACTGCACTAACCAGTCTCGGAAGATTAAGGATTTCTATAGAATCTTGTGGTTGTGAGAGGTAATATAACTAATTATTAAGTTAGTCGCCACCTGCCTAATTATTGCAGGGAGACTTTACTTATAGTGGTAGTTCCGCTTTAAGTCATGGCAACTGGCAGTAATGTCACGTCTGATTTATAAATGACTAAGCGCATCACTATAAATTTGGCATCAGTAATCTGATCTTAATGCCTGGGATGCTTAAGAACAGAGTATAACTGGTGTTAATATTCTGACGAAAATTCTGTCGCAAAATTGTCGCAGTTAGTGACATTTCTTTATAAATTCACAGCGCCAGAATTTTCACCAGCTGTACCATCTTGTTACCCAAAACATAACTAAGTGGTGTTAAGACTTCCAGAAACTGGTGTAGTGTTCTTTTTAAATGCCAACCTTAAAGGGATAGTAAACTCCAAAAAAAACTGTTAGCGAAATGATAGGAATAATAAAAAAATGCTTACTGCCCTCAATCCCATCTCTCAAACCGTTATGGTTTGAGAGATGTAAGAAAATAAAGGTCTCCGCTCGCTCCCCTTTCTGCCTGATGAGCTGTAAAGCTGTCAGAGGCAGAATCCGGTCGCCTGACTTTAGGCGGCTCTTCAGAAGTGCTGACATCGGGATATCTAACTATAAATACTTCATCGATATGGTCTACGACGTGTGTATGGCTTGCAAGCACACGTTGTAGACGATTCCGATGAAGTAATTATAGTTAGATATCTCGATGACAAACCATAACCATAACGGTCTGAGAGATGGGAATAAGGGCATTACAATTTTTTTTATTATTCCTATCATTTCACTAACAGTTTTTATGGAGTTTACTATCCCTTTAATTTTTATGCCACTTTAACTCCACATTTTTCATAACACCAGTTTTATACATCTCCCCCTACGTTCTCACATCTTGGCTCTCGTCCACTGATTTGGAGTCTATGCCTAAGATTCTTCTCTGAAGGAAACAAAATGACATTCTCAGGATAATTATAGACATCGTCATTTAACATCTGCAGGTTTATTTTTACTGCTCCGTGCTTTGCATACTTGTTATTTTAATTTAAATTATTTTTACTTTTCAAAACCCCTTAAAATGTACACAAACAAGTGTAGGTTTCCTTGCTCAAGAATCTGATTGATTGATTGATTGCTTCTGTGGACAGGTGTCTTTTATACAGGTAAGAAGCTGAGATTAGAAGCATTCCCTTTAAGAGAGTGACCCTAATCTCAGTTTGTTACCTGTATTAAAGACACCTGGGAGCCAGAAATCTTGCTAATTGATAGGGGGTCAAATACTTATTTCACCCAGTAAAATGCAAAACAATTTATAACTTTTATGAAATGCGTTTTTCTGGATTTTTTTTGTTGTTATTCTGTCTCTCACTGTTCAAATAAACCTACCATTAAAATTATAGACTGATCGTTTATTTGTCAGTGGGCAAGCGTACAAAATCAGCAGGGGATCAAATAATTTTTTTTCCATCACTGTAGGTCACATTAAAGGTGTAAAAAGTTCTGACATGACTTATCTTTGTCTCATTATTTAACATCACATGAACCTGGCATTTTAACAGGGGTGTGTAAACCTTTTTATATCCACTGTCTACATTCCCCAATTTCTCAGTCATTTAAATGTTATTTGTAACTATATCAATGCCATAGAGGTCCATGGAGACCAGTCTAGCATTAAAGGGGTTAAAAGTCCCCCATTAAATTGAATAGGAATTTTTTTTAGTTTTACTCCCTAACAGTGAGCTCCCTGGGTCTATGTTTTAAGAGAGCTTTCTGGTCAGTTAATGTGAAAGCAGGAGTATAATGTAACACTGTCCCTGCAGCACTGAGTGCTCTGTGTGCTGTATTTAACAGACTGAAGGCAATCTTTTCTACATTGTATCATTAAATATTTTTTTTACTTCGTATCAATATCCCTGCTTTCACAGTTTCTGACAGAAAGCTATATTGAAACAAAGATCTTGGGAGCTTACTGTCAGGAAAATGAAAAAGAGAAAAAAAATGTGGATGTAAAAATAACGTATAAGTAGTATGACTGTGCATATTACGCACCTGCTGACTGTGTAAAGTCAAATACAAGGTTTTTATCTGTTTAAGATGATATAAACAAATATTACATAATATTTTATATTCATATTTCATATGTTTGAGCTATGCAGTTTGAATGTCACTATTCATTTAAATGCAGCCCTCTGAAAACATTGAATTTCAATCTATGGCTTCTGTGAAACCCAATGAACAGCTGAACATACGGTTTCATTGTTTTCAGTGCAGATACTATACATTCTGCTGTATGCATTTCTGCTTACCTCCATCGCTTGGGAATGTTACATATCAACAACTGGTATCTCTGTTACTTCTGACTGTGATGACAGCTGATGGTCTGATCTCATACAAACAGAATTACAATTATGGATTTAAATGTACGGTGGTTATCAAACTATGATCCGTAAAGTGTTTATTGATATCACACACAGCTTTTAAAGGGAAACTATAATATATATAAGCATAGTAAACTCTTCAGGTTTAGTATGCTTATGTTATTTCTATGGGACTTGAACCAGCTATAAAGTAAGAATTCTTTCAGAAGTAGACATGTTAATAGTTTATTTGTATCAATTAGCAAAATACATAGTGAGTGAAAAGAAGACAAATCTGAATCAAATCAATATTTGGTGTGACCACCCTTTGCCTTCAAAACAGCATCAGTTCTTCTAGGTACACTTGCACACAGTTTGTTAAAGGGATACTAATACTTCGTTTTATCTTTATTTTATTTTGTAGGCATTAAAAAAACATGAAGAACGATATGTCTTATCTCTCAAACCTTTATGTTTTGAGAGATATTCACAAGCAAAGTTTCCCCTCCCGCCCCTTTTACCTAGTGTAAGCCATTTCTTCTTAGATGTGGAATCCAGTCCATAGACCAGACAGATAACAGCAGGGGACAATCTTCTTACTGCGAGAACAATGACAGCCCTGCCCCCCTTGACACGTTTTTCAGCTTTTTCCCTTATCTTAATTGAAGATTGTCCCTCTCTGCAGTCTACCTGGGCACCTCCCTTCTGCTCTGACTGAACAGTGTTACATCAGTAAAAGGGGCAGGAGGGGGACACTTTGTCATTGAATTACTCTTGAACTACAACTCTGACAGAATTGAAATAACACTCTCCAAAGTCCAAATACTATGATGACTTATTAGAGCTGCTTTTATTATGAAACATTACTATCCCTTTAAGGAACTTGGCGGTTAGGTTGTTCCAAACATCTTGGAGAATTAACCATTGTTCTTCTGTGGATTTATTCAGCCTCAGTTGCTTCTCTCCCTTCATGTAATGCCAGACAGACTCTATGATGTTTAGGTCAGGGCTCTGTGGGGGCCATACCATCACTTTCAGGATTCCTTGTTCAGGGCTCAAAATCTCCACTCACCACTAGCCAATGGCGAGTGAAAATTTAGCCCTGGCGAGTAGAAATTCAGCCCTGGTGGGTATGTTATGGCTTGCAGTGACGAGTAACTTTTCAGGTCTGGCTAGTAGCAAAGGACTTCACATTTTAAGCCCTGCCTTGTTCATACATATGTCAGGTGTCTTCTCTATTACATCTCTGTAAATCTGCTGCAAATATGTTGACATTGCCATTAATCCACCATATTTTGCAGTGACTGTCTCAAAATGAGTAATTTGTGTACTGAAATTCAAGTTAATGAGCCACTGTTGTATTTATGTGGGTGTGTTTTTAGGTTAATGGCACTTCGCCACATACGTAAGCTCAAATAGCTGCCTATGGTCTTGGAGTTCACAGTCCCAATGTCTCCATTCTCAGCTGTTTCATGAAAGTACAGAGTAACTTCTCCGATGGTTCTCTCAGTCTCTGCATCAACTGGGAAGCTGGTCAATGGATTATTAATGTTATAAACCTATGCTGTTGGAGTTCACACTTCCAACTTCACTAACCTGAGGTTGACGAAGTTGTCATCTTCCTATAGTTCTCTATGGAGCCAGAGGACAGCTTGCTGTATCTGTTGGAGAGCAGAGACAGCAGATGCCCTCCTTTAACCGTTACAGTGTCACTGGGATGTGCACTGCATACTCCTGTGGCACTGAAAGGATGAGAGAGCAGGTAGAGAAGCTGTTACATGTAACAGCTCTTCATTACGTAGTGAAACATCTGCTCAGATGGCTATCTACTGATTAGCGGATTCATGTAAACAGAGGACTAGCAAGGCAATGTGCCTTGTTTAACCCCTTGTGTATCAGATGGGTATGGAAGACATTGCCGTCTGGCAATCATAGGGTTAAAACATGGCATTAGACAAGGTGAACAGTTAGGGAAAGTCCTAAAATGCCCATAGACTTCCCAATTACCCTCCACAGGGGCAGCCCAGGGGATTTTTTTTAACTGGCCCACTAGACAGTATATATATATATATATATATATATATATATAGAGAGAGAGAGAGAGAGAGAGAGAGAAAATGCAATGTGATGGATACCTTTCTGGCACTCAAAGGATGAAATAGAACCCTAGCAACTACCACCCCCTTTCGTCCAAGCTAAGTGAATAAAAAAAAAAATTCACCTATTATATATATACAATATATATATATATATATATATATATATATATATATATATATATATATATACATATATTTCATGTCCCCTGCTCTGGCATTCGTGGGGTTAATTAGGTTCATGTTAAAAAATAAAAATGCAATGTAAAAATAATATAGACAATGTTCAGGTATCCGATATTCACGTCTTTGGTACCTAGGGGTTAACCCTTTGAGTGCCAGAGGTGTATGCAACACATTGCTTTGCAATGCATTGTGTACCCCTCTGGCACTCAAAGGGTTAATTAAGTTTATGCAATTTACAAAAATCGGATTCCCTCCCCTTTGGCATTCACATGATTGAATAAGTGCTGTATTAATATGGTTTGTACACAGCGAGGACTGTCACAGATTGATCCTGTGCCGGTAGCAGCACAGACATCTTGTCCAAAATACTGCAGGGCGACCAAGTGAGATCCTCTGATCTCCCCAACCGACCCACGAACTAGCGGCCCCCCGGGGGATGCCCAATCCCCCGATAGGACAATCCGCCCATGGCTCTCCATCTGATTCATGTTGCATTAAGGGGATACATTTCAGGGTAATTAGCTTAGTCATACCTCCCAACATTTCAAAATGGACAAAGAGGGACACTTTGTGTAAATGAATAAATGATTTAGAACAAGATCAAAGTATTTTATTTACACAGACTAATTTAGAAAGACGTATACTAAAGTTTACACAAACATTAATGTGAGTTTTATTGCTGTGGAGCAATGTAATACACTTATATACACACCACACAGTCTGTTCTCCTAAATACAGGGACACCAGAGTGGGAAAAAGGGACAAGGGGATTTGGGTCTCAAGGAGGGACACTTGGCAGGTATGGCTTAGTAAATTAGCTTTAGGCAGATGTAGGGCTACATAATTATATTCTAACCCCCGCCCCCATTTATTATTTTCTTATTTTGGGGAAAAACAGATTGCCAATTTTAGTAACCCTTCAGTACTCCTACCAACAAAACTCTGTTTTCCTATGAAGACCTAGATAGAAGTGGAAAATGTTACTTTCAAATGTTTATTTATGGAATTAGTAATGCACAATATGTTCACTTTGTCCTTGTGATTCTGAGACCTAAGAATAACTCTAGATTTTTGTCTTTATACCCTTCTTCATTATACCCTTGATAAATGACCTATAAACATTAAGGGGCGGCCTGAGAATTGCAGAATACCTGTAAGGGGTGCCTTGAGCCAAAAAACAAAAGATTGGGAATCACCGCTCTAGAGGATTATTGCCAGTGGCGAAAATCAGTAATAGACTGAAACAGCAACAGCTCCACCAAGAGGCCAGACATGGAAGTATTGCACCGTCAAAAATCGATTTTTCCTCTGTAAGAACATTTAATGGTCATTCATGCAAAGAAAAGCGGAGTAATTTGGGGGCAAACCAACTAAAGCATAGGAAACAAATATAAATTACCAATTATCCTACTGATGTAACCCTTTGAATGCCAGAGGGGTGTGCAACACATTGCTCTGCAATGCGTTGCACTCCCCTCTGGAAATCAGAGGGTTAAATGGAGCTCTTAACTACTTGAATGCCAATGAGGTCTCCAACACATTGCTTTCTAGTATTCAGAGTTAAATGAGGGAATGGGGGTTAAAAAGGAATAGGCTTTATTAATTTGTTCCTATTTTACAATTGGTTTGCTTTTTCATATATGAACCCATTCACTTTATTACACACACATTTATGCTTCATTTCAAAGTTAATACAACTTAAGGATAATTGTTGGCTTTTATTCTTGACTAGAAGAAGCACGGTGTTGCCCATGTGAGAGTAGTCATAGAGCCACACTGATGGATATTCAGTAGTGGGCAAAAGGGAGTTGGTGGCGGCCATTGAGGAGTGGGCAAAAATGATTGACATTGGACATTGTGTGTGCGGTAGGTAAAAGTGATTGAGGGAACTCATTGAGGAGTGTGAGAAAGTGAGGGAGGGCAAGCAGTTCCCCTAGGCATTTCTGGAGAGGTGAAAATCAGGCCCCTTCACCTCCTTGCAGAGATTTAACCCCTTAAAGTGTTAGTAATGTCTAAAAAAAAACTTTTTTGCATTTAGAAGAGCTTAAAAAGCTGATCTAAATGCAAAAAACTGTATCTCTCAAACCGCTATGGTTTAATAGATACAGGCTTTTAAAGTTTGCTGTTTCCTACTGACAGCTGTAAAGCTGTCAGCAGGAGATTTGTGTCGGTCGACACAGTGGCGCTTGAGAAGTGCCGCGATCTCATTACTTACAAGGAATCCCGTCATTGGAATGGTCTAAAACGTGTGCTTGAACAACAGGCACACGTGTTATACCATCCCAATGAAGGGATTCCGTGTAAGTAACGAGATCTCGGCACTTCTCAAGCGCCACCGTGTCGACCGACACGAATCTCCTGCTGACAGCTTTACAGCTGTCAGTAGGAAACAGCAAACTTTAAACGCCCGTATCTCTTAAACCATAGCGGTTTGAGAGATACGTTTTTTTGCATTTAGATCAGCTTTTTAAGCTCTTCTAAATGCAAAGAAGTTTTTTTAGACATTACTAACACTTTAATGACAAAGGACTTACCAGGTATGTCCCGCAAAAAACTGTCACTTAGTGACAGAGGATGTACCTGGTAAATCCCAGAAGTAGTACCGTAAGTCCGGGTCCCCGGCAACTGCACGCCATTCGGGGACTCCGGAATAATACAGCAAAAACAATTTTTTGTATGACGGACATTAAGGTGACAGCCGCGTGCGCACGTGGCTGTCACTAAGGGGTTAAACAGGAGTGGCCAGGTGCAGCTTTTGTCCCCTTGGCCATTCCTGTGTAAATCACACCCCTGGCTTCTACCTAGTGGAGAGGCAGTATGGAGGAAACTACCATATCACCTCCTTACTGTCTGGCATGGAGGAGAAATTTGATCACATGTCAGCCTACTTCTTTCATTAGTAAAGAGCAAAGATTTGCTCAGAAATGCATACCTCCCAAGTGTCCCACTTTAGGAGGGACAGTCCCTCTTTGAGACCCAAATCCCTCTGTCCCTCTTTCCCACTCTGATGTCCCTCTTTTTAGGAGATCAGACTGTGTGGTGTGTATATAAGTCTATCACATTGCTCCACAGCAATAAAACATATTAATCTTCATTACATGGGTTTATATATGAGTCTGTGTAAATAGAAAACGTTTGGTCTTGTTAGAAGTCATTTATTAGGTTACAATACTTTATAGAGAATGGAACGCTACAAGCCTAACTTTAGTAAAATTCATAGATATGAATATATCACTCACCAGATATTATTCTGTTTGCGGGTCCGGAGCACCTCACACAGTTCCAGCCATGAAACTCCGACAGACAAGACGACACAGGTGTGAAGCGCTTCAACAGACCCACCGATCAACAAGCAGAGTCCTATGATTAAGTACCTTAGGTACGAAACGCGTTAGGCGGTCGGCATATGGAAGGATTGAGTTATATCTGTGCTGTGTCTTGCATTATGTATTACAAATGAGGTTTTTGTCCTCAAATGTTTTTAAATTGAACATTATAATAAAGAGCAAAGTTTTTATTGAACTACATGGCTGCTTGTTGATCCGTGGGTCTGTTGAAGAGCTTCACACCTGTGTCGATTTATTAGGTTACACAAGGAGGTATCAATAGGTCATGAAATAGACTAAAAATTTTTGGTAATGCCCCGCCCACCAGCCACTCCCACATCAACACCCCTTAAAACACAAGTGTCCCTCTTTGGCAATTTGAAATGTTGGGAGGTATGGAAATGCATCAGCATTGTAGCCATATTAATATTGGTATTGTGGCAATATTTTAATTTAAATAAATGTGATACATTCTTTTGGCAACCTGTTGACCTTGATCATATTTATAGAGTTCCTGAACAGGATCCTATTCCCCATTTTTGTTTCAAGCACAAACCAGCCAATATGAACTGTGAGTACATTTTGTTTGGGCTGGATGAAAATGTGAGCAGCTAAAATACACATTAGGAGCGCCCTACACGAGATTAGTTCTTACAGCTCATTTACATTTATTCACATAGTTTGATTTCAACTATTTTATAGCAGAATCGCATTCTGATTATTGGCACCAATCCCAATTTTTCTTGGCTTGCTGGTGAAATGCAGTTGGATGGCGAGCCTACATGTAAGTAGGGACATTTATTTATCATTTATTGTTGCATACGATTATTATTAAAATGTTATTTATTGCATTATATTTGTCTTATTATGGCATCCTTTATTTCAGGATATTTAGGCACAAAAGGAAAGAGGAGCAGTTCTGGATCAAATCAATTTCACTGTGGGGACAAATACAGTTCCCAAATCTTCAGTTGATTATAAATTGGGTTTCAACCCCTTGAATGAAAGAGAGAATGACAATGCATTTCTTTGCAATGTGTTGGAGACCTTTCTGACATAAAAGGGGCTAAGATTCCCCTTAAAATCAATGGGACATTTTATTTGTCCCCATGGTGAAGATGGATTGTTCCAGGATTGATCTCTTATTATGTACATAAGGCCCCAGGTGTTGGCAGCCTGTGGCTCTCTGGCTGTTGGAAACTGCACCTATTGTGAACCCCCAACCAGCCTTTGTAGTCCCATTGGTATCCCAAGGGCTGGGAGGCCAAGGTTACAAAACTCTGATCTATAACATCAGGGCCAGATTTCCCACTGAGCAAAGTAGGCAACTGAGTAGAGCACCAACAATTTAAAGGTCACTGCCTTAGCATTGCTGGTCACACCCACATTTTGAATACTGGGAGGAACCTGCAATCTCAGTGTCCCCGACCCAGCTTAAAAGGATAGTAATGTATCAAAATAAATGCAGCAAGCATCATTAGATACCATCTCAACCTGGTACAGCGACTGGCGGATAGAACTCAACATCAGCAAGACAACTGCAACGCTGTTCACCAGAAAGAAGATCAAGGAGCACCCGCACATCAGCCTCAATGGGGAGACCATCAAGTGGTAGAGCAGCAGCCGCTACCTCGGTGTGACCCTGGACAGCAAACTCAACTGGGGAAGCCATATTGAGAATGCTCAGCAGAAGGCAACAGGAAAGATGGCAGCACTGTACCCACTCCTGAAGACCAAGTCCATGCCACTCCGGACAAAGATCAACGTCTACAAGGCAATCATCTGACCTACCCTGACCAGGGCCGGTGCAAGGATTTTTGTATACACAGGCGAAGGTGCATTTTGATGCCCCCCCCCGACCTTGCCACAATCCCCTGCCCCCGCCCACATATTTACCTCCACACTCTCCCCACCTCCACATTGCCCCTTCCACAATGCTCTCTTCATCTCCACAATGCCCCTTCCACAATGCTCCCTTCATCTCCACAATGCCCCTTCCACATTGCCCCCTCAACTCCATAATTCCCCTTCCACAATGCCCCTTCATCTCCATAATTCCCCTTCCACAATGCCCCTTCATCTCCATAATTCCCCTTCCACAATGCCCCCTCATCTCCATAATTCCCCTTCCACAATGCCCCCTCATCTCCATAATTCCCCTTCCACAATGCGTCTTCATCTCCATAATTCCCCTTCATCTCCCTACCTTGAGTCCCTGGTGGTCTAGCGGCGTGCCAGTGCTGGCACTGGGAGATTATGTCATCTCTAAGCACTCTGTATTACTACAGAGCCTGGGTCTCTCTGCGGTGTGTAACATAGATGCTACGAGGGAGCGCTGATTTACACTACCAAGCGCTCCCTCGCGGCGTCTATGTGACACACCGCAGGAGAAAGAAAAAAAAAAAACACAACTTCCCTCTTTTCGGCGCCCCTCCATTGCGGCGCCCTAAGGCAGCTGCCTGTTCTGCCTTAATGGCAGCGCCGGCCCTGACCCTGACGTATGCCTCCCCAGCATGGATCACATGCCATGATCGACACCGGAAGAGTCTTCAGATAGTCCAGAACAAGGCCCTGCGGATATCGTCTGGAGCTCCAAGATTCGTAAGGACAGCTGACCTTCACAGGGAGCTGGACATCGAGATGTTAGACGAACATTTAACGAAGCTGAGTAAGAACTTCTGCCAAGGACTGGATCAGAACCCGAACCCTCTGATCAGAAAACTCACTGCCACCACTGCAAACCCCTTCGACCGCTACCCAGGGCCCATCACAGCAAAGACCCTGTGAAACCAACCCAACTGTGACGAGTCAACACAGACCAAGAAGAATCCAAACCTGCGACTTAAAACCCAACCCGAGAAGATGGAGTAGTGAGGCTCAAGCCTCGGTATCCAAATATCACCGCTGACGGATAAAATCTATCAGCAAGAAGAAGACGACGGTGAAAATAAATGCAGCTCCAATTATTCTTTAGCTTTTGGGCCATGTAGAGCGGTATTATTCTCTACAGTGTGTAGTTCCAGAGTAATTGAATTATAAAGCATCACCCTCCCGCTCCATTTACCTATTGTCAGCCTCCCCTCAGATGTGGAATCCGGTCGCTTGACTGGACAGCTCACAGCAAGGGACAATCTTCTTGCTGTGAGCATAAGGAAAAGCCTGCCCACCTTGAAGGTGGAGGACAGGTTTCTCTTTATGTTCGTAGAAGATTGTCCCTTTCTGTGATGCCTCTGGACAGTTTTGCTGTGCAGCTTTACATAGGTAGAAGTGACGGGTGGGGGATACTTTATAATTTAATTACTCTGGACCTACACATGGTAGAGAATGACAATAACACTCTACATGGACCAAAAACTATAAAGAATAATCAGAGCTGTATTTATTTTGAAACATTACTAGTCCTTTAAATAGCTTCTTTACTTGCAATGCAATGAAGATGTCTCTAGAATCCAACAGGTTAAAACATTTGTGGTTGCATTTTATAGACTAAAGGGATTTTGCGTGTCATGGGACTGTGGGCATGGTCATGTTAAAAATGGGGTGTGGTTGTGGGGGAACTAAGGTGCCTAGGGTGCCATGCCTAGGGGAGCCTGGGATGTAAATTTGGCCCTGTATAACATCTTTAGAAATAATAAGCTTTCATTCTACATTTACTAAAATCAATATAAAAGGCCACCTATGTCCTTGAGTTACCATGTAAAGACTCGTTAATAATTAAAAGAAGGAGATCAAATTTAGCTGAAAATGCAAAATGGCAAAATACAGAGAAAAATTCTATTTTATGTGTTTTGACAGCTGCATTACAAGGTCAGCACATTTGTTTTGCAGCTGTAGAAAATGGTTTTAGCTAAATACATTGTAACCTTCAGTGAAGCAGATTCGTAAACTGTAATTTGGATGGAAAATGGGCAGAATGTGTGACAAGTGCGGGACATATTTTTCGTAATAGCAAGTATATTATTGTATACTAGTGTAAAAGCCCTTGTACATGGGCCAAGGTCCGGGTAATGTTAATCCTTTGAGTGCCTTTTGGCACTCAAAAGGTTAAGAGGCCACTACCTCACTGCTCCACGTGATGCAGTCTTGCGTCGCCTCACTTACGCGATGCAGTAGAGACTGCCCGAATGCAGGCAGTCTCTACTGTGCATGACTGCATCGTGACAGACATCCTAGCGAATTATTTTATTGATTATGTACTATAAATGAAACAATGGAGGCAGGTCAAAATTCATAGGGGCCATTAGGATATTCTGGCCATAGTAAGGTGAGAGGGTATTACTAGGAGGTGTTATCAGGGCTGGATTTACATCCCAGGTGCCCCTAGCAAGGCACTCTAGGTGCCTTTGGCTCTGCCCATAACCATACCCCATTTCTCACATGACACCACCCCCATTCCCACCACTCTTTACTGGCACAGTAAATACCCTTGGCCTATAACAAGCAAGATCAAAAACATAGCTTTAACCCCTTGGTTGCTAGAGAGATCGGCATCCCATTGCTTCACAATGCATTGGAGATCTCTCTAGCATCCAAGGGGTTAAATAAAAGCCTTTACTGTGGTATAAAACTGGCGCAGGGACAGTAAAATTATTTTGGCCACACCCACAAGTCAGAATCTGGGTGTGGAAGCACAGCAGAGGTGCCCCTCAAAATCTGGAGCAATAGGCAGTTGCCTACTCTGCCTACTGGGAAATTCTGCACTGGGTGTTAATGTTCCTTTAACAAAACACACTGTATACAACGGGATATGAGAGTCTGGTTACATGTAATCACTCACCATGTCTCAAACATGCAGGTCCTGAGGATAGCCAACATCCAACAAAGGCATTCAGTTAAGTGAAGGCGAGACCACCTAGCACTAGTACTTGAAGCTGATGGAAGAGATAAGTTAAAACAGTCAACGTTTTCAGACTCATCCCCCACCTTTATTGTCAAAAAACGTAAGGCGCCCCTCCTATAGTTATACTTTTATGAACTATACTCGAACATTTAAGGACAGTGTGCAGGATCTGCCAGACTGCAAAACCTTCTGACTCTCCTTTGAGGACTCCCATGGGGAGCTCCAAAAGGGACTGACAGGGCAGGCGCACGGACGTCACTATGGCAAGATGTCCGTGCTTCCTGCTACTGTCAGCCCCCGGGGTGGTAGTTCCCCTTTAACTGTAAAAGTATAACAAGAGCAATATAGCTTTTATTTGATGAGTTTCATGTCCAAACCGCAGATATATGAGGAAAAAGCAATTGTTTAACCTTTTGAGTGCTGGTGGGATGACAGTGCATTGCAATACATTGCGTACCCCTCTGACATTCAAAGGGTTAACTTTTCTTTCCTGTCTGCTACAAAGATTAATAGTGTGTGGTCTCTCCTCCACTTTAGTGAATGCCTTTGTCAGTAATGACAAGGGCCTCGATACAAATGTTGGAGTTAAAACAGGCCAAACAGTAAAATCCAGCGCCATGTAAATTGCAAACACGGGTTTTACAGTTATTCAGATGTTGAACCACGGTAAAACAAAACCGGCATAGACAGCACATTTTGGAGTATTAACAAAAATGGAGCTGTCTGCTTCTATTCAACTACGCCTTAAAGTACAGCCGTAAAAATGCACTAAATATTCACGTCCAAGGAAATAGACGTACGTTTGATGACAGAAAGGTCATGATATGATTTTGTCAATGTATTCAAAACACTTCTAAATTTCATATACAAGGACAGTGTAAGTCGAATAAAATTGGAGAAAAAAGAATGTCAGATGAGAGCACTATATGTTGAAATAAAAATGGAGAAAGTTAGTATGTCGGATGGGAGCAATATATATTTTGAATTGCAAAGGGGGGGTTAATATGTTAAAGAGGGGCACTGTATGTCAGATTTCTAACATGTTGTGCAGTGTGGGGAACAACACCATTGTGTGTTGGCCCCATATACACTGCCTGACACCCCCTAGCCCATTCATATCATGTGGAAGTCAGTAGAGGTAGAGGCCTCTGACCAAGAGCACCAGTTGGCTGGGAGAGCTTATAAAAATATATGGAGTGAGTGTTGCCCAACTTTATTGAAATTCTATTAATAAGATCAGCCCTATTAGAATACAGATCTTTAAAGCAGCGGTGCGCAATCTTGATCCTTGTGCAACTTGCTTCCCCTCCCATCTGGACTAAAATTCCCATTATCCGCAGCAGAATGATGAGAACTGTAGTACAACAACAGCTGTGCACACCTGATGTAAAATAGATTTATAGAAGGCAGCAGTAAAATGTGAGGAAGAAGATGACTGTTAGTATGTTTTTCTTTAGTATTCTTTCACGTGGACATCTGAAATGTAGCAGTGTCCCTGCTACATTTTGGTCACCCTTACAGTCACCTTACCTTCTTCTGCATTTCCCTGGTCATTCCATTACAGGTGGGCATGACCGATGGCTGTCCCATGTTAGCACCATGATTTGATGTTGCCTATGTGGGTCGCTATTAGACTTGTGCACGGCCAGAATTATCTATTTCATTTTAATTCGGCCAAAATTATTTTTTTTAATTCGGAGGATCCTAATTTCAGACCGGCCCTATTCAATTCAGACGACATTCTGATCCGTTCCAAATGATTCAACCGAATTTAACATGGGTTAAATGATAGCAGTGCGCCTCCGTGCACGCTGCTATCATTCTTTCCAGACAGGGTGTGCATATAGACAAAGATCCTTCTTTGGCACAGACCTGTAGCAGCTGAGCTCCCTAGTCTGATCTTTAGTAATGTTGAACGCTGGGAGATGACATAATCTCCCAGCACTCTGCATTACTGAAGAGAAGACCAGTAAAGCGGTCTGTGCAGAAGGAGGCACAGACCTCTCATGCCACACCGCTGGATCACCAGGGAGGTAGGAAATGGACTCGGGGGCAATGTGGAGATTGTGGCAATGTGAAGATTGGGGGGGCAATGTGGAGACTGAGGGCAATATGGAGATGGGGCAATATGGAGATGAGAGGCAATATGGAGATTGGGGGGGCAATTTGGAGACTGAGGGCAATATGGAGGTCACCCAGTGAAGTCAGATGCAGCGTGAAGAAGAGCACTACGTCTGAGCACCGGGTCGGCCACACCGCAATGATATGGGGCTGGTAAGCAATTTTTTCCAGGGCTGGTTTTTATTCCCAGTCCGGCCCTGCTCCAAGGGTTAAATATCCCACTAATGCACATATAGAGTACATGTAAGAAATATTTGTCATGCTCCTGCCATTCACATGATGACATTGTAGGTATGATGGACACAATCTATTGCACCATAATGGTTGTCTTTGTATGTTGAAGCCCTGCCATGCATTACAGTGATGCTTCGTAGGCCAAATTTGCCTCTCTACCTTGGTGCAGTTGTTGTGAACCTGAATGCTTACACAACTGAAGCATTTAATTAAGTCAGTGTTTCTCATCACATGCTAATTCCCTCAATATCCAAAATAGGTCCAGCTGACATGCTGGAGGAGGCGGAGGAGGGGGGACAGGAAGATGCTGGAGTGCAGGCCCCCATTGGTGCACCTGGGGACCACCACGTGGAAAGGGCAGGTGAGGATAGTAAATTGTAACATGGCATCCAGCAAAAACATGTACAACCGTTCAATGTCTTTGTTGTGTGTTGTTGGTTTAAGTTTGTGGAAAGGGTTCTGAGTTTTGTGTTTCTGGTTGTTGTAACCATTTCAATGCCAGAGGAGTACCCAATGCATTCTCAAAATTGTTGTGCACCCCTCTGGCACTGAAATGGGTTAAAGCTCCATACAATTAACTCACCCTTGTGAAAATGTCCTGTATCTCCTCAGGGTAATCACAGGCTGTGTCTGGTGTGGAGGAGGATGAACAACCTCTGGGGGTGTCTGCCTCTGCTCCTGAGGCTATGGAAGGGGAAGAGCATGGTAAGTAAAATCCTAAATTTGCTGTCCCATGTGTGTTCCACCTGTCTCCCCTTCCCTTACAAAAACCCCAAGGTCCCTGTAGTGATCTGTGTTCTTGTCACACATACCTGTGACAGTATCATGGCATGAACAAATATCATTATGTGATTTTTGTTCATGCCATGATCTTGTCATACATGTATGCTTGGCTCCAGGCCATAGCACACACCTACAGTTCCCGTTTGCAGGCTAGCACTAACTTGAGTGTTGGTGGATCAATCACAATGACAGTGATGATCCACCTGTGTCCAAACAAGGCTAAAGGGCAAACCTGACCTGTCAGTTTGTGCATAGCAGGGTTGGTCAATCCTGTACTCAGGCCACAACAATGCCACATGTTTGCTGTGTCCCCTCAAATTAAAGTGGATGTGTCACCTATTTATAACATAGCCTAAATAGTTAGGCTACATACCTAATACTTATAAAATGTTATTACTTTTTTTTTAAGTTTTATTTCTTGTAAATTTAACTTAGAAAGTCTGTCCCCTACCTACTTCAGCATAGACTGCTCTGCCTCTGCTCTGCTGACGGAGGCTTCTGTCTGTAAGCTGGAGTGGTCTCATTGGCTAGATATCAATCTCTGCCACTGAGACCGCTCCAGCTTGCAGACAGAAGCCTCCGTCATTGGAGGAGGGAGGAGAGCAGAGGCAGAGTGACGGATTGCGGTTACAGAGCAGGTAACTGCAGTCTATACGGAAGTAGGTAGGGGACATATTTTCTAAGTTAAATCTATAACAAATAAAACTTAAAAATAAAAAATTAATAACGTTTTAGAAGTATTCGATATGTAGCCTATTTAGGCTATGTTATAAATAAGTGACATATCCACTTTAACACATTTTGTGTGGTGATTCTCAGCAATGGTTCTGTTGTTTAGGATGCACAATCATGTAATCTAACCACCCCAACAGTGCATGTTAGCAGAATGTCAATACTGCTTGTGTTTAAGTGAGCACATCCTGACAACATGCACTGTTGGTGTGGTTAGAGGACATGATTGTGTATCCTAGACAACAGAACCACTGCTGAGAATCACCCTGTTAAATGCATCAAACATCTGTGTGCCAGACAGGTGCTCACTGCTTTGCATTTCTTCTTTCCCCACAGCTGGATCTGATGAAGAACAACAGCAGCAGCCCCCTTCCAGCCAGGAGTACGCAGGGGCCCTGGACGTCCTACATGGGATCTCAGCTGACATCAGGGGCTTACGGCAGCAGCTGGGATACAACATGTGCCGTCAAGAGGCTCTGCTCCAACAAATGTTGGAGCAGAATAGGATGACGCTGGGCCTCCTGACGGAGTATGTGGTGCATTCAGGGCCAGCCCCCACCCCCAGCACCTCCTCATCAGACAGCAGCCTGGCATCATCTGGTGACCTGTCTGCTGCACGTGGTGGTAGGTGCCACCTACCCAGACTGGGGCCTCGCACAAGGGGAGGAAGGAGGCACCCCCACTGACCCCATTCCTTCCAGAGGGGGATTTATCTAATTTTTATTTTGTATTATTATTATTATTATTATTATTATTATTATTAACATGTTTTATTACATTTTACAACTTCAGCATAGTTGTTGTCCATTTATTTCAGATACTACAGGGGGGAGATACACCAAAGTGTTATGAGGAGGTGATGAAGTGGAGATGACCCTTCCAGTGTGATGAACGATCCTTGCCTTCCATCTAGCCAGTGAATCGAGATTTAACCAACCTGTAAGATCTTAGTGCATTGGCTCTATGGGATAATCCAGGAATCGGAGAGTTTAACACATTGGAGAAGTTCCTTATACCTCATCACCATTTGAAAACACCTTAGTGCATAACCCCACTGCTGACCAACTCTTCTGTGTGTGTCTCCAACCCTTGTCTGTCTCCCCTAGAGATTGGAAAAGGGAAGGAGACAGACACAGATTTGCATGAAGGGAAGCTGACAGAGGAGGAGGGTGGCAGAGGGACAGAAAGGGAAGGAGACGGATGGACAGAGAGGGAAGGAGGCGGGTGGACAGAGAGGGAAGGAGGCGGACAGAGGGAATGAATGTAAAGGAGTGAAAGGGAGGTATGTAGACTGACAGGGCTCAATTCAAATGTTGGAGTTGGCTGTTTTTTCTGCCGATGGCATTATTTAGGTGTTAAAGTTAAGAGGTATTTTCATCCATAAGAAATAATGAAAACACCGTACATTGCAATTCAATTGTCTGCGTTAGCTATGAAGATCCGATAAGGGACTAAATTTATTGCAGGAAAGTTAAGACCTACTTTTTTTCTGACTTGTCTCTTATCGCATCTTCAAACAGCTGATGCTGAAACTGAAAGGAAAATAAAGTAAAAAAGAACCTAAGTCCCCAGTGGGTGTATTGATATGGGACCCTAAGCCCCACATCAATACATCCAAGCACTCCAAAACAATGTCAAATGTTAGTAGAATTAACCCCATGAATGCCAGTGGAGTATACTCACCCTGCCGGCACTCATAGGGTTAACCCAACAAAGTAAAAAAAAAAAAATCACATTATAAGTAACACCATTAATCCTGATGTCCAGCAGAGTCCTCAGCATACCGGTCCTCTTCTGTCCTTCTTTCTTCTCTTCTATCTTCACATCTTCTGTCTTCTTTTCTCTTGCTGTAAAACCCCCCAGAAAAGTATAAGTACAATGCATGAATATCCAGCACACTAATTCATAGTTTAACCCCTTGAGTGCTCTCTGGGGCTCAGTAGGGTTAAAGCGGAACTAACACCGCTAACAAACGTCTGTAATAATTCCCTATCTGGCGACTAGCTGCTTAGTAGCGTTAGTCGCCAGAATTATTACCTCTTCATGGAGAAATCTGAAGTGATCCTCGGCTGACAGGCAGGACAGAGCGCGGACATCTTGCCCTAGTGACGTCCATGCGCCTGCGCTGTCAGTCCCTTCCAGAGCCGAATGGCTCCTAGCAATGCCTCCTACAGCCGTCTGGGACTGATAGCGCAGGGGAGCGGATGTCACTAGGGCAAGATGTCCGCGCTCCGTTCTGCCTGTCAGCCGAGGATCATTTCAAATTTCTCCATGAAGAGGTAATAATTCTGGCGACTAGCGCTACTAAGCAGCTAGTTGCCAGATAGGGAATTATTACAGACAACGTTTGTTAGCGGTGTTAGTTCCGCTTTAAAGTATGTATTAGTGTGCCGTCGTTCAAATATTAATATGCCTACATGAATATTAAATGTGAAGTCAAATAAGATATTCAGTAATGTCACTTATAATGCCATCATAAAATATCCCAATAAAATACTTAGCTCAATATTAATCGCTGTGTGCGTCTTCTGAGGCTGAGATGGAGACAGTATCATGCAGCAAAGATCCCCCAATCTTCCGCACGGGCTGATGCCCATTCTACTCTGAGGGAATTGGAATTGAGACTGCCCTTAGATATGGGCAGTCTTACCTCAAATTCCCTCACAGCCATTGGCTGGGATATGCCTATGCACTTCCCTGCCAATCCACTTTGAGCGGGCTGTGCTTTAAACTGATTGGCTGGGAAGTGCGTAAACATATCCCAGCCAATGACTGTGAGGGAACTGGAGGTAAGACTGCCCATATCTAAGGGTAGTCACAATTCCAATTTCCTCAGAGTGGAACGGGCATTGGCCTGTGCGGAAGAAGGAGGGGTGTCTTTGCTGAATGATACTGTCTTCGCTTCAGCCTTAGAGGCCGCACACAGTGATTAATATTAAGCTAAGTATTTAATTGGGATACTTTATGATGGCATTATAAGTGACATTACTGAATACCTTATTTGGCTTAACATTTAATATTCAAATTGGCAATTAATATTTGAACAACGGCACACTAATATATACTTTAACCTCTTTGAGCCCCAGAGAGGTGTGCAACACATTGCTTTGCAATGTGTTGTGTAACCCTCTGGCATTCAAGAAGTTAAACTATGTATTAGTGTGCTGGATATTGCATTGGACTTATACTTTTCTGGGTTGTTTTTACAGCAAGAAGACAGAATATACAAGACAGTAGAGAAAACAGAAGGAGACAGACAGTGGATGACAGGTAAGTGTAACACTGATTAGTTAATGATCTGTGCTTGGCAGTATGTCAGGCACCGATCCTTAGCTTTTTTCCTTTGAAGTTCCCAATACTACCACTATTTTGCGGCATTGCAAATTATTCAAACAAATGACATATATTTTTACAATTTTGCACAGAGACAAAGGTGACTCTCCCTTGTGGTGGCAATAAGGCACCCTGTATGCCTATACAACTATCGTGTCAATCTGAAAAAAATTATTCCGACAAATTATTTCAAATATTTTTAATATTGTTTGTTGCATGTGCCATTTCTGTTGCAGAGGTGAAATACAATATATATAGCATGAGCATCTGTCATTTACCATCTGTATCAAAGGTAATATATTACACAATATGTAACGTGTCATTTACTATATGTAGCAGAGGTGTTATATACATATGGATGTAGCTAAATTAGAAGGAAGAAGGAAAAGTGAGGATGACTTGTGCGGTATACTTTTGAAACATCGCAAAAAACAATATTGCGTGGCTAGAAGCCAATTTAACCATGTTTCATTCTTTAAAATAACGACATGAAAACCTTGTGCTGTATAAAAGATCTAGGTTGTCATGTCGCATAATTAAATGTCTTTATGTACTGGACACAACTCCAAGCATCCTTACCTTGCGTTGCCCAGCTCTCTTTAAAGCAGAACTTCCACGTCTTACAAACATGGCCCCAAATAATTACCCATCTGGCGACTAGCTGCGAATTATAGAGAATTACACATTGACAGGCAGGAAACTGCGAAGACATCTTTCCATACTGACATCTGCGTGCCTGCGCTGTCAGTCCCAGCCTGCTCTAGGAGTAGTGGCTAGGAACCATTCAGCTCCAAAAGGGACTGACAGCGTAGGCATGCAGACGTTAATATGGAAAGATGTCTGAGCGGTTTCCTGTCTGTCAGTCTGGGAGCAATGCTTAATGCTCATTAACCCGGTAATAATTCTGGCAACTAGCTTTACTGAGCAGCTAGTCGCCAGATGGGTAATTATTTGGGGCCATGTTTGTAAGAGGTGGTAGTTCCTCATTTGGAACTGGAGAGGCAGGTGATGAGTTTTCATCAATAGAAGACAGAATTATAGCTTGATAGTGATGATCGAGCACCCCAATGCTCGGGTGTTCGGGTGCTCTGACCGAGCGCCCCCGGAGGCTCGAGTGCTCGGCCGAGCACCCGAGCCCCATTGAAGTCAATGGGAGGACTCGAGCATTACACCAGGCACCCCCTACTCTGATGAGGGGAGGGTGCCTGGTCCATAGGAAAAGGGCAGAAAATGATGGAAACACCACAGAAATGGTTCAGGGACAGCATAGGGAGGATGTCTGGATGCATCTTGGACTCCAACGTCGCTGCTGGGAACAATGTTTCGCCCGTAGTACGCCATTTTTACAGACTGACCGTAAAACACACAAAAAGGAAGATAAAAACGATTTTAGGCGAAAAATTGTTACCAAACAGTATTTGCTGTATATTTACTTGTATATCATCTGCAAATTCTGCAAAAAATGTTATCGATGTTTCGGAACTGGGGCCATGATTAAGAGGGAAACGTGCGCAGAGTAAAGCAGGTGTTCAACGTGGTTATGGCCCGGGTAAGGTACAGCATTCAGGAACGGAGGCCGCAGCTACCACAGGTTTTACAACATGTCCGTTTGCCCTTGTTAAGTCCAAAATTTATAGTCGGAACAGTGGGGTCTGATCCATTCAGTAAAAGTGACGAAGTGACTTAGTGGATGAAGCCAAGAACTACCTTCTGCTCTGTCGAACACCCCAGCCCTATTTAATTCAATGGGAGGACCTGAGGCACTCCGATACAACCTGTATATCACAAAATGGAGGGCCTCATTCACATTGTGGTACAATAGTTCAGGTAGTGGTCCAACACTCATAAAGCCTATGCACTAAGTGAAAGGGCTGCCAAAAATTAGACTGCAATGTCACTCCAATACACCCTTTATTACACATAAAGGAGGGCATCATACACACCCTTGAAAAATTAGGATTAATGGCCTGCTGGTGACCCTCTAAAACATTAGGGGCGAGGGCATGCCGCTAAGCTGACCATCTAAAACATTAGGAATGAGGATCTGCTGCTGAGCCGACCATCTAAAACATTATGGGTGAGGGTCTGCTGCGGAGCTGACCATCCTAAACATTATATGCGAAGGCCCGCTAGTGAGCTGACGCTATAAAACATTATATGAGAGGGCCCGCTAGTGAGCTGACCCAATAAAACGTTATATAAGAAGGCCCGCTGGTGAGCTGACCTATACAAAAATTGTCAAACAGGGCCCGCTGGTGAGCTGGCCCTATATAAAAATTATATCACAGGGCCCGCTGGTGAGCTGGCCCTATATAAAAATTATATCACCGGGTATATGGAAGAGGAGGAGGAGGATGAGAAGATTAAGAGTCAACCATATACCCGTTTTTTGGGTGGAAGGGGTGAATGGGAATACAGAGTATTCCCATCATTGTAAATAACATATCTAAAGTGACTTTATGTTCCCCCGGGGCTTTCCTCCAGTGGAGTGGAGAAGTCAGGGGAAATCCAGGCCTTGTTCATTTTTATAAGTGTCAACCTATCAGCATTTTCAGTGGAAAGGCGGATACGCTTATCTGTTATGATGCCACCAGCAGCACTAAATACCCCCTCAGACAGAACGCTGGCGGCAGGGCAGGCCAGCACCTCCAAGGCGTAGAGTGCCAGTTCATACCACGTGTCCAGCTTGGACACCCAGTAGTTGTAAGGCACAGAGGGATCATTGAGGACGCTGACACGGTCTGCTACGTACTCCTTCACCATCTTCCAAAACTTTTCCCTCCTTGTGACACTAGGCTGCGCATCAGGGTGAGGGTGCTGGCGGGGTGTCATGAAGGTGTCCCACGCCTTGGAGAGTGTTGCCCTGCCTTTGTCGGAACTGCTGTGTGCTCCCCTTTTCTCCCCTTCTCGGTTGGCCAAGGTAGCACGTACTCTGCCGCCAGCGTTGTCAGATGGAAAATTTTGGAGCAATTTTTCGACAAGAACCTTCTGGTATTGCACCATTTTGCTTGTCCTCTCCACCGGAGGAATGAGAGATGAGAAATTCTCTTTGTAGTGGGGGTCCAGAAGGGTGAACACCCAGTAATCCGTGTTGTCTAAAATGCGTATAACGCGTGGGTCACGGGAAAGGCAGCCTAACATAAAGTCAGCCATGTGTGCCAGAGTACCAACAGGCAAGATTTCGCTGTCCTCACCAGGAGGATGACTCTCAATCTCCTCATCCTCTTCCTCCTCTTCTGCCCACCCACGCTGAAGAGATGGAACTAAAGTTCCATGGCTACCCTCTGTAGCGGAGGCAACCGTGTCTTCCTCCTCCTCCTCCTCCTCCTCCGCCTCCTCCAATTGTCGCTGAGAAGACGAAGTGAGGGTGCTCTGGCTATCACCTTGTGTAAGCTCTTCCTCCCGCATTTCCACCTCTTCCACATGCAAAGCGTCGGTTTTAATTGTGAGCAGCGAGCGTTTCAGTAGACACAGAAGTGGGATGGTTACACTGATAATAGCGTTATCGCCGCTCACCATCTGTGTCGATTCCTCAAAATTCCGTAAAACCTCACAGAGGTCTGACATCCATTTCCACTCCTCAGTTCTGATTAGAGGAAGTTGAACGGAGAGGCGACGACTGTGTAACAGCTGGTACTCCACTACTGCCCTCTGCTGCTCACAAAGCCGGGCCAACATGTGGAAGGTGGAGTTCCAGCGCGTGCTCACGTCACACAGCAGCCGGTGAGCTGGCAATTGTAAGCGCTGCTGCAGCTTCAACAGGCTGGCTGAAGCTGTAGATGACTTACGGAAATGTGCACACACGCGGCGCACCTTCGTCAAGAGATCATGCAAATTGGGGTAGGTTTTTAGAAATCGCTGAACCACTAAATTAAATACATGCGCTAGGCATGGTACGTGTGTGAGCTTGCCGAGCTCCAAAGCCGCCACCAAGTTACGCCCATTATCACACACAACCATGCCTGGTTGCAGGTTGAGTGGCGAGAGCCACTGCTCGGTCTGGTGACTAATCCCCTGCAACAGCTCTGAGGCCGTGTGCTGTTTGTCCCCAAGGCAGATCAGCTTCAGCACGGCCTGTTGACGCTTCCCCACTGCAGTGCTACACTGCTTCCAGCTACCGGCTGATGGGTGAGTGGCGCTGCGCGCAGAGAATTCGGAGGTGGAAACGGAGGAGGAGGAGGAGGAGCCAATAACGTAGGTGCTGGCGGAAACCCTGATGGAGGTAGGGCCCGCAATCCTCGGCGTGGGTAGCACCTGTGCCATCCCAGGGTCCGAGTCGCTCCCAGCCTCCACGACATTCACCCAGTGTGCCGTCAGGGAAATGTAGCGTCCCTGGCCACAAGCACTTGTCCATGTGTCAGTCATTAAGTGGACCTTCCCAGTAACTGCGTTGGTCAGGGCACGGGTGATGTTACGGGACACATGGTGGTGTAAGGCGGGGACGGCACACCGGGAAAAGTAGTGGCGGCTGGGGACTGCGTACCGAGGGACAGCTGCTGCCATAAGGCTGCGGAAGGACTCAGTCTCCACAAGCCTAAATGGCAGCATTTCGATGGCCAGTAATTTTGAAAGGTGTGAGGTTAGTGCTATGGCCTGTGGGTGGGTGGCTGGGTATTTTCGCTTGCGCTCAAATGCCTGGGGTAACGACATTTGGACGCTGCGCTGGGACAGGGAAGTGGATGTGGTCACTGATGGTGCTTCAGATGGTACAGGTGCAGGGCGGGAGGTATGCGGGCCTGCGCCTTCGACAGGCGATTGGCCGGCACCGAAAACAGGGGAAGAGGAGGCAGTGGTGTGGCCTGCAGACACAGATTGGCGATCCGGGCGTTCCTCCCACTTATTACGGTGCTTGGATGCCATGTGTCGGATCATGCTGGTGGTGGTGAGGTTTCTAGTGTTCATGCCTCGGCTCATTCTGGTGTGGCACAGGTTGCAAACTACAATTTTTTTGTCGTCCGCACTTTCCTTAAAAAAACGACATACCGCGGAACACCTAGCCCTTGGCAAGGGAGATTTACGCAAGGGGGTGCTCCGTGGAACATTTGCGGGCCGGTTTGGTGCGGTCCGCCTTCTTTCTTTAGCCACACCACTGCCTCTTCCAGCCTGTTGCGGTGCTGCAGATGGCTCACCCTCAGGACTGCTGTCATCGCTCGGCTCTCCACCTTCCCAGGTGGGGTCAGTGACCTCATCGTCCACCAAGTCCTCCTCCACTTCTTCACTCTGATCATCCTCCTCATTTCTTGATCCCACCACATACTCAGTCATTGACAACTGTGTATCATCCTCCTCATCAAGGTCTTGAGACAGTAATAGTGGTTGATTTGATGGCAACTGTGTCTCATCATCATCATCATCCACTTCCTTTGACCTTAAATGCCGTTCCCCTCTGTCATCTTCTTGTGATTGGGTACCCTCTAGAGGTTGTGAATCAGGGCACAAGATCTCATGTTTCTCTGCAAGCATGCTTGGAGAGAGGTTCAAATGAAGGATTGGTGATGAGACGAGCTCCTCACTATATCCCAGTGTGGGATCACTTCTTTGGCCAGACCCTCTATGGTGGGAGGAAGGATGATCAGGGTGAGGATTGTGTTGACCAGACTCTTGGCTACTGAGAGTGGACTTGGTGGAAGACAGGGTGGTGCTTAACCGACTGGAAGCAGTATCAGCTGAAATCCAACCGACCACCTGTTCGCAGTGGTCTGACCTCGAGAGTGATGTCCTGCGACGCCCTGTAAACTGAGACATGAAGCTAGGTATGGTGGATGTCTTTCTTTCTTGTGCTCTGGCACCAGGCACAGTTTCTACGCGTCCTGACCCGCGCCCTGAACTATCAGGATCACGTCCACTTCCCCGTCCCTTTTTACCCGCCTTCTTCATATTACACGGAATATGTGCTGCTAATCTGCGGCTAGGCACAGTGAACGGAATATGTGACGTTTATTTTTTAAACTTTGCACACTAAACAGAATGTGCTGCTAATCTGCAACTTTGCACACTAAACAGAATGTGCTGCTAATCTGCGGCTAGGCACAGTGAACGGAATATGTGACGTTTATTTTTTAAACTTTGCACACTAAACAGAATGTGCTGCTAATCTGCGGCTAGGCACAGTGAACGGAATATGTGACGTTTATTTTTTAAACTTTGCACACTAAACAGAATGTGCTGCTAATCTGCAACTTTGCACACTAAACAGAATGTGCTGCTAATCTGCAACTTTGCACACTAAACAGAATGTGCTGCTAATCTGCGGCTAGGCACAGTGAACGGAATATGTGACGTTTATTTTTTAAACTTTGCACACTAAACAGAATGTGCTGCTAATCTGCAACTTTGCACACTAAACAGAATGTGCTGCTAATCTGCGGCTAGGCACAGTGAACGGAATATGTGACGTTTATTTTTTAAACTTTGCACACTAAACAGAATGTGCTGCTAATCTGCAACTTTGCACACTAAACAGAATGTGCTGCTAATCTGCGGCTAGGCACAGTGAACGGAATATGTGACGTTTATTTTTTAAACTTTGCACACTAAACAGAATGTGCTGCTAATCTGCAACTTTGCACACTAAACAGAATGTGCTGCTAATCTGCGGCTAGGCACAGTGAACGGAATATGTGACGTTTATTTTTTAAACTTTGCACACTAAACAGAATGTGCTGCTAATCTGCGGCTAGGCACAGTGAACGGAATATGTGACGTTTATTTTTTAAACTTTGCACACTAAACAGAATGTGCTGCTAATCTGCAACTTTGCACACTAAACAGAATTTGCTGCTAATCTGCGGCTAGGCACAGTGAACGGAATATGTGACGTTTATTTTTTAAACTTTGCACACTAAACAGAATGTGCTGCTAATCTGCAACTTTGCACACTAAACAGAATGTGCTGCTAATCTGCGGCTAGGCACAGTGAACGGAATATGTGACGTTTATTTTTTAAACTTTGCACACTAAACAGAATGTGCTGCTAATCTGCAACTTTGCACACTAAACAGAATGTGCTGCTAATCTGCGGCTAGGCACAGTGAACGGAATATGTGACGTTTATTTTTTAAACTTTGCACACTAAACAGAATGTGCTGCTAATCTGCAACTTTGCACACTAAACAGAATGTGCTGCTAATCTGCGGCTAGGCACAGTGAACGGAATATGTGACGTTTATTTTTTAAACTTTGCACACTAAACAGAATGTGCTGCTAATCTGCAACTTTGCACACTAAACAGAATGTGCTGCTAATCTGCGGCTAGGCACAGTGAACGGAATATGTGACGTTTATTTTTTAAACTTTGCACACTAAACAGAATGTGCTGCTAATCTGCGGCTAGGCACAGTGAACGGAATATGTGACGTTTATTTTTTAAACTTTGCACACTAAACAGAATGTGCTGCTAATCTGCAACTTTGCACACTAAACAGAATGTGCTGCTAATCTGCGGCTAGGCACAGTGAACGGAATATGTGACGTTTATTTTTTAAACTTTGCACACTAAACAGAATGTGCTGCTAATCTGCAACTTTGCACACTAAACAGAATGTGCTGCTAATCTGCGGCTAGGCACAGTGAACGGAATATGTGACGTTTATTTTTTAAACTTTGCACACTAAACAGAATGTGCTGCTAATCTGCAACTTTGCACACTAAACAGAATGTGCTGCTAATCTGCGGCTAGGCACAGTGAACGGAATATGTGACGTTTATTTTTTAAACTTTGCACACTAAACAGAATGTGCTGCTAATCTGCAACTTTGCACACTAAACAGAATGTGCTGCTAATCTGCGGCTAGGCACAGTGAACGGAATATGTGACGTTTATTTTTTAAACTTTGCACACTAAACAGAATGTGCTGCTAATCTGCAACTTTGCACACTAAACAGAATGTGCTGCTAATCTGCGGCTAGGCACAGTGAACGGAATATGTGACGTTTATTTTTTAAACTTTGCACACTAAACAGAATGTGCTGCTAATCTGCAACTTTGCACACTAAACAGAATGTGCTGCTAATCTGCAACTTTGCACACTAAACAGAATGTGCTGCTAATCTGCGGCTAGGCACAGTGAACGGAATATGTGACGTTTATTTTTTAAATTTGTGCCCCCCCAAACAAAATATAACTGCTGCCCCCACACACAACAGTCCTAAAAAGGACTTTTGGGTCTTTCAAGAGTTCAAAAACACTTTTCTTCTCCCTACACTGACTTTCCCTTCCTATCCTCATCTCTCCCTGGCTAAGACTGAGCCGAACTCGCTGGTCAGGTGCTATACAGCACCCGATCACGGGTTCTGGAAAGCCAATCAGTGTAATGCCAGCAGCCAACATGGCTGCTGGCATTACACTGATGTCAGAGCCTCCCCGCACGTTTATTGGCTGCTCAGCAGCCGCGAAACGTGCGGGGAGGAGACCCGAACATGGCGGGCGAGCACATGCGGTACTCGTACGAGTACCGCCATGTGCCGAGCAGAGCGATGCTCGAGCCGAACCAAGCTTCGGCCGAGCATGCTCGCTCATCACTATAGCTGGAGAAACATGATGAGTACTATGGGCAGCTGTGGAAAAATTACACTCAGGAGAATAATCAATGTCAGTGGAAAAATCAAGCTTAGCAGGCCTTGATCCCTCATATTCTTCTTCTACCTCTTGTAGTTTTGGACAGGAAGAAAAATCATCAGCAGCAGATTTTGGGGAGAGCTGATGAATTCCCTCTTCTGCCTGCTGGCTACAGGGAAATGGTAAACTATCTCCCTCAATAACCTTTTATGGAGAAGATATGCTCTCAGTGTCAGTGACAGTGGTGGCAAGAGAAATTTTCTCAAAATACTCCAATAATTCAAGTTTGGGCTGCTTACACGGACGTTCGCTGTAAAACTCCCGCATTGATACTGCCCGCAGTTTCCCACGAGTAGTGTTTATGTTCAACACACAAGGTGTCCCCAGGTTTATAGAACTGGCTGTACCAGAGGTGTGAGGGAACTGGCAGTGGCAATAGTCATTGTGCAGGTGGTTCTGGGGGGATCATCATGAAACAGCTGACGAGAGACAGGTGACGGCCTCTTTGTGGTCTTAGAGGAGGAACTGGACCTCTCTACCTTGCTAGTTGAGGTAGAACGACCTGCAGTTCCCTTCTTTCTAGTTTTTTGTTTGGACTGCTGCTGCTGAGACTGACTAGTACTACTCAAAGTACTCTTCTTTCCCCACTTGCTGCTGCTAGCTCTGCTTGAAAGCAACGGCACTGTGGTGGTGTTGGTGGTTGCTGGGTCACTGCATCTGGTACCAAGATGAGGAATATCAGGTTGTTCACTAGGACTCAAATCCATTACGGATAGGTAGGTAGTGAACTATTATAGTTTTACAACTTTAAAACCTGCCCACACGACAACTGTGACACTGGCAGTGTGACTCTGAAGATTATTCAAACAAATAACAGATTCAAATGTATCAGAACTTGGGGTATTGAAAAATGATTTCTCTGAGGTTTAATGAGAGATCACCAAAAAGCAAACTGCTCTTAAACTGACAAAATAGTCACAATGGTATTTAATACAAAGAGCAGATTACTTAAATTCCACAATACCCATTTCACTATTGTAACAAAGCCTGATCGTAAGTTGTCCCTAAAAATATCTTGATACGTGGCTTGATCCCATCTCACTTTTGTCTTCATATTAATTAATTAAAATCAAAATGTTATAGTAAACTAAATGCTCAGTTTAGAAGCAAATCCGGTTTAAGTCTCTTCATAAGAAAACATATTGTGCAACAGATGTTAATGCCAGTTATTGACCACAGGGATTTATTATATGCTTTTGAGCCACAAATCCATATTTTGAAACTCATAATTGTTTAGCATTTATTATGCCACTTTGTCCTGCAATGTAATTACACTAACCATTATTGTGATATGTTTAAACAACTATCTGGCTAATGCTCAAATCCAGACATACCCTTCACCTTTCTTGCCTAGTTTAGTACCACATCTCTGGAAAGCCAACAGACTACCTGAGCAGTATGCTCACTCTGGCTCTTCATACTAACTATAACCTCCGCTCAACTACCAGCAACTCACTGACTATCCCAAACTACAAGAAAGAAGCAGGTCGGCCTGCCTTCTCATACAGAGATCCGCAAGCCTGGAATAACATACCTGAAAAAAACAGACCTTCTCCCATTTTGAAATCCCTGAAACAATCTTTTTATTCATATTTAACAACAACATATAACTGTATATAAAGGTTAATGACAGATATATAATATAGATAGATATATAGATAGATAGATAGATAGATAGATAGATAGATATGCTTTGTTTTTGTTTCTATGTGTGTACATATGTAACTTCATATTGTAAATACTCTGCAGGACATACATGAAAATGAAAGAAGTCTCATTTGTATTCGTAAAACACTTTCACATGGTGACACCTACATAGTGATGATGCATTGGATATGTTTCCAGAGCAGGAAGGCAAGCCTTTCAGACAGATGACTATTGCCTTGCACAAATGTTCTAAAGTTCAGTAAGCTGCAGCTTACCTGTGCTCATGTAGAATGCATTATCACTGAAGCAAGGCTTACTAGAACCATGGGTAGGCCGTTCACCCTGCATGCAATGAAAATATGATATTCATCTCAAGCTCTGTTGATTGGCTGACCCATGTGAGCATCAGCCAACAATATTTGCTGGATAATCACGTATGCAGGCTGTCTGCCATGTCTCCCTGCAACAGACCTGGTATGGGAAAGCAGGAGTTCAGGAGACTTCTGATCTGATCTAAAGATTTGACTAATTAAAATTTTCACTTTTATCAGTCTGATGGTGATTTAACAAATTGAAAAACACTAAAGGCCGTATGCAAAAAAAAGCAAAAGTGGTGCAATTCTGGGGCACGCCAGATGGAATACAGTGGAAGCAATAAAAATGCCCTATGATTTAATTGGTTCTTTTAGAGGTCTCCAACATATTGCAAAAGAGCAGAAAACCTGTTTTTAACCCCTTAAAGGGATAGTAATACCTAAAATGTAAAAAAAAATATGTTGTAGGGTTTATCCCCCTGAGTAAAACAAGAGTACTCCCACTGCTGAAAGATGTTTCATTCAAAAGTTATTAATTTTCAAAGTTGAATTTTTTAGGTGCGATATCACAGTGGCCTGAAATTGTACAGTGGCGCTGTTGCTACACGATCCTATGGACAGCTCTGGTCTCAGGACCATAAATCTCCATAGGATGGTGTAGCAACAGCGCCACTGTACAATTTCAGGCCACTGTGATATTGCACCTAAAAAATTCAACTTTGAAAATTAATAACTTTTGAATGAACCATCTTTCAGCAGTGGGAATACTCTTGTTTTACTCAGGGGGATAAACCCTATAACATATTTTTTTTTACATTTTAGGTATTACTATCCCTTTAAGAACCAGCCACTTGCAGGACAGGCACTTAAAGGGATAGTAATGTTTCATAATAAAAGCAGCTCTAATTAATCATCATAGTATTTGGACTTTGGAGAGTGTTATTTCAATTCTGTCAGAGTTGTAGTTCAAGAATAATTCAATGACAAAGTATCCCCCTCGCGCCCCTTTTACTGATGTAACACTGCTCAGCCAGATCAGAAGGGAGGTGCCCAGGTAGACTGCAGAGAGGGACAATCTTCAATTAAGATAAGGGAAAAAACTGAAAAACTTGTCAAGGGGGGCAGGGCTTTCATTGTTGTCATAGGAAGAAAATTGTCCCCTTCTGTTATCTGTCTGGTCTATGGACTGGATTCCACATCTGAGAAGAGATGGCTTACACTAGGTGAAAGGGGCGGGAGGGGAAACTTTGCTTGTGAATATCTCTCAAACCATAAAGGTTTGAGAGATAAGACTTACATCATTCTTCATGTTTTTTTAATGTCTACAAAATAAAATAAAGATAAAACGAAGTATTACTATCCCTTTAAGGACCACAGATGTTTATTTTTTTTTTGGCTTATCTAATTCAGAGCTCCCCTAATGGCGTGCGGCAGCATGGAGAGACCTGAAAGCCATGACGGTTTTGGCACGTTATGGGTCCTTATTGCACATCCAACCCATGACGTGCCAGCAACATCTTTGGTCCTTAAGGGGTTAATGAAAAATACTTTATACTACTTTTCCTGCTAAGTAAACAAAGTTGCCCCACTGCTGGGTGATATATGTTTAAAAAATTATTACAGTTTAAACTTTTTTTTAATCAAACTTAGCAACCACAACAGTCCAAAAGACAATTTTTGTGTGATAAACTGGAGACGCCATCTCTGCTTTCTCACCTCTTTATCATACCTTAGTGAATCTACCCCCTTGAGTCATATTGACTGTGGCTCTCCTTAGTATGTGATAGGAAAAACACTTTTTTTCATAAGTTTACTGCTCTGCACACCACTTTGACTTTCAAAGGGTTAAATATGCATTCCTAACATCCTGTTTACCGTACAGACTGATGTGTCACAGCAATGACCAAGGTGAGCAGAATGGAAACATCAAGCATCTCAGGAAGAGGTGAAATATTCATTGAACCGTACAGAGAACCTGCGTACCGTAGCAATATACAGCCAGCCAGATGACTTGACAGCATGTAAATAAATAATAGTCTTGAGAAGTTCCATGCTAGGAAAATAAAGAACCTGAAAGATTAGCAGCTGGCAAACCTGACAGACTGGCTTCTAGCATTAAGGAGAGGCGGAGGTTGCATCCTGTCATGTATTCAGACACGCCACTAATGCTTAATTGATAGACATGCTTAGAAATAACCAAGATGCTTACACAAGGAGTGGCATTCCTAACCCCTCTGGATGCTAGGAATGTCCCTAATGATTTTCCAAACGTTAGCTTCTGAGGGATGAAAATGTCCCCTTCAAATAAATGTATTTCATTTTAAAAGTAATTAAAATAACTACCTACACAGAATGTGGTACTAGCCATTTGTTTGTAATATAAATAGTTTTTAGTAAATTAACCTTTAACCCTTTGAGTGCCAGAGGGGTAGCCAGCGCATTGCGTTGGCTACCCCTCTGGCACTCAAAGGGTTAATTGTTGGTGGCATCGTATAGTTCTTTATGTTAAAGTGGATGTGTCACCTATGGACAACATTGCATAAATAGGCTACTTATCAAATACTATGAAAACGGTATTCATTTTTTATTTAAAGTTTTGATTTTGTGTAAATTTAACTTACAAAGTCTGGGCTGGAGCTGCTTCCGCATAGACTGCGTTTACCTGCTCTGTAATCACAGTCCGTCGCTCTGCCTCTGCTCTCCTCCCTCCTCCGATGATGGAGGCTTCTGTCTGTAAGCTGGAGCGATCTCATTGGCAGAAATCGATATCTAGCCAATGAGACCACTGCAGCTTACAGACAGAAACCACTGTCATCGGAGTTAGGAGGAGACCAGAGGCAGAGCATCGGGCTGCAGTTTATGTGGAAGTAGCTGCAGTCCAGACTTTGTAAGTTAAATTTACACAAAATCAAAACTTTAAATAAAAAAATGAATACCGTTTTAGTAGTATTTGATATGTAGCCTATTTATGAGATGTTGTCCATAGGCGACACATTCACTTTAAAGGGATAGTAATACTTCGTTTTAACTTTATTTTATTTTGTAGGCATTAAAAAAACATGAAGAACGATATAAGTCTTATCTCTCAAACCTTTATGGTTTATGTGATATTCACAAGCAAAGTTTCCCCTCCCGCCCCTTTTTCCTAGTGTAAGCCATCTCTTCTCAGATGTGAATCTGGTTGTAAGACCAGACAGATAACAGCAGGGGACAATTTTCTTTGTATGAAAACAATGAAAGCCCTTCCCCCCTTGACAAGTTTTTCAGCTTTTTCTCTTATCTTAATTGAAGATTGTCCCTCTCTGCAGTCTGCCTGGGCACCTCCCTTCTGATCTGGTGGAACGGGGGGGGGGATACTTTGTTTGGAAATATCTCTGAAACCATAAAGCAGAGGCGGACTGACCATCGGGCAATTCGGTCACGGACCGAGGGCCCGCGACCGAAAGGGGCCCGCCGCCACCAGCCATGAAAATGTCTCCCCAGTCCCCTCTCCCGTTTATTTCCATTGCCCGCTGTGTAGGGGCCCGCTGCAGGCGCACTGCTCGCATGACCAGGCCCATCACACCCTTGCCACTTGACTGCATTAACTGTTGACCAGCGCTGTAGTAATACAGAGCACTGGGAGATGACATCATCTCCCAGTGCTCTGTATTACTGAGAACAGCGCGGGAGCTTCAACTCTGTGCCAGAGGAGGCACAGATCGCTTATGTTGCCACACCACTAGACCACCAGGGACTCGAGGTAGGGGCATTGTTAATATATGTATGGGGGCAATGTAGAGATTAAGGGGCAATGTGGAAGGGACATTGTGAATATATGCTGGCAATGTGGAACTGAACTTGGGACATTGTGGAGATTGAGGGGCATTGTGGAGATGGGGGACAATGTGATGATTGAGGGGCATTGTGGAAGGGATATTGTGGAGATTGAGGGGCATTGTGGAGATGATGGCAATGTGATGATTGAGGGGCATTGTGGAAGGGATATTGTGGAGATTGAGGGGCATTGTGAAGATAAGGGGGCAATGTGGATGGGACATTGTGAAGATATGGGGGCAATGTGGAGATTGAGGGACAATGTGAAGATTGAGGGGCATTGTGGAATGGACAATGTGAAGATTGAGGGGCATTGTGGAAGGGACATTGTGAAGATATGGGGGCAATGTGGAGATTGAGGGGCATTGTGAAAGGGAAATTGTGGAGATTGAGGGGCAATGTGGAGATATGGGGGGGAATGTGGAAGGGGCAGATACTGTATGTCATGGGGGCTACTGCATGGCCTGGGGGGGGGTTACTGCATGGCCTAGGTGGGTAATGGATGGCCTGGGGGTTAATGGATGGCCTTTGGGACACTGGATGGGGGGGGGTAATGGATGGCCTGAGGGTGTGTGTGTGTAATGGATGGCCTGAGGGTGTGTGTGTGTGTGTGTGTAATGGATGGCCTGAGGGTGTGTGTGTGTGATGGATGGCCTGAGGGTGTGTGTGTGTGTGTGTGTGTGTGTGTAATGGATGGCCTGAGGGTGTGTGTGTGTGTGTGTAATGGATGGCCTGAGGAGGTGTGTATAATGGATTTCCTGAGGGAGGGTGTAATGGATTTCCTGAGGGGGGTACTGGATGGCCTGGAGGGGGTTACTGGATGGCCTGGAGGCCCCCCAGGCCATACAGTACCCCAGGCCACCACACATGGGAGGTGGGGCCGATGATGTCATGGGGAGGGGCCGATGATGTCATTGGACAGGGGGCCCAGACCTCTTTTTGGACCAGGGGCCCTGGGTCCTGTCAGTCCGCCCCTGCCATAAAGGTTTGAGAGATAAGACTTATATCATTCTTCATGTTTTTTTAATGCCTACAAAATAAAATAAAGTTAAAATGAAGTATTACTATCCCTTTAACTGGTCTGTGGACTGTGCCACTATTACCACATACTGTGCTATGAGTGAGTCTAGGCAGAACCCACACATTGAAGGCATTTCTAATAGCACAGTGAGTGTTTGGGTTGGTCTCACACTGAACTCATTAATATTTTGTGCCAGAAGATAAAATAAAGTAGCATACATTTCTCAAAATTATTTATTTTACAGAAAAAAGCTCCTAAAAATATACAAGCAGATGTTAATTCTCTGTAAAACAGTTATGCAGAAAGGAAATAAGGAGCAATCCTGGAGCAAACCAACTTCACCATAGGAGCCAAATTAAAGCTCCCCAAATTCTAATTGATTTAGAAGGGGGTTTCTGATTAGGATATGTTAGCATTGCTCTAACTCCCTAAAAGAGAAGTTCTTCTATAACCCCTTGGATCAGTGGTTCTTTGTTGTGCCACAGACATCTACTCAGGGTGCCCCTTCTTTTCTTTTGTTTTTTTTTTTAATTCAAATTTTTTATTAAAGTTTTGCAGAGTAAATGACAGAAGAGAATAACAAAATTAACAAAAAGAGAAACACGGTAGTCATGAGAAAATAACAAATTGCATGGATAAAACAGAAATAAGGACTAAAGTATAGCAACAAAATGGGTAGCAGTACATGAGAAGGTATACAGGAAGAAGAAAGAAAGAAAAAAAAAAGGGGGGGGGAGAAGGGGGAAGGGGAGGAAGGGGGCGGGGTTCAATAGGGAAGGGAAGACAACACCTGGAGCTCTGACCAGTTGGGTTCAATGAAGGAGCAAGTCACAATGAAAGTCAGGGGGAACCACAGAGTCTATCTAAGGGCCCCAAACTTGGAGATAAGAGGAGGAGGAGGCATGAAGGTAAGCCGTCATTTTCTCCATAAGGAGTAAACTCCAAATCCTCCCGTGCCCCTTCTTTTCTATAAAGACTTTGAAAGTATATGAATTTTGAGATTCAGATACATATTTATGGAAATTGTTATATACAATAGGTTTGTTTTTGTTATTTTTGTTGTAAGACCTAAAATAAGTATATACTTATGTATCTGTACTTTGACAAATGTTAGGTGTGCCCCCAAAATTAGAGACTGCATGTTAGGGTGCCTTAAAGAGTAACTATCACCTTCATAATATTGCCCTTCAATGCTTTACTAATGTAGCGATAGGCAAAGCCATACTGTTATTATTATGAAAAAGTGTACGTTATTAAAGAAAATAAACTTCTTCTGTAGGCACCCAGGGCAGAGAGCTTACAAGAGAAGGTCTGCGTGCCTGCGCCTTCAGCAGTTTCCGTTACCTTAATGTAACCAAAGGACGATACCACCAATCCGGACAGTGCACGGGACAGACATAGCAGACTCAGAGGTACCTTACCTTTAAGACGTCTGGGGTGTTGTCCACTTAATAATGCAGACTTTTTCAGCATAATAACAGTATGGCTTTACCTATCATCACATTAGGAAAGGATTGGGGGTCAATATTAAGAAGGTGATAGTTCCGCTTTAAGCAAAAAAGGGTTGAGAACCACTGCCTTGGATGCTGTAGACGTCTCCAACAATGCATTAACATCAGGGGGTTCACAGTTCAATCATGTAACAGTTGCTGTCTCCAGTGAATGAGCCAGTAGCTGTGTCTAGGAATCTTACAGCAGCAGTCATGACTTGCAAGCTCCAGCAGTAAAATTTTAATAAACGTACACGTCTTTACATCTTCTGGTTGATTGTGTTTACATTTCTTCCTGACAAGCTGATCACTCATAATGTCAGCTGACATTTCACAGACACAAGGAGAATGTGTAAAAAATATTCAGAAGGTTATAAATCCTCAGGAGCTCACTGGCTGCCAGAGGAACTTGCAACGCATTATGAGGATATGGGCTACGGGGTCCACTAGTGAAAGAATAATGTCATTCTATTTAAAGAAACAATGGAGGAGCAATCTAATGGAATCACTGAAAATGCTAGTGTCATGGAATCTGATAATTAAATATGAAATAAATTGAAGGTTATTCTGTCTATCCATCCATCAATCTATCTATATATCATCTCTGTCTATCTGTATATTTATGTTCATCCATCCATCTATGTCTGTCTGTCCATCCAGCCACCCATCTACGTATGTCTGTCAGTTCGGCCATTAATCCATGTCCATACATAGAGCCAACCAATGTATTTATGTCTATACATCCATGTTTGTCTATCACACTGTCCATCATCCATGTCTATATGTCTGTCCATCTTTCCATCATTTATCTATATATCCATCTATCATCCATATTTATTAGTTATTAATTTTGTTATTATTTTAAGACTCCATTGCATTTAGAGGTGAGCCAATCAATTCTTTAAGTTCAGTATTCTTCTGGACTTTGCTCTTTATTAGTGATGAGCGAGCGTGCTCGGCCGATGCTCGGATCGGCTCGAGCATCGCTCTGCTCGGCACATGGCGGTACTCGTCGAGTACCGCCATGTGCTCTCCCGCCATGTTCAGGTGGCGGGGATCTGTGCCGGAAGAGGCACAGATCCGAAGACGCTCCGCTGGACCACCAGGGACTGGAGGTACGGGGGCATTGCGGAGATGAAGGGGGCATTGCGGAGATGAAGGGGGACATTGTGGAAGAGGGGCATAGACTCTATGCCCCTCTTCCACAATGTCCCCCTTCATCTCCGCTATGCCCGTCTTCCACAATGTCCCCCTTCATCTCCGCTATGCCCCTCTTCCACAATGTGCCCCTTCATCTCCGCTATGCCCCTCTTCCACAATGTCCCCCTTCATCTCCTCTATGCCATAGAGGAGATGAAGGGGGACATTGTGGAAGAGGGGCATAGCGGAGATGAAGGGGCACATTGTGGAAGAGGGGCATAGCGGAGATGAAGGGGCACATTGTGGAAGAGGGGCATAGCGGAGATGAAGGGGGACATTGCGGAGCTGAAGGGGGCATTCGGAGATGAAGGGGGCATAGCGGAGATGAAGGGGGCATTGACCAGGCACCCTCCCCTCATCAGAGCAGGGGGTGCCTGGTGTCGCCCCATTCATTTCAATGGGGCTCGGGTGCTCGGCCGAGCACTCGAGCCTCAGGGGGTGCTCGGTCAGAGCACCCGAGCACCCGAGCATCCGGGTGCTCGCTCAACACTACTCTTTATTAGTTCCTGAAATGTTTCACAAACCAGGTGTTTTGGTGTGTCATGTGTTATTTTAACCAACAGGATCACAGGATAGTGAACACATTATGTAAGAAACAACAAATAGTGCAGCTTCATGTAGCATCTCTGTCAAATGGAATCAGTTCCTGTATGGGACGCCAAGCAGGCGTGCAGTATTTACTGGGTGGGTGGTGGACTTGGGAGTTTAAAAAGTCAATGGACCATGAGATCAAAGACAGAAGTAAAGGAATTCTGGGGCAAGCAGTAGGGAACAAATAACACTTTCTACTGATTTAAGTAGGGTTTTAAGCCCTGATATCTAGACTTCAGTGGATAACAGAGAAAAAAAGAAAAAGAAGACAGCACACCAGAGATCTAAGTGTAGTGTTCAGGATTAATAACAACACTATGTCATACGTATCATAGTGGGTAATCAGAAACAAATATTTATTATTAAGGATCAAAAAGTATATTTAACCCCTTAATGACCGGGGGATCTGTGCCATGACGCAACTGAACGTCCACGGAGCATTTTTTTTTTTCTTTTTCTGGTTCCAGACTCCCCAAACGGCGTGCAGCCGCGGGGGGAGCCCCGGAACTCCATGACGGTCATAGTACGTCATGGGTCATTTAGTCTGATCGACCCTTGATGTACTATGACCGTCAAGGGTCATTAAGGGGTTAAACTGCATATCTTAACAGTAGATTACATGAACAATGCACATATAAAAAAGGCCATAAAAATGGAGGCAATAAAGCTCGGGAAATGCCCGGAATGTAAATGTAAAATACACAGGTAGTATCTAAAAGCAGTTTATAAAATATATATAAAAAAGGGCTATGCACAGCTTCTGGGAAGGATCGGATAATAGTAGTATGAGGTGGTACAAACACTATAGGATAATTGTTTTCAGTATAGTCATAACGGGTGAATTATAGTCAGAAAGATGATGTATAACAATACAGGAGAACTGACAATGAGTGTTTGGGGTACACAATTCCCCACATAGATATCTGCTCACCAGAGCTCTCCTAATATCAGGCTGATAATCACAGGTATGTTTTCTGCTCATAGGATTGACCCTTGTCGACATGCACATCAAAATCAAACACTCGCAGCTGTCTTCCCACTGTAGACCTCGGGTTGTCGGACTCCTCTGGGTACTCTTGGTGTTCCGCGCCTTAGTCAATGGTGAAGCAGGTATCTTGATTGTGATCAATCAGTCTTTATTCCACAAGCTTTTAATTTTAGTAATAAGATTGTTCCTTAAAGTGGATTTTGATGTGCATGTTGACAAGGGCCGATCCAGGGAGCAGAAAACCATACCTGTGATTATAAGCCTGTTATTAGGAGAGCTCTGGTGAGCCGATATCTATATATACTTTCTTGATCCTTAATAATGAACATTTGTTTCAGATTATCCACTCTGATACCTGTAAAACAGTGTTGTTACTAATCCCGAACACTACACTTAGATCTCTGGTGTGCTGTCTTCTTTTTCTTCTCTATATGAATCCTGCTCGAGTGGACTCCAGGCACCTAACAGCAGCACAAAGAAACTAACCTATACTCAAGGACTGTAAACCACAGTGACTAATACCATTCATCTGGGTGTTGTCATTCATCATTCATCGTCCCCTATAATGAACTAATCCATGCTTCATTACATCTACTAATTTAAACGGACTTCGGTCTCTAATGTATGGTGAACTCTGACATTGATATTCTTATCTATTGATTAGTGTTGAGCGAGCATGCTCGGCCGATGCTCGGATCGGCTCGAGCATCGCTCTGCTCGGCACATGGCGGTACTCGTACGAGTACCGCCATGTGCTCGCCCGGCATGTTCGGGTGGCGGGGATCTGTGCCGAAGGAGGCACAGATCTGAAGACGCTCCGCTGGACCACCAGGGACTGGAGGTAGGGGGCATTGCGGAGATGAAGGGGGCATTGCGGAGATGAAGGGGGCATAGCGGAGATGAAGGGGGACATTGTGGAAGAGGGGCATAGAGGAGATGAAGGGGGACATTGTGGAAGAGGGGCATAGCGGAGATGAAGGGGGACATTGTGGAAGAGGGGCATAGCGGAGATGAAGGGGGACATTGTGGAAGAGGGGCATAGAGGAGATGAAGGGGGACATTGTGGAAGAGGGGCATAGCGGAGATGAAGGGGGACATTGTGGAAGAGGGGCATAGCGGAGATGAAGGGGGACATTGTGGAAGAGGGGCATAGAGGAGATGAAGGGGGACATTGTGGAAGAGGGTCATAGAGGAGATGAAGGGGGACATTGTGGAAGAGGGGCATAGCGGAGATGAAGGGGGACATTGTGGAAGAGGGGCATAGAGGAGATGAAGGGGGACATTGTGGAAGAGGGGCATAGCGGAGATGAAGGGGGACATTGTGGAAGAGGGGCATAGCGGAGATGAAGGGGGACATTGTGGAAGAGGGGCATAGCGGAGATGAAGGGGGACATTGTGGAAGAGGGGCATAGCGGAGATGAAGGGGGCATAGCGGAGATGAAGGGGGACATTGCGGAGATGAAGGGGGGCATTGACCAGGCACCCTCCCCTCATCAGAGCAGGGGGTGCCTGGTGTAATGCTCGTGTCGCCCCATTCAATTCAATGGGGCTCGGGTGCTCGGCCGAGCACTCGAGCCTCAGGGGGTGCTCGGTCAGAGCACCCGAGCACCCGAGCATCGGGGTGCTCGCTCAACACTACTATTGATCACTATAAGATCCTGTATTTTATTTTATATTTATGACCTGTGTTTGACTTTTAACTTCATAATTCTATACATGTCAGTTGAGTACTTCCATTTGCTTGAATTTATCAGTGTTTTGCTTATACCTGATATCTAGACATGTGCGAATTCATTCAGAGACATTCGGATTTCGTCGAAAATGGGGTCATTCGGAGACATTCGGCCAATCCGAAACTCAAGAGTCATTCGGAAAAAATGATCCGACTCAGAACAGCCCAGGTCCGAAATCGACACATTTCCAAAAGTTTTGACTACTTTTGACCAGGACTTTTTTGTACTTCCTGTGCGCGCTCAATTACTTTCCCTCCATAATTTTCCCTCCATGTCTCCAGTCCAATTCCAATCTCCGTTTCATGCACTACTTCCCTCTTTTGTCTGTATTCGAATAGCCTTCTTCGTTTCATGATGGGGGTTGGACTAATGACACAGTCACACAGACAGACAGCCTGCATTTCCTCATTGGGTTGTTGGAGCTCAGAGAGAGAAGAAATTAGAGAGTGTACAGTTGTTGTGTAGGCAGGCAGGTAGCATTAGGCTAGGCATAGGTAGGCAGCCAGCATTAGTTCCAGTTATTGCCACTGCAAGAGCAAGTAATATTTGTTCCTGTGCAAAATATAAAAAAAATTAGGTATTTGTTCGAATACAGGGCCGGCCCTTACATGGGTCCCAGTGGGTCCATGGACCCAGGCGGCACTTTGACAGGGGCGGCAATTTGCCGTCCCATAGCATGTTTATTTTGTGCTCTTCCGCCATTTCTGTGTTGCAGGGTGTCCCATCAGTGTGACTGTCAGCAGCTGGGCAGCCCTATGCTCACTCAGTGGCGATGCCTGCTGGCTGCTTCAGTGACGTGAATTATGTGATAGTGAAACATTATGCCTATTTTGTATTGTTTATCGCCCACCTAAAGTCAAGACTTGAGTAAATAGGTCTACCGTCCCAGATTTGCTAGAGAGGTTTTACAAATACAGGAGGGTGCCCCCTGTACAAAATGAGTCTAAACATTTGGGATCCCTAGTATGAGTGCACAACAGTGCATGATGTGTCCTGAACAGGATTGCTGTGAGGTGTCTCCACCCAGAAGGTGCTGGCCGGGCTGAGCTTCAACATTGCGACAAGTGACCAACTAAGAGCACTGTGCCATGCAGCCATAGCATCACCCCCTCCTACTCTCCGGGTCCGGTTGACTGGCAATAACAGGTGAGTCACTAAGAGATCTGAAGCCTTTCTGGAAGTCCTTTCACTTGGAAAGGGGCTAGGTATTACTTGGGGGAGTTGCCTCGTGTGTAAATAATTTCTAGGTGGGAGATGAATGTGCATCACTTATGTGTTTCCTAACAGTAGTTAGAATACAACTCCCATCATCCCCTGATTATGACATTGGGAAATGCCCAGCAATTACCGTAGAGCCCTGTATTGCACACTCACGGAAAACGGTGATATTGCTATACTAAGACAATGCTGTGGATCCCTCTTCAGTATAGATGTCAAGCATTTTTTTTATTTCTCTCCTGTGTTGCAGTTTGTTCACAACAGAATGTCTCAATTTTTCTTTTTAACACATTACATCTATCACATTACAATCATTGATGTTTATTCTTGATATAGTATGAAACTCTACAATGTATATACACACAGAGTTATCTGATATGAGGGGAAATCAGGATAGGAAAACGAGAGAGAGGAATTTGGGTACTAAAGAGGGACAGTAGGGTAGGAGGCTGGTACCAGAAAATGAAACCTTAATCTTTACCCATGTACTAACATAGAATGTGACATGTAGTTTGTCCATGTTCGAGTCGACCACTTATGTTGAGTAGGATGTGACAGGCATGGGTTTTCGATGTTGAGCATATGCTATATTGAATGACAGGCATGAGGTTTCGATGTTCGAACATATGCTATATTGAAGGACAGGCATGGGGTTTCGATATTCGAACATGCTAAATTGAATGACAGGCATGGGGTTTCGATATTCGAACATGCTAAACTGAATGACAGGCATGGGTTTTCGATGTTCGACGTTTGCATTGTGACTGGCATCCCATGCTAGATAAGAGGTGACATACACAGACTTTCAATGTACGACAATGTCCGTTTTTGGGATGGATCTTTTTCTAAATGCACACCCTGTCTGCAAATAATGATAGCAGTGTGCACGGAGGCGCACTGCTATAATTTAACCCATGTTAAATTCGGCCGAATAATTCGGAATGGATCAGAATTTCATCCGAATCGAATAGGCCCGGTCCGAAATTAGGATCATCCGAATTAGAAAAAAAAAATTCGTCTGAATTTGAATTTTACCGAAAATTTTGCCCGTGCACAAGTCTACTGATATCTCTATTATCACCTATTTTAGTATATTTAATTCAGGTATCACTAATACACTGCTCCATGCTTTCACATTACTGTTTGAGTCCTTCTGGTTCTGTCCTCCTACCAGTACTACAGTGACTGCCCCCAGTATATAATCTTCAGTGCATAACAGCCTGCCTAGGATTCAAGAGAGTAAAAGCCGCAGGGCCGGCTTTACATCCCAGGTGCCCTTATGCATGGCGCTGTAGGTGCCCTTAGCTCTGCTCATGGCCACATTCCCCCACTCCTCGCATGTATCCTGGCACAGAAAATATCATTGGTCTATAACAAGCAAAAAAAAGCTTTAACTCTTTGGATGCTAAAGATATCTCCAATGCATTGTTCTGTAAAACATAGCAAATTACATAGTAAATTAGGATGAAAAAAGACACAAGTCTATCAGGTTCAACCTTTGCCTCGTAACCAAGAGAAATGAGAATTATATAAGCTTAATGGTTATAAGTTAGTCTTTATCAGAACTTCCTGTATGTTCCCTCTTGAAAGAAATGTATGTAATCCTTTCTTAAATGTATCCATTGTATCTGCCATAACCACATGCATGGGTAAGAAATTCCACAATTTAACAGACCTTACTGTAAAAAAAACCCTTAAAAATGGCTCAATTAAGTTCATAAGTAGCATTAGGATTTTTTCTTCCCAAATGCCTAACTTTTCACTTTCCCACATTAAACTTCATATTCACATTGTTTGCCCAATCTGCCATTTTCTGTAAAGCCCTCTGTAGATAACAAATATCCTGTTCTAAATGTATTACTCTGGATAATTTAGTGTTATCTGCAAATATAAATATTTTGCTTTCTATATCTATTCCAGGTCATTTAGAAACATGTTAAAAAGCAATGGACCAAGTACTGAACGCTGAGGTACTCCACTCTCAACTTTAACTTTATTGGAGAATTGTCCATTTACAACCACACACTGTTCATAATGGAGATCTCTCTAGTATCCGACTGCGTTAAATAAGAGCCTGTGAAGGGGTATAAAACTGTTGCAGGGTCATTGAAATTGCTTTGGCCACACTCACAAATCTGAGTGCTCCTCCCTTCAAAATTTGGAGCTCTAGGCAGTTGTCTACTCTGCCTATTTGGGAAATCTGGCACTGAAAAGCTCCATTTAAATCAGTAGAAATGTTTATTTTCTTCACCTAAATAACCCTTCCTGGGTTAAAATTCACTAAGAGCATTATAATGGATACAACTATGCCTTTGCAGTAGGGGAAATGGACCAATATTCTCATGGGTACTGTAGGCATGTTCCAGTGGGCTTAAAAAAGTAAGAGGCATGAAAGTGCCAGGCAATACCGCTAGTCATGTAGCTTTTAAACAAAGGACCTAGGCCATTCTCTAGTGCTATGGATTCTATGTATGGAATTTTGTGGAAGTGAGTTTTGAGCTAGATAGATATCCATTACTTTTTTGGAAAGCAGCTACAGGATCTGCAAAAGCACATTATCCTAAGGAAAATAATTATTTGGCTTTTCCACCCTTACTGTAAAATAATCCCCGCCTTTGTTTTAGTCAAAAGCTTCTTTCCTTCAGTCTTAATGAGTGAACTTTCAGTAATAGTTCAACCAATTTCTATCTATTTAAGAAAGCTGGGGGGTTATTCACTAAGGTGTGACAAAGAGGTAATAAAGTGGAGATGACTTCTCCAGTGATATCACTTCTCCAATTCCTGTGTTATTCTATGCAGCCAATTCACTAACATTTCTCACTCGTTGGGATCCTCATCCAAGAGAAAAAAGTGAGTGAGCCTAACTGGACTTTACACTGTCCTTCCCCATACAAGTAAATATGGAATCGGGTTAAGACAAACTGACGTGTTTATGGATCCATTTACCCCAGATTTCTGAACATTTTTAACCCCTGTGCTTGGAAACAAACTTATAAAATGGGATATTACTATTAAACAGGTCGATCCACTTTTTTGTGATTAGGAGCACTATCTTAGATCCAAGCCATAACCAACAATCCACTAATCAGTGTAGTGTACATGGCAGGTCCAATGTCATGAGAGAATATTGACAGGATACAAAACTTGGGGGATAGAAATAATGATATATGTAATATCGTATAGACAGTGTCAAGAACCCTCATCCAAACCTCAAGCACCTCTGGATTTATCTAGATGAGAGGTAAAAAGGTGCCCCAAGCTCTCCCACAGCTCAGCACAGCTGTTTTCCCATTTTATAAAGCCATACATGATTATAATAGAAGATATAGCCCCTGTTTGATTACATTTATTTTTAAAAGGGAAATATGCTCTAGTAGCAAGTGGTCCTTAATGTGTTTAACAGATTAATTTTGCTAGGTAGGTGTCCTTATGGATGTCTGCAAGAGGGGTCATGTGACCAACCAACATTTAACCCCCACCCCTGGATTCAACAGACCTGAATGGATCATAAGGGGCACAAGGAAATTTCAGATTGTTACACAAACAGCAGACAGAATACTGCTAGAGAGATCAAAAATAATTTCAGGGATACCTATCTATGTAAGGCCTTCTATTAACCCTTTAAGGACCGCATGCACTGCACACTCAACTAGTTCTTAAAGTGTTAAACAAATTAAAAGCCACTTATGCCTTGGCTACAGTTCTCCTTTAATGAGGGACACAATCTCCTTGCTTTTGTGGTGCAGCGTAAAATACTATAGTTATACGGATACTTACAGTTTAAAGTGCACATATCATCTTGATCAATGATTCTTAATGTTCGTCCTCCACAGACACCAACAGTTCAAATTTACTTGATGTTCCAACTTCATCAAAAGTGGGTAATCAGTGGAACAGTCTCTGTAATTGATCTAACCATGCTTAATTAGAGACATCCTGGGACTTGTAGTCGACAGCCAATGGTTACCTTCTCTTTAAGTGGGAATTTTCATGCTTACATAAGTTATGCTAATTAATTATTAGTAGCTTCTTGTTAATAATGGAAATAGCATAATAAAGTTTCTAAGTGCAGGCAAGAGTTGGATTCATACCTTAATATGAATCTTACATCAGTGGGACAGCACAGACATCTTGGCGAAGAGTGATCTGTGCACCTGCAATGTCCATACCCGTCTCATCAGTTATAGGTTATTTGCCAAAGGGGAGTTGCATTGTAGGTGCAGGCACACAGATCCCACTTCTCCAAGATGTCTGCGCTGTCTTACTGATTTAGGTTTCATACGATGTTATGATTCCAACTCATGCCGGCACTTAGAAATGTTATTACTCTATTTCCATTATTAACAAGCTACTAATTATTAATTAGGCATAGCTTATGTAAGCATGAAGGTTTCACTTTATTGGGCCTTCAAAGCCCACTAACAGGACAGGATTTGAATATGTCTCTTCTTAAGCACAGGTGAGCTAATCAAAATGGCTGACTGTCTAGTTAACTCACTGTCACTCAACGCAGGTTGAGAACCACGTATCTAGATAGTTGCCCTATCAAAAGAACTACTCCTGTGGGATCAACGGCAGATCTCAACAACAGAGGTCTGGAAAGAGACCAAGGTGCCCTCCTATCAGTGGCATCACGAGGGGGGTGTGGCGGGTGCAGACCTCACCTAATGACACCATCAACGGGAGTGACAGCTGTGATCCATTCAGCTCTGTATGATATGCCAGTGGCAGCAGCATGAAGATAGGGGGGAGAGAGACTCCTATTATATTAGTGCATGCAGTGAGATCTGCTGTCTCCCTGCAATATGCCTGTCACTAATCTGGCTCTCCGCTCTTAGTGAGGTTGCAGCTGTACACCAATAACATGCCAAATTGCCAATGCACCTGATGCTATAGCTTCCCTGGCTTCAATGAGTATACTATTAAAACTCAATGGAAGGGAAGCTAAGCTAGTTGACTCACTGTGCATGCCTGCTCGACCTTCTGGTAGGCGCACCATACACAGTATGTCATCACAGCAAATGGCTGGGCTATAAATGGGCGCTTCATGCTCCAAGAGCTCTGGAGCCATTTTGCAGCTTGCTTGCCTGATAGGGGTTCTGCCTGACTGCCTCTTCTGCTGGAAGGAATTTGGAACTCGGGGATATATACATTACTAGGTGAATCGGGGGACAGCTGGGGGCTGAGCTGAATTGTGTGGACAGTGTGGAGGTGGTAAACTGCTGGACATTGGGGTAGTGGACAATGGGGGCCAGCAATGTTGAGATGGACACTAGGGGGCAAAGTGGAGTTGAACAATGGGGTGGGTGACACCATGAGTTACCGCACCGGGTGAAACCAACCCTAGTGACACCTCTGCCTCCTACTGATCCCAAGATAGACTCTAAACTGCACAGCTTTACATGTGGAAGCGTGTGTGGAAAGTCAGTTAGCTTAATGATATTAGTACTCACCACTATTTTATTCAGATGAATCCTTTTAAAAGGTTGTACGCAAAAGAGCGTGCAACCACTTGACACACTAACCATGTTGCCTGGTTTAAAATGGTGACATGAGAATCTCGCACTGCATGACAGAGCGAGATTCTCTTGTTGCCTACCGAACGTTGCATAGAATAATTATAGAGCTGGGAACAGATCCCGGGCCAATCTATGAGGGACTTGGCCACTGGGTCACCCTATAGTGCAGCATAATAACTCACACTGTTGTGCAGTTGCTGGCACTGCAGGAGTTAAGACTTTGACTTGGTGGTTTTGACCATGGGAACATTTCACTGCTTTAATATTTTATCAGCCCCAAGGCTCACATACTTGCACCTGCTGATCTTCTTGGTTCTCAAGCACCGACTGAAGTAAGCTGCTCCGGCCTCTCACTCCCCTTCTCTACATGCAGAATGACAGGGAGGATCGGAGCACAGGGGAGAGAGAGGCCGGAGCAGATTACTTCAGAAGGTGATTGAGAACCAAGAGGATCAGCAGGGTGTGAGTGTGTGAGCTTTGGGGCTGATAAAATATTAAGGCAGTGAAACTCCCATGGTCAAAACCTCTACATTAACGTCTAAACTCCTGCCATGCCAGCAACTGCACAACAGTGGGAGTTATTACACAGCACAGATATAGGGAGACCCAGTGACTCAAATTCCCTCATAGCCTGGCACCGGCTCTATAACTACTATAATGCAACGTTCAGTAGGAGACATGAGAATCTCACTCTGTCATGCAGTGCGAGATTCACATCGCCATTTTTAACCAGGCGACATGGTTAATGTGTCAAGTGGTCGCACGCACTTTTGCATGCAACCTTTTAAAAGTGAACCCTATTCAGAAAGGGTTTTCTCATGTCTCTGAAGCTGCAGTATCACTTCTGATCCACATACCAATCTTTATTATGCAAATCTGAGTCTTGAAACTCTGCAAAAACCTCCCTAGGGCATATTTAACAGTAAATCAGGAACAAAATAGCAAATTTTTAGAGATCCAAGCTTTGAACACAAAGGGGAAGATTCACTAAGTGGTGATAAAGTGGAGATGAGTTCTCCAATGATATCACTTTTCCAGTTCCTATGTTATTCTGTGGAGCCTATGCACTAAGATTGCTTCAGCTCTGGAGATTTTAGTGCATAGGCTCTATAGAATAACCTAGAAACTGGAGAAGTCATGTATGTATGTATGTACGTATCTTTATTTATATGGTGCCATACATGTACACAGCGCTTAATAGAATTTGAAATAATACAATACAAAAATACAGAACAGGGTTAAGAGCATTAAGTTCATGTGCGATCATTGCATCATTTTTGGAGGAAAGTGCAGCAAGGGAAACTTACACTGGGAAAGGGACCCTGTCCCAAAGAGCTTACAATCTAATTAGAGTTCATGATGACATACAGAAACAGTAGGAGGATGATTATAAGTGCAAGTACATGGTGTGGTGCAGGAAGTGCAGAAAGATTCTGATGTCACTATCGTTGTGTAAGGATGAGGATATTGCTATTGAGATGCCTCCTTGAGCAGGTCAGTTTTGAGGAGATGCTTGAAAGTGATGATTGTGGATGATTGACAAATGGTGATAGGGAGGGCATTCCAAAGTCAAGGGACAGCCAGTGAAAAAGCTTGTAGCCGAGAGATGGCTCGAGTTGTGTAGGGAGAGGACAGGAAGAACCATTGCGAAGACTGTAGGGTACGGGAAGGGGTATAGCGGGAGATAAGGGCAGAAATGCAAGAGGGTGCTGAAGAACACAGAGACTTACAGGTTAGGAGGAGAATTTTGTAAGAAATACGATACTTTATAGGTAGCCAATTGAGGGATTTCAGGAGGAGATGAGAGGGCAGGTATCTGGGAGCAAATGTGGTGATTCTTGTGACTGAACTGATAACAGATTGAAGTTTAGAAAGATGAGAAGCAGGAAGACTAGAGAGTAGAATGTTACAGTAGTCAGGTCTGAATAGAATGAGTGCCTGAGATAGAGTTTTTGCAGTTGACATGCTGTTACAGCTTACCTTGGTTTCAGCGTCATCTACAGGCGCGAGGCTTCAAGCATGCAGCAGGCCTCTGTTTTATGTGTTTTCTTCCTGTAGTCTCCTCCTACCTACTTCCTCCCTCTGAGCTGCTCCTCCTACCTACTTCCTGTAGAGGAGTTTAAAAGGCAGACTGAGTCCTGACTCAGTTGCCCTTACGATGTTGTTCATAGCAGTTCTATTACCTTGGGCTTTGTGTATGACCTGGCTAGTCTTCCATCCAACCTGGTGCTGACTTGTGGCTCTGTCTGACTATTCTTTTGCTTATCCCTATACTGGACACCCAACCTGGTGCAGACCTGTGGCTCTGGTAGACCAGCTCTGATACTGACTGCAGGTGAGTCAGCTATCTATTTCCCATTCTGAATGAAGGCGTGAGTCAGAGTTTGCTCCATTCTGACCTCAGGCGGGAGTCAGATATCACTCCCTACTGATTGCAGGCTTGAGTCGGATCAAGATCCTGTGTTCCTGTTCCTGCTCCTGGCTCCAGCAGAGACTACCAGTGGCTTAGGCCTAGTCTCCAGCAGATTGGTCAGGCTCGGCAGCCTACTATTCCTGATAGCAGAGCTCGCTGGCCTGAAACCATCTGCTTGTTCCTGCTGTATATATTGTATATATTTTGCTTACCTTTTGGTTGTCATTAAATTGCATTTAACTATACCGTACTGACTCTTGAACTTCTCTTGGAACCGTGACACCTGCAGAGGAAAGGACGTATTTTGGCAATATTTTTAAGGAAGAAGCGATAGGTTCTAGTCACAGCTTGGATATGGGGGAAGAAAGTTAATTTCAAATCAAGTATGACCCCAAGACAGCGTGTTTTGGGTAATGAGTGTATGGCATAGTTGTCAATTGTGATGGAGAAGGGGGTTGGTGGATGGGTTTTTGGAGGGAACACCACCAGCTCTGTCTTAGCCATATTGAGTTTAAGATGGCGGTGGGCCATCCATGATGAAATAGCTGACAGACATTGAGTGACTCGAGACTGCGCAGCTGGAGTGAGGTCAGGGGAAGAGAGATAGATTAGAGTGTCATCTGCATACAGATGGTAATTAATCCCAAGAGATGAGATGAAGTCACCAAGTGAGAGGGTGTAGAGGGAAAACAGAAGTGGTCCCAGGACGGATCCCTGAGGAACACCTACTGTGAGGTCGTGGGGAGATGAGAAAGCGTTAGCAAAAGAAACACTGAAAGTACGTTTAGAGAGGTAGGAGTAAAGCCATTTTAAAGGTGTGTCACGGATGCCAAGGGTGTGCAGTGTGTCCAGTAGGAGTGCATGGTTAACAGTGTCAAAAGCAGCAGGTAGATCTAGTACGATTTGTATCCTGAATTGTCCTTTGTCCCTTGCTGAGTACAGGTTATTAGTAATTTTTGTTAAGCTGTCTCAGTGGAATAGTTAGAACAGAAACCTGACTGTAATGGGTCAAGAAGAGATTTTGAGATGAGAAAAGAGATTAAGCGAGAGAATACAAGGCGTTCCAAGATCTTAGATGCAAAGGGGAGGAGTGAAACTGGACGGTAATTTGAAAGACAGGTGGGCTCGAGTGAGGGATTTTTGAGTATCGGTCTGACTATTGCATGTTTGAATGAGGATGGAAAAGTTCCGGTAGAAAGAGAGGAGTTAAAGATATTTGTAAGGCTGGGAGCAAGAGTAGTTGCCAGAGCCTTACTAAGTTGAGAGGGCATGGGATCTGAGGGGAAGTAGTGGGTAGAGAGGATGATAGTAAAAGAGATACCTCCTCCACTGTTATAGGGGAGAGCGAGCTGAGGGTTGTTCGAGGTGGACTAGGAATCAGGGGGATAGGAGGAGAGGATGTGGGGGTATGGTTTGTTGGATAGACTGTATCTTATTTTTGAAAAAGTCAGCAAAGTCCTGTGGAGTGTTGAAAAGGAGGAGCAGTTTAAGGTTGGAGGTTTGAGAAGAGAATCAAAGATTTTAAAGAGGTCACGTGGGTTAGATTTGTGGGTAGTGATGAGGTTAGAGAAGTAGTGCTGTTTAGTCTGAGTGAGATCTGTGTTAAAACAGGAGAGCATGAATTTATAATGGTGAAAGTTGGCAACAGAATGATACTTCCTCCAGAGACGTTCTGCAGCTTGACAACAGGTGTGTAGCATGCCGGTTGTTGAATTCAGCCAGGGTCTGGGATTCCTGGGGCTGGAGTGTCGCCTTTGGAGGGGAGCGTGCAGGTCCATGGAAGATGTTAATGAGGTGTTATATTCAAAAAGTGTCAATGTTAGTAGTAGTAGAAGGGCAGAGAGAAGAAAGGGAAGTCTGCACAGTTGATGCCAGGTCTGGTAGTTTAACTGAGTGTAGGTTCCTGGTTAGTAAGGGTGATTTTGAGAGGGCAGATGAAGGTGTGTGAGAGAGTATGAAGGAAACAAGATGATGATCAGAGAGTGGAAATGGAGAAACTGTGAAGTCAGAGACTAAGCAGTTTCTGGGGAGGACTAGATCTAGCCAGTGACCTTCCCTGTGAGTGCTGGCATCAGTCCATTGTTGAAGGCCATAGGACAAGGTCAGGGAGAGAAATCGGGAAGCACTAGATGAGGAGGCATCATCAACGTGTAGGTTGAAGTCTCCAAGGAGTAATGTGGGAGTGTCTGAGGACAGGAAGACAGAGAGCCAAGTTTCAAATTCGAAGAGAAAGGAGGAAGGGTTGCTTGGGGGCCTGTCATCCCCACTTTATCACCTTTTTATCACTGAATAGGGAATCTCCCCCAATGTATTTTTCATGTGTATGACTCCTCAAAGGTTTAAATCCCTTAAATACTGAAAAGGACTCCAACTACAGATGTAACATTCTGAAACTTGTTTGTAATTTATTGCTGATTAATATTATGGTTGCCTTTAAAAAAAAAAATCTGTTTTATTAAATAATTCTGTTGTATTTAACCCCTTAAGCGCTAGAAAGGTCCTCAATGCATTGGTGACCTCCCTAGCAGTCAAAGGGATTGACAATGCAATACAGTAGGCATTGTATATTGTTATTATAATAGTCATAATTAACATGCCTGGCCTAAACAAAGAAATCTAATTAGGTTAATGGAGGGCACAGAACAATCATTAAAAGGGCAGAGTTTGTCACCATAGAAAGCCCTGTACTGTATGTTCAATACATTTAATACTGCCTGCGCTATTAGAATTAAAAGAAGATTCTAATAGGAATAAGAATGCAGTGTGCCAAATGTACAAACTTAAAAGAGGAACAATTCTGATGCAAAACCAAATTCACCACAGGGGACAAATAATACTTAAATTTCTCACCAATGTAACCCCTTAAGTTCCAGATGGGTGCAAAACACACTGCATGATAATAAGCTTAAAATCTGCTGATCCTCAAGGGTAGAGATGGGGAAAATGTTCACAATGATCAAAAGAGAACAGGGGAGGGCTGGCCTGGGGGGGCAGGGGGGCAATTGCTCCATGGGTTGGTCACATGTCTGGGCTGTTGGGCAGGGCCACAGCCTCAATCTCCCACATGCTGCTGTAAATGGAGCTACACAAGTGATACCACAGAGCTACAATCCAAACGGAGCTACACTGTAGCATAACCCATTTCCCTTGTAAGCTCTACAGTATCACTAATGTTGCTTTCCTTAACCGTTTGAGTGCCAAAGAGGTATCAACACATTGCAATGCGTTGGATACCTCCCTGGTACTCAAACGGTTAAATTATATGCTCTGTAATATCAGTAGTGTAGTTCCATTTTAACTGTAAGCTCTGTGGTATCACTCACGTTACTTTGCAACATTAAGGCCAAATTTAAAGCTAAGGAAAGGGGGGGGGGCTGGGACAGTGTGCTTGAACAATAGTGAAATGGGCCACTTGATTTTATCCCCCCCCCCCGAGACACAAGTTGCCAGGCCTCCCCTGAAAGAGAAACATGAAAATCTGCACTTTTTGCCATTCAAGACTATCCCTGCGAAAAGTGTCAACTTCTTGCTTTTTTCCACCTCATTCATAGCTTTGAAATCAATGATAATAATATATTTCCCCTCTTTGTGGGGAGTTTTTTACCATGTATTCCAGCCGTGTTACAGTATAAAAGGGGTGTTAGTTTCTCACATGTTGTCAGTCTGTGCTTGGGATAAATAGAGAAAGCAACTGAATTTTGTATGCCAATAAACGCAGTCCATTATTGGACCAGACCCAGTACAACAGATTCACTTTTAAAATGTTACAAAAGAGCGTGCAACATGAAGGCGCAATAACAAGGTTGCCGGCTTGAAAAACTCCACATCAGAATCTCGCCCAAATCAAAAGTGCTTGATTCTTATGACTCAGCCTAAAACATCTCCTTCATCCACTGCACACACTGCCCGCATACCTTAAAGGGATAGTAATACTTAAAATGTAAAAAAAAATATGTTGTAGGGTTTATCCCCCTGAGTAAAACAAGAGTACTCCCACTGCTGAGAGGTGTTTCATTCAAAAGTAATTAATTTTCAAAGTTGAATTTTTTAGGTGCAATATCACAGTGGCCTGAAATTGTACAGTGGCGCTGTTGCTACACGATCCTATGGACAGCTCTGGTCAGTTGACCATAAATCTCCATAGGATGGTGTAGCAACAGCGCCACTGTACAATTTCAGGCCACTGTGATATTGCACCTAAAAAATTCAACTTTGAAAATTAATAACTTTTGAATGAAACACCTTTCAGCAGCAGGAGTGCCCTTTTTTTAGTCAGAGGGATAAACCCTACAACATATTTTTTTTTACATTTTAAGTATTACTATCCCTTTAAAGTGATAGTAATACTTCAAAACATGTACATTTAATGCAATAGATAATTTAAAGGGATAGTAATAATTAAAATGTAAAAAAAATATCTTGTAGGGTTTATCCCCCTGAGTAAAACAAGAGTACTCTCACTGCTGACAGGTGTTTCATTCAAAAGTTATTAATTATCAAAGTTGAATTTTTTAGGTGCAATATCACAGTGGCCTGAAATTGTACAGTGGTGCTGTTGCTACACCATCCTATGGAGATTTATGGTCCCGGGACCAGAGCTGTCCATAGGATCATGTAGCAACAGCGCCACTGTACAATTTCAGGCCACTGTGATATTGCACCTAAAAAATTCAACTTTGAACTGTAATAACTTTTGAATAGAACACCTTTCAGCAGTGAGAGTACTCTTGTTTTACTCAGGGGGATAAACCCTACAACATATTTCTTTTTACATTTTAAGTATTACTATCCCTTTAAAAATACATTAATTGGGCCATTTTCGATCTCCCAAACCTTTATGGTTTGCAAGCACACGTTGTAGATCGTTCAAATGAAGTATTTCTTTGTAACTGCCACGATCACGGCTCTGCTGAAGAGCCGCAGGACGGTCTATGGACTGCGAGTTTGAAAGCTGACATCAGCACAAGGGGAGGGAAGAGGGAACTTTGCAGACTTATATCTCCCAAACCATAAAGGTTTGGGAGATCGAAAATGGCACAATTAATGTATTTTTAAATTTTCTATTGAATTAAATGTACATGTTTTCAAGTATTACTATCACTTTAAAGGGATAGTAATACTTCGTTTTAACTTTATTTTATTTTGTAGGCATTAAAAAAAACATGAAGAATGATATAAGTCTTATCTCTCAAACCTTTATGGTTTAAGAGATATTCACAAACAAAGTATCCCCCCCCTGTTCAACCAGAGCAGAAGGGAGGTGCCCAGGTAGACTGCAGAGAGGGACAATCTTCAATTAAGATAAGGGAAAAAGCTGAAAAACTTGTCAAGGGGGGGGGGGGGGGGAAGGGCTTTCATTGTTTTCATACAAAGAAAATTGTCCCCTGCTGTTATCTGTCTGGTCTTACAACCAGATTCACATCTGAGAAGAGATTGTTTACACTAGGTAAAAGGGGCGGGAGGGGAAACTTTGCTTGTGAATATCTCATAAACCATAAAGGTCTGAGAGATAAGACTTATATCATTCTTCATATTTTTTTAATGCCTACAAAATAAAATAAAGTTAAAATGAAGTATTACTATCCCTTTAAGCTTTAAACATATCGTGTGCCTCAGACTCCTGTGAATTGATAACCCATGTCATCTCTCCCCTGCCTGCCACTGCATCCTAGCAGCTTCCACCACCATAGGGTATGGATGTTAGTCTACCATAGAATTTATTTACTTTACCACATCAATAAGATGGTGAAACCATTTTTTTTATAGTGACTGTGAAATAAAATTTGAGTTTTTAACAGTTCTTTTCTGTACCCTGTTAAGAAAAGCACTGAATGAGTCTCCAGTTTATTGATTCCCTGGTGAGGATGTAAATGTATACCTCACCAACTTGGGTTCTCAATAATTCTTTTCTATCCCCTCTTCTCTTCTGATTTTTTAGTCCTTTAGGATTGTAGAGGGGGAGCTGCATTGTACCTTAAGGTACAGGAAGAGACTGAGAGCGCAGGCGCACAGATGTCACTACAGCAAGATGCCTGCCTGTGCGTCTTGGAACAAGCTGGATTTCTCAATAATGCCGGACTTATTCAAGATAATACTAGTACTGATATGCATATCACTATGAGCATAGCGATTTGGGGGACACTTTAATTTGAGTGATAGTTCCGCTTTAAGGTGTTAAATGGAGCATTCTGAGCAGCATACAAAACTGCAGTTTCATAAGGGAAAAAAACAGAACTTTTTTCCTTAAGAAGCTCTACAAAATATATATTTACTTAAAAATCCAAAAACCAAGTGAAGCCAATATTGCCTTTTCTTTCCTATCCTTGCTTATCTTCATAATGATAACTGTATGCTAGATGGTTCTAGATCCCTTAGTCTACCTTGATAATTGTTAAACTGGGTCATTGTCCTAATTAAATATTTAGATAAGTTGGACTATAATTAACCAAAATGTAGTTACCTGTAGTATAAACCTCACTGGAATTTTAATGGATTCCGATGTAATGAAAGTGAACATTTGCATGCTGAGCTAATGTGTAATAAAGAAATCACATCACTACTGTCAAACATATCTCTCTGTTTTTATTGCAAATCAAGTACTTCATATACAAGCCACAAAAGATAAATAGGAGGATAGTTCATGACATTTGACAAGGCATTATTGTAATATTATGATCTGATAAATGTGCTTAGAAAATCAGGTTTTCAAAGATGCTTTCAACAAAATATATTAGAATATTTCAATAAAAGAAAACATACTTGTTATAGAAAAAAGGGAAGTCAATGTATCAGTTATTTGTAAGTAACAGAGATTATAGTTACACATAAGAAAAATGCTATGTAAAAAATGTTGATAGAATATCATCGGTGCTGTATTCACATCCTAGCCAAGGAACCATGGGTCCCCTTACCCGCTCACCCATGAATAAACCTCCAGTTCTCATATGACCCCGCCCTTAGCCTCATCTATTGTTAACTGGCACAGAAAACACCCTCAGCCTGTAACATTGCAAACACAAATCACTTCTTGACTGCTAGAAAGATCTTAATTCTACCTCAATATAAATCCTTGGTAAGGCCTTATATAGAACATGGAGTACAGTGCAGAGACGTGCAACAAAACTTATAAAGGTATTGGAGGATCTCAGTTATAAAAAGAGACTATCCAAACTGGGTTTGTTTACATTAGAGAAGAGGCGTGTAAGAGGGGATATAATTATCATTGCCAAATATATTCAAGGTCAATACAAAGAACAATGTAATATATTATTTACACAAAGAGCTGAGCTAAGGATGAGAGGTCATCAAAAGGTGCTTTCGACTAAAACAAAGGCAGAGATTTTTTACAGTAAGGGGGCAAAGCTATGGAATTCTTTGCCTTGGGATGTTTTAGTTGCAGATAATGTAACTGCGTTCAAAAAAGCAATGGATGTTTATCTAGTACAGAACAATATTGACAATTATGACAGATGGCTTCAATGTAGATAGGTTGTTGAGGAGATATCTAACTGCCATTTGGGCTTGATGGACACGTCTTTCTCTAGCACCCAAGAGGTTAAATCATGGTCAATAACCCTTTAAGGACTGGCCACACATTTTTTTTTTTTAGTGATCGAATTCAGGGCTCCCTAAACAGCATGCAGCCGCGTGGGTAGCCCTGAATTCCATTATGTATATGTACGTCCTTGGTCCTTTAGGGACATCCACCTTGTGACATACATGTATGTCATGTGTTAAAAACCTCATGTAAACTGGTAATTAAATCAGCCACCAGAGAACAGGAGCAGATGTCTGTTGCAGGGGCAAAGGAATTCCTCTTGCCACACCCACAAATTAGAATGTGGGTGTGGTCAGCACAACTGAGGCACCGCTCAATATTTGGGAGCATTCACACTTGTCCTCAAGTCCCCCGAACACTGTATGTTTTCTGGATCTCCACATTTAAACACAAGTGATTGACATTAACTCAAGCAGATCTTTTACAATGCATGAACCACTGAATGACCGATTCACCTGTGACCATCTGAGAAGATCCAGAAAACATGCAGCTTTGAGGGGCTGAGGACAAGTTTGAGCTTCACTGCTCTAGGCAATTGCCTGCCCTGCCTAATGGGAAATCCAGCCCTGAATATAATGTTAACATATTAATTCTCTGGTATGACAAATAATGAAAAATAATTCTCTTGTGCAAAATGCATATCAGATATCCAATTACCTAATTAGATTTTGATCTGTATCCTATTGACGCAATGAACATTTTGGATAGCAGAGAAATATCCAATGCACTGAAAAGTAATGCCATGTAAACCATACTAGAATCTACCTGCTAAGGTGTTAAAGTTAACCCCTTGAGGACCAAAGGGGTGCTTCGTAATGATTTTCCTTCCCTCTAGTCCTCAAGGGGTTAAAGAAACACTTGTTAAAATTTGTGTGTTGGCAGATGAAATGTTCAGTCCCTCGATGGAAGTTTAGATGTATAAAATTGCATGTGCTGTATGCATTTCAATAGGCTGGGGAAGCAATTTCCCATTGCACTCATCACTTACGGGCATACGTGAGAACTTTTTCATCTGGTCTCCCCAGAGGGGAGTCCTGTGGTGCCACTGAGGGGGGGGGGGAGAAATCACGTGATTTTAGTCATAAAAGGGGTGGTGATTAGTCATGAGTGGAGGTGGGACTTGTAAAACATAAAAAAATAGGCAGAATAGACTGGTGGAGGAGGAAAAGAGGGCAGGGAGTGGGAGGAACAGGGTGGGCAGGAGCGCAAATGGGCAGAGTTTCATCAGAAACTCCCCACATCCAGAGAATCAGACACTGCCCGGTAATGCAGAGTCAAAACTGGAGTCTCCGGGGCAAAACGAGAGTGTTCCCAGATATACTTACAGGTCAAGAGTATGTACTTTGTGAAGAAATGTGTTGCACATGTCTCTGGGATTCACATGGTTAAATAATTTGTAATACAGAAAATGAAATTACAGACAATTCATGTCATCAGCTAAAACAGGAAGCCCTGTGCAATAAAAGGTTGCTTGTTTAAGCATCTGACCATTTGGCAATGTTCTGTGTTTAGCTTGCAATGGACAGATGACTTTCTCATACAAAATATGACATTTCTGTGAAAACAAACCTGATCTTCCTTGAACAATCTGCTGAATACCCATGCATGGCTATCTTTCTGCACATTTCAACACCTTCTCTAATAGAGCAGGGTGACCATTTGTCCAGATTTTCCAGGCCCTGTCTTCCTTTTTGAGAATTTAAGAAACTGTATTGCTGAAATTGTAACACTTTAAAGACCAGAAAGGTGTGTGATGATTGGGAAACCCTTTGAGTGCCAGAGGTGTATCTAATGCATTGCTAAACAATGCATTGGATACCTCCAGGGCCAGATTTAAACCCAGGCTCCCCTAGGCAAGGCACTCTAGGTAAATATATATATATATATATATATATATATATATATATATATATATATATATATATATATATATATATAAAAGAATAAGCCTCATTGCATAATTTATGGTACCTCACACACAGAACATAGTTTATGTCTCCTCAGAAAACAAACACACATTGAACAGAATGCCTCATTACATAATTTATGTCTCATTAGAAGACACAACTCCCACTGGGTGATTCAATGGGGACATTACTGCTCCCACTGGGTGATTCAATGGGGGCGTGTTTATCATACAGGGAGTTGGCCCACCCCCTCCAGCCCTCCCACCACTATCCAACTGACAAAAAAAATACAGCTGCCACTCGCTCCTGAAGTAGGGGATATCAATAACTTCTCCCGCTCCACTCACACTCTCACTCAGGATCATGACCCCACAAACACACTGTGTCACCTCCCACAGATAACTGTAACCCTCCATACACTCTGTTTCACCTCCCACAGATAACTGTAACCCTCCATACACTCTGTTTCACCTCCCACAGATAATTGTAACCCTCCATACACTCTGTTTCAGTACGAGGGTGTAAAGTTTCCATAAAATACAAACTCAGGGATAAACTTAATAGCAACTCTTTTATTTAACCCTTTCAGTGCCAGAGGGGTACACAACACATTGCTTTGCAATGCGTTGTGTACCCCTCTGGCACTCAAAGGGTTAACTATTTTCATCTCTTCAGTCACCTTACTGAAGAGCCACTGTGTGTTATATTGCTATGTTACCTCAGCTTAAGTAAGGAGTTACTGTTCCCATTGGTTGATTCAATGGAGGAGTGATTTAAATCATTCAGGGAGTTGGCCTGCCCCCACTATCCAGCCCGCCCACCACTATCCAAGTGACTGAAAAAACAAAATGGCTGCCACTTGCTCCTACACCACAGACTCACACACAAGCCACACACACACACACACACACACACAAGCCACACACACACACAAAAGCCACACACACACACACACACAGAGTCCCCAGGAGTGCCTCCACCAACCTGAGGCACACAATGAGCTGATCCAATAAAGAGAGGGCGGGATCGGCTCCAGTGTACCTTCATTTCTGGTATCCGCAACACAACAATGCTTTCGGCTCCTGGTGCACAATATGCTTCTGCTACAGGAAGCCCAGCTGCTTCATGTAGCTCTGAGGCAGGCAGGCCCAGTACAAACTCCTTCATGTTCCCCCTTCATGAAGCACAACACTCCACCCCGCAACAGCCCGGTCATGCGGCCCTTCAAGGAGCTCTGTACAAGCAGCAGCTGGATGCGGCTATTACCCGTGGCTAAGGGGCTGGAGACAGACCATGCTGGGGCCACTCTGTACTACACACTCTTACACACAAGCTTCTTCTCCGCCGCTCTCTGCCCACTGTCACACACCTGCATTGTGTAAGTACCCTGGCAAAAAAAATATACATTCCGCACTATAGCTGCTCCAACAACACACACCATACCTGCTCCAACCACACACACCATCCCTCCTCAGTTCCTGCTCTCAGTGCCCGGGCTGCATCCCTAGTAACGCTCTTGGCCGAGGCCTGGGGCAGGAGGTGTCTTCCTGGCCAGGGAGCCAGGCCGGGGGTTGTCTGGCAGCCTCTGAGTGTACATGTACAGAGTCCACTTCAGGGACTGTGGACTCCATGACTCTCGCTACATACTGGGACATCTGGTTAACCCTCTCAGTGCCATAGGATTAAGCAACACAATGAGCAATGCCTTGCCTACCCCTCTGGCACTTACAGGACCGTAATAATATCTGTATGTGTGTGTGTATGTGTGTGTGTTTACGCATGTATGTACGTGTGTATGTATGATCAATGTCTGTATCTGTCACTGTATCTGTGTGTGTCTGTGTATGTGTGCAATATGATTCTTTCTGCTTCACACAGTACACACAAAACCATCATCAGTCAATACAGCTAAATGAAATGTACAATACAAACAAACACAAAAAATTCTTACAAAATACCTTCAACATGCCACCTACAACATTTCAAACAAAAAATGCTACATAACACATACCCTACTACAATGACGGGCAACGCCGTCACATATTGCTAGTATATATATATAATAGATCTGAAGGAACTGAACGCACTCAGGCGTCTCAGGCTTGAGAAAGATTTCGGGGAGAGGATCGAAACGTTACCGTTTGTGTCTGATGTTGTTCATTGATATGCTGTGAAGCTGCTTTAAATACATTGATAAGTTTTATACCCATATCCGTGAGTGCGTCCAGTTCCTTCAGATCTATTGTATGTTGAGGATTGGCACCCGTTGGGTGGACGGTGATCAAGGTTGAACTGTACGTGATTGCCTGTATCAGTTTATTATATGTTTTATATATATATATATATATATATATATATATATATATATATATATATAAACATATAACAATGGGTAAATGAAAGTACTGAATTGTTGGAACACGGTGGCACTAAAAGGCACAGGACCGAAGCTGTTGTAGGCTTGCTGAAGAGGCTTTCATCCCGCAGAGCACAGACAACGGCTGAAGATCATGATGATGATTATATCTGGACAAACAGTGTAGTGTATACATGCAGTTGCAAAACATACTTGCATATACTTTATATTTTATTTTATTCATCTTCTCCAGTTATTTCCATGACAGCGAGCTCACTGAATATTTATTTTCAGAGATCTATCTGTCAATGACTGCGAATGCCAGGATAGTGGTACAATGTTGCATTATCCTTGCAGCACTGACTCTTCTGTATGCTGTAGAGGAGGCAGGATTTTCTGCTGCAGGGACAAGACAACATTGTATCTCTGTTTGGAAACAGACGTTAAGTGAGCTTACTGTCAGGTTCATAACACTGTAAAATATTACAAGTATACACAAGTTGACTTTACATTTTATGCAGAATATTTAATGTCAAAAGGGAGGCTGTCACTTTAAATAAAAAAAATAAAAGGTGTCAATATAATTTTAACCCCTTGGATGGTAAACACATCTCCACCATATTTGATGCTTTCTAGAATACAAGGGGTTAAAACAAATTATGCTCTAACAACTCCCATGCAACTCTACTACTTGTTAAGCCTTTGAGTGCCAGACAGGTACGCAATGTATTGCAGAACAATGCGTTAGTACCCCTCTGGCACTCAAATGGTTAAGTTGTGATTCTGTGTTTCATTGACTGAGTTGTGACGATGACACAAGATATGATTTCAAAGAAACATTCACACATTTTGCAAGTTATCATCACCATGTATAGTGGGTGTGACAGGACGGTGAAAAGCACTTTATTTGTGGGAAAGAGATTTAGATCATGAAAATGGTGTCTGCACACAAAATGTGCAAATAACTGCAGTTTTAGAACACGCTCTGCTTGTCAAAATTTGTTCATGAAACAGGAAATTGCCAAAATGATATGTTCATCTTTAGAAAGGAACTGTATTTTGTTCCTTAAACCCTTGCAGACCAATGGGGTATGTTTTGTCTATGATTAAGCACATCTAGTCCGAAACACGTGAGACGTTGTCCCCCCAGCTTCCCGGTGTCTGTCTGTATGTTGGAAGAAAAAAGGTGAAATTTACTCACCGATATTTGGATTTCCTCTGTGTCCTTCCACAGCAATTAACTGTGGGTATTGACTCCACCTCCTAGCTGGTAGGACCAATAAAATTATAAAAGCATCAGTTCGTCCCTCTTTGCTCAGTTGCTTTTTCTTAACCAAGCTGTAAAGTACAATAAAAATATCAACAGATACAAGCAATTCACACCACTAATACATTCTGATACATGACAGCAGATTTTAAGATATTAGAATAGAGGTAGGCACCATAACCTTACGCCTGGAAATTAAGGGTTGGTGTGCCGTGGAAGGACACAAAGGAAAACCAAATATCGGTGAGTAAATTTCACCTTTTCTCTGTGTCCAATCCACTGGAATTGACCGTGGGACTTACCAAAGCATTACCCCAGCGTTTTAGGTAGAGGAAAAAGAAACCTAAGTTTGAAATAGGAATGGCTGCTTCCAGCACCTTCCTGCCAAATTCTGAGTCTGCTGAAGCCTGCAGGTCCAGTTTATAATGTTTAATGAATGTAGAAACTGAAGACCAGGTTGCATCCCTGCAGATTTTTTTCTGGCATTGCCACTGCTTTTTGAGCCCAGGATGTGGAAACCACCCATGTAAAATGTGCTTTGATGTCAGCTGGTGGATTCTGTTTTGCTGATTCGTATGCAATATTAATACTATCCCTGATCCACCTGGCTATAGAGGCTTTTGATGCTGCTGTACCTTTATATTTCCCTGCAAAGTGTACAAACAAAGCCTGTGATTTTTGGAAGGCGTTAGTTATTTGGATGTATATCTGGAGACATCTAACTAAGTGTTAAGTGATGCAATTCTCTTTCTTTGTTGTTAAGCTTGGCACAGAATGAAGGAAGGATAATTTCTTGACTCAGCTGAAAAGTGGAGATAATGTTTGATCTGAATGAAGACCTTGGACGAAGTACCACTTTGTTCTGGTGGAAAATCATATGAGGAGGGACACATAACAAGGCCTGTATTTTGCCCACTCTCCGAGCTGAAGTAATAGCTGTGAGGAGGACAGTCTTTAGTGTTAGGTGTTTATGGAAATGGAATCAAACAGCTAGAAGAACTTGTAGGAACAGAACTGTTGCAGTACTAAATTGAGGTCCAACGGAGGAGTAACATCTCTGATAGTGGGTTTGATTTTGCTTATTGCAGTCATATATCTTCTACATACATGTTGTTCTGCATATGGTGAAGCCAGGATAGCTGATAAGGCTGATAGCTGTACCTTTAGAAAGGCAGGCTTCAGTCCCTTCTGAAACCCGTCCTGGAGGAAATCCAGTATCTTCCCTGAAGAAATGGTACTTCTATCCATACCTCTAACCTTGCACCATGTGTGGAAGATATCCAAGACCTGCCAAAATATTCTCTATTACAGGGTCTGAAAGCCCTTATTTGTTTTAATGAGCTCTATTCAGCCGCCAGGCCTTCAGCCTCAAAAAAGGCTGGATCCAGATGAAAGAAGGGACCCTGGGATAACAGGTGAGGAATGACTGGCAGCCTGATAGGTGGTCTGAGTGACATTCTTCTTAGGTCTGAATACCATACCTTCCTGGGTCAATTCAGGGCTATAAGAATCACTTCTACTTTGTCCCTTTATCTTCTGTATCACCTCTGTCAGAAGAGGAAGAGGAGAGACAAGATATGGCAGATGAAAGTTCCATTTGTATAGGAGAGCATCTTGTCCTGATATGAAGATCTTGCACTTTGTGCTTGTCTCTGATGACATGAGATCTATCGTTGGCATTCCTAGTTCTGATATTACCTCCTGAAATATCTCTCTGTTTAAGGACTGTTTAAGGCATGAGTAATGGGTGGGGTATTTCTGATAATGTTTTAGGTTATTTCATGACCTATTGACACCTCTTTGTGTAACTGATTGAATCATTTAGAGCAAGGCCAAAGTATACTGAAGGGATAGTAATACTTTCAGATAGTAATCCCTTTCAGTAACCACGTATACTGAAAGGGATAGTAATACTTCAATTAAACTGGAGCTCCGAGTCTTCTCTATATATAATTGTAAACACATAGCGCTGTATTTAGTTACTTGCAATGTTGTAGTTCTACCTCTGTTTCAGCAGAAAGGTTCGCCCTCCCTCACCTTCTGGCCTCCTCCACTAAGATCTTGAATCGGGTTGTGGAACCGGATGGATGCAACGAGGGACAATCTTAACACAGTGAGTATAAGGAAAACCCTGCCTCCCCCTTTGACAAAGGAAGGCAGGATTTTCTTTTGTTTACTGAAGATTGTCCCACTCCTCTCTCCATCCGGACCAGCAGAGAGGATCAGTGACGCGGCCAGAAGGGGTGGAAGGGGGAACCTTTCTGCAGGAATAGCGATTGAACAACAACGTTGTAAGTAACTAAATATAGCGCTGCATTTTAAAAAATATATAAAGAAGACTTGGAGTTGCAGTTTAATCTAAGTATTACTATCCATTTAAAACAAACATTAATGTGAGTTTTATTGCTGTGGAGTATATACATACCGATCTCCTAAACACAGGCACATCAGGGTGGGGAAAGAGGGACAGAGGGAATTGGGCCTCAAAGAGGGACTGCCCCTCCTAAAGAAGGACACTTATGAAGTATGTCCCCTTAATATCTCCTAAAGAGGGACACTTGGGAGGTATAGCACACCATCAGTGCGATGATGTCACAATATCCCTATTTATTAACAGGTGAGTAATCCGTGATTCAGTCGTCATGATGCCTCCACCTCTCCTTGGTCAGTGATATCCTTAAAAGAAGACCTGTTGGATACTGCACCTAAAAGATTCAAGTTTGAGTTGTAATAAAGTTTGAATGAAACACCATTCAGCAGTAGGAGTATCCTTGTTTTACTCAGGGGGATAAGCCATATAACAAATTTTGTTTTACATTTTAAAGTGGAACTACCAACTTAGTTAAAGTTGACCTGCAATAATTAGGCAGATGGCGACTAGCTTAACCCTTTGAGTGCCAGAAAGGTATGCAACGCATTGCAAAGCAACGTGCCACATTCCCCTCTGGCACTCAGAGGGTTAATAATAGTTATATTACCTTTAAAGACTAAACTATGCTACACAAATCCTTAATCTTCAGAGACCAGAAGCCAGGCATCAGCACAGACATCTTGACTGTGCGTCTGCTCTGTCAGTCCTGGTCTCCATTCAGAAGCATTGCATTGGCCCGAACGACACTGGAAGGACTGACGGCGTGCAGTCTGCACTAACCTGGCTGTCAGTCTTGGAAAATTAAGGATTTCTCTAGCATTGTGTAGTTTTTAGAGGTATGATAACTATTATTAAGCTAGTCGCTATCTGCCTAATTATTACAGGGTGACTTTAACTAAATTGGTAGTTCCACTTTAAGTATTATTATCCCTTTAAGGGGAGACTGTTCAGATAAATATATTAGTACCTAGACAATAGGTTGGGTAAAACATATAAACATCGGTTCCAGCTACTATTTTAGGGATAGCATCATATTAGTACACCTCCCTCTTTTGGGTTCTTGTTTTAATTAAATTGACACATGTATTCTTATAGGGACACTCCCACTTTAAAGGGATAGTAATGTTTCACAATAAGAGCAGCTCCAATTAATCTTCATAGTATTTGGGCCGTGCAGAGTGTGTTATGTCAATACTGTATCCCCCCCCCCTTTTACTGATGTAACACTGCTCACCTCAGAGCAGCAAGACTGTCCGGATGGATAGCAGAGAGGGACAATCTTCAGTGAGCATAAGGAGAAACCTGAAAAACCTGTCAATGGAAGCAGGGTTTTCCATATGCTCACAGTAAGAAGATTGTTCCTTACTGCAACCTGTCCGGTTAAGAGACCAGATTCCATATCTGAGGGCAGGTGGCTTACACTAGGTAAAAGGGGTGGGAGGGGGATATTTTATAATTCAATTACTCTTGAACTACAACTCTGACAGTATTGAAATAACACTTCCTATGGCTCAAATACTATGAAGATTAATTGGAGCTGCTGTGTTTGTAAAACATTACTATCACTTGAATTCTGCAGTACTGATGTGAGTTCTTATAGGGACGTTTCCACTTTAAAACTGCAATACTGATGTGAGTTCATGTCAGTCAAAACCTCACTATCTTTAGGGCCGTATGTTAGGCTGACCAGATCACACCTTTAACCAGGGACACATAGGAAATAGCCATGTTTCAGTGATTCACTGAAATCAAAGCAATCCTGCAGTATGCATTTTTACTATGTGTCCCTGGTTAAAGGGGAGGTCTGGTCAGCCTACCGTATGGTCAAAAGAAAAGCGGAGGAATTCTAGGACAAACCAATTGCACTATAGAGGAGAACTAAAAAAATTCCCAAATTCCCATCTATTTAAATGGGGATTTTAACTAGGGTGGCCAGACCACACCTTTAAAGGGATAGTAATACTTAAGTATTACTAATCCCTATAGCAAAGTACTAAAAAAAAAGTATTGCCCCCAGTGTCATCTCTCAAACCTTTATGGTTTGAGAGATGAACGCTTCTAAAGTTGCCCTCTCCCTCCCCCTTCTCCGTAGTCAGCATTCTAGCTGACTCAGGGAAATCTGGTCAGAGATCATCAGGCGGCTCTGCAGCAGAGCCGCGATCGCGTTAACTAAAAAAAAAAACTTACACTAAAACGGTCTTCTACGTGTGCTTGCAAGCCAAGCACACGTAGAAGACCATTTCAGTGAAAGTTTTCTTTTTTAGTAACATGATCCGGCTGTGCTGGAGAGCCACCTGAAAGTCTTATGACTGGTTTCCCTGCAGTCAGCTAGAATGCTGACTATGGGGAAGGTTGAGGGGGAGGGCAACTTTAGAAGCGATAATCTCTCAAACCATAAAGGTTTGAGAGATGACACTGGGGGCAATATGTATTTTTTAAGTATTACTTTGCTATAGGGATTAGTAATACTTAAGTATTACTATCCCTTTAACTGGGAACACATGGGAAATAGGCATATTTAAAGGGATAGTAATACTTAAAATGTAAAAAAAAATATGTTGTAGGGTTTATCCCCCTGAGTAAAACAAGGGTACTCCCACTGCTGAGAGGTGTTTCATTCAAAAGTTATTAATTTTCAAAATTGAATTTTTTAGGTGCAATATCACAGTTGTACAGTGGCGCTGTTGCTACACGATCCTATGGACAGCTCTGGTCAGTTGACCATAAATCTCCATAGGATGGTGTAGCAACAGCGCCACTGTACAATTTCAGGCCACTGTGATATTGCACCTAAAAAATTAAACTTTGAAAATTAATAACTTTTGAATGAAACACCTTTCAGCAGTGGGAGTACCCTTGTTTTACTCAGGGGGATAAACCCTACAACATATTTTTTTTTACATTTTAAGTATTACTATCCCTTTAAGTGCGGCACTGAAATCAAAGCAGCCCTACACTACGCATTTTTCATACCCATCCCGGTTAAAGGTGAGGTCTGGTCATCCTAATTTTAAACCCTTGAATGCTAGAGACGTCTCCAATGCTCTCTAGCATTCAAGGGGTTAAAAGCCCCATTTAAAATCAATGTTCTCCCCTGCAGTATAAATAATTTGTCCTAGAATTCCTCCACTTTTCTTTTGAACATACGGCCATATAGAGAAATTCCTGCAAGCCTTGGGATTCTGCCATGGCCACCTGTTTATAAAGAGGAAAAGCACTTCAGATAAGTAATGGCTCAAAATAAACACAATCTGATTCATGCATGGCACATCATCTACAATCAGAGCCTTTTCTGGCCCTCCTTTTACAATCTGGATGTTATCATTGCAACCACTGCAGTGATTGTGGTGTGTTGGGGGCTGGATGACTACTGCATTTCATTAATTTGAAAATAACCCGTAGAGACAGGCTGCTGCATTGAGACTATTGATTTAGACTGATTGGAGGCTGCTGCAATGTGATGCATTAATAGCTTCTGTCTCTAGCTGTAGTGAGATAAGGTATTGCAATAGGCTTGCTGCACTGAGTGTCTGTGAAGGCACACTAACAACTCCTAAAAACACTAACCACAGGTTCCTTAAAGGAATATTAAAATCTCCTAAAACACCATACCTCTAGGGTTGCCACCTTTTCTTCCAAAAAATACCGGCCGTGGCATTCCGTCCATAGACTTAACATTGGACAGAAGCCATTTTTTTACCGGCCTGCCGGTAAAATACCGGCTGGGTGGTAACCCTACATACCTCTCTCGTTTAGACCTAAATCCCTCTGTCCCTCTTTCCCACCCTGGTGTCCCTCTTTTTAGGAGATCAGATTGTGTGGTGTGTATATAAGTGTATCATATTACTCTACAGCAATAAAACTCACATTATTGTTTGTTTAAATGTCAGTATATGTGTTTATAAATTAGTCTGTGTAAATAAAATACTTTGGTCTTGTTCTAAATCATTTATTAGGTTACACAAGGAGGTGACAATACGTCATGAAATAGCTTAAAAATTCCTGGCAATGCCCCGCCCACCAGTCACGCCTCCAGAAACACCCCCTAAAACACAAGTGTCCCTCTTTGCCAATTTGAAATGTTGGGAGGTATGAAACACTAACACGTGCTTTCTTAAAGGAACACCAACATCTCCTAAAAACACTAACCTCCCCCCCCCCTTCTTTTTTAAAGGAACACTAGCATCTCCTAAAAACATTAACCCCCATTTCTGTAAAGGGATAGTAATACTTAATATGTAAAAAAATATGTATTGTAGTATTTTTCCCCTTAGTGAAAAAGGTTACTCTCACTGCTTAAAGTTGTTTTATTCAAAAGTGATTACAGTTAAAGTTGATTTTTTGGGTGCAATATCTCAGTGGCCCGAAATTGTACAGTGGCGCTGTTGTTACATCATCATATGGATGGCTTTGGTACATAGACCATAAATCTCTATAGTATGGTGTAGCAACAGCGCTACTGTACAATTTCAGGCCACTGTGATATTGAGCCTAAAAAAATCAACTTTGAGTTGTAATAACTTTTGAATAACCTTTCAGCAGTGGGAGTACTCTGGTTTTCCTCAGGGGGATAAACCCCACAACATATTTTTTTTTTACATTTTAAGTATTACTATCCCTTTAAAGGAACACTAACATCTCCTAAAAACACCAACCCCCACTTTCTTGAAGGAACACTAACATCTCCTAAAAACATTAACCCCTCTTTCTTAAAAGTACACTATTATCTCTGAAAACCCTAACACCCGTTTACTTAAAGAAACAATAACATCTCATAAAAACCATAACCCCCTCGTTCTTAAAGGAACACTAAAATCTCCTGAACACCCTAACACCCATTTCTTTAAAGGAACACTAACATCTCCTAAAAACTCTAACCCCTGCTTTCTTAAAGGAACACTAACATCTCCTACAACCACTAGCCCTCACTCTCTTAAAGAAACACTACCATCTCCTAAAACCACTAACCCCCACTTTCTTAAAGGCACACTAACACCTCCTAAAAACACTAACATCCACTTGCTTAAAGGAGCACCAATAGCTCCTTAAAAAAACAATTCCCTTAATCTGAGCATAGACATGATATCCAGAACTAAATATTAGTTATTCATTCTGGGGAAACAATTCACCCACAATTGATTTATAGTAGCCACTGGGATTTTTTGGCCAGATTAACACTTTAAGGATCAGAGGGGTATCGTTGCCAGATCCTTAAAGGGTTAAGGAAAGTGGTAGTTTATTATTAGTAAGTGATAGTGTCCCTTTAAGCTGCCTGCATTAATTCTATAATACAAGTGGGTAACCTGTAGCTTGCTGGACTATAACTCCCATCATCCTTACACCATGTAGCACTTACCCCTTCTGTGTTCCTCCTACCTTCCTCTAGACTGTAAGCTCTCACAAGCAGGGCCATCTGATCCTTTTGTTTTCTATGTTCCATTTGTACTGTTTTATGTCTCAGTATGTCTTGTCCCTATTTTATATCTCCCAATATTTCAAATGGCCATAGAGGTACACTCTATTGACACCTCTTTATTTAAAGGAATAAATGATTTATAGCAAGACAAACATATTTTATTTACACATACTAATTTATAAACACCTATACTGACGTTTAAATACACATTAATGTGAACTTTATTGCTGTGGAGCAAAGTGATGCACTAAGAGGGACATAGGGATGTGGGTCTCATACATGGTCTGTCCTTTCTAAAGCGGGACACTTGAGAGATATGCTATTGCACAGCTCTGTGGAATAATTTGGTGTTATATAAAAATAAAGGATAATAATTCTTTGCTGTGGATGATACGGGTTGTAGTCCAACAACAGTGCAAGCCACAGGTTGCCTGCCCCTGCCAAAGAGCCTACAATCAATTGGAGAACACTGCATTGTATGAGATCATTAGGCAAAGAGGCACGGCTTGGATACACTGAGCTCACTGCATTGAGGTTATGTCTCTAGGTTAGGATGCCTGCAGTGGCAGAGACACAGTGATTAACGCAGTCTTACTGCTGTGCTGAGAGCTCTTGTCCCCGAACCACTGCTGTTCCCCAATACTGATTTGTTGTACTTCTCTGAATTCCAATTCTGGATTTAACCCTTTGGATAGGCTGACCAGATCTCACCTTTAACCGGGGACACATAGGAAATAGCCATTTTTCAGTACTTCATTGAAATAAAAGCAGTCCTGCAGTGTGCATTTTTCCTATGTGTCCCTGGTTAAAGGTGAGGTCTGGTCAGGCTACCTTTGGATGCTAAATGGGTGTCTGGTACATTTCTTTGCAAGTTAGACCCCTTCTAGCACTCAAAGGTTTAAAGGGATAGTAATGTTTCATAATAAAAGCAGCTCTAATTAATCATCATAGTATTTGGACTTTGGAGAGTGTTATTTCAATTCTGTCAGAGTTGTAGTTCAAGAGTAATTCAGTGACAAAGTATCCCCCTCCCGCCCCTTTTACTGATGTCACACTGTTCAGCCAGATCAGAAGGGAGGTGCCCAGGTAGACTGCAGAGGGGGACAATCTTCAATTAAGATAAGGGGAAAACCTGAAAAGCTTGTCAAGGGGGGCAGGGCTTTCATTGTTTTCATAGGAAGAAGAGTGTCCCCTTCTGTTATCTGTCTGGTCTATGGACTGCATTCCACATCTGAGAAGAGATTGCTTACACTAGGTAAAAGGGGCGGGAGGGGAAACTTTGCTTGTGAATATCTCTCAAACCATAAAGGTTTGAGAGATAAGACTTATATCATTATTCATGTTTTTTTAATGCCTACAAAGTTAAAACGAAGTATTACTATCCCTTTAATCTTGTTCCTGTGGAGTTAACACTTTTCTTGCTGGGTCATGCTGTTTGCAATGCCTAATGCTGATACATTGAGAATCTAGTAACCATCTGAGTTTGGAATCTGCATTTGGGACAGAAAATAGTTAAAAAACTTACTCTGGACATATAATCTGCAGATGACTTAAATACCTAAGGACTTTATTCCTCAAACTAAAAAAGTGCAATTCTGGAACAAACCAGTTGCCCGATAGAGGGGGAATGGAAAATCTTATTTATTTAAAATGGGGCTTTTAGCCCCTTTAAATGCTAGAGAGGACTCCAATGCTTTACAATGTATGAGACTTGACTTCTCTAGCATTCAAGGAGTTAAAAGCCACATTTAAATCAAAGGGAATTTGTTTGCTCCCCCGTGCAGTTGGTTTGCCCCAAAATTGCACCTCTTTAACGTGGTGAATTTAATTGCAAAGTGTTACAGCTATACATGGAGGCTGATATGCTAAAATTCACTGGAGTAATTTTGGATCAAACCATCTGCAGCATATGGGACATATTAGAAGCTGCAAGTTTTTTTTGTTTTGTTTTGTTTTTTCAATCAATAGCATTGCCAGGGACCCCCTTTGCTGCTGCTCTGGATCCCGGTGCCAACAGCTCCCTTCATTGAGTCTATTGACTTAATGAAGGGAAGCTATTGTGAACTGCACATGCGTGTGCGCAGTGATGTCGAGTCTGGTTGTGCCAACAAAAATGCTTGGTGCTCCAAGCCAGTTCTCCAGAAGCTTTCTTATGCTGGCCTGGCACCAACACCACAAAGGTCCTTCTGGCTGAGCCGCTGAGAGGGAGAACAGCAGCAGCATTTCAGTGACCTGAGGTGGAGGAGAGTGTGCACAGTCTGGACCAGAGGAGGATTCATTGGAGGTAATGCTGGTGTGAGTGGCAGTGTGGGCAGGGTGGACACAGTGTGGAGGTGGACACAGTGTGGAGGTGGACACAGCGTGGGCAGGGTGTGGAGGTGGACAGTGTGTGGAGGTGGACACAGGATGGGCAGGGTGTGGAGGTGGACACAGGATGGGTAGGTTGTGGAGGTGGACACAGGGTGGGCAGGGAGAAGAGGTGGACACAGTGTGGAGGTTGACACAGGGTGGGCAGGGTGAGGAGGTGGACAGAGTGTGGAGATTGACAGAGGGTGGGCAGGGTGTGTAGGTGGACACAGGATGGGTAGGGTGTGGAGGTGGACACAGAGTGGGCAGGGTGTGGAGGTGGACACTGTGTGGAAGTGGACACAGGATGCGCAAGGTGTGGAGGTGGACACAAGGTGTGGAGGTGGACACATGGTGTGGACACAGGGTGTGGAGATGGACACAGGGTGTGGAGGTGGACACATGGTTTGGAGGTAGACACATGGTGTGGACACAGGGTGTAGAGGTGGACATAGGGTGTAGAGGTGGACACATGGTGTGGAGGTGGACACAGAGTGTAAAGGTGGACATAGGGTGTGGAGGTGGACACGTTGTGGACACAGGATGTGGAGGTGGACACATGTTGTGGACACAGGATGTGGAGGTGGACACAGGGTGTGGACACAGGGTGTGGATGTGGACACATGGTGTGGACACAAGGTGTGGATTGGGACACAGGGTGTGTAGGTGGACACAGGGTGTGGGTTTGGACACAGGGTGTGTAGGTGGACACATAGTGTGGACACAGGATGTGGAGGTGGACAAATGGTGTGGACACAAGGTGTGGATATGGACACAGGGTGTGTAGGTGGACACAGGGTGTGGATGTGGACACAAGGTGTGGATTGGGACACAGGGTGTGCAGGTGGACACAGGGTGTGGGTTTGGACACAGGGTGTGTAGGTGGACACATAGTGTGGACACAGGATGTGGAGGTGGACAAATGGTGTGGACACAAGGTGTGGATATGGACACAGGGTGTGTAGGTGGACACAGGGTGTGGACACAGGGTGTGGATGTGGACACATGGTGTGGACACAAGGTGTGGATTGGGACACAGGGTGTGTAGGTGGACACAGGGTGTGTAGGTAGACACATAGTGTGGACACAGGATGTGGAGGTGGACAAATGGTGTGGACACAAGGTGTGGATGTGGACACAGGGTGTGTAGGTGGACACAGGGTGTGGACACAGGATTTGGAGGTGGACACGGGGTGTGTAAGTGGACACAGCATGTGTAGGTGGACACAGGGTGTGGACACAGGATGTGGATGTGGACACAGGGTGTGTAGGTGGACACATGGTGTGGACACAGGATGTGGATGTGGACATATGGTGTGGACACAGGGTGTGGAGGTGGGCACACAGGTGTTTCTTTTGTTAGACATTGCCCTATAAATGAATCCTTTGAGTTCATTCAAAGGGTTAAAAAGATAACACCCCGTTTAACTGGGTACACGTATTTTGGTGGCTGTACTGAAATAGTAATTATTTTGTGTATCAGGACAAGTAGATTGTCATGAGGGACAAGTAGATTGGGCTTCCGTTTTAGTTTTTTTTTTTTTTTTTTTTAATTCAGCACCCCTGCTGTGTGTTAAAGGGCTTTTCCTATTGGGTAAAAAAAGGGTCCTACACTTCTGGCGGTTCCTTTGTACCCAATCAAACTGTGATTAAGTGATAAAACTGTATTCTATAGAGAACTACAGTGAGCTATTCCCCTCTCTCATAAAATGCAATATGATGACTGTATTAGCAACAGGTTAATTGTAGGTGGACTTTCTGGTCACCAGAGAGCACTGTTTCCTGTAAAATAATGACAGTTTAAACTGTAATAACTTTGGAATCATACATTTTCCAGCACTGTGGCTCTATTGTTTTACTCAGCAGGAAACACCATATAGAACACTGACCCCTTTGGATGCAATGCAGCCCTGAAGTCTGTGGTTCTCAGTACTCCTGGGTTGAGTGCACAGCCCTATAGAACTTCTGTGTTGGGCTTTCAAAACTCATACATCAGGCATGACATGAATGTGTCTGCATGGAATAGTTCAGTGTTGTCCTGGGGGAGAATTGGGGGTTCTTTTAAAACCCCTTGTCCTGTTCCCCTGTTGCTCCTCTGTGGTTCAAAAATAAGCCCTGGCTCCACAGGCAGATCTACTCCCAGAAGTATCTGCTGACAGCGCACACCTCAAGTGATAGTTGCCCTTTAACACTTTGGGTGTCAGCAGGTTGCACGTTGAGCACCCCTCTGGAACCCAAAGGGTTAAATAAATGGCAATCTGGGGATTTTTATTCATAAACCACAGACGGTTTGCTCCGTAATTACTCTACCCAGAGGAGAAAGAGGTTGTGTGCTTAGTTGCTACTACTCTACTACCACTATGGCTGCCTCTACAACCTCAGGCTGTGGAGAGCGGAATGGTGCCTTACATAAAGCCCTGGCTTTGTGGCCTTCCTGGAAGAATATGTTGTGGGCCTACCTAACAAAACTTGGGATTCTTTTTATGCACAAAAGAGGGATATGGATGTTTTGACAGCAGACCTTCAGGTTTTCATCACATAATTAAACAAAAAGTCACAGCTTGCAAGAAGGCAGTGGCGATCCCTGGCAACCCAGTGCCAGATCTGAAATTTTGAGCCTGAAAGAAGCTTTATATGTGGCATGGGGATTGAAAGACTGTTCCTGTTAAAGGATGTTGAGTTTCCTAAATCCCATCTCTCTCTGGAAACAAAAGCAATGGGACCAGAGCCTGCTACCTGTGCAGGGGTGTTAAAGGATCCCAAGGTGAGGAGAGTTTCTATAATATGAGCCCTGAACAATTATTGGACACTGTATCACACTTTACAGTTGACCAAGGCATATTACAAGGATAACGTCAGGTCCATATGGCTGTATTAAGTAAATTATGAGAAGAAACCAGTTGTACATTTAGCACAGCTAGAGGTCCTGTAAGACAGAAAGTTAATACTGTTAACAATAACTCGAGATCCCTGGATGACTGTTTGGAGGCACTAGAAACAGAAATAAGCAAGTTTCTGTTCCTGGAAACGCAAAGTCAGAACCCAAGTTGGGGAAGGAAAAAAAGAGATCTGGAAATAAAAAAGTGACAGCCTAAGTAAGCAAATAGTAGTTATGAATCTGAAGAAGAAGCAGATTTTGGGGTGTCAGAGGTGCCCTTTGGTTTCCCTCCTAACCTGTCAAGGTTTGAATCACAACCCTTGTGTACAACACCTTATGCATCATTTAAAGTGCATTACAGACTTGGAATTAACATCAGAGGTGGGGAAACAGAAATCCAGTGTGCTGAAAAGATGGCTACTGCTCCTACACTCCCCATCAAAAAGGTCAAGAAAAGAAAAAGAAATAAAAGTACCTGGTAATTATTTCAAGGATTCTGTTTCTGGTCAGTATAGGGCTGTTGAAGAAACTGTGCATGCTTTGCAATGAGTTGGAGAGCCTGTGGATGCTGTACAATGCTCTGAAAGCACTGTGGATGCTGTGCAATGCATTGGTGTGGTCATTCAGATTGAGCACTCAACAGGATGCACTGTAACAGGTTTGCCTTTGTTGACTCTCTGCAATGAAGTGTTCACTGTGGATGTTGAAAAGAGTGCTGGAGAAACTGTGCATGCTATGCAATGTGATGGAGAGACTGTAGACGCTGTACAATGCTCTGAAAGCACAGTGGCTGCTGTGCAATGTCTTGGTGTGCCCAGTGGCATAACTATAGGGGTCGCAGGGGTCGCAACTGGGACCGGGACCGTCACTCCAGAGGCCCGGCTTCCCCCCTCGACCCCCTCCTCCTGGCACCGAAAGCTCTCTCCCGCACTCTAGTAATGCAGAGCGCTGGGAGATGACATCATCTCACAACGCTCTGCATTACAGAAGAGGACAGTGCAGGAGCACGTCGTACCAGCACACCTCTCCTGCCACTCCACTGGACCACCAGGGATTGGGAGGTAGGAAATGGAGGCATTGTGGAGGGCCTGGGGGCCAATGTGTTCAGGGGTTGGGGGGGCCCATGGCACTTCTTGCACCAGAGCCCGGACCGTTCTAGTTACGCCTCTGGGTGTGCCCATTCAGAGTGACCACGCAACAGGCTGCACTATAGCAAGTTTAACTGCATTACCTCTCAGTAAGGAACTGTTCACTGGACCATTTGTTGAATCTCTGCCTCAGACTGCAGATACAGGGACTACATTTCCTGGACAGCTATATAAAATCTGTGCTGGGGATGTAGAAAGTTGTGCTAGTTCAGAGATGCTGAGTTGTGTCCTTCAGAATTACTAGGGTGACCACGCAACCCGGAATGTCCGGGACTAACCCTTAATTTTGTGTTGTGTCCCGCATCCAGAATCATACCCCACCGGGACAATAAAGAGTCCCGGAATCAACTGTCAGCTCTATTCTGCCTGCCAGCTCAGTCACAGCCGTAACATGCAAGCTGCACGCGGCACCACCAGACAATGAAGGGAGAGTATTTGCACACTGTTCCTCCCCTCATTGTCTGGCTGGTGTGTGCTTGTATGTGAGGTGTTACGTATGCCACCCGGTGCAGCGCATGTGAGTGAGCATGAATGAGTGAAAGTGTCTCTGGGAGCAGTGACAGGGGGCTGTGGACGCAGGAGTTACAGAAGACTGGAGGAACAGCACACTGCTGTAGTCACAGTGAGACTGAGTCCCGCGGCTGAGCGGCTCCAGTCCCGCCAGCCAACACTAACCAGCTGCCTGTCTCCCCTTCAGAGTCCTCACTCTGTAAGTGTAACCACTGCAGTAACGACAATCAGGCATCAGACTGAGACTGTCACTTAGTAAGCACACTGTGTAATATACTGTGTGATATGTTGTATGTACTGTCTGACTCTGTCTACTGTATACAGGCAATCACAGTGTGTATATCCTCCTAGTGCTTAGAACTCTGTGATGCCTCTGAGAAAGCACTGTTTTTGCTTTTACATCTAGTGACATCAGCACAGGGGCATGTGATGTCATTTGACCTCGCCCACATAGTGTCCTTGAATGGCAGAGGGGAAACGTGGTCACCCTAAGAATTACTGTCAAGTAGGAAACAAGTAACCACATCGTTGGTTCCTACCCCTGAAAATGTTGCTTTATCTAAAACTTTGAAAGCACAGACTTCATCAATGAATGTCAGAGACACCACTAAAAGGCCCCTCCCCCACTGAAGATATAGTGGGGCAGGGTAGTGTCTTTTCTGGTCCTGGTGACCAGGTCGTTGTCAAAGCAAAAACAGATCTCAATTAATTTAAAGGGCTATATACTATAACTGGCTCTCCCATACCTAAGGTTTGTATAGTCCATCCATCTTTCAGTATGGGTATGGTGCCATGTGGCAGTAATATAGTCACTGTGGGGGGTTCCAGTCCTTCTGTTCCTCTTTCAGCCCCTTCCGTGCCTATTAGTACTGTTGGTGCACCTGTTAGACTTAGGAGTAAAGGGCTGGGAGAGGATAATAAGGGTTCTCCCAGGGTTTTTTTCCCCTTCTGTCCCTCCTTCTCCCTCTTCAGTCTCTGACACTGCCCTAGGGCCTCCTTTAGGCTCAGAGGCAGTGGTAGGAGTAATGGAGTTCTTTATGGAGCTCCTGATCCCTCTGGTCCTTCATCAATTCCCCCTTTGCTTCTTGTTTTACTTCTGCAACTCCAGTCAGAACATATAGTAACGTAGCCAGAGTTGCTGGAGGTACTCTACCCAAAAGACATGAGCTTCTTGCAATGAAGGCAGGGACTGCCCCCTTTTGTAAAAGGAGAAATGTTGTCATGCTTAGGTATGCTCCTGGTCTGTCTCCTCCTCCTGATTGTCGGCATATCATTCATTTGCTAAAGGGGATGGGCTTTTCGCATCTAGATATAGTTGCTATTATCCATGTACCAGGGTCTGACATTAGTTTTATTCAGCCCCTAGATTTTTGGAAGGTCTATACCAGGGAAGAGCAGGTAGCTGAGTCACAGTGGGCATCATTTGCTGCCATCCCTGTATCCTGCCCACAAGTAAATTCCAGTTATTAATATCATCTTTTGAGTCAGCTAATATGGTACTGTTATTGGTGATCCAATTACGAGAGTCTTATCTGGACGGGGGGGGGGGGAGGATGCAGGTAAAACTCAAACAAGTGAACAACGTGACCCAACATCTGCTAAACTCTTTCTTTATTGGCCGTGACAGGGATTCCTGCTTTTATCCGTGCCAGCCCAATGGTTGCCACATGTGTGGTTCTTTTAGGCACCTTAGTATTTCTTGTGATGTCCAGAAGTGTGGGTTGTGCAATGAAATTGGACATTCGAGCAATGACTGTAATAAGTTTAGGTGACACCTGTATGGCAACCTTGGGCATGCCTGTAGTGGCATAATATTGGCATGACATAATATTGAAGAGTTGTTTCAAATTCAAGATTTGGAGGACCTTGAGTTAGCACCATCCCCAGACAGTCCATTTCTTGGGCCCATCCCCTGCATCTGAGGCCCCAGTAGACTCCTCTTTGAACCCAGTTGAGTCCCTGGATTCCCTTTCTTCTTCAGTAAAGGACCCAGTACCTAGCCCTGTTTCCTCCGGGGGGGGGGGGAATTCCGGATGATGACAGCATGAATTGGACACTGGTGTCCAAGAGAAGCATCCAGGACAGGTATCTGATCCATCCAATATAGGTTCCCCTCCTCCTTGTAAAGATATTCTTTGTAAATCTCATAGGGATTCTATCACAGTCTCCCTATCCTGTGCTTTCTTACCTCTGTATGGCCACCGGCTAGCATGGCCTCCGGCCACTTTCTCATTGCTACATCAGATAACAGGCACTAGCATGGAAGCCTGTTTATGGGCCTATTCTGGGTGGCCTAATTGGGTACCGCCTCCTTCTGCTCCTTTATAAACCTCCCTAGGCCTGGATGTCATTGCCCTTACATGGTGTTCCTGTTAGTTACTCTTGTGCTCCGTTGTGACCTGTGCTTATCTGAGAATCTGCTCTGTGTATGACTTTGGATTGTCTGACTATCCACATTGGTTCTGACCTGTGGCTCCGGCTAACTTACTCACTCCGTGTATGACCCCGGCTTGTCTGACTACCCACATCGGTTCTGACCTGTGGATCTGGCTGACTAACTTGCTCCTTGTTAACCCTGGCTTGTCTGACTACCCACATCGGTTCTGACCTGTGGCTCTGGCTGACTCACTTGCTCCGTGTAGTTCCCGGTTTGTCTGTCCTCTGGCTCCGACTCCTATCTCGCTCAGTCTATCCCCGGCTTGTCTGACCTGTGGCTCTGGCTGACTACTCGCGCCATAAGCTCCTAGCCTGCCTGACCGTTAGCCTCTGTGTCACGCGGCTCTGTCAGACTCTGGCTCCCTGTTGCCTTTGGTCTCCGGTACCTCACAGTAGTGCAGTGCCTAGCACAGTGTGCAGCTCTGGGTAGGAGCTTGGGCCCTATCATCAGCTGGTCTGGGGTTTTGTGGGATATTATCATCGCTATATCTCATATATTATTGTCACTGTATATTCCAATAAAGGTGGTTATATTTTATTACTGTGTCTGTCCTTCTTTTCCTGATTACTGTGACAGATTCATCCACTGGCTCTAGTTAGAATTGTCATGATGCTTCCCCTTTCTCCACCCTCCCTGCGGTTTCCCTTTCCTCCTATAGAAGGTCCTAATCATTTTTCTCCTCTTATAGCAGACCGGGGGTCTAGGATGAAGTTTGAAATGGGTGAGGGATCAAGAAAAAGTCTGGAATTGATTACATTAAAAGATCATGACTCTCGTCTCCCTGCAAAGAGGTATAGCTCTAGTGGGGAAGTGTAAGAAAGTTCAAAGAAAACTAAAAGACAGGTAAAATCTTCCTAAAAGTCAACCACCAAAGCTTTCTTTCCCCTTTTTCTTTTATAATGCTTGGTGTATGCAGTCTCAACAGTTTATGGCCTTTGAGTTCCTTTATCAATCAAATGCTGATGGTATCTTTCTTCAGGAGACCCGATTGAACACATTGAGCATTCCTCATTTGGCTAAAAGAGAATGACAACTTGGGCTTTCATTTTGGTCATTAGCCAAAGAGCCTTATGGCGGAATAGCCGTCCTTTTTAAAGGCTGTCATGTTATTTTCAAACAGGTGGTTGAAGTAATGATGGGTCGTGTGTGGTCTTGAAAATCACAATGAATGGATAGTCTTACCATCTGATAAACATCTATGGGCTTCATTCTAAATGGGAGCGGACAAGTCTGTTTAGTGAGATTAAACCATTTCTGTTAACATTCCAGCAAGTTGTCTTTGGTGGTGATTTCAACACCATGACTAGGTCCAAAGACAGAGAAGGTACCAGAGGCAATATGGGAGATGATAGTATTTTTTTTAAATATTATGTGTACGAATGCCAGTCTGGTCAATGTGTTTATTCAAAGCCTCCCAGACCACACTGGGGACATCTTCTTTAGAGGCAGATGGCAAAGTAGGATAGGTTTTTTTTTTTTTGTTAAGGAGAGCTCACTGACATTGTCTCCTTAGCTCCCACCGGTAGAGTTCAATGATCACCTTTGTCTAGAGACATATCTCTGATGAAGCAGTACTCTTTTCTTTCATTTAGGAGAGGGATTATGGGGTTTACCATTCACCTGATACCTATCTGAATTGCAGAAAGAAGGTTGCAGCTAAAACAGTCTATGGCCTGCATGATCCTTCAGGGACCCTTGTCAAAACTAAGTCTGGGATTCTTAGCATCATTTGGAACTTTTATGAGAACCTTCTGTCGGAGGGACAGCTCTACCAAGACCAGATGTCTTCCTTTCTAGATCAGACTTCTCTTTCAAATGAGAGTTCTGAGGTAATGCAAGGTTGCTCCTTGAGTCCTCTCTTATATGTGTTTGTCATTGACCCCTTTATTTGAAGGATTGATGGTAGCACATTGAGTGGTATTCCTCAAGGTCTGGAACATGCTTTGAAGGTAATCGCCTATGCAGATGATGTCACCTGCTAGGCAGGCTGCAGTGGTGGCGGATGTCCTACACCCATATTCACTGGTGTCTGGTTCAGTCATCAACCATAACAAATGTAAAGTTTTCTGGTTAGGGAATGAGGGGGAAGAATTTCCCCTCCCAGAGGGTTTCCGTGAGGCTCAGAACCAAATTAAAATCTTGGGTATTAAATTTGGGAAAGGTGATTATGCCTCTTTGAGCTGGGAAGAACAGCTAACCATTGGCCTCAATATGATGGAGCGGTGAAATATGTGGATGTTGACCTTGTGGGAAAGGATTGACCTTATCAAACGTTTCTGTTACCAGTTTTCATTTTTGCGATTAATGTCTGTCTTTTGCTACCGTCTTTCAATGCAAGGATCTAAAGTCTGTTTTTTCAGCTTTTGTGGGGAAATAGATTAAACCTGATAAGGAGAGATGTTACATACCTGTACAGGTGTGAAGGAGGTTTGGCTATGGTCAATCTTATTGTCTTCTTTGTGAACATCTTTGTTAAAGGGATATTAATGTGTCACAATAAAAGGAGCTCCAATTAATCTTCATAGTATTTGGGCCATGGAGAGTGTTATTTCAATACTGTCAGAGATGTAGCTACAGTGAGCATAAGGAAAAACCTGTCAAGGGGTAGGGTTTTCCTTATGGTCACAGAAAGAAGATTGTCCCTTGCTGTGAGCTATCTAGTCCCAGGCCCAGATTCCACATCTGAGGGGAGGTGGCTTACACTAGGTAAAAGCAGGAGGGGGATAATTTATCATTCAACTACTCTTGAACTACAGCTCTGACAGTACTGAAATTAAACTCTCCATGGCTCAAATACTATGAAGATTAATTAGAGCTGCTGTTTTTGCGAAACATTACTGTCCCTTTAAGTTGAATTTTGGAAGCCTTTTCCTTGAGAAGACACCTGGATGGATGCATATCTATAGAGAGTGGGTATATCTTTTTTTTGTCAACTGGGAAGAAAGGTGGTAAACTGCTTTCAGGCTCCTCAAGGCTTCTTTCCAGCCTATGCTCAGGGCTTGAGAGCTTCAAGGCAGTGGAATCTCACAATATCTGAGGTTAGTTCACTATCCAGACATAGTTTTGATAGAAGAGTTCTGGGCTGTCATTTTCAGGTTTCATTGGCCTGGAGGGATAGCCCAGACAATGTTATGGAATTTGGCCTGGTCAATATAACTACCAAGAGGGTTCCATCTAAATGTAGGGACATTGGCTATCTTTCCAAAGCAAGCTCTAGGTTAGGGTTGCCAACTTTTCTTTAAAAAAATACCGGCCATGGCATTCCCTCCATAGATTTAACATTGGACAGAAGCCAATTTTTTACCGGCCTGCCAGTAAAATACCGACTGGGTGGCAACCCTACTCTAGGTCCATGGGAATATCAAGTATTTGAACATCAGTATTCATGGATGTCCATGTGAGGAGTCTTCCAGGAGAGTGGAAACTATGCATCACTTTCTACTTCAGTGCCCATTTAACATAGAGGTTTACAAAAGGGTTTTAAGTGCCTTAGGAATATCTTGTCTTTCAGGTTTGACTTACTCTGAGTGGGTTAATGGGAATTTTCAAAAATACAGTGAGTTTTACTTGGGCAACATTTTTTTAGTTAGTGCAGTAGTTTGTTATTTCACATGGATGGCACAGTGTCAGGTTTCTATTAGACAAAAAGTCCTTTCCTGTCAGTTGGTTGTACAGGATATTTTGGGAGAGGTGGGGAAGCTTCAGGAGTTTGAAAGGTGTTCAACATCAAGGGCTAATTGGCTATCTTTATGGAGAAATATCAAGACAGATCCCCCCTGAATTTTCTGTTTGATGTATTTCAGAGGCTATCTATTTCTTATACACTCCCTTAGATTTTTAGTTATTTTTAGATTTCTATGGAAATTTTCACACAGTTTTAAGTGAGTACTCAGTCTTTTTAGTCTTTCTTCCTTCTTGTTTGATGTTTGTATTGTTTTTTTATGTTTTTGTGTTTAAGTATACTTTATTTTTATAATCTTGAAGAAGTATTGTGGTTTTTCCTTTCTGTTGCAAATATTTAAATAAAATCTCTCCAGAATTACTCCACCTTTTCATCTCAAGATGTTTAGTAAATTGTTACAGGCGAGAACCTCTAATAGAAAAGGTCCAGTTATCGCTGTCAGGATATTTCACAGCGTGGGGCCTCTAAATGACAGAAACTGTTCCTTTTCTTATATTGGTTTCCTCTTCCAGAAAACCACCACAAAGAATAAACTATGAGGCTGATTTCATAAGAAAGAGCCAACCAAATGCATCATAGGAAACAAATGAAAATTCAACAAATACCCCATTGATTTAAAAAAGTGGTAACATGTTTAATGGAAAATAAATATTGTAATTATTTTCCTTCAGAGTAAAACATGGGAGCTTTTTCTAATATTCTTTTTCATGCAAAAGTTATTATAGCTCAAGCATTTGCATTAAATTTATATTTTTGATTATGATCACAAGGTGATGCTGTTCCTCTCACTTACTATGGAGAGCAGAAGTCACTGACGCAAGTTCTCAAGGCTGGATTTCCCAATATGCAGAGTAAGCAACAACCTAAAACTCCAAATTTTGAGGGGCACTTCAGCTGTGCAGACCACACTCACATTCTGAATCGTGATTGTGGCCAGAGCAATATCAATGTCCCTTCACCAGTTTTATAACCCTTTACAGGCTATTATTTAACCCCTTGAATGCTAGCGAAAGTTTCAATGCGTTGGAGATCTCACTAGCAAAGTTTTTTTGTTCTTGCTCGTTATAGGCCAAGGGTGTTTTCTGTGCCAGGAAACAGTGGATTGGACTGAGGGTGGGGTCATGTGAGAACTGAGGGTGTGGGCATGGGAGGTGCTAAGGATGCCTACAGTGCCTTGCTATTAGGAGCCTAGGATGGAAATCTAGCCCTGCAAGTTCTAACATAGAGTGCATTATAAAAAGAAATTCATTTTAGATACCAGTTTCCACTGATATGTTTGAGCTGTAATTACTTTTGAATGTAAAATCTACCAATAGTAGAAGTTCCCTTTTTTACACAGAAGTAAAAGCAATATTATATTTTTTTGATAAAAAAGTTTACTGCTCCATTAATTTGAGCTATTTATACCTTCAAGGGATAGTAATACCTAATTTAAAGTTTATTTAGTATTGTAAGCTTTAAAAAAAAATTTAAACTATGTAAGTCTTATCACTCAAACCTTTATGGTTTGAGAGATATTTGCAACTAAAGTTCCCCTCTCCACTCTAGCTGACAGATTTGGATTCTGGTCCGCAAACCAGCCGGTGGCTCTTCAGCAGATCTTTAAAAAGAGTTACTTCACTGGAACGTTCTACAAAGTGTGCTTGCAAACCAGGCACATTTTGTAGAGGGTTCCAATGAAGTAGTTCTTTTTAAAGATCACAATCTCGGCTCTGCTGAAGAGCTGCTGCTTGGTCTGCGGACCAGAATCCAAGTCTGTCAGCTAGATGGCAGATTTGAATGAAAAAGCAGGAAGAGGGACTTACATATGTAAGACATACATAGTTCTTAATATTTTTTTAAAGCCTACAATACTAAATAAACTTTAAATTAGGTATTACTATCGCTTTCAATAGCAGATATGTCTCTAAGGCATTGCTATGCAATTTTTAGAGACGTCTCTAGCATTCAAGGGACTCTCTCCTCCCCCTATTTAACCTTATGAGTGCCAGAGGGGTACACTTTGCATTGCGTACCCCTCTGGCACTCAAAGGGTTAATGTAAAGGGAATTTTTATTTTTTAACTCTATTGCAGTTAACATGCCCCAGAGTTGGTCCATTTTTCTTCTTGTGTATAGCACTAAAACCAGACCTCTTTAGGCATAACCCAAGATGTTTAGTAAAGTGTTACAGGCAAGAACCACTAACAGAAAATGTCCAGTTCTCTCTCTCTGTTTCTATATTTCACAGTGTGAGGCCTCTACCGGCTGGAAACTGTCCTTTTCTTGTAGTTGTTCCCTTGGCCAGAAACCACACCACAGAAAATAAACTATTTCAGATGATTTCATAAGAAGAACTGGGGTAATTATGGATCAAAACAAATGCATAATAGGAAACAAGTCCACAAAATCACATGATAAAAAGCATATTGTCAGGTTTTTCCTGTTGTGTAAAACAAGGGTACTCCCACTGCTGGGAAATGCTTCTTTCCAAATGTATTACCATTTAAACTGTAATAATGTTTTTTAGTATTTTTTTTTTTTTTTTTTACATTAACAGTGTCCTCCAGTAGTCAGAATTCAATTAATTATTCTGTTAATTATTCTGTTGCATTCAGTGGGAAAGGTAAATCACTAACAGCCAGTTCTCCATAGACTGTGACAGACAATGCTCAGTCACTTACTGTCAGTTTGGACTTTCAAGAAGTAATGATGCTGTTACTCACTTCCTGACAACTTGGATAGTTACAACTTTTGAATAAAGCAACTAGCAGCAGCATTTGTACTCTTGTTTTACTCAGAAGGAAAAGCCCTATAACAGATTTTCATTTAAAAAAGGCTGTGCCTATAAATGATACGTTTAACCCCTTGAATGCTAGGGGATACTACAATGTATTACTCTGCAATGTGGTGGAGACCTTTCTAGCATTCAAAGGGCTAACCCTTTGAGTGCCAGAGGGGTACGGAACGCATTGCTTTGCAATGCTTTCCGTACCCCTCTGGCACTCAAAGGGTTAAAATGTCCATTCAAATAAATGGGATTTTTTATTTGTTAGTATAGTGTATTGATGTGCCCCAGAATTTCTCCACATTCTCTGTGCATATAAACATAAGGCCTAGCTTACATGGGCAACCTAATGAATAACGCATTCGAAAGCAGCATGCTGCAACATGGATGCGCTCATGAGTTGGGGACATCCAGGTTTCAGCATGCCTGGCCTGCATAGAGCTCTACACAGATCATTTATACTGGCAACATTGGAGGTTGACTGCTTGACCTATGTGGGCATCGGTCAATGAGATTTGGTCTTGTGCCACTTTTTCCAAGTGGGAAAACCTCCACGGGAAATAAGCAGACAGTGCTGGCTTGGCACACACTAAAACAGAGAGCAGAGAAGCCACCCATGTGAAAATAGCCTTACATTTTCAGAATCCTTGCTTTATTTATTTAAACATAAACTAAGATGTTCAGAAATGTGTTACAGGTGAGAGCCACTGACTGATAATTTCCAGTTCTTTTTCTTACACTATAGTTCACAGCATGGGGCCTCTATTGGACTGAAACTGTTCCTTTTCTTATATTTTTTCCTTCTGCCAGAAACCATACCACAGAGAATCAATTATGACTTTCTGTTCATGAGTCACAACCAGCTGGGGAGATCTAAAGTGTCCCTTAGTGGTTCAGTTTGCTTTGTTTATTGGGTTTTCTAGTTCACACTGTTAGATAAAATCTCTTGGGGCCATATGTTCAAAGGAGTAGTGAAATAACTTTTGTCCTTTGTAACAACTTTTCAAATTACAGTGTCGTTGGGCTCATTAATATTTTCAGAGAGTGTCGGTTGTGATTGGAAATATGTCATTTGTCCTGACTGAAATTGTCGTATGTAAAGACAAAAAATGTCTTAACTAAAGACAAAAACTGTCTTCACTAACGACAACAATGACTTAACTAACGACAAAACTTCTCACATATAGAACTTCACATTCCCTCCACTTTTTTGTAAACGTACAAATTTTGTCTTGCAAGACATTTTTTTGTTGTTAGTTATGACAAATTTTCTTTTCCTCTATACAATACTGGAGAATAGTTTGATCACGCCCTTTCCCTGCCCCTTTGACCGGCAGTTCTGGAGTTGTGTCGTACACAACGGACATTACTAGTTTTTTGTTGTATACTGTATAGAAAATATGTCATTCATGCATACAATTACTTATTGTTGGCGTTCATTCAATATTTTTTTGTCATTTTCCCTTTGAATATATGGCCCTTGGTTTTTTTCTTGGTCAAAACATTTCTCACTCCCTGAAGAGTATTGCAATGTCAAGAGGGAATTAGGTATAACAAAAAAATGTATATACATGTATTATGGTAGCCGTTGGCTGGTTGTCTGGCCAGACGTCCAACAATTGACTATCCCTGTCTTACGGTATGATTGTGCAACCAGTGGCTGTCCAGATGTTATGAGACTGTAGCTATCATCATCCTCAGATGACCACTGGAAAGCTGAGGATGATGGATGTTATGGTCATGCAACAAATGGAGAGCCACAGGTAATAAACTTTGGCTTTAAAGGAACAATAATTTATTCAAAGTGGAACTACCACCCCACGTAAAGTTAAACCCCAATAATTAGCCAGCTGGCGACTAGCTGAAAAATAGTACTAGTCGCCAGAATAATTACCTCCTTACAGAGAAATTCTACTGCTCCCAGGACTGACAGCCAGGAAACAGCGCAGACATCTTTGCATAGTGACATCTGCTCTCCTGCGCTGTCAGTCCCAGTCTACTCTAGGAGGCGTTGCTTGGTACCGTAGGAGACTGGAAGGGACTGACGACACAGGAATGCAGATTCTTTTAAAGCGCTGTTGCCTGGCCGTCAGTCTCAGGAGCAGTAAAATTTAGCTATAAGGAGGAAATTATTCTGGCGACTAGCACTATTGTTCAGTTAGTCGCCAGATGGGTAATTTTTGGGGTTTAACTTTACGTGGGGTGGTAGTTTGTGTTTGATTTAGATGTATAGATTATGCTAATTATGCCATTATAGTTAAATATGTCTAAATTAATGCAAAACAAAATATTTTGATTACACATTAAATTAGGCTGAGATTGTTCCATGTATCCGTTGAATACAGGGCTCTTACAGTATATTAAAAACTGTAATCTCTATCAGTCTGTGATATTTAATAAAAGCTATTTGAATGGGCGTACCATTTGAGCTAACCACTAATCATGTTGTTTTACAGCAATTACAATAGATGTTGGTATGAATGTTTGAAGAAATGTGAAAGCAAAATGATCCATCCTAAACTTATACTTAAAGGGATAGTAATATTTAATATGAAAAAATATATATTGTAGTGTTTTATCCCCCCACTGATGGTGCTGTTGCTACACCATCCTATGGAGTTTTATGATCAACTGACCAGAGCTGTCCATAGGATGGTATAGCAACAGCGCCACTGTATAATTTTAGGTCACTTTGATACTGCACCTAAAAAATACAAGTTAAAGATGCAATAACTTTTGAATAAAACACCTTTCAGCACTGGGAGTACCTTAGTTTTACTCAGAGTGATAAACCCTACAATACATATGTTTTTACATTTTAAGCATTACTAGCTCTTTATTGTGCAATCAAAAGATCAAAGAACAAAAAAAGAAAAAAGAAAGGAAATGCAATGTTTCTGTTTTCTTCGGGTTGCAATGCATGAATTAATTAGGATTAGGTTTCAATGTGGAAATGTATATTACACTTGGGATTCTCACCTCGAATGTCCATGGCACATCAATCATCAAAAACCTCTGTAGCAGGACTGTTCAGTATTTCTTCCTAGTCTTGGGAAAAATATCCTAGATCTTGGACAGTATCAAAATTAAATATTTAAATCAGTGATTCCCAAAATGGGGAGCGTGAGGCTGTTCCGGGGGTGGGGTGCAAGCCTTTGTTTGACAAAACTTTCTTGTTGCTATGACATACATGCCAACATGTATTTTTTTTTTTTTTAAATGTCTTTGACAGAGAAATGGATGTATAATGAATCAGTTTCTTTAAATTATATATCAAAATAAGTGCACATTAATAATCATATAAATATGCATTCAAAAGGTTACATATATTTCAATAAACAGTGGGGGTTGGCAATCAAGATTTGATGAAAAACAAAAGAGGGGAAGTCGTGAAAAAGTTTAGGAAGCACTGATTTTGATGAAAACTGATTCCAGTTTGGTTTCCAACCTAATAAATAAATAAACTAATGAAAGAGCTAACATTTTGATTTTACCAAATCTAAGAAAACTCATAAAGGGCAATTAACAAAAATACAAACAAACATGTTAAAGCTCATTATTTTACTAATTAATCACTGACACTATCACCTCTGACTGTAGAAACAGGTATCATTTGGGCCTCTCCTCCCCAGGGCTGGTGCTGTGAGCTCCATTGAGGCAGCTGACGATTACTGTTGCCTGTTGTGATAAAGCATCTACCTACACAGCCAGTAGGAATGCATCTGCCACTGGCAGCTACAGCTCATGCAAAAGGTGGAATAAGAAGCTTGTTTTGTAATTTTAAAAAGGTGGAACTATTTTATGGAGTAAAATACTCAGTTTTAACATGTTTTATAATTTTTTTTTCCTCATGTCAGTTGCACTTTACTTCAACATTACTCCCCATAAAACAAACATATTTAACCCTTTGAGTGCCAGAGAGGTATCCAACGCATTGCAATAGAATGTGTTGGATATCTCTCTGGCACTCAAAGGGTTAAGTTAACATAATGTGTAGTCACACATTTGAACATTCCCATTAGAATTTGATGTTAGATAAGAACCATTCAGCCCATCTAGTCTTCCCATGAACAAAACTGTTATGTTTGACATCCTATATAATAATTCGCTAAGTTGTGTGTAACGCCCAACATGCACAGTAGACACTGCTGCGCGTGCGGCAGTCATGCGCAGTACAGACTGCCCGCGCCGCGGCTGATACAGAGCTGGGCGCTCCGAAGGAGCGTCCAGCTCTGTATCAGCAGTGGCGCGGGCAGTCTCTACCGCGCGTGACTGCCCCGCGACCGGCTGCCAGAGGCACTGTGGCCCGTGTAACGGGCTGTTCAACTAGTTTGCATTATAAAGCTGGAAGATGGAGACATCAACTTCTTTCCATTTTATCATTGAAATGAATAATGTGAAACAAACGTGATGTTACAAATCCTATATAATAATTCGCTAGGATGTTTGTCAGAAGCCGTCATGCGCAGTAGAGACTGCGCGTATTGAAGCAGTCTCTACTGAGCATGATTGCATCACATGAGTGAGGCGACTCAAGACTGCATTGCGTGCAGCAGTGAGGTAGCAGCCGCTTATCATTACCCAGACCTTGGCCCATGTACATGGGATTTTACACTTGTAGGTAATAATCTGTCTAGGGGAACCTTTCATGTAAAGTGCACTAAGGCCCATTTTTATAAAAGCATACTGGAATTATTCTGGATTATACCAACTGCACCATATGGGACAAAGAAAAAATCCTGTTAAATTAAATTGGGCTTTTAATCTCTTGAATGCTAGAGAGAAGTCTTCAATGCCTTGCGAAGGGTAGGTTTGTTTTTTGTTTTGGTTTTTGCTTAGGTTTTGGCCTAACCTTTGGCAGCTTGGAGAACTCCCTCATTCCTTGCTGCTATCTATATTTATTCACTTGGGTTCTCAATTTATATTTGTCGATTACATGTAAATGTTAAGTTCATTTAGCGCTGTGAGTTTATATATACCTTGAGCGCTACTCACAGCCTCAGTGGACTATGTAACATCCTGCCTCTGCTTGCGATCTCAGTGGACTCCACTATTTACTCAATTCAGTGACAGTGGCATTTTCCTTTTAATCTCATGTTATCTGGCTCACTCAATTACCATTTGGAGATCGGTGTGTTTTTTTGAACTTGTTGCTTCATTCGAACAGTGCCACTGTTATATTTAGCAGTTGCAATCTCTGACAATGCGGTGCAATGCATGGGAGATTGCGCTTGTCACCGGGACAGTCTAGGCTCGCAAGAACAAGTTAGTTTAAGCTCAGGATCATCATCTCTAAATGCATATTAAAGGGGAACTTTCACCCCGCAATAACTTAATGTTCACTTACTGCTCACCTGGCGACTAGCTGCTTAGTAGCCCTAGTCGCCAGAAATCTTACCCGGTTCTTCAGATATCGGCTTGCAACAGGAGCAGGAAGCACGGACGTCTCTTCACAGTGACGTCCGTGCGCCTGCGCTGTCAGTCCCTTTTGCACCGTGTGGTGCACAAGGGACTGACAGCGCAGGCGCACGGACGTCACTGTGAAGAGACGTCCGTGCTTCCTGCTCCTGTAAAACGCCGATATCTGAAGAACCGGGTAAGATTTCTGACGACTAGCGCTACTAAGCAGCTAGTCGCCAGGTGAGCAGTAAGTGAACATTAAGTTATTGCGGGGTGAAAGTTCCCCTTTAAGCTCCTTATTATTGTTTTGTTAATTTTTGACATTGACATACTGTAATCTTTCACTGTAACATCTGACACCACAGGGGCTCACTTCCAGCAGCCAGATTTTCTGAAAGCTGTGAGATGACGTCAGCAGCAGTTTGGGTGCCCCTCTGGCGTCTGTAGATTATATTAACCCAGGTTTGTCACTATTATTTTGTCTTGCTAAAGGTCCAGGCTTGGACCGAAACATTGGCCATTCAATAAAAGCTATTGCTGTAGTATAAGTCCCACAGGTGCTGCCCTCATTTTTTCTTGTATATATATATATATATATATACCATATGACACAGGTCTTATGTGAGAAAAATCAAATCAAAACATGATTTTTTGAGGAAGGCCAGCTGTGCCTGGCTGAAACGTTGACAATATAATAAATCATGTTTTGGTTTGATTTTTCTCACATAAGACCTGTGTGTGCATGGTATTTCTTTATTCTATGCCTTGACAGTCACACCATAGCAATCAGGCATTTAATGGACCCTTTAAATGAGAGTGCTTCCCCTTCATATTAACTATATATAGGTTACCCGTGTTAGATCCGGTCAAATGAATGAGTCTAGAAGTATGTAATACTGTTTTTATTGGACTAACATTAAATGATATTGAGGCAAGCAATATATATACTAGTGTAAAAGCCTGTGTACACGGGCCAAGGGCCAGGTGATGTTAACCCTTTGAGTGCAGTGGGGTACGCATTACTTTACAATGCGCTGCGTACCCCTCTGACACTTAAAGGGTTAAGAGGCCGGTCCTGCTTTGCGTCCTGCCGCTGACGTAGAGACTGCCCGAAAGCACAGAATGCTCCCAGCACAGAACTCCCAGCATTCTGTGCGTTTGGGCAGTCTCTACTGTGCATGACGACTTCTGACAAACATCCTAGCTAATTATTATATAGGATGTATATATATATATATATATATATATATATATATATATAATACTCTTGTTCCAGCACAACAAAAAGTTTGAGAATTACCTATATCATCATGCAGATCTCAGTTAGAAATTCTTTACAATCAACTGGACTCTGTAACTCTATATTGATAGAAATGGCAAGTGAAGACACTCCTACACCTTAAGTGTACCCTAACCACCCCCAAACTAACCTAAACCACCCTCCAGACCCAACAGAGACTGACCGTAAGCTAACCTAACATAACTGATACTAACCTGGTGACATTCTACAGACTGACCCTAATGTAACAGATACAGCTCCCAAACCTAACAGATACTGACCCTAACCTAACCGATACTGACCCTAACCTAACAGATACTAACCTAACAGATACTAACCTAACCTAACAGGTACTAACCTAACCTAACAGATGCTAACACGGTGACATTTTAGAGATTGACCCTAATCTAATAGATAGTAACACCCCCCAATGACCTATTAGAGACTAACCAAATGTAACAGATACTAACCCAAGAGATACTAATCTGGTGACATTATAGAGACTGACTCTAATGTAGCAGATACAGCCCACGAACTTAACAGATACTGACCGTAACCTAACACATAGTAACCCACCTCAATCCTAACAGAGACTAATCTAACAGATACCTGTCGACATTCTGAACAGAGACAAATCCCAGGTGCACATTTGAGGGCGGTGACTTTGCAAGCATGTAATAATGATCCTCGCCGTGGAAGCAGTGCCATTTCAATAGGATACCATAGGTAGGGACCCCACATACAGCAGTTGGGTATGTATATTTTGCGTAGTGCATCTGAACTAGCCTATATTTAACCCGCTGAATGCCAGAGGTGTACGCAACTTATTTCAAAGCAATGTGTTGCACACCCCTCTGGCACTCAAATGATTAATGAGTATTTAGAACCGACCCCTTGCATGTCAGACTTTTTCAACCCACCAAGAAGCAATGGGATGGAGATGTCTGTATCATGCAGTGGGTTAAATAAAGCATGTTTTACATTACTGGAAGCAAAACAGCCACCACTGTTTTGCCTGTGAAGGTGACAAGGTGTTGAGACCCAGGCAACAGCTGTAGTTAACAATGGAGAGATTCAGAAGGAGTTGTCTAGCTTTCTCTGACCAATCACGGCATGCTATGTCCTACATAAATGTGAGAGAGCTATCTTGGGATAACAGAATATGGGCAGAAGTTAACTGGGCCAGGTGAGATCGAGACACTGACAAGCAGCGTTCTCCTTGAAATCGTCAGGAGAATGGGTTGAACAGAGTGGCAGTGGGCAGAACTGTGATGGGAGGGAGCAGTCGTTACAGGGGAACTCAGCAAATTAGAGAATCAGCCACTATCCCCAGAGACCATGTAATCCTTTAAAGGAGCAGTAAACTTTTTTATGAAAAAAATATATATTGTAGGGATTTTCCTATTGAGTAAAATAAGGGTACTACCACTGCAGACAGATTTATATTTCCAGAGTTATTACAGTTTAAACCCATGTTTTTTTACATTAGCAGTGCCTCTAGTGGTCAAATTCTAATTAGATTTCCTGTTAGATTCTAATGGAGAGGAAAGTCAGAGACATACAGTTCTCCATAGATTGTGATAGAAACTGCCTGTCACTTCCTGTCAGTTAGAACTATCAGGAAGTAAACACAGTAAATTCACTTCCTGATTATTTAAACTACTATAATTTGTGAATAAAACATTTGTTTTATTCAGCAGGAAATGTTCTGTAAAATATGTGTTTTCATAAAAAAGTTTACTGCTCCTTTAAGTGCCAGAGGGGTACGCAATGTATTGCAAAGAAATGGGATGGATACCCCTCTGACACTCAAAGGGTTAAGTGTGAAAACTGTAGTCTTTGGGGCAGATCTGGAGAGTTCCCAGGTATGCCAACTGTACCATAAGGGACAAACAAATTCCCCAAGTTGCCATTGATTTAAAAGTGTTTTTTAATCCTTTCAGTGCTAGAAATGCCTCCAATGCATTGAAGAGTGGTAACAAGTCCCATTTAAATCAATGTGAATTTGTATTTACCCTCAATAGTACAACTGGTTTCCTCCAGAATAACTCCACCACTTTTAAGTAATCGAGCCCTACCTTATGTGTTGTCATCCAGTCCAGACGTTAGATTCATTCCTTTCTGCTACAGCTAGAGAGTGAATAAGGCTTTTTTGTGATTCATATTTTTATGACAACTTGGGGAAAGCTACAATACTTTGACTCATAAAACAGGATTAGAATTTCCCATGTACAGGTGTTTTCTCAATATACATACACCTGTCAGGTGGAAGCCAAGAATTTAAAGAGCTAAGTTTCTAAAAAAAAATTAAATAAGTTGTATGCTAAAGCAATTTGTCTTGTCAATCTGCATTTAAAAGTAATTACTGCTATTGAAACAGACTAGGAGGGGGAGATCTATATATCTCTACCTGTTGTTGGGCTGATATTCAAATCATCCACAGCTGGCAAAGGTCAGCTGAGGGGATGAGAGTTGTAGTTGTTGTACCTCTCTGGCACACGAAAGGTTAAAAAAACAGGCAACTGCTCATTAAAATAAATAATATTTAATAGAAAAATGAAAAAGGAAAAAAATATATATATGCATCTCAGAAATATACACCCTAAGCTTTTTGTAACAATGCGTTACTTCACCCCTGAAGCAGAGGTTGGTGCATATGTAAGAAGAGTCATTTGTGATTGTGTGAGTCAGCCTAGTGTAGGTGTGACATGGACATGAGCAGGCAGAGTGACGGTGAACACTGGTGAATAGGCGGAGACAGTATAAATATTGTCCCTAACAAGTCCTGCTGTGATTTAGACATGGTTGCACCCTCTGCACCCTCATGCCTAAGTCACCACCCTGAGTATAACAAAGCTGCATGAGTTGTTACTGGAATTATTTGGCGTTTGAATCATGTCCCGAAGTGATTTGTACATCATCCCCTGTGCCTTCATACCCAAATCCCCTCCCTAAGTAGACCTAGCATGCAGTGAACAGTGTAGCTGTGTGTTTTGATGCTGCCCAAGGTATTCAACCCTCAGCAATCCCAGTGGCCACAGAATGAAAGATTTTGCATAATTCCTCCTATGTGCCACCCCAGGGCATGGCTGACAGTGAATCAGAAAATGTTACATTTATATATATATATATATATATATATTACATTCTTGTGCTATTATATAGAAATAACAATGAATAATTGTACAATCATATCAAATGGTAAAAGTACATATAAAATGTATACTATATTCTAAAATTTAACCATGTGTGTCCCCATAAACAACCAATGATTATATTCGTTGAATGGCTATCAAATATAATAGTGTAATAACTGCTCATATAACAATTTTGTGTGCTTTGTGCCTGACTAACACCTATGTACAATGCTTTATGTGCAACAAAATGGCCACTTAGTGTGTATTGTTCCATTCTGCCCAGGTTAAGTATTTTAAATAATAGGGTACAGAGGAAATCAGTGCAATAAACTTCCATTTCCTTGCTCTAAAATGGTGTTAATAAGTTGTCCACATAGAAATTGTGGTTATCCATTTCAAGTGTTGCATGTAAAGTTTTGTGTCAAAAAATGTCAGACGTGTTTTGCCGCGTCATTTGAAGTGTCACATTTAAAGTTTTGTGTCATAAAGTGCTGCGAATTCTACATTTCGTGTTGCTTTGAATGGCACATTCACCATTTTGTGTCTTAACGTGTTGCAATATGGGTACAATATTGACGCTATATGGGTGCAATAAGGACACATTAAGGAAGCAATATGTGTGCAATATTGACGCAATGTGAGTGCAATATGGGTTCAATAAGGACACATTAAGGAGGCAATATGGGTGCAATATTGTCGCAATATGGGTGCAATATTGTCGCAATGTGGGTGCAGTATGGGTTCAATAAGGATACATTAAGGAAGCAATATGGATGCAATATGGGTGCAATATTGACGCAATGTGGGTGCAATATAGGTTCAACAAGGACACATTAAGGAGGCAATATGGGTGCAATATGGGTTCAATAAGGACACATTAAGTAGGCAATATGGGTGCAATATTGACGCAATGTGGGTGCAATATGGGTTCAATAAGGATACATTAAGGAAGAAACAAGGGTACAATATGGGTGCAATATTGACGCAATATGGGTGCAATATTGACGCAATGTGGGTGCAATATAGGTTCAATAAGGACACATTAAGGAGGCAATATGGGTGCAATATTGACACAATGTGGGTGCAATATGGGCTCAATAAGGATACATTAAGGAAGAAATATGGGTGCAATATTGACGAAAAATGGGTGCAATATTGACTCAATGTGGGTGCAATATGGGTTCAATAAGGACACATTAAGGAGGCAATATGGGTGCAATATTTACGCAATGTGGGTGCAATATGGGTTCAATAAGGACACATTAAGGAAGCAATATGGGTGCAATATTGATGCAATATGGGTGCAATATAAACGCAATGTAGGTGCAATATGGGTTCAATAAGGATACATTAAGGAAGAACTCATATTTACATACACACACAAACACACATGCAAACAACAGACACACAAAGACACAAAAAACCGAGGCACAGGCACACAAACAGACATTTGGACATACGCTTAGACACACAGACACATATACACCATACCTGGGAGCTCTCAGGATCTGCACCAGAGACTCTGGGGACAGTGAACGATTCTCCGACTGTGGTGAGTCTCCTGGGTAAATCCATTTTGACTACTTACCAACCTGTTCACCCACTTACTGCCCATTCTAATATTAAACCCCACCTTTTCTCCTTTCAATCCCGATTAAGTCCCACCCACCCAATTAAGCCCCACCCACTATGTGACAAGATTCACAAAATTTAGACATGCCCATTCCTTGCCCATAGAAAAAAGTTCCCGGGTATGATATAGACACACACAAACACACACATACAGAGGCACACAAACACACACAGATACACACACACACATGCAGACACACACATACTAATACACAGAGACTCACAAATAGACATAAGGTGTATATAGAGACACACACACAATATGTGCACCCCACAAAGCACACAGAGCACACACTCCCTTTACACTGTTCCAATCTAACCCACTGAGTGCTAGAGAGGTCTCCAAGACATTGTGAAACAATGCACTGGACACATCTCTAGCATTCAAGGTGTTAATCTACTTTTTTTTAACAAACAACTATTTAGAATGTTTAACCCAAATGTGTAGCCTTTTGGGTGGACTTGGGGGCCACATATACATCTCTTGGGGTGAATTTGGTTGCCTTTCACTGCTCTAATGTTTGCTCATATTCTTGTATTCTATTATTCCTCCCATCTGTATCACCTGCATTCTCTGGTGATAGATCTGGACACATGTGAGATGCATTGGTGCTAGGTTATCCAGTTCTGCCACGTGTGAATCTAGTGGGAAATCAAACAGCATGGTGTGATTGTAGCTGTTACACCCTACTGGTGAAGATAACCTTTAGGCTGGTGATTCCCGTTCACTGCAGGGAACATGTTCCTCTCACAGCTGCTGATAGAGAAAGGAGTCACAGGTGGCAACTAAGTCGGAACTCATAGTATTGCTTCTATAGAGCTGTGGGCCGTATGCACTGAAAATTGGAGCAAATCCCCTAAATTCCCATTTCAGTGCCAGAGGCTTGGTGAATTTTTTGTATCCTGGAAGCTGGACACATTTTCAACATTTTTGCTTTCCTTATGTTTAGGTGTGATTCTTGTAGGTCACTTTCTAGTTATAAATTGTTTCTTTTTAGAATATTTAATATTTTTCATGGGTCTTCATATGAAGTAAATTTTGCATCGTAATAGAATCTATGATTATTCCTTAGAACTCTCCGAATCTGACCCAGAGACTCTGGTTTTCATCAGGTATCTAGAGACAGATTCAAATTCTCCGGCGTCTGTGAATTCTGTTCTAACGCCTCCTACATCACTGCCAGTCCTGTTCTTCCCACTCACTGTCAATTTTGAAGGCATACCCCGCCTCCCCATCCCTCTCATCCAATCAAACCCCTTCCTCTTTATGATACAAAATTGCATCATTTGGACACTGCTATCCCCAGACCTTGGTGCACCTCCAGAGGCTTGGGACAATATACAATATAGATTGTACGATATTAGCAAAATATGCATTTAATATAGTTATATTGGTTGTGAAAGTTTTCAATTATTTTTAAAATTCCTGAATCTCCTGAGTACACCAGTACTAACTATGCATAATAAAACATTATAAAATCACACGTTTCTTAAAAGTAGATATCCCAGTGATCAAATGAGGGGTAATGTGCATTTCTAGCCTTAGCCTAGTGTGCACAAATATTTCCAGAAGATGGATCTAAAGGAAAAAAATAGGAATTTTTTTACAATTACATCCCTTAAAATGTAGTGAATCAGTTGATTTTCCCCAGAATTACACATTTTTTTTATAACATAGGACCCTTAAAACCTTAACCAATTAAGGACCATGCGGTCCGGGAGTGGGGCGCTCTGGAGGACCAGAGAACTTTTTTTTTCATTGAAGTGATCTTTGACCACAGCTCGCCATGCAGGCGCACTGCGATCACAGCTCCCATGACGTGCCAGGACCATCACCGGTCCTTAACGCACAGACAGCCATGATGGTCCTGGCACGTCATCAGGCATTAATGGGTTAAAAAAATGAACTCCTCAGTTCTGTTTTCCACTGGACTTTAGAAGCAATTTTCCTTGAATACCTCTCTTCCTGTTTTGTCTGGGACACAGCAGAATGCAGAATCCTTTGCATTAACTGGTTTATACTCTGAAGTTGACCTGCTTTCTGTACCTTTACTCATCCATAACACAGGAAGAGACCCGTTAAGCAAAGGAGGAATACAAGTCAATCAACCAAAGCCAGGGAAACAGTACCCGGAGTGTTTATTAGTCACAGTGCTGAGATTCCCACATAGGCAAAGGAAGAGGCAAGCAGCTGTAATTGTTGTCAAGGTCAAAGGCCAACGGTCAGAACAGGTAGTAGGCAATATGATATACAGGTCACAAGCAAGATGTCAAGACATCAGGACTATAAAAGTAAAACGGCCACAAGTCATACACAAGTGATAAATCTGCAGTGACTTATAGCATGGCTCGCTTTCAGTAACAGGGCACCGTATACAGGACAGGAACAGGAGAGAATGAAGGGTCAAATTGGCTGGAGTCAAATTCAACAAATTGATGCCATCTTCATGCAAGTACCAATTTCTGTGTATGTGTTGAGACTCTACAAGTGTATGTTCCACATCAGCCTGAATGCAATGGAACATTATGAGAATGAAGCACAGAACTTGCAATAAGGAACTGATTTGCCATTAAGTGCTTTTTTTGTGGAAGTTGATTCATACATTTCCCTTACCAAGTTCACAGTAAAAATAGAATCACAAAGTTTACAGTCAACAATGAACATGAACATCAGAGCTTTTTCCAATGAAGCATCTCTTAGCAGTGGGAGTACTGCGGCTTTAAACAGAAAAATCTCTACAATATATGATTTGTTTCTTAAACACAACATTCACTTTCCAGAATCTGGCCTCATAGACTACTCCTGACATTAATTTATACCACTGGTTCTCAAAATGTATTAAGTGAGACCTCAAGGTTCACTGAAGAAATAAAAGATATTCCACAGAACAAAGAGAAGTAATAGTGGACAGTGGAACAAGGCTGTAGTGTCAGGCAGTTATGTGTGTGTGGTTTTGTGACTCCCGGTGGACCAAGGCTGTAGTGTTGGAGTGTGTGTGTGGTTGTGTGACTCCCAGTGAACAGTGGAACAAGGATGGGGTATCAGACAGTATATGAGTAGTTCTGTGTATACCAGTGACATTGTAATGAGGCTGAGTATCAGGAAGAGTATGTGTGGTTCCGTGACAACCAGTGCATATTGGAGAAAGGCTGGGGATGCAAACAGTGTAAGTGTAGTTCTGTGACTACCAGTGGATAGTGGAGAAAGCCTGGGGAAGCAGACAGTGTATGTGAGTTTCTGTAACTAACAATGGACATTGGAACAAGGCTGGGGAAGCAGAAAATGTATGTGTGGTTCTGTGACTACCAGTGGAACGTATAACAAGGCTGGGGTGTCAGACAGTGTATGTATGGTTCTGTGACTATGTAAGGTTCAGATCAGGAAGTGCCATTGTAAGCTGCTAGATAAACTTGGCAATGAAGAGGATCCTGCCAAGAGTTGGCAAGCAGCTATTAATATAAATAACAAATGAGGAACAAGAGACAATACAAACTTTATTGCTGGGTAGGCCTCAGTGAGCAAGACGCTGGATGGCGCAGGCTAAAGGGCAATGCTGGGCAGTGTAGGCTGCTCTAGAGATGCCTTGCTGCGGCCAAGGACATGTTAAAGATACAGGCCGTGAAGCCTGATAGCGGGATGACAGCTCTAGATACAGACAGCTACTCACTGAGACAAGAAACAGAGAGTTGAACCTACCCACAACTATATTTTTCTCTGTCGCAAACACAGGAACAAAGAACGGAGACTAAGTAGTCGAACAGGAACTCTTCAATATAGGAGGCCACAGGAACCGACAACCAAGGGTCAAACACAGGGATGCATGACTAGTCGGAATCGAACAGTTCAAACGAGGTGGTTATGGTCGCACTCGACTGGCAGTCGAAGGTCGTAGAACCAGAGGTAAGGTCAAACTCGACTGAGCAGAATACAAGGGCACCGGTAGAGAAGGGTCGACAAGCCGGGTCGGTACAGCCAAAGGAAGAGACGGAGAATATTCTGGCCGGCCCGGGTCGAGAACCAGTTGGACAAACAAAGTACCGGAGAAACAAGCAGGAGAGTAGCCTGGAGAATTAAGCCAAGGGTCGATGCGGGAGAATATTACACGGAAGCCAAATTGGAAGACTAAGGGTTAGTCAGGAATAGCTGGATCAGGAACACTGGAAACACTCGAACAAGACTGGATAAAGGTTATGGCAAGAACACTTAGATCACGCATAGAAACAAGGCACCAGTGCTAGATAAAGGGTCAGAGAGATGGTGGGGAAAGGAAACCAAAGGCAACATTAGAAAGCTGGAAACAAAGTCCAGTAAAACATGGAAAAACAGGTAGAAACATGACAGACTATCAGTGGGACAGCAGAACAAGACTGGGGTCAGACAGTGTATGTGTGGTTCTATGACTACCAGTGGGCAGTGTAACAAGTATGGGGAAGCAGAGAGTTTATGTGTAGTTCTGTAACTACCAGTGAACAGTGAAAAAAGACTGAGGTATCAGACAGTGTACAGGTGTTCTGTGACTAGCAGGCAGTGGAAAAAGGCTGGGGTGTCATAGAATGCATGCGTTTGTGTGGTTCTTTGACTAGCAGGGAGTGGAGCAAGGCTCGGGTATCATACAGTGCATGCGTGTGTGGGGTTCTGTGAATAGCAGGCAGTGGAACAAGGCTGGGATGTCAGACAACGTATGCATTTGTGTGGTTCTTTGACTACCAGTAGACAGTGGAACAGGGCTGGGTTGCCAGACAGTGTATGTGTGGTTATGTGACTAACGGTGGATGTGTAGAAGATAGAAAATATTTAGAGACTGAATTTCTATTTTCTGTAAGATATATCTTTTAACAAACAATATAACCCAGCCCCTTCTGAGAAAAAAAATAACCACATACACTTTCCTGGTAACTGCTCTCTGGAACATATCCTATATTATAATTTGCTAAGAATGTTTGTCAGAAGCAGTTATGCTCAGTAGAGACAGCTGCGTGTGCTGCAGTCATGTGCAGTGCCAGTACAGACTGCCCATGCCGCTTGGTCCCAGGAAGGTGTGCAGAGAGGACTAAGCTGCGGCGTGGGCAGTGAGTACTGTGCATGACTGCAGCACTGCCAGTGTTGGCCGTGTACACTGGCTTTAAAACTAGTTTCCTAATAATTTAATCACATTACCATGCGTTTTTCATTTAAATGTATTTGAAATTAATATTGTGCTAATCAAACTGGGTGCTAGACTGGCCATCAACACTTTGAGAACTGTTGGGTCGGAGACTTTTCTAGCATCTAGGGGCTCCACAGACATTTAGTTTAACCCCTTGAGGACCAGAGGGGCATGCAATTAAGTGTGCCGCAATGCATCACACACCACTCTGGTGCTCAAGGGGTTAAGGTTCCGCCCCAGAAAACTGTTTGAGAATCACAGATCTAGACAGATCAGGAGAACTGGAGGATCAACAGTTTGTCGTGAATATACCATCTTAAACCTTTGAGTGCCAAAGGGATCTCCAGTGTATTGAGGAGAAATCCATTAGATCCCCATCTGGCAGTTAAAAGCATGAATGTATAAAATCAGTTCCGCAGAATCAAGTTCAGGAACCAGTTTTGGGTCCCTACAACTGCCTCTTCTCAATGCACTAAGCTACATACACCTGAAATTCTTCCCATAATGCTGCATGCACCAAATGGAAGACAAGGAGGCTGCCTGTGTGTGTTTTGCTGAGGTCAACGAACTAAGCAAAGTGTAGAAGAAATGGCCTTAATGTATTCCATTTCCCTGCACATGCTAAGGCGCTGGTGTTTGGGGCTTGCTGACATTAAAATTCAATGTGTTTTTCAGTATGCACCACAGTAGTCATACTTTGTAGTGCCTAAAGTGCAAAAAATAAATGGACAGCGCAGTCTGTCAATAAGTGTTGAGTTCAATAGCTCCAGCTTTCTTTTTGCTTCCAGATAAATACTCACACTTTAGTTAGGCTACACCAGTCCCTTAGAAATGTAGGCATGAACTAGTAATTTACACCTCAGACTGGTGGTTTCTCTTCCGGTTTTACTGCTCCTTGGTGCTTTCAATAAGCAGCTCCAACCCACTCCAACAGTTGCAGGTAAAATACTGAGATCCTTTGCCCTCTTGTACTGGCTCTCCTTTAATTTCTTCAAGGGCCAGTTGGCTACTAACTATAGGAGCTAGGTCAAGGTAGAAAAGGGAGGACAGGAGTTGACCACTAACTCAAAGATCTGTCTGTAAAAGGGCTATGATCATAAAAATATATAATAATGGGGCTAGGAGATTATCTTAAAATAGATAATATAATAATAACAATAATAATACCACACTGTAATCCAAGAAAAGTAAAACATTGTAGTATAATACCAACTAAAATCATATAGGCAATAAATGGGAAGTGTTTATACAAACAAACAAACTCTATGCGTTTCATAACTGTGTTCAGTGCCACTTCACCTAGAGTTTAAAACTAAAGTAAAAGAATAAAAGGTTGTGTATCTGCTGGCATTGAAGACTAATGCCAGGGTAGCTGCAGTGGTGAATTTGTACATTTGCCTCAATGAGTTTATGATTTCCCTTTAAATTTCTTAAATCTTGTATAAAAGTAAAAGTCTCAGCAACTTAAACTGTATAGAATGTCACTTGTATAACAGAGTAGGTTCTTACTAAGCCTGAATGTTTCCTTCAGGTTCCCCCTAACAGATCTAGAGGCACAAGTCTGCTTTGTGTTACATACTTTAACAGGAAATTTTGGTACATAATAAAGTCTTTGTTTCTGTGGTTTTCCCACCCCCCTCATTCCCTTCCTTTATACGAAACCTGTCTCTCTAATGTAGAAAAAAATAGAAAGCAGGAGATGCATTTAAGGAATGTCTTTCAGTGCCTCTGTGTTGTCCTTCAAGGTACATAAAGCTTTAGGCTCTGGTATATAGTACAGATTTCCTAAATAATCCAGTAACCCTATGATAGCCGAGTAACGTATTGAACACATACCAACAAAAATGTATCAGTACGAAAGATTTTAATGGCTATTTACTAAAGAGAAAAAAGCATTTTATCCATGATTCTTGACCAGTTTCTACTTTGCCCTATTACCATACCTGGGAACTCTCCAGTTTTGCCCTGGAGACTCCGGATTTCACAGTGAATTGACGGGTCTCCAGGGCAGTCTCTCAATCTCTGGGTTGTTCTCCATCCCGTCCCAGTTCCTCACACTCCCCGCCCTCTTACCCTCATTCAACATCTATTTTGCCCTTTTTTTATCCCGCCCCGTGCCTAAGCCCCACCCATTTATTACACGAATCACGTAATTTCCCTCCCCAATCAGCGCTGGCAGGGCTGCCCTCCAGGTAGTCCTGCCTGTCAAGTTCCGAGGTATGCCTATTACTTATGAAATTAGATGTGGGGGAACACAAAAGGAAAGAAAAAATGTATACAAGGCTGGAGTTACATCTCAGGAGCCAAGGCACAGCAGGCACCCTTAGCTCCCCCCATGACCACACCCCTGTTCCTCACATGGCCCAACCCCTAGACCCATCCACTGTTTCTTGGCTCAGAAAATACAGTTGGCCTATAAGTTGAAAAGCCAAAAAGGTTTTAACCCTTTGGTTTCTAGAGAGATCTCCAAAGCATTGCTTCACAATGAGTTGGAGATCTCTCTAGCATCCAAGGGGTTAAATAATGGCTTGTAAAGGAGCATAAAACTGGCACAAGGACATTCAAGATTTTTCTGGTTACACCCACACTTAGGAATATGGGTGTGGCCAGCACAGCTCAGGCATTCCTCAAGATCTAGGAAGTTGCCTACTCTGCCTGTTGGGAAATCTGGCCCTGAACATATACTAATATGTTGGATAATAAGTATGAGGGAGTTAAAACATAAGCAGTACCTCCAAATAATAACCCCTCTTACCTTACTGTGGCCAGACAATCCTAATGGCCCCTTTTGCCTTGGTTCAAGAGATAATATCTTCAATCAGTCCTGGATGTCATGCATATGGAGGCAGACATGATAGGTGATGGCAGTTTTTTCAGACAGAGTGCATAAGTCTGCTTAAAGAAACAGTAATGAGACAGCATAAATAAAGCTTATCTCATTCCTTACATTTAATAATCCGCTCTCCACCATTACCACTGTGCAGATCAGTCTTGTTGAGGAGTAATTAGACTATAAATTGTATCCCCTCATGTCCCTTTTACAGCTGTCAATCTTCTTGCCTCAGATTTGGAATCCGGTCATCGGACTGGACAGATCTCAAGGAGGGACACTCTTCTTTCCATCAGTATAAGGAAAACCCTGCCCCCATTGAAGAAGTAGGACAGGTTTTCCTTATACTGAAAGAAGATTGTCCCTTGTCGCTATCCATCCAGAACGGCTTGCTGATATCCAGTGAAGAAGAGTGATGTTGGTAAAAGAGGCAGGAGATGGAATCTTTATAATCTAATTACTCCTCAGCTAGACCAATCTGCACAATGCCAGTGAAGGAGAGCGTATTATTAAATATAAGGAATGATCTAAGCTTTAGTTATCTTGACATATTACTATCCCTTTAACTCTTTACCCAGTAACAGTGGCATAACTGTAGGGGTCGCAGGAGTTGCACCTGTGACCGGGCCCGTGCACTCCAGGGGCCCGGTCTCCCCCTGCGACCCCTCTGCCTGGTGCCCACAATCTCCCACCGGCGCTCTAGTAATGCAGAGCACTGGGAGATGACATCATCTCCCAGGGCTTTTCATTACTAAGAGGACTGAGCGGGAGCTCCAGGTAGGAGATGAGGGCATTGTGGAGGGGGTCAATGTGGTCAGGGGGGCCAATGTGGTGGTGGTGGGGTCCCGTGGCACTTCTTGTACCAGGGCCCGGAGGCTTCTAGTTACGCCTCTGCCCAGTAATATTGAAAAAAGTTATTGCATATTAGAAAAGCAAGACCAGTGTGAGTATACTAAGAATTACATAAAAAAGGCCTGATGAACGCCAGAAGAGAGTGCAAAGCATTGCTCCACAATGCATTCCGCACCCTTCTGGCATGCAAATGGTAAATGAGATTTCCGAAATCAATAGAGCCTTAGTAAATAAATATTCTAGAATAAAAATTACTTTTATTTTAATTTGAAAAATTAAACTGTAGGGAAAAGGTAGTAAGTGACACCTACAGAAATAATCCTGTTGTATCTCCCTAATTCTGGCACCCTAGGTAGCTGTGTAGGGCCCTGCGGAAGCAAATAATAGAGCAGTTTTGTTAAGCGACAATGACAGCTGGAATGGATTCTTGTGTTGGTAGCTAGGTAGGAATAAAGTGAAAACACAGCAGGTGAGTGAAATATAGGAAGAATCAATCATAGCTTCCCAACAAGGGATCCTTGTACTTGATTTCAGCAATACATCCCACAATGAAAACAGGAATAGAGCAGTCAAAAGTACGCTGATCAATACCAAATCTTTATTTAGTATTAAAAAGTCATAGCTTTTTGAGCTTTTATAATGATCTGTGTATTTATTCATTACTAAGGAGTGGACATGGCTAAGAAATTAGGCTAGCTAGTCTGCTGGGTGCGCAGCAGACCTGGAAGAGGAGGATTTGCTATAATTATTATTCTTTATTTATACAAAAAAAGCTAATTCCACAGATCTGTACAACTGGCTATCTTGGCGAGAGTGTACTACTGCTAAAGAGATCTCTAGCAGTTAAGGATGTTAAAGAGGCTGCAAGAGATAGAAAGGCTCCTGCAATGTTGGCATTGTCCCAGTGGCAGATCTAGTGAATGATGATCCTTGAACAAAATTATTTTTGGGCCCCTAATTCCATGCAAACTACTGAAAAAGGCTCAATTGTTTCTATTTTCAGCATTTCAGGACCTGTAATGTTAATTGGTTTCCAGTACTTTTACCTACTATGCCATTGCTATACCTGGGAAGTCTCACACACAGGTCAGGGCAGGAGTCCCAAAACCCCTTTTTTCAATTACTGTTCATAAGTACGTTTTTGATATTGACCCATCCTGTTCATATAGATCCCTCCACTTCAAACACAGGGCAGGAGCTGAAACCCCCCCATTATTTTTGGGAATGAGGGGTACTCCAGCTGTAATGTCTAAATGGCCATCACCGCAGCAGTCACAGAATGTAAGTCAAGAAATCTCTGCATGTTAGTTTATGGCCACAATCTCGAGCACTAGTGGAAAGATAACCCCCACCCTCATCTATATGGTCCATATCATGATACACACTGGCTGGGGCTTGAGATCCAAAGATTATGGCATTTGTATAACTCCTCCTTACTGCCTCCCCTGGGTGTGTGCTCCAAGCACTCAGAACTATGGTCACATGACGTTTCTCTTTTATATTTATTATGGGACAATTTATAATCATGACTATCTTTCATCATTGAGTATTGAAGGATCTCAGTGGAGACGAATATTAGAATGGAAACAATTTACATTGATGCATTTTCTCCTTCCCTGGCAAGCATGCAATTGTATGAGTAACTTACATCACGAGCCACAGTAAAAACAATCTTGCTAAATACCAAGACAAAAATAATTATCATTATTACAGCACCATAATATTAATAGAATTCAGTTACTAATAAGTAATGTTTACTGATGTAGGACATTAACCCTTCATGTGTTATTTGAAACCAGATACAAGGAACATGTTTACAAACATCATCACACTTGGGGCATATGGATGAAAGTAAAAGGAGGAACAAGTATAGTGCAAAACAACTCAATCACAGTGATTAAGGAGACGAGGGTCCCGCAATGTTGACATTGTCCCAGTGGCAGATCTAGTGAATGATGACTCTTGTACAAAATTATTTTTGGGCTCCTAATTCCATGCAAACTACTGAAAAAGGCTCAATAGTTTCTATTTTCAGCATTTATTGGGCCTGTAATGTTATTTGGTTTCCAGTACTTTTACCTACTATATCATTGCCATACCTGGGAGCTCTCCAGATCTGCCCCAAAGACTTTTTTAAAGGTAATTACCGGGTCTCCTGGGGCAGAGGCTGATTCTTCGGGGGTGGTGAGTTTTATCTGAAACTCTACCCACTTACTCCTCCTTCTTTTCCTGTTCCTCCCACTTCCTGCCTACCTCTCCTCCTTCTCACCCTGTTCCTTCCACCTCCCACTCACTTCTCCTCCTTCTCACCCTGTTCCTCCTACTTTCCACTCTCTTCTCCTCTTTCCCACCCTGTTCCTCCCACTTACCACTCACTTCTCCTCCATCTCACTCTGTTCCTCCTACTTTCCACTTCTCCTTCCCACCCCCTTTCTCCAACTTCCCACCTACCTCTCCTCCTTCTCACCATGTTCCTCCCACTTCCCACTCACTTCTTATCCTTCCCACCCTGTTCCTCCCACTTCCCACTCACTTCTCCTCCTTCCCACCCTGTTCCTCCTACTTCCCACCCACTGCTCCTCATTCTTTCCCTGTTCCTGCCCCTCCTACCCACTTTTCCTCATTCCCACCCCATTCAGGCAACTTCCTGCCCACAGTATGACACAAGGGTGATACGCCCCACCCACCTTTTTAAGACCCTCTTTATAATGTGATTTGCATCATTTACATCTTCCCCCTCTCCAGGGGCTCAAGAAGAAGAAGTTCCCAGGTATGGCCAATGGTTGTTTAGCTCCTGCATTACCCCACTTCCACCCTTCACATGATGGGCAATGCGCAATTTTAAATGACTATTGATCCTCACTGTTTTGACATTATCTCCTTTGGAACTCTTACACACAGGTCAGGGCAGGAGTCCCAAAACCACTTTTTTCAACTACTGCTCATAAGCACTTTTTTGATGTTGACCCATACTGTTCATATAGATCCCCCCACTTCAAACACAGGGCAGGAGTTGAAACCCCCCCATTATTTTTGGGAATGATGCGTACTCCATCTGTAATACCTGAATGGCCATCACCGCTGCAGTCACAGAAAGGAAGTCAAGAAATATCTGCATATTAGTTTATGGCCACTAGTGGAAAGGTAACCCCCACCTTCATCTATATGGTCCCTATCGTGATACACTGGTTGGGGCTTGAGATCCAAAGATTATGGAAATTGCAGAACTCCTTCTTACTGGGTGTGTGCTCCAGGCACTCAGAACTTTGGTCACATGACATGTTTCTCTTTTATATTTATTAAGAAAAGTTATTTTCTAGGAGGCCCTACCTCTTTAAGCATAATTTAGCATAAGACCAATTAAATCAGTTCAATTAGATTAACAATGGGCTGAATTGTATTTTGCTGGTTTTGTCCACAAATCCAGCCATAGACTTCAATGAGAATTTTTGAGATGAAAAAAGTCATAAACTGTATCACCTGTAATCGAATCCAGCCCCATGCTAGATGATATTTAATTCATAGAGGAAATATTGCAAATCAGTGACAACACTACATGTGTAATTTCAAAATATCAACTGCCATAGAATAGGAAGCTGTGCAAAAATATCTCTGTCACCTCTCAGATTTGTATCACCCCCCTAATGGAATCCGGCACATTAGGGAAGTTGAGAAACCACTAATAGTGGAAGTCAGATACAGAGGATTGTGTAACAAAGACATGCCTCATCATGTCTACTCTATTACATCTGCTGTCAATGAGGCGGATTTACTCTAAGAACGGGAGTCATTTTGGAGAACACTCTCTAGACCACAGAGATCAAATCAACTTTCCCAAAAACACCCATTGATTTAAATGGGCTTTTAACCCCTCGAATGCTAAAGAGGTTTCCAATGCACTGCAATAGCAATGCATTGGGGACTTCTCTAGCATTCAAGGAGTTAAATGGCACACTTAAAGTGGAACTTTCACCTTAAAGGGATAGTAATCTATCCCAATAAGTGGTGCTCCAATTAATCTGTCTAGTTTGTAGTTCAAATAGAGCTGTGTATCAATACTATCTGATTTGAAGTCCTTGAGTAATTTAATTACAGAATATCCCGCCCCTTTTACCTACCCTTAGCCACCTCCCCTCAGTTGTGGAATCACAGCAAGGGACAATCTTCATGCAGGATTGATGAAGCAGGGCAGGATTTTCCTTATGCTTACTGAAGATTGCATAACTACTGGCAAGCTCTTTTTTTTAACCCCTTAAGAACTGCATGACGTACTATGACCGTCACGGTCCTTAAATACTCACGTACTTTTTACTTACAGAGCTCCACCGGGAGCGCTGTAACTAAAAACGGGGCCTAAAATTGACCGCTCCAAGACTGGAGTGATCTCTCTTAGGCCTCAAAGCGGCGCACAAATACACGCAACAGGTCACGTGTACCAGCGCATCAGCAAGGATCAAAGCGGTCCCTATGGGATGCAAATGTCCCAGGACCGCTGGTCGTTAAGGGGTTAATTTAATTTTTTTCAAAATGCTCACAACAGAGCATTTGTTTTTATGCCTTAAGGCTAGAGTCATGCAGGTTAATTTGAGGGGAATGTATGACTATGAATCCACTCTAAAACAGATTTTAGAATTGATTTTTTAGCCCCGCGTCTCCTTAATACCAATTTACTAAGCTTCTTACACCTAAAATTCTCCCCGTAATGTCACACCTGGGAGCTCTCCAGATCCGCCCCAGAGACTTCGATTTTCTGAGTTGATTATCAAGTCTCCAGACAGGGAGTGATTCTCTAGGTCAGTGGTTCTCAATCTTTTTTGCTCGGGGCACCCCTAACACATAATGTAGAACATTTGGGGCACCCCTAACATATTTAATGTACTATATCAAGGACATAAGAGGGTTACAATACATAAATATACAGCTATTATTAGGACTTATAATCATAATAACAAAACTAAACATATTGTGCAAAACAATTTCTATAAATCTTTATTTAAAAGTCCATTTTTGTCTTCATAGAAAATATGGGGCACCCTAAGTTGATGTCCGTGGCACACCAAAGTGCCACGGCACCCTGGTGGAGAATCACTGCTCTAGGTAATAGAGTTCCATGGTAACCCCACCTATTCCTTTCTGCCCACTTCCTGACCTTGCCTTTTCTCGGTCCAATCACGCCCTTCAGTATTAGTCTCTCTAAACAATACATTGTGAATCCCATCATTTGGACACTACCACCTCAAGCTCCAGTTGTTACTGGGTATTCTTACTGCTGACTGCGACAAGGTGATGGCAGTGTGGAAGTGTGTGTGTGAATTTCTAGGTATTTTCCTCTGCTCCATGTTGTACATGATTTATGTTATTTTCCTGTGTATAGCATGGAGCAGGTGTAAGAAAGGTGCTGACATTAACCCCTTAAGGAACCTTGACGTGCCAGGGCCGTCATGGGTAAACTTGTGTTAAGGACTCATGACGGTCTTGGCACATCATTGAATTCAGGGGACCCCATTTAGCTGTATGCTACTTGGGGACCCCTGAATCCATTTTACTAAAAAAGAAAAAAAAACTCTGTGGTCCTTAACTGCTGGCCTAAGGAATTAAAGTAATCACTATGGCAGAGTGTGTGCAATGCTATATACTAAATAGATTATACTCTCTAGTACATACCCTGATACAGAGTTACTAGACGCTGGAGGCCAATTCCAGTACAGTAGCTCTGCTGGATTCATGCATACATGTAGGGAAATTGGGAAACCTGTAGATTAAATCAGTGATAAAGGTAACTCCTTCAGTGTTATTCGGGACTATGTCGGACAGATTTCTCTTAGGGGAGTTTTGTTCATAAGCATATAGTGTGTGTGATTTAGACCCATTTTACATCATTTGACTTAGGCAAATAGAAGGATTGGAGCAATTCATGGCAAACTAGCTAGACCATAGGGACAAGTAAAAATATCCACTGATTAACCCTTTAAATCCTAGCGAGTTTCCCAGCATATTGATTTGCCATGCTAGCATTTCAGGGGTTAAAATTCCCATTTAAATCAATGGGATTTAGGGACGTGTTTATCTGTCACCTACAGGACAGTTGATATGCTTTAGAATAGGTCCAGGTCTTCAGGCTCAATTACTCACAAAAGTCAGAGTTGGAGGATCAAATCCTAAATTTTACCAGTAAATAACCTGCTACTTACAAAAGTGTAGCTTGCCTGCCAAAGGCAGTTACTCATAATGTTAATTACAGTAATTGGACACGTACTTTGCTCATCACTTGGTCATACTGTTGCCAAGGAAAAAACAAAACAAATAACATTGACAGTTTACTAAGGATAAAACAATGGAAAGAGTAAGATATTGAATAAGAAGATATTGAAGAAGTAAGGAGGGGTGTATAAAACTGGCATAATAATGATGCAACATGACATAATAGTATATATATATATATATATATATATATATATATATATATATATATATATATATATGTTGTAGAAGCAGGAGAAGGACGCACTCTCGACAATTGGACAAATGTCTGGGTGCTCGGTTAGAATTCAAATGCCAAGAAAAGAATGCAGCACTCACAGGACTTCACAGTGTGATAACTAACGTTGTGTTTATTCCGTGGTCAACGTTTCGATCCCCACATGGATCTTTCTCAAGACGTCTTGAGAAAGATCCATGTGAGGATCGAAACGTTGACCACAGAATAAACACAACATTAGTTATCACATTGTGAAGTCCTGTGAGTGCTGCATTCTTTTCTTGGTATATATATATATATATATATATATATATATATATATACTAGTTGAAGAGCCCGTGCCACTGCCACCCGGTCGCGGGGCAGTCATGCACAGTGGAGACTGCCCGTGCCACGGCTGATACAGAACTGGACACTCTGAAGGTGCGTCTAGCTCTGTATCAGCCGCGGCGTGGGTAGTCTCCACTGCGCATGACTGTAGCACACGCGGCAGTCTCTACTGCGCATGACGTGGCGTTACACACGTTTTAGCAAATTATTATATAGGATATATATATATATATATATATATATATATATATATATATATATATATTTGATTTTTTTCTGAAGTACTTCCAATAATGAGTTGACTTTTTAACCCCTTACCGCCCGAGGACGTACATGTACATCCCAAGCGGATGTCCCTTGTGGACAGAGGGCATACATGTATGTCCCGGAAATCCGGGTCCCCTCGCGGCTGCACGCCGTTCGGGGACTCTAGATTCTTTTTAAAAAATTTAAAAAATGTTCGGCAGGCGTTAAGTGCTGGCCGTGTGTGCATGCGGCTGGTCACTATGGGGTTAAAAAGTGGAGTAGAAATGGTCTTATCCAAATAAGAATTGTGTCACAACATAAGTATAAAGAAAATCACCAGTTACACCAAAAAAAAGCAGTTTTAGTGATTAAGGGTTCGATGCGATTAAAAACAGCCGGTAGGACAATACTAACAGCATGTTAGCAAAAAGTGCTAGCGAGCTATTCAATTGCCCTACCAGCTAAAAGCACAGCTGTTTTATGCAAATATTTTTACTATGGAAACAGCCCACTTTGTGGTCTCCACCACTCTCAGTGGAGGCAGGGATAGGAGAAGACAGAGCCGCCACCGGGTACCTCACTGGCTTATGCCCGTTCCAGTGTGAGGAGATTTTGAACAGAGACTGCCTTTTTATATGAGTAGTCTCTGTTCAAAATAACTCACAGCCATTGGCTGGGATGTGTACTTAAGCACTTCCCAGCCAGTCACCTTCAAGTGGGGGATTGAAGGAACCTACTAGAAGATGATTAGCTGGGAGGTGTGTAAGTACACACCCCAGCCATTGACTGGGAGTCATTTTGAACAGAGGCTGCCCATATAAAAAGGCAGTCTCTATTCAAAATTCCCTCACACTGGAATGGGCATCGGCCTGTGAGGTACCTGGTGGGGGCTCTGTCTTCTCCTATCCCTGCCACCACCACCGCCAAAGCAGGCTGTCTCATAATAAACAATTTTTCGCACAAAACTTTACTTTTCTCTTGGACAACATACATAGAATATTTGTGGAAAAATCTGGAAATATTTTTTTTCGTTTGGCATCTTCTAATATTATTTTAACTCAGACATAAGTGCAATGCTATGCACTTATGTCCGAGTTATGTTTGGGGCACACATTTAAATTTCTCTTTTTCTTTCTTTTACAGGAATGTGAATGTAAGAAGGAACAGAAGATGATGGAACAGAAGAAGCCAGAACAGAAAAAGAAAGAAGATGGAGAGAAAGAAGAGAGAAGATGCACAGTAGCTGACCAGGGTGGTGGAGACTCCGCTGGACATCAGGATTACTGGTAAGCGTTTCTTTTCAGGGGCTGTTGCTTTGCAATTTGGTTGTATTAATCCTGTGAGTTAAGCATACCCCACTGACAATCATAGGGTTATCTCTACTAACTTTCACACATTTTTTTCAGTACTTTGTATGTATCAATATGGGGCTTAATAATATCAGAGAATTTTACCAGGAAGGATACATTGAGATTGTCTCTCATTTTCAAGTATGTCTTGGGGGTATAGATATTATTACCTAATTTAATGGTACTCATTTTATCTATCATGGAAGGAAGAAAGGGTGAGTCGACCCTGCTGGGACTAGAACATGTGACCTTGTGGTTTGAACAGATTCTACAGCTGGTGCCTTAACCAGCTGAGCTATCTCATCAACTTAGGGCCCCATATCAATACATCCACTGGTCACTTAGTCTTTTTTTTTTTTTTAATTTCAATTCCTGTGTCAGATCTGTTAAGGGACTCTGCACTCAGGAGAGCTGGGATCAGATTTTCCCACGATAAAATGGGCTGCTTAATAGATCTTAGTGCTAACACGGTCAATTGAATTGTAACTTTCGGCTTTTTTGTTTTTTCCAATGGGTGAAAATGCCAGCATATTTATCGACCAATGTGTGTTTTTATTTTACTGTATTTTTTCATAGTGCAGGTAACTGAATAGCTTTCCATGCTCTAAAACAGTGGTTCTCAATGTTTTTTTGTTCGGGGCACCCCTAACAAGTAATCTAGAACATTCGGGGCACCCCTGACATATCTGATGTACTTTTTCAAGGGCATAAGAAGGGCACAATGCATAAATATACTGTTATTATTAGGTCTTTTAATCATAATAACAAAACTAATCATATTGTGCATAATAATTTTTATAAATCTTTATTTAAATATTCCATTTTTGTTAGTCTTCATAGAAAACATGGGGCACCCTACGTTGATGTCCGTGGCACACCAAAGTGCCACAGCACCCTGGCTGAGAATCACTGCTCTAAAAAATACCATCTGCTGTAGTTTCTGCCATCGGGGACAATTGAATCGAGCCCTAAATCTTTACATCTGGTGTAACCTGTTCTTAATGGTATTTTTTTGTGCCAGGACTGTCATAGGTAAACTTGCTATAAGGACCCATGACGGTCCTGGCATGTCATGGAATTTAGGGCTCCCCGCACAGTTGTATGCCGTTCAGGGAGCCCTGAATTTGATACAATAAAAAAAAATGCTCCGTGGTCCCCTAAATATTTTACAATAGCTTAAAGGGATAGTAATACCTAAAATGTAAAAAAAAATATGTTGTAGGGTTTATCCCCCTGAGTAAAACAAGAGTACTCCCACTGCTGAAAGATGTTTCATTCAAAAGTTATTAATTTTCAAAGTTGAATTTTTTAGGTGCAATATCACAGTGGCCTGAAATTGTACAGTGGCGCTGTTGCTACACGATCCTATGGACAGCTCTGGTCTCAGGACCATAAATCTCCATAGGATGGTGTAGCAACAGCGCCACTGTAAAATTTCAGGCCACTGTGATATTGCACCTAAAAAATACAACTTTGAAAATTAATAACTTTTGAATGAAACATCTTTCAGCAGTGGGAGTACTCTTGTTTTACTCAGGGGGATAAACCCTACAACATATTTTTTTTTACATTTTAGGTATTACTATCCCTTTAAGAAAAAAGTACCACCATGATGCAAGTTTTTTTTTTTTAATCCTTGAGATTTATCCAAATGCACTGAATGAAATATTAGATCATGCCACAATAAATGCAGTTTCCAGATAACCCAGGCACCAAGTTAACCTGTTCAATTAAAAACATAGTAGAAGGAAGGGTCCATGCCTCCTCCCCATGTATCACTGATGCAGTGTAAATGAGTAGTGAGCATGCTCCTGCATTTTATCTTAAAGAAGTAATACCTCCTAATTATAACTCTCAAACTTATTTTGGCCAAAACTCTTAAGGGCCGCTATGAATTTTACTTCCTGTGCCTTTGTTCAAGAGATAACGGCATGTTCATTAAAGCAGATATGTCAGTTGTTAGCGGGATACTAAATCTGCCCAATGGCCATGGTAATTGTAACTCTTTAAGGATCAGATGGGCATGAAATGCATTGCTGTGCACCCTCAACCAGGACAGCTACCTAGGTGGAAGGACCTTTTACCAGACACTCTTAGTCCAACCACCCACCATTTGCTGCGGCTTACCGCTCCACGCTCTTGGTGCTGTGACTTGGCAAAACCTATCCCCCTCAGGATACACCAGTTGTACAACTGGTGACATGAACTTAACCATAACTTTCAGGCATGTCTCACCGCCACAGTGCCCAGGACAGCCAACTTACTTGTACCTTCATTAGGCTAAATCCTGCAGGGACACATCTTTTGAACTATCTGGGAACTCCTACTGATGGCATGTATTGATGACCTTTAAGTCTGGGTGGGAGGGAGGAAAAACAAAAAGGTTAGTAACTTTACTTACATGGTGGATAGTTTTCATATCCAAAGCCACCTCTTCCAGCTCGCCCACACCTGGGGATAAGTTTAGGAGACTGAGCCCCTCTCCCCCTCCACCAGGTTTCCCGCTGAATTGTGATAGCCAGACCCTGTCCTTTGTCCAGGCTCTGACCACCACAATGAGGGGGGAACAAAGGGCAGGAGGGCCCCACATCTTACTTTGCTTTGGGTGTACTCGGCCACCACCAGCCATCTTTTACTGTGGCATACCGCATTATGTTTAATAAACACTTGGCGTAAGATGACACTTTCCCTTTAAATAAACAACCTCTCAAAAATAATAATGTGAAGACTTGTGGTTTATATGCAGTAGTTGGGGCCATTTAAGGCTATGCAGTGTTTGTAAGCTGATACAAATATTATCAAGAGAGAAATACTCATCCAGCAGTATCAGCCCAATTATAGAATTCAAACTCTGCAAAACTGGTTGGTCAGCTTAAAGAGGAAAAAAATGAAACCGCCCACCTTCTTCTTTCAGGGGCAAAAGCGTAACAGATGTATGTCTTTGCACTGCAGAAATCCAATAGAAAAAATACTACTTGAAACAATGGGCTTAGTACACATTAAAGGAAACTATTACCTTTGCAGGACTTCTATGTTTGGTAAACCTGACAAGGTAGTGAAGGCTTCCCAATGTGGGGGTCAAAAATTGACAGCAGCTGTTGCCCATACTGGGGAAGTTTTATGAATGAGCTGACCCGAGATTTTGTAAATATTGACTCTCAATGTTCTAATAATATAGTTTCTCTGTGATATATCCCTATCTCTCTAATCAAGAGATTCTCCAATCAGTCCTAAAGGTTTCAATAACATGCAACAGTTTAAAGATATAGTTGCAAGAAAACACACAAGACTAGCACAACTTCTGACTCTGCCTTTCTGCTATGGAATTATTTGCCTCGGGATGTTGTGCTTGCAGATAATGCAACTGCATTCAAAAAAGCAATGGATGCCTATCTAGCACAGAACAATATTGACAGTTATGACAGATGGCTTCAAAGCAAATAGGATATTGATCCGGGGGAACTGTTTGACTGCCAATTGGAGTTAGGAAGGAATAATTCCACCCCACAAACACACTTGGGACTAGTTTGGAAATGGCTCCAGAGGGCTTTTTTTGCCTTCCTCTGGATCAACAGGGGTGTTTTTGGCATGGGCTGGACTTGATGGACGCATGTCTTTTTTCAGCCTTATCTATTATGTTACTATGGTACAAGTAGCACCAAATTAGAGACTAAAGAAGTAGTTAATTGGAGAATATTAAATAATAGCTAACACTAGACTGTCTCACCCTCAGAATTTGACCCTTTACCCTGATATTTGGGTCAAAACCCTGAGTCTAAGGGTCAAATTGTAGTTGCACTATATTTTCTGGTAAATAAAATACAAGTTAATTTGGGATGTGCTCTTCCAACACACGCCTAAGTACATGGGATGGGTAGCCTGAGACCTTCCAGTGTTGCTGAACTACATTTTCCGTCAACCCCCCTGCAAAAGCTGGAGAGCGCAGATTGCCCTACCAAGTTAGACAAGAAGAAAACTACAATGCCCAGTAGGCAGTGCACTCTTGATCACATGATATCTCCAACCCAATTAGAGTGAGAACTGTATTAAATTAATCTCATGAAAGACCAATGAGAGTGTACGGGATTTATGAGGGACACCAATGTGCTATCATCCAGACTATAATTACCTTGTCTTCATTGTCATTAGCATTTCAGTAGCAAAGAAAAAGCAATTAGTTACATGGATTATAATTCCCAGTGTCCACTGCGCTCTCCTTGAAACAAGGCAACAGCTGCTTAAAGGGACAGTAATGTCCCCAAAAAAGTCCAGGTTTCTAGAAGTTAAAATATTAATCAATATGCTCCAAACCCTGTCTCTCAAACCGCTATGGTTTGAGAGAAATAGGGATTCAAAGTTCCTCCCTACTTCCCCTTCTCCTGATGTTAACGTCTGGGGACCAGCAGGCAGCTGGTATACCTGGTTTGCAAGCACACTTTGTAGATTTTTCAAATGAAACACAATTTCGGCTCTGCTGCAGAGCCCCCTCGAGTCGTATGACTCAATTCTCCTGCTGTCAGCTTTACAGCTGACATCAGGAGAAGGGGAGGGAGGGGGAACTTAGAATCCCTATATCTCTCAAACCACAGCGGTTTGAGAGATAGGGTTTGAAGCATATTGATAAATATTTAACCTCTACAAAACTGGACATTTTTTTTTGTGGGGGGACATTACTGTCCCTTTAACCTTTGAGTGCCAGATGGGTACAGAATGTGCATCCGTACCCCTCTGGCACTAAAAGGGTTAAGATGTCATGAACCCGGAACTGTCAGTGTGTGGTGTATGCGTGTTTTGGGACTGTAAACAAACATTTCAAGACGAGCCAGAATTTGGTCTGTGACGAAGCAGGGTGTCATTTAACCCTTTGAGCACAAGAGCGGTATGCAACACATTGCGAAGCAATACTTTGCACACCTCTCTGACACTCAAAGGGTTAGTTCTAAACTATTAGTGATGTTTGATAATCTGAGTTTTCTAGTACATTTTTCCTGATAGTAAATATTCATTTTGTGTCTGATCGGTATCAGGACAAGTTTTGTTTCTCCCTTCTTCACTGAAATCTATTTTAGTTGTGTTGCTAATTATCCCACGCAGGATAGCATTCAAACGGATCCCCTTTTTCATAAGCTAGTATTGTACAGAGCATAGTTTGAGCTGCTAAATAACAAACTAATTACTGTATTTATGATGTTTAAAAAAAGCCCAGGTACACAAACTGCATTTAAGTAAATGTGTGTATTAAAAACACAGCACTGATTATGATAAAACATGAGGCAAATTAAGTTAATCTATTTAGGGCCAGAGGGGGTGTGCAACCCAACACTGATATATGCAGGTATTCTCAAGTGCACACATATGATAATGAAGGTATCCCTTTAAAAGGTTGCACGAAAGAGCGTGCAATCAAATGACAAAGTTACCATGTTGCCATAATATAAATGTCGGCTTGAGAATCTCGCACTGCATGATATAGCAAGATTGTCATGTTGGTTACTGAAATGCTGCATCAAATAGCACAGTGTTATAGAAGGAGAGTGAAGTTCTCAGCAGTACCGTTTTAACCCTTTGAGGGCAATGACCATCCTATCATGCTGCCCCGCCTCTAACTGTGAACACACCTCTTCTCCTCATTTTGTCCTCTCATCAGTTGTTCTCATTAAAGTGCCGGGGCAGCATGATGGGATAGAGCATCTGGTACTGATGGGGAGTTTGCTCTCCTTCTATAACACTGTTCTATTTCATGCAACATTTCAGCAACCAACATGACAATCTCATGCTGTCATGCAGTGCAAGATTCTCATGTCGACATTTTTATTATGGCGACATGGTAACCTCGTCATTTGGGAGCACTCTCTTTCGCGTGCAACCTTTTAAAAGTAAACCATAATTAACAGGCACACACTGGTTTATATGTCATATATATATATATATATATATCTATATATCAATATCTATATAAATAAGTATATATGTATATATATATATATATATACTGCTCCAAAAAATAAAGGGAACAATAAGATTAAACATCCTAGATCTGAATGAATGAACTGACAACAAAATCACACAAAAATTCTCAATGGAAATCAAATTTATCAACCCATGGTGGTCTGGATATGGAGTCACACTCAAAATCAAAATGGAAAACCACACTACAGGCTGATCCAACTTTGATGTAATGTCCTTAAAACAAGTCAAAATGAGGCTCAGTAGTGTGTGTGGCCTCCACGTGCCCGTATGACCTCCCTACAACGCCTGGGCATGCTCCTGATGAGGTTGCGGATGGTATCCTGAGGGATGTCCTCCCAGACCTGGACAGTCTGTGGTGCAACGTGGGGTTGGTGGATGGAGCGAGACATGATGTCCCAGATGTGCTCAATCGGATTCAGGTCTGGGGAACGGGCGGGCCAGTCCATAGCATCAATGCCTTCCTCTTGCAGGAACTGCTGACACACTCCAGCCACATGAGGTCTAGCATTGTCTTGCATTAGGAGGAACCCAGGGCCAACCGCACCAGCATATGGTCTCACAAGGGGTCTGAGGATCTCATCTCGGTACCTAATGGCAGTCAGGCTACCTCTGGCAAGCAAATGGAGGGCTGTGCGGCCCCCCAAAGAAATGCCACCCCACACCATTACTGACCGACCGCCAAACCAGTCATGCTGGAGGATGTTGCAGGCAGCAGAACGTTCTCCACAGCGTCTCCAGACTCTGTCACGTCTGTCACATGTGCTCAGTGTGAACCTGCTTTCATCTGTGAAGAGCACAGGGCGCCAGTGGCGTATTTACCAATCTTGGTGTTCTCTGGCAAATGCCAAACGTCCTGCACGGTGTTGGGCTGTAAGCACAACTCCCACCTGTGGACGTCGGGCCCTCAAACCACCCTCATGGAGTCTGTTTCTGACCGTTTGAGTGGACAAATGCACATTTGTGGCCTGCTGGAGGTCATTTTGCAGGGCTCTGGCAGTGCTCCTCCTGCTCCTCCTTGCACAAAGGCGGAGATAGCGGTCCTGCTGCTGGGTTGTTGCCCCCCTACGGCCTCCTCCACGTCTCCTGATGTACTGGCCTGTCTCCTGGTAGCACCTCCATGCTCTGGACACTACGCTGACAGACACAGCAAACCTTCTTGCCACAGCTCGCATTGATGTGCCATCCTGGATGAGTTGCACTACCTGAGCCACTTGTGTGGGTTGTAGACTCCGTCTCATGCTACCACTAGAGTGAAAGCGCCGCCAGCATTCAAAAGTGACCAAAACATCAGCCAGGAAGCATAGGAACTGAGAAGAGGTCTGTGGTCACCACCTGCAGAACCACTCCTTTATTAGGGGTGTCTTGCTAATTGCCTATAATTTCCACCTGTTGTCTGTTCCATTTGCACAAGAGCATGTGAAATTGATTGTCAATCAGTGTTGCTTCCTGAGTGGACAGTGTGATTTCACAGAAGTGTGATTGACTTCGAGTTACATTGTGTTGTTTAAGTGTTCCATTTATTTTTTGGAGCAGTTTATATATATATATATATATATATATATATATATATATATATATATATATACAGACTTAAAAAGACTGGTGCTGTGGTGATGTGCGTTCACTGATCGTCATCATGTTCATCATGTTCAACTTCTCCTACTGCTCCTCAGACCTGCCACTAGCAGCACCAATGGAACGGAGTGACATAGCAATGACTACTCTGTTGCTCCTTTGTCCAATGAAATAAGGTCAGCAAAACTACCTCCTATTGTGTGATGATCTGACCGGAACACCCAATGTAAGCTGCCTGAGATGTACCTTGCGGAGGAGAAACCCCCCAAAGGAGTAAGAGACTGCTGATTTAATATGTATAAAGTACAGACAACAGAGAGCAATACAGTGATACTTTCTCGGTAAGCCCAGTGAGCCAGGGGCAGGTTGGAGAGCATAGTTAGTATCAAGGTAATCAGGCAAAGGACAGACACAGTAATAAAATATAACCACCTTTATCGGAATATACAATGATAATAACATATGAGATATAGCGATAATAACATCCCACACGACCCCAGACCACCGGATGATAGGGTCCAAGCTCCTACCTGGAGCTGCACACTGTGCTACACACTGCATTACTGTGAGGTACGGGAGATCAAAGGCAACAGGGAATGAGAGTCGGACAGAGCCACAGAACACAGAGGCTAACAGTCAGGCAGGCTAGGAGCGTACGGAGCGAGTAGTCAGCCAGAGCCAGAGGTCAGACATGCCGGGGATACACTGAGCGAGATAGGAGGCGAAGCTGGAGGACAGACAAACCAGGGACTACACTGAGCAAGTGAGTCAGCCAGAGCCACCAGTCAGAACCAATGTGGGTAGTCAAACAAGCCGGAGTCATACACGAAGCGAGTAAGTCAGCCAGAGCCACAGGTCAGAACCGATATAGGTAGTCAGACAAGCCGGGGTCATACACAGAGTGGATTCTCAGATATGCACAAGTCACAATGGAGCAAAAGTGTAACTAACAGGAACACCACGTAAGGGCCATGACGCCTAGCCCCAAGGAGGATTATAAAGGAGCAGAAGGAGGCAGGACCCAATTAGGCCACCCAGATTAGGCCCATAAACAGGTGTCTATGCTAGTGCCTGTTACCTGATGTCAGAATGAGAAAGTGGCCGGAGGCCATGCCAGCCAGTGGCTATACAGAGGTAGGAAGCACAGGAGCCCTAGGCTGCTTAGGGATAATGTCATAGTTAGCAAGAGGTAGCTGCGCCAAGAAAGCCTTGCTGTGGCCTAAGCCGTGTAGAATGCAGGCCGAGAGGCCTGATAGCAGGATGACAACCTAGGACACAGACAATTACTCACCAAGTCAAGAATCAGCTTATTTAACCTACTGGTACAGCAGTCATGGAACCAAGGGATGCAAGGTTACTGTCCTATGAGGGCTCGAACCGGAGATAGTCAATACCGTTGAACTAGACTGGATGATCAACAACATAGAACATGACACAATGGGCATATTGTCTGAGTTGAAGGAAGAGTAGTTGACAAGCCAAGATGATAACAGGCCGGCAAAGATGATACCTGGGATGAGACAGAATAGTCAAACAAGCCAAGGTCAAAACCAGTGAAGCAAAACGGTACAAAATCAGCAGGCAGAAGAGAAGTTGTATAAACAGGCTGAGGTCAGAACGAATACAGGAAGTCAAAGAAAAATTAGGAGACAAGAGATGTAGTCAATGAAAGCCAAGGTAAAAGACTAGAAACCCTTGGAACAACATGAACAATAGAATCTCAATAACAGGAACGCTTTGATTGCGTACCAAGTGTTTAAGTGCTTGATATAGGCCTGAACAAGGGAGTCACAACAGCAAGAAGGAGAAACCAGAAAGAAGGAGAATCAGAATACCTGGAAAAAAAGCCAGTAAAACCCAAAACCTGGAGAACATGACATATTGAGGCCAATGTTTCACTGGACAGTGCAGAGTGTGTCACATCAGCAACCACATAACACACCACCTCGAAATCAACTCCGACTCAGTCTCATCTCTTATAATAACTTGACCCCTTAGACTTAACAAATAATTAAGCTCCACAGAAGCTCCACAGGATCAGAAAATGTTCTCCTGGATCAGGAGAACTTCAGCCTTCACACAGAGCCCCAGAGTGACTGCACAAAATCTGGACACTCCTGGTGAAACCTCGCAAGTTCAAAGCTATGGCTGTCATCGATCTAATCTCTAGTTAATAGCAGCCATTTTGGGGCTGCAGAGCACAGATCCTGGCAACAGACTTACAGGAACACTAACACCTAATAATAACCTGATCCTTACCTGCTGTGACTAGAAAATGCTAATGGATATACATAGAAAAGCTCTGGATTTGCACCGGAGACTCCAGTTTACAGGCTGAATTACCGGGTCTCTATGAAGAGAGGCTCATTCTCCATTTGGGAGAATTCAATGTGAGCTCCAACCACTTTCCTACCCATTCAACCTATTCTAGTCCCATTCTACTCAACCATTTTGGAGTAAATCCCACCCCTTGACCATCCAAACCCACCCACCCTAATTGGGTTCATGTTACAATACAATACAATACATGATTCAATAGAAATCTTCAAGAAAGGCCTGGACTTCTTTTAGCAGTCAAGGATATTCAGGGGTATAAAATTTAAAAGGATTGAATTTAATTTATGTAACTGTGTAACTGTTTATTTATGTATCGTAAGATCTATCAAGATTTTGAAACATCTACATTTACACAGAAACCATGAATGTTTCAACATGCTCTTTAATGTAATAATCTGTATTTTAGCATTATTGCTTTAATGAAGATGGAGCGAATCGTTTCCACACACCCTTCAAATGCCCCAGGAATGAACTCTGCTCAGAAATATGAGTGTATTATTTTGAGAATGGGAGTCCACATTCCTAAACCACAGGACAGTGCTGGCCTTCGGACAAAATCAAAATAAGATAAATCCTTTGTGTGCCAAAGAGGTAAGCAAAATCATTACACGCCCTTCTGGTACTCAGCAGGTTAATGGAGATAATTTTCATGCTAAAACTGAGAAAATGAAAATGCAAGGTTACAAAAGATTAAGGGGGAGATTTATAAAAATGGTTTTATTAGAAATGTGGTGTGGAACCAGCATAAAACTGGTCAGTATTTAAGCCTTTGAATGTCAGAGGAGTACGCAATGTATTGCAATGTAAGGTGACCAGATTTTTAAAATGAAATCCGGGGACATTTTTTTCTCCTCATTCTGTCCACCCTCACGCCCTGTCCACCCTCACGCCCTGTCCACCCTCGTGCCCTGTCCACACACTGTTCACCCTCACGCCCTGTGTACACACTGCCCACACTCCGTCCACCCTCACACCCTGTCCAAACTCTGTCCACCCTCACACCCTGTTCACACACTGTCCACCCCCATACTCCATCCACCCTCATGCCCTGTCCACACACTGTCCACCCTCACGCCCTGTCCACACACTGTCCACCCTCACAACCTGTCCACACTGTCCACCTCCACATTGTCCACCTTCACGTTGCCTACATTGTCCACCTCAACACACTGTCCACCTCCACACACTGCTCACACTGCTCACCCTGTCCTCCTCCACACCCTGCTCACATTGTCCACCTCAACACTGCCCACCCTGTCCTCCTCCACACACACGCTGCCCACCTTCACACACTGTCCACCTCAACACTACCTCCCCACACACTTTGCACCCCCACATTGCCCACAAACTGTCCACCCTGTCCTCCTCCACAAACTGTCCACCCTGTCCTCCTCCACAAACTGTCCACACTGTCCTCCCTCTCACACTGTCCACCCCCACATTGTCCAGACTGTACTACCCCACACTGCCCACCTCAACACGGCCCATATTGTCCACCCCAACACTGTCCACCCTGTCCTCCCTCACACAGTGAATCACAACATGCTATAAATGAGTAGAGCAATAAATATACTTATATTGCACCTTTTTATATGCACTAAAACATAGAGCAAGAGTAGTGTACAAGGATGAAAGGTTAAAAAGGTGTAATTTAACCTTTTGAGTGACAGAGAGGTACACACACAATGCATTGCATACCCCACCGGCACTGAAAGGGTTAAGTCTGGTATTAGGTCCTACACAAAAGCAAACCCCATGATAAGCACCACCGCCCCCCCCTCCCAACTCTAACTCGACATCTCAATGGCTCAAATGAAATCAGAGGACTGCATCAGTACCTCAGGACTCAGAGATTACTTGATTCTGAATCTGACAGGCGTTCCCGCTCTGACTCTGAACAGCACAGCTTCAATGTGCTCATTCGCTGCTGCTGCTGCCAAGGTAGGATGGCAAGGCCAGAGCCGGATCACAGGCAAGGCGCACAAGGCGCCTGCCTAGGGCCCAGCCAAATGAGGGGGGCCCGGAAAGCCTCATTCAACTTGAATGAGGCTTTCCGGGCCCCCCTCATTTGGCCGGGCGATTCAACCCCCTCGCCGCAGCTTACCTGATCTCCAACTCGGCGCGCCGCTCTAGTAATACAGAGCGCTGGGAGATGACATCATCTCCCAGCCTCTGCATTACTACAGCGGCGCGCGGGAGCTTCAGTCCAAGAGATCTGTGCCGAAGGAGGCACAGATCTGTCAAATAACACCGCTAGATCACCAGGGGAAATGTGAAGATGGGTGCATTGTGGAAGGGGAAATGTGGAGATGAAGGTGCAATGTAGCGGTGAAGTGGAGATGGGGGCATTGTGGAAGGGGCATTGTGGAGATGATGGGGGCATTGTGGAAGGGGCATTGTGGAGATGAAGGGGGCATTGTGGAAGGGGAAATGTGGAGATGTAGGTGCAATGTGGAGATGGGGGCATTGTGGAAGGGGCATTGTGGAGATGAAGGGGGCATTGTGGAAGGGGAAATGTGGAGATGTAGGTGTAATGTGGAGATGGGGGCATTGTGGAAGGGGCATTGTGGAGATGATGGGGGCATTGTGGAGATGAAGGGGGCATTGTGGAAGGGGAAATGTGGAGATGTAGGTGCAATGTGGAGATTGGGGGAATTGTGGAAGGGGCATTGTGGAGATGAAGAGGGCATTGTGGAAGGGGCAATGTGGAGATGAAGGGGGGGCATTGTGGAGATGAAGGGGCAATGTGGAGATTGGGGGGGCAATATGGAGGTGGCCAATGTGGGTGAGGGGGCCAATGTGGTTGGGGGGCCCATGGCAATTCTAGGGGGCAGAAAAAGAGTAAAGAACAGACTAGAGGGGCAGAAAAAAAGTGGAGAACAGACTAGGGGGCAGAAAAATAGTGGAGAACAGACTAGGGGGGCAGAAAAAGAGTGGCAAACAGATTGAGTGCAGAAGAGTGGAGAAATGACTAGGGGACAGGAAAAGAGTGGAGAACAGAGCAGGGGGCAGAAAAAGAGTGGGAAACAGCTTAGGGGGTTAGAGAAAGAGGGAGAAACAGATTGGGGGCTTCCCCTCATTATGCCATTCCTCTTTCCTTTCTACCCTCCTTTTGCCCTTGCCATCATTAGCTGTGTGGTATCAGTGGGGTGGCCCCATTTGATTGTAAGCTGTGTGGTATTACTGGTGTAGCTCCATTTCAATTGTAAACTGTGTGGTATCACTGGTTTAGCCCCACATCAATTGTAAGCTGTGTGGTATCACTAGTGTAGTCTGATTTCAATTGTAAGCTCTGTGGTGTCACTATAGGCAATGGGCAAATCAATAAACTATTGCGGCAAGAGTGTGGGGAGGGGTAAAACTTGCAGGGGGGCCCAATTTGGGATCCTGTCTAGGGCCCTATGGAGGCTTAATCCGGCTCTGGGCAAGGCTAGATCACGCTGTGTGCGGCCATGCGCATGATGTGGCCAATTATCAACGTCACGAATGAGCAATGTGGCTGAGCTGAAGGCTCAATCCGGGGACATATCCGGGGACACTTTCTATCCGGGGACAGTGCCTTCAATCCGGAGACTGTCCCTGGAAACCAGGGATCTGGTTACCCTATTGCAATGGCACTCAAAGAGTTTTAAAGATGCTTACGCCAGTTTTGGAATCCTTAACATGACATAGTTGTGTTTCTGGAAAAGTGACAGTACAACTGGCAAACATTCTTGCACAGCAAATTTATAAAGAAATTCCTCTAACTGTGACAATTTAGAGACAGAAATTTAGCCAGACTCTTAACACCTGGTATAGTCTGTTCTTAAGAATTGCAGGTATTAACATCAGATTACTAATACCATATTTATAAAGATGTCCTTATTCATAATAAATAAGACCTGACGCTATAGTCAGTTGCCGGGACTTAGGGACAATTCTTAACAAAACACTAAAAACGGGTTTTATAAAACCCCTCTCAGAGTTTTATCCACGCAAGAAAATATTGAAATTCTGGAACAAACCTCTGCCTCATATGGGAGAAATAAAAATTCTCATTGAGTTAAATGGGGCTTTTAAAGGGATAGTAATGTTTCATAAAAACAGCAGCTCCAATTATCTTCATAGTATCTGGGCCATGGAGAGTGCTATTTCAATACTGTCAGAGCTGTAGTTCAAGAGTAATTGAATGATAAAGTATCCCTCTCCAGCCCCTTTTACCTAGTGTAAGCCAACTCCCTTCAGATGTGGAATCTGGTCCTGGGACTGGACAGATCACAGCAAGGGACAATCTTCTTACTGTGAACATAAGGAAAACCCTGTCCCCCTTGACAGGTTTTTCAGGTTTTTTCTTATGCTCCCTGAAGATTGTCCCTCTCTGCAATACATCCGGACAGTATTGCTGCTCTGAGGTGAGCAGTGTTACATCAGTAAAAGGGCCAGGAGGGAAATACTTTATCATTCAATTACTCTTGAACTAGAACTCTAACAGTATTGAAATAACACTCTCTATGGCCCAAATACTATGAAGATTAATTGTAGCTACCTTTATTGTGAAACATTAATATCCCTTTAACCTCTTGAATGCTCGGTTATGACCCATTTAATTGGGGAAATGTTATTTATTTTCTGTGGTGAAGTTAGTTCACTCCAGAATTGCTCCTCTTTTATTTTGTGCCTATGGCCCTAAAATCCTAATTTATGAAGCTAAAAAGGGACAATGTTGGAGTAAATCAACTGTGCCATACATCTGAAATGAAAATTAGCTAATACTCCTTTAATTGGTTTTTATCCCCTTAAAAAGTAGATAGATCTATAGCTCATCACTTTGGAATTCACTGGAAATCTCTCTAGCATTCAAAAAGTTAAAAGTCCCATTTAACTGAATGGGAATTTTCACTACCCCCCCCCCCCCCCACACACCACCACCGTGGTCTAGTTGGTTTGCTCCAAAATTGCTTTTTAAGGAAAAGTTTACAAAAGGGTTCATGAAATGCAAAAAAAGACTAGTTAAAAGATAATGATTGATACAATGTAAAGTAGTAAGACGCAAGTAGAATTTGATTAACCCTTTGAGTGTTGTGAGGAGTATTGGGTCTCAGTCTTTTCTGACTCGTGGCTTGAATTTTCAGGGAGCCCTTAAAGTAGAACTTTCACCTTAATTGAAGAGTGCATTAAAGGGATAGTAATGTTTCATAATAAAAGCAGCTCTAATTAATCATCATAGTATTTGGACTTTGGAGAGTGTTATTTCAATTCTATCAGAGTTGTAGTTCAAGAGTAATTCAATGACAAAGTATCCTCCTCCCGCCCCTTTTACTGATGTAACACTGTTCAGCCAGATCAGAAGGGAGGTGCCCAGGTAGACTGCAGAGAGGGACAATCTTCAATTAAGATAAGGGAAAAAACTGAAAAACTTGTCAAGGGGGCAGGGCTTTCATTGTTCTCATAGGAAGAAGATTGTCGCCTGCTGTTATTTGTCTGGTCTATGGACTGCATTCCACATCTGAGAAGAGATGGCTTACACTAGGTAAAAGGGGTGGGAGGGGAAACTTTGCTTGTGAATATCTCTCAAACCATAAAGGTTTGAGAGATAAGACTTATATCGTTCTTCATGTTTTTTTAATGCCTACAAAATAAAATAAAGATAAAATTAAGTATTACTATCCCTTTAATATACATTGAAAACTCAATATTCATATATTTTGCCAATCTCTTCATGGAAAAACATTGCAACCTAATTTGGGACTCATGGCACACCAAAATGCCAGGGCATTGTGGTTTACAACCACTTGTATACATCATAAATTTGCTAAAATCCGGCTTGTTGCATAAAAAATTAAGGTTTGCAAAAAAAAGAGTAATACATATTCAGGAGCAATCTGAGGGTTCCAGAGAAAGGTTACCAAAATAAATTAAGTGTACAGTAACATTAGCTAGAATTTGTTTTGTGCACTTCTGTACCTATAACCTGTTTTACCAATGGCCTATAGCCTGCTGAGGAACATGAGAGGTATAGTCCTACAACTGCTAGAAACTGGCTATGGATGATGGGAGTTGTAGTTCAAAGCAGTTGTCCACCTGTTGCATAAACACACACAACAGTCAGAGCTGGATTATGGGCAAGGTGACCTAGATACCTGCCTAGGGCCCGGTGACTTGGGGGGGCCTGCCTAAAGCGACTGACTGTCAGTGTCTGGCACTAACAGTGAGCTTCTTCTAGCGCACTCTGTCTCTGTCCCCCTATACCCTTTGCATGGTGCGCACACATGAGCAGTCAGGGAACTAGATTCTCTTCATTGAGTCTTAATGAAGGGAAGCTAGTTCCTTGACTGAGCATGTGTGCTCCACCTTGTGGTCTGAGCACCATGTGCACGATATAGGGGGGCAGAGGCAGAACGTGCAAGAAGTTGTCCCCCTCCACATTGCCCACCTCCGTGCTGGATGTGGGCAATGTTGAGGGGGACAATATGGAGGTGGACAAAGGGGACAATGTGGAGGTGGACAATTAGGGCAAATCCAGATAGGGTTGTTTCAGGAGTAGGGGGAGGGGCCCAATTTGGGATCCTGCCTAGGGCCCCATAGAGTTTTAATCCGGCTCTGACAACAGTAGCGTTTTTTATTACTGGGGTGTTAAAGCTTTATCACTCTCTGATTTTATAGGTAGTTCATAGGAATATTGGGGCAAAAAGAGACCTAATTTCTTTTTTGCCTTCAATATTCACAAACTGAATTAAAAGTATAGAAAACTCCACACATTTGTCACTTACGTTACTTTTGTGAATGAGTGCTATGCACACTGCAGGCATTCCCGGCACAGTGCAAGACAAGGCTGTAACAAGTGCTGAAATGGGTGTTTTTCTTTCCATCCTCATGTGGACAAAAGTAAGCATACAAATATAGCAAAACGAGAAAAGGGAATTCAGTTAGGAATGACTAAGACCAATTGCACTGTAAATGGGAAAGCTCCCTAGCACAAGTCAGTGGGGGATTTAGTGAGACTGTGATAGTTCCTGCAGACGCTCAGTTTTTTTGTAACTTTTTAAGGATCAGATAGGTATTTAACCGTTTGAGTGCCAGAGGGGTATTCAACACAATGCATTGCGTACCCCTCTGGCATTGAGAGGGTTAAAACATTGCAAAGCAATGCTTTGCATACCTCTTTAGTCTTTAAAGCTTTAATAAAGATTTTTTTATATATATATATATCTATAGTAAGTAAATGTACAGCTATATGTTAAAGGGACACTAATGTCCCCAAAATATTATTTCTAGTTTTGGAGAGCTGAAAATAATAAATTAAGTGCAACAAACCTTATCTCTCAAACTGCTATGGTTTGAGAGATATAAGGATTCAAAGTTCCTCTCTCCCTCCCTTTCTCCTGATGTCAGCGTCTCAGCCTTTTGGCTAAGATCAAGTGTAGTATCTGCTCAGGCAGGTGGCAGATGCCTGGGCAGGGGTGGCATGCTGCACTTGGTCGGACGCCTGGGATTGGGGGCAAAGAAAGCCCGAGGTGCTAAAGGGTTTTGACTTCCACAGTGCATGTGATAACATGGACACTTGCAGCGGTGGAGCACGAGCACGCACTGGACTTTCTATGAATTTTTGTACTTCTGCTGCCCTAGCCTTCTGTTGAAGGTAGCAAAGAAATTTTTATAATGATGATTTGATGGACTTTTGCACTAATTTATTGACTTGTGCACTTCACCAACACATCGCACTTAAACACTTAAAATTAGCAATAGTGGGGCCAGGTTGAAGACTTGGCTTTGGTGGGGGAGCTGGATGGCCACCTCCCCTTTACGACTTTGAAGCTCCTCTCCTCAGAGGGAGCCAAAGATGGATACCCTGGGGTTGGAAGCTCTAATGCGGTACGCCCCGGGGTGCAGAAATCTTCTCTCCCTTCAGGGAGAGGATGAGAAGCTAAAGGGCCCCCAAGCCTTCAAGGTAAGGGGGGTTGAAGGCTGACCTGGCCCCACGAGTGAACTGGACCCACAAGAGGACATAGAGCACGACGGGATCAGGAATTAAGTAAAGCACCAAGACTGCACTGCACCTCGGGCTATACTTCAATAACATCAGTAAAAGGGGAGGGAGGGGGATACTTTATCATTCAACTACTCTTGAACTACAACTCTGACAGAATTGCAATAACACTCTCTAAGGCCCAAATACTATGATGATTAATTAGAGCTGCTTTTATTATGCAACATTACTATCCCTTTAAAGGAACACCAATATCTCTGTGCTGAAAATCCTGTGAATCAATGTTGTGTGGAATAGTTCCCCAATTAATCTCTAATTAGCAATGGATGTCACAACCATGAGGCAGACCTGATTCCTTTCGCAGGACTCAAAGATCCCAAAACAAACTCCTCCCACTTATAATATCTTAGGTAGTAGGAGGAGTTTGTTGTCCTTGAGCCCTGCAAAAAGCTAGGTGTTTGACATGTGCGCTTTAAGGGAACACAAATGCTAAAATGCTACTTGCTGTCTTTTTACAGAATGTTTTGCAACACTTACAGATTTTAAAGTTTTTATGCTGTAGCAGAACTTAAAGGGAATTGGTGCCCTAGATATAAGTTGTTCTTAATTTATTTAACACTAGCAATCGAAGCACAATGTTGCCAGTGCAAGACTTGCTGAGGAGGGTGAAAGGGAGATGAGAGCTGAAGGGTAGGAGAGGAGAGGTGAAAGGGAGGGCTGGACAGGAGAGCAGGAGCAGCAAAAGTGAGAGTGGGAGACCAGAGCAGGAACAGGAAAATGGAGGGTGGGAGACAAGAGCAGGAGCAGGAACAGGAAAATGGAGGGTGGGAGACAAGAGCAGGAGCTGCCAAAGGGAGAGTGGAAGAAGAGAGCAGGGGCAGTGAAAGGGAGAGTGGCAGGGTGTGAAGGAGATCAGAAGAGGTGGAGTGGAGAAAGGGAGTGTGGGAGGCAGTGGCAATTGCTAGAATGGCAAAAGGGATGGCATGAGGTACGGAGAATAGCTGGAGCAGTGAAAGTGAAAGTTTTAGAGAGGGGAGAGCAAATAATTTTGATTGGTGAAAGAGAGAGTTGGGGAGAGGAGCCAGAGCAGTGAAATGAGGTCAGCATGTAGAGAAGAAGAGTGACCATTTTCTAGCAGTGATTTGTACAGAATCACTGCCCTTGGGGCAGGGCTTGATTTATATCACAGATGCCTCTAGACAAAGCACTCTATGCACCCTTAGCTCCGCCCATGGCCAGGCTCCCACTTCTATATGACCCCACCCCAGTCCCATCCACTATTTCCCAGCATAGAAAGTATCCTTAGCCTATTACAAGCAAGAGTGAAAAATGCCTTTTACCCCTGGTTGCTAGAGAGAGATCATATTGGAGATCTCTCTAGCATCCAAGGGGTAACATAATAGACTATAAAGGTGTATAAAACTACAAAGAATTAACACTTGAATAAGCTCTATTTTCGACAAACGTGATCTCTCATATTCTCTCAGTCCCAATATGAATCAAGAAGTAAGTTCAAAGGGAAAATTTCACTCCTCCTTGAACGCGGTGCTGCTCTTCAACTAGAGCAGCTGGCAATACGACTCCCCATGTACATGTAGAAAAAAACAAAAGAAGAGGAGCGCACACGCTCTGAGTGCAGACTGTAGCTCTTATATCAAACCGCCACCACTGATGATTCTACTCACATGTTCCAGAGGCATATACCAGCCTCTCAGTATAACACATCTCACCCAGAGGGAAGATGGACAAGGACGAGGACAGAGCCATACAGATACCTGCACTGGGGGTAATCCAGTGGATGCTGTTATACGGAGAGGCTGGTATACGCCTCTGGAACATGTGAGTAGAATCATCAACTTCTTCAAAGGTGACACCAGTGAGTGGTGGCGGTTTGATATAAGAGCTACAGTCTGCACTTAAAGCGTGTGCTCTCCCATTCTTTAGTTTTTTTCTAGATGTATCAAAACTGGTGCAGGGACATTGAGATTGCTCTGGCACGTCATGTGTCTTTAATGGTTAAACTTTTCTAGAATTCTAATGAGTACTAGACTGTAGATGGGGATTGGTGCCCAGATACAGGAAGGTACACACTTGTATAGGGGTCACAACACAAATTTTAGAGGTGGAGAAAGAGGGAGATCAGTAGTCAGGGTCACAAATGCCAAGGGTCAAGGAACAGAGAGGTCAGTGTAGTCAGGGTCACGAATGCCAAGGGTCAAGGAATGGAGAGGTCAACATAGTAGAGGTCACAATGCCCAGTCTAGGAATGGAGAGGTCAGCAACAACACGAACAATAATTTCAGAAGTTTAGAGATCAAAAGCAACAAGACTGTAGTACTCAAAAGGGCAAATACAAATAAGCACCAAACAGAGACCTGCCCACGGTTTAACTAGAGGTGCTGCTGTTCCATTAACCTTCTCCTCCAATCAGAGGAATCCTGACACTCCCACCCTGACGTGTGAAGGATTGCATAAATTACACATCTGCATTGTGGAGCACACTCGGCCACACCCCCAGACCCAAGACATAGGCACTCTTGTCAGAGTGGATGAGCCTCTCAAAGATGCGATGCACTGCAGAACACAACATCAGGGGAGCACCACAGTGGATGCATTGCAACCACGGACCTGACAGATCGGAGCCCCGGACTTTGCCACTGAGGAAGGTCAGGAACCTGACAAATGACCACTACAAGTCAATTCTGTTTGGAATAAGTCTCCACAATGTTTTTTATTTATTTAGAAAATGTTTTACCAAGTAGAATACATTGAGATTTGTCTCGTTTTCAAGACTGTCTTAGAGTATTTCCAGTAAAGGGTTACATATTTACACAAATAGAGAAACATTGTATATATACACACATAAACATACATACATACTAAAGAATTATATACAGTTACAGATTGTTTTTAGATATAAAGAAGCAGTTATTGTCAAGGATTTTAGACTGGGAAGATCTGATAAATTAATTTTTTATTAGTACTAGGGATCATGTTCGTGGAAGCAACCATGATTCTTTTTGCAGGACTCAAGAACTCCAAACTCCTCCCCTTGTCTTCTAAGGAAACATTCACTGGGAGGAATTTGGGTTCCTGGAGTCCTGCAACAAAAAATGATTTCTGTCTTAAAGATCAATTTTGGAGAAGAAATCAATGCAGAATTTATTCCTAGTGACCATCAGGAGTTTATATATATGGATTAGGGTAAGTGGCATTTATTATAAGAAGTTGCTAGTTCCTATGGAGCATAATGCGAAACTTCTTCTCGCAAGCCTCCAAATGTCTTCTAAGTTCTAGGGGTTGGAATGTCCAAATGATGAAATTCATGTTATAAAGTAGGTGGAGCTCTACTTGAGTGGGCAGGATTGGGAAGAGGGGAGGTGGGGCATGCCTTGACCAGACTGGCAGTGAAGTAGGTGGAGATAGTGGGGAACTCACTGAGGCCTGAGACTCAGCCTCTGTCCCCCAGAGACCCGGTAATTCAGTATAAAAAACAGTTTATGGGTCAGATCCAGAGTTTTCAGGTATGCTACATAGGTAAGTCATTCTGTTAAAGGAGTGGTAAACTTTTTTAATGAGAAAAATACATATTGTAGGGCATTTCCTGTTGAGTAAAAGAAGAGTTCCTGTTCCCCCACTGCTGAGAGATGCATATATCCAGAGTTATTACTCTTTAAACCTGTTTATTTATATTAGCAGTGCCCTCTAGTGGTCAAATTCTAATTAATTATTCTGTTACATTCTAATGGAGCAGAAAGTCAGTGACTTACAGTTCTCAGTAGAATGCGATAGAAACTGCCGAGTCACTTCCTGTCATTTAGAACAATCAGGAAGTAAACCCAATAAATTCAGTTCCTGATTATTTAAACTGTTATAAAGTTTGAATAAAACAGTGGATAGCGGTGGGGGTTTCCCTTGTTTTATTCAACAGGAAAAGCTCTATAAAATATAGGCTTTCATAAAAAAAGTTTGCTGCCCCTTTAAAGGATAAATAACACCTCCTAATAATAAATGTCACTTACCTTATTATGGTTGAAAAAGTATAAGGGCCCCTATGAATTTTGTTTTGGTTCTTTTTTCAAGAGATAACATCTTCAGTCAGCCCTAGATGTCATGTACTTGGGGTGAATATGACAGCTGTTTTCAAAAAGAAGTAGGCAGAGTGAGAATCAACGTGCATACCTCCCAAGTGTCCCTCTTTAGGAGGGACAGTCCCTCTTTGGACCCAAATCCCCCTGTCCCTCTTTCCCACCCTGATGTCCCCCTTTTTAGGAGATCAGATTGCATGGTGTGTATATGAGTGGATCATATTGATCTACAGCAATAAAACTCACGTTATTGTTTGTTTAAACGTCAGTATATGTGTTTATAAATTAGTGTGTATAAATAAAATACTATGGTCTTATTATAAGTCATTTATTACTTTACACAAGGAGGTGTCAATAGATCATGAAATAGCCTAAAAATTCTCGGTAATGCCCTGCCCACCAGCCAGAGCAACACCCCCTAAAACACAAGTGTCCCTATTTGGCAATTTGAAATGTTGGGAGATGTGAACGTGTCGCAAACCCCTCTGATCCTTAAAAGGTTAAGATTACTATGAGCAATAAGAAGAGTCTGAAATAATGTGGTCCTGCCAGCAACAGTCACGTCTGCCGCCATGAACATGACATCTAGGTGAAGATGCATCTCTTGAACAAAATTCAAAAGGGCCATTAGGATTTTTTGACCAGAGTCAGGTAAGAACTGTTATTTTGTCCTTTAAACAAACTAAAACACCATTAAGAAATAATTCCTCTGTAAATGTTGGTACTGTGTCTTTAAGTAACTTCAAGGTATGTAGACTTTCCAGTACATATCTGTGATTGTGACATCATAATCTTTTATCAAAGAGAAACTTACATTTTAGTTTCAGTGGCCCATATTTATAAAGGCAAGCTTGAGGTATCCGGGAGTAAACCAACTGCCCCATAGGGGACAAATAACAATTCCTAAATTCCCATGCATTGAATAGAGCTTTTTAACCCCTTGAAAGCCAGAGAGGTCTCCAAAGAATTGTTTTGCAATCCACTGGAGACCTTTCTAGCATTCAAGGAGTTAATAGACCAATTTAAGTTAAAGCGGAACTTTCATATAGTACTAAGTCGCCATGCATTTATTAAGTGCATGGTGACTAGTTTGGAAATCAAAGTCTTACTTTTAAAAAAAGAGCAGATTGTAAAGAAATCCTTGCTGTTTGGAGACTGACGGGCAGGTTAGTGCGGTCTGCGCGCCTGCGCCGTCAGTCCCTTCTGGTCACCTTGTGGTCACTGCAGTGCTACTCAAAGGAGACCGGGACTGACAGTGCAGGCGCGCAGACAAGATGTCTGTGCTGTAGCCTGGGTTCCGGTCTCCAGATGATAAGGATTTCTTTATACTCTGCTATTTTTTAAAGGTAACACTTTTATTTCCAAGCTAGTCGCCATACGCTTAATGAATACATGGAGACTTAGTAATATTTGAAAGTTCCACTTTAACAGGAATTTTTATTTATCCCATGTGGTACAGCTGGTTTACTCCAGAATAATTCCAATTTACTTGTATAATTATGGGCCAGTGTTCTTTAAGATAGACCCCTGAATGACCGTATCTCACAGTAGCATTATGAGTAGTATTCACTAAAGCTAAGAGGTGCCATTCTGGATCTACCATGTGCACCATAGGGGAAAAATAAAAATCCACAATTTTGCCAAAGGGGTGATGAAGCAGAGATGACTTCTCCAGTGATATCACTTCTCCAGTTCCTATGTTATTCTATAAGATTCTGTTCTGTTAGTCTTAGTGCATAGGCTCCATAGAATAACATAGGACTTGTAGAAGTGATATCACTGGAGATGTCATCTCTGCTTTATCTCCACTGCATCTCCTCTTAATCATGCCTTAGTGCATTTTCCCATAAAGTCCCCAGACCACCACCAGTACATGTTTAAAGGGATAGTAATGTCTCTTATAAAAGTAGTTTGCTGAGTCTTTTTTATATTAAAAGTAACAGATTGTGCTATGTGTAAGAGCTTAGCTGTGTGTAGTTCAAAAGTTATTACGCAATAAAGATCCCCCGCCCCACTGGCCACCTCCCACTGAATATGAAATCTGGTCTTGTGACCAGACGGCAGCAGTGAGGGACAAACATCAGTAAGTATAAGGAAAATTTTGCCCCCTGCCATGGTGAAGGAGGACAGGATTTCCCTTTGCTTACTGAAGATTGTCCTGTAGCCATCCGGACCAGACTGCAGCTTCTGTGTGAAGTGGACAGAAGGCGCGGGCTGGGGATCTTTATCGCTTAATAAGTTTGGAACTACACACAAGCAAGCTCCTACACATAGCACAATCTGTTACTTTTAATATAAAGAAGACTTGGCAAACTATTTTTATAAGAGACATTAGTATCCCTTTAAAGGGGAACTACCACCCCGCAATAAGTTCACATTATTCAATTCTTCATCTGGCGACTAGCTGCTTAGTAGCGCTAGTCGCCAGAAATATTACCCGGTTTAGCGCTACTAAGCAGCTTGTCGCCAGATGAAGAATTGAATAATGTGAACTTATTGCGGGGTGGTAGTTCCCCTTTAAAGGGACAGTAATGTCCCATAAACATTTTTTAGAGTTTTATAGAGCTTAAAAGTATAAGCTAGATGCCACAAATCTTATCTCTCAAACCGCTGTGGTTTGAGAGATATCATCCAATAAAGTTCCTCTTCTCCTGATGTCAGCTGTAAAGCTGAGAGAAGGAGATCCGTGTTGGCTGACACGGGGAGGCTCTTCATCAGAGCCGCAATAGAGCAATTTAAAAAGAATTACTTTGGAATTGTCTAAAAAGTGTGCTTGCAAACCAGGCACATTTTGTAGCCCGTTCCAATGAAGTAATTATTTTTAAATCTCGCTATTGAGGCTCTACTGAAGAGCCGCATGTCTGTCTCCGACTAGGAACTCGTACTATCAGCTTACAGATGACGTCAGGAGACGAGAAGGGAGAGGGGAACTTTAGGGGGTGATATCTCTTAAACTATAGCTGTTTGATAGATAAGATTTGTGGCATTTAGCTTATTTTTTTAAGCTCTACAAAACCCTAAAAAATGTATGGGAAATTAGTGTCCCTTTAACATTTTGAGTGCCAGAGGGGTAGCCAATACATTGCTTTGCATTGGCTACCTCTCTGGAACTCAAAGGGTTAATGTTACCCTACGGCTAAAACTGTTTCAGGGCACTTCTTATGATTACATTAATTATCCTGCTTTACTATATCATGAGTCTCCAGTCTTCCCATGGGTTGTTCATTTTAGATTTTTCTCCCATTCTCCCCACCTTAACAAGCCAGTTCCTTAACATCAGAATACAGAAAAACAGTGACTCTCCAGCTTCTCGACGACTGAATAAAATACATTGCCCAGATAGAGTAACACACACTGCCCTCTAGTGGGTGCAGAAATATGGGGTATGTACAGTCCAGAAGCTGGGGAGCCCACGTTGCATTAACAGGGTAGACAGAAATGCTTACATACACTGCTACAGCTTTCATATCATCTTCAGTACATGTGCTTCTTCCAGCTGAAGTCAGTGTGTGACAGACTGGCAGTGAAGAGGTGCCTACAGGCACAATGTGACAGCAGCGCTTCCTGGGTGGGAGGGGCCGTGACACAGAGACACAAAACTCCTGACTTCTTTTGTGAGTACACCATTGTACTTAAAGTACTGTTGAAATGCATAGAAATATTTTACTACTAATAACATGGTGGAACGGGATATTTCAGGCTCTCATTCACCATAATGATTTGTTTGTCTGAGGGGTGCATCGTAAAGTAGTGCGTTGGATTTCTCTGGCACGTAAAATATTAAAAGAAGTGTGTTGCGCATGCCATTTTGGCACTCAAAGGGTTAGCCCTAACCTTATAAGTAACAGGTGGGAAGATAAATGCAGATGTATTCTAGGATTGGATTCAAACCAGAGGGCAGGCAACTGGATTTCAAAAGACACAAGTCCTGGAATTTTATTGACTCCCAGGCTAACCATGCCTTCTCAGTTTGTATGGTAGGGAGGTGATGTGCTTTGTGCTGCTTAACCCTTTGAGTGCCAGAGCGGGACTCTTTTTCTGGAACTGAAAGGGTTAACACAAGTCCTAGAAGAAGTAGTTAAGGTGAGGTGAATAGGATTTCAGGAAGCGAGGTGTGAAATAACACATAACTCAGTCACTGGATAAATGTGCAACAAAATTGAATTGTTTAGGTGCAGCACCCAGGGCTGGTGCAAGGATTTTTGACACCCTGGGCAAAACCTAATTTTGCTGCCCATTTGGCTCCGCCCCTTGTGTCCCACCCCTTTATACCCCACCTACTTATACCCCACCTCCTTTCATGATTGTCCTCTCTCTGCCCCCTGGACCAGTCTGCCCCTGGTCTGGAGATGCCTGTAAGAGATGCCCCACACTTTGCACCACCAGCTCCACCTTGCCCCTATCAGCTCCACTTTGGCCCACCAACTCCACTTTGCCCCACCAGCTCCAACTTGCCCCCATCAGCTCCATTTTGCCCCCCACCAGCTCCACTTCGCCCCCATCTGCTCCAACTTGCCCCCACCAGCTCCACTATGCCCCCTCAGCTCCAACTTGCCCCCATCCCCTCTACTTTGTCCCCCATGCGCTCCAACTTTCCTCCAGCAGCTCCACTATGCCCCCAGCAGCTCCAACTTGCCCCCCATCACATACCTGTAGCTCCCCCGCAGTCTTCTCTTCAGTAATGCAGAGCACGCCGAGAGATCATGACTCCCAGCTCGCTCTGCATTACTAAAGATCCGATCCGATGAGGGAGCACAGTGCTGCATGCCCGCGCCCCCAGTACGTGTGCGCCCTAGGCTGGTGCCTACCTCGCCTATAGGTGGAGCCAGCCCTGGCAGCATCTCAATGGCCTGAGATGTTACAGTGGCGCTGTTGCTACACCATCCTATGGAGGTTTATGGTGAACTCACCAGAGCTGTCCATAGCATGGTGTAGCAACATAGTAACATAGTTGAAGAGGCTCAAAAAAAGAGATGCATCCATCAAGTCCAGCCCATCCCATGCTTCTACCCTCATTCTGATATTGAAAGTGCTCTTGACAATTCATATAATTCTTCCCTTAACCCTTTGAGCACCAAAGCAATGCGTCAGCACCCCACTGGCACTCACAGGGTTAATGCAACTTGCTCCAAGGGGAGGGCAATGGTGCAGTCTAAGGGTGTCTTGGGTCTTTCCTTCCACATTGTTTAACTCTGTGTATTAACCCTTTAAGGGCCAGAGGGGTGTGTAGCGTATAGCAAAACTTTGTGTTGCACACTCTTCTAGTCTTTAAAGGATTAAACAAGGTATGGAGGAAATCATGTAACTTTACATCATTTTTCCTGCTCATGCTATGTGATAGGAGTAAGCGGCTTGCTGGCGTTAAAGCCTTAATCTTCTTGTATGCACAACACCAATAACACACTCTAGTGGAAGCCCTGGAGTTCAGCCACTGGCACAGGGCCGGATTTCCCAATAGGCAACTGCCTAGAGTTCAAAATTTTGAGTGGCATTTCAGCTGTGCTGGACACCCACACATTCTGAGATGTGGACGTGACCAGAACAATCTCAGTGCCCTTACACCAGTTTTATACCCCTTTGCAAGCTATTTAACCCCATGAATGCTAGAGAGACATACCTGGGAACTCTCCAGATTTGTCCCAGAGACTCCAGTTTTCAGACTGAATTACCGGGTCTCTAGGGATGGAGGCTGATTCTCCAGCTGTGGTGAGTTTCCCCTCCTTCCCACCCTGTTCCTCCCATTTCCCACCCACTTCTCCTCCTTCCCACCCTGTTCTGCCCACTTCCCACCCACTTCATGACACAATGTCAAGTAAACCCCACCCATCAAATTAAGCTCCACCAAGTAAATCGATTCATTGACATCTTCTTGTCGGAGCACATGAGCCCTCTCTGGGGGCTCATTGGGAAGAAGCTCCCAGGTATGTTGAGAGATCTCCAACACAATGCGTTGGAGACCTCTCTAGCAACCAAAGGGTTAAAGGTTTTTCGTTTTTGCTTGTTATAGACCAAGGGTATTTTCTGTGCCAGGAAAGAGTGGATGGGACTGGGGGTTGGGGTTATGTGAGAAGCAGGGATGTGGCTATGGGCTTAGCTAAGCCTTGCTTTCGTGTGCCTAGGAATGGGAGGGTAATATCAGTCGAGCTACATTGGCGGATTCTTTACTTTACCCCAGTGCTGTCCAATCTTCAATTTCAGGTTGATAAAATCTACTTGTAGTAAACACTGACAATGCAGCAAACTTATTTATGGGAGGTTTCCTTTGCTAGTGTCTGGGTGTGACATTCTAACAGTATTGTGGTTAAGGTGGGAAGAAGCTTAGTCAAACCAGTACTTGAATCTGAGGGCTGTTCATTGCATTATAAGAGCAGTCATTTTCATTAATTAAAAATATATGTTTACTAAGGTTGAGCAAAAAAAATTACATTACACTAAATTATTTTCTTAAAAGGGATGTATCACATTAAAAACATTTTTGCCTGTATGTTTTGTTACTAAAGTATTATTAGGAAAGCTGTTTTTTTTTTTTTATAATGTAACTACTTTTGAGGCTATTCTATTTTTATGTCAGATAGAGCTGTGCCGAAGAATCACTGTACTGCATTATGCTGAGCAGCACAGCTCTATCTGACTGCTATCGTTATAGCAAGCTCCGGTAAGTATTATACTGAGGTTGCAACCTCAGCATAATGTGAACCGGAGCTTGATATAATGATAGACGCTATTCACAGCACACCAAAGGGAAGAGTGAACGCTCTCCCTGGGGCAGCTGAGAGGGAGGTGGGAGGAGAAGACAAGCTGTGCTGTGCGCATTATATGGAAGTGCGCAGCACAGAACATTAAATATCTTCAAAATTAGTTACATGACAAAAAAAAAACAGCTTCCCTAATAATACTTTAATAAAACCTATGGGCAAAATTTTTTTAAGGCGATACATCCACTTTAATAAATGTGGCCCAATGTATTTTTGTACATAGAACATTGTTGTGTGACCCCCCATCAGAAAGCCAATACAGCTGACCTACTGTTGCAATTCTAGAGCAGTACAGACCTTATCCACACTGAAAAACTGCATGAAATCATATAAAAATGCAATATGAGCCCCTTGTGAAACAGGGATATGTGTAACATTGTCAACCAATGAGATGGACACAACCCCTGGTTCTCTAGTTCTTACACTTAGTTGTGGGCTCTGGTGAACAGTAACAGGGTGTCACTACTCACTGAAGCCTGTAACTATAGTGCAATATCCATGGGAATGGAGAGGAAAGCAGGGAGCATGTACTTGAAGGCCAAAAGTTCTCTGGAGGGACCACAATAGAAGATGAATCTGGCTGAAGGGAAGGAAGGGGGTAATTTTGTGAATGTTAGCGTGAGTTTGTATGTGTGTGTTTGGAGGGGGCTAAATCATATGATCTCGTAATGTAACTTACTAACAACAACATGGTTGCTTTGGTAGCCACCGTATAGCTGTTATAATTAAAGGGATTGTAATACTTAAAATGTGAAAAAATATATATTGTAGGTTTTTTTTTCCCCAAAGTAAAACAAGGGTACCCCCACCACTGAAAGGTATTTTATTCAAAAGTTAATACGGCTCAAACTTGAAATTTTTAGGTGCAATATCACAGTGGCCTGAAACTGTACAGTGGCGCTGTTGCTACACCATCCTGTGGAGGTTAATGGTCAGCTTACCAGAGCTGTCCATAGGATGGTGTAGCAACAGTGCCAATGTATAGTTTCAGGACACTGTGATACTGCATCTAAAAAAAATTAAGGTTTGAGCTGTAATAACTTTTCAATAAAACACCTTTCAGCTGTGGGAGTACCCTTGTTTTCCTGTGGGGGATAAATGCTACAATATATATATATATATATATTTTTTTTTTTTTTTACATATTAAGTATTTGCTATTCCTTTAACCCTTTGAGTGCCAAAAATGTATCCAATGCATTGCGTTGCAATGCATTCACTACCTCTCTGGCACTCAAAAGGTTAAATACTAGGCCTGCATGTAGAGGAAGCTCTGTTCTGCATGAAGGACCACCCTGTTTCATGTTTACACAAAAATAAAATAATGGGGCAAATATAAAACTGTTTGTAACGTGACTTAACTGCAAAAAAAAAAATACAGCTTTTTTTTCTAGCAAATTGCATTTTATGTTTTTACTAGTATAAAAACCCGTGTGCACGGGCCAAGGTCCGGGTAATGTTAACCCTTTGAGTGCCAGAGGGGGTATGCAACACATTGCTTTGCAATGTGTTGCATACCCCTCTGGCACTCAAAGGGTTAAGCGGCTGCTACCTCATTGCTCCACGCGATGCAGTCTTGCGTCGCCTCACTCACGTGATGCAATCATGCGCAGTAGAGACTGCCTGAATGCGTGCAGTCTCTACTGAGCATGACGGCTTCTGACAAACTTCCTAGTGAATTATTATATAGGACAATGCAATTAATAAAATAAAAAATAAATAAATATGAGCAAACATTTGATACCTTGTTTTGCTTGTAAAAACCAAAACACAACAACAACAAAAAAACACCTTAGTGTGACCTTAGTTAACCCTTTGACTGCCAGAAGGTCAATGCGTTGCTTACCCCTCTGGCACTCAAAGGGTTAATGAAGCCTTGTATCAGCTATATGTACTGTTGCATGTATGTGTAACTAACTCCACTGAGTGATCAGTACAAACTGAGCATTTCATGTTCTAGTAGGGTTTGATAATATCCATTTGAATACAGTGCTGTAATAATGTATCAGTATCATTTTGCTACTTTTTCTTTTTTTTTTTTTTTTTTTTTTTTGTAGGACCCTTGCTTTGAATTTCAAAATACAGGGGGAGTGACAAGAGTAGACTATGGAGAACGAAAAGAATTCAGTCTCACGTTTTACCTACTGGCAATTTTCCCCAACCGTCTGTCTTTACTACCAGGCTGAAATTCCAAATCTTGTCCCCTCCCTTTTCCTGCTCCTGCTCAGTTTTTTACCATGCAGAGCAGAGATTGGTCACTCCTCTCTTTGATTTGCATAGCCTGCCCATCTCACTCCAGTCAGTCCTCTAACTTGCTTTTCTTGCTATAATGCAGTGCAGGGGCTCTGTGCTAGGTGGAAGGATTTTCTCTGCTGTGGAAAAATTGCACACATTAAGACCAGACTTTCTCTGCATTTCGTTTTCCCTGCAGGGGAAAGGATCCTGGCTGCTGCTTGTCGTTTTGGAGTAATCTTTCCCAGACATTTCTTTATGCGAGGGTTTAGAAAAAACTGCAGTACTGCTCTTTTTCTTCCCTTTAGTCTTAGTGGTGCAGTATGAAGCACAGCTATGGCAAGAAGAGGTAAGACAGTTGTGAGGACGCTGGAAGATTTGACCCTGGATTCTGGTTATGGTGGTGCTGCGGACTCCATCAGGTCATCCAACTTGTCCCTCTGTTCTGATTCTCATCCGGTAGCTTACCCCCATGGAGGAAACTGTTGGCATCTAACTGACTCCATGCACAGTAGACACAACAGCTTTGACACAGTCAACACTGTCCTGGCTGAAGACACAGAGGTCCTGGACTACTCGGGACAGTGCTCCAGGCTGCCTGACCTTGAGGAAGTCCCCTGGAGCATTGAGGAACTGGAAGCTCTTCTGAAGAAAGAGCAGGTAATGGCTGGACCCAGCAGAGATGTTCTCTCTAAACTGTCCTCACTGGTCAGCAGAGCTTTGGTACGGATTGCCAAAGAGGCTCAAAGGCTGAGCCTTCGTTTCGCCAAATGCACCAAGTACGAAATCCAAAGTGCCATGGAGATAGTGCTGGCATGGTCTCTGGCTTCCAGTTGCACGGCTGCGGCTCTCAGCGCCCTCTCTCTATACAACATGAGCACTGGGGACAGGCTCAGTCGAGGCAAATCTGTGCGCTGTGGCCTCACCTACTCAGTTGGGAAATTCTATAGGTGGATGGTAGATAGTAGAGTTGCTCTGAGGATCCATGAACACTCTGCCATCTACCTGACTGCCTGCATGGAGACCCTGTTCAAGGAAATCTATAAGAGGGTCCTTGTCATGCCTCGCCCCGAGAAGGAAAACGAGGTTCCAAACTTTACTGCAGAATCCTTTGAACAAGCGATTAACAACGATTCAGAACTGTGGGGGTTACTTCAGCCATTCCAGCACCTTATATGCGGTAAAAATGCTAGTGGTGAGTAGTATGAGATAGAAAATAATTCAACGAAACGGACCATCACTCTTACAAAGGTCCTACAGTGCATGCCTGTGTCACACTATAATTATATTTGATTCACTGTTGGGTAACATTGTTGATATGAGCTTTTTATGTATATTTAATGCTTTTTCTGTGACTGTCTATGCTACTTTGTTAATATATCACAATATATTGCGATGCACTGCAGGTTTTCAGTGATGTTGACTGGTGCACAATGTATGTCATCTCATTACAGTAGCCAGGGGCATGAGTGACATGCATAGGTATACAGATGAAAATGTGCAATCTACAGGGAGCGGTTGTGAGCAATCGCCAATTGAAGTCAGAAGGGGAGATGCTTATACCAAAGGTAGCCCCCCACCTACACTGACATCAAACAGAAATGCATTCTTCAATACAGAGGAGACTATTGCATATATTAACCCACAGGATGCTAGCTCTGTAGCATCCAAATGGTTAAAAGTGAATATTTATGCACTACATAACCATCACTACGTTAGCAGGAACATGATGAGAATATGAACTAGATGCAGCGTCTTTATTCTGACTCCCTGAGGCTGCTGGACTAAACAGAACAGGAGAGATTCTGGAGCAAACCAACTGCACCATGGGGGAGAAATACAAATCCCCAAAACGCCCTTTTGATTCAAATGAGGCCTTTAACCCCACAAAATGCAACAGAGGTCTCTAATAGATGCGTTGGAGATCTCTCTACTATTGAAGGGGGTTAACCCTTTGAGTGCCAGCGGGTTACACAACGCATTGTATACCATTCTGGCACTCAAAGGGTTAAAAGCTTAATTTAAATAAACTGGAATGTTTTACTTGTAACTGCAGCGCATTTGGTTTTGCTCAGAACAGAAGGCCTTATGTATAAAAGCACAGTGATGTCATAATGGGGCGAACCAACTGATTTATAGGGGAGAATTAGAAGATCCTAAAACTCCCTATCATCTAAATGGAGCGTCTTAATCCCTTGAATGTTAGAAAGGTCCTGTGTTGGAGAGTTCTCTAGCATTCAAGGGGTTAAAAAAAACGCCATGTAAGTCAATGGGAATATTTTATTTCTCCCCTACAGTGCAGTTGGTTTGCCCAAGAATTGCACCATTTTGCTTGTATACATATGGCTCAGTGAGGCAGACGTACTAAGCAGAATTGGAGTAATTATGGGGCAAACCAACTGTTGTAGTGAACATAGAAAAAAATCCCATTAATTTAAATGCATTAGAGATCTTGCTAGCTATGAAGAGGTTAAAATCCTGGTTTAAATTAAGGGAAGTTTGGGGAATTTCTACTCGTCCCCTATGGTGCTGTTGGTTTGCTCCAGAATTGCTTCATTTCTCATTAATAAATCAGTGTCAGTCCTGTTTTTTAACCCTTAGTTATCAAACAGGTCCCTCAAAATATCCGACACCCAAGGGGTAAAACCTGTAGCCGCTTGTTGTTGATTTTCTCTGCAGACCTTTAAAACATGGATGGGCAATATGTGGTTCTCCAGCTGTTGTTGTAATGCAACTCTCATCATCCTCAATCAACTGAGGATGCTGGCAGTTGCATTCCAACAAGCGCTAGAGAGGTACAATCAGGGCAGTGGCGAGGTTCCCAAAAGTCCTGGCTCAGGCCCACCCTAATGCATTATTATGGCACAGAGCATACAATTTGAGCCATTACTAACAGAAAGATCTGCAGAGTATTACACCATTATATGCTTAAGACTGGCAATAAGATTTGGGACTTTAAGCATCATATGTGGGGCTTGGGTCGCTTCAGTCAATACCTAGCAGCTGTCCTGGCCACAGGTTGCTATGGCCGGCTTGGGAACAGTAGTCCAACAATTGCTGCAGAGCCACAGGTTGCCCACTCCTGCTATAAAAATGACATGTTTAGTATCAGAAAATGAGGCTGATGTATTAAGAGGAAATAGAGTAATTCTGGGCCAAACCAAGTACACTATAGGAGGATCAAAAAAAAAAAAAACGTGCATTGTTTCATAATGCGCTGCACACTTCTAGCACACAGCGGGTTCCCCCAGAATTACTTTGTTTTTTTCTTAGTAGATTAGCTTGATTGGGTTTGTCTGGTCTGGAAGTGCCTGCTCCTATTTGTTTATTTGAGCACGGTTTGGCCAGTGGTCCGTGCGGTTGTCTCTCTGTTTGTTCTGGGACATTCATTCATGCTAAGACGTTAATGGTTTCAGTGCTTGCTTGTTTACGCATACTGGCACAAAGGATACATGTTGCATCAATTTTCCCAGCTATTGCTGTGGCACGCAGTGTATGGAGCAGTGCCTGGTCTTACCATTTACACAGTAAGCACAGGAATCTAATATGGGTTTGAAATATACCTAACACATGCATCATAGTGGGTGTATATGAACACCCACACAGAGATGGTTGATATTTAATAAACATGTATCAGTGCAGAGGGGTATGCAGTCTATTTCCAGATTTAAGATGATTATATGTGTATATATATATATATATATATATATATATATATATATATATATACACATATACACACACATAAATACATGAATCTGTGTGTGTATATATATATATATATATATATATATATATATATATATATATTACACATACACACGCAAACACATAACATACACAAATGCCACACACATATACACACACACAAATACATGCTACACATGCACACACACGCACACATGACATATACAGACACACCCATGACATACATATATAACACACACACCACACACACACATGCCACACACAATTACATATATCTGTATATATATAATACACAGCATATATACACACAGGTGTATGCCACACCCATACACACACAAACATACATAATGTACACAAATGCCACACACATACATACACTCTCAAACACTCAAACACATGACACATACACATGACACAAACATGACATACCCGCATACACTCACAAACACACATGCCACACATATACCACACACATTTGCACACACACACATACTATACACACAGACACACACACTTGACATACACTCATACCCATGACATACATATATGACACACACACCACACACACATACACATATGCCGCACAAACATCACACATACACACACATATATCACACATGCACATAAAACACACACACTAAGAATTCTTATTTGCATTATCCTTGTTGCTGTACAAATCAGGGAACATATCACAGCACTGATGCAGGATACAGTCATGGTGTACTCTAATGTTTAATATCCAAGAGTAGTCAGTCTTTGGACCTTCAGATGTTGGAGACTACAAATCCCATAATCTCCAACCAGCTGTCTGCAGATATTGACTTGATGGGGATGATGGGAAGGATAGTCTCCAGTGACTGAATGTCCACAAATTGACAACCTCTGGATATTACCTTCAAAAAGGAGGGTGCAGTGAGTCATTTCCCTGGATCTGCTTGTTGCAGTTCTTTGCAGAATCTAAACAAGATTATTCATCCAGATTCCAGATTCTTTGTGGTAATCTTGGTTTTAAACATAATTGCCCTATAAGAAAATAACCATATGCCATATATATATGCTGCAGATTGCTTGACACATATATTGGTTTCCTGCACAGCAATACTCACTGACCTCAGTAATGAAATCCTGATGTCATCCCTGGCTGCTCACTCTTTGTCCCATTTACTTCACAGCAAATCATTAATTCAGGGGAGGGCTGGCAATGTTTGGTCTGGGGCAAATACATTGAAGTGGCCTATTTCTATTGCTCCAGCCCAATGTCCCAGATCACTCCTTTCTGTTAATTTTATAACTGTTGTTGCTGTTATGAAGTGAGGCAAGTGATACCACAGAGCTTATAATTGAAATGGAGGGATGCTAGTGATATCTCAGAGATTACAACTGATATGGAACTACAATAGGAATACTACAGAGCTTACAACTCAAATGGAGCTACACTAGGTATGCTACAGGGTTTACAGCTGAAATGAAGCTACACAGGTGATACCACACAGCTTGCAATTCAAATGGAGTTATACTACTAGTGTATCGCTATTAACTCTGTGTACTCCATTTACAGCAGCAATTGGGAAATTGAGTGGCCCACTGTCCCAGACTTTATGGCCACAACCATATGATCTGAAATAGTTGAATGTTACCTGTCATAAAGGCGTGTGAAAGTGTGTGTGTTGTTCTCTGTCACTGCAAGTTTTTAAATTTGTCTGTATGTTCTTCTTTGTCACTGAAAGGTGTGAGTGAGTGAGTGTGTGTGTGTGTGTAGAGTATGTGTGCACTGGTACAGAATGTGTGGGTGTTCTGAAATGGTATGTATGTTCTCTGTCAGTGAAAGTTTGTGAATGTGTGGGTTGTTCTCTGTCCCTGAAAGTGGGTGGATGTATGTGTGTGTATGTTCTTCATCACTAAACGTGTACATATGATAACGTGAGTGCATGCATGCCCACCTGTGTATGTGTGTGAGAGTGTGTGTGTTTGTTTTATGGCCACAATGGTTGAAATGGTATATGTGTTTGTGTTATGTGTGCTGCCCTCTGTCACTGACGGTGTGTGAGTCTGTGGCTCTCTGACACTGAAATATTTTGTTTTTGTAATAACCCCCTGTTATGGAAAGGAAATGGTGTGTGCATTCTCTGTCACTGATAGTGTGTGTGTTCTGTCATTGAAAGTGAACTGTATGTGTGTTCTATATCTCTGAAAGTGTGTGTGTTCTCTGTCTCGGAATCTGTGTGTGTGTGTGTGTGTGTGTGTGTGTGTGTCTGTGTGTGTTCTCTGTTACTGAAAGTGTTTGTGTGTGTTTTATGGCTATAGTCTCCTAAATTATAATGATGTCCGTGTATACCTGTTTATGCTGTGTTTTGGGCTTCAAAGATGGATGCTGTATAGTTTGTTGTTCTCTAGCTGTTGATGGACTACAATTTCTGTTTTCTGGGTAAGATGGAAATTGTAGCCCATAAAAGCTGGAAAAAACACAATTAGCTCACCCTAGGTACAGATGTATTGTATTATGATAAGGCTTGTACAGGAGTAAGCAACATTTGGCTGTCCAGCAGTTGAGGACTACAACTTCCATCATCTCCAGCCAACTACTGGTTGTTAATGATATGAGCTGTAGTCTCAAACAACCTGACAGCCATAAATTGTTTGCCCTGAGCAAGTATATGGAGGCTGAGAACCATGGGAATTGATAGCAAAAAGCTGCCCACTCCAGGTAAATGACTTGGCTATAAATGGATACTATAGGTGCATGATGAATGAGGACAGGAGTCATTTTGACTAACATAAAGACATAAAGATTGATTTGATTTTAACCCTTTGAATGCCATAGACGTATCCAACGCATTGCGTTGCACTCTGGCACTCAAAGGGTTCAAAAAGAAGTTTAGAGACTTTTGAATTACAATATTTTAGAACTTAGCTAGAAAACCTTTGGCTCTCCAGCTGCTGAAAACTACAACATCTCGTCATCTCCAATCAGCCATTGATTGGTTGGTGATAATGAATGTTGTAGTGGCCAACAGCTGTAAGAGCTGGGACCAGCTTTTCCTTCCTTAGAAGAGATGAAATCATCACCCAAAGAAAGCTTTAAATATGAATCACATGCATATAAAAAAAACAAAACAAACAGATAAAAGGAAATTCACAGACTATATACATACAGTGCACCTTGAGGTGTTGAAAAAATCATACGATTTCTTGCACTGTCCCCAAAAGCCTGAGAATAGGTTAGCAATTCTTGTGAACTCCATTAGTCATTTCCTGCTGAGTGAGATCAAGGCTGGGTTATTGTGGGGATTTTTTTCATAATGCTAACTTTTACTTTTAAAGGGATAGTAATACTTGAAAATAAGTTGATTTTATTTTGTAGCCCTTAAAAAAACATGAAAAATGATATAAGTCTTATCTCCCAAACCTTTATGGTTTTGGAGATATTCACATGTATAATAAAGAAAAGTTCTCTTTTCCTGGCTGTTTCAGCCAAGTCTGCCATCTAGTGGACAGATTTGGAATTCAGTCCACAGAGCAACAGGCAGCTCTTTAGCAGTGCCGAGATCACGATCTTTGAAAAGAACTACTTCATTGGAACGGTCTACAAAGTGTGCCTGGCTTGAAAGCACACTTTGTAGACAATTCCAATTAAGAAATTCTTTTTAAAGATCATGATCTCAGCACTTCTGGAGAGGCACAACCGGTCAAGTGACCGGATTCCAAATCTGAGGGGTGGAGTAACTTTACTTTTGAATATCTCCCAAACCATAAAGGTTTGGGAGATAAGACTTATATCATTTTTCATGTTTTTTTAAGGGCTACAAAATAAAATCAACTTATTTTCAAGTATTACTATCCCTTTAAGAAGAGGATTATGTATAGGTAGGTTGAGTAAAGGAGCAAGAAAGAGTTACAATAAATTAGTACCTCCTTATAATTATTAACCTTTTGAGTGCCAGAGGGTTATTGCTCTGGTACTCAAAGGGTTAAACGAATGCTGTTTATAGGGCTACCAAGATTAAAAACAAAAACATGTTCTACTCTTCCAATAGGGAATGGAAACATTATAAATTAAAACCACCAGTTTATAGATTCTCCTGAGGTTTTGTGTTCCACCTCTGACATGAACTGAAGTGGCTAGTGTCAGACTCATTACTATTGGCTGTGCAGGTTGGTGCAATATCACAGCAGCCAATAGCTGCCTTTCCAGAACTGACAAACAACTGCTTAAGGGATAAGAGATGAGGAACCTCTGAGATGTGGTTCAATGATCAATTTGATGGAGATGAGAAAATCCCAGTTAAGAACAAAGTTACACACATATGATATGCATACCTGGGAACTTTTCAAGCAGGGCTACCCGGAGGGTAACCCTGTCAGTGCCGAAAATGATGCGATATGCGTCATAAAAGGGGCGGGGCTTAGTCGCTGGGGGGAGAAAAAAAAACCTGCAAAATGAAGGTAAGAGGGCGGGGAGTGGGAGGAACCAGGCGGGATGCAGCACAAGTGGGCAGAGTTTCTACTTAAACTCTGCCCACCCGGTGATTCACACATTGCCCCGGAGACCCGGTAATGCGGTTTGAAATCCGGAGTCTCCGGGGCAAAACCGGAGAGTTCCCAGGTATGATGATATGCGAGCATGCTCTCACACATCACGTGACCACTTTTCCTGCAATGTGATTGGTGAATGCTGAACAAAACACCTGCATTTCAAAACCTGTTGCAGCAATTTAGCTTACAATTAATGAACTTGCTTTTCCTCCTGCCAAGTAGAATGAAGCCCTGGGAGGGATCTGTATATACAATGAGGTCTGTGAGGCTGATATATTAAGAAGTAGAGCAATTCTTCTAGGGAACAAGTACAATTTCCCAACATTTCTACTGATTTTGATGGGACCTTGTATGCAAATGAGATCTCCAAAGCATTGCTTTGCAATGCCTTTAAGACATCTCTAGTATTCAATGAGTTAAAAGCCTCATTTAAATCAATGGGGAATTTTAATTCCTCTGCATTGTGCAAGTGGTTTGTCATACAATTGCTCTGCTTTGTCCATTCCTTCCAAGTGTCACTCTTTAGGAGATATTAGGGTCCATGCCTCACGTGCGTTTTTCTTTAGGCGATATTAGGGTCCATACCTACCTCCCATATGTTCCTGTTTAGGAGGGATACCTAAATCCAGAGGCGTAACTAGAAATCACCGGGCCCTGGTGCAAAAATTGCCATGGGCCCCCCTGAAAACATTGCCCACAATGGCCATCTCCACATTGCCCCAAATGTCCATCTCTCCACATTATCCCCGATATCCACTTCTCCACACATTGCCCCCCATGTCTACCTCTCCACATTGCCCCAATGTCCACCTCTCCACATTGCCGTAGTGTCCATCTCCTACCTATCTGGTGGTCCAGTGGTATGGCAGGAGAGGTCTGTGCCGAAGAAGGCATAGACCTCAGCTAGTTGTGGGCACCGGGCGGGGGGGGGCTTTAGGGGGCTGGACGGACCCCTGGAGTGATGGGCCCAGTCGCAGTTGCTACCGCTGTGACCCCTATTGCCGCTGCCTAAATCCCTCTGTCCCTCTTTTCTATCATTTTGTCTCTCATTTAGGAGATCAGACTGTGTGGTGTGTGTATATATGTGTATCGTGTTGCTCCACAGCAATAAAACTCAATGCTTGTTTCATCTTCACTATAATGTTTATAAATTAGTCTGTGTAAATAAAATACTTTGGTCTTCTTAATCATTTATTCCATTACACAAAGAGGTGTCAATAGGTCACAAAGTAACCTAAAAATTCTTGATAAGGACCCGCGCACCACCTACACTCCCAGCAACACCACCTAAAACTTAAGTCTTACTCATTGGCCATTTGAAATGCCTGGAGGAATGTATTCCTTTCAACAGCAGCCTCATTGGAGTGGACGTTCAAATCCTCCAGCTCGGGTCCATTGACGTCAGCCTCAAATGCCATTGGTTTTACTATAGCATATGATTACTGTAGTTCATTTGTGAGCAACCTGAGACTCTCCATCTCTCGTGGGCAATAACTCCCATCATCCCTGGCCGATGATGGGAGTTAGTCCATAAAGACTGGAGGGCTGCAGGTTGCCCACCCCTGCTATAGTGCATGGAGGTGAACATACTGCACCTTTGTTAACACTTAAAAGCCTTTAGTGCCAAAGAAATATCCAGTGCATTGTGGCACCCATCTAGCACTCAAAGGATTCATGTCAACAAACCACTTGTCCCTGACCGATGTAGCATGTGCTGGAAAATGGCATAAATATTTCATTTCCTCAGTTTTTTGTTTAACGGTTTGAGTGCCAGATGGTTGTAGCAATGTGTTGGGTACTCATCTGACATTCAAAGGGTTAATATATAACTTTAAACCTGGTACAGAGGAAAAGAACACCCAGATGCACCCATAGACAGTCACATTGCCCTTCCCATGGTGCAAATTCTGCTAAGGGGAACATTTTTGGTGAAAGTAGCTTAGTAGATTGACGTTATGCTGAAACAGAGTCAGAAAATGTATTTCATCTCCTGTTTTTGCTCAGTGTAGTGTGCGTATATTCACTGTAAGTTAAAAACTCCATTCCACCAAAAAGTGGGAGTACCAACGGTTAACTGGTAAAAAGACTGACATTTCAATATATGTATATATATATTATTTTTTCCATATTATGTCCTCTTAAAAGTAAGAGTAGGTTGTCATTGTGAATAAAACCCACATTGTGACCTATCATTCACAAATGTTCAGTTTGGTTTTTATAAGGCTAATAATTAAGTGCTTGGAAACATGCAATGAAATAGTGAATGACTCCTTTGCTTGTTATAAAAAGAAAATGTCTGTAATGTCACATTTATATTGAGGGTTGAAGCCTGAAACAGCTCAGGTAGATAATCATCCATACTCATGATTAAACACGGTTAAGCGATGATGGTGTAAATGTAATGTACTCAGTTTTGCTCTGTAGATAAGCTGGTTTGGAACACAGGTATCCAACATGTGGGCCCTGGTCCTCAAGGTGTGACTTGCCCTGAGATTTTTAGCAACATTTTACATACCTCCAATGTGTTCCTATGTAGGAGGGAGTCCATATTTGAAACCAAAATCCCTCTGTCCCTCTTTTCCACCCTGGTGTACCTTTTTTTAGGAGCTCGACCTGTGTGGTGTTCATGGATGTGTATGACATTGCTCCACAACAATAAGACTCTCATTAATGTTTGTTTATACTTCAGTATATGTGCTTTTGAATTAGTCTGTGTAAGTAAAATCCATTGTTCTTGTTCTAAATCATTTATTCAGTTACACAAAGAGATGGCAATAGGTCATGAAATAACCTAAACATTCTCAGCAATGCTCCTCCCACCAATCACACCCCCAGAACACCCCTTATAACACAAGTGTTCCTCTTTGGCCATTTGAAATGTTAGGAGGTATGATTTTTATACCCAATTAGCTAACTCGAGAAGGGAATTATCAAAAGTGGAAACTCTCCGGATTTGCCCCAGGAGACTCAGGTTTTTGCTGCTGATTTCCGGGTCTCAGAGGCTGATGTGGGGAGTTTATAATAAAACTCTACCCACTTTTACTCCATCCTAGTGTGTTCCACCCACTCCCCACCCACTTCGTCTTCTCCAGCCTATTCTTCACACTTTTTCTACTTTTTCTAAGCTCCTCCCCACTCATGAATAAGCCCCACCCCTTTTTTATATCAATCGCGTACGTTATGTCCCACAGCGGCACCACAGGACTCCCCTCTCTGGGGAGTCCACAAGAAACAGGTCCCAGGTATGGGAATTATGCCACCACCTTCTGTATGGCATTCCCCTCTCTCATCCTCATACCTGGGAATTCTCAGGGTTTGACTCCGAGACACAAAGTTTTGACAAACCAGGCACACTGTGTAGACTGTTCCATTGAAGTATTTCTTTTGTAGATAGCGATGTTTGAGCTCTGCTGAAGAGCCGCTGTCCAGTCGCACGACCAGAATCTCATGCTGTCAGCTAGAGTGCTGACGTCTATGAATGGGGCGGTAGTGGGTAACTTTAGTTGCTTATATCTCTCAAACTGTACATGTTTGAGAGACCCAGATATACATCAGTTAATTTATTTTTTCAATATTTACAATATTAATTTTTGTTAAAAGCAGCCATTACTATCCCTTTTAGTGGTTAAAACATCTCAGGATCGGCTCATTTTGAAAGTTCACAGCTATGCTCAACCCTCTTTTAATACACTTTGCCTCACAGTCGAAAAATAAAAAGACCCCTTGAGTTAAAGGGATAGTAATACTTTCTTATAAAAATCTCTAAAATTGTAGATATTAATAATAGAATTAAGATGAGCTATTTCCCAGGTCTCAAATCTTCATAGTTCTTCTGTTCATAGCATTTAAACTTCCCCCCGACCTCCCCTTTTTCAAACGTCAGCACCAGGGGGGGGCTGGCCTGGGGGGCAGGGGAGCAATTGCCCCCTGGGCTGGTCACATGTCTGGGCTGTTGGGCCACTGCCTCAATCTCCCACATGCTGCTGTAAATAGAGCTACACTAGTGATACCACAGAGCTACAATCCAAACGGAGCTACACTGTAGCATAACCCATTTCCCTTGTAAGCTCTAGAGTATCACTAATGTTGCTTTACTTAACTGTTTGATTGCCAGAGAGGTATCAACGCATTGCAATGCGTTGGATACCTCCCTGGCACTCAAACCATTAAATTATATGCTCTGTAATATCAGTAGTGTAGTTCCATTTTAACTGTAAGCTCTGTGGTATCACTCATGTAACTTTGCAACATTAAGGACAAATTTAAAGCTAAGGAAAGGGGGGTGGGCTGGGGCAGTGTGCTCAAACAATAGTAGAAACGGGCCACTTGATTGTATTCCCCCCCGGGACGCAAGTTGCCAGCCTTTCCCTGGTCAGCGCTCTAGCTGACAGATGCAGAATCTGTTTTCTGAGCGTTTTCTGCTCTGCTGAAGAGCCTCCGTCTGGTCAAATGACTGGATTCTGCATCTGTCATCTGTCAGAGCTCTGACGTATGAGGGGAAGTTTAAATGCTAAGAACAGAAAAACTATGAAGATTTGAGACCTGGGAAGTAGCTCATCTTAATTCTATTATTAATATCTACAATTTTAAAGATTTTTATAAGAAAGTATTACTATCCCTTTAAATGAGCTTTTAACCTTTTGAATACTGGCATTCATATTAAATTAATGAGAGTGTGGGAAATTTGTAATTTCTTCCATATACTGCACTCAATTTGCTCCACATTTTCCCTTTGTTTTTTCATGTCTAATGCCCTCTATTGGCTCCTTATAATTGTATATTGCTCTGTTGGTATCTTGTAACAGTAAATTGCTCTGCTCGATTAATGATCATATGACCCACTATTAACCCTTTGAGTGTTAAAAAAAACCTTGGACGCTCCAGTCCTAGTAGAATACAATTAAAAAAAAGAAAGAAAGGAAATGTTACCTATTAATTATCTGAGTGTTTTCAGACATTGGCTTCAGACATCACCAATGAACACATTGTAGTAATCAGGAAGTGAATGTAGTAGGCATGTCAAAAGAGCATGCACCCCCTGCCTGATTCAACAGGAACATAAACATTGTGGCACACTTCAATCCTCAGTGCTCCAGGTCTATTAACCCCTTGGATGCTACAGAAGTCCGCAGTGCATTTCTTGGCAATGCATTAGAAATATCTCCAGCATCCAATGGGTTAAGTATTTTAGTGCCAGATGGCTTGAATTTAAAGTATTAATACAAAAAATGGTATATTGATAAGACCTTATGAGTACCTCTCAATTTTATTACATGTATTTTAATTTGTGTCCTGATACCTAGGCATTAGGATTAGGGATGGGATTTTGCCATTGTTACTGCCCTGATGCTCTGTTGGCAGTTGTCTAATTTTGTTACTTCACACAACGGTCCTTGGGACAATTGTAAGACTGCAATGTTTGCTATATATATATATATATATATATATATATATATATATAGATATATATATATATATATATATATTTATGTCTGATTGCACAGTGGTTCTTTTACAAAACAGAGTTAAAGCGGAACTACCACCCAATAAGAATATTGCCCCACATAATTGCCCATCTGGCAACTAGCTGCTCAGCAGCGCTAGTCGCCAGAATTATTACCACATTAAAGAGATGTCACTATGGCAAGATGTCTGCGCTCCATTCTGCTGTCAGTCTGGGAAGAATAGCGATTTCTTTTTAATCTGGTAATAATTTTGGCGACTAGCACTACTGAGCAGCTAGTCGCCAGATGGGAATTTATGTGGGGCAATATTCTTATTGGGTGGTAGTACCGCTTTAAATAAGGTTCGTTGCTGGAAGATGCCTCATTCAAAAGTTATTGCAGAGCATGCATTTCGTGCATGCAAGACTTTCTGGGCCTTTTCACTTTAAGAGGGCACTGTTGCTCTCTACGGGCAACTTTATTCACTGACATAAGCTCTACAGAGGCAAAGCTCCATCACACAATGGACTGGCCATGGAAGTATACCATCATCCAATCTACTTCTCATAAAGAGTCATACTTTTACTTTAACCCTTTCAACTCATTGCAGAAGCAATGTGTTGCATACTCCACTGGCACTGAAATGGTTAAAGTGTGGGGGGTGGGACGTAGAGTAGGACCAGGAAGTTAATAAATGTTGATGAATAAGGAAAGTGGTATTTTGATTTTGTTGACATCTAGAAATAGGGGCACAATTACAGGAGATGCAGTTGTGCCAGGGCCCAGCTTTCAAGGGGGCCATGGGCCTCAGGGCCTAATAGATTTTAGTTACTCCCCTGGGAGAATATTTTTGTACTAGTTGAACAGCCCATGTACACGGGCCACAGTGCCAGGCAGCAACGGCTGTGGTGCAGTCGTGCACAGTATAGACTGCCCGCGCTGCGGCTGATAACGGAACGGGGTGCTCCGAATTCAGACTGTAGTCCTGTCAGCCGCAGTGCGAGCAGTCTGTACAGTGCATGACTGCACCGTGCCCAGCCGTCTCTACTGTGCATGACGGCTTCTGACAAACATACATTAGAAAATTATTATATAGGATTAGGGGCCCAAAATAATATTGCACCTGGGCCTTCTAATGACTAGTTTCCCCACTGTCTAGAAAACTCTCTTAGTGACAGGAGTTATAGTAATTGTGGAGGAAACCAACTTCATTATAGGGGACAATTAACCCCCCTCCCCAAATTTCCATTGTTTTAAATGGGTCTTTTAACCCCTTAAATGGCAGACAGATCTCCATGCAAAGTAATACAAAATGATTTCGAAGTAATGCATTGGACACTTCTCCAGAAATCAGTGGGTTAAAAAGACCAATTTAAATGAGTGGATTTTTTTTTTTTTTTTTGCCTCCTATGGAGTAATTGATTTGCTCAAAATCTTTCATTCTTTGTGGTACATCACTCACACTAAATTGAAAGCACATTGGACAGTATTTAAGCCTTTAAGGACCCATGACGTGCCAGGACCGTCATGGGAAAACTTCCCTAAAGGACCAGTGACTGTCCTGGCATGTCATGGATTTCAGGGTTCCCAGCATGGCTGCTCGCCGTTCAGGGAGCCCTGAGTCCGATAGAGTAAAAAAAAACAAATATATGCTCTGTGGTCCTTAATGGGTTAATAAGCTAACAAGAATCAGTTTTGTAGCAAACTAAGTGCTCTACAGGGAAGCAATGAACATTCTCCTAATTCTCACTTATTCAAATGGGGCTTTTAACCCCTGGAATCCTAGAGAGGTCTTCAACGCATTGCTGAAGCAATGCCATACCTGGGAATTTTCCAAATGATCCAACCCTGAGATCTTTTAACCCTTTGAGTATCAGAGTGGTACGCAATGCATTGCTTTGCAATACGTTGCGTACCTCTCTGGCACTCAAAGGGTTAAATATTAACCTGTAAATTTCCCCAGAACATAAATTTCAGGTGATATACCCCAGCTTGCTCTAACCGGGAGTTGTTCTTATCAGTCCTCAAGGAACCTTTAACCTTTTGAGTGCCAGAGTGGTATGCAATGCATTGCTTTGCAATGTGTTGCGTACCTCTCTGGCACTCAGAGGGTTAAATATTAACCTGTAAAGTTCCCCAGAACATAAATTTCAGGTGAAATACTCCAGCTTGCTCTAACTGGGAGTTGTTCTTATCAGGCCTCAAGGAACCCTTAACCTTTTGAATGCCAGAGTGGTATGCAACGCATTGCTTTACAATGTGTTGCGTACCTCTCTGGCACTCAAAGGGTTAAATATTAACCTGTAAAGTTCCCCAGAACATAAATTTCAGGTGAAATACCCCAGCTTGCTCTAACCAGGAAGTGTTCTTATCAGTCCTCAAGTAATCCTTAACCCTTTGAGTGCCAGAGGTACTCTGGCACTCAGATGTTTAACATGCTGTAACTTGTCATTTTCACTTCCTGAACATACGAAAGAGAAGCAGGACACTTCCCTTTGCCTTTCTGGTAGAAATGGCAACAATTTAGGGACTAAATAAGCAGTTATCTGGTGCAGATAAGATAGTAGTTAACATTGAGCGCTCTCACCCTGAGAATTTGGCCCTTCACCCTCAGACCCTTAGATTTGGGTCAAAACCCTGAGAGTTCCCAGGTATGAGCAATGCATTGGAGACTTCTCTAGAATTCGAGGGAATTCAATCCAAATCCAAACTTATATTCAATGTGAAATGTCATTTTTCCCAGAATTCATTTCTCCCGGAATCCATCCAGATCTTTGTGGTTCTTCAGCTGAGTTGAAAGCACTTAGAGAGGAATTTTATTCAATGTGTTAACCTCTTCCTATTTTTAAGTAGAGGTGAAGTGGTGGTTTCTTAAAGTGGTAATTATGGCATGCCACGAAATCAGCCAGGGGGCTCTACTAAATGTAAATAAGACATTCTAAATGCATATTTGCATGTAAAATAATGTACAGGAGACCGAACTTCAATGAGGCAAAGTGTTCCACACCTCAATGACACTCAGGGAATAGAGTTTCTCTTAAAGGAACACTAACACCTAAAAATGATATGGGGTAATTCACACTTAAATACCCTACACTCCATAATAGCATCTGTAAACATGATCTAAAATCTAGCCCTACATATGTCCTCTTGGGGTTCCCATTTCTGCCTTCTCCATGGCTCCTCTTAACATAGTAATCTTTATTGGTATCTGAGAAGTGTTAGTGTTTCATTGACTGTAAATGGGCTGAGCTAAGAAGAGACAGCCTTTATGAAGAGACCAGTAGTGGGTGCAGCTCTCAAGAAATGAGTTGGATCCCTCCCTGGCACTCAGAGGGTTAAAGGAACACTAACATCTAAGAATGACTGGAGGTATATACACACAAATACATTGTACTCCTTGATATTACCTATAACAATTCTCAGAATTTGCTTTAGGAGGCCTAAAATCTAGTTTTACATAATTTCCATGGGGACAGCCATTGTTCCCTTTTGCTGGGCTCCCTGACTCCCATTAACATAGTAATCTAGTTAGGTGTCTGAAAAATGCTAGTCCTGGATTGTCTGTACGCAGCTTGAGATAAGGTACCAGCCTTTTTAAATACAAGAAATGTGGGTACTAATTTCAATGCTTTAACTGAATTACCTAGTATCTTGTCATTACAACAAAATGAACCAAATGGCATCTGAATTGGGCCGCTAGCTGTAAGCTCATGATATTTAAAGATGTATGAACCAACAACCTTTAGGTGTTAGTTTTACTCTAATTTAGTGGTTTGCAGTGTAGCGGTGGGTAGGGATGGGCAACTTTTTTCACCTTAAAAGCATAACAGGCTCGAAAAGTGCAGATTTTTTTTTAGACAAGACCACCCACTTCACTGGTAGCCATAGAATTACATATACTGACCCCCTGCTTTGTCCCGCTGTAGCTGTAGACTAGCACATACTTACACCCCATGAATGTCACACGCCCTGGTAGCCATATAACCACACATGGCTCCTCCAGCCTTGTCTCACTATACTGGTAGTCATGAAACCACACACTGACCCCCCAGCCTTGTCCTACATCACTGGTAGCCAATATAACCACACATGGCCAACCAAGACTTGTCCCACTGTACTGGTAGTCCTGAAACCACATACAATCCTCCAGCCTTGTCCAATATTACTGGTAGATGAAGAAACACTTATTGACTCCCGGTTCTCCAGCTGCTGTTAGACTACAAATTCCATCATTACTCACCAGCCATTGTCTGGCAAGGATGATGAGGGCTGTAGTCTGGAAACAGCTGGAGAGGTTGTCATTGCCCTTATCCCAGCCTTGTCCAGTGGTAGCAGAGAACAACATACTAACCTTCCAGTCTTGTCCCACTGCACTGGTAGCCCTAGAACCACACATACTGATCCCCAGCCTTGTCCCACTACACTGGTAGGCCTAGAACCACACATACTGACGACCTCCAGCATTGTCCCACTGCACTGGTGTCCACAGAACTACAGACACTGACCTCCCAGCCTTGTCTGCTGCACTGGTAGACAGAGAACCACATATGCTGACCTCCCCAGCCTTGTCCTGGTAGAAATACAGTGACTGAGGGAATTCTTAGAAATAGGAGGAAAGTAGCAAAGTTATTGTGGAAAATGTATTGGCAGTGGAGAAAAGGTGGAACTTTTTTGTATTTTCTATGGGCGGGAACTTTCTTGGGAAATGTGTGAAATTGCTAGTTTTTCTCTAAAATTCCCATGGAATTTTTTTTTTTTTACTTTTTGACAATCCCAAGCGGTGGGCAATGTAAGGCCCTCCATCTGCTGCCACACTACAGCTTCCATCTGGCGGGGATGATGGAACTTGTAGTCTGACAGCAGCTGGAGGACCTCATGTTGGCCACTGCTGCTCTAGTTTCTAGTTATTGGAACTGCTACACATATTAATGTGAATGTAACATCTTCCTTTTTCAGAGAACAGAAAGTTGTAGTTTTCCTTTAAAGAGGAAGTGGCTGTCTATGCTATTTTAACTGAGAATGTCTTTTGTGGCCTATAGAGAGGATGAATGAGTTTGATGTTGTGGTTTCTCCCAAGCCTCAAGGCAAAGTACAAATATTCTCTTCCAGGAGCACAATTTTCAGCTGAATACCTGGAAAAAGCCTGGAAAAGTACATTTTGAAAAACTGTTGTATGGCTGAATCTTGTGGCCAACCAGAGAGAAAACTGATGTGCCATTGGCTAAAAACTGGACAGTGTGATTGCAAACATTATTGTTTGTTGGTATAAAGAAAATAATATTTATCATGGTAAGGATGGGACAAGTATTCATTTGAAATTCATTGCATAATGTTCTGGTCCTCGATATGTTAACTCTTTGAGTGCCAGAGGGGTAAGCATTCACAATGCACTGCAAAGCAATGCATTGAGCACTCCTCTGGCATTCAAAGGGTTAAGTAGTGTTTTATCTCTTTTGATGCCTGAGAAGTTTCTGCAAAAAAATTCAAAAAGCACCTTTCAGCATTGGGTTCACCCTTGTTTTAATAAGGGGGATAAACCCTACAATATATATGTTTTTTTCACTTTAAGTATTAGCGTCCCATTAAAAACTCCTTTAAGTCAATGGAAATTTTAACCAAAGAATTGCTGTACTTTTTGTACAGTGATGGTAAACTCTAGTCCTCAGTTGCTGCTAGTGTTTGATGTTTTCGGGAAGTCCCTCTCAAAGAATTAGTTAATCCAACTAATTAAGTTGTTGATTGAGCTAGCAAAGCTATGCCCCAAAAATTAATTTGGTAAAAAAAAAAGTGTTTCCCCTTGCCACCATTATTTTCTATCTTAGCAGTTGCATTTTTTCTGACACAACTTAAAAGAAATAAAAATGTAGAGTTTATTTCATTATACAGCACTTTACAAACAGCTGCATACTACAGAGACTGGGGCTGTTGAGTGGTGGGGGTGTTATTAACCTGTTGAGCGTTAGGTGGGTGCACACCTTTAGAACTCAAAGGGTTAAAGGTGTTACCCTCTGCTTAAAGTGACAATTGGCCTCCTTTTTTGACTTAACATAATCTGAAAATGCATAATATATAGAGTCAAATTGCCTTTATGTTTTTTTTTACTTATTTTTTTTCATTCTCAATTTTTTTTCACACTTTTATTTTCATGACAGGGAGCTCCCTGAATTTGTTTTCAGAAAGATTTCTGTGTGGGATTCTGAAACCAGAGATAGTACAAAAATGCAAGAAAACATGCAATGTAAAAAAAAAAAACAGTGAAACAATGTATAAAAGCATGTCTAACAGGATACGAAGCATTCTGCTGCAGGGATAGTGCATCGTTGTATAGTATATTGTATAATATCTCTGATTTCTCAGTCCTTGATAGAAAGCCGTCTGGAAACACAGCAAGGAAAGAATTGCTCATGTGTAAGACACAATAGGAGAAAGGGATACCTTCATGCTAGGGTGACATTGCTCAAGCACCTCCACTGTGTTAATGTTGCCCTTGTGAAATGAGCTAAAGTGTTAAAGGGTCAGTAATGTCCCCCAAAAAATATTTAGATTTAGGTAGATATTGAAAAAAAACTATTTGCAAAAAACCCTATCTCTCAAACCACTATGGTTTGAGAGATATAGGGATTCAAAGTTCCCCCCTCCCCTTCTCCTGACATCAGTGTCTAGCTGACAGCAGGAGATCCTGGTCCGGGGACCAGCATGTGGCTCTGCAGCAGAGCCAAAATCACGGAGCTTAAAAATAATTAATTCATTGGAAAGGTCTACAAAATGTGCTTGCAAACCAGGCACACTTTGTAGACAATTCCAGTGAATTAATTATTTGTAAGTATCGCTCTGCTGCAGAGCCTCCTCAAGTCGTATGACTTGATTCTCCTGCTGTCAGCTTTACAGCTGACATCAAGAGAAGGGGAGGGACTTTGAAGCACGGTGACTCAGTGGTTAGCACTGTTGCCTTGCAGCACTGGGGTCCTGGGTTCAAATCCCACCAAGGACAACATCTGCAATGAGTTTGTATGTTCTCACCGTGTTTGCGTGGGTTTCCTCCGGGTACTCCAGTTTCCTCCCACACTCCAAAAAACATACTGATAGGTGAATTTAGATTGTGAGCCCCAATTGGGACAGGAACCAATATGAGTGTAAAGCGCTGCGTAATCTGTGTGCGCTATATAAAAAATAAAGAATTATTATTATTATTATATCTCTCAAAGCATAGAAATTTGGGAGATAGGGTTTGTTGCAAATAGTTTATTTTTTCAATATCTACCTAAATCTAAATTATTTTTTATGGGGCATTACTGTCCCTTTAACTCAGGAAAAGAGCTTCATTATTCAAGGAAGCAATTTTCTCCTGTAAAATCATGCCTTGCAATTAAATGTTTGTTTTTTTTAAAGGCCACTATCTATTAACACACATTAGCTACGAATTGCAATATTCGAGGTGCTTGGTGGAGAGAAGTAAATTAAAGACTATGTTTTTCATACAAGGCCCAATGCCATAGCAATCCCATAAAAATCATAATTGTTCTTTCATGGAGACCTCCCCATTTAAATATTGGGAGGTATGCATTATAGTTTAAAGATTATTCAGCATGAAATAGAGCTTAGTTATGTACCTGAGGCTGTATAGTCATGCAGTTATATTTTATGTTATATGTTATCGTATGTTCCAAATAAGAGTGATTAATCTATTAAACTAATATCAGTTCTGATATTGCTGTTTTACTAATCTGACAGGTTATATTCTAAATATGACTTCTTCACCTGGTTGCAAATATTGCTGGTTTTAACAACCAGCAAGAAGGAGTTTTTCCATTTAAAAATCATGATTTAAATCGAGCCTTACTGACTAGTGATTTGAATCCACTTGATTTAAATCAAACCCACCCTGCTTGACAAGGAAGGGCACAAAGGAAAGGCAGTGGGATAGAGTAGTGGTGTGGATCTCCCTGTTCAGCTTGCATAAGGTCAGGAAGAGGAGAACAGGAAGTGCCATTCTGCAAGTGATTGAGTCCCCTTGAACTTGCAGCCATTTTATAAAAGGCATGTGTGGAGAGAGGAGAGTCTCACCCTCCCGCCCATATTATGATGTTTTTTTCTTGAGGTTCGAGCACACCTCAGTGTGTGGTTTTTGTGAGAAGGGTAAGGAATGGGATGGTTGGTTGATGTATTTGGTGGTGGGTATTGCTGCTTGCCTAGGACCTCGTACATGGGTGCTTGTTGTCATAGCATGGCAGGGTGCTTGCTGTGTGAAGCCCAGGCTTCACTGGGTTGTTTTCTTGATTCTGGATATTTTTCCAGTATTGCCTATGGGGCTGCCACATAGTTCATTCCCATGGCAGACTGAATCATAGTGATGCCTATAACAATGATCCAATCAGTAGTGGCCTCAGACAGTATCAGCTATTCATGTCTGACTGAGGCTGATATACGCTGGTCATCTGTCATCTCCACCCAGCAATAGGTTCTCTCGTGAAATGCAGTGACAGTTCAAGTAATTAAATGGGTTATATGCACATGGCAGCATCACTTCTGTGTTCCGATTGCCACTGTTTAAAGGGATAGTATTGCTTAATATGGAAATACATATATTGCAGATTATATCCGGTTGAGTAACACAAAGGTACTCCCACTGCTAAGAGAGATTTTATTCAAAAGTTATTACAGCTCAGATTTGTACATACTTAATGTGAGAGGTTTCTGAGCACAGATAGCACAATGGCCTGTTCTACAGCTAGTCACAGCTCAGAAGCATCACGTTTTAGCTCTCTAGTGCTGTTTCAGAGGAGAAATTTCCACGTACATATTAGACTAATCCGGCCAAAAGGGCATTTCAGTTCTAAAATGAAGGGCAAGTCCCCTCTGCTTGGGAACATCAGCTATTAAAGAGTCCCATCTGTGAATGTTAAAAGATACTGCCACTTACACTCAGTTTTGTTTTCTTCTTACATAATTGGGGAAAATGCTGTCTCTCTCTCTCTCTCTCTCTCTCTGTCTGTCTATCATTACTATTAAAGCGGAACTACCACCCGACACAATCTTTAGCTTCACTAAGTCCCCATCTGGCGACTAGCTGCTTAGTAGCGCTAGTCACCAGAATAATTACCTTACCATGGGGGACAGGCAGGACGGAGCGTGGAGATCTTGCCATTGTGACGTCCGTGCACCTGTGCTGTCAGTCCCAGTCAGGTCTAATGGGCGTTTCTAGGAGCCATTTGGCTCCGGCTGGGACTGACAGCGCAGGCGCACGGATGTCACAATGGCAAGATGTCCGAGCTCCGTCCTGCCTGTCGGCCGGGGAAGAAGGCAGAAATCTATTAAATAAGGTAATTATTCTGGCGACTAGCGCTACAAAACAGCTAGTCGCCAGTTGGGGACTTAGTGAAGCTAAAGATTGTGTCGGGTGGTAGTTCCCTTTAATATAATCATTTGTTTATAAAACTTGTCAGCTCCCTATCATTTGGCCATTTAACCAAAAAACCCCGTATGATCAGGAACCACAAGGCAAAGGGGGTTCTACAAATATATATATATATATATATATATATATATATATACATATATATATATATATATATAATTTGATGGCAAAAAATATTTCAGGAATATTTCAAGCCCATGGTATAAATAAATTCCTACTCAAATTTCAGCATGGTTTAAACAGTTTGTGAAAAGAACCAGTGATGTGCTGTTTTATGTCACAGACCTGGCCTCTTTCCAAAACTGTCATCAAGGAAGGCAAAAGAAACTGTATTGATTTAAATTAACCCCTTGTATGCTAAAGTGGTGTTCAAAGCTACTAGCAGTGATTGTGGCATCTGTGCCCAGGGGTCCAGGCCCGTGCGCTCATATCCATATCACTGCACGACTATGGTCCACCATTTATATGGATGTTGCTGATACTCTTGATTTTAATTTTTTTTAGCTGAACACACAGTTAACCTGTCTGTGATACTTGATCCTTAGTTCAGCAGATACCATCTGGCCGCAGGGGAAGCATTTGATTATCACAAGATAACAAGGCAGGTTGACATGTTCAGAGAGAGAGAGATGAGATTCCAAGCGCAGTTACACTTTCTTGTCTGGCTGACATCACCACACACTGCTACTGCTAGCCAGCAAGATACGATTAGCACTGGTGAGCCTCTCCCCATTTCTTTATTAACTCTGCACAGCACTAAAGAGTTATCCAAAGCATTATGTTGGACACTACTGTGGTATTAAAAGAGTTAACTGCCAGTGAGCATTTGTGTCATGAATCATGAGGCAGCAGCTCCATAGCATTTCGAATAGTTTTTCCCAACATGCATAGACCTTCCGAGATGTTCTGTGATGAATTGTACCTTGGGTTTGTGTCAGCACATGATTCAGACCTGCTCTCTGACTATTAATAAGGTCTGTGTTGGTGCACATTATTCAGACTTTCCCTAGACCTTTGGGGAAGGGGCAGCCTTAGATCTTACCCAAGGCCTGTTAAGTAGTAGTAATGCCCCCTATTGTATTAATGCATTTCTGTAGATATGGCAGCTAATAAACTAAGAAGAATACACTATTGTGGACAAATAAAAATGACCACAATTCCCATTCAGGGCCGATTCATGTCGGTATATCTAATAAGAAAATTGCCGTCTGATTTTGTTTATGTGCTGTGGCTGTACTGTATAAACTCTGTGGGACCCTCTGATCAAGCAGCAACCTATTCTGCTTATAGTGTAACGCCACCACTGTTCCAATTGATTTAAATGCTCGCTGCTTTGAGACCTCTCTAGCATTCCAGGGAATAAAAGCGCCGTTTGCAATACGTTGAATACCCACTGACATTCCCAATGGCAGTGGAATGTGTGTGCTGGTATGCACAAATGTGATCATACGCCCTAGTACACACCCTCTAGTGCAGCTACATTGGTAGGAGGTCTACGCCAAAGGAGCTGCACTGGACAATTTGTGCATCCTACCCCCCCACACACACACACATACACATACACACACACACACTAACCAGTATAACAAATAGAATACCCTAATAACTGACATGGGGATTTTAACCCGTTTATTGCTAGGGGGGAACTCTAACACATTGTTTAGCAGTGTGTTAGGGGCCTGTATAGAATTTAAAGGGATAGTAATGTTTCAAAATAAAAGCAGCTTCAATTAATCTTCATAGTATCTGGGCCATGGAGAGTGTTATTTCAGTACTGTCAGAGTTGTAGTTCAAGAGTAACTGAATGATAACGTTTCCCCCTCCCGCCCCTTTTACCTAGTGTAAGCCACCTCCCCTCAGATGTGGAATCTGGTCTTGAGACCAGACAGCTCACAGCAAGGGACAGTCTTCTTATTATGAGAACAATGAAAACCGTGCCCTCACTGACAGTTTTTTCAGGTTTTGCACTTATGCTAATTGAAGATTGTCCTTCTCTGCAAGTCATCGGGATACCACCTTTCTGTTCTGAGGTGAGCAGTGTTGCATCTCTAAAGGGGCAGGAGGGGGATACTTTATCATTCAATTACTCTTGAACTACAACTCTCTCAGTATTGAAATAACACTCTCCATGGCCCAAATAATATGAAAATTAACCCCTTAGTGACGGCCGCGTGCAGACGCGGCCGTCACTTAACGCCCGTCTAACATTTTTTTTCTCTCATTAGAATCCGGAGTCCCCGAACGGCGTGCAGCCGCGCGGGGATTCGGATTTCCTGGACGTACATGTACGTCCTCTGTCACTAAGTGACAGCCACAGAGGACGTACATGTACGTCCATTGTCGCTAAGGGGTTAATTGGAGCTGCTTTTATTTTGAAACATTACTATCCCTTTAACATGTATGTTTAAATCAGTGGCCATTTGTGGAGCGTTTATTTCCCCCTTTCGTGCAGTTGGTTTGTTCTAGAATTACACTATTTTGTCTTTGTACATCAGCACCAGTGTACTGGAGCTCTGTCTGATGAAATCACATAGAAAAGAAAAAAAAGCCTGAGCAATGTTGTAGATTTGATAACAGTAACAGCTTGTCTTGTACTAATGTTATCATTAATAAACCAAATGATCCGCAGGTCGTCCTTTTATCCAAGTGATCAGTAAAATGACTGCTCTCCTGACTAATCTCTCTACTTTTGTTTTTGTTGGATGAACTTGCAGAGTCCTGAGAATGAAAGACTAGCACATTGGTTCTACTAATCAAAAGCATTCCCAGTTTAACATTGTAATTAGGGCACAGCTATCCTCAGATTGAATATTCAGCATAAAGTTTTAACGAACTGGTAGTTGTATCTATCTGTCTAAATATGTATATATTTATATATATATATATATATATATATATATATATATATATATATATATATATAGATATAGAGAGAGAGAGCTACTATAACATTTAAAGGAATAATAACCCTTTATCTTTACATTACATATTCTGTAAGAACATAACACGTACAGCCAAATTGTCTGTACGTTTTATTTTTTATTTTTGTTCATCTCCACCTATTTCTTAACGTGTTTATATCCTTGACAGAGAACTCCCTGGATCTTAGTTCCCTGAGAGTTTTTTTTTGTTCGATAGACCATCAAAGCTTCATGTAATACAATGTTACAGTCTCTCTGCAGCACTGAAAGCTGTGTGTGTTTTAATACAATGTAACACTCTCCCTGCAGCACTGAATGCTCCTTGTTATGTAATACAATATTATAGTCTCAATGCAGTACTGAATGCTCTTTGTTATATAATATGTTGTTATAGTTTCCCTTCAGTATTGAATACTCTGTGTGATGTAATACTATGTTAGTCTCTCTGCAGCACTGAATTCTCTGTTACAGTCTTCCTGCAGCATGGAATACTCTGTGTGATGTAATACTATGTTAGTCTCTCTGAAGCATTGAATTCTGTTACAGTCTTCCTGCAGCATGGAATACTCTGTGTGATGTAATACTATGTTAGTCTCTCTGTAGCATTGAATTCTGTTACAGTCTCCCTGCAGCACTGAATGCTCTGTGTGATGTAATACTATGTTAGTCTCTCTGCAGCACTGAATTCTGTTACAGTCTCCCTGCAGCACTGAATGCTCTGTGTGATGTAATACTATGTTAGTCTCTCTGCAGCACTGAATTCTGTTACAGTCTCCCTGCAGCATTGAATGCTCTGTGTGATGTAATACAGTGTTATAGTTTCCCTGCAGTATTAAATGCTCTGTGTGATGTAATACAATGTTACAGTCTCTGAATGCTCTGTATATTTTCTATTATACAATTTATGTATCTGTTTATTCATTGTTAAGGACACAAAATTGTAAAAAAAAAACAAAAAAAAAAACTGTAGACAATTTGTCTGTACATATTCTGTACTTCTGTGATATGTAAAGACAAAATAAAGGATTGCAGTTCATTTAAAGCGGAACTACCATGCCTGATACACTTAATATGTGCAGCTATAGATAGCCCTTGTGTCTAGAAAATATACATTAACTTCCCAGAACTGTTTGAATAACTTGTAATGTTACCCATTTTCCAGGGACCCAAAGCAAATACACCGCGGCCATCTTGTCGATTTTATTCCAATGCGCATGTGTTAGTTGTATCTTGCCCTGTCAGTCACCTTGGAAGCTCCTGCCCACTTCCTATCTTACACACACTGGGAGGAACAAGGGAGCCACTTGGCTCCGTTCGATCATGCGCAGACAGGATCCAAATCTTAAAGACGCTATCCGGTACACATTTATATTAGTGTTTACTGGATTTCAATGCGGATTAAAAAAAAAAAAATTACAGGGCTTCTGTATAAGAGGTGATAAATTAGTGCAGACATAATCAACTTGGGGTGGTAGTTCCGCTTTAACATGGTGGAATATTGTATCAATATTTCTGCTTGAGACGGAGCCTTTTTCAAATCCTCCTGCATGAGCCAAAACATTACTACAAAATTCCTCCAATATGCTTTTCACAAGACCTGTTTGGTGCCTATCATCTTCCTAAAGCATGCATTAGATCTGACTGGCACCCAATCAAACAGGAGTGGACATCACAGGGTTTTAAAATAGAACACTGTCCACAACAGGTGTCAGGGAGAATGTACTAATACAATTCAGTGCTGAAAATGGCACTGGAATTGATTGGCTTGTGCTGTGTTTGCCTATCACTTATATACTAAGTTATTCACTCTTAACAATTGTGAATTAACATTGTTTGCTCCAAGGTGAGTACAGTGAGGAAGTGCAGGGGTCTTTTGGTGTATTCTAGACTTATCTATCATCTAACAGGTTAATACTAAATTGCAAAGTACTATAATTTTATTAGAGTACAAAACAATTGGATCTCTACTGTAATTATCTCTATTGGATCTGAGACTTTGTCTACTTCTTGTCTTTATTTTTAAAGTGTCCAGCCCAAAATGAACTCCCTGTGGAAGCATCTTCCATGTAATTTAGTATGTATTAAAGGAAAATGGTGGGTGATTTGTCTGTAGTTTGACACGACGAACAATGAATGCATAAATCGTGGATCATTATGCCTTCAGCTAGTAATCGCTATTACTAATAATGAAACTGTTGACTGGATGACTCATAATGACATTAGGACATTGCCTATACATTTTAGCTGGACTCTTGACATGGATTCCAATATCATTATGCAAATCATTATAGATAAGCTTGTTGAAAAGAAAATTGGTTATCAGCATTGGTCATTAGTGTGCTATAATTCAAATATTATTTCACCAGCCCATGATTATAATGGAAGGAATCAAAATTAGTAAGTTGTGTATTGAACAGGGCTGGGCATCCTGCGGCCCTCCAGCTGTTCAGGACTATAATCCCCATCATCCTCAGACAGCCACTGGCTGATGGGAATTATAGCCTGTTGTACAGCACTGCGGAATTAGTTGGCACTATATAAATAAAGAATAATAATAATAGTTCTGAACAGCTGGATGATTTGAGGTTGCTTTCCAATGGTACTGAAGAAAGTCAATGCAAAGAATATACACAAATGAGCATTAACCCCTTAAGCACAAGAGCGTGGAGCAATGCGTTGCACACCTCACTGGTCCATAAGGTATTAACCCTTTGAGTGCCAGAGGGGTGATCAATGCATTGATAAGCAATGTGTTGCCCACCCCTCTGGCTTTCATAGTGTTAACACCTTGGAAGCTAGACACTTCTGCAGTGCATTGGTTCACAATGTGTTGAAGACCTCTAATGCATCAGTGCGTTAAAAGCCCCCATTAAAGGGCAATTATGTTTTAATGTCTGGTCATGGGGAAGCAGACTTGGTACGAAGCCTGGAACTATGTTTGTGCGGACCCACAATGTTGGTTATTTGAGGGCTTAGGAAATGACCCACCTCTGGTTGGCAGCAGGCTGGAACCCAACATGGAAGTCTGAGACTCACAAAGAAAAATATTGTGTGTTGTGCTGTTAGTGTCGGGATCAAAAGCTCTTCTGGTGAGCTGTACTTGTATCTCAATGAGATGCAACTGTCAGACTTCAAAGTGCCACAGAACTGGACCTGCTACATCCTTGGCTTTTTCTGCAAAGCTCAACCCAATTGCACCATTACCAATAGGAAGATCAGGAGGAAATTACACTTTTACATGTTTTGGACTGGGATCAAAATTCAGACCTTTAATTCTTTGGATGTTAGAAATGTCTTCAATGCATTGATTCACATTGCAGGGGTTATACAAGAGACATGGGGTTTGGGTCCTTGCAGTTAGTACTTAGCAGCACCCATGACCAGGAATATATGTTTTAACCTTTGAGTGCCACGGTTTGTCACAATGCATTGATCACCCTTCTCAACATTTAAAGATATAACCCTTTTCACTTGTAGGACTATATCACACATGCGACTTGGTTGTGCATCGTTGTAGTGCAATCCAAGCCTCCTATCTTTACTTACCTCTGATGTCCTGCATTACCCCAGTGATTGTCTCACTTGTGGGGTATGTGCTAAAAGGCACAACAAACAAAGGACAGCCAAGCACCCACACCATTCAAATGGGATAATACCAATAAACACTGTAACTAACCATAACTGGAGAGAGACTCACAGTTTTAAAAATGACCGGTGATTGATCCCAACAAACAGTCAAGCAGTATGAGGGACAATGGTGTACGTCCTCCCTGAAATGGACTCAATCGAATAATAATACCAGCTTGTAGTTCACAACACCCAGATCAAGTTAGCAGAAAATCCAAAATTCAGATAAAGGTTTATATACCTTTATTTAAAATATAAAAAAACAAAACAAAACATTCCCTCCTAAGGAAACGATCGTTATGGCCATGAAATGCATTGTGAGTATAAAATGTTTTTACTTGTTTTATACAGTTGAGCTTTGCATTTGCTGCTCGTTTGATCTGGTCATGATTGAGTCCATTTCAGTGAGGATGTACACCACTGTTCTCCATACATACTTGACAGGTTGTTGTAATCCATCGCCAGTCATTATAGGAAATGTAGGTATCTCACCATTTGTGGTTAGTGACAGTGTTTATTGGCATTATCCTATATGAATGGAGTGGGCGCGCTGTAGTTTTTTTCAGTTGGACAGCTTATGTGGGTGTCTTCCATATATTATTGGCTGATATCCATGTATGTTGGGCAGTCATTGGAGAATGCAACCATCATCACAACCTCCAATGTTGCTGCTTGTGAATTATCTACCCGTCAAGCAGCCCATAGGCTGCCTTTTAACCTTTTGAGTGCCAGAGGGGTACGCATCGCATTGCAGACCAATGCGTTGCATACCCCTCTGGCACTCAAAGGGTTAAATTCAGCATGCTGAAAACTGGATGTGCCAAACTCATGAGCACATCCATGTTGCAGCATTTGGCGTTATGGTGCATTAGATGAAAATCAACCTTCCGAACAGCATCAAAGGGTTAATAACTCTCTGCTAAAGTCACTCGTGTGAACTGGTCCTTACACGTGTAAGTTTTCCTTTAATCAAATGATTTTCCTTGCTAACACAGCTGCTACTGACGTTTTGTAACTCTCACTGAACTGAATGACAGAAGGTGATGGAAAAGACATGTTAAGTTTGACAAATCACCCCATGGAGGGATCCTGTCCTGGGAAAGCAGAGCTAATTTTGTTTTTGCAAAAGAGAGGATCTATTTATAATGATAACCACCATGTCTGTGTGAGATAATGACAATCCTGTTTGCATCATTACTTTCTCCTGTGTTTCATTTCTTTGTAAAAGGAAACGTTCTTTTCTGCTTCTTGTGCCGGTGGTGTAGGGAGCAAGGTGTTGTGCTAACAGAACATCAATTACAAGCTGCTCCTTATGTTGTAACAACTATGTAACTGGTTCTCCATTTTGCAATGCCTTGCGTACCCCTCTGGCACTCAAAGGTTTAAACTGGTTTATTCGAAGATTTTTTTGTTTTACATTTCTTACACAGTTTATTTCCCCGTGGTATTTATCTCTTAAAGAGATAGTAATACTTACTTTTACGTTTATTTAATATTGTAGGCATAAAAAAACTATGAAAAACGATGTATGGCTTATCTCTCAAACCTTTATGGTTTGAGAGCTATACCTCGCTAAAGTTACCTCCTCTTAGCTGTTTGAACATGTGTGCCTGGTTTGCAGGCACACTTTTTAGACCGTTCCAATGAAGTATTATGAAGAGCCGCCATCTGGTCAAATAACCGGATTCAGCATCTGTCAGCTACAGTGCCGACTTTGTTCAAACAGCCAAGAAAAGGTAACTTTAGGGAGGTATATCTCTCAAACCATAAAGGTTTACGTCATTTTTCATCATAGTTTTTTTATGCCTACAATATTAAATAAATGTAAAATTAAGTATTACTATCCCTTTAACACGTTAAAAACCAAATGGGTATGTGCATTGCATTGATTTACATTGAACTGAATACTACTCTGGCACTCAGCCTCAGAAGACCATATGTATTGCGCTTGACTCTGTTCCTCAGGGAGGGTTAACCCTTTGACTTCCAGAGAGATATCCAATGTGTTGGCTACATCTCTGGCACTCAAAGGGTTAAAGGCTTAAATGCATTAGGTATTAGAAGGTTATTATAAAGCAAATTTGAAATGTACAAGGTAGCTTGCATTTATTTAACAGGTTTCCACAGATAAAGCACACATTTTGTAGTGGGTTTGCAGTAATTTAACCATTTGGGTGCTAGAAAAGTCTCCATCGTGAGACCTCGTCTAGTCTCCCAGGGGTTAACGTGGACATGACACCTTGAATTTAAGTCTGCATATTTGAAAACTTAACCCGTTAAGGACCAGCCGTGCGGCCAGCACTTAATGACCATGGAGCATTTTTTTTGTTTGTTTTACTGGAATCAGAGGTCCCTGAAAGGCATACAGCTGTGCAGGGACCCCTGAATTCAATGCTGTACATGCACATCATGGGTCCTTTAGGCACTTTCTCCCCATGACATACATGTACGTCCTTGGTCCTTAAAGGGGAACATTCACATCATAAAAACTTTTGTGCATGGGCTTTAACTAGTAAAACTATATTAGCGCTGACTTTTTTTAAAATTTAGAAACCTACTATTGAAGATATCAAGACTGAAAATTGGGCACTTCTGCGTTCTGTGGCACCCTGAGCTTTCAGGCTCAGTAGCATGGTAAATGGGGCTTGTTGTAACAATAGCCCACATAAATGCCACCACGAAGGGAAGCATGAACTCGCTCCCTGGGGCAGCTGGGAGGGAGGTGGGAAGTCCTGCGGCGTTATGCCGCATATACAGGGTGCCACAGAAAACGGAAGTGCAGATTTTTAGTCTTGATATCTTCAATAGTAGGCATCTAATTTTTTTTTTAAACTGTGAACGTTACCCTTGAAGGAGTTAATTAAAAACCTGCCTGTGTTAAAAAAAAACCAACAAAAAAAAACTGGGAAATGGCCCATTAATATGCTTGTATGTGGAGTAGTTGTACCTATATCTCCATATATCTGTATACCCGTCTACATTTGTAAACCTATTAATCGGTGCTTGGCTCTGTGAACTGGGGTGGGGTGCCCACCTTGCCTACATGGGTCACGAGTATGTTGTTTTTTTTTTAGTTATTTATTTTATTTTATTCCTCCTCGTTGGAGGATTGATCTTATCCTTAAAGGGATAGTAATAATTGAAATGTAAAAAAATAAAGTTTGTAGGGTTTATCCCCCCGAGTAAAACAATGGTACTCCCACTGCTGAAAGATATTTTATTAAAAAATTATAAGAGCTCAAACTTGAATTTTTTAGGTGCAATACCAAGTGGCCTGAAAATTTACAGTGGCGCTGTTGCTACACCATTCTATGGTCCTCTCTGGTCTGTAGACCATAAATCTCCATAGGAGGGTGTAGCAACAGCGCCATTGTAAATTTTCAGGCCCCTGTGATATTGCACCTAAAAAATTCAAGTTTGAGCTCTTATAATTTTTTAAGTGCTATATGAAGATAGTTATTAGCTAAACTTGTATAGGTGTGACAGGTCCACTTTAGCTCATAATTATCTTCATATAGAGATAAGCTGTAATAGTTGTTTTATTTTCTTATACAATGCGTGCTATGGAGAAATTTACAGTTTTAAAAAGGAGCCGGGCCTTACTTCCGGCCAGACTGCGGTTACAGCTCTGAAACGCAGCCTGTCAATCTTTGTCTGTTCCCAACCAACATATCACCTTGTTCCAACCTTCTCCTATGATGGAGGATTTCTCCATGTAAGCTGGAAAGCTCTCTAGCCAATGAGGGGAGGGGAGCAGACAAACATTGACAGGCTGCGGGGCAGAGTTATACCCTCAGTCTGTCCGGAAGTAAGGCCCAGGCTCATTTTTAAAACTTTCAATTTTGCCATAGAATGCATTCTGTAAGAAAATAATACAAATATTACAGTTTATCATTATATGAAGATAATTATGAACCAAACTTGTATAGGGGTGATAGTTCCCCTTTAAGCTAATATTTACTAAGCTTTTTTGATGCGTGTAGATATCAGTTCATTATAAGAACTATTTCAACCCTTAACACAGATCATAAAAGACATATTGACAGAAGGGACTGGAAATCTCCGACTTTCTGACAAAGGATTCTTGTAACTCAATTAATTACTGTATCAGTACTTGAAGGAGTTTTAGCTTAGCTGTGAAAAGCAGGAGCTAACAGACCAGTAAAGGGCTGACCTATCAGTACCTCATATAAGAGGTGTATGTGTGTGTGTTTGGATTAAGGGTAGACAGTCAATAATCTCTTTCCGGATATTTGTGTGCCAAGAATCTAGTAACCTGCAAACACACAGGAGTGAATAAGTCACCTGTACTTCTAGGAATTTGCTAAAAACAGGGGCTGTTTTTTTTTTTTTTTTTTTACTAAAGGCCATATATATAGAAAGAGGTGCAATTGTATTGCACACCAACTGCACCTGAGGGGACAATGGTAAATATTTATTTAACTGCGTTGTGTACTCCTCCGGCACTCAAAGGGTTAAATGGGGCTTTTAACCCTATGAGTGCCAGAGAGCTATCCAACTCAGTGCGTTGCATACCTTTCTGGCACTCAATGGGTTAACAGAGCCACCTATATTTTGGGGGGCCCTTAGTGAATAAAATTCTCATGGGGGCCCCCTTTAACCCTGCATTGGTATTTCTAATAGGACATTGGTATCTGATTTTATTTACATGCGGTGGTAGTACTGTGTTAACTCTTCGGGGGCCATTAGCATCCACTTATTCTGCTTATATTGTAGCCCCCCCCCACACTGGCTTTTAACTTCTTTTATTCTACAGAACTCTCCAGCTCATTGCTGCACAATGCAATGGAGATCTCTCTAGCATTCAACTGGCTAAAGCGGAACTATTACTGAAAGTAAAGTGCCCCCAAATCATTATACATATATAGATACTCATATCCATACTAGTTTTACCCTGATTAAGTCTAGGATTATTGATACATTCAACTCGTTCCCAGACTCACAGGCAGGCATCAGCACCTGCACTGTCCATCCAGGTCTCCTCTAGGATTGGAGAGGGGGAGTTACATTGTACCTTAAGGTACAGGAAGTGTCTGTTGGTGCAGGAGCACAGATGCTGGTACAGCAAGATGCCTTCCTGTGCATCTGGGAACAAGTTGGATTTATCAATAACACCAGACTTATTCAGGGTAATACTAGTATGGATATGCGTATCACTATGTGCATAATGATTTGGGGGGCACTTTATTTTCAGTGATAGTTCCTCTTTAAAGGACCCATTTAAAGTGGATTTGTCTCCATGAATTAAATTGGAACTAACACCGCTAAGAAACTTTGTTTGTAATAATTCCCTGTCTGGCGACTAGCTGCTTAGTAGTGCTAGTCGCCAGAATTATTACCTCTTTATGGAGAAATATGCAGTCATCCTCGGCTGACAGGCAGGACGGAGCGCGGACATCTTGCCCTAGTGACGTCGCGCGCCTGCACTGTCAGTCCCTTCCAGAGCCGAATGGCTCCTAGCAACGCCTCCTACAGCCATCTGGGACTGACAGAGCAGGGGCGCGGACGTCACTAGGGCAAGATGTCTGCGCTCCGTCCTGCCTGTCAGCTGAGGATGACTGCATATTTCTCCATAAAGAGGTAATAATTCTGGTGACTAGCGCTACTAAGCAGCTAGTCGCCAGATAGGGAATTATTACAAACAAAGTTTCTTAGCGGTGTTTGTTCCGCTTTAAGTTGCCATATTGGAAAACTTAATTCAAAACTGCCTATATATTGTGTTTGCCAAAAGACCTGCACTTCTGGAAAGAGAAAGCCTCAGTGCAACACTATAGGCTAATTAAAGTGTTAGTAATGTCCAAAAAAAAGTTTTTTGCATTTAGAAGAGCTTAAAAAGCTGAGCTAAATGCAAAAAAAAAACGTGTCTCTCAAACCGTTGTGGTTTAAGAGATACAGGCGTTTAAAGTTCACTGTTTCCTACTGACAGCTGTAAAGCTGTCAGCAGGAGATTCGTGTTGGTCGACACGGAGGAGCTTGAGAAGTGCCGAGATCTCGTTACTTACAAGGAATCCCTTCACTGGAATGGTCTAAAACGTGTGCTTGAACACCAGGCACGCGTTTTAGACCATTCTAATGAAGGGATTCCTTGTAAGTAACGAGATCTCGGCACTTCTCAAGCACCACTGTGTCGACCGACACGAATCTCCTGCTGACAGCTTTACAGCTGTCAGTAGGAAACAGCGAACTTTAAATGCCTGTTTCTCTTAAACCATAGCAGTTTGAGAGAGAAGTTTTTTTGCATTTAGCTCAGCTTTTTAAGCTCTTCTAAATGCAAGAAACTTTTTTTTTGGACATTACTAACACTTTAAAGGGGAACTTTCACCCCGCAATAACTTAAGGCTAACTTATTGCACACCTGGCGACTAGCTGCTTAATAGCGCTAGTCGCCAGCAATATTACCCGGTTCTTCAGATATCGGCGTTTTACAGGAGCAGGAAGCACGGACGTCTCTTCACAGTGACGTCCGTGCGCCTGCGCTGTCAGTCCCTTTTGCACCGTACGGTGCAAAAGGGACTGACAGCGCAGGCGCACGGACGTCACTGTGAAGAGACGTCCGTGCTTCCTGCTCCTGTAAAACGCCGATATCTGAAGAACCGGGTAATATTGCTGGCGACTAGCGCTACTAAGCAGCTAGCCGCCAGGTGTGCAATAAGTTAGCCTTAAGTTATTGCGGGGTGAAAGTTCCCCTTTAAGGACTGTGTTGCAGTGAGTTCTTCATTATCATACTATGCTGCCCTCACAAACAGTATTTTTCATCAAAAAGTGCCTACATATTTCCTTTACTGAGTTTCATGTAGAGGCACACAAAAACGTTCAGGCATGTTAAGTGACTGCTTCTTAGAGACTGCCATCTAATTTTTCATGCATAGGACATAAAGTGACATTTGTAATGTCCCAGTGACATGGGAACTGAGCCAGACGTCTCAGCTTCAGCATCAGGGTGTTACTGATATGACCCACATGCTATCACAGAGACATTTAGATATATATTTATAGATAGATAGATAGATAGATAGATAGATAGATAGATAGATAGATATAGATATATGCCAGAGGGGTACGTAACGCACTCTTAGGTTAATCTGATGTGTAGAGATTCTGGATTCTAAAACGATCTCTAAGTTCTGGAGATCCCTCTATCAATACGAGAAATTAAAGGGGAAGCAACACCTCCTAATAATAACTCTCAACTTATCTTTCCATAGCCAGAAAATCCAAATGTCCCCTGTGAATTTTTCCCTTGTGTTTTTGTTCAAGAGATAACTTGTTCAATCTGTCCTCAGTGGCATGTCAATGGAGGCGAACATGACAATTGCTTGTAGTTTTTACAAACTAATGCAGGCATAATTAATTATCCTACTTAACACTTTAAGAACTAGAGATGTGTGTGAAACATTGCAAGCATTGCTTTGCATTCCTGTCTCAACCATCAACCCTTTGAGTGCCAGCGAGGTATCCAACATATTGCCTCTATGGCACTCATGGGGTTAAAGAGTTAAGATTGCCATGTGCAGAGAGAAGATTTTCTGTTTTGTGGTTGTGATAGCAGCTGTCATGTCTCCATGGTCATGAAATGCAGGTCAGATATCTCTTGAAACAAGAAGCAAAGGAAAAAATTAAGAAGGGCCATTAAGATTTTCTAGCCATAGGAAGGTAAGCAGGAGGTTATTATTAGGCAGAGTCCCAGCCTAATAAGAAAATACCAGCCTTGTAAAGACCAATAGAAAATGTCTGATACATTGTTAGGAATGAGAATGAGGCAACACTGAATTCCTGTCCAGACAATAAGAGTGAAGTTCAGTCAGGATTTTGTGTATAGTTTATCTTCTACCTTGAGGTATTATTACGTTTACATGATTAACCCCTTGAATTCTAGAGACATCTCCAATGCATTGCAAAGCAATGCGCAGGTGACATTGGTAGCATCCAAGGAGTTGAAGCTGCAATGAATACCATTTGTTTTATTTTTATTAACCATTTGAGTGCTAGAGGGGTGTCCAGTGCATTGCTTCAGAATGCATTGGCCACCCTTCTTGCCTTGAAAGTGTTAAAAGCTCTCAGTTGTGATGAACTTATGTGGTTGATTCTAAGTGCACAAAATAAACAAGTGTCTGTGAGGTATGCAGAGAACACCTAGTGGGTTATTTAATAAGGTTAGCACTGTATTTAAAGGGATAGTAATGTCTTAATTATGTAAAAAGTAATGTTGTAGACCATAAAATAAGAAATCCATCGATGCAATTCCTATCTCTCAAACCTGTATGGTTTGAGAGATAGAGCGTTCTAAATTTCCCCTCTGCCTCCTCTTCTCCTGACATCAGCTGTAAGCTGGTCAGGGTCCAGGGACTGACAGGCAGCTCTTCAGCAGAGCCACAATAGAGTGATTTACAAAGAAGTACTACATTGGAACGGTCTACAAAGTGTGCTTGGTGTGCTTGGTTTAGAACGCTCTATCTCTCAAACATAAAGGTTTGAGAGATAGGAATTGCATCAATGGATTTCTTATTTTATGGTCTACAATATTACTTTTTATACAATTAAGACATTACTATTCATTTAAGTCCCATGCCTTTATCATATAGCACATACCCCCCTGTTAACGGGTACTTTGTGCACAGTAGAGTTTCTGCCACTTATTAAGTTCACAGCTGTCTAAAAAGCAGACTTATAGGTAAAGAGTAAACATGCAAGGAAATAAGATAGGATCTCTCCTACATTTTTAATTTACCTATTTATTTATATCAGAAGAAAAACTCTGTCATAACAGTTTCTCGTTGTAACGCTAATTTAAAGGAATAGTAATACTTCTAATAAAGTGCACGTCTGAGTCTTCTTTGTTCTTTTTTTAGCCTGTAACAGTTTTGTAGTTCAATCGCTATTAAATCCGAAAGGATCCCCCTCCCACCCCTTCTGGTCTCCTCCCATCAGATCTGGAGGGACAATCAGGGACACTCAGTAAGTATAAGGAAAATCCTCCCCATCTTGACAAAGGAGGAGAGGATTTTCCTTGTGCTTACTGAAGATTGTCCCTCGCCACTCTCCATTCGGACCAGCATGAGAGCTATGAATGGCACAGGGGAATGGGGAGGGAGGGGGATGCTTTCAGATGCATTTGAGCTTGAACTACAAAACTGTTTGTATTGAAATGTAGTGCTACATGTTCAAAATAATTTAAAGAAGACTCTGGCCTTCTTTAAATTATCCCTTGCTATCCCTTTAATGATCTCAGACATACAGTACAATCTGCTCAGTCTGGGCGATGTTATGTACAAAGATGTGATAAAGAGGTGATGAAGCAGGGATAGTTTTTCCAGTGTGATACTTTTAACATGAGGAGAAAGCAGGTGAATTTATTATTTAACTCATTAGATGCTAGATATATAATGAGCTGGAGAGCTCTCTAGCATTCAGCGGGTTAACCTTTTGAGTACTAGAGGCCTTGGATACCACTCTGGTGCTCAAAGGCTAACAGGGTACTTTTATACTTTACCCATGGTCCAGCAATAGCCTAAAGGGGATGGATCACCTTATAAAAATGTGTTACCATATGCTTTGTTAATAAAAGTAATACTAGGAAAGCTGTTTTGTTTTTAAAAATAAAAGTACTTATAAAGATATTTCCTCTTCAAGCTTTGCCAATTAGCATAATGAGACATGCTTATTCTTCGTCAAAGCTCTTCTTCACGTCCTATTTCTCCTCCCACCCCCCTTCCAGCTGCCCTAGGGAGCGCGTTTACTCTTCCCTTAGGTGTGCTGTGAACGGCTTCTAGCATTACAGCAAGTTCCGGTTAGCATTATACTGAGGTTACAACTTTAGTATAATGCTAACCGGAGCTTGCTATAATGCTAGAAGCCGTTCACAGCACACCGAAGGTGCTCCTGGGGGGAAGTGGGAGGAGAAATAGGACGTTAAGAAGAGCTGTGCTGTGCACATTATGCGGAAGCGCACAGCACAGAAGATATAGTATCTTTGTAAGTACTTACATTTAAAAAAAGAAAAAAACAGCCTTCCTATTACTTTTATTAACAAAGCATATTGTAACACATTTTTATAGTGTGATACATCCCCTTTAAATCTGCCCTTTTATCAATAGATTTGTGTGCCTAATTTATTGAGTACAAAATTACACCATGTAAGTACAATATGTCCTTATGACATCATTGTGCTGCGTGTATAATCATATGCGTATGCATAAAGTAAGCAGACATTTTAAAGTTGGACGTTATGAGTGGAAAGTGCTTCATGAGCTAATTTCTTGCATGTCCCCCCTACCTATCATTTCAAGGAAATCAAATAAATCATTCATAGATGCAGGTGTACATTTGACCTGGGGATAGGAGTAAGGAATACCTTGCCTTGGATGTATGGAAACGGGCAATGCAACTAAATCCAACAAGGTCACGTTTTATTAAAGAACAACAAATATGAGACACATTTGTCCCACCTCCTGCAAAAGCCAAAACTACACGTGGCATCCTCATTTTCATTGGCTGTGCAGGTCGGTGTGACATCATAGCAGCCAACTGGAATTAGAAGCTGCCTGTCTGAGTCTCCCCTCACACTCTGGGGAGCAGAAGCTCAAGGGCTGGGGAGGATGGGAACTTTATACTGAAAGCTATACTTTTATAACACTTGTTCTTCCAGAGGTAGAGGGGATTAATAAGGATGAGACTGAGCTTTATCGTATGTTTTCTCATGTTAGTTGCCCAATGTTTAGACAGAACCATGCGCTTCCATTGCTGTGGATATCTCTTTAATGTTTGAGGGGTTAAAAACCAAATGTAGCTTCAAACTTGTGGAGTTTTAACCCTTTTGAGTGCCAGAGAGCTATTCAACGCATTGCGCTGCAATGCGTTGGATACCTCTCTGGCACTCAAAGGGTTAATTGCCCCCTACATTGTAGCTGATTTGCTTCAAAGTCACCCCAGTTTTGTGCATAAAGATCTCCAGCTCATTGACGTGCCATGCATGGTATTGTATCTCCCAAAAAAACGTTGTTCTTCCAAAAAAAATACAATTTATAACTTTTTTGAAATGCGTTTTTCAGGATTTTTTGTTGTTATTCTGTCTCTCACTGTTCAAATAAACCTACCATTAAAATTATAGACTGATCATTTCTATGTCAGTGGGCAAATGTACAAAATCATCAGGGGATCAAATCATTTTTTCCCTCACTGTATAAGTGTATCAGATTGCTCCACTTAGTCTGTGTAAATAAAATACTTTGGTCTTGCTCTAAATCATTTATTCAGTTCCACAAAGAGGTGTCAGTATTTAATAAAATAAGCTAAAAATTCTCAGTAACACCACCTCCATCAGCCACACCCCCTAAATCACAAGTATCCCTCTGGCCATTTGAAATGTTGGGAGGTATGCGTTCCACACCATTCTTGCACTCATAGGGTTAAACCTCTTGCAAGCATAGTATTTAAAGACCCTTTTAAATTAATAGAAATCTTCATTTGTCCCCATGTTGCAGCTGGTTTGTTCCAGAACTGCCACACATATTTTAAGTCTACCAGCGTCAGTGCGTTTCATGGTGAAATTACTGATAGATATGCATCTCTGTATGAAGATTCCCTTGATCAAAAGCAGACGATAGAACCTTCAAAAAATCAGTTATAGCCAGTTGGATATAATGCTTGGTTAGTAAAACAGCATAAAAAAGACTGAATGTTTGGCTGATGCGAGTTATCCAGAATTCCTTGGGGCAGCCTTCTGCCATGTGACTTTCGAATGATAGAAGCTGATTTATTGGCCTGTGGAAAATACACACATAATCATTGTTTGTAATATGCTGAACAGCAGAATGGTTAAGTTATTTATTTTAACCTTCATGACCTAAACATTATACAGTGTTTAACTACAGAGGCAACCACAAAGAGTTTAAACATGCAAATGACTAAGTATATTGTACTTAATGTTATGTTATTTATTCAGCAGAATTAATTCCTTATATGTATTTCTGACACCAGCAGTCCAGTATTCAGGTACCATTCTGGGGCAAACCAACTGCACTATGGCATGGGGGGAGGAAAATTCCCCAGATTTTAACCCCTTTTATGCTGGAGATAAAAATAATTTGCTGGCACGTCAGGACATGCACTGCAGAGTATGTTAACACTTTGAGTGCCAGAGGAGTATGCAACGCATTGCAAAGCAATGCATTTCATACCCCTCTGGCACTCAAAGGCTTCATGCATACAGCAATCACACCACCATCTTTAGGACTGTAATGAGAGCAATCCTGAACCTCCCCAAAAGCACGTGCAGACGGGGGAGTGGATTACATTTCTTTTGATTTCCTTTATGCTTTGTTAGTATATAGAGAGAGGCGAGTCGCAGAGACCACAACTTCCTAAAAACCATGTACTCTTCCACACCACGCTCCCCTTGGAGCAAATGGTATAAACAGTATAAATTCTGGCATAAGTAGCTTAGCAAATAGGTGTGGCAGATGTAGAGCTAAAACTGGCTCTAGCATCTATTTTACAGTAGACTCATATTAGTACATTCCCCCTAGCGAGGCTTGCAGGGCTGCATTTACATGCATTCTAGGTGGATTTACCACCACCCATGGCCACACTACCAGTCCTACCCTCTGTTTTCTGGTATGCAAAATACCCTTAGTCTATAACAAGCAAGAAAAAAAAAACTTTAACCCTTTGGTTACGAGAGATCTTCAGCGTATTGTGGAATTTTTAAAGGGGTATAAAAGTGGTGCAGGGAAATAGAGATTGCTCTGGCCACACCCATTATTCAGAATGTGGATGTGGACAGCACAGCTAAGGCACCGCCCCTCAGAACTTGGAGCTCTAAGCAGTTGTCTAATCTGCCTAATGGTAAATCCAGTCCTGAAGGCTGATTTACTAAGATTTCTTGGGCAAGCTAGCTATACCATAGGCATAAATACAATTCTCATTCATTTAAATGGGGCTTTTAACTCCTTGAATATAGAGTTTTCTCCTTGGTTGTAGGGGTGTCTTTGATCAGTGAGGCCTATGCTGCATCCCACTTTGTCAAACTGTTTAAATTGTCCTGTCAGCTGGCGTTCTATTGTGACTGAAAAACTGCTGATCTAACCTGGGGGGAGCTCTGAAAACAGGCTGATCAGCTAGACTGGCAATTTTGGAGTTGCAGACATCAGTGGCTGTCACTGTTATCCCTCAAGGGAACTTAAAGTGGAACTGTCACATTGTACCAAATATGTGATTTTGAAAAAGCTTCCAAAAGCACTCATGTTTATGTTAGTCGTTTTTTATATCAAACAATAGTTTTGGGGATTCTTAAATGCATTTATGTGTCAGTTTTTGCAACTTGAGCTAGTACTTCCTGATAGGAAGTGACAGTTGGTAATGTAGAGCTATGTGTAATGTTCATGCATTGAAAATAAATACATCTAAATATCTTATAAACTATTGCTACATAGGCAGCAATTGGGATATTGATTCCTGGTAGTTACAGCTTATGAAAACAAATTTGCAGTAGGGGCTATGGTAGGTACTGTTTTAGGGTGCTAAGGCCGCAGGTGTCAAACATAAAGCCCCTGATCTTGTTGCTAGTGTGGGGCATGTAATTGTACCCAGTGAACTGCCACTTTCCTACAACTAAGAGATTTTGAAATCGTTTTTAAAATCACGCTATGTTATGTTAGCTATGTTATGTTAGCTATGTTATGTTAGCTATGTTATGTTAGCCATTTTTCCTTTAAAACTGTGATTTATAAGTGTCCCCGTTTATGCAGATTAGAAAGTACTGGCTCGCATCTCAGTTATACTAACATTCCATACTGCTCTCCATCCCAACTGCCCGTCCCTGCTGGCCAGTACAAGCTAATTTGAATAAACCAACAAATAAATAAAGCTAAATGTGACATAAACCTTTGCTTTAAATTAAAAATCAAAACCGAAAAAGTGCTTAGATAAATATAGGTGTTTTTTGAAAGCTGTTTCCAGATGACTTACTTGTTAAGAAATGTACAGTTCCACTTTAAAGTAATGGTGTAATTTGGCTGCACATATCATTAATAATGCATTAAGTTGGCCAAAATCCCTGGTCTTTTAGGGAAAGTTCTTAATGTTTTGGAAATTTAGCAACTCCCCAGCAAGAGAAGTTGATGAAAGCCCAGCTCCTTCTGCCAGCCATCAAAATGGCAGGGAGATGCATACCTGCCAGCATTTTGAATGACCAAAAATGGAAACTTATGTTTTAGGGGGTGTGACTGGTGAGAGGGGCGTTATTGAGAATTTTTAGGTTATTTTATGACCTATTGCTATCTAGTTGTGTAACTGATTAAATGATTTAGAGCAGGATCAAAGTATTTTATTTATACAAACTAATGTAGAAATACATACTGAAGAGTAAACAAGCATTAATGTTGGTTTTATTACTGTTGAAATATGTTATATGTTTATATACACAGTCTGATCTCCTAATAAAAGGGACACCAGGGTGGGAAAGAGGGACAGAGGGATTTGGGTCTCAAAGAGGGACTGTCCCTCCTAAAGAGGGAACCTTGGGAGGTATGGAGCCCTAATATCTCCTAAAGAGGGACACTTGGGATGTATGCTCCCCTAATATCTCCTAAAGAGGGACACTTGGGAATCATGTACCCCTAATATCTCTTAAAGAGAGACACTTGGGAAGTATGGAGATGTCGTTTCTGGGTTTCAGAAAGTACATCCTCTGGCTGGTTAGTGTGACTGATACACTAAGGAGAAGTGGAGAAATTCTGAGTGCAAACCAACTAAACCATATGGACAAGTAAAAATGTATATTTATTTCAATGGACTATTTAATCTCTTGCATGCTAGAGACGACTCTGAATACATTGCACAGCTGTTTTGTTTTATGGTTTGCTCCAGTTTTCTTTCTGCATAAAGCCCTTGGTAACAATAAACCTAGATTCAAGGTTTTAACCCTTTGAATGCCAGAGGGGTAATGCTTTGAGTACCCCTCTGGCACTCAAAGGGTTCAAATGGACACTGTCAGAAGAGCTATGAAAAGGATGTGTTTATTGACAGTCCACCCTACTTATACATTTTAACCCTTTGGGTGCCAGAGGGTCAGGGGGGGTTAAATAGGACACAGCATACTATAAAGTTGAGGGCTCTGGTTTTTAACTTCCAAAGCTTTTGTGCATGGTACTAAAAATGTATCAAATGAAGGATTTCTTTACAGACGCTTCATCAGGACCTGTCAGAAAGCTCTAGATAAACATTTTTAGAATTGCCTGAAGGTTTCATATCTACATTCCTTATGGCCTGAATGAATGGCATCCAACTTATCTGGCCTATCACATGACCTGAGGTCAGCTCCAGTCAGCATATTCCGAGATACACAGTGTAATTGTTTCCTTGTACAAAGGAAATTTCAAATGTTTGTTCATTACTTTTTAATTTTTTTTCAGTCGTGTTTAATAAATTATAAAGTAGAGGTTGGTAACCTGCAACCTTCTAGCTGCTGTTGGACTATAGATCCTGGATTTTGTAGTCCACCAACTGCCAGAAGGCTGCAGGTCGCTTACCCCCATTATAGATTCTCATTTAATGTAAGTATGGGATCATCAAAGCTCAGGACTTATTTACTGTCAATAATATCATACTGGTGATGGCAGTAATGAAAAATGAGTATTGGTAAATCTTAGGGATGTTGCTAGAGGGCTAAACCCTCAAGTCTCATGTTTACAACCCTGGAGTCTTTTTTCCAGCTTGGAGCATGTATTGGTAATAATCATACCTGGGAACTAAGTCTTGCCGACTCCCCGGAGGGAAGTCCTGTGGTGCAGCAGGGGGTATATAAGATGATCTCCTCGTAGTCTTTAAAATGAAGGGGTGACTAGTGTTCCTGCAATCTTCCAACTTCCTGGAACGACTTAATCTGACGACATGAAACAGAAACAAAGGATATTATATTTTACACTAGATGGGCAGCATTTATACTTTATAACCCCTCCCCATAACATCCCTTTAGCTGGGGAAGGTGAGAGGGATCACCCCTTACCTCCCCCAGGGTTTTACCGCCACACAGAAATGGCCATCCCCCTTTCTTTGTCCAGGGACTGACAATTGCTATGACGGGGGGGCTTCCTGAGGGGTAGGTGAGGGCAGCTTGCCTTATGTGTCTTTTGGGTGGACTAGCCACCCACCGTTATTATAAATTATGCAATTTGTGTCAGAAAAGGGGGGGCTTAATCACGAGTGGAGGGGAGGGCTTAACAGACATAGGAAAAAGTAGGAGGAATAGGCTGGGGAAGGAGGAGAAGACTGAGAAGAAGCAGAAGTGGGCAGAGTTCCATTAAAAACTAAACACAAATAAAAGATAGATAAATGTGGTGCTTGCTATTAAATACCCAGCAAGGAATGGCTCATTATTATATGGCCTGTATCTGCTGCTACTATCCCTGTAGATGTGAGAAAACCTACAAATATATATACGAAAACAAGAAAAAGGAAGAGCGCCAAAATAAGCTAAACTATAATAAAAAATAATAATGATATGTAATATATGTGTGCAAAAATCTGCGGCTGTGCATACACCCCACAAGAGTTGTGGGGGGGGGGGGTGCATGGCCACGGATTTTTGCACACAATATATTACATATTATTATTTTTTATTATAGACTAGTTAGAAAGCCCGTATACATGGGCTGATCTGGAGTGGGGAGCTCCGGATGGCTCACAGCCTGTCTATATTCCCGGCTCTGGGACAGCAGCGGAGGCGCTGGGTGTCAGTTTGTAACCCAGCCGCCTCCGCTGCTGCCCCAGAGCCGGAAGCACAAACAGGCTGTCAGCCTTCCGGAGCTCTCTGCTCCGGATCAGCCCATTCTGCAAGTCCCTACTGCGCATGTGCGGTTACGCACACAGTGAGCGACGCATTGTAGGACTTTATGTTACAGGATAGTTTAGTTTATTTTGGTACTCTCCCTTTTTCTTGGTTCCATTAAAAACTCCCAAAATTTGGAGAATCAGCCTCTGCCCTGGAAACCCAGTAATCAGCAGCAAAAACTGCAGTCTCCGGGGCAAATCCAGAGAGTTCACAGCTATGATGATAATCTCTCTGCTAGTTATGACGCAGTTGGGCTGAATGATCACTAATAATGCATTAAATTGGCTCACGTCCCAGGTATTTTGAGAGTTTATTAATTCAACTGGCACTGATCACATGCAGATCTGAAGTTTCTCTGGTCATCACTGGAGATGTGCAAAGATTAATACTGAAAGCTATAATGACATGCAAATCATGGTTAACATAATACTAACACCTCATGATATTGACCCCCACTAATCCTCGCTGGCACTCAGAGGGTTAAGGCACAGATGGAGACATATATTTATAATCACAGGTACAAAATTAAATTTACCCTTTGAGTGCCAGAGGGGTCCGCAACGTATTGTTTTACAATGCATTGCGAGTCTCTCTGGCACTCAAAGGGTTAAGGCAGATGGAGACATATATTCATATTACATAGTGCGAAAGAGCATTGCAGGGTCTGTGGTTTATTACTGAAATGTCGCCCTCTATTTGATGACCTTTAAGCATGCAACATCAGAATGTCGTTCTTTTCATTCAGGTGACATTTTTAAAGGGGATCTATCACCCCTGTACAAATTTGTGTCAAATCGATAGATCCCCTTTAATGCACTGTTTTGATGGTTGCCAGATAGATGGCGACATTTCAGTAGGATACTGAAAATCCTAAGGGCCTTTGTGAATCAGTTATGCTTGGAATGGTTTCCCACAATAATTAGTATTGGATATCATGCCCACAGAGGAGGACATGGCTGTTTGTTGACAGACTTTAAAACCCCAGTCTTGTCTCACTAAAGTCTTATTTTCTTCCTCTTCATTCCTAAGAAGGATACATTTATTTTATTATCAGAGAGATTTTGTTAATGATTTTGATAACTAGAATTTGTAGAATGATTGAAGAGATTGCAGATTTTTCTCCCTATTAGGTACTTTCTCACTGCTTGACATACCTAGGCCAGAATGTGTGGTGTGAGGAGGTTTACCAACACAATATTTAAAGTCTCGCTGGAACCAAATCAACATTGCGGTATTTGACCAACCAGCCAGTGCACACATAAATAGCTGCTGACTTACAGTGCTCTTTTGATCAATTACTTACCCAAGGGAGGGAAGTATATAATCACGTCTTCCACACTAATAATTCGTGTTGTTGATGTACCAAAAAAATGGAGGAATTCTGGGACAAACCAACTTCACATAGGGAAAAATACAAGCCACCCTTGACTTAAATTGGGCATTTAAAGGGATAGTATTACTTCAAAATTACTATCCCTCATATTGTAGCCCTTAATAAACTGAGTTAAATAACACCAGTGGCATCTCTCAAACCTTTATGGTTTAAGAGATAGCCGCTTTCAAAGTTTCCTCTCCCCTGCTGTCAGCGTTCTGCTGCCAGCAGGAGAATCCAGTCTCTGAATCAAGAGGAGGCTCTTCAAGACTGTTTCAATGAATCATTTTTCCTTCCATAACGAGATATCGGCTCTGTTTAACAGCCTCCGCCTATCCCGGGACCGGATTCCCCTGCTGGCAGCAGAACGCTGACAGCAGGGGAGAGGAAACTTTGAAAGCAGCTATCTCTTAAACCATAAAGGTTTGAGAGATGCCGCTGGTGTCATTTAACTCAGTTTATTAAGGGCTACAATATGAGGGATAGTAATTTTGAAGTAATACTATCCCTTTGATACCTTGAATGCTAGATAGATCTCCAAAACATTTCTAGCACTCAGTAATTATTTACAATGATCATATTATTATTATAAGTGGACCTTACACCTTGATTGTTTTGCATATTTGAAAACTTAATTCAAAACTTCCTCTGTGTCATGTTAACTAAAAGTCCAGCAGATGTATAATTTAGGAAATATTCAGACTTTTATTTCTGGGAAAATAAAAGTTAAAGGGATAGTAATGTCCTATAAATAACTTTATGTGGTATTGTAGATTTAAAGAAAATAAATTATGTGCAGAAAATCCCATAAAGGTTTGAGAGATATTCGCACCTAAAGTTCCCCCCTCCCTCCTCTTGTCCTGATGTCAGATGTAAAGCTGACAGCAGGAGATTCGAGTCGGCCGGCTTGAGGAGGCTCTTCAGCAGAGCCGAAATAGCTTTATTAAAAAGAACTACATCATTGGAATGGTCTACAAAGTGTTCTTGCAAACCAGGCACACTTTGTAGACAGTTTCAATGAAGTAATTATTTTTAAATAACACTATTTCGGCTCTGCTGAAGAGCCGCCTGTCGGTCTCAGGATCAGGATCTCCTGCTGGCAATAGAGCGCTGACGTTAGGAGAAGGGGAGGGAAGAAGAAACTTTAGAGATGGGATTTTCTGCACATAATTTATTTTTTTTTAATCTAGTTATTATAGGACATTAGTATCCCTTGAAAGTATCCTGGTGCAGCACATCAGTTCATTACCATATGAACTATCACTGAAAACCATCATTAGCATATGAAATTGCATGGGTACCACAATTAGCATACAGTACCAAGTATTAATATCTCTTCAGTTCTACATTTGCTGATCTTTTGGCTAACAGGACACATAAGCAATTTTTTATAATGTTTTCATCTATGCAAACTTGAAACAAGTGGAACTTTCACCGCCTGTATAGTTGAGCTAAATATACAAGTTAGTGATTAGCATACATCAATAAATGTTTTTGTTCACAAACTTACCATCTCCGAGATATAAAGATTCAAAATACTGCCTGGTGACGTTCCTGAGTCCCTCCATGCAGTAGAAGCTGTACCTCACAGCTTGGAATTACTTCCCATTTGGTCTCCAATCCCTCCCTCAAATTGTGTCATCCACCTCTCATCCTCAGTTCATGCCGACAGAGTGAGAGGATTGGGGCATTCTTTCCTGGCAACATTGACACCTACGAGGAGGGGGAGCTCTGCCGATCAAACAACTTGTCATCAACATGGTATCTCTCTCCCACGTCTTACCGGCAAAGAAGATCTTGCTCATTTTAGGAGTGGGTAACATTTTAATAAGTGTTATTACTAAAATAAGGTATGCCTTGGAGTGGCAAAGGGATATGGGGGGTATTTTTTGACATGACATCCACTTTAATAGCCTTAGATATTTTTTATTTAGTAGTGGGGGAATCTAATCTCAGCAGAACTTTGTTCTCTGACCTGTCTGATAAAGCCGCAAAATAAATTACTCACATGTCTGGAAAATCACCTCTGTCCGCTGTCTTAGGCTGCTAGAACTATGTATACCTTCTCAAGATGGAGGCTTCCACTGAAGGAGGTCTTGGAAAAGTGAAAGATAATCTTTAACTTTCACCCTTTCCTCACTTTTACTGATTAATTGATTTTGAATATGAAATGAACATAAAAACTTCAGTTTTACACTCAGTAAAGTTTAGAACAGAAAATTCAGAATCTTGAAAGAAACTATTGACCATTTTATATGCAAAAAAAGTTTAATACTGGTAAACAAACCATAGTCAGGGTCTAGAAGTGTAACAGCTATTGACATTCCACATTAAATTATCTTGTCAGATAAATCCTGTTAGTGCTTTTTAAATGAGAAGTTCCCCAAAATGCATGACTTTACAATCAAACTGTTGTGTGACCTGTTTGGTTATAAGCTAAAGATTAATGTTTCTGTATATTTTCAGTGACATTTCAAATCACAATACCATGACAGGTTATTACAATGACAATTAATGATCAAGAAATAAACAGTAGCTGCACAGATAACAATCTATAATGGTGTCCTTCTATAAATAACAGATGGTGTCAGTGTGAAATCATAAACTAGAAAAAAAATTACACAAACTCCTATGACTTTCCAAAACTTTGATGACCCCCCTCTAAAAGCTATCACTGCCTTACACAAACCTAAATTCTAGTAAATTCTTGATTTTAAAAATTATTTAGAGGATGACCTATACATTCTAGAATAATGGCTAAAATACATTAGGATACACAGTCACATATGGAAATCAAGACAAATCATGTCAGATCTTTTCACATTGAATATGATTGTGTAGTCAGCCATATTAAATGAAAGCAAATGGATCAAGACTTGGAAAAATAATTAAAAATAAAAAACCTCAATGACTTGGTTGCATAAGTGTGCACACCCTTTACAATTGGGTTGTAAGTATGTTCTGATGTAACCAATCACATTCTAAATTGTGCACAAAGATAATTTTTGTTCACTTGTCATCATCTGAAGTGATTCTGATTAGCCCTAAATAATGTCAGTTACTCCAGTAGGATTTCCTTGAAGGGTATTGGTTGCATGTTTCAGAGATAGCCATGGTCTACAAAAAGCTAAAAAGCAATCTATGAGTTCTTATTTTTGAAGGATCAAGAGATATAAAATAATTCTGTAGGCATTACATATATAATGGAACACGGCGAAGACCATCATTAAGGAGTTGTGGAAATATGGCAGCACCAGGACGTTGCAAAGATCAGGCTGTCCCTTTAAAATGAATCACTGGTCAAGGAGAAAGCTTATCAAAGTGGCTACCAAGAGGCCAACAGGAACCTTAAAGGAAATTCAGAATTTTATGGCAGGAACTGGCCACTCCCTGCATAGTCCAACCATTCTGCGTATTCTCCACAAATCTTAGCTGTGGGGTAGGATGGCAAGACAGAAGCCAGTTCTCATGAACATCTAAGCATATATACATTTTTGCAAGAAGACACATCTCCCAAAACCATGTGGGAAGTTATTTTATGGTCTGATGAGACCGAGGTAGAACTTTTTATTCAAAAGTCATGCTTAATGCAAAGCCAACACAGCTCATCATCCAAAGAACACAACACCTCCTATCAAGCATGGACTGCTTATTTCATGTGGGTCACGAGCTTTAGTCAGGACAGAGATGAAAATGAATAACTCCAGATATCAAGATATTTTGGCCCAAAACCTGCTGCCCTCTGCCAGAGGGATACAATTCAAGAAGAATCTAACATTTCAAGATGACAACAATCAGAGACACACACTGTCAACTCAACTAAGTAATAGCTTACACAAAAGGAAGATCAAGGTCCTGGAATGGCCCAGTCAGAACCCTGGTCTCAATCCTATAGAAGAAGGAGATTCCTTCACAATCTGACTGAGTTGCAAAGAAGAGTGAAATAAAATTGAAAAATATGGGCATGCTAGGTTCATAGAGACCTATCCAAACAGATTGACTGCTGTAATAAAAAAAGGTGCTTCCACAAACTGTTAGTTAAAGGGTGTGCACGCTTTCTCAACCAAGGCATTGACAGCTTTTTATTTTGTAAATATGGCAATACTGGTAAGTGAATTAAATGAACATTTCAATCTCTGTAAAGTTCCAAACATGGACTAAAATATTAATCAATAAATATTTAGTTGGTTCATCTGCTTTCAGTTCCACAAGTGCTGCCATATGTGAATACTGCATTGGTTGTTCATTGTTAAAATCATTAGAGAAAATATTTATATTTGCATTCTAATGACTGCTTCTCATTCTCTATCTGCAAGGCACCTTAAAGGGATATTAATGCCTGACTATTAAGAAATTGTTGATTATTCATTCGACTTTTTTTTTTATAGCGAAATGTATCAATCTAAATGTTCTTAACGTTGTATTCTTTGTTTAATGTTATTTTAAAGTGTTACCCCTACTGCCCCTTTTCCCTACGTCATGCTTACTTTGTGCAGAGAAACAATCCGGTCAGTATGGATAGCGACGAGGGACAATCTTGTATGAGCATAAGGAAAACCCTGCCCCGCTTCTTCAAGGTGGGCGGGGTTTTCCTTAAACTGATTCACAGAAGGTTGTCTCTTGTTTTTATCTATCTGTTCAAGCAAACGGATTTCAGATCTGAGGGGAAGCATCTTGAGGGATAGAAAAGAGGTAGGAGGGGGACACTTTAAAATAAAATTAAATGAAGAATACAATATTAAGGACAGTTAGACTGGTACATTTCATTATAAAAAAGTATAATAAATAATCGACGATAAATTAATATTCAGACATTTCTATCTCTTTAACACTTCTCAGATTTGTCAGCTTGAAATTAAAATGTTATATACATAGTAATCAACATGCATTTCTACGTATTGCATTCACTACATTTCAACATGATCATTTTGGAATGGCTGAAGGCAAGGAGGCAGGGACAAATTGTGACTTCGTTCTACAGAGAAACTGGTACTGATCTACCAAGAAAAGTGTTGCAGTTCTGGAACAAATTGACTTGCAATGTGTTGGAGACCTCTCTAGCATTCAAGGAGTTAAAACCCCATTTAAATAAATGTTAGTTTTTGGAATTGTTGTTTCCTATGGTGCACTTTGTTTGGATGAGAGTTGTAACATTATGTAATAGTACATAAGCCTCACTAGCATTAAGGTTTCCAAACAACAGCAGAGAAATACATCAACAAAGTAGAAATATATTAAAAGAAATCAACAGCAAGAATAGGCAGTGTTAACTAATGGAAACTTTGTTTTACAGTGGATCTACCACATATAGAAAAGTAATGCTCATTAGTTAGAGCATTTAGTGAAAAAGTTAAACATGTTAGTCATTTAAAAAACAAAAAACAAAAAAAAAACGTTATCTGTGCAAAAATTCAAGTTTAAAAGGTGCCCAGCAGCCTACTTCCTGCTTGCAGCACTGCCTCTGCTACCGTCCCACTACCAAGTATCCTCCGATGACGGAGGCTTTCTTTCTCTAAGCTGGAGCGATCTCATTGGCAGAGATCGATATCTAGCCAATGAGATCGCTCCGGCTGACAGACAGACATCCTCCGTCATCGGAGAATGCTGGGTAGTGGGACGGGAGCAGCCTCTGTGCGGCAAGCAGCTTGCTGCAGCGGCAAGCGGAATTTGGCTGCTGGGCACCTTTTAAACTTGAATTTTTGCGCAGATAACAGGTTTGTTTTTTTTTTGTTTTTTTAAATGACTAACATGTTTAACTTTTTCGCTAAATGCTCTAACTAATGAGCATTACTTTTCTATATGTGATAGATCCACTTTAATGTAGCAAATGTTTCATCTGATTTATTTCAACTTTTTGTCATATTGTAGCATGCTGAGAAGTAGCATTCCTACATTACTAATGCATAAATTATTAGATAATTAGTACTTCTGAAACCCATATACATTGGTCCATTTATTATACATCACAGTGAATACTTTTATATGGAGAAAAAAGCAGTTGATTACAGCAAAGGTCTCAGATGCCTTTTTTCTTGCATAAAACCTCACTGCTTTCATATCAAACACTTGTATGCCACTATTTGGCCTTTCCATAGAAGAAAATGTGCAGAAAATGACTGGTAAAATTAGTGACTGTGTTTAACTACCTCTTACATTCTTTAATGTAATCGTAAGAGATTATCATCTATTAACCCCTTCAAGGGATAGTAATGGTTAGTTTTATGTTTATTTAATATTGTAGGTATTAAAAAATATTAACAACTATGTAAGTATTATCTCTCAAACCTTTAGTTACCTCTAGAGAGAAGTCAGTACGCTAACTGACAGCTACACAATCCAGTCATTTAACCAGATGGAGGCTCTTCAGCAGAGCCAAAATTGTGTGTTGTAAACATAAATACTTCATTGGAACGGTCTACAAAGTGTTCTTGCAAACCAGGCACACTTTGTTGACTATTCCAATGAAGTATTTAGATGTGTTCTTCACATCCCAGCCAATCATTTTAAAGAACAGCCACTTGAATCTGAATGGCTGGGATGTGAAGAACAGCCAGCGCTCTAGCTGACAGCAGGGGAATTCGGTCCCTGGATAAGCAGATGCTCTTATCACGTTATTGAAACAGAAATCCTTCACTGGAATGGTCTACAAAGTGTGCTTGCAAACCAAGCGGCTCTGCCGAAGAGCCTTTGATGTTCCCGGGACCAGATTCCCTTGCAGTCAGCTAGAGCGCTGACATTATGGAAAAAAAACAAGAATATTTTTGCTTAGCAATTCTCTTGTTCTGGTGTGTCTTATTAATTAAAGGGGAATTAATCAGTGCTTAAAGTGATAGTAATACTTAATATGTAAAAAAAATATATATTGTAGTGTTTATCCCCCTGAGTAAAAAAGGGTACTCTCACTGCTGAAAGGTGTTTTGTTCAAAAGGTGTTACAGCTCAAAGTTGAATTTTTTAGGTGCAATATCACAGTGGCCTGAAATTGTACAGTGGCGCTGTTGTTACACCATCCTATGGACAGCTTTGGTCCATAGACCATAAATCTTCATTGGATGGTGTAGCAACAGTGCCACTGTACAATTTCAGGCCAGTGTGATATTGCACCTAAAAAATTCAACTTTGAGCTGTAATAACTTTTGAGTAAAACACCTTTCAGCAGTGGGAGTACTCTTGTTTTACTCAGGGGATAAACCCTACAACTTATTTTTTTTCACATTTTAAGTATTACTATCCCTTTAAATTGTTTAACAGAAGGGCTTACCTAAGGAGGTGGCCTTCATATAGAAGTCAGGTATATCTGTTTATTTCTTTTTTTTCTTTGTGTTTTTGGGGGGGGGGTTGCACTGTATTTTACGACCTACTTACTGAATTTACTGATTTAGAGTAAGACCAAAGTATTTTATTTCCACATACTATTTTATAAACGTACTGAAGATTAAACAAATATTGATGTGAGTTTTATTCCTGCGGTGCATTGTGATACATTCAAATATGCACTATACAATCTGATTTCCTAAAAAGAGGCACACCATGGTGGGAAAGAGGGACTTGGGTCTTAAAGAGGGACTGTCCCTCCTAAAGAGGGACACTTGGGAGGTGTGCCTGGTCCACGGATCTGTGTAAACATTCTAACGGCAGCAAAATGTCTCAGGTTAGAAATAGACTACAGTGGAGTTCAAAGGAAAAAAAAATAGACAGAACTGTATGAAGTATAATTGTTTGGGTACATCTTTCTGTTAAACAATTCAAGGGCCAATTATTGCAACAATAGGATTCCAATTTAAAGGAGCAGTAAACTTTTTTTTATGAAAACACATATTTTACAGAGTATTTCCTGCTGAGGTAATTTCCATCGCTGTCAGATGTTTTATTCAAAAATTATAGCAGTTTAAATAATCAGGAAGTGAATTTACTGTGTTTACTTCCTGATAGTTCTAACTGACAGGAAGTGACAGGCAGTTTCTATTACATTCTATGGAGAACTGTATGTCTCTGACTTTTCTGACTTTCCTTTACATTAGAATCTAACAGGAAATCTAATTAGAATTTGACCACTAGAGGGCACTGCTAATGTAAAAAAAAACATAGGTTTAAACTGTAATAACTCTGGAAATATAAATCTCTCACCAGTGGGAGTACCCTTATTTTACTCAATAGGAAAATCCCTACAATATATATTTTTTCATTAAAAAAAGTTTACTGCTCCTTTAAACTTCTAGATGAGGAAAAGAGGAATACGTATGGAAATAGCTTCCCCAAGCCTGCTGGAGAAACAATCCTTGCTATATCACATAGGTTTAGAAATATTTTCATATATGAAAGAGCATTTTGTTACATTTGCTAATATATAAGAGCAACTTGTTCTTTCAAATTAGTGTTTCTTTGATATATATATATATATATATATATATATATATATATATATATATATATATATGAACTGTGATTCCTACCACATGTTATTTTAAGGTCTTTCATTACCTGACCGAAACAGAATGTACTTTTCTGAATACATAGTGCAGTGTTTTCCTTCTCCATAAAATATTATAGAATGTGATTGTAAAAGGGGGTTTGGAGTGGGAAGGTGTTTGAGAGTTCCTGTCTGTTCTTTAGATTTATCGCAGGGATACTTAATAAACCATTCAGGTTTTATATTATTTAGAACTCTGAATGATACATTGTTTCAACAGAATAAGAAATGTCTCTCTAAATTATTGGGCCCTTCCCCCAAGTCTTCCTCCGCAGGTTTCATAACCAGTTCCAGAGCCAAAGTCAGCCAGCGTCCAACTGCATATCCAGATGTTGAATTCACTTGGCTTCATCTCATGATGTGTTTGATGTGAACGTTCAAAGTGCCTCATTCTCCCAGACTCCTTAAGCGCATTACCTTTTTATTTTTCATAAATGTGGGCAAGACATAAAAATCTACCTGCAACAGATTAAGTTTTTCAGACAGGGAAATTAACAAATATATATACAGTATGTATTGTTAGATGAGCCTGTGACCACTTGACTGCTCGAGAGGTCTCCATGCATTGCTTCTCTAGAAGGGTTAAAATGAAAAGTGGCCTGGGAGAGACATTGGGGGGGGGTGTAGGGAAAATACCTGCTTGAAATGTATTTTCATTTAACTGTGCTGTATTGAGCTAAAAACACTTTCTTCGTACCTTGTAGAAAATAGCTGAGCAAAGGGTCATATTAAAAAGTAAATTCCTCTTGCAAGTAATTGAAGAAAAGCCTTTAGATTTCTTCAACCCTTTTGGTGTTGATTTATATCACCCATAATCACTTTTTTGCACTAGCTCAAAATGTAAAGACTTATGAAAAACACTGGACTTTTTCTGAAGTCATTTAACCCTTTGAGTGCAGGAGGGGTACCCCTCTGGCACTCAAAGGGTTAAATTATAATAATGTATATTGTACGGTGTTCCTACTAAGTAAAATGAGGATACTCACACAGATGAGAGGGGATGCGTTCAAAGCTTACCATTGCGCAAACCTATAGAACGTGGTGGAACTGTTACTATCACTTTCTTTGGAGAGCCTAGTTTAACCCTTTGAGTGCCAGAAAGGTATCCAATGGCTCCATCCCTTGGATACCTCTCTGGCACTCAAAGAGTTAATGCTCAAGCTCTCCTGGGGAAAGCAGAAAAAACTATTTGGACACCAGGCTGCATTGTTAATGACAATTACATTAACCCTTTAAAAACCAGCGGGCTGTGCAACACATTGCATTGCAATGCTTTGTGCACCTTATGGTCCATAAAGGGTTAAACTGTTATCAGCCTTGTGTTCAGACTGTTTTTTTCTATTTGTTTTGTGTGGGATAGACTGAGCCTTTCACTAAGCTCTCCATAAATATCTAGAGTAATAACACCTTGGTCTGTCAGTATGACAAATACATCCCAAGTATCCCGATTTAGGAGGGACAAACATCTTTGAAACCCAAATCCCTCTGTCCCGCTTTCCCACCGTGTCCCTCTTTTTCAGAGATCAGTCTGTAGGGTGTGTTTATGGGGTCCACAGCAATAAAACTCACATTTATGTTTTTTTAACCCCTTAACAACCCGTGATGTTCCAGGACAGGAAGATAAGGACTGGTAACGGTCCTGGCACATCATGGACATTTGTGATTGCAGCTTGGCTACACGACACCATGTGATCACAGAACACGTCTATGAAAAAAAATAGTGCTGTGGTCCTCTAGAGCGACCCACCCCCGGACTGTGCTGTTCTTAAGGGATTAAATGTCAGTATCTGTGTTTATACATTAGTCTGTGTAAATAAAATACATTGGTTTTGCTCTAAATCATTTATTCAGTTACACAAATAGGTGTCATTAGGTTATGAAATAAGATACAAATTCTCAGCAATGCCCCCCTAACGAGGAACAACCCCAGCAACACCCCCTAAAACAAACATGTTCCTCTTTTGGCCATTTAAAATGTTGGGAGGTGTGATATGAGCAGTCATAATTTTTTAAGGAAACATCTCGAAGCTTTGATAGTAACCTTGGTCCACGATACATATATATATATAATTATATATATATATATATATACAAGTGTAAAGGCCCGTGTACATGGGTCAAGGTTCGGATAATGTTAGCCCTTTGAGTGCCAGAGGGGTACACAATGCTCTGGCATTCAAAAGGTTAAGCAGCCGTTACCTCACTGCTCCACACGATGCAGTCTTGCGTCGCCTCACTCATGAGATGCAATCATGCGCAGTAGAGACTGCCCAAACACGACGGCTTCTGACAAACATCCTATAGAATTATTATATAGGATATCTATTTTCCGTAACAAACCTTTTTTTGTTCCTTTAACATCCTGGGTGCTTGAAAAGTTTCCTCTCAGGAACCTTAACCCTTTGCAATGCATTGCTCACCCCTCTGGAGCTCAAAGGGTTAAAAGAATGGATTTGGGAAAAGTTCTAAAAGTTCATGTGAATTCTAAGAGGAAATCATAACAACCTTTTATTAATCGCCTCCAATGTGTGCGTATTCCTCTCATTCTTGATCTCTGTGCTTCCTGCCTCTCCACGTGGGCCTCCATTGTTTATTTTTTCCCCCTATTTTTTTCGTTTGGGGGGGGTGTCTGAATTCCTCATCATGTATATTTTCATTGATTTTATTACTTCCAACCTCCCAAGCTTTGTCTGTTTCAACTCTCTGAGCGTTCTCCCTCTTGCTTCCTTTTAAACTGTCTTGGAACTGGACAGATATGTGAGGAATGAGGCTTGGAATGAAGCGCTGGTTTGTGTTATGCTGACTGCTCGGACAACCACAAATTGGTAAATGGAGAAGCTTTTTAAGTATGATTATGGCTAGGTCTAATGTCACACCCTAACATAACAAGATCCCATTATGGCCATGCGTGACGTCAAGGCCAGCTGTTATGTACAGATTCCTCTTTTCAGCTGATTAACCCCTTGGATGCTAGAGAGGTCTCCTATGCATTATGAAGCAAGAAAAGACATAATGTTCATTTGCCTTATGGGCAGACTTACTCCAAGGGGAGCAGACATGCTGATAGAAACATAGGATTTGACGGCGGATAAGAACCATTCAGCCTATCTAGTCGGCCCATTTTCCTACAGTAAAAACCTCAAACCTTTTTTGGTCCTTGGTCTTTTCTTACGTTAAGGACAGCCTTATGCCTATCCCATGCATGCTTAAATTCTGTCACTGTATTAACTTCTACCTCTTCTGCTGGTAGGCTATTCCACTTATCTACTACCCTCTCAGTGAAGTAAAACTTTCTTATATCTAAACCTGTGTCCCTCTAGTTTTAGACTATGGCCTCTTGTCCTAATATTTTTACTCCTTTGAAATGTACTTCCATCCTGGACTTTGTTGAATTCCTTCATGTATTTGAATGTTTCAATCATATCCTCTCTCTCTCTTCTCTATTCCAAGCTATACATGTCCAGATCTTTTAGTCTATCCTGATATTTCTTTTCCTGTAGACCAGTCACCGTTTTAGTAGCCCTTCTTTGAATTTTCTCTAGAGTATCTATATCCTTCTGGAGATGGGGTTTCCAGTACTGTACACAATACTCTAGGTGAGGTCTAACTAGAGATCTGTAAAAAGGCATGACCACTTCCCTTTTTCTGCTAATAATTCCCCTAGCTATATAACCCAGCACCCTGCTTGCATTCCCCACCACTTTATTACATTGCCTGCCTACCTTTAAGTCATTAGAAATAAATACTCCCAAATCCATTTCCTCTGTTGTCTCTGACAACACAGTACCCTTAATAGTATATTTTTCATTTGGATTTTTATGTCCCAAGTGCATTATTTTACATTTATCAAAATTAAACTGCATCTGCCACACCCTTGTCCATTCTTCTAATTTACCTAAATCATTTGTCATTTGGCTTATTCCCCCTGGAATGTCTACCCTATTGCAGATCTTGGTATCATCTACAAAAAGGCATACCTTTCCTTGAAGACCTTTTGCAATATCACTAATAAAAATATTAAAAGAATGTGCCCCAGTACAGTTACCTGAGGTACTCCTCTAGTAACACTAATTTCGTCCGAATATTCTCCATCGACTACCACCCTCTGTTTCCTGTCACTCACCCATTGCCTTATCCATTTAACTATTTTTACATCCAGACCCAAACACTGTAGTTTATTAATGAGTCTTCTATGAGGGACAGTGTCAAATGCTTTACTGAAATCTAGATAAGTTATATCTACTGTTCCCTCTTGGTCTATTATTTTAGTTACCCAGTCAAAAAAATCTATGAGGTTAGTTTGACAAGATCTCCCCTGCGGTAAATCCATGCTGTTTGGTATTGTGCAAGCCATTTAGATTCAGATATTCAACAATTCTTTCCTTTAACATAGTCTCCATTACTTTTCCCACTACTGATGTAAGACTTACTGGTCTGTAGTTACCAGACTCTTCCATGCTACCTTTTTTGTGAAGCAGTACTACATTTGCTAACTTCCAATTTTCTGGAACTATTCCTGTCTTTAGTGACTGATCATGTCTTGCCATTTCGTTTTTCTAACAGAGGTTCCTTCCCTTCATCTTCCTCTGTACAAACTGAACAGAAATATTCATTGAGAGTCAGTTAGCCATTTATTCTCATTTACATAGTTTCCATTTTTTGTTTTCAGTCTAACTATTCCTTGTTTCATTTTCCTCCTTTCACTTATATATCTAAAAAATGTATTATCCCCCTTTTTAATTGACTGGGCAATTTTTTCTTCTGTCTGTGCTTTGGCACATCTAATAATATATTTGGCCTCCTTCAGCCTAGTCTTGTGCCGAAGCCTATCTTCTTCCTTCTGTGTCTGCTTATATTTTTTAAATGCTTCTATTTTTCTCCTTTACTATATTTGCCACAATATGATGAGCCTGGAGCTGCATTGTGAGCCCTGGCAGACCAATGGGGGATTAGAGCAGTGGTCTTAAAGATACTTTCTGTATTGTCTCATTGGTCCTGCCTCAAGAGACTGAACTGCAATACTGACGTCTCTCTGTTCAGTCTCATTGGTCTGCACAATGCAGTCCCCATAGACCATCTGTCATGAAAGCCTGGCACAGAAGGTCTGTGTACACAAACTTGCCAAGTTTGTGATTGAGAGCCACATACAGTATTTGTCCCCTGCAGTACAGCTGATTTGCTCTTGAGCTGCTGATCTTTTGCTTTGTGCATGATGTCCAAATTCTGCTGACTTTTCAGAGCTTTGGTGATGTTTCAGAGAGGCAGAGGGATGTGGATGGCATCTGCAATGTGGGGTGTGTGGACACCCCACTGGCTAGGGTTTGTTAAGTATATGGAGGGAATGCTTTGGCCGGTATTTTTTTTAAAGAAAAGGTGGCAACCCTACCACTGGAACACAGAGTTCAGCAAGTCTTCAGTCTTGTGTCTTTAGTTGCCACCGTGTACTGACTATATATATATATATATATATATATATATATATATAGATATATATATATATATATAGATAGATAGATAGATGAAACAACACAGAATCCGCCAAAACTCTCAGGAAGCTGATTCTTTATTGTTTTATCTACAATGTCTGTTCCAGCCAGAATCAGCACCCAGGTGTCATCCATTTAAGCTTGTGTGCTTCCCTAAACATTAGTATATACATATCTATATCTATATATGCAAATATACAAAAAGTGGGTCATCAACAGTGGGTCTTATTAATGAATGATTTATTGGTTAATAGGCAACAAATATGGGTCAACATTTCGGTCCCAACATGGGACCTTTCTTAAGTAGAAATACACACTACTGTTCAAAAGTTTGGGGTCCTTGTTTCAGTTATGGGAGAAACTTGACTATAGTACGTAAGAAGTATCCATCAAGCCAATCCAGATTGTGGGAGGTGCTTCAGGAAGCATGGTGTGAACTCTCTTCACATTACCTCAACAAACTGACAACTAGAATGGCAAAGGTCTACAAGGCTGTCATTGCTGCAAATGAATAATTCTTTGATGAAAGCAAAGTTTGAAGGACACAATTATTATTTAAATTAAAAATCATTATTTCTAACCTTTTCAATGTCATGACTGTATTTCCTATTCATTTTGAAACTCATTTGATGGAAAACAAGGACATTTCTAAGTGACCCCAAACTTATGAACAGTAGTGTGTATATATACTATCTACAGATAGACAGATAGATAGATAGATAGATAGATAGATAGATAGATAGATAGATAGATAGATAGATAGATAGATATGAGATGTATAGATAGATAGATAGATAGACATGATTAGAGATGTATATATATAGAGAAAGAAAGATAGATAGATAGATAGATAGATAGATAGATAGATAGATAGATAGATTTTTTTTTGACAGGTGACTTCAAAAGTGTCCCTGAAAATCTAAACATGTGCAACTGCAAAAATACTCTTGGCTGCAATGCCTGTGTACTCTGTAAAACGACAACCACCTGTCAAAACAGAATGTAGACTCCAAAATTAGCACAAAAAAGGTATTGTTCCTTTTACAATCATGGATGCTGTTAAGAAATCAAAACAAGTTCTGTGTTCTATTCTTAGCATTCTGTGGAGCATAAAGCAAGCAGAAAATAAACATGGCAGGTTCCCGATGACCCTCAAATGAAAGAGTTCCCTTATGTTCTAATGATAACTTGTGAAGGCAAAGAAAGGCATGTGCATCCCATAATTACACAGTATACAAGCCACACTTGTACAAAACAGTGCACATCTGTAAAGGTAGCGAGAACACCTGGATGCTTGTAATGGCTCACATCAGAAGTGGGAAAGCTGTGGCTCTCCAGCTATTATCGGACTACGGCTTGTGTCTTCTTTTTCCAGGTGCACTATAAAGAGTCTGATTCACATGGAGCTGAATGTATTATTGGTGTTTCTGCTGGAAGGGTTGTCTGTGCAGATACAATGTAAAAATACAGCACTCACATGGCTTGTTTAACCCTTTCAGTAGCCAACTCACTGTATTATAATGCATTGGATACCTCTCTGACAATCAAAGGGTTAAATGCTATATCTATTCAGTGTTTAATCAGCATTAAGCAATAAACTGTGAAAACGTTCTTTGACCCCTGAGAAATATATAACTATCTGCCATAAATATCCACAAATGAATACAAGCATATACTCCCCCCATTAACCCTTTTGTCTCCTCTGCAGAGGCGAAATAACATCGCCTACAAAGAGAATCTTCATGAGAACAGTCTGTGAAGTGTGTCTGCAAACCAGGCACACCTTATAGACCATTCTCATGAAGATTCTCTTTGTATACAACAGTGGTTCTCAACCTGTGGGTCGGGACCCCTTAGGGGGCGAATGACTATTTGCCAGGGGTCGCCTAAAACCATCAGATATTTATATTTCGATTCATAACAGTAGCAAAATTACAGCGATGAAAGAGCAATGAAAATAATTTTACTGTTAGGGGTCGCCACAACTTGGGAAATTTTATCAAAGGGTCACGGCACTAGAAAGGTTGAGAACCGCTGGTATACATTGCTGTTTCGGCTCTGCAGATGAGCTGTCTGGTCCTGGGACCTGAATACAAGTTTGTCAGCTGGAGAGCTGACGTGGGCAAAAGGGGCGGGAGGGGGAAACTTTAGAACAGTTGTTCTCAACTCCTGTCCTCAGGAGCCAATAACAGGCCAGGACTTAGGGATTTCTCTGCTAGAGCACAGGTGTGGTGATCAGAGGCTCATTCACATTGATTAACTCACCTGTGCTCTAACAAGGAAATCATCACATCCTGGCCTGTTAGTGGGTCCTGAGGACAGGAGTTGAGAACCACTGATTTAGAAGGATATTACAGGAAAACTATAAAAGTTGTATCAACAAGATGTAGGGGCTACATTCTATTTTAGATGATAAATGTTAACACCTGTTTTATCAAACATTTTCCTATTGAAGTCTATGGGGAAAACTGGAGATAAAAGCAGAGATAAAATTAGCACCTGCAATAGAATCCAGCCCTAGATCCTTTGCTTTATTTTTTTAATAAGTATAATATTAAACCTTCTTGAAACAAAGTATTACTATCCCTTTAAATCAAAAGGCGTTTTTAATTTGTCCTTGATGTTGTAGTTGGTTTTCTCTCGAATTGCTCCTGTTTCTTTCTGCCTATGGCTCCCATTGTTTACTTGATAAAGATTTACTGAGTAAAGAGCCACAAAAAAAGCATGTATGGGTTAAAATATCGGAGAACGTGGCAGATGTTTTCTTGTATAAGTGGGCTTTCCTCTGTGTAAAATCACATTTTATTTCCATCTCTTAGATTTGGCATCTGATGCTACTGTGCGCAAGTGTATCTACTTACAGTGGCCCAGGGTCCTCTTCACAGTTGTGCTGTTACAAGTGCCTTTATCCAGCATACAAATTATTAATGTTGTTTTGAAACAGAGGCGCAAGACAATAGGTTCTGTTTCATAGTTGTACTAAAGCAACAGACTGCATACACTGTGCTAAAGATCAGGGCTGATTTTCAGCCTGGTTATACTATGCTAATGACCTTTTTATACCCAGTATTACAAGAAAACAAGCAAAGCATTATACCATCATAGGCTACAGGCAGTGCATTACACCCATACCTGGTAACTTTTAAAATGAGCCGCTCCTGAAATCTTGTAAATATTAGCTTTTTATGGTCTCCATAATATAGATTCTTGGTGATATGTCCCTTCCCTGCTTCAAATAGTCCGCAATGACCAGTTAACATGCAGCGACTTACAGATCTCACTGCTTGAAACACAAACAACACAAACTGGACTTCTCCTTCTGCCTTCCTGGCATAAATAGCACCAATTTAGAGACTAAAGAAGAGGTTAATTGGGGCAGATCAGATAGTGAGTAACACTGGACTCTCTCTCCCTGAGAATTTGGACCTACACCTTGATACCCTGAGATCTGGGTCAAAATCTCTGAGTCTCAGGGTCAGATCCTGAGAATTCCCATGTGTGATTACACCATTATAGCGTGACCATAGCTGGGAACTCTCTGGATTTGTCCCGGAGACTCAGTTTTTTGCTTCTAATTACCGGGTCTTTGGGGCAGAGGCTGATTCTCTGGACGTGGGCAGTTTTTATTAAACTCTGCCCACTTCTGCATCTTCTCAGTCTGTTCCTCCCACTTCTTGCCCACTTCTTCTCCTTCCCTAGCCTATTCCTCCTACTCTGGTCGTATAATCTAAGCCCCACCGCTACTCACGGTTAAGCCCCACCCCTTTTTGAGGCAACTCACATAATTTTTCAACCCCCAGCGGCACCACAGGACTTCCTTTTCGGGGAGTCCACAAGGAAAAGTTCCCAGGTTGAGTATGAGGTGACCTGATATCTTTCGTTTTTGAAATGTACCACTGCAAAAGAGGTCTCCTAGGAATGCTTTGCAGATATTTAGTGAACCTGTCACCTACCCTAAACACCCCCTCCCATATTTTTAAATATGCACCTTGTTGTAGTACTTCAGTGTCTCAGAGCATTCACGAGGGAGAGTGTGGCCATTGCTGTTGCTATTCCATTCTATGGACTGCTCTGGTCTGTAGACCATAAATCTCCATAGGATGGTGTAGCAACAGCGCCACTGTAAATTTTCAGGCCACTGTGATATTGCACCTAAAAAATTCAAGTTTGAGCTGTTATAATTTTTTAATAAAGTATCTCTCAGCAGTGGGAGTACCCCTGTTTTACTCAGGGGGATAAACCCTACAACATATATTTTTTACATAGTAAGTATTACTATCCCTTTAAACTAAAAATAAGGATGGAAGATTAAAGCGGAACTTTCATTCCATATATAGAGCTCTAAATCATAATTACAACAGTGATATTGCGTTTTCAAGTATAATTGCGACATTAGTGAAAATAGAACTTTTTAGACAGACAGGCAGCGGGGAACAGAGCAGACATCTTTCAGAGACGGCATCTCTGAGTCTGAGCCCCCCCGTCCCCTTCAACTCCATGATTAGTGAGTTGAATGCCTTTGTCCCCTGGGAGGGACTGACAGCACAGGTGCAGAGAGCGCCTACAGCAAGATCCCAGCCGTTGCCTGTTTGCCTAAAAAGTTCTATTTCTCACTAATGCCGCAATTATACTTGAAAATACAAGTACGTCTATACATATCGCTATTGTAATTATGATTTGGGGCTCTATATATTTGTGATGAAAGTTCCACTTTAATTCGGATAACACTTTAATATAAGAAGTACTTTAACCCCTTCAGTGCCAGAGGCTCGGGCCATTTTCTGAACCCTGCAGGCCAGACACTTTTTCAACATTTTTGCTATCCTTCCGTTTAGGCTTGATTTCCTCTGGGGATTTTTAGTTAAATATGGAAAACTATATATTGTTTTTTTCAGAACGAATTGAGCTTTCTCGTGATACCTTACATGAAGAGAATTTTACATCGTGCAAAAAGCTATGATGTCATAATGACAAAAAAAAGTGAAAATTTACTCATTTTGCTAAAATCACATACTATGTATCAAAAACATTTACCTTGATTGAAAAAGTTTCAATTATTTGAAAAAGCCCAGAGTCCCCCGAGTAAAAAAATACCAAATTTGTATAGTTTTACCTAAGTCCAAGGCTAGCGCAGAGCCCTAATCACCAGCAGCGCAAAATGACATTTTCAACTTTATAAACTAAAATGCACATTCTAGGGTTTTTGTGGTAAAACTACCCTAAAACAGTGGAATAACTATATAAAACTATATATTTCTGAAAAGTAGACAACCTGCCGCATCTAATGAGGGGTAACTTGCCTTCTTGCCCCAAGCCTGTGGTACCCAAATGCTTCCAGAAGGTGGCACTATAGGAAAAAAATGGCATTTTCTTACATTTCTGCCCCTTCAACTGTACTGAAATCTGTGAAAACCATGGAATTTACAACTGTATTCATTAGCTAGTGCTCTTGGGAGAAAAATTACACCCCATTGGTTTGGGTTCACCTACCACAGGGGATGCTAGAAGTGCAAAAAGACACCTACTACAACCTCTAAATTTTCTAACATTTTCTCAAACATTACTTGTCTATACAAAAATGGTTATAACAACTAGAGAATTAAAGAAAGGCTACACAAACCATACCATTTTGGAAAGAAGACAACCTGCCGCATCTAATGAGGGGTGAATTGCCTTCTTACCCCAAGCCTGTTGTGCCCAAATGCTTCCAGAAGGTGGCACTATAGGAAAAAAATTGTATTTTCTTACATTTCTGCCACTTCAACAGTACTGAAATCTGGGAAAACCATGGAATTTACAACTATATTGATTAGCTAGTACTCTTGCGAGAAAAATGACACCCCATTGGTATGGGTTCACCTACCACAGGGGATGCTAGAAGTGCAAAAAGACACCTACTACAACCTCTAAATTTTCTAACATTTTTTCAAACATTACTTGTCTATACAAAAATGGTTATAACAACTAGAGAAGTAAAGAAAGGCTACACAAACCATACCATTTTGGAAAGAAGACAACCTGCCGCATCTAATGAGGGGTGAATTGCCTTCTTACCCAAAGCCTGTTGTGCCCAAATGCTTCCAGAAGGTGGCACTATAGGAAAAAAATTGCATTTTCTTACATTTCTGCCCCTTCATCTGTATGGAAATCTGTGAAAACCATGGAATTTCCAACTGTATTCATTAGCTAGTGCTCTTAGGAGAAAAATGACACCTCATTGGTATGAGTTCCCCTACCTTAGTGGGCGCTACAAGTACCAAACTACACCTATTGCAACCACTAATTTTTCTAACATTTTCTCAAACATTACTTGTCTGTACAAAAATGGTTATAACAACTAGAGAAGTGAAGAAAGGCTACACAAACCATACCATTTTTGAAAGAAGACAACCTGCCGCATCTAATGAGGGGTGAATTGCCTTCTTACCCCAAGCCTGTTGTGCCCAAATGCTTCCAGAAGGTGGCACTATAGGAAAAAAATGGCATTTTCTTACATTTCTGCCCCTTCATCTGTATGGAAATCTGTGAAAACCATGGAATTTCCAACTGTATTCATTAGCTAGTGCTCTTAGGAGAAAAATGACACCTCATTGGTATGAGTTCCCCTACCTTAGTGGGCGCTACAAGTACCAAACTACACCTATTGCAACCACTAATTTTTCTAACATTTTCTCAAACATTACTTGTCTGTACAAAAATGGTTATAACAACTAGAGAAGTGAAGAAAGGCTAAACAAACCATACCATTTTTGAAAGAAGACAACCTGGCGCATCTAATGAGGGGTGAATTGCCTTCTTACCCCAAGCCTGTTGTGCCCAAATGCTTCCAGAAGGTGGCACTATAGGAAAAAAATTGCATTTTCTTACATTTCTGCCCCTTCATCTGTATGGAAATCTGTGAAAACCATGGAATTTCCAACTGTATTCATTAGCTAGTGCTCTTAGGAGAAAAAAGACACCTCATTGGTATGAGTTCCCCTACCTTAGTGGGCGCTACAAGTACCAAACTACACCTATTGCAACCACTAATTTTTCTAACATTTTCTCAAACATTACTTGTCTGTACAAAAATGGTTATAACAACTAGAGAAGTGAAGAAAGGCTACACAAACCATACCATTTTTGAAAGAAGACAACCTGCCGCATCTAATGAGGGGTGAATTGCCTTCTTACCCCAAGCCTGTTGTGCCCAAATGCTTCCAGAAGGTGGCACTATAGGAAAAAAATGGCATTTTCTTACATTTCTGCCCCTTCATCTGTATGGAAATCTGTGAAAACCATGGAATTTCCAACTGTATTCATTAGCTAGTGCTCTTAGGAGAAAAATGACACCCCATTGGAATGAATCGACATACCTTAGGGGTGCCAGAAAAGCATAACTACACCTACCTGTTTGCTTCTTCGAAAATGGCTGCTTGTACTAAAATGTTCATAACTGTTAGAGAAATGACGGAAAGGTATAAAAGGTATACCATTTTGGAAAGTAGACATTCTCCCGCATCAAATGAGGGGTCACTTGCCTTTCTACCCCTGGGCTGAAGTGCACAAATATTTCCAAAAGGTGGCGCTATGGGAATAAATACATGTTTTTTTTACATTTCCACCACTTCTAAGATACTAAAATCTTTGAAAACCATAACATTTCCTGCTGTATTCAGTACCTGCTACCAACATGAGAAAAATGGTAGCCCATTTGTGTGGCTTAACATACAATATGTGGGTGCTAGGAACACGTACGTAAACCTGACACTTTTGTTTCTTAAATTATCTTCTTGCACTAAAATGGTTATAACCATAATAGATATGCAGGAAAGGTAGAAAACAATGCCATTTTGGAAAGAAAACAACCTGACGCATCTAATGAGGGGTCACTTGCCTTCATACCCAAAGGCTGGCATGCACAAATGCTTCCAGGAGGTGGCGCTAATGAAAAAAAAGGCATTTTCTTACATTTCTGCCCCTTCAAATGTATGGAGCTCTGTGAAAACCATGGAATTTTCAACTGCATTCGTTAGCTAAAGCTCTTAGGAGTCAAACGACACCCCATTGGTATGAGCTGAACTACCTTAGGGAGTGCTAGAAGTAGAAAACTACACCTACTACAAACTGATGTTTCAAACATTTTCTGAAACCTGACTTGCCTGTATGAAAATGGCTATAACACCTTCAGAATTGAAGAAAAGGTAGATAAACTATACCATTTTGGAAAGAAGACAACATGCCGCATCTAATGAGGGGTCACTTGCCTTTTTACCCCTAAGTTAGTTGGCACAACTATTTCCAGAATGTGGTGCTACAGGAAAACAAACAAACATTTCTTTTACACTTCAGTCACTTCAAAGATACTAAAATGGTTCAATGGCGTGGGATTTCCTAGGAGGACTTCTTGCCAGCCTAAGAAAAATGGTACTCAACTGCTGTGGGTTGACATACCAATTTGAGTGACAGGAGTGTAGCTACCAGTGAAATAGGAATGGGAAAGCAAACAGTGAATGTGTGATTTTATGGCTAACAGATGAAAGAAGCTAGGGCGTCAGCCAGTGTACGTGCGGACCTGTGACTACCAGTGTAACAGTGTGGGAGGGTGAGGGATTAGGCAGTGTGTGTGGGTATGAGCAGAGGAGCAAGGATGGTGGAGATGGTGGGGCAGTGTCTGAGAGTGTGTATGGGAGATCTGTGACTACCAGTGTGCACTGTATGTCCCCCTCATACAAAGTTTGATTCCCAGCCTGAATCTAGTGCATACTGGTACTTTGAGTCTACCAATAGGCAGTGGAAACAGGCTGGGGGTCAGGCTGGGGAATGGGACTGCCAGTTGGCTGTGGAACCAGGCAGGGGAATACGGTACATGTGTATGTGTGGGGGGGGAATCGGAGGCATTTTTTGTGCATGCCACAAGGGTGCCCAATGCACTGCAAAGCAATGCGTTGGACCCTCTGTTGCACACAAAGAGTTGTTTTTTTTTTAATTATTATTTTGTATTCATACCTCGTTGGGGAGGCGGTGTCAGGAACATTCCTGGTGTCCCCCATCCAGGTCTAAAAACAGAATAATAAAAAAAAAAAAAGTGTGTGTGTGTGTGTTACAGGGGGTCCAACGTATTGCAAAGCACTGCGTCAGACCCCCCCCCTGTGGCACGTGCATTTTTTGGGGCTTTTCCCCCAATATTTTTGTGTAGACCTCGTTGGGGGCATCAGAACCCATACAATGAGGTCTAAATAAAAAATAAAAGGGGAAAACAAAATAATCCTTTGGGTGCCACAGGGGTGTCCGGTGGATTGCAAAGCAATGCATTGGGCCCCTGTAGCACACAAAGGGTTAATTTTTTTATCGTTACTTTGTATTCAGATGGCCACCAAACAAGCTCTGATCACAAAGTAATGATAAAAAGTCCTGTGTGTGTGCCACAGGAAGGGGGTCTGCATTGAACCCCTATCCCAGTGGCACACACAGGGTTAAATTTTTTTTAATTTATTTTTTTTTATTATATACCTCATTGAGGGGCATCAGGACCCCCTGATCCCTCCCCAATGAGGTCTTAGTAAAAAAAAATATATATGTCCACAAACGGAGTGTCCCTGTGAGTGCCACAAGGGTCTCCAGCGCATTGCAAAGCAATGCATTGGATCCTTGTGGCACTCAGAGGGTTAATTTTTTTTCTATCATTACTTGGTAATCAGAGCTTGTTGGGGGGCCATCAGGACCAATCCTGATGACCCCCCCCCAACAATCTCTGATAACAAAGTAATGATAAAAGCCCTGTGTGTGCCGCAGAAGGGGGGCTGCATTGCCCCCCCCCCCCGTGGCACACACAGGGTTAATTTTTTTTTTATTTACTTTTTTTTATTATAGACCTCATTGAGGGGTATACAAAGCCCCCTGATCCCCCCAATGAGGTCTTACAAAAAAAAAAAAAGTTATCAAAAAAAGTGTCCCTGTGAGTGCCACCGGGGTCTCCAGCGCATTGCAAAGCAATGCATTGGACCGTTGTGGCACTCAGAGGGTTAATTTTTTTTTTATCATTACTTTGTAATCAGAGCTTGTTGGGGGGCCATCAGGAGCAATCCTGATGGCCCCCCAACAATCTCTGGTAACAAAATAATGATAAAAGCCCTGTGTGTGCCACAGGAGGGGGGGGGTGCATTGGACCCCCACCTGTGGCACACACAGGGTTAATTTTTTTTTTTTTTTTTTTTTCTAATTATAGACCTCATTGAGGGGCATCAGGATCCCCCCTGATCCCCCCAATGAGGTCTTAACCCCCCCCCAAAGAATAGACCCTGTGAGTGCAACAGGGGTCTCCAGCACATTGCAAAGCAATGTGCTGGGACCCTGTGGCACTCACAGGGTTACTTTAATTTTATTATTTTTTTTATTATTTTTTTTTTTTAAACATTTCAGACCTCGTGGGGGACATCAGGACCCCTCCTGGTGTCTCCCCAGTCATTGATCTCCCAGCCGATAGGCTGGGAGATCAATGGTGCGACCGCAGGAGAGCAAGAGCTCTCCTGCCCTTCACTCCTACCACCGGTAGGAGTGAACAGGATCGGGGAAACTTCCCTAACGTCATCGGTGACCATGTCACCGATGACGTTTGGAGGATTCCCCCGGTCCCGCCCACTCCTACCCGGAAGTTCGGGTAGGAGAGAGGGGGAAGGAGAAACTTTGTTTCTCCTTTGTGTGTATTGATCTCCCAGCCCGATCGGCTGGGAGATCAATAACTGGGGAGGCATGAGGAGTGATCCTCATGCCTCCCCATGAGTGCCAGGGGCTTTTTTTTTTTTAATGCGGCCACTGCATGCCGGTTATACCGGCTCATGCAGTGACCGCATTTCTCTCTTACGCCGTACGAGCGTGGCACAGCAGGTACAGCTGTGTCCACTCGTACGGCGTAAGTAGCTGGCACTCTAGGGGTTAACAGAGGTGACTGTTCCCCTTTAAAATGCACCTATTTTACATTTAGAAACTAAAATAAATGCTAGTAGCCCACCCCCCCAAAAAAACAAAAACAACAATTATTTTACCTGCACATTGTATCTAAAGTTGGAACACACAGGCAAAGTCTGATCATGAAAGCTCTGGAAAGTGAGAGGATGTTAATGAAGAGAGGTTTGATGACCCTCTACCTCTGCCCAAGATTTCCCATTTCCTGAACATGTGTAGAAGCCATCAGGTTTAATTGAATTCTCTTGGATTCAATTCTATTGATTCCACTGTTGAACTGGAATCAAAATTTGAATAGCTTCAACAATTGCAAAGTTTGATCTGCTACTAAAAACATACTGAATTTTTATAAAACATTTGAAGCATTGCTTTGCTCACTAATCTAACAAGCAGGGGTTAATACACCAGGGGTGTTATGCACTAAATTGTGATAAAGAGGTGATAATGTGATGACGTCTGCAGTGATATCAATTCTTCAGTCCCTATGTTATCCTATAGAGCCAGTGCACTAAGATCCCCAAAGAAATCTTAATACATTGGCTCCATAGAATAACTAGAGAAGTGATATCAGTGGAAACTTTATCTCCACTGTATCACCTCTTTATCCTGCCTTAGTGCATAACCCCCTAGGAGTGAACTTGAACATGCAAGGTACTCCAATTATCAGCATAAATTCAAGTTTTAACTGAATTATATTATAGAAAATACATTCCTCGCTTTTCCATTAGCCCAAAATCTAACATTGTTTTCATTATTACAAGTTTTTTGTTTTTAAATGGTGCTCCAAAACTTACAACTAAAATTTGTTTGTTGCAATATAGTTTCCCTTAAAGGGATAGTAATACTTAAGTATTACTAATCCCTATAGCAAAGTACTACTTAAAAAAAACGTATTGCCCCCAGTGTCATCTCTCAAACCTTTATGGTTTGAGAGATGATCGCTTCTAAAGTTGCCCTCTCCCTCCCCCTTCCCCGTAGTCAGCGTTGTAGCTGACTGCAGGGAAGAAAGTCGTACAACTTTCAGGCGGCTCTCCAGCACAGCCGTATCGCTTTACTAAAAAAAGAAAACTTTCACTGAAATGGTCTTCTACGTGTGCTTGGATTGCAAGCACACGTAGAAGACTGTTTTAGTGATAGTTTTTTTTTAATTAACGCGATCGCGGCTCTGCTGCAGAGCCGCCTGATGATCTCTGACCGGATTTCCCTGAGTCAGCTAGAATGCTGACTACAGGGAAGGGGAAGGGAGAGGGCAACTTTGGAAGCGATCATCTCTCAAACCATAAAGGTTTGAGAGATTACACTGGGGGCGATACTTTTTTTAAGTAGTACTTTGCTATAGTGGATTAGTAGTACTTAAGTATTACTATCCCTTTAACAACTTCAATGCTAGTTACATGTACAGAGCACTGCGTTATAGACATCTCCGACATCCAAGGGGCTATGCAATAATGTAAAATCCTATATTTGTTAAAGGGATAGTAATACTTAACCCTTTGCGTGCCAGAGGAGTATTCAACGCACTGCATCTCAATGCGTTGTATACCCCTCTGGGAATCAAAGGGTTAATATGTTAAAAAAATAATAATAAAAAAAAAAAAATATATATATATATATATATATATATATATATATATATATATATATATATATATATATGTTTTAGGGATTACCCCCCCCCTGAATAAGACAAGGATATTCCCACTGCTGAAATGTCTTGTATTCAAAGATTATTACAGCTCAAAATTTAATTTTTTAGGAGTAATATATCAGTGGCCTGAAATTGTGCAGTGGCACTGTTACTACACCATACTATGGACAGCTCTGGTCAACTGACTGTAAATCTCTGTAGGATGATGTAACGACAGTGCAATTGTACAGTTTCAGCACTGTGATACTGCACCTAAAAATATCACATTTCAGCTGTAATAACTTTTAAATAAAACACTTTCCAGCAGTAGGAGTATCCTTATTTTAGTTGCGAAGGGGGGTAAACACTACAACTTATTTTTTTTTTACATATTAAGTATTACTGTCCCTTTAAACAGAAGTCTACAAATGTACAGTATACACATGTTAAGCTTTTGTGAAATGAATGATTTGCCACCAGCTGAAGTGGAGAACCCAAACAGCAGGGGTTGCCACGGAACAGCTGAAATGATTGAGTGTTTTACAGTATATTTACAGTCTCACCAGGAGGGTCAATTTTGTATTCAAGGTCTCCTTATTGCCCACAAAAACACTGCGTTTGATTTATATATTAAGAAAATCCCATAGGTGTTCAAGCAGTGTTTTTCTTAGCAAATGTGTCTCAGTTTATTTTTGCTACTAGATTGTAGAAGTGAAGCGAGAAAGGGAAGTTTATTTGAAAAAGGAAAAAAAACAATTTGGGATTAATTAAAACAATGGTAAAATACAGTTTTCTCTTACATGAGAATATTCTAACATTCATACACATATTGTACCAATTTTTTCTCAAATAATTATATTCTGCACAAAGCAAAAATGAGGCGTCATGATTCCAATATGGGTGCCTGTTCGGGTGTAAACTAGGTGCCAAACTGTCCTTGCGTTCGACCACAAGACACCTAAACTATGTCGCCATGGATTTCAGGGCTCCCTGCACTGCTGCACGCGTTTGGGGAACCCTAAATAGGATTATGTAAAAAAGTTCAAGCGTAATTGAATGACAAAGTGTCCCCCTTCCGCCCCTTTTACTGATATAACATTGTTCAGCCAGAGCAGGAGGGAGGTGCCCAGGTAGACTGCAGAGAGGGACAATCTTCAATTAAGATAAGGGAAAAACCTGAAAAGCTTGTCAAGAGGGGCAGGGATTTCATTGTTTTCATAGGAATAAGAGTGTCCCCTTCTGTTATCTGTCTGGTCTATGGACTGGATTCCACATCTGAGAAGAGATGGCTTACACTAGGTAAAAGGGGAGGGAGGGGAAACTTTGCTTGTGAATATCTCTTAAACCATAAAGGTTTGAGAGATAAGACTTATATCATTCTTCATGTTTTTTTAATGCCTACAAAAAAAATTAAAGTTAAAACGAAGTATTACTATCCCTTTTTAAAGGGTTAGTAATGTAAAAAAAACAAAACAGTTTTTTGCATTTAGAAGAGTTTAAAAAGTTGAGCTACATGCAAAAAAATGTATCTCTCAAACTGCTAGGGTTTGAGAGATACGGGCATTTAAAGGGGATCTCTCACCTACATATATGTAATGCTCATTAGTTAGAGCATTTATCAAAAAGATTCAAAACATTGTTCATTGTTTTAAAAAAAACAGTTATATGCACAAAAATTAAAGTTTAAAAAGTATCCGCCAGCCTACTTCCGGCTTGCCGAATCTTGCCGACCAGAGGCAGCTCCCATCCCACTACCCATCATCCTCCGATGATGGAGGCTGTGTCACTAAGCTGGAACGATCGCATTGGCAGAGATCTATATCTAGCCAATGTTATCGCTCCACCTTAGTGACAGACAGCCTCCGTCATCGGAGGCTGATGGGTAGTGGGACGCGAGCTGCCTCTGGTCAGCAAGCCGGAAGTAGGCTGCCGGATACTTTTTAAACTTTAATTTTTGCGCAAATAACTGTTTTTTTAAAACAACGAACAATGTTTTGAATCTTTTTGATAAATGTTCCAACTAATGAGCATTACATATATGTAGGTGAGAGATCCCCTTTAAAGTTCGATGTCTCCTGCTGACATCTGTAAAGCTGTCAGCAGGACATCTGTGTTGGTCGAAACAGAGGCTCTGCAGCAGAGCTGCAATTGTGTTATTGACAATGAATCCCTTCATTGGAATGGTCTAAAATGTGTGCTTGCAAACCAGACACACGTTTTAGACCATTGCAATTAAGGGATTTGTTGTCAATAATGTGACTGCGGCTTTGCTGCAGAGCCTCCGTGTCGACCAACACGGATCTCCTGCTGACAGCTTTACAGCTGTCAGCAGGAGACATCGAACTTTAAATGCCTGTATCTCTCAAACCATAGTGGTTTGAGAAATACAGTTTTTTCAGTTTAGCTCAACTTTTTAAGCTCTTCTAAATGCAAAAAACTTTTTTCTTGACATTACTAACTCTTTAAGTGCCGGCCATGTGCGCTGGTCCTAAAGGGGATAATACATTTTTACTTCTCTTTCTTGCAAAAGATGCATGGATAAAAACCCAAAAGATTGAATGTCTCTTACTGAACGGTCGCATACCCATAATTATAGAGCCGGTAGCCGGCTCCACACATTGCCTTCACTCTGTTGATTCTGAACTTCCCCCTGCTATTTCCGATTGTCTCCTTTTTTACAAATGGAAGATTAAATTGTTTCACCTTTGCCGATGTTGATGAGTCATGGCACCAGCTGTTGTCCCCTCAGTGAAATCCAAACAGGTGCACACGGCCGAACAGTAGTTGTATTTATGTTCAACACTTGTAATCAAAGTTTTTGCTTCCATTTATACGTCCATGTACACGCTTTGCTTCCGATACACAATAATTATAGAACCAGAAGCAAACCAGCTGAGAGCCAAAGTGCACCAGCACCCCAACTACTGTTCGGCCGGGTGTGCCTGGCTTGGGCTGTTTTGATTTCACGGGTGCCATGACTGTCATCAACATCGGCAAAGGTGAAACAATTTAATCTTCCATTTATAAAAGGAAGACAATCTGAAATAGCATCTTTTGCAAGAAAGAGAAGTAAAAATGTATTATCCCCTTTAGGACCGGCGTGCGCGGCCGGCACTTAAGGACCACAAAGCTTTTTTTTTTTTTTTAACGCGATCATGTTTAAGGCTCCCCGAGCGGCGTGCAGCTGTGAAGGGAGCCCTGAAATCCATGACGTGCCAGGACCATCATGGGTCCTTATGGTAAGTTCACCCATGACGGTCCTGGTACGTCACACGTCCTTTAGAGGTTAAGAAAAAAGAATGATCAAAGAAGAAACTATATTATTTTGTTACCTTGGGCTAACTCAGAGGAGCAATAAACATTTACTATGAAAAAAATATATTTTACAGATTTGCATGTTGAGTAAAACAAGGACAGTTCTGCTACAGGGAGATGTTTAGTCCCAAATGTATTACAACTCAAGCTGTTTTTGTTTTTGTTTTTTTAAATAAACATCTAGCGACAGTGCCACCTAGTGTTTAGGCTCTTTTATACTGCATTCTATGGGAAAAGCATTTCCATAAAATATGACAGTTACAACTCTGCTATTTTGTGAGTTTGAACTATATTAACTTATGAATGAAGCATCTCTAACTAATTGACGAAGTACCCTATAATTCATATATATATATATATATATATATATATATATATATATTTTTTTTTTTTTTTATTATTTTTTTTTTTCCCTTCACATATGGTACTTAACTTTTTTCAAACCCTTTCTAGAGAGATTTCCAAAGCATTACAAAAGAAATTAACTGTAGGCCTGTTTAGTATGCAAGGCGTTAATAAACAGGTGCAAAGATATACAAGAGGAAGTCAATGAAGCAGTTTGCGTCATAAAGGCATGGGGCTTTACTGGGTAGACAGGGCTTAAGCATGTTTGTATGGTGGGGAGGAGGAGAATTGGGTGGGAAGTGGGAAGAACAAGTGGGAAGGAGGGGAAGTGGGCAGGAAGTGGGCAGAACAGGGTGGGAAGGAGAAGTAGGTGGGAAGTGGGAAGAACAAGGGTGGAAGGCATAGAAGTGGGCGGAGAGAGGGAGGAACAGGGTGGGAAGGACAAGATGTGGGCAGGAAGTGGGAGGAACAGAGTAGGAAGGAGAAGAAGTGGGCGAGAAGAGGGAGGAACAGGGTGGGAAAGAGAAGAAACTCACCATCTCCAGAGAATCAGCATCTGTCCCTGGAGACCCGGTAATTCAGTTTCAAAACCGGAGTCTCTGGTGCAGATCCGGAGAGTTCCCAGGTATGCTTATGGACTAGAGTGGTGTGCAGCGCATTATGAAGCAATGCATTGCACACCCTGCTGGTCTTTAAAGGGTTTACGATTACCATCTGTATTTTGTGGCCCTGCTATTGACTGTCATGTCCACTTCCATTCCTATCTTATTCTTTGCAGTGTATGCACTAAGATCTTTCAAACTGGAGAGATCTTAATGCATAAACTCCATCTAATAACATAGGAATTAGAGATGTTATCTCTTCTTTATCACCTCTTCATCACTCGCTAATGGTAATAATTTTTTGGAAATGTGCAACAGTCCTTACACAGGGTCAGATGGGAGCGACACAGGTGGTGGCATTGAGAAATATACAGGGTGTGTGATGGGAATTGGTCAGTGATCATAAGACACAAGTAAGAATATCAGCCTATAATGTTATTTACAACAAATCATTTGATTGGATATTACATAACATTTCACACCATACAATGTTATAACAGGAAGTCTTTCTTTTTCAAAGACACAATTTCCTTATATGCTCAGCTGTATTATTGTTGATGCTTGAGCAATGTTATGCATGTTTAAAAGGAAGCTTTCACCACATATTTTAAAAAAATATACTTAGGTTTAACTATGGATGTTAGTAAGGCCTCTAGTGCATTACTTTGCATTGGCAATCCAAGGAATTAATCACAGCTTTTAAAGGGATAGTAATGCTTAAAATGTAAAAAAAAATATGTTGTAGGGTTTATCCCCCTGAGTAAAACAAGAGTACTCCCACTGCTGAAAGGTGTTTCATTCAAAAGTTATTAATTTTCAAAGTTGAATTTTTTAGGTGCAATATCACAGTGGCCTGAAATTGTTCTGTGGTGCTGTTGCTACACCATCCTATGGAGATTTATGGTCCCGGGACCAGAGCTGTCCATAGGATCGTGCAGCAACAGCGCCACTGTACAATTTCAGGCCACTGTGATATTGCACCTAAAAAATTCAACTTTGAAAATTAATAACTTTTGAATGAAACACCTTTCAGCAGTGGGAGTACTCTTGTTTTACTCAGGGGGATAAACCCTGCAACATATTTTTTTTACATTTTAAGTATTACTATCCCTTTAACCTTTGTGTGCGTTACAATGCATTGCATCCCCTCTGGCACTCAAAGGGTTAAAGGGGATCTATCACTCCAGTACAAATGTGTGTTAAATGTTAGATTACCTAGCCATTAGGTGGACCTCTTGAATATTTTTTTTAAATCCTATGTTGCCAAAAATTAACGTTTAAAGACTGCACTTCTGGATAGACTGTGGGTACAGCTCTATACCCACAGTCTGTAACTCTGCCTCTGCTCCCCTCCCTCTATCCAGCCTCCTCCGATGTCGGAGGCTTCTATCTGTAAGCTGGAGCGATCTCATTGGCAGAGATCGATATATAGCCAATGAGATCACTCCAGCCTACAGACAGAAAGCCTACGTTATCGGAGGAGGCTGGATAGCGGGAGGGGAGCGGAGGCAGAGTGACAGACTGCAGGTATAGAGCTGTACCCACTGTCTATCCGGAAGTGCAGTCTTTAAACATTAATTTTCGGCAACATAGGATTAAAAAAAATAAATATTCAAGAAATCCACCTAATGACTAGGTAATCTAACGTTTAACACACATTTGTACTGTAGTGATAGATCCACTTTAACCCTTGGAGTGCCAGAGGGGTACGCAATGCATTGCAAAGAACTCAAAGGGTTAAGGACCACTAAATATTAACTGCTGTTAAAAACATTTAACATGGAACTGTGACTTTGTAATGAATAAGTAATTTTGAAAGAACTTTGAAAATCACCTATCTTTATATTAGCCATTGTTATTTAAAACAATAGTTTAAGCAGTATTATTTATCTGCAAATCATGCAAACCTGGCAGAGCGTGGAAGCCACATTCAAACAAGATTCAGCGGCTCAGTTTACTCAAATCGATATATGCTAACGGCTAAATCTCTTCTCTTATACATATACCTAGAAGCGGAGACCATCCAATACATCAGTGTGCAAATAAAAAGGCTTCCCTCTGCCATACTACATATCCAATATAGAACAACAGATGCACCACTAGTGATGTTAAGATCCCAAGCAGATAAATCAAATCACTTCATCGTCTTAAAATCAATCATCTTTATTGAATATTTTAAAATTTTACCTGCTTGACAGATGTCTCAGAAGAATACAGCTTATTACAGAGTGAGAAAATGGCAAGTTATTCACGGTGATGACAATCAATGCATTTCACTCTTTTACAGCGTGAGTCAAATCATGAGTAAGCTCTGTAAAAGCGTGAAACGCGTTGATTGTCATCACCGTGAATAGCTTGCCATTTTTCCACTCTGTAGTAAGCCGTATTCTTCTGAGACATCTGTCAAGCAGGTACAATTTTAAATTATTCAATAAAGATGATTGATTTTAAGAAGATGAAGTGATATGATTTATCTGCTTGGGATCTTAACATCACTAGTGGTGCATCTGTGGTTCTATATTAGAGCGTGGAAGCCAGACAACATTCCATACTGCTCTCCATCCCAACTGCCACTCTCTGCCAGCCAGCTCATTTGCATAAACTGACAAAGCTAAAAATGTTGAACAATTGTTTGAACCCCTGTTCTACTAAGTACAATGTGTGTGTTTGTATATGTGTGTGGGTATTTGTCTATGTGTCTACATAGGGGTGTATGTAAATGTGTATAAATATGTTTTTGTGAGTGCATGTGTGTGTGGTATCTGTATGCATGTGTGTGTGTCTCTCTCTCAATCGATCCATCTGTCTATAAAAGAAGACTTATGTGTGCCTGGCACACGCACCCAGGGGTGGCAGTAAGGAGGGGGATATAGAAATCTCCTCCCTAATGCCAGTCCTAGAGACACGGGGGGGGGGGTAGTGATTTTGACAGGAGTGGGCAGGGGCCGAAGGCCCTGGCCTCTCCTGTCAAAATCTCTGCAAGGAGTTTGCCCTGCCTTAACTTCCTCCTCAACAAAAAAAACATGGCCGACACAGACACAAAGACAAAAAATGCATTCACCAGCACCACTTCTACTCCTAAAACATCCTGCTCCACACAAATAAAATGCCAGAACAGCGGAGGAACCAGGCAACATTTGAAGCATAGAACGGGGGCTCCTGTTACAGCCATTAAGTCTGGGGGCTGATTACAGGTGTACAGCACCATTAACCCTTTGAGTGCCACAGATGTAAGCAAAGCATTGCGTTGTGTGCTTCTGGCACTCAAAGGATTAAACTTTACAAACCTATCTTAAGTGCAAGACATCCTCCAAGGGAGCCAAAGCAGCGGAGGAAGCAGGTGCAGATTGAAGCATGATGCCTCCTGCTTCTGGAGGGGATCTTCATTACCGGCATTATTTTCAAGTTCTCAGGAGCCTCACCTACGCACAGACAGGACAGCAGAGACAGACAGTGCACACATGCTTTAACCCTTTCAGTGGCAGAGGGGTACACGATGCATTGCTTTGCAATGCGTCTTATTCCCCTCTGCCACTGAAAGCCTTAGTATATTCATGTGTCTGTATGTGAAATACTGCTCATGTCTACATGTCTGTTCTTTCTTTATGCATGTGTGTTGTCTTTTTGATGTGTCTGTCTCTTTCTCATATTACCCACAATTCTTATACATAGACTACCAAAAGGGGCATGGCATTGCCAGTGGGGATTACGTTCTTTAACTTCTTGAGGGATATTCAACGCAATGGTTTGGGTACTTTTGCAGCAGAGAAAGATTTCAGTGTTTCACAGCCAAAGGGGTATCCATTTAATGGAATGTGCTCGATACCTGTTTAGCACTGAAGGGGTTTAAAGAAACCAAACAAAATGTCCAATGTCTTGGGTTCCTACAGTTACATAGGTAGGCAACATCTTCCACTGCATGGATACGTCTTTGCCTCGCAAATATTTAACCCTTTCACTGCCACATACATACCCAAACCACTGTCAATCAATGTGTTCAATACTCCTAAAAGGACTTAATCCCCACGGGCAATGCCGTGCCCCTTTTGCTAGTTCTTTATATAGCGCCATCTTATTCTGCATCGCTGTATATTGATGACGATTGATGAAGTACTGGAGCACTTCTACAGTAAACTAACTATCCCACAGGGGAATTTGATTTTGCATTCAAAAGTGGAATTTGAGGAAAATGTATTTGTCTCCTGTGATGCAGTTGCTTTACTACGGAATTACTCCATTTTACTTAGTTCATCGACCTCAGTCTGTTTCCTGTAAAAAAATAAATTTTAAATCATTTAAGTTCTTAAAGGTCTGTGAAACAACAACATTACAGTTGCTTGCTGTTATGGACACATGCAATTAAATGATAACTGGGTGTGGATTTAATTCTGCTTAAGAGCAGTGCCAGTAAAGAAGCGTGGGAACTTAAGGGCTCTCCGATTAGATTTCAAAATCACGTTATTTGTATCGGTGGATTTTTGTTTACGTTAACATCCATTATGCAGCTGTTTGGATGGGCTAAATGATATTGATGTACTAAGGAAAACTCAGTAGTGTAATTACCAGGGGTTCAGCGGGTGCAACAGCACTTAGGGCCCCCACGGCCTTCATGTGGGCACTGCACTGCTCTCTTCTGGTTCCAGGTTCCAGCAGTGACTTATGGGGCAAAACTACTGCTGGTGTAAACACTGGGACCCATTGATATGACCTTCTTCCCTCAGGTGTCTTTGTCCCCTGTTCCACTGTATGATCCTCCACAGTGACTCTCATTGCATAGTGGGGGTTTTCTCCAACTATCAGGGAGCCAATTTCAAACTTGCTAACTTGCTCTAAGGACATACTCAGAGCAAGTTTGAAATTGCCTTCCTCATAGTTGAAGAAATAGCTTAGTGTGTACTGAGTGTGACGTCGGTTCCTGCTCCTGTCACTAGCTTAAGCCTTTGAGTGCCAGAGGGGCTTGCAACGCATTGCTCTGCAGTGTGTTGGACACCCCTTTGGCACTCAGAGGGTTAATGGAGCAGGAGACAGAGACAAAAAAGAATAATATCAAGATAAATATTCTACATGTAGTCATACTTATGAGCTAATCGGAGAACCTCTGGATTTCAAGGTCTGCTGACTTTGAATGTTCCCAGGTACCTGTGTGTTTTTATGGGAGTCCAGTGTTACCCACTATATGTACACCTACCAAATAAATTGCCTCTTTAGTCTCTAAATTGATTTCATTTTACCAGAAAATCAGGGGGGCACGTCCTGCTTGTTTTGTGTGTGAAAAAATAAAGAGAGCTTAAAAGTGTAGCATGCGAAAAGTTCCTTGAAGACTGAATGTAGAATTTCTAAGTAAGACCACAAAAAACATATATACATAGCTGGGATCTCTCCGGATTTGCCCAGGAGACTCTGGTTTTTACTGCTGATTGCCAGGTCTCCTGGGCAGAGGCTGATTCTCCGGATGTGGGGAGTTTCTATTGAAACTCTACCCACTTCCGCTCCTGCCCTGTCTATTCCTTTCACTCCCATCCCACTACTCCTTCCCCAGCCTATCCTACCTATTTTTACTAGATTCTTAAACCCCCACACTCATGATTAAGCCACACCCCCTTTTGACACAAATTGCATCATTTACCTCCCCCAACAGCACCACAGGGGAGTCCAGAAGAAAAAGTTCCCAGGTATGACTATATACTTTATGGAGAAAGAGCACTAAACCATTTTTTATGAAAACCTATATGTTATATAGCTATCCCTGCTGGGTAAAACAAAGGTCCTACCAACACTGTCAGTTTTTTTAATCAAATTGTCAGGAAGTGAATTTAGTGTGTGAAAACTGCCTGATAGTTCAAACTGACAGCATGACTGAGCAGCTTCTATCACATTCAGTGACTCACCTCCCCATTAAATGCAACATAATAATTAATTGGAAATTGATCACTAGAACTCACTGTTAATGTATAAAACCAAGATATAAACTGTAATAACTCTGGAGATATGTGTTTTTCAGCAAGAAAAGTCCTACAATACATGCTTTTTTTCATAAAAAATGTTTACCTCTCCATTAAAGGTTAATATTTAATTGATCTCAGGATCAGCTCATTTTGACAATTCCCATGTGTGGGCTAGGGGTCATGGCATTACATAGGATGTAGGTGTGTGTTATATAAAAAATGTTTTAATACACACAGGTGTATGTGTGTGTGTGTGTGTGTGCTGTGGTGAGTAATCTCACGGGTCATACAGACTGTAGTAAATCCCACCATGTAGATCTCAGTGTTCCATGCTGCATTTGGTTTGATGCTGAAGGCAGGCAGAGGATAATTGAATTGTAGTCCTCTGCAGCTGGAGGACCATAGATTGCCCATCACTGCTTTAGCCATTGAGTGCCAGAGGGGTACACAACACATTGTCTCTAACACTCAAAGGTTAAAGAGCTGTGGATCCAAGAAGACCCACACCACTTTTTTTTTCTTTTAGATTTACATTTTAACCGTTAGAATTTCAGATGGGTGTCCAGAACATTGCTATGCAATGTATTGCACTTAATTTGTTTAACACATTGACTTGCCTTGGTAGGTGTCCTTTATACAGAAGTCAGGAATATCTAGCTCTATATATATTGCATTATATCTGTTGTTCCCTGTATATAATTATCTCTATTGACGTCTGCTTCTAGGTAACACCTCCTTACCAATAACCAATAGTCCCAAGTAAGTAACTCTGAAGAATCAATTAAGAGACACTTACTCTTAGGGTGTAGTTCCCCTTTAAAGGGCTCAATTTTTTTTTAATCAGTTGCTACTGCACTGATCTCTGGGAATTTCAGTATTATAAAACGTACAGCCATAAGTGTACAAGAGCTCCATAGGATTCCCCTCCTAAGGTCTGGTGTTGTGAGCTGTGGAGCAGCAGCTAATGATCCATTTACTTACCTTCTGTTGGCGTTCTTACTCATCTTCTGGGTTGCAGCTAATTATCCTTTCTCTTACCTCCAGTGGGCTTTCTTGCTTATTATCTGGATTATACAGTGAAGCCCTGTATACCTTGATAAGTCTGCTATTGCCCCTTTAACACATCACGCAACATCACAACAAAGGTCCACTACTTTTAATGAAGTATTTTAATTTTTTTTCTTTTTTTTAATGTTTTATTGAAGATAGTAACAAAAGTGCTACATCAAGTCATCAGTAGAACATATAATCATCCAAAGGTCTGAAGGGGGTCTGAGTAGGAAGTAAAGTAGTAATGGGATAAGGAAAGGGTATCAAGAGAGGTAACAGAGTTAGGAGGCAATAGAACGACCACCAAGACCACATCGCTAAAACAGGGTCATGTTGTCAGTGAAGAGGGCATGGCATATCTCCACAGAGAATCAGAGGATGGTGGTTCTCTCTTTCTCCTATCAAGAGGGATCAGGGATTTTGCTACATTCAATAATGGGAGCAAGCTAGACCATTTATTGGTGGGAAGTTTAGGGGAGAGGTGATATCTGTATAAAAACAAAGTAATGGGTCTCGGGGTAGGGAAATTCCAAGAGCTTTGTTGATCTGTTGGAGGATCGGTTTCCAATAAGAAACTCTAAGTGGGCATGACCACCATAAATGGGACCTGGAACCTGTATGTTTAAGGCACCTCCAGAAGAGAGAAGTAGAGGGGGAGAACTGGGAAGCCAGAGAGTCATCGTATACCAGCTTGTGATCAACTTAGAATTCATTTCACGCGTTTTTGAATCACTAGCCGTTTTATAGTTAAGTCGGAGAACAGAAGACCATTGAGCGTCAATTTATTTTAGTTATGCAGCTGTAAGATCCCACTCTTGGAATAGTATTACCATGCAGCAAGGAAGTTGTCATAAGCTCTTCTGATGTCAGTAGAATACCATACAGCTATACAGCGACAACCATTCTGTGATCTGCCCTCCTTCATCAAGGCCGTAACAGCATTAGTATATGATCAGTAGCAAGTGGAAAGGCAGCGTGGAATGTCAATAATACATATCTAACTTTATAAACGCTGATCTGACAGGTTACAAAACAATAGTTGAAAAGCAAAGCTTTTTTAAAAGGCAGGAGGAAAAGCAGGTAGCTCTTTGGAAGGTTGATTTGTGGATCAGGATAAAATAACAAGTGATTTCAGACAGGAATGCTGATTTAAGTTTGTGTATTGTACTGGCCTCAAAGAGCAGGTCAGAGTTCAAGACAGCTGTCAGCTCTTTAAAATGGAGCCTCACATCTGTGACTGTTGGCTGTTAACCCCTGCATGATGGAGCAGTCTGCTTTCTTGCATGTAAAGGGTTCAGTGTCTGTTTCAGGCTCACAATGAAAATGGTTTACACAGCTGTCAAACAAAGCAATGAAATAATAGGAACAGAATTGTATAATACCTATCATTTAAACAACACACAATTTATGGCTTCAAATGTCATACCTCAAAGCTCTGACTGCTGCTGGTATCCCGCTAAGCGACAACCATATCTTTTTCAGTCAATTTCCAAAAAGCATTTATTATACAGAAACAGCAAAATATATATTAAAGAATATGCCATTTTGCCTGTTAAAATGGTTGAAAATGCAGCGGTGATTCTTTTCTTTCAACAGGATAACTGTAATTCACAAATAAAACAGTTTAGAGTGCAGAGAGTTGTGTACCCATCTAGCACTCAAAGGGTTAAACTCTGGCATGAGGTTTGATATTACATTTTACTTCTGTTGCATAATCTCCAGGTTTAGGTTTGTATACAGGTTAGGAATGGAATTCAGTTCAGTATTAGTGGCAGAAATAAATTTAATGAGCAGCTAACAAAAACAAACATATATGATAAAGCTCTTAAACTTATTAATTTCTGTTCCTGACACTGATGGAAGTAGCAACATTATAAACATACAACCCTAATTTTAATGTAGGAATGAGCCTGCTACTGGCAGCTTCAGCTCTTGCAAGAGGTGAGGTTAAAGAGCCAGTGACATCCTCATTCCCACTGTATGTTTGGAAACCTACTTGTCCCAAGCCACCGGTCTTTACTTGTGTCTCTTTGGGGGGGTTAAATGTTGTAATTTTTCATAAAGTGGGTGGGACTTGATTATGATAGGCAAGATTATAAGGAGAGTTTATCCTTAGAATGGGCGGAGATTAGGAAGAACAGGGCGGAGATAGACTGGGACTGGCAGTGAAGTGGGTGGAGTTACAAGGCAACGCAATTTGTCCTGAGAATCAGCCTAGGGTGACCACATTTCCCTTCTGCCATTCCGGGACGTGGTCACCCTAGTCCATCATACCTTAAGTCCCTGGTGGTCTAGCGGCGTAGAATGTGCTCTGTGCCTCCTCCGGCACAGAGCTGAAGCTCCCGCGCGGTATGGCCAGTAATGCAGAGCGCTGGGAGTGATGTCATCTCCCAGCGCTCTGTATTACTAGAGCGCTTGCCTCCAGGTAAGCTGCATTGCCGCCCTGGATGTCAGCCTGCAAGCGGTGTGTCATATCATGGACGCCGCGAGCGGCGTCCATGATGTGACACACCGCTTGCAGGCTGACATCCAGGGCGGCTTGCCTTCATTCCGGGACACTTCATTGTCCCGGTTGAAGGGGACCCGGGACGCGGGACATAGCCCTGAAATAAGGGACAGTCCCGGACGTTCCGGGACCCGTGGTCACCCTAAATCAGCCTCTGCCCCAGAGATCCAGTCTTTAGATATAAAAACACAGTCTACATGTCAGATCCAGAGAGTTTCCAGGTATTTTATTTATTTATTGTTAGTTTTACCAGGAGGAATACATTGAGATTTCCCCTTTTTTCCAATATGTCCTTGAGAGATTTTACAGTTCAAATTTACATCTTTACACAAGTAGAGAAACAAAAATATATAAATTATAAATACAAATAACATGTTTATATGCAGTTACATGCTGTTTTTAAATACAAAGAAGCATTTATTTTTAAGGATTGTAGACAGGGCCGGATTTGCCATAAGGCAGAGTAGGCACCTGCCTACAGACACATGCCACTGAGGGGCGCCTGCCTTTGGGATTTTTTTTTTTTATTCTTCTCTAGCCTTCCAGCCTTTGATCCGTCTGGGTGGACTACAAAGGGGGGGTGGGGTATGCATGCTGCGCCGCTGCCTGCTGTGACAGTGTCATGTGCCGTGTGAGCCTGTGGCCTCTGAACAGTGTTTGACTAGATCTGACAACACCTATCACCTAAGAGAGATATCATAAGCGCTGTGCTGCCATTGAGTCTGCAGACAGTGCAGTGCCGCTGCTGCGCATAAGTTGAGGAGAGTGTGTGATGAGTCCAGACCACTCCTCTCACTTGAATGAATGCTGAACCCGGTACCCGGAACAGACAGTACTGTACCGCTGCTGCCCCGCCGGGGGGAGCTCTAGCAGCTACAGCTTTATGTGGAAGTACAGACCTCTCTTGCCACTGGACCACCAGGGAAGAAGTAGGAAACAGACACTGGGGCAATGTGAGAGTAATATGGAGATGATGGGGGGCAGTGTGAGGGCAATATTGAGCTGATGGGGGGCAGTATGGAGGTGATGGGGGCAATATGGAGCTGATGGGGGCAATGTGGAGCTGATGGGTTAATGTGGAGCTGATGTGGAAAACTTGGAGATGATGGGGGGCAATGTGAAAGCAATATGTTATATGGAGCTGATGGGGGCAATGTGAGGGTAATATGGTATATGGAGATGATGGGGCAATGTGAGGGCAATATGGAGATGATGGGGGGCAATGTGGAGATTAGGAGCATTGTGGAGGTGTCCAGTGCAGATGGCCCTCTGGGCGGTGCTTCAGATTTTTGTGCCTACAGACCCCTGAGATCTATATCCGGCCCTGATTGTAGACTAGGACAAGGTTTGATTTTTTCAGTAGGTTACTCCAGGCTTTCGGAGCTCTGAAGGTAAAGACAGATCAACCGGCATCTTTCTTGTAGTGTGGTATACTCAGTGAGTTGTTAGTAGTGGAGAGTACATTATAGTTAGTATGGAGAGCTGGAGTGAGCATGCTGCTCAGGTCATCTGGTAGCTTCCAGTAGTAGTGATTATAAACTAGACAAGATAGGTGAAGCGCACTTCTACATTTTAGTGTTAGTCAATTTAGTTCTTTAAAGGGATAGTAATACTTAAGTATTGCTAAGCCCTATAGTAAGGCTCTACCAAAAAAAAACATATTGCCCCCAGTGTCATCTCTCAAACTTTTATGGTTTGACAGATGAACGCTTCTAAAGTTGCCCTCTCTCTCCCCCTTCCCCGAAGTCAGTTTTGTAGCTGACTGAAGGGAAATCCGGTCATAGATCATCAGGCGGCTCTGCAGCAGAGCCGCGATCGAGTTAATTAAAAAAAAAAAAAACTTTCACGAAAACGGTCTTCTATGTGTGCTTGCAAACCAAGCACACGTAGAAGACCATTTCAGTGAAAGTTTTCTTTTTTAGTAACGCGATCAGGCTGTGCTGGAGAGCCACCTGAAAGTCGTACGACTCTCTTTCCTGCAGTCAGCTAGAATGCTGACTATGGGGAAGGGGGAGGGAGAGGGCAACTTTAGAAGCGTTCATCTCTCAAACCATAAAGGTTTGAGAGAGGACACTGGGGGCAATATGTTTTTTTTAGTAGTAGTATTACTATCCCTTTAAACATGTAACAATGATAGGTAGTGTAATTACATTGGAGGACAAAGAGGCATAATTAATTATACCGAGTGTTGAGTTTGGAAAGATGGATTTGTGGAGCAGAAGCATATTTAATATCCCTGTAGACGATGACTGGCATTAACATATGTTGAGCAATATGCTTTCTTACCAGGGGACTTAGGATTTCTTTCTTAACAGAGCAGCACCTATTATGGAATAAAGTTTGGCTGTTAATTTATCAATATGAAGACCAACTGGTAGGCTGGGGTCAAGCCACATACCAATGTATTTGTAGCAGTAGACTTGGTATACTGTTAGAATTTGTTACAATGGATATTACTGAATTTAACTGATTTATGCTTTTTACCAAATACCATTGTGGCTATTTTGTCAGCATTTAAGAACAGTTTGTTTTTAGTGATCCATCTTTCAGTTTCAAAGAAATCATCCTGTATCACTGCCTTAAGTTGTGTGAAAGTATTTACCAGGAATAACACATTGAGATTGCCTCTTGTTTTCAAATATGCCCAGGACTCATTTTATCTACCTCAGAGGGATGAAAGTTTGAGTTGACCTTGCCATGACTAGAACTTGCGACCTTGCTTTTTGAACAAATTCTACAGCTGATGCATTAACCAACTGAACCATCTGTTAGTTGTTGTTGTGATACTTTTGGATTTTTACTGTAGATTATAGCGTAATCTGCATATATGTGCACAGAAAATGCTTTGAAAACCATGGGCAGATCACTTAGAAACAGGGAAAATAGAAGTCAAAGAATGGAGTAATGGGGATCACCACATATTACTTTGTGCGGAAGGGAAACATTGTCAGCAGTGGTCAGCAATATTGTGTTCTGTTTGATAAATAGGATCAGAACAAGTTTAGAGACTGATTACCCAATCCTGAACATCTGAGTTTATTGATCAAAATTTTATGTCCTAGTGCTTCAAAGCTATTTGCAAAATTAAGGAAAATATCTCTCGCAGGTTCACAATTTTGCATGGCAGTCTGGATATTGAATAATTTTAGGAGGACCATGACTGTACAGTGATTTGGACAAAAACCTGATTGAAGTAGGGTTAAAGGGGAACTACCACCCCGCAATAACTTTACATGTATTCAGTCTTCATCTGGCGACTAGCTGCTTAGTAGCGCTAGTCGCCAGAAATAATACCTGGTTCCAAAGATTTTGCAGTTTTTACGAGGCTCACAGGAACAGGAAGCAATTGGCTCCAAAAGGGACTGACAGCGCAGGCGCACGGACGTCACTGTGACGAGATGTCCATGGTTCCTGCTCCTGTGAGCCTCGGAAAAACTGCAAAATCTTTGGAACCAGGTAATATTTCTGGCGACTAGCGCTACTAAGCAGCTAGTCGCCAGATGAAGACTGAATACATGTAAAGTTATTGCGGGGTGGTAGTTCCCCTTTAAAAAGCTGAACAGTCGCTAATACTTACATAGTTGCATATGAACACATTTTTCCAGGACTTTAGATAATATGGGCAATGTCATGTAATCATAATGTAATTACACTACATGTTACATGATTAAAGAACTAAATTGAATAGAAGTACCCTTCATCTTTCTTGTCTAGTTTCTCACAACTATTATGGGAAGCTACCAGACTACCTGAGCAGCATTCTCACTCCAGCTCTCCATACTAAGTATAACACCTGCTCCACTGCTAAAAACTCTCTGAGTATTCCGCACTATAAGAAAGAAGCTGGTCGATCTGCCTTCTCTTTCAGAGCTCAGAAAGCCTGGAATAACCTACTGAAAAAACAGATCTTGTCCCAGTCTAAAATCCCTAAAATATTGGTCTGTAATTTGATAGCTCATTTTATCACAACTTTTGTTCATAAGCACGACTCCAGCCACTTTGCAGTAATTGGGCATATACCTGGATGACATGGAGGCTTTAATTAGGGATGCAATGGGATTGGAAGCGACTGAGGCACTGAGTTTTAGTAACAGAACTGGCAGTTGGTCAGGTGTAGATTGTGATTTCATTTTTTGGTTGAGGAGGTGTTAAGATATTTTACTATTTATACTGATATAAAACTGATTTCAACAGTACTGTTGGACTGGGTGGAATGTAGCTAGGCAGGTGAGTGTGATGTCTAAGCAGGCACTAGGGATCATTAGCAGCCACTACAGAGCTCACAGCACCAACAATATCTCTGGTGAATGCAACCCTTGGGTTGAGAAAATGTATACTGAATGCTATAAATTTATACTGCTGCTGCTTCCAGAGTCTGTAAATTTGTATTGCGGCTATTACTAGAGGACTCAGTAGACATAGAATGGACTACACAGATGTAGGGAATAGCCAGAACAGTGTAGGATGTAGCAGGAGTGTGCTTAAATATAGGAGGGGCCACACAGGAATCTTGAATCTGTAGAAAGATGCATAGTCCTATTTTAGTGAAATCCATCTACAGTAACAAGTTATTCCTTATATGAACAATCTCCATCAGCCAGACCATTGATGGACAACAGAAACCTCTTGTTGTTATTGTACTATGACTCCCATAATCCTCAGCCAGACAGTGGCTGGCTGAGGATTATGGGGGTTGTAGCCCAACAACAGGTTGTATTCTACTATTCTGTCATTGCCCAACTACTGATAAATGTTACCCCCTGGTGATAGACAAACATCGGTTGGCTGGTTAATAAGGTGCTAATTAGACACACTGTGAGAACCTGACCTTCTGATGCTTGACAGAACATCGTTCAAATTTCCCTGAATTCTAATCTAAAAATATATGTGTGAAAATGAATGATTTTCTCCCTATTTCTGTAGTGCCTCTGACTCCTTGCCTCTAGCAGGTGAAGGACTCAGCATGTATACATATATTCCACCTTCATTACCATTTGACATCTGAGGAAAATGGTAAACTGAGATCCCAGGCGATTTCAATTATTTAAGACAGTTGCGTTGCTTGGGAAGCTGTTCTTTGTAATTAGATACACTGGAGGACCTAATTAATCTCTTACAATTCTTTACAATTAAAAGATTATTGAAGAACACAGAATGGTTTAAAGAAGCAGCAATTTTTTTCATGAAAAATATGTTAAAATGCTTTTCCTTCTGAGAAAAATAATTGTATATTAAAACTAGTGGGAGATTATTTTGCATTCAAATGTTATAACAGCTAAGACTTACTGATTTTTTAACATTAACCCACTGGCATGCAAAGGATTAAACTGCAGTATTCTATTCTTGACACCTGGTGGTGCTGTTGCTATCACTTACTATGGAGTGCCACAGACTATGACTTAATCTCCTATAGTGCATTAAAAAATACAAAATAAATAAAAAAATTCCTCTTGTACACCGTTGGTAAAATGGTAAGTGTTAAATATAAATCTATATAAAGACACGAAGGGTCCAGCACTCACAGGTCTTAAAAAACATAATAACTTTTATTACTGTCCAACCAAAATGTTGGACAGTAATAAAAGTTATTACGTTTTTTTAAGACCCGTGAGTGTTGGCCCCTTCGTGTCTATCTAAATACTATATGCTAAGCACCCGGGCGTATTGGATGATGTGAGTGCAAACCTTGGAGTATATATATTTTACTTATATATATGCTAGTGTAAAAGCTTGTGTATATGGGCCAAGGTCCAGTTAATGTTAACCCATTGAGTGCCATAAGGATACGCAACTCATTACTTTGCAAAGCATTGTGTACCCGTCTGGCATACAAAGGGTTAAGAGGCCGCTACCTCACTGCTTCACGCGATGAAGTCTTGCATTGCCTCACTCAATCGATGCAATCATGCACAGTAGATACTGCCCGAACACAGGCCGTCTCTGCTGTGCATGACTGCATCGTGACAAACATCCTAGTGAATTATTATATAGGATATATATATATATATATATATATATATATATATATATATACACAAACACAAATACTAGCAATATGGGGACAATGTTGCCAGTCTGCCTGTCATTATTTTTTGGGAATATAGGTATATGTAAAAATTGTACAAGTACATACGTGTAACTATTATTGCCTGGGTGGCAACTACGAGGAGAGAAAAGACAACATTTTAACACTGTATGTCAGAGCGGTGCTGAATGTATTGTTTGACAATATGCTGAGCATTGGTGTATCGTTTTGTTTTTTAAAACACATCATTTAGGAAATGTTTAAGACAGGGGAGAGTAAGACATGGCTCAACAGCTGTTAGACTACTACAGTTCTCATCCTCAGAGGCAGGAAGCTAATGGGACCTGTTTCTAAATAATGCAAGTTCATAGCAATGCTGAATGGCTGCATGCACATTTTGAATTTAATTAGTGGCTAGTTGGTAACTAGGAGGAGAAAAGAATTAACCATTTTATTCTTTTGCGTGTCTCAGCGGTATTAAATGCATTGTTTCTCAAGACGACCATCTCTCTGACACTCAAAGGGTTAGTAATATTTTTTGCTTAATAGAATTTATGAACTTTGTAAAAAGTTTGAATCAGAAAGCAAGACATGGCATAACAGCTGCTACAGTATTGCAGTTCTAATGCTCACAAGTAGGATGTTATGGCCTGTGCACCCACTTTGTACTGTAATTCCCCATTCTCCCACATTACTGAAGACACTCACAGACCTCTACTTGTTGTAGGACCCAGGTCTCCCTCATGCTGACACTTCTTGTGATCCAGTTGTGAGCTTCCAGGTTGAGAGCACTGATGTCATGTAGCCACACAGTGACCCTCTCCCACAACAGGGTGGGTAATTGTTACAGCAAAATCGACAAAGGTAGTGGCAGTGCTGCATACTGAAAGGAAGGATGAGTGGCCGGGTTCATTTTGCTGATGAAATGGTGATGATTAATATCAATGGCAAAGGGGTGGGTACGGTGCATACGGTGCACAAGGGACTGACAAGGGACTGACAGCGCAGGCGCACGGACGTCACTGTGAAGAGACGTCCGTGCTTCCTGATCCTTTCAAACGGCGAAATCTTGAGAACGGGGTAAGTTTTCTGGCGACTAGCGCTACTAAGCAGCTAGTCGCCAGGTCAGCAGTAAGGGGAGCTTTAGTTATTAAGGGGTGAAAGTTCCCCTTTAAGGTAAATAGATGATTAGGAGGTTTTAGTGTTCTTAACCCCTTAATGGCCGCCTGATCCAGTGGACGGCGGCCTATATGGACCACAGCACTTTTGTTTCACCACTTGAATTCTGGGATGCAGAGCGGCGTGATAGTACTGGCATGTCACTAGGGTTGCCACCCAGCTGGTATTTTACTGGCAGGCCGGTAAATAATTGGCTTCTGTCCAATGTTAAGTCTGTGGAGGGAATGCCATGGCCGGTATTTTGTTGAAGAAAAGGTGGCAACCCTACATGTCACCGGTCCTTAAGGACATACATGGGAACTTCTCATTTTGATCTCCCTGGAGGGGGACTCCTCTGGAGATATATGACATGATTCATGTCAAAAAGAGGACAGGGCTTAATCGTGAGTGGGGGCGGGGGATTCACGGACCTGCAAGGAATACGCTGGGGAAGGAGAAGAAATGGGAGAGAAGAAGGAGAAATGGAAGAAACGGACTGGGAAGGAGCAGATGTGGGTAGAGTTTCGGAAGTAACTCCCCACATCCAGAGAATCAGCCTCTGCCCCGGAGACCCGGTAATACAGAGGCAAAACCGGAGTCTCCGGGGCAAAACCGGAGCATTCCCAGCTGTGCTTAAGGGGTTAAATTCTTGGACACTAGCGACATCTACAGCACATTGCAAAGCAATGCATTGGAGCTGTTACTAACATCCAAGGGGTTATTCCAAAGAATATTACTTTGCCAGTAGGATTCTTTTTGTGATCTATATGAGGTTGCAAAAGTGAATTGAGGCCTTAGACACAAACTGACCACATCATTCTCCTTCTTCAAGAAAAATACTTTTACATTTTGGATGGCAGAATCACAATCCAGGCCTTTCCTGCTTCTTCTTTATTTTTACCGGGAAATGCCAACATTGTGAGTGTGCCACATTGTTCATTTGCCACAGAGCATTCAGAGATCAGTGCAGATTTGCCCAGGGGAGGGCTAGCAGCTTGTGACCTGGGGGGCAAATACAATCCAGTGGCCTGTTTCTACTATCGTTCAAGCCCACTGTCCCAATCCACCCCTTTAGTTAATTTTAAAATTGGCATTAATGTTGTGAAGTAAGGCAAGTGATGCCACTGAGTTTACAGTTGAAGTGGGACTACGCTACTGATACTACAGAGCTTACAATTAGGGTGACCACATTTCCCTTCTGCCATTCCGGGACGTGGTCACCCTAGTTGCCCCGTCATACCTTAAGTACCTGGTGGTCTAGCGGCGTGGAAAGTGCTCTGTGCCTCCTCCGGCACAGAGCTGAAGCTCCCGCGCGCTGTGCTCAGTAATGCAGAGCGCTGGGAGATGATGTCATCTCCCAGCGCTCTGTATTACTAGAGCACTTGCCTCCAGGTAAGCTGCATTGCCGCCCTGGATGTCAGCCTGCAAGCGGTGTGTCATATCATGGACGCCGCGAGCGGTGTCCATGATGTGACACACCACTTGCAGGCTGACATCCAGGGCGGCTTGGCTTCATTCCGGGACACTTCATTGTCCCGGTTGAAGGAGACCCGGGACACGGGACATAGCCCTGAAATAAGGGACAGTCCCGGACGTTCCGGGACCCGTGGTCACCCTACTTACAATGTAAGTAAACCTACACAAGTGAGATTTTGAGCTTACAATGGAAATGGGTTATGCTGCTAGTGTAGCTCCATTTCAGTGGTAAGCTCTTTGGTATCACTTGTGTAGCCCTATTTACAGTAGCATGCTGGAGTTTGAGTGAGGCAGTGGTCTGCTGGCCCAGACATTTGACAGGCCCAGGGGGCAATTGCCCCCCTGCCCCCCAGACCAGCCCTCCCCTGGATTTGCCCTTAACCTTTCAAGTGCCTTAACAATGCATTGCTCATCCCTATGGCACTCAAAGGGTAAAACTCACTGTTTGTCTTCTTGCCTAGCCAGACCACAGGCAAAGCAGTCAGAGCAGGGTGGTAGAAATGTTTTATAATGGTTTGACCTTTCGTAACACTGCTGTTAGCATAAGAGAAAGCAGCTGTTTGCACCTGTCCTTGTGGCAGAAGAGTGGTTTGGTGCAGTCTTTAAATATGTATTTGTTCCATTCAGAACAGGAAGTTTGTATTTAGTTATCATGCAAAAACAGAATTAAATATTCTTTTATACTTTATATCATGAAAACATAAACCAAGATAGTGTTCGATAACAGGAGTGTCCAATCCTGTACTCATGGGACCATATGCAGGCCAGGATATAGTGATCTCACCTCTTGAGCACAACTGTGTTAGTCCAAATTAATGAGCCACTGATTAGCACACCTGTGCTTAATCAGGGATATTGTTAAATCCTGGTCTGTATAAGGCTCTTGGGGACAGGTATGGGCATGTCTGTTTATAATATCATAAATAAAGGTCCAGTAAACTTTTATTATGAAAAAATATGCTACAGGGTTTTTCCTGCAAGGTTCAGCAATGGTGCTTCTGCTTTCACTGTTGGGGGACATTCCATTTGAATGTTATTAAAGCTCAAACACTAGTTTGTTTACTCAGAAGCGCCATTTACTGCCAAAATACAATTTATTTAATAATGAACTCTGTGGTTCCGTAGGAGGGCTGTGACTGATGACCAGCCCACGTGAGGATTATTGGTTTGGGTTTACTTTTAAAAGGTCGCCCATAAAACAACGCATGGTCAGGTGGAGTGTTAAACATGTTGCCATGATCAAAAGGGCGACATGAGAATCTCGCCCTGCATGAAAGAGCTAGATTCTCATGTCAAGTCCTGAAAGGTCGCTGCATACCCTCTTAGTAACCTGTTTCCCGCATACGTTGCTGAATCACGGTTACTTGTGAACCTTGCCTTCCCTAACCTCGGACAGCCATTGTGTGTCTTGACTCCAGTTTTTTTTTGGCCACTGGTGGTTGCATTAACATTGGGGCTGAACACACAGGTGTGAATGGTTGCCCCTTCCTGGTTCATAACTGCTGCCAGCTGCCATGAGACACACTAGGAATCTGCTAGCCTGTGACTGTAATTGTAAGCTGCCAGACACTATAATCGGGCCATCTCCATGAAAGGTAAGGATAATGGTAGTTGTAGTGCAATACTTTGAATTAAACTTCCAAGAATTGGAGGAAGAATTTCTATATTTCTTATGATGCTGCTTATTTGTGACCACACCTTCTGTATTCGTGGTGGACACTTAATATTGATTAATCTACCCTACTCTATGGATTGACTGCATCTGGGGCAGTGTGATTTCCCAGAGAATCTTTATAGCTGTGACCTACATAAGTGGGATTTCAGCCACTACTTTTGTGACTATTCACTCACAGGGTGTTTCGGTGGAGGTTAATTGTTAGATCTGATCTGCACAAGGGGTGCCTCTTTTCTCTCTCTTTTTGTTAATTTCTGATTTATTGGAGGGAGAAATGAGTAACGCAACTCCCAAAATCGCTTATGTGAAAGACGTTCCCTACTGCATGTTTACTGTGTTTCTCTGTAAAAGCAGTAAAGCTGCTGTATGCTAGATTTTCCTGCATTCGCATGAGATGACAATTGCTCATGAGAAAGACCCTAGACCTGTGCATTCTTTCAGAACGAATGCAAAATCTAAAGACAAATTGCATGCTTCCTGACATTTGGATTTAACCCTTTGAGCTCCAGAGGGGTACGCAACGCATAGTGGAGCAATGCGTTCTTTACCACTCTGGCACTCAGAGGGTTAAATAAGAACTGAATGGTAGGAAAATGCAATTCCAGAAATACAACCACCACATTCAACACTTTTGTTCCATTCCAATCTTTTGTTCATTCAATCATTCACTCATTGACACATTATTATACCTACCTTGATGTCAGAGGTCCAGTTGTATCCTTGACACCCTGGGCCTCCTACATCTTCTGTAAAAAAATAAAGTTAAAAAAAAAAAAAACTAAAATCACAGACACTACCACCCCTGCCACCTACAAAATAATAATAATAATAATAATAATAAAAAAAAACGTAATCCTGCTTGGGCCGTTGCATAAGCTAGGATGTGGAAGAATTGAAAAAGTTTTGGTTTTTATATGACCATTTCTGTTCAAATGATCCCCACACTCCTATTGGCTGGGATTGTGGGGTTACACAGGGCTTGGAACATGCCCTTCAGTAACTCCTCCTCCCACCCAATCAGCATCTAGTTGGAGGGGACATTGATAGGCATAATGTCACCCCTCCAACTAGTCAATCATTTTACCTAACCATTTGGACAAGTCTAAAAGACACCATAGCCCAGCGTTATACCTTTTATAATGGGCAACATCACTGTTTGGTGTCGCCATTGTCAAAGGGGCCTTAATTGACAAAATGCAGTTCAGTTTGTCTCTTGCTATGGAGCTTTTGAGATAGTTTATATATTTTACTCATTACCATTTGAATTGTTTTAAAGTGTTAGTAATGTCCAACAAAAAGTTTTTTTGCATTTAGAAGAGCTTAAAAAGCTGAGCTAAATGCAAAAAACCGTATCTCTCAAACCGCTATGGTTTAAGAGATACAGGCGTTTAAAGTTCGCTGTCTCCTACTGACAGCTGTAAAGCTGTCAGCAGGAGATCTGTGTCGGTCGACACGGAGGCACTTCAGAAGTGCCGGGATCTCATTATTTACAAGGAATCCCTTCATTGGAATGGTCTAAAACGTGTGCCTGGTTTTCAAGCACATGTTTTAGACCATTCCAATGAAGGGATTCCTTGTAAGTAAAGAGATCGCGGCACTTCTCAAGCGCCTCCGTGTCGACCGACACAGATCTCCTGCTGACAGCTTTACAGCTGTCAGTAGGAGACAGCGAACTTTAAACGCCTGTATCTCTTAAACCATAGCGGTTTGAGAGATACGGTTTTTTGCATTTAGCTCAGCTTTTTAAGCTCTTCTAAATGCAAAAAAACCTTTTTGTTGGACATTACTAACCCTTTAACTACGTATTCTACGTAGGTATGACCTCACTAATATCTAAGGCAGCAGTTCAGTGGCACATTTTTGTATCACAGGAAAAAGCTTGGGGTGCCCCTTGTTTGATTGCAACAAAAACGTATATATTTTGACTTTTAACCCTTTGAGTGCCGGGGAGTATGCAACAATTTGGTTCACAATGCATTACATACCCCTCTGGCACGCAAAGGTTTATAGTTAAGGACATTTTTATGCACAATGTGCATGTTTTTGCCATTCTGATTACGAGGCCTAAGAATAATTATCTAGTTATGTATTTTTTTTCCTTCTCAGCGCCTGAGAGTTAGTGCGTTGGATACGTCTCTGGCATTCAAAGGGTTACGTTCTTGCCAAACACCTATTAAATGTTAGGTGTGCCCTGAAAATTCCAAATTATGTGTTAGGCGTTCCTTGAGTGAAAAAAAAAGTTTGAGAAACACTGACCTAAGTGTAGAGTTCCCATTAACCCTTTGCGTGCCAGAGGGGTATGCAGCGCATTGCAGAGCAGTGCGATGAGTACTCCTTTGGCGCTCAAAGGGTTAAACTTGTTGGATTCTAGATATGTTTCCAGCACATTGCAGAGCAATGCATGGAGCTGTCTGCAGCATGCAAGTGATTATGGTTTCTTTCTGTCGAAGACAAGCTGCATTGTAACAATTGGCTGTCTCCTTTGGCTGTCAGAGTGCTGCAGAGGTATCATCTGCAATTTGATTGCTTGAATATCATTTTCATATTTGCAACTGACTTGCTTCCAGCAAATGATTTGCTGACTTGGCATTAACACAGAAAATGTAACCGAATGCATGTGCTAATTTATATCTGGTAATATTCAGATTGTATGATATGAAAGAATTTTTAGACTATGATAAATCGTTGCAGCATAAACATTTCTTTCCTTCTGGGATCTACTCTGCTGGAATAACAATAGGTTAGAACTGCTGGCACAGGCAGTCCTGCTTCTCTGACACAATGCCAAGGATCGGCGAAGTCGAAAGCCACAGATCAGATGTGGTTTCATTTCCATATCTTGCATTCTCCATGCTATTGGTAACCTCAAAGCTGGGAATGACACTAAATCTGTTTTTTAAGGTGAATGGTGCTTTCATATTTTCTGTTGCTCAGAAAGGAAGGTCAGGCATGAGCTATGTTTTTTGAAGGTGTTGGCTTTACAAGGCCGTATGGACAAAGCAAGAGGAGCAAATCTGGGCAAATCAACCTCCCCATAGGAGAAAAATCAAATTTGCCTTTGTTTTAAATTGATATTTTGGCCCTATGAAAGCTGAAGTGCACTAGAGGTTTTTCTAGTATTCAAGGGGTTAAAAGCCCCTTTTAAAGGAGCAGTAAACTTTTTTATGAAGAACATATGTTGTGAGTTGAGTAAAACAAGGTACTCCTACTGCTGAGAGATGCATATTTCCAGAGTCATTACAGTTTAAACTTGTTTTTTTAAAAAAACTAACAGTGCCTACGAGCGGCCAGAGTTAAATTATTTGGTTGCATTCTGTGATAGAGATGAGCACTGACAAAAAGTTCTCTATGGAATGTGATAGAAACTGCTGAGTCATGCTGTCAGAACTTTCAGGAAGTAATCACACTGTAATTTACTTCCTGATTATTTGAACATTTTAATAAAACAACTAGGGAGGTCCTGAAAACCCACATTATATGGAGGGCCCGAGGACAGGTTTGACTACTATTTGTCACAAAAAATACACAAATCCTATTGACTTAAATATGCCGTTTAACCCCTTGAATGCTACAGAGGTCTCCAATGCCTAAACAATGATTTCCAGGTAAAATAAGAAGTCTGTTTACCAGCAAGAAAAGCCATATAACATCTAGGTTTTCATAAAGAAAAGGTTATTGCTCCATTAAATCAATGGGAATCTTTATTTGTCCCAAATGGTTGTGGTGGTTTGTTCTAGAATTTCCCAAGATCCTCATAGTACATCAACCTTAACTCTTTGAGTGCAAGAGGAGTATGCAACGCATTGCTCTGTAATTTGTTGCATACCCATCTGGCACTTAAAGGGTTAATCTTGCAAACAGACTTAAAGGGATAGTAATACCTAAAATGTAAAAAAAAATATGTTGTAGGGTTTATCCCCCTGAGTAAAACAAGAGTACTCCCACTGCTGAAAGATGTTTCATTCAAAAGTTATTAATTTTCAAAGTTGAATTTTTTAGGTGCAATATCACAGTGGCCTGAAATTGTAGAGTGGCGCTGTTGCTACACGATCCTATGGACAGCTCTGGTCTCAGGACCATAAATCTCCATAGGATGGTGTAGCAACAGCGCCACTCTACAATTTCAGGCCACTGTGATATTGCACCTAAAAAATTCAACTTTGAAAATTAATAACTTTTGAATGAAACATCTTTCAGCAGTGGGAGTACTCTTGTTTTACTCAGGGGGATAAACCCTACAACATATTTTTTTTTACATTTTAGGTATTACTATCCCTTTAATTTTTCTTATTTTACCTGGAAATCGTTATTTAGACATTGGGCACCTCAGTAGCATTCAAGGGGTTAAATGGCACATTTAAGTCAATAGGAATTATGTATTTTGTTTGTCCCCTGTGGCAAATAGTGGTCAAACTATAATGCAGGTTTCCCGGACCTCCCCACATTGATACAGGTGAATCAATTAGTGGATCAGTCATTTGGAAGGATCTGATCGTGTTTAATTGATTAGATCAATGATTCTCAACCTGGGTGCTGTGGCACTTAGGTGTGCGATGGTTATCCACTTTGGGTGCCCTTGTTTCCTCTAAAGACTGTGACAAAAAATGTGTCTGAGTTTCAAATGTATATTTATGGAAATGTGTATGTGCAATGTTTGGTTTTGTTATTCTGATTATGAGACCTAATATTAACCCGTTAATGACCATGCACGTGCCAGGACCATCACAGTGATGGTCCTGGTACATCATGAGTTAAATTATCATAGTGAGCCTCATGGTTCACTGTGATCATGCCCGGAGGCTGAAACTGACTGCTCCAAGTCCTGAGCAGTCAGTTTCAGCCTTTCCCTCAGAGTGCTGGTGCATGTGATCAAACCTGGGAATTTTCTCTTCTGGAGTCTCCAGAGGGGACTCCTGTGGTGCTGCTGGGGGATATAGATGATGCCATTAATGTAAAAATGGATGGAGTTTACTTGTGAGTGGGGCTTAATGGATAAATCACAAAAGTGGGAGGAAAATAGGAGGAACTGGGTGAGGAAGGAGGAGAAGTGGGTGGTAAATGGGAGGAACAGGGTGGGAAGGGGCAGAAGTGGACAGAGTTTCATAAGAAATTCCCCACCACCAGAGAACCAGCATCTGTCCCTGAAGACCTGGTAATTCACTGCAAAAACTGGTGTCTCCAGGACAGACCCGGAGAGTTCCCAGGTATGCGTGTGATCGTTCACATGTGCCGAGTCTTCAAATAAAACGGTTCTGGTCCTCTGGTATACAAAACCACACTGGGTTAGATCCTGAAAAATTGTACTGAGGGGGCTGAGTACCAGTTTGAACACTTCTACCTTATGGTACTGTTGGTTTACTCCATAATTACACCACGGAGATGTGATAAACAATAGATAACTTCAGAGGCACTGCTGATCCGGAGCGGGGAGCTCCAAACGGCCCACCACCCCCCAGGGCAGCAGGCAAGGCCGCTGGCTGGCACTTTGGCCCTTGTACACGGGCCTTCAATAGTAGTGTTATTCTATGGAACCAATGCACTAAAATTTCTCAAGTAGGTTACATCTTAGTCCATAGGCTCCATAAAATAACATAGGAACTGGAGAAGTTATCTCCACTTTATCACCTCTTTATGTAGATTTGGAGTCAGAGGCAATCAACTAGGAACGAGTCTGCAATACAAATTTGCAGGCTGTATAGGAATGGTATCCTACACAGGGTGCAGTCTCTTTTAACCCACTAGTGCCTTTAACACGAAATGCCAGGCAATTCCCCTCTAAACAAGAGAATCAGCCAACCTCAGACGTATGTTTTGGCCTTGTTGGGCCTTGTCAGTGAGGTGAAGCTGATATCTCTAAGCCATGTGAGCAAGGGGTCCAATGCTGGATTTCCCTATTACCCTTGGGGTGACTAATCCCAAGGATAATTTGCATATGTAGTTTGAGAGTCAGAGACACTCAACTAGGAACGAGCCTGCAATACAAATTTGCAGACTCTATAGGAATGTATCCTACCCTGGATACAGTTTCTTTTAGCCCACTAGTGCCTTTCACAGAGAGGAAATATCATAAAGCATATTATATTGGCCCTGCCATTACAGCAGTCCAACCACGAAATGCCAGGCAATTCCTCTCTGAACAAAAGAAACATCCAACCCCAGATGTATGTTTCTTCCTTGATGGGCCTTGTCAGTAATGTGAAGCAGATCTCTCTAAACACTGTGAGCAAGGGGTCCAATGCTGGATTCCCCTATTACCCTTTGGGTGACTAATCTGGAAGATAATTTGCATATGTAGATTGGGAGTCAGAGGCGCTCAACTAGGAACAGTAGGCCCGGACCTGCTTGAACTATACGAGGAGATGGTGGCGGAGGGCAGAATGCCTCCAACGTTAAGGGAGGGGATGATCACAATCTTGTATAAACAGAAGGGAGAGAGATGCGACCTTAAAAATTGGTGGCCCATCTCTCTCCTGTATATGGACTACAAGATTCTCTCCAAGGAACTAGCCAACAGGCTAAAGAGGGTCATTGGTCAGATTGTTCACCCAGACCAAACCTGCGGCAGAATAGCAGATAGCCTTGCCTTAATCAGAAACACGGTCCACTATATCAGAGACCGCCGTATAAAGGTGGCCCTGGTCAGCCTTGATCAGGAGAAGGCCTTTGACCGTGTCTCTCATGAATTCATGGGCAGGGCATGGCACAGATTTGTGCTGGGAGAAATGTTCTGTTCGTATGTTAACCTAATGTACCTTGACATTTTCAGTACGGTGCTGGTGAACTGCTGGAAGAATGAACCCTTTCCAGTGCTTTCTGGGGTCAGACAAGGTTGCCCTCTCTCACCTCTCCTTTTGTCTGTTGTATAGAGCTCTTCGCTGAATGCATCAGACGGAATCCAGAGATCAGGGGGATCACTACACCAATAAGTGGCAGACAAGAGGCAAACTGTTCGCTGTACATGGACAATGTAATCATCTTCTGCGCTGACCAGCAATCAGTGAAAGAGCTCGTCCTAGACATGCGAGGACTTTGGCAAAGCTTCGGGTGCAAAGGTCAACTGCGGGAAGTCAGAGACCATGCTCTTCGGGGAGTGGCACCTGTCTTCTGACCCCTTCCCCTTCCCCATCAGGTCAGGCCTCATCAAAATCCTGGGGGTCTGGTTCAGTGGAAAAGGCACAGCCCTGAAGTGTTGGGATGAAAGACTAGCAAAAGTCAGACAGAAATTTGGACTATGGAGCCTCAGGGACCTCACCATAGAGGGAAAAATACTGGTGCGGCAGAATGAGATCCTTCCAGTTCTGCAGTATATGGCCCAAGCTTGGCCACCCTTGGCAACAATTTGCAGAGCCATCACAAGGGCAGTGTTTCACTTCATCTGGGGCTCCAAAATGGACAGAGTGAAGCGTGCAGTTATGTACAAGGAGCCCCACAAAGGAGGAAAGGGGGTGCCAGACATCCCCACCATGTTGCGGGCCTACTTTGTGTGCAACTGTGTGCGGAGGACTTTAAGAGAGAGCAACCAGGGATCTGCCGTTAATGCCATGTCCCGTTTCTTCCTGCTTCCTCTCTGAATGGCACTGGGTTGGGACAGGTGGGACAGCTCCATCCCTTACAACTGAACTAGCCCCTGGTTCTACCAGGATGTTGGTAGATTTGTGAGGGAGAACCAACTGGAGGGTGTTAAACCAGAACTGTGGACCCCAAAGGTCATATATAAGGTCATCAGAGCAAAAGACATTATAGAGACAATTGCAGGACTCCCAGCTGCCACTTCCAAGATGGTATGGCAGAACGTGTCATCAGGGAGACTCATCAACAGACACAAGGACACTGCATGGATGGCCATTCAGGGGGGGTCTGTCTCTCAGGTCATTAATGCATGCAAGGAACCTATGCAGGTATAGACACTGCCCTAGAGGATGCATGGCAGAAGAAACTGCCCTGCATGTTTTTTGGCAGTGCCCCTTTGCCCAAGCTCTATTGGATGACCTGGAAAAGGAACTCAAAGACTCTGTTCCAAAGAGACACTTGTCGTACCACTCGGTACTGTATGGACTATTTGCAGGGACACATTCGTATGGTGCTATCCAGGAAGCCTGGTGCATCATGTGCTGTGTCAAAGATGCCCTGTGGTTTGCAAGGAATCGTCTGGTGCTGAGGAGAGAACAGGTGACAACACAGGACTGTCGCAGACTGATCCACAGCCTGCTAAGAGACTATAACATCATGGACAGCCCTGAAGAGGAGGGCTAGAATCCCCTCCAATGGCCCAATACCACTGTCACCTACCCTCGGCCCCCTGACCCACCCTGACCCATGCCCCATATCCCCCCCCACACACCCAATCACCCAGGCGAATGCCCACAGAGACTTTAATATAGTGAAATAAAGTACAAGTATTGAGTTCGATAAAGTAATGATACAATAAAGTTTAAATGTACCTGTGTGCTGCCAAAGTGCACTGCATTGCAGGTACTAAGAATGTTACTGTTTTAAATGTATGAATGCACTCTGTATTGGAAAGCATCACTGTACAAAGAAATGTTGTATTGTATTTTCCATGTCAAAATAAAGATTATTAAAAAAAAAAAAAGTATGTCTGGGATTGGCTGCTTCTCTTGTTCAGAAAGGAATTGCCTGGCATTTTGTGGTTGGACTGCTGTTGGGGCAGGACCAATATGATATGTTTTAGAATATTTCCTCTTTGTGAAAAGCACTAGTGGGCTGAAAGAGACTGCACCCTGGGCAGGACACCATTCCTAAACAGCCTGAAAATTTGTATTGTAGGCTCGTTCCTAGTTGAGCATCTCTGACTTCCACTTTATGTATCCCCTCTTTTTGACACCATAGGGCATCTCTCCCCAGCACATTAGTCTCTAAGTGAGCTGTGGGCTTTATTTATCCAGTTAAATAGGTGCAATTCTGGAGCAAACCAACTGCATCGTAGTGTTGAAATTGATATTGCACATCTTTCCATTAATTTAAATGGAGCCTTTAACCATCTGAATGCTAGAGAGGCCTCTACTGCATTGCTTTGCAATATCTTGGAGACCTCTCTAAAATACAAGTAGTTAAATGTTCCATTTATGTCAAAAGGAAATATGGGAACTTGTATTTGTTTCACTGGGCAAAAAAAGGACTCATAGGGAACAAATAGCATCCTCATTGATTTAAATCAGGTTTATAGCCCCTTGAATGTGAGAGAGATCTCCAACACATCACTTTGCAATGTGTTGAAGACCTATTTGCATTCAAACGGTTAAAATCCCCATTTAAATCAATGGGACTTTTTATTTGTCCTCAGTGGTGTGGCTGGTTTGCTTCAGAGAAACATCATGTTTAGCCCTTTGTGTGCCAGAGTGAGATGCAATGCATTACATTGTATACCACTTTAACACTCAAAGGTTTAATCTGTCAGACTAATTTCTTCTTATCTTACCTGGAAATCATTGTTTATACTTGGATACAGCAAATTCTATGCGGTAAGGGGATTTACATTGCAAGGGTGTCAATTAACATGCCATTTCAGGATCTGTACCATATAATTTCTTTCTTTCTTACTGAAACAGTATTTGGTATGAGAACTTGTTTAATTGTATTTAAATCTTTGAGTGCCAGTGGGGATGGAGGCTTCTGTCTGTAAGCTGGAGAGCTCTCACTGGCTAGATATTGATCTCTGCCAATGAGACCGCTCCAGCTTACCGATAGAAGCCTCCATCATTGGAGGAGGCTGGCTAGAGGGACGGGAGCAGAGGCAGAATGATAGACTGCGGGTAAAGAGCTGTACCCGCAGTCTATCCGGAAGTAGGGCTCAAGGCACTCTTTAAACATTATTTTTTGGCAAAATAAAGATTTAAAATCTGGAAATAATAAAGACATTGTGATATTCGCTATATAAGCTATCATTTAAGCCAAACTTGTACAGGGGTGATAGATCCCCATTAAGTAGGCTCATGCACTCTGCCTGCTTCAGTTAACCTTTTGAGTGCAAGAGGGATGTGCACTGCATTGCTTGTACCCCTCTGGCACTCAGAAGGTTAAATCTTTGAGTGCCAGAGAGGTATCCTACACATTGCAATGCACTGACCTTACCATTAGTCCTTTGGCACTCAGGTGGTTAAATCCAGACTGTACCAATGCTCTTATTTATTTATTCTCTACAAAGAACTTGTTTAGTCCTATATTTCTTGAAGGTCGTCAATTAAACCTATAACCCTTTGAGTGCCAGAAGGGTATGCAGAGCATTGCTTTGCAATGCGCTGCATACCCCTCTGGCACTCAAGGGGTTAAGGAACAGAAGGCTGCACAATACATTGCGAAGCAATGCTTTGTACACAACTCTTGTTCTTAAAGGGCTAACATGCCACTTCAAAATTAGTGATGTATGATATTTTTTAACATTAATGTGACGTTTACAATTTTTCTTAACATTAAACTTTAACATTGCACTTCCCTATAGCATTACATTGTTACATTCAAGTATTTCTAGGAGTATTATCTGTGCCAGGCAAATCTGGGTGGGGTTATGTAAGTAGTGGGTGAGTCTGGCCACTGGACAGACTATGGGCACCTACATTGCCTTGTCTATGAGAGCATCCTATATGATAATTCACTAGGATGTTTGTCAGAAGCCGTCATGTGCAGTAGAGACTGCCTGAACACACAGAATTCTGGGAGGTGTAGGAGTGCTGGGAGCACAGAATGCTGGGAGTTCTGTGCTGGGAGCATTCTGTGCTTTCGGGCAGTCTCTACAATGCATGACTGTGTCGGCAGGATGCAGAGCAGGACCGGCCTCTTAACCCTTTGCAATGCATTGAGTACCCCTCTGGTATTCAAAGGGTTAACATCACCCGGACCTTGGCCAGCGTACATGGGCTTTTACACTAGTCATATATAAATCCAGAGTATGAACGCGGTACCAAAATTATTCGACTTTCTACAGAAAAAATAGATAAACTCACAAACTGCTAAAAAAGTGCAATACTTAAAAAATACAATGACATAGCAATACTCTCATACATCTCCCCCATCAGTGGTTTAGTTTACTTCTCTGATCCCTCCCTATTTTTATGTTTACCCCATTGGATGCCGAGGTATCCATCGTATTGCTTCATGATGCGTTGGATACCTTTCTAGCATACAAGGGGTTAATTTTGTGTTGGATGTGCACCTGTAAAGCAAGTGTTAAGACTAACAAAACAGCTCTATAAATAACACATGCTCTCTTCTTTATAGATAAATGGGGAGAATACGTAGTTTGTACATTTCACCTGAATGCTTTAAATGAAAGAATATTCTTCTCGCGACCAGCACCAAATAGTTGAACAGATAGTCATGACTTGGGATGAATAGACAAATCTTTGTACTTTGGTTTGTTATTTGTATACAGGAGCTGTGTCTCAACCTGCACTTGCAGCCACACAACAAACTCTGTATGCTGGAACAAAGCGGTAACAAAGAAACACCTCCAGCTGATCTTCTGGGAGTCTAGACCAGTGGTTCTCAAAGGCTTTTTCGTGGCGGCCACAACAGTGTTCTGGTGGCCACACTATGATATTGCATGCACAAATGGTACATCTATCTTTGCTTTACAGTAATTTACATTGCTTTCATGTAACACTATATTGTGGATTCAGTGATGCAATGTGTTGGAATGCTCTGACTTCACCAGTACTGTATGAGGATGCTTACCTAATAAATATAATGTGCCTCTGCATTTAGTATGGCTGTTTTTAATCTATGTTGATGTTGAGTAGGGTGACCACATTTTCATTCTGCGATTCCGGGACATGTGGTCACCCTAGTTCCGAGGCTGAGGCTCCCGCCGGCGCTGACCATCTTTCTGAGGCTGACATAGTAAGAGTTCCCAGTGGGAACTCGTACTCTGTGTCAGCCACAGAAAGATGGTCAGCGCCGGCGGGAGCCTCGGCCTCAGGTCTCTCTTGCAGTGCCAGCATACCTGCTCTACCCCAGCTGTCTCGCACGTACCAGTCCAGTGAGCCAATGAAATGTATGTGCTATATGATTTTCATGGCTGGCTCAGCCAGCCAATCAGCACCAGATAGCAAATACATTTCATTGGCTGGATGGACTGGTGCATGTTTCTCAATTCCGGGACTCTTTGTTGTCCCAGTGGGGGGTGACCCAGGATGCGGGACACAGACCCCCGATAAGGGACAGTCCCGGGCATTCCGGGACATGTGGTCACCCTAATGCTGATCAAGCGTTGCAGTGTGAGGGAAACCGCGTTATGAAACCTAATTTATCTGTGATTGATAGAGTTCTCTGCTTGATCTAACCCGTTTTAAGGATGTTTCCCAAATAAAAGCAGAGCCAGATTAAAACTCCATAGGGCCCTAGGCAGGCTCCCAAATTAGGGCCCCTCCCTATCTTGTTCTTGTGGTTAAAGGTACTACTACTAACCCAATATGAAACAAATTGAGTGTTTTAATCCCATGGATGCCAGAGAGGTCCCCAAAGCATTGTAAAGAAATGCACTAGGCATCTCCCTGGCATCCAAGGGGGTTATATATATTAAAATAAAATGGATAGCTTACAATTGAAATGGTGCTATACAAGTAATAACATAGAGCTTGCAATTGAAGCAGGGCTACACAAATTATTCCACAGAGCTTATAATTGAAATTGGACTAAAATTTATACCACAGAGCTTGCAATCAAAATGGGGCTGCACAAGTGATACTACAAAGCTTACAGAGAAAATGGGGCTGCAATAGTGATATCAAAGACCGTACAAGTGAAATGGTGCTATGTAAGTGCCCACTGTCTGCCTGGGTCCACTGGTAGTCACAGCTCCCACAAACATTATCTAACAGCCCCACAGTCGCACACACACTTAGCATGGATTAGCCTCTACATTTTAACACCCCATACAGCCATTTATTGTTATATTATTTATCTTTTAATCATACTTCCTTCTCAACTATTTAGTCCTTACACCTTAGTTCAGTACTCACAACTCCAGTGTTATGTTAGCACACGTTACGAGCAGCAACTCCTCTAAGTAGTGCCCTAATGAGCTTCTGATGCCCCCCGATTCCCACGCCCATTATGACATTGATGGCAGGAGATTAAAGTAACCCTTAAAGGGATAGTAATACTTCAAAATTACTATCCCTTAAATTGAAGCCCTTGAAAAACTGAATTAAATGCCACCAGCGGCATCTCTCAAACCTTTATGGTTTGCGAGATAGCTGCTTTTAAACTTCGCTCCCCCCTGCCTCTCCGCTGACATCAGCGGTTTTGCTGCAGCAGGGAAATCTGGTCCCGGGACCGGCGGAGGCTCTTTAGCACAGCCGAGATCTTGTTATGGAAAACAAGATTCTTCACTAAAACGGTCTTCTACTTGTGCTTGGTTATCAAGCACATGTAGAAGACCGTTTTAGTGAAGGATTGTTTCTTCTATAACGAGATCTGGCTCTTCTGAAGAGCCTCTGCTTGATTCAAAGAAAGGATTTCCCTGCTGCATCAAAACCGCTCACGTCAGCGGAGAGGCAGGAGGGGAGTGAAGTTTAAAAGCGGCTATCTCGCAAACCATAAATGTTTGAGAGATGCCGCTGGTGGCATTTAATTCAGTTTTTCAAGGGCTTCAAGATAAGGGATAGTAATTTTGAAGTATTATTATCTCTTTAACATACTGATGTCTATAGTTCTACTGCTCTGGGGTTGGGCTGACTGAACGTGTCATTTTTGCACTGGCTGGATTTGACAACTTCCACCTTTGCTTCACCAAGACCACATCACATGTGTAAGTGAGGTTATCAGAGAGTGACAAGAGGGCAAATACTGCTGACCCTCCCACCAGACAGAAATTAGAGATGACAGAGTTTGGGAGGTATGTGATTCTTTTTCTGCCTGTGAAGTCAGTGTAGGACCCTAAGGGCACCTCAGACCGTTTATGCTGACCCGGAGTAAGTGAACAGTTATGTTTTGCAGAAACCTGGAAAGCCACATTATCACTCAAATGATCCTTTCTGATTACATTTATAAGTAAAGTTATGTACTGTTGGTAATGGTAGGGGGAAGGGAGACGAGCTCTTTCACTGTGATGGACACAATTGCTGTGATTGGCATGCCTCCAGCCAATTACAGCAGTGGTCAACCGAGACAAACCACAGAGACATAGGCTTTGCTCATCACTGACTGTGGGGATATACCACCCCTAAAAGAAATATACGATTAGTTTCATGACTGGAGGATCCTGGAGATAGCACTATTTTAATGCCAATAGTGCACTGGCTGGCAACCTGAGGCTTTCCAGGTGTTCAGGACTACAGTTCCTATCATCCCCAGCCAGCTAGCGGCTGGCTATAAATGGTGGGATTTGTAGCCCTGAACAGCTGGAGGGGCACAGGCTGTCCACTGCCCAGTTCTGTGCTGCTGCTGCTGTACCTGTTACCCCATTCCCTGGCCTGCTGTACCTTGGTGGAAATTAAAAGAATAGCATATCCTGCTGATTCTGCTATACCCAGCCTTGCAGCAGCAGCAGGTGAAAACACTGGACAACTTTACTGGTCTGTATGCTCCAGTGGCAGATTTTGCTTAATCCAGCAAAATCGGCCAATTGAACAGATTGAGAGCAGACTACAGTACACATCACAATGCATATTTGGATCCAGGCTGTCCTAATATGATGTATAAAATAAATTTAAACCTCACATTTTGCCAGAGATACAACAAAGTTCTATGATTGGACAAAGCTCTGAGTTGCGTGCGGCTGCTTGGCGCGACTACTCCCAAAATAGATATGTGCCCTAGGCCAGCGCCTACCTCACCTATAGGTGGCGCCGGTCCTGCTTGGCTGGCTAGGGCAACGTCAGGCGGGAAGCCCCAGCCAGTCCGAATTTTACTGACTGGCAGAGGCTTCCCACCTGACGTTGACTCAGCCAGTCAGAATTGTACTTTTTTTTTTTAAATGGCAGCAATCATGTCCATGTGGGGCTGCGGCCACCATTTATGAATTTCTCATGGTGGCCGCAAAAGAATGCGCTGGTGGCCGCATGCGGCCATGGTGGCCGCACTTGAGAACTGCTGGTCTAGACTTTGGGTTAATGTTAAATTCACACTGACAATTTGTCATGGTTCCCAGAAAAGTTCATGAGTCAGTACGGTATAGTTAAATGCAATTTATTGATAGTAGTAGGTAGGCAAATATATACAGTAGTAACAAGCAGAGGGTTACAAGCCAGGGAGCACAGTTATATAGGCTGCCAGTCTTGACCACAATGCTAGAGACTAGGCCTCAGCCACTGGTAGTCTCTACCAGAACCAGGAACAGAACAGGAGCAGGAACTGGGTCAGGAACAGGAACACAGGATCTTGATCTGAAGTGGAAGATGTACTGAAGCACACCTGCCTTCAGTAAGTAGAGGACTCTGACTCAGCTTGCAGTCAGAGAGGAAGTTCGATAGCTGACTGAATCCTGCAGTCAGTATCAGAGCTGGTCTACCAAAGCCCTAGGTCCGCACTAGGTTGGATGTCTGCTAGGTAAAGGCTCAAATGTAAGAGTAGTCAGACAGAGCCAAAAGTCAGCACCAGAGGGGGTAGTTAGACAATCCAGGTCATGCACAGTTCAGGTAGTCAGACAGAGCCACAGGTCTGCACCAGGTTGGATGTCCACTAATAGGAATACACAAAAGAATAGTCAGACAGAGCCACAGGTCAGCACCAGGTTGGATGGAAGACTAGCCAGGTCATACACAGAGAACAAGGTAAGAGAACTGCTAAGCACAACAACGCAAGGGCAACTGAATCAGGACTCAGTCTGCCTTTTTAAACCCCTCCACAGGATGTAGGTAGGAGGAGCAGCTAAGAGGGAGGAAGTAGGTAGGAGGAGACTACAGGAAGCAAACACATAAAACAGAGGCCTGCTGCATGCTTGAAGCCTCGCGCCTGTAGAAGACGCTGAAACTAAGGAAGGCTGTAACACAATTTGCAATTCTAAAGTTCCCTATCTTTGTAGTAAGTGGGGATAACTGGCACTACCTGTATGTATGTATGTGTAATTATTTATATAGTCCCATACATGTACACAGCACTTAACAGAAGATGAAATAATGCAATACAAAAATACAGAACTCGGTTAAGAGCATTAAGCTAAAGTGCGATCATTGCATTATTTGTGGGGTGAAAGTGCAGCAAGGGAATCATACACTGGGAAAGGGACACTGCCCCAAGGAGCTTCCAGTCTAATTAGAATTCATGACGACATACAGAGACAGTAGGAGGATGATTATAAGTGCAAGTACATGGTGTGGGGAAGGAAGAGCAGAAGGGTTCTGAGGTGACTATCGGTGTGCAAGAGGAGGAGATTGTTATTGAGATGCTTCCATGAGCAGGGGAGTTTTGAGGAGGTGCTTGAAAGTTATGAGTGTGGATGACTGTCGAATGGTGATAGGGAGGGCATTCCAAAGTCGAGGGGCAGCCAGTGAAAAGATTGTAGCCAAGAGATGGCTCGAGTTTTGTAGGGAGAGGACAGGAAGAACCCTTAAGAAGACCGTAGGGGATGGGAGGGGGTGTAGCGAGAGATAAGAGAAGAAATGTAAGAGGGTGCTGAAGAACAGAGAGTCTTACAGGAGAGGAGGAGAATCTTGTAAGAAATACAATACTTTATAGGTAGCCAGTTGAGGGATTTCAGGAGGAGATGAGAGGGAAGGTATCTGGGAGCAAATGTGGTGATTCTTGCGGCTGAATTGACAGATTGAAATGGAGAAAGATGAGAAGCAGGAAGACCAGAGAGTAGAATGTTGTAGTAGTCAAGTCTAGAGAGAATGAGTGCCTGAGATAGAGCTTTTGCGGTTGACATGCAGTGGAAAGGACGTATTTTGCCAATATTTTTCAGGAAGAAACAACATGCTCTGGTGACAGCTTGGATAGGGTGGAAGAAAGTTAATTTAGAATCAAGTATGATCCCAAGACATCATGCTTTGGATACTGAGTGTATGACAGAGTTGTCTATTGTGATGGAGAAGGGGGTTAGTGGATGGGTTTTAGGAGGGAACACAACCAGCTTTGTCTGAGCCATATTCCTGTTGATTACACAGTTAGGGCTGTATTCAGATTGCTAAAAAACATTAAATTCTGGAATAAACCAGCTGCACCATAGGGGAGAAATGGTTTAAATGGGACTTTTAATTCCTTGAATGCTAGAGACATCGCCAGCGGATTCATTCACAATATATTGGAAGCTTCACTAGCATTTAATGGGGTAAATACTTTAATTAACCCTTTAACACCTTAAGGACAGCACTCCTTACAGGGGTGGGGTGCATTGGAGGGCCAGCACACTTTTTTTTGGGCCAGTAGGCTGGTGAGTACAGTACGAAGTGTGGGCACACTGTGACTTCAAAATTCCATGACTTGCAAGGGCCACCATCGGTCCTTATTGCCTTAAGGACCACGTGACGTGCTATGACTGTCGTGAGTTTTTTGCCTTAAGGAGGGTGACGGTCATAGCTTGTATGTGAAAATGGGGTCTGAAACTGACCTCTCTGAGACTGGAGCAGTCTCTCTCAGACCCCAATGTGGTGCACTGGAAAGGATCAAAGTGGTCTTTAAGGGAACGTAACTTCCCTGGACCACTGGTCCTTAAGGAGTTAAGGCACAGACACCGATGATGGTCTTGGCACGTCATTGGTCATTAAGGGGTTAAAGGTCAGAGGGGTGAGTAACATTCACCCTCTTGTCTTTAAAGGGTTAAATCAATTAGTATTTAAGGAATGTATATGTTAGCTTATTGACTACATCTAGTAGTCTATTTACAGGTGTACTACAAACAAGATAGGAGGAAGGGTCCATATTGCTCCCGCTCTTCTCCTTCCCTTACATCACTGATGTAGTGTGAGTGTATACTGAGCATTCTTATACACAGCCATTTATTTATTCATTTTGTTGGTATTTCTTGCTTAGTAAAACAAGTGCTTTCCCATTGTTGGAAGATGCTTAAAGTCAACCTTAAGACAAGGTTAGTTAAAATATGTCTATATGTTGTACTAATCATTTTTGTGTAAAATTGTTTTTGAGAATGTCACATTTGAGTTTTGATGGCATAGTGCCGCACTTTATGTTGATTTCTTGAACCGTATGCATAATTCCTTGCACAAAGTAGTTCTGTTTATGGCCAAAAGAATCTCTTGCTGTACTATTAGAAATGTCCCCAGGCTGTGGACTCCACCTAGATTAATTTATAGCACACTGTGTGGTAGTATTAGCCCAGCACAGAGACTAATTAGCATAAAAGTCACACAAATAAAAGTTGATTTCTCATAAACGCTTTACATTACAAACAAAGAGGTAGTACAATAATAATCTTTAAAGATAACTAAACTTATCTTAAAGTTATAGATTCACTTTAGTTCAAAAGCTATTTTTACAATTTAAACTTATTTTTATCTTACTTTAATCAAAATGCAGTTTTGTGAAAATGTCACTAGGTGGAGCAGTCACTGTCTAATGCAGGTGTGGGCAATGTGAGGCCCTACAACTGATGCCAAACTAAGAGTCCTATCATCTGTTGCCAATTGCTTACTGTAGGAGGATGGGTGTTGTATTCTGACAGCAGCTAGAGGGTCTCGCCTTGCCTGCTTCTGGTCTAGAGAGAGCTCTTATCATGAATCAAAATATTGCCACAGACAACAATATCAACAGCTCCACCTGGTGGTCATTATTTTTTTTAAATTTCATTAACTTTTGAATGATTATTATGCCTGCAACGGGATGATTCCTGTTTTACAAAGCAGGAAAATCCCTACAATATATGTTTTTTTCCTTAAAAATTGTTTACTCTTCCTTTAATTGTGTAACAGTAATACAGCTGTATACCAATGCCTGCAAATATTTTAAAACTTTGAAGAAGCAAATGACCTTGTGGTATAATTTAAAATGCATTTTTTGCAGGTTCTTTCTGTTATACATTTATCCTCTGAAAGATGATTAGCTTAAACGGATGATCCTCGCTCTTTGATATTAAATGCATTATGCCGCTACGTTTAGAAGCTACAACGAAAATCTGTTCTGTATGTAAAGCAGCGCTATCAAAGAGCCTTGGCACGTCTGCCAGTTGGGAATTCCATTTCCTTAATAATTAGCAGCATCTCGAAAAACTGCATGTCACTGTGGATTTGAACCAGGCAAAAAAAACACTCAGCCTTCAATCCAGTCTGCAGCTAACAATGTTAACCCTTTGAGTGTCCGAGGCGCGCACCCCTCTGGCACCCAAAGAGTTAATGTATGCGCGTGTGCCTCTTTAGGTCAGAAAAAACAGCCAGGATCATTTCTGACCGCACTGCGCCATCCTGGAGATATTGTTCAGGGAGTTTAGATGATTGTGTTGCAATTTCGTTCATGCTCATCAAGTTGTCAAGGTGATAAGAAGAAAATATATTGGATTCAGTGTGCAGTCCATTGGCTTAGTGGAACAGCTTTAATATAATGTAAACTCTTGGATGTTAGAAAGGTCTCCATCGCATTGCAAAGCAAGTATCTTGTTTTACTAAGGAATTAATAAAAAGCCTGTGACTTCGCTGTGTATACAGAAAACAGCCCCTATCAGCTGATCATGGGGCCAGAAAACCGACACCCCCCATGCTTGAACCCAATGCTTTTAACCTCTTGAATGCTAAAGAGGTCTCCATACATCTGCTGACTTACTGGGTAACATGATCTATAGCAGTGTTTCTCAGCTCCTGTCCTCAGAACCCACTAACAGGCCAGGATTTGATGATTTCCTTCTTAGAGCACAGGTGAGTTAATCAGTGTGAATGAGCCTCTGATCACCACACCTGTGTTCTAGCAGAGAAATCCCTAAGTCCTGGCCTGTTAGTGGGTCCTGAGGACAGGAGTTGAGAACCCCTGGTCTATAGGCATTTTTAACTAAGCTTTCAAATATCATTCACAATGAAAGTTCACTTTAAAATTATATGACACCCATTGTGTTTTAGGTGTTTTCGGTGTCAATTGACTTGGCTGTTGCAAGCTTTGGACTACCTTCTGGCATGCAAGGGGTTAATCAGATTTTTGTTTTGTTTTTTGGTTTTCTTACTTTTTTGTAAACATGATTTTTTATTTCACTTGTGCAGGATGAAAACTGTATCTCAGACTTTTATAATATTTGTCAGATGAACATAAATTGACGGTAATACTTGTGAAACAATGAAGACATTGAGTGCATGAGGGGTACGCAATGTGTTACAGAGCAATGTGTTGCATACCTCTCTGGGGCTCAAAGATTTAACCCCTTAAGGACCCTTGACTACCAGGACCGTCACGGTCCTTGAAATACTCAAGGACCGATGACGGTCATAGTATGTCTACTGGGAGCGCTGTAAGTAAAAATAGGGAATGAAATTGACCGCTCCAAGATCGGAGCGATCTCTATCAGGCCCCATAATGACGCGCCGATACACGCGACAGGTCACGTGTACCGGCGCGTCCAAGTGCGCCTATGCGGTCATTATGGGACGGAAATGTCCCAGGACCGCCGGTCCTTAAGGGGTTAAAGCAGAACTTTCAGATCTTACTAAGGCGTCATGCATTCATTAAGCGCATGGCGGCTATCTTGGAAATCGATGTCTTACCTTTAAAAAATAGCAGATTGTAAAGAAATCCTTGCCGTTTGGGGACTGACTGGCAGGTTAGTGCGGTCTGCACTCCTGCGCCGTCAGTCCCTTCCGGTAATCATATGGTGCACTGCACTGCTACTCAATGGAGACCAGGACTGACAGTGCAGGTGCACAGACAAGATGTCTGCGCTGTAGCCTGGGTTCCAGTCTCCAAATGGGAAGGATTTCTTTACACTCTGCTATTTTTTAAAGGTAAGACGTGGATTTCCAAGCTTGTCGCCATGAATGTATGGTGACTTAGTACCATCTGAAAGTTCCGCTTTAAAGGAATAGCTTAGTGAGAGGGTATAAGATTTATGTTCTTCCTTTTATCTTGGAATAAAGGCGGCGTGACGATATTGTGAATTCTGGAAGGACCTTTTACAGTTTCAAAGTGACAGCATTCACTGTGTTTCTGATATATAAATTGTTACCTTTGGGATATATATGAGATACTATCACCAACTCCAGTGGGAGTAGACTTAGGAGACAGGTGAAATGCACTAAGGTGAGATAAAGAAGTGATAAAGTGGAAATGAAGGGGTTATGCACTAAGGTGTGATAAACATGGGATAAAGTGTAGATGACTTCTCCAGTGATATCACTTCTCCAATTCCTGTGTTATTCTATGCAGCCAATGCATGAAGATCTCCAAAGATAGATAAGTCTTGGTGCCTAGATTAACATAGGAATTGGAGAAGTGATATCACTGGAGAAGTCATCCACACTTTATCCCCTCTTTATCACCCCTTTGTGCATCTCCCCCCATTGGTTATTATGACTAAGGCTGGATAAACAGGTGATAAAACAGAGATGACTTCTCTAGTGATATCACTTCTCCAGGTCCTGTGTTATTCTGTGGAGCCAATGCACTAATATCTCCAAAATTGGAGAAATCTAAGTGCATAGAATGACATAGGAACTGGATAAGTGGTATCACTGGAGATGTCATCTTCACTTTATCACCTCTTTGTCACTCCTTAGTACATGGAGCAGCACTGTGCTTTTTTACCATCATCTTCTGGGGGAGGGGGGATTTACCCCTTCAACTGGAATGCAGATTAGAAGTTTGAGTCTGTCAGCCAGGATTATATGCTCAGTTCTCATAGTCCTGCTGTGTTGGGTTTGAAGTGACATATAGTGGGTCTTTGGGGACCTGCATCATGTAGAACAGGAAACTGTCCAGTGTGATGCATGAGCGGATCAATTCAGCCTTGGATTGTTTGGCAGGTCTGTTTGCAGGAGACCTGCAAGAGAGATGATTTTTGCCCTTTAAAGTGATAGTAATGTTTTAAAACAAGTTGCTCTTATGTGGATGATCACTCTTTTATAATACCAGTCATGCGTGGAAATCTTGCCAAATTTTTATGTATTCTGTCTTGATTTCATAAATTGCTGTGTCGTATTTCTAGTAAACTGAGAGCTTATCTTTAATATTGTCTCCAAAATCTACAGTAAAAATATCTCTCTCCCGTTCAGAACTGATTTTCAACTAGGTCAATGAATTGGTACCTTTTATTACATCTTATTACAACCTTAGTAATATACCAGCACAATACAGTTCTATGCCACCAGTGTGGTAATTAGAGATGTGCAAGCTCAACTAGGAATAAACTTGTCCTAGTATTGAGCAGGCTGTATAGGAATGTTGTCCTACCCAGGGTGCAGTCTTTTTAACTCACTAGTACCTTACACAGAGAAAAATACCCTAAAGTACATCATAATGGTCCTGCTAGAATAACAGTCCAGCCACAAAGTGCCAGGGAATTCCACTCTGAACAAGAAAAGCAGCCATCTCCAGACATACATTTCGGCTTTGTTGGGCCTCATCAGTGTAGCTAATCTCTCTAAACACTGTGAGCAAGGGCTGCACAGCTGGATTACACTGTTACACTTAGGGTAACCAACCCCAAGGGTAATTTTCATATGAATTAATATGTTTATTTATATAGCGCCTGGTCAGATGAATGACCCGTTACCTTCTCATGGGAATTTCCATTGCTAAGCGTTTATATTCCTCCTATATTCAAATGGGAGGAAATTTTAGAGAAACCTACATCCAAGAGGTGAAGAACATAATGTACAGGTTCTCTAGCCAAGTTTTGAAGTTTACACACCACATTTCTGTAGCTTCCACCTTGAAGTCATGATTTATGATTGACAGACGCACTGCATACATCATCACATATATTCATGTTCATGCGCATTCACACTCTCTCACTATTACCACTCCTCAGATGGAAGAAGTCAGTCAAAAGGGATCTTCTTGCTGGAACTCCCTCAGGATGTGAGAGGCCCCATTTTCTGCCACTGCAGAATATTCCTCACATCCCTAATGGCAATATAGCATACAGACAGAAAGTACCTGATATCCGTGTTTTTAGACAATTGCCCTGATTCTACTAAAAGCAGTGAGAGAAATTTGAGTTTGAGTAACACAATTTACAGTTGCGTACCACTCTGGCACTCAAAGCGTTAAATATACTACAGTTTCATTGAAATTGTCTGAATCAGCAGTGAAGGCCTATAGGTTAAGTTAGGGGTCATTTTCACTTTCTAGGACCAGGAATGTTCTTCGGTAGTGACGTAAAGAAATTCTTTGAATATGATGTTCAAAGACGAACTGGAGAAACTCTGGTGCAAACTAATTACATTATAGATGACTAAAATTCCCATTGATTGAAATTGGAATTTTAACCCATTGAATTCTAGAGAAGTCTCTTGGAGACCCCTGTTAGCATTCAAGGGCTTAAAAGCCCCATTTAAATCAATAGAATTTTTTATCTGTTCCCTATAATGCAAATATTTTGCACCAGACATGTTCTTGTCTATCTTAGTACATCAACTGTTTCAGGGCCAGATTTCCCATTAGACAAACTAGGTAGTTTCCTAGTGTGCCCTGTTTTGAAGGGCGGGGCCTCATCTGTGCTGATCCCACCCTTATACTGATTTGAGGTGTCACAAGAACCATTTAAATGCTCTTGCACCACACTTTTGCTGGTGGTTTGTGGTGGCCACTTTCTATACTAGATTATATTCCCTTTACTGAACAATATTTGTGTTGGTGGCCTCTCTAGCATCAATGGGATAATAGCTGCTTTTGTATCTGTATAAAATAGTACTGTATTTCCTGTTCTAACCCACTTTGGGATGGTCTGTTGGCCTAAGGTTTCTTTTCCTTGGGGCATCTGAAAAGTAAATTTGCAACTGTTCAGTTTGTCTCAAACACTGACTAAATAATTTATCGACTTAATTTCCTTTACATGTTTGAAAACATCATTCAAAACTGCCTATGTGTCATGTTATCCAAAAATCCAGCAGATGTATAGTTAAAAAGATATTTACACTTTTATTTCTGGGAAAAGTGAAAGTAAAAATGTCCTGGTACTGCACATAGCTTCAGTAACATATGAAATTTCATTGAAAACCTTCATTAGCATATGACAAGTCACTGAAAACCTTCATTAGGATATGATGCATGGCTGAAAAGGCTTATTCACATATGACACATCACTGAAAATCTTAATTAGCATATAAAATATCACTTTTACTGCACTGGTAGCGCAATTAGCATACATTAGCATATTGTAATAAGTGTGAATTTCCCCTTCACTGTACATTTTTTTGGTCTTTTGGCTAACATGACACATAGGTGGATTTTAATGCAGTTTTCAAATATGCAAACTTGAATTAAGAGGAAAGTTCCACTTTAAGGAGAGTCTACCAGTTTATATAAACATGATATCTATTAACCCTTTAAGTAAAATGCTTTACATGTCTCTCTGACTCTCAAAGGGTAAGGGTAGATTGCAAATTTCTTAATACATATATGGGATTTCCATTGTGATAAGGTGGTAAGAAAAAATGAAAATGCTGAGTCTGCTTTTTCTTTTACCTTATGAGGGTCAAAATAAAAAATGTACATAAAAAGCTCAGATGAATGACAATTGTGTGGGTAGTTTTTGAACAGCGTCATTATCTTGAAACAGTCAGTTCTTATTATTGTTGACACTTTTCTGTTGAATCTGCTTCTATAATGTACTTTGTGATGTGTCTTGGCCATGAACTTTGCTTGTACAATAAGTGATAAGGGTTGGCAAGCTGCCTGCAACTGCTTGCCCAAGGTCTGCAAATTACAACCATTTAGTGGGCTGCCAATTGCTAAAGAGGGACAATTGTGTTTTAGGGGGTGTTGCTGGGGTTGTGGTTGGTGGGGGGGGGGGCATTAATGAGAATTTTTAGGCTGTTTCATGACCTATTGACTCCTCCTTGTGTTACCTAATAAATGACTTATAACAAGACCAAAGTATTTTATTTAAGCACACTAATTTACAAACACATATACTGATGTTTAAAGAAACAATAATGTGAGTTTTATTGCTGTGGAGAAATGTGATACACTTATATACACACCACACAAACTGATCTCCTAAAAAGAGGGACATTATGGTGGGAATGAGGGACATGGGGTTTGGGTCTAAAAGAGAGGCTGTCTCTCCTAAAGAGGGACACTTGGGAGGTATGGTGGAGGTGATGCCTTGTGATATATGATTGGGTAGAGTTACTTTTGACACTAACCAATCATAAGACTTTGAGCCATACGAAGACATTTTAAAGAGTCGGTCAACTTTTTTTGTCTTTATGTAATCTGCATTGAATAATAAATACAATTAAATTGCATAATCTTCTTATTTTCGCTTTATTTTATAAACTTTTATGTCCCTGATATTGAGCTTCCTAGATATTTACCTAACACAAAGATCCCTGGTTCTCTCATCATGACTGGTCTGAAAAAGCCAACATTGTTAATTTAATATTGCTAGTTACGTAGGTGCATTTCCTGGAGTGGGATTGGTAGGTCTGGTGAAAAGGATGTGAATGATTGGGTACTCCCAGACAGGAAGTTATTTAAATGAAGGACTGAGTTAGGCACTTCCTTCTACTTGTGACTGGCTCCTTGGCGAATTACAACCCCATTTTTATGTTATGTTGTGCTTCTGTATGCTTTCTGTTACTGTATGATATTAACTATCTTAAAGAAGCAAAAAATGAAAAACAGAAAATCTATGACAGTTAGAGATAGTTCATGAAATTATTTGTCTCACTGGCACTCTGCAAAAGTTGGCAAGTTGGGTTGTTTGGACCTCTGGGGTGACTGTGACCCTGTGAATGGTTGCTAATACGTTTTGAAAGATATCCAGGCTTCATTCCTTCTGGCAGGCTTGGAATTATTTCTCCACATTGTGTTTTAATCCCAGTGATTATTCACCATCTCAGTGTTAGGTAAAGGTGTTTTTTTGAGCACGGAGGAACACAGTTAAGATGCAGCATGGCTTACCTGCATAGAGTCCTATGGGGCCACCTGAAGACCATTCACACAAGTGTTTTTGGAGGTTGTACTGCTCATCACAATTCTAAAAATTCCAGTTTTGCTGCAACAAGTTTCACTGAATGGATATCATTGTTTTCTATGGGGTAATTCTCATGGGTGAGTTTTGCCGTTACAATAATGTTCAATAGTAGCCTGTTGCTGCAATAAAGTTGCCCTTGTGAAATAGGCCTTATAGAGGAAAGCTTACATTTAAAACCTCTAATGAGCAACAAGTATCAGCATGTTGAAAAGCCAGTACCTAGGATGATTGAAGCCTATGTAATTACTACATTTATTTTCATGAAGCAACAGATATATGGAATAGTTGCCTGAAAGCATTGCTTGGCAAATTGTTTTTTTATTTAAGACAAAATGTCTAATTATTTTATATATGTAAAGCCTCTAATGTATTCAGTTGTAATATGAACAGCAACTTGGGTAAAGTAGTCTAGTAATTAACACAGTGTGTATATCAGCATTTAAGTAAAAGGATAACTTACAAAGCCAGGTTTATATTTGCACATTTTTAAAATAGTATACTGTTACTTAGAAAATTGCTATAGGTACACAGTGGAACAAATGCAAAATTTTATGAAAATTATATGTTTCGTGATATTCGGATTTAAACGAGAAACCAATGGCACGGAACATGCAATTCCAGAAATATGAACACCACATTCAACACTTTCCTTCACGTCCATTGATTTATTTAGTTTATTCGGCCATTCACACATTTACTCATATAATTATACTATGCAAAACACATATTACACTAACTTTGATGTCAGAGGTCCAGTGGAGTCCTCATGCCCTAGGCTTCCTTCATGTAAAAAAAAAAAACAGCACCATCCCTACCTCTGCCTACAAAGTAAAAAAAACAAAAAACAAACCCTTATTCCTGTTTGGGCGATTGCTCATTGGTTAGCTGGATGAGTGACTGTACTTGTATCTGTGACCCTCCAACTAGATGCTGATTGGCTAGGAGGTGAGGTTACTGCAGGGCATGTTCTGTGTCCTACATAGTCCCACAATCTCAACCAATGGAAGTGTGGTAATTCATTTGAAAGGGGATGGCCATATAAAAGCCCATCCCTTTTCAATTGTTCCTCATTTTGGCTCAGGCAATGACCCAAGCAGAATTAATGCATTTTGGTTTATTTTTTTTTCTTTGTAGTTGGCAGCTAGGACGGTGAAGGCAGGGTTTTAAGGTTTAATCTGTATTTTTTATTAGACAGAAGATGCAGGAGGCCCTGGGTGTCAAGGACACTGCTGGACCTCTGACATACATACGTAAGTACATACTTAAAGGTCAGAATATTGGTGAATGAATCGTCATAAAATTTCTGACTAACCAAATGGAGGTGGGGTAAAGAAACTTGTTTCATCCGATTGGGTAAAAAATTTTTACCTAATGATTCAGACAAAACATTTTATATGCTCTGCACAAGTATACTATCTACATCCTGGAAGTGCTTATAGGTGGTTATTTTGATGTTATGGGGTAATTATGCTGTAATTGTGCTTTAAAACATTGTTTAGTGCATTTTGGTTACCTGTTGGAAAATGTCAGTAGAGATTCTGTTATGTGCTGTTACCAATCTGGGGCCCCACAGAAGGGCATACATTTGTGCACCTGTGCAGATTGGGTATCTGTGTACGTGTGAGATATGTGACATTTATTTTTAATTTTTTTCGGTTTGTTATTCTAAGCTTGCCTGAGTTGTTGTACAATAAATTGTGAATTTTATTGTAAATTTCTGAAACCTTTCAGAAAACTCCTATTTTTAACAAAAATCCCTTGATACTTTATTTCGCATGAGAAGAATTTTCAGCCATATACTCATATATAAGTTAATCTACTATCAGGAAATATATGCTTTTATATAGTTCTTGAGCTGTTGTAGGGTATAACCAATGGAATGTGCATTTTAACTTATAAGGTTGAAAATACCGTTTTGACTCTTATTTTTAAAGGGTTAGTAATGTCTAACATTAACTAACCCTGATATTGAAGGTATTCAACAGATAATCTTACTGTGCCAAGTTGGATCTCTCAAACCTTTATGGTTTGAGAGATATAATCACTTAAAGTCCCCCCTCCTGTTGATGAGCTGTAAAGCTGTCAGCAGTGGATCTGAGTCGTGCGACTCGGCGGCTCTTCAGCAGAGCTGAATGAGCACTATTGAAAAACAGATACTTCACTGGAACGGTCTACAAAGTGTGCTTGGTTTGCTCTGGTTTGCTCTGCTGAAGAGCCTCCAGTTGGTCTAGGAATAAGTCCGGCGCTGTCTGTCCTGGTCTCCTCCAGGATTGGTGAGGGGGAGTTGCATTGTATTTTAAGGTACAGGAAGGGACTGATGGAACAGGCACACAGATGCCTCTACAGCAAGATGCCTGACAGCATTCAGCTGTAGAGGCATCTGTGTTCCTGCGCCGTCAGTCCCTTCCTGTACCTTAAGGTACAATGCAACTTCCCCCTACCAATCCTGGAGGAGACTGGGATAGACAGCACAGACTCACAAATGCCACTTCGGCAAGATATCTGCGCAGACTCTGTGATGCCGTCACTGCAAGATGTCTGTGCTGTTCCCACTGCCTGTCTGCCGAAAAGGTTCTATTTTTCTTTAATGCAGCAATTATTCTTGAAAAGACAACTATGTATAGGCATATCACTAATGTAATTATGATTTAAGGTTCTATGTTTATCTGATGAAAGTTCTATTTTAATAAACAGCCCATACTGTAAATATATTACATTGAATTCCGCTGTTCATTTCTGGTCACATACAGTTAACCCTTTGAATGCCAGAGGGGATGCAACTCATTTCAAACCAATGCCTTGATTACCCCTCTGGCACTCAAAGGGTTAAAAAGCTTTTTACTTAAAGGAGCAATAAACTTTTTTAATGAAAAAATATTGAGTAAAATAAGAGTATTCACACTGGTGAGAGATGCATATTTCCAGAGTTATTACAGTTTAAACCCATGTTTTTTTACATTAGCAGTGCCCTCTAGTGGTCAAATTCCAATTAGTTTTTCTGTTACATTCTAATGGAGAGGAAAGTCAATGACATACAGTTCTCCACAGAATGTGACAGAAACTGCCGAGTCACTTCCTGTCAGAACTATCAGGAAGTAAACGCACAGTAAATTCACTCCCTGATTGTTTAAAACAACATACAGCAGTGGTTGTTCCCTTGTTTTACTCAGAAGGAAAAGCTGTATAACATAGGTTTTCATAAAAAAGTTTACTGCTCCTTTAATTTCTTTCCCCTCAAGACTTGATTGCGGTAACATTGTTCCTCTGGACAGCTCATAGGCCATTATTAGTTCTCTGTTTGCTACACACAAACCCTCTGAACAAAACATTCCTTGTGTTCTTTTACATAAATACAATATCCTTTCTGATTGGTTACACATAAGACATGACTGTAGCACATTGTGCTATACAATCGTTTTATTTCCAGTTAATCTTTTTTTAGTGCCCCCATGATCACTTCCAAATAACTGAACTAAAAATCTAGAAAAAGCCAAAAATAGGATAAAAAGCCTAAATACTATTTTAAGTGATAACAAAGTTATTGTATCAATGTATACAGGGACAAAAAATGGTTTCTGAATTTGTTGGCACTAAATTGGTTATTAGCCCTTTGAATGCTAGAGAGATATTCAATGCATTACAGAGCACTGGAAACCTTTCTAGCATCCAAGGGGTTAAACAGATCATTGCTCATACAGTTAAATTAAACAGTAAAATGAATATCATATGTTATCCCGAGTTAACACTTTGAGTGACAGAGTAGTACCCAACACATTACAGAACAATGCATTAGTCAATTGTCTTGCAATCATAGGGGAAAGCAAATGAGAAAATACATAACACATTTTAAAGGGTACTTCCAATGCTGAAAGGTGTTTTATTCAAAAGTTATTACAGCTCAAACCTTCATTTTTTAGATGCAGTATCACAGTGTCCTGAAATTGTACAGTGGCGGTGTTGCTACACCATCCTAAGGAGATTTATAGTCAACGGACCAGAGCTGTTCATAGGATGGTGTGGCAACAAGGACACTGTACAACTTCTGGCCACTGAGATACCACACCTAAAAATTGCGGGTTTGACCTTTAGTAACTTTTTAATAAAAAACCTTTCAGAGGTGGGAGTACCCTTGTTTTACTTATGGGAATAAATACAACAATATATATTTTTTTACATATTCAGTAATTATTACTATCCCTTTAAAATATTTTCCTAACTAGTAAAACAGTAGTGATCCTCTGGCTAGGAGAGACTCCATTCAAAATGTATTACAGTGCATATTGATTGTTTTTTGTAAGACGATGGGGCAATGTCTGTGTGGGATCTCCATTTTAATGGCTGCACGTTTGCTGTTGCTGAGTGAAAATAACAAAATAACATAAGTTCTTTATAGACAGCAATAGTAACAGTGACCATGAAACGCCACGGAAATTTTAGCACCCATCATCTCCCCAAAGTGCTATTTGTGCACGTCAAAACTTTTGATTTAGGCATGTTTCAGTAGTGGGATCACTCTAGGTTTATGAAAATAAAATTTAACATGGCATTACATCGCTTTAACCCTTTCAGTTCCAGAGAGGTATCCAAAGCTTTGCAATGCACTTTGTTGGCTACCTGTCTGGCACTCAAAAGGTCAAAGGCCAGCATTTTCTTATTTTTTATTTTACTTAAAAGTTGTGTTATGAATAGTATACTTGAGCCTATTCCATTTTATTATATTTTTGGAAGCTTTTTTGATATTCTTTATACTGAATCTTGAATGATATATTTGGATATTGACCTCTTTGCGGATCTGCCCCGGAGACCCCGGTTTCTAGAGGTAATTACCAGGTGTCTGGGACAAAGGCTGGTGGTGAGTTTCTTCTAAAATTCTGCCCACATCTCCTCTTGCCCATCCTGTTCCTCCTACTTCCTGTCCACTTCTCTTCCTTCCCACCCTGTTCCTCCCACTTCCTGCTGACTTCTCTTTCTTCCCACCTTGTTCCTCCCACTTCCTGCCCACTTCTCTTTCTTCCCACCCTGTTCCTCACCACTTCTCCTTCTTCCCACCCACTTTATGACACATAGATGATAAGCCCCACCTGCCCAACTAAGGCCCACCACTTTATGGTGCAAATCATGTCATTCCTGGTCGGCAGAGGGACGTTCCCAGGTTTGTCCCTTTAAATGCTAGAGGGGCAGACAACAAATTGCAGAGCAATGCTTTGCCCTTGCCTCTGATATTCAGTTGGTTACTTTTTGGATTCTAGAGAGGCCTGCAAGCATTGCGAATAAATGTCATGGAGACATTTCTAGCATCAAAATGGTTAAAAGTAATAAACAAACATATTTTGGTGAAATCTACAAACTCACATTTCAAGTATAACAACCTCTGTTCCTGGGAAAGTTCAACATGGGTTGACCCTGAAATCTTTAAAACATTAATCCTTCATAACCATTTGAGTGCCTGAGGGGTATGCAGCACATTGCGGAGCTGTGCGTTTCCAACAGGCTTCTATCACTCAAAAGTTTAAAGTTCCCCAGAATGTAGATTCTGGGCAATATGTCCCTACTTGCTCTAACCCAGAGGTGTTCCATCCAAGTCATCAAGAACATTTACATACCTCCCAAGGGTCCCTCTTTAGACTATTTTAGGGGTCCATACCTCCCAAGTGTCCCACCCTGTTGTCCCTTGTTTTAGGAGATCAGACTGTGTGGCGTGTATATATGTGTATCACATTGCTCCACAGTAATAAAAGTCACTTTAATGTTTGTTTTAACTTCAGTATTTGTGTTTATAAATGAGTCTGTGTAAATAAAATGTTATGTTCTTGTTCTAAACCATTTATCCAGTTACACAAAGAGGTGTTAGTAGCCAATCTCAATAACCTAAATATTCCCTGTAATGACCTTTCCACCAGACACGCCCCCCCAGCAACACCCCCTTAAACCCAATGTCTCTCTTTGGCCATTTGAAATGCTGGGAGGTATGCTTCTAACATGAAATAATTTAAAGATCTCTCTGCTTGAGAACACACAAGACAAGCAGGACTTTGCCCTCTGCAATTCTAGTAGAAAAGGCTGCCATTTAGACAATAAAAAGCAGTTAATTTGTTGAGAGAAGATAGTAGGAAACACTTGGCTCTCCTCACAATGAGATTTTGTCGCTTAACATTACAACCCTGAGATCTGGGTCAAAACTCTGAACTTTGCGGATCAGTTTTGTATAGTAACTTTAGTCCTTTGTAAATCTGACAGTACAGTACAAATAATGTTGTCAGCTCCAGCCGTATTGGGCTTTTAGTCATAAGCCTTTGAGTGCCAGGCAGGTATCCCATGCATTGCAAAGCAAGCTTTATTTGTTATCCTCCGAGTCAGAGAAACAAAATAAAACTTTCCATTTGTAGATAAAAATCTGATTTATGCAATTGGTCTTCATTGAAGACTCCCATGATGTTAACCCTTTGATTTCCAAAGCAATATCCAGCTCTTTGCAGTGCAATTTGTTGGATACTAGTCTGGAAATCAAAGGGTTAAAGGGATAGTACTACTTAAAGTGTACATAAAATATATATTGTAGGGTTTCTCTCCCTGACTAAAACAAAGGTACTCCCACTATGAGAGTTGGTTTATTCAAGAGTTATTACAGCTCAAACTTTAATATTTTAGGTGCAGTATCACAGTGGCCTGAAATTGTACAGTGGCACTGTTGCTACATCATCCTATGGACAGATCTGGCCATGACAATAAATCTCCATAGGTTGGTGTAACAACAGCGTCACTGTTCAATTTCAGGGCACTGTGATACTGCACCTAAAGAAATCAAGTTTAAGCTGTAATAACTTTTGAATAAAACACCTCTCAGCAGTGGGAGGGTACAAGGGTACTTGTTTTATCACAAACAACACTGGATTCAGCAGCTCTTACTTCCAATTGTAATGGGTTCAGTAATGAATGATCACAGTCCTATAACGGATTTCAAGTTTATTATTTGATTCTCTTTCTAAACTCCGTGTGAAACAATCTTCACTGACACAAGAAGGCTTTGGGTGAGAATAAAAGAGCTTCTCCATAGAATCCTTATAATGCACAAATCCAAAACCAGAAACATTTGCACAACCGTAGACAAGGGAGTATTCAGTGTTAAAATCGATAAAGCTTTATTGCAATAATCAAATTTAAAAAGTTACAATGTAACTTTTTTGCGTCTGTAACACTTAATCATGATCTGATTGTGATTAAGTGTTACAAACGTGAAACGCGTTGATCAGTGGGATGCCACTAGAATGCTTCTACTGCTTGCCGCTCCATGATTGAAGTCTCTCCTTGTAACACTGGCCGAGAATGGAGGTACATTGTAACTTTTAAAATCTGATTATTGCAATAAAGCTTTATTGATTTTAACACTGAATACTGCCTTGTCTACGGTTGTGTGATACAATATACTGCCAACCCTTTCCTTTAACAACATCAGCGTCCTAGGGGTGTACAGCAGATCGCTCAGCATTGCATTACACACCTCCTGAGCACTCAAATAGTTAATCTGATCAAGGCATCTCCATTTCTTTAATTACAGCTATTATAAAAACTGTTAAAGCTCATTATTGTACTAGTTAATTGCAGCTTCACCTACACACAGACTGGTAGCATTATACTTTTATTAAAGACCTAATTGTACAATTTCATACCCTGTTTTTTCCCACCTACTTTAAGAGCTGAATCTGCCAGTGGCATGCGTAAATATAAAAAGCAATCAACATGAAAAAATTATAAAACTCTATTAATCTCTGCTACTGCCACTTTTGAAAGATAAAACGTTTTAACATTATAATACTTATTACTCAGTTTCATCCCCCAAGCTTCTTGTCCAACCTCTTGCAAAAGCTGAAGCTGCAAGTGGCAACCTTATTCCAATTGGCTGTGCAAGTGGGTGTGGCTTCAGAGCAGCCATTAGGAATCATCATCTGAGAGAATAATGGTGTCTAATTAGTAAAAACATATGGTTTGTCATTTGTTCCTGTTAGTTTCCCTATAAGAAAAACAAAAGGCTTATTTGATTTGGTTAGCCAAACTTTCTGTTAGAACAAGATAATACTTAAAAGTCAAAGTAATATTTAGTGTTTTTTTGACACTCTACATGTAATAAGGTGCCCGTGTATACCAGTGAAGTATGGCACAGTATGTGCCTTTCCCAGATAAGCAGAAGACCAACTAGGCATTCCGCATTAACCCTTTGAGTGCCAGAGAGGTAACCAACGCATTGCATTGTAATGCGTTGGATACCTCTGTGGCACTCAAAGGCTTAAGAGGAGTTTGTGTTATTCTGCTCCTTCGCATCATGGATGTATTTGCCAACAGCGCCATCTTGCTTCTGGTGTTTACATGTTTTTATGTTTTGTTGTAAATCATTGTACTTCCTGTTCTTTCTGTAGAATAACAAAATAACTGATAAAACACAAAACAGGTAATTGTTCTAACAAAGCGTGATAAAAGGTTTTACTCTACACATTGATCCCTGATAGATTTTAGACCTCTTGTTCCAAATAAATCATTTCGAAAAATTCAGACTAAGAGTATTTGACCTGAGGATCTGTCACCTGTCCAAATTCTCACCATACTGGGAGCACAATTATGCATATATGATTAATTATTCCTTCCCATTAAAGGCAAAGTTACACTTAATATGTAAAAACAAATATATACCGTATATTGTTGGGTCTATGCTCCTGAGTAAAACAAAGGTACTTGCACTGCTGAGAGATGTCTTATTCCAAAGTTGTTGCAGCTGAAACATGAATTTTTTTATGTGCAGTATCTCAATGGCCTGAAATATTACAGTGGTGCTGTTTCTACACCGTCCAATGGAGGTTTATCTTTGACTGACCAGAGCTGTCCATAGGCTGGTGTACCAACAGTGCTACTGTAAAATTTCCAGCCACTGAGATATTGCACCTAAAAATTCAAATTTCAGCAGCAATAACTTCTGAATAAAACATTTCTCAATAGTAGACATAACCTTTCTTTACTGAGAAGGATAAACCATACAATTTATATATTTACATTTTAAGTGTTACCATACCTTTAATTTATTCCACCCCATTGGTGGAAGCTGGGAGCCTCAGAATGAAGAGTGACTAGAAGACAATTTCAGGACAGGTGAGTAAGTAATCATACAGCATGTGCCACACAGGTCAGAGAGGTGAGAGAGACCATAACTACTAAACAAAAAACCTAAATCCATTATGCTGATTGAAAACAAAGCTTGCAAGTAGATATCTTTGAGACGGAAAGCTGTTATGTGACAAATCCACTTTAAGTGAATAAGAGAACTTTTCATTTTAAGTTATGGGATCTCTTTTAAAATATTACATGTTTAGGCTTCATCTTCTTCTTCCCTCCATTGCTCACGGAATATTTAGTTGTACTGGGCCAATTTCACTCTATTGCAGAGATCATCCACTTTAAACAAAAACATGGTATTAGCTTTCTTAAGTGACAGCCAAAATCTTTTTTCTTTTTTTAAGTTTAAATGCTTTTTTGAGAACAACGTATACAAAAAAACAGTAAGTAATAAAAATGTACCAATACACAGGTGATCATGAGAATTTCAGAGAATATACAGAGTTACGATATACATGAAATACTCAAAATATTGAAATTTACAGAGTAGATTATAGTTAATAATATAATGTATCTTGTGCCTGAACAACAGCAGTAGGCAGAGAAGGCAAACTTGAAGAGGATAAACTGGGAAAAGAAGGTTAACCCCTTATCGACTGTCCTTTAAGAACTGTGGAGTAATTGTTTTTGTGTTACAATGGATTGTGGGGTCACAGAGCAGCATGCATCCATGCAGCAAACCCGGAATTCCATGATGTGCGAGCATCAACGGTCCTTAAATGACAGATCAGGTGTTATGGTTCTGGCACGTCAAGGGTCATTAAGGGATTATGAGAGAGAAAGGAATAAAGGGGGGGTGAGCAGAAGGAGGGGAGCAGCCAGGTGGAACTGACAGGTCAGGTTACTAATGGGGAAGGCTTACATAACATCTATAGATCTCGACTCTAGGCCGTAGTAAAGGATAGCAGAGTAGTTGACGTTAGGAAGTAAGAAGACGAAGGCTTGGGATAAAAATAAAATACAAATGGTTTATAATAATTAAGTTCAGTGCTTCCAAATGTCAGCCTCCTTTTTGACGTTAAAAAATATGTAAAGTCAAATTACCTATACTTTGTGTTTTTTCACCTTTACCTTTTCTGTCTGTGACTGTGAAAGCTGAAAGTGCAAGAATATAAAAAAGACAAAGAAATAATGTAGCAAAACCTTCCAGTACAGCATATAGATCACTCAGAGCTGCAGAAAGACTTCAGCATTGTATAAGTTTGTCTGTTTTATAGTCCTTGACTGAAAGCTCACTGGGAAAAGACATCCAGGGAGCATAATGTGAAGATAACCCTTTACACTCCAGAGGAATATCCACTGCATTGCTTTGCAATGAGGCAGATATCCCTTTGTCACTCAAAGGGTTAATAATAATAATAATAAAATAATGAAACATGTAGGCAGTATGACTTTATATATTAGGCACTTGCAAAATAAGTAAATTCAAAAAAGAGGTTGACTGTTACTTTATGTCAATTCAAACCAGATTTTAGTTTGGGAGAACAGTATAACATTTGTACTTCTGCTAAACAGTGTGATGTTTCCAGATGGAAATCATCAATAAACCAAGGACTCAATAATTTACTTTAAAGCTGTAGTCTTAGCCTCTGATTCTGCAGAAAAATATAGCTGTGGAGACTTCACGTTGTTCTGAGAAGTCTGCAGCATTCTGAGCTCCAAGCGGGTATTGTGTGGATTCCTTCCTACACCCACCCTATCAAGAATGAACAGAGCCCAGAGGCAATCAGAAGGGGGTGGAGTCATTGTGGATAGCTCTGCTTCCATCCTGTTCGAGGACAAGTTTCCCAGTAACAGATCTCCCAGATAGTGTGGTATATCAAGATGGTGGCCAAGACTCAATCTACATGGATCTACATAGCCTTTCACCTGCTGAAGACGCATAGGCTGACTATGGTTCTAGGGATGTTAGAGAAAGGGGGTTATTCACTAAGGTGTGATAAAGTAGAGATGACTTCTCCAGTGATTTCGCTTTTCCAATTCACTAACATTTCTTAAGTTTGGAGATCTTAGTGCATAGGCTCCATAGGATAACGTAGGAACTGGAGAAGTGGTATCACTGGAGAGGTCATCTCCGCTTTATCACCTCTTTATCATGCCTTAGTGCATCTCCCCCTGGGTCTTTCTTTCCTTTTGTTGAAGAGCAATGTCCTACAGTTCCTTTCTGATGAATCAATTATTTTCTAACAAACAAGAGAGTCTCTGCACATATTTATGTGGTTACATTTATTGTATTGTATGACATACCTTCCAAGTGTCCCTCTTTAGGAGGGACAGTCCCTCTTTTAGACCCAAATCCCACTGTCCCTCTTTCCCACCCTGATGTCCCTCTTTTTAGGAGATTAGACTGTGTGGTGTGTATATAAGTGTATCACATTGCTCCACAGCAATAAAACTCACATTATTGTTTCTTTAAAACGTCAGTATATGTGTTTATAAATTAGTCTGCTTAAATACAATACTTTGGTCTTGTTATAAGTCATTTATTAGGTAACACAAGGAGGTGTCAGTAGGTCATGAAACAGCCTAAAAATTCTCGTTAATGCCCGCCCACAGGCCACACCACCAGCAACACCCCCTAAAACACAATTGTCCCTCTTTGGCAATATGAAATGTTGGGCGGTATGGTACATTAATAATAATTATAATAATGTTAATAGTTTGTTAAATGGATACTTATTTATAAAGACAATCTAGAACAATTTTAGGGCAAACCACATGAGCTCTAAGGGACTAATAAAACTCCATTTGAGTTATTTGGCTCTTTTACCCCATTAAATGCTAGGAAGTTCTTCAACCATTGCTTTGCAATGCTCTGGAGACTTGTCTTATCATTCACGAGGGCGAAAGCCCCATTTAACTCAATGGGAATTGTGTGTATTTTTATATGTCCCCTATAGTATAGTTGGTTTGCTCCAAAACTGCTCCGTTTGCCTTTTATACTTTTTGAGATGCTCTATAGAATGATTAACTACTGCAACATTTAGAGTTGTTTATATATAAAATAAATGCATTAACCATTTGAGTTCCAGAGGGGTACACAACACAATGCTTTTAGAGTTGTCTACATATAAAATAAAGGCATTATTCTACATCCCTAACCCGTTGAATTCTCTGCATTACAAAGCAATGTCCAACATCCAACTGATGAATTTATATCAACTTATAATAATAAAATGATTTAGGTTAAAGCGGAATATCACATAGATATAAATGCCCCTCAATTAATTGATAGTATATCAGTAATCATTGAAATACTGTTATAAGGTTTATTGTGTCAGCATTATTTGGAATCATAACTTCATATGGGACTCGCCTCAACACGACAGCACAGACATCTTACTGAAGAGGGACTTGTGCTCCTGCACTGCCTGTCCCTTCCTGTACAGTGCAGTACATTGCAACTCCCCCTTTGGCAAATAACTTATCAGTGAGGAGACGGACAGACAGTGCAGGCACACAGATCCCTCTTCGGCAAGATGTCTGTGCTGTCGTCTTGAGGTTAGCCTCAAATGAACTTACGTTTCCAAATAATTCCGGCACTTAAAGTGGATGTATCACATTATATAAAAAAATTACCATAGCTTTTGTTAATACAGTAATCATAGGAAAGCTGTGTTTTTTTTCTTTGTTTTTTAATAAGTAGTTTAAAAGATACACTATGTTCTGTGCTGTGCACTTCCGCATGATGTGCACAGCACAGCTCTTCTTCTCCTCCCACCTCCCTCCCAGCTGCCCCAGGGAGCGCATTCATGCTTCCTTTCGATGTGCTGTGAACGGATTCTATCGTTATATGAAGCTCCAGTTAGCATTATACTGTCGTTGCAACCTCAGTATAATGCTAACCGGAGCTCCATATAATGATAGAAGCCGAAGGGAAGCGTGAACGCGATCCCTGGGGCAGCTGGGAGGGAGGTGGGAGGAGAGTTAGGCACTCAAGCAGAGCTGTGCCAGTGATTCAGTGTGCTGCATTATGCTGACCGGCACAGCTTGAAGACTAGATATCTTTTAAACTACTTATTTAAAAAAAAAAAAAAAACAGCTTTCCTATGACTACCGTATTAACAAAAGCTATGGTAAAAAAATTTAATAAGGTGATACACCCCCTTTAATAAAGATTATAACAGTATTTCAATTATTACAGCTATACTAAGAATTAATAGGGGGCACTTCTATCCACATGATAGTTTTGCTTAATCAATATCAGCTAACATGAAAAAAGATAAAATACATTATTTTTCTAGTTAAAATGTTAAAGCTCGTCACTTTACAAGATGATCTCTCTATTCACACCTCAGTAAGAAGAAGAAGCAGTCACATTATAAATTTACAGCTCACCTCAATTTTTTTTGTCACCTTCTGCAAGATCTGAAGCTGTCAGTGACAGCCTTATTCCTATTGGCTGTGCAGGTTAGCATGATATTTCAGCAGACAATGGGAGTTATAAGCTGCCACCCAGGTACTGTGAGCAGCAGAGTGGTGTCTTGTAATTCCTATTGGCTGATCAGTTGGTCATGATAATCCTGCAGCCAATATGAATTATAAGTAACCAATCAGGTGCTGTGAGTGCCAGAGTATCAGCTTCTGATTCTTATTGGCTGTGAACGTAGGCATAATATTCTAGCCACCAATAGGTAGCAGTATCTGCCACTTTGGTGCTCATGGTACCATCTCAGGACTCCGAGAGAAGAACAGAGGTCAGAGTAGCAGCCATTAACTAGAAAAAGTCTGAGCTTGAACTTTTTTTTTCAACTTTTTTAGTTGCCTTTAACAACTCTTTGTTTATTTGTTTTTTGTTCTTTACATCACCAATGTAAAATTCCCATGTATGACTGATAACTATACAACAGAACAGTTTTCCTTTTTTTTTGTATGTAAATATCCTTATGATTAGGCACATGATTCATCCTTTCATTTAATATATCAAAACTAAATTCTCAAATGTAGCCAGTACTGATAGTTGCCAGGTATTCAACTGTCCAGCCAAAACGCAAAGTGATCTGAGCATGAATTTATTGCTTTAGGAAACTGATATATAAATATGTCCTGGGAAATCAACATGATATCTCAGTTGGGATATGCATTTTGAATTAGCCGCATGTTGAACATTGGCAAGAAATACATGGAAAGAAAAACATTTGATTCACTTACTGAATAAATGGATCCAAATTTTGGCACGTTCCATTAGTTGTAGAGAATATAAATGATCATACCTGTCTTCAGGCATCACTGACAGGCTAGGACTTAATAATTTTCCCAGATTGAGTACAGGTATGTTAAACAAATGCTAATATCTCCTAATAGTAACTCTCCACTTACTTTACCTTACTATGGCCAGAAAATCCTAATAGCCTGTATGAATTTTGACCTTGTGTCTTTGTTAAAGAAATGACATCTTTAGTCAATGTTAGATGTCATGTCTAGTTTTTTTCAGACTGAAACAGGTAGACTACAGATACCTCCCAACATTTCAAATGGGCCCCCTTCTGTTTTAGGGTGTGTGGCTGGGCTGCGGCTGGTGGGTGGAGCATTATCAAGAATTTTTAGATCAGTTCATGACCTATGAACACGTCTTGGTGTAATGAATAAATGATTTAGAGCAAAACCAAGTATTTTATTTGCATAGACTAATTTATAAACACATAAACTGATGTTTACACAAACATTAGCGTGAGTTTTATTGCTGTGGAGCAATGTGATACATTTATATAAACACGGCACAGTCTGATCTCCTAAAAACAGGGGCACCCCTTTAAGGGGGAAACAATGCATCGCACACCGCTCTCGTCCTTAACCATTTGAGTGTGCTCTGCAATTTGTTGCACACCCCACTGGCACTCAAAGGTTAAAGAGTTAAGATTACCATGTACAATGAGCAGAGTTTGAGGTCATGTAATCCTTCTAGAAACTATCATGTCTGCCCCCATGGACATGACATTAGGACTGATTGTTACCTTTTGAGCAAAGGCACAATAGCAAAATTCATGGGATCCATGAAGATTTTTTGGTCATAATAAGGTAAGTGTGGGTTATTATTGGAGGTATAAGTTCTCCTTTAATCAGAAGCTCAGACGTACAGGATGAATTCACTTACCTGCACTTGAACAGTGAAATCCTTGTACACTATCTACCCCTAATACTAATAAAGCCCCATTTACCTTAATCTTGGCAGAACATTCCAAAAGTCACTATGCATCAATTCTACTTGGATTAATTCCCCCAAATTATTCCTCGGTTAATAACTGTCTTGTCCATGAAGGTGGACATGATTCCTTTTGAAGGACTCAAGGACCTCAAACTCTTCCTTCTAAAGGCTTCCCAAGACCACTTCAGTGGGAGGAGTTTGGGGTGTTTGAGTTCTGAAAATAAATCATATCTTCCTCCATGCACATGATATCCAGTACTAATTAAAGATTAATTTGGTCAAACCTGTCCACACAGAATTGCTATAAAGGAAATCAGTGTGTGTGTGGGTTATTATTAAGAAGTGTTAGTGATCCTCTAAATTACAGTCTAGTGGTCCCTGAGTATAGGTTCGTGAACTGATTTTTTATACAAGGGATAGGCAATCTTTGGCTCTTCAACTGTAGTGGACATAACTCCCATCATCCTCAACCAGCCATTGACTGTTTGGGGATTATGGGAGCTGTAGTCTCCAAATGCTTGAGGCCAAAGGTTGATAACTCTTTCTCTATACTATTATTAAAACTTTCTGATATGTGGAACTCCAGGACCCAAATATTCTTGCTCTGAGGGAGCCTGAAGGCGTTTTGGCTCTTGGATTGTTGAAAAAGGCATCATATCTGCCTGCAGGGACATGATTGCTCAGTACTAATTAAAGATTAATCATGGAGAACAGGACTACACAGAATAGAATCCTAGTGGCCATTAAGATTTTCTGAATTTATTAAGATTAATGGTTGATTACTATTAGGAGATTTTAGTGTTCCTTAACAATGGCGGTCGTGGAGAGTGGATCATGTGTGTCTGCTCACCAAATGAGGGTCTGACACTGACCACTCCAGTCTTGGAGCGGTCAGTTTTAGCCTCCAGTAGTGCTCCACTGTGAGCAAAACACCCATGATATGTCATCAGTCCTGATAATCCTAGCACGTGCTAAATTATCAAGTGCAGGTATAGAACTGTTACTCATTTCAAGGTGCACAAATGAATGTAATTAAACGTTGACTGTATAGAGCAGTAATCCATTTGTCTACACATACATTAGAAAATCAAGTTTAGGATTAGATTTTCGGGATGAACGATTAAATAAATACATTTTAAAGATGATAGTTTAAAGTAAGTGATATTAAATGTATAACAAATTCAATATAATAAATTAAAAAATAAGTGATTGCTTAGTTTTGAAAATTACCAATTATTAGTGAAATATAAATTTGGACAGCTATCAAGATATAATGCGACACTAACACTAATATGTGCTCTAAAATAAAAAAATTACTTAAAACATAAATCCAAAAAAAATCGTGGATATTGGGAATGGCATGAAGGACAGTTTATAAAAATGAAATATCACCTTAAAAATGCAATGATGAGGTATCCCCTTAAAGGTTGTATACACCCCTTTTAAAATAAAAAAGGAAAATATTAAACCAATATATCGAATATAAGAGGGGACAAGTAAGAAATTGCTCAACCAGTGTATCAGATGCGGAAGGGGACCCCACAATCAGAAACCGCAACAGACCTAATTGAAATTGGTCACCTGCAAGTAAATGCTTTGGGATCCTGTATCCACAAAATATACAAAAAGCTTGATAGCCCTGTATGCAATCTGTTTAATGTCCTGCCCTCTATGATATATATATTTAATATCTTGGTCTGGTTTTCTGCTGACTAGCGTGCTGCTTAAAGTGTGGTGTTCGGCACATTGAGGAACAGTAAGTTGTATTCAGTCAAGCTTTTTGTATCTTTTGTGGATAGTGGAGCCCAACATATTTAATTGCAGGCAATCAATTTCATTTAGGTGTGTTGTGGATTCTGATAGTGGATTCCCCTTCCACATCTGATACATTGGTTGTGCAATTTCTTACTTGTCCCCTTTATAGTTCATATTTTGGGTTAAAGGGGAATTTTCACTCAAATTAAATGGCCCCAAATTATTATGCACATAGCAATATGCATATCAATACTGGTATTATGCTGAATAAGTCCGGCGTATTGAGAAATCCAACTTGTTCCATGACTCACAGACAGGCATTAGAGCCCACATCTTGCCAAAGAGACATCTGCCTGCGCTGTACATCCTGGTCTCCTCTAGGATTAGTGAGGAGGAGTTGCATTGTACCTTAAGGTACAGGAAGTGACTGACAACTCAGGCGGACAGATGTCACTACAGCAAGATGTCTGCTTGTGTGTCTCAGAACAAGTTGGATTTCTCAATAATGCTGGACTTATTCAGGATAATACTAGTATTGATATGAGTATCGCTATATGCCTAATGATTTGAGGGGCACTTTAATCTGAGTCAAAGTTCCACTTTAATAATTCCCTTTTTTATTTTAGAAGGGTTGTATACAACCTTTAAGGAGATACATCATCTTTGCATGCAAACTTTAGGGAGAGATTTCATCTTTGAACTGGGCTTGATGTCTTTCCCAATATCCTCTGCACTAAAATATTATAGTGTATGTAGGGCGCTTGGATTTATATTTTATGCAAAATATAATTTAATGTTTAGTTTTCCTTAAAGTAGATATAGTAACTTCTATATGAAACATTTCATGAACATTTCATTATTGTACTGGTTATGCTTAACATACGGGCTCCAGATGTTTCTTCTTTTTTTTTACTTTCTAAATATTACCCATAATAGTGGTATTGCAGGTACAATTTTAGACTAAACATTTGTGAATTATGTGACAAAGCATAATAGATGAGTTCTGAATTCTTCTACCATAATTTGCTTGCTTTCTCAGCTGAGTAAGATTGAAAAACTCAGCTTTTTTGTAAGTGAAAATGTGATCAGGCTATTTGCCGACCAGGATATAATTGTACAAAGTTGTTCATATACATAAATTTGCCTAAATATCTTATATCGGTCTATGTGTATATGTGAGTGTTTTTGAGATCCTTAGCATTACCAATCTTCGAAGGTCCTCATTGTATAGATGGTAAATTAGAGGAATTTTGGCGCAAACCAACGGCACTATAGGGGTTGAATAAAAATCTTCCCAATTCCTATTGATTTAATTGAGGTTTTTAGCCCCTTTCATGGCAGAGATGCCTCCAACGCATTGCAGAGCAAATGAGGGGTTAATATTCTGATTTAAATCAAAGGGGATTTTTATTTTCCTGTGGTGCAGTTGGTTTGCTCCAGAACTGCTCAATACTCAGGTTCCAGCTCTGGTGCAGGTGATGATGAGTCCATTGTGGATTACATTTAAGTATTTATAGTAAAGGGCACATTTTAACTCTTCATTGCACTCATAGTCAGCATTATTTCTTAGTTGCATAGGTAAGACAGTGATTTTTTTGCACGGCACTCCTAACACACAACCCAGAATTTTTGGCCCACATATAGCAATTTTTATGCCATTTGCAAAGATCATAATAAGGGGTACAGATACATGAATATACAGTTATTCTTGGGTTTCACTCTCTGATTGACAAAAATAAATATAATTTCCATACATATGCACTTGAAACTTGACAGCCACATTTTTTGTCAAAATGTTTATAGAAAAAAAGGGAAACCTAAGCTGATGGTGTACCACGAGAAATAGATATGTATTTCATACTTTCTAAGTGTCCCTCCTTAGGAGATATTAAGGGGTCCATACATCTCAATTGTCCCTCTTTAGTAGATATTAAGGGTCCATACCTCACAAGTGTTCCTCTTTAGTAGATATTAGGGCTCCATACTTCCCAAGTGTCCCTCTTTAGAATATATTAGGGTTCCATACCTCCCAAGTGTCCCTCTTTAGAATATATTAGGGTTCCATACCTCCCAAGTGTCCCTCTTTAGAATATATTAGGGTTCCATACCTCCCAAGTGTCCCTCTTTAGGAGATATTAGAATATTAGGGCTCTATACCTCCCAAGGGGCCCTCTTTAGGAGATATTAGGGGACCATACCTCACTTGTGTTCCTCTTAAGAAGATATTGGGGCTCCATACCTCCTATATGTGTTTATAAATTAGTCAATGTAAATAAAATACTACTTCCTCTAAATCATTTATTCCGTTACACAAAGAGGTTTCAATAGGTCATGCCCCACCTACCAGCCATACCCCTCTGGCACTCAAAGGGTTAAAATAAGATGTTTTATTAAATTAAAGCTACAGCTTGTTGAAGAATCTAGATACTATGTTTAATTATTCCAAGATATCGTAATCTCTGTTCTACCAGGTAATACAATGTGTGGTCAGATCTTTTTTCTTTTTGCTTTTAAGTTACCGTAAAATCTTGCGTATAATACGCAAAATTTTGCACCTCTTCACCCTATGTGAAATGGGGGGTGTGTATTATACACACAAAAATTTTATTAAAAAAAAAAATGTAAATTTTCCCTTCTTCCCTCTCTCCCCGCTTACATAGTAACATAGTAATTTAGGTTGAAAAAAGACTTGCGTCCATCTAGTTCAACCCTTTTCCTATTCCTGTTTACCATCGTTGATCCAAAAGAAGGCAAAAAAACCCCTCAATACAGCAATTTCAAATTCTGCCTTAATGGGGGGGAAAAAATTCCTTCTTGATTCCAAATGGCATTCAGATTTCTCCTTGGATCAAAAAGCACTAACTAAATATCAATCACAATACTAACGTACATGGCCCTCTATGTTCTTCTCTTTTAAATAAGCATCCAGGCCCTTTTTAAAGACATCTAATGTATTCGATAGCGCCACCTCCTCAGGCAGTGAATTCCATACCTTTATTGTCCTTACCATAAAGAAACCCTTACACTGTTCTAGATGAAATCTCCTTTCCTCAAGTCTAAGGTGGTGGCCCCTTGTCCTTTGTACTGTTCTGTAAATGAACAGGTCTTTGGAGAGCCCTTTGTATGGGCCCTGAACATATTTATATAGTGTTATCATATCCCCTCTAATACGCCATTTCTTTAGTGTGTACAAGTTTAACTTTTCTAGCCTTTCTTTATGCTAAAACTTTCCATTCCCCTTACTAGTTTTGTAGCCCTCCTCTGCACTTCTCTAGTTCCATACTGTCCTTTTGCAGAAAGGGCGCCCAGAATTGAACAGCATATTCTAGGTGGGGTCTTACCATGGACCTGTAAAGAGGCATAATATCTTCCTCCCTTGAGTCAATACCCCTTTTAAAACATGCCAATATCTTATTGGCCTTTGCAGCTGCCAGCTGGCACTGCACACTACTGCTAAGTCTATTGTCTACCATTACTCCCAAATCATTTTCATTAGTAGATTTCCCCAGAGAAACACCACTTAAACTATAATTTGCATTTTTATTATTGTACCCAAAATGCATACCTTTACACTTGTCTATATTGGATCTCATTTGCCATTTGCCCAATCCTCTTGTAATGAAGACACATCCAGTTCAGACTTTATTACCTTACTTAATTTTGTGTCATCAGCAAACACTGATACATGGCTCCCTATGCCCTCTGGGTGGTCATTAATAAACAAACTAAAAAGAAGAGGACCCAGGACAGATCCCTGAGGTACTCCACTTACCACGTTTATCCAACTGGAGAACTTGCCATTTACTACGACTCTTTGCATTCTATCTTTAAGCCAATTTCCAATCCACGCACAAACATTTTCCCCTAAGCCTAGTTCATTAAATTTGACCCATGGCTGCCTCTCCCCCTCCGGAGTCCAAATTCAGCATCCTGACAGGGTCCCAGATGCAAGTATGCTGCCTACTTCCAGCATAACCCTGTCAGGACCTCCTCTGCCCAGCCAATGGTAATGTTTTGCAAGAATTGCAAGGTCCTTGCAGGGCAATATCATAGATTCAATCTGCAAGCTATGGTCCTTGCAAGACATTACCATTGGCTGGGCAGAGGTGGTACTGACAGGACCATGCTGAAAGCAAGCGGTGGATGCAAGCATTCTGATCTCTGGGACCCCGTCAGGATGCTGAATTTGGACTCCGGAGGCGGAGAGGAGGCCATGGGTGAACGGGAAGGGAGGGAAGAAGGGGAAATTGGCATTTTTTTTTTACGTGTGTGTATGTGTGACAGGGGTTTTTCCCTAAAATCTTGGGTATAATATACACCTGCGTTTTTACGGTAGTTGAAAACCAAAGTTTGTACAAGTCATTTTCTAAAAATGTTTCCATTTTTTGTATAACAACTGAATTACAGTTGGAGACATTTTCATAGGACTGCTGTTTCATCAGGACTAAAAAGTTTTATAACTATTAAAATTGCATAATCAATCAAATAATTGTTTAAAACAAGCACCCAAGGGTTTTGCAGTTTAGAACATAATCAGCGAATGTTAAAGTGGATTTTTACATGTCTAATAACCATATGGTTCTTGAAATAATAAAGTCTCAAGTAATTTCACAAAAAGGAGGAAGGTTTGTTCCAGCATCTCTGACCTCCTGCTGAAATATTCTCTCTCTTTCTGGATAGAAATTGGTGAATGTTACTTGCTTGCTGTTTTCTAACGTGAGAGTTCTCATTGGCTTGTTATTTTCTTGTTCACTAATCTGAGAGATCTCATTGGCTGGTTATTTGTTTGGAGTTTCCTAATCTGAGAGACTTAATTGGCTTAGTTCTTTGTTTTTTTACTAATCTGAAAGGTTTAACCCTTTGAATGCCAGAGGGCTACGCAACACATTGCTCTGCAATGCATTGCATACCCCTCTGGCACTGAAAGGGTTATTTGACTGTGAGTATCTTACTAGGTCCTCACAATTACAATGCTGAGTACTAAATTATGCACTAAGGGAAGGTAGGTTTGAAATTAATTCTCCAGTGTAATAAACTTCCCAGTTCCTTCCTATAGAGCCTCTGCGCTAAGATCTTTAAAAGCTGAGATATTTTTTGTGTAGACTTCATAGAAAAACAGTGGAACCACAGTTTATATCACCTTTTATTTGAAGGTATAGTAACTCTTTATTTTGTCAAATGTTCATCTTATAGGTATTTAAAAAGGAATTTAAATGCACCCAGTGCTATCTCTCAAACCTTGATGTCAGTGCACTAGCTGACTGCAGGGGAATCCGGTCCCAGGACCGGCAGAGGCTCTTCAGCAGAGCCAACATTGTGTTATTTCATAACAAACCCTTCACTGGAAAGGTCTACAAAGTGTGTAGGCCTTTCCATTGAAGGATTTCTTTTGAAATAACACAATCTCGGCTCTTCTGAAGAGCCTCCACTTGTCCAGGGACCGGATTCCTCTGCAGTCAGCTAGAGCGCAGGGAAAGGGGAGGGAGGGGGGAACTTTCACAGTGAATATCTCTCAAACCATAAAGGTTTGAGAGATGGGACTGGGGGCATTTGAATTCTTTTTTTAATACCTACAAGATGAAGATTTGACAAAAGGAAGTGTTGCTATCCCTTTAATGCATTTCCCCCTGTTCTATGGAGACTGCACAAAGGTAAAGAGTAGGAATTTGGAGTTAAAACAACTGCAATATAGAGGGAGAACTAAACATTTCCTTTGATTTCAATGGCAAATTTAACCCCTTGAATGCTAGAGTGATCTCCAGTTCATTGCTTTGCAATGCTTTGGAGATCTCGTTTGTATTCTAGGAATTACAATTATCATATACATCAGTCTCACCTGGGGAGGGATACACTAAGGTGTGATAAAGAGGAGATGCCTTCTTCAGTGATATCATTACTTCAATTCCTATGTTATTCTGTGGAATCTATTAATTAAAGAGATAGTAATACTTACATTTTACAACACTGCATCTTGTAGCCCTTAAAAAATAAATAATAATAAAATAATAAATAGTAATAAAATAAATAAATAAATAAATAAATAAATAATAAAAATAAATAAAATGCCCCCATCACTTATTCTTTGGCCCCTATACACTAAGATCTCGTAGGAAGGAGAAATGTTAGTGCATATGCTTCACTGAATAACATAGGATTTGGCGAATGTATCACACTGGAGAAGTGATGTACCAAGGTGTGATAAAGAGAAGTGATGAAGAGGAGACAACGTCTCCAATGATATCACTTCTCCAAATCCTATGCTATTCTAAGTAGCCTATGTACTCAATTTCTTAAGCAGGAGAGATCTTAAAGGGATAGTAATACTTACATTTTACAACGCTGTATCTTATAGCCCTTAAAAAAAGAAATAAAATCCTTTATGGTTTGAGAGATATTCGCTTTCAAAGTTCCCCCTTCCCTGATGTCAGCGCTCGAACTGACTGCAGGGGAATCCTGTCCCTGTACAAGTGGCGGCTCTGCAGCAGAGCCGAGATTGCGTTATTGAAAAAGAAATCTTTCACTGGAATGGTCTTCTACGCGTGCTTGCAAACCAAGCGCACGTAGAAGACCATTCCAGTGAAGGATTTCTTTTGCAATAACGTGATCTTGGCTCTGCTGCAGAGCCTCCACCGGTCCCAGGACCGGATTCCCCTGCAGTCAGCTAGAACACTGACGTCAGGTAGGGGGGAACTTTGAAAGCGAATATCTCTCAAACCATAAAGGTTTGAGAGATGGCATTGGGGGTATTTTTTTTTTTTTAAGGGCTATAAGATGCAGTGTTGTAAAATGTAAGTATTACTATCCCTTTAAGATCTCTCCTGCTTAAGAAATTGAGTACATAGGCTCCTTAGAATAGCATAGGATTTGGAGAAGTGATATCATCGGAGAAGTTGTCTCCTCTTCATCACCTCTCTTTATCACACCTTGGTACATCACTTCTCCAGTGTGATACATTCTCCAAATCCTATGTTATTCAGTGAAGCATATGCACTAACATTTCTCCTTCCTAAGAGATCTTAGTGCATAGGGGCCAAAGAGTAACATAGAAATTGAGGGCTTTGTCACACCTTTGTAGATCTCTCCCTGCTGGCACTCTTGCCAAATCTTTTTTAAAAAATAGGATATTTGAACCATTTGTGAATGAAGCATCTGCCAGTAATGAGAGTGCCCAGCAGGAAAAGCCCTAAAATATGTTCTTTTTTTCTATTTATATATTAATGTTTATTTCTCCTTTAAGAGACTGTCATTGGTAAATTTGCCCTGTAATTTGTGATCACGAATTAAAAAAATAATAATGTTTAAACCAGGACAAGCCACAAATCTTGCAAACAACTGAATATCGTTTGTTTGAACTTTGGTGGGTCAGTGGATTTATCATTTTGAATGAAGCCCATGTGCTCAAGCAGGGATATCATTAATAATAACCCACTGAGTACCAGAGAGATATCTTGGATTTCTCTCTGGCATTCAGAGGGTTAAATGCATTAATGCTTATAATGTAAATGCTGTTATATTATATACCTTAGTCTCATAACAACTGACATGCTTTTAACAATGATCATTGCTTAACACTGATGTTCTTGTTCATCAAGGGCACTGTGACCTGCTGTGATCTGTTCTCTAGATAAGCTTCTGCCATCTCTAGATTGTTTGTGCTCCCTGCTTCCAACAGCAGGAATGATACTGTAGCTCTGATAGACATAGGAAGGTTCATGTACTAAGGACAAGTAAAGCAATTTGTCGGCAAACCAACTGCACCATAGGGTACCAATAAAAAGGGCCATTGATTTAAATGGGGGGGGGGGTTAAACTGATAATAACCTTGTTGTTTTAGGTGATTCTGGACCTTATTCAATAAGCTAAAGAATTATGGAGTAAACCAAGTGCACCATAGGGTTGAAATAAAATTTCAGCATTTATGTATTCATTGATTTAAAAGGGGATATTTTTAACCTCTTGAATATTAGCGGTTTCAAAAACATGGCTTCTGTAGCATTCAAGAGGTAAAAAATCTTCATTTAAATCGACTGAAGTATTCAATTCCCCCCCATGGTGTTGTTGGTTTGCTCCAGAACTGTACCTCTTTATCTTGATGTACAGAAACCATCCTTAGGGCCGTGTGTTCAAAAGAAAAGTGGAGGAGTTTCGGGGCAAACCATTTGCAGTATAAGGGGAGGAACTAAAAATTCCCATTGATTTATATGGGGATTTTTAATCCTTTGAATGCGAGAGAGAGGTCTCCAACCATTCGGAATTTTTAGTTCTCCCCTATAGCGCAAATGGTTTGCCCTGAAACTCCTCCACATTTCTTTTGAAAAAATGGCCCCTAGTGTATGTTTAAGAACTGTGATACAGCTGTCAACAAGAGGTCATATTTATAAAGAGATAGAGTCAAGTTAGCCAATTCCTTCATACATATGTTGTGACACAGTTCTTATTTGGACAAGACAATTTCTCATCCACTTTCCACAAAAGTTGACTGACTGGAGTTAGTACTTAGCGAAAAGTCAATAAATGTTTTTACATATATTCATGTCACTTTGAGACAATTTTACAGACACTTTTATACCCCCTCCCCCCATTCCTTCTAGAGCAGAATGTAATCGTGAACACTGCATAATATGTGCATCCTCTTAAAGCAATAGTAATTTTTACCAAACACAGCATCTCTAGTTAATCTTCCTAGTATGTGGGCCATGTAACGCTGTATTTCAATACCGTTCGTATAGTAATTCAAGAGTAATTGAATGAGAAAGGATCCACCTCCAGCTCCTTTTGCTGCTGTAACTCTTCTCTGCAAACCGGTCTGTATTAAAGGGATAGTAATACTTTGTTTTATCTTTATTTTATTTTTTTTAGTCTGACAGTATTGATATAACACTCTCCAAAGACCAAATACTATGATGATTAATTAGAGCAGCTTTTATTATGAAACATTACTATCCCTTTAAGGGACAATCTTCATTGAGCATAAGGAAAAAATTAATCAAGGGGGGCAGGGTTTTCCTAATACTCAGTGTATGAAGATTTCCCTCACTGCGCTCTGTCCAGTCCCAGGGCTTGAATACACAACTGATGGGAGGTGGCTATGGGTAGGTAAAAGATGCAGGAGGGGGCTGCTTTTGCATTCAATTACTCTTGAACTACTACACAAACGGTATTGAAATACAGCGCTAAATGGCCCATATACTATGAAGATTAATCGGAGCTGCTGTGTTTAGGAAATATTACTGTCCCTTTAAAGTGGAAATGTCACTTTGTAACAAATAGGTTATTTTGAAACACATTTAAAAATCACCTATATTTATGGTAGATTATACATTGTTTAAAAATATTTCATTCATCAGGAAAACCCCGATAAAGTATATTATTTCATGAATCTTTAATCCTTTGAGTGCCAGAGAAATCTCCAGTGAATTGTGTTGCAAAGGAGTTTAACTCTGTGAAACTTGAGAGGCCTTCAACTTATTGAAAGCACAGTGTAACTATTCAAGGGATGAAAATCACCATTTATATTAATAGAAATGTTCAGAATTTACATTTGTTCTTTATGATGTAGTTGATTAACTCTTTGAAAAGTTAACCCCATGGACACTGGAGACATGGGCATCTGTAGGGGGGCAAGAGGGCCTGGGTGACAAATTACAGCCCCCCACCGGAAAAATGTCTGAGGACACCCATGGCTGGAGACATCTCCATTGCTTCTCAATGCATTGTAGACATCTCTAGCACCCAAATGGGTTAAATATCAGAGGTGAGATTCACTAAGCGGTGATAAAGAGGTGATAAAATAGAGATGACTTCTCTAGTTTATCACTTCTCCAATTCCTATGTTATTCTACAGAGCCTATTCACTTAGATCTCCAAATCTGAAGGAATCTTAGTGCATAGACTCCATAGAATAGCATAGGAATTGGGAAAGTGATAAACTGAGAAGTCATCTCCACTTTATAACTCCATTAATCACCTCCAGAGGAGGGCTGGCCTGGGAGGCAATTGCAGTCTGGGCCGTCCATATATTTGGGCCAGTGGGCCACTGCCTCACTTAATCTCTATCTTGTTGCTATAAACTCTGTAGTAACACTAGTGTAGCTTTGCTTAAATTGTAAGCTCTGTAGTATCAGTAGTTTAGCCCATTTCATATGTGAGCTACGTGGTACTGCTTTACTTCATGATATTAATGCCACTTTTAAAATTAACAAAAAGGTGGTGGGCTGGGACAGTGAGCTCAAACAATAGAAGAAATGGGCCACTTGATTGTATTGGCCCTCCGGGCCACAAGTTGCCAGCCCTCCCCTGATCGCCTCTTTATCACTGCTTAATGAATCTCCCCCATGGTATTTTTTACCAGCATTTGTAAGCATTGAGAGATTGACATCCTTCTCTTATGGATGTGTAGACAGATATACATCAACATCATCCCCCTAGTTATAAAAGTGTCTAATGAGTGATAAGTGAAATGCTTGTTGTAATTGAGATAAACTGCAAATATGGTTGCCACCCAGCCGGTATTTTACCGACAGGCTGGTAAAAAATTGTCTTCTGTCCAATGTAAAGTCTATGGAGGGAATGCCATGGCCGGTATTTTTTTGAAGGACAGGTGGCAACCCTAACTGCAAATAGAAGCTAAGAGTTTCTGTGAAAAGAAAACAAGAAGGGGTCTAATCTCAGATCAGTCATCGGGTCTTATGCTTAAAGCAAAACTAACACCTCCTCCTAATAACCCCCATTTACCTTACTTTGGCCATAAATACTGATGGCCCCTATAAATGTTGCCCTTGTGTCTTTTATTCAAGAGATAACATCTGAATGTCATGAAGATGGCCATGACAGTTGCTAGCATATTTTTTTCAAGCTGAAGCTGTCAGTGCAACGACTACTTAACCTTTTAACATACCTGGGAACGTTCAAACTAAGCTGACCCTTAGATCTTTGAAAGATTAATTCTTAAAGTCCCCCATAATGTAGCTTCTAGGCAATATGCCTCTCCGTGATCTAACCAGAGGTTCTGCTATCAGTTCTGTATGAACCATTTACAGGCTACAATTTAGTGATATCACTGCCTGAACCCACACAAGACAAGCAGGGAATCCCCCTCTGGTTTTCAGGTACAAATCGAACCAATTTAGAAACTTAAGAAGAAGTTATTTTTTGCAGATCAGATGGTAGGTAACATTGGACTCTCTCTCACCCTGAGAAATTTGACCTTTACCCTGAGATTTGGGTCAGACCCTTATAGGGTGACCACATTTCCATTCTGCTATTCAGGGACACTGCAGAGATGAGAGAAGCAGGGCACTTGTACTCAGCTCTAGTGCAGCTATACAGGAGGGGTCAGTTTACATTACTGGATATCAGTGCGCAACCTGCTCTTTCTCTGGTGCACCTCAGAATTCTACCAACTAGTTGGAGAACTGCCCTTTGACTGCTGTGACAGAAACTGATGCCTGTGGTGGGCTTCAAGACTAGCATTATACTGCAACAAAATTGCACCGCAGCTACTGTTTGATGTCAAGATCAAGGCTTATATCTCTCTCTAGTGTTTAGAGCTATGTCAGGAAGCCATTTTCTTGTATCCCAACAGAGACATCACTTACTGTCACAGTAGACAATAGGCAATTCTCCTTCTAGTGTTTGGAACTCTGTGCTCTAGAGTCTGCATTCTGGGACTTTGTATTGTCCCAGAAGGGGGCTGCCCGGGACATGGGACACACATTTAAAACCAGGGACTGTCCTGGGAAATCCAGGACACGTGGTCACCTTAAACCCTGAAAGTTCACAGATATGTCCTTTAAGAACCAGAGGGTTAAGCAATGCAGTGGTCCTTAGAAGGTTAAGAGTTGAAAATGCAGTGAGCATGGTTTGAAACCTGTGTTCCTGCAAACAAATGTCATGTCCACCTCAATGGACATGACAGGTTGGACTGAATAGGTTATTTTTTGAACAAAGGAACAAAATCCACAGAGGCCATTAGAATCTTCTGGCTATAGCACAGTAAGTTAGAGGTTAGTATTAGGATGTGTTAGTTCTCCTTTGAAGTCCCAGAACTTGGTGCTAATTTCCTTACTAGTAATGGTACAATTAGATTGCACAGCACACAGACATTACATTAGGATGGCCCAAACCAGAATCTTTTGGGAACCTAGCAACTAACCTGCAGGACACAAAAAAAGAGTCAAATGTATTATCTTTTAAGCAAATCACCTCCCAGGAGTGGCAGCCACCTTGTTGTTTTACTCAGAAGGAAAAACATAATTATATAAAGCCTGTAACACTCAAATCGTTAATCATTTTGTACAGATGAAAAATTGTTATGACATAAGAATTATGTAAAGGATGCCCTAGATTTGTTGAGATGGGTAGTGGCAAATTAGATCAAAGTGCTGATATGGAATTCATATTTGATTAATTTAAGTCATTCAGCCTAGGAAATCAGATGACAGTCAGATATTAAACTTGGCCTAATGTAGATATGTTGAGACAGATGGGACCTCACCATCCTAATGCCGTGATTAGAAATATATATATATATATATATATATATATATATATATATATATACACACACAGTTGAAACCAGAAGTTTACATACACTATATAAAAAGACACATATGCATGTTTTTCTCACTATCTGACATGAAATCAGAATAAACCTTACCCGTTCTAGGTCAATTAGGATTACCAAAATTATTTATATTTGCCAAATGCCAGAATAATGAGAGAGACATAATTTTTTAAGGCATTTTTATTACTTTCTGCAAAGTCAAAAGTTTACATACACTAGGATTACTATGCCTTCAAACAATTTGGGACAGTCCATATGATGATGTCATGTCTTTGGAAGCTTCTGATAGGTTTATTGGCAACATCTAAGTTAATTAGAGACACACCTGTGGATGTATTTTAATGCACACCAGAAACACACTGCTTCTGTGTGTAACATCATGGGAAAGTCTAAAGAAATCAGCCAAGATATCAGGAAGAAAATTGTGGACTTGCACAAGTCTGGATCATCCTTGAGTGCAATTTCCAGATACCTGCAGGTGCCTCGTTCATCTGTACAAACAATTATACGCAGGTACCAACAAGATGGGAATGTCCAGCCATCATATCGCTCAGGAAGGAGACGGGTTCTGTGACTCAGAGATGAACGTGCTTTGGTCCGACATGTGCATATCAACCCAAGAACAAAAGCAAAAGACCTTGTGAAGATGCTGGCGGAAGCTGGTAAGATTGTGTCATTATCCACAGTGAAACGAGTACTGTATCAACATGGTCTGAAAGGCCACTCTCCAGGAAGAAGCCATTACTACAAAAGAAACATATAAAAGCCAGATTAATGTTTACAAATGCACACAGGAACAAAGACCTACATTTTTGGAGACATGTTCTGTGGTCTGACGAAACTAAAATTGAACTGTTTGGCCATAATGACCATTGTAACGTTTGGAGGAAAAAGGGAGAATCTTGGAAGCCTAAGAACACCATCCCAACTGTGAAACACGGGGGAGGCAGCATCATGTTGTGGGGTTGTTTTCCTGTAGGAGGGACTGGTGCACTTCACAAAATAGATGGCATCATGAGACATGAAGATTATGTGGCAATACTGAAGCAACATCTCAAGACATCAGCCAGGAAGTTAAAGCTTGGGTGGAAATGGGTCTTCCAAATGGACAATGACCCGAAGCATACTGCCAAACTGGTTACAAAGTGGCTTAAGGATAACAAAGTCAATGTTTTGGAGTGGCCATCACAAAGCCCTGATCTCAATCCTATAGAAAATTTATGGGCAAAGCTGAAAAGGCAGGTGCGAGCAAGGCGACCTACAAACATGGCTCAGTTACACCAGTTCTGTCAGGAGGAATGGGCCAAAATTCCTACCAACTATTGTGAGAAGCTTGTGGAAGGATATTCAAAACGTTTGACCCAAGTTATACAGTTTAAGGGCAATGCTACCAAATACTAATGAGATGTATGTAAACTTTTGACTTTGCAGAAAGTAATAAAAATGCCTTAAAAAATTCTCTCTCTCTCATTATTCTGGCATTTGGCAAATATAAATAATTTTGGTAACCCTAATTGACCTAAAACGGGTAAGATTTATTCTGATTTCATGTCAGATAGTGAGAAAAACATGCATATGTGTCTTTTTATATAGTGTATGTAAACTTCTGGATTCAACTGTATATCTATCTATATATATATATATATATATATATATATATACGAAAAGTAAAAAGAGTAAAAATCATAGTTATAAATGCAGTGGGTCATATATGCATTATTCTGGAAAAAACAACTTTATAAACTGGAAAGAACAGAGTTACAGCTGACTTAAAAGATAAGTACTACTAATAATACTGCCCAGCACACACACTCCCCTACCTACCTTACCATGGCTAGAAGTTCCTAATGGCCCCTATGAATTTAGTCTTGTGCCTTCTTTCAATAGATAACATCTTCAATTAGTTCTGGTTGTCAGGTGAGTGGAGGTGGCCCCGATAGCTACTGGCAGTTTTTTAAACAGAAGAAGATAGAGTGAATGAGAATATAAGGACCTGGGGGAATATGCAACACATTGAGAAGCAATGCGTCACATACCTCTCTGGTGCTTAATGGTTTGGGAATAGAGTTCAGTATGCAGTTTGAGGTCATGTGGTCCTGCTAGCAAATGTCTTGTCTGTCTCCATGAACATTATATCTGCATACCTCCCAATATTTCAAGTGACCAAAGAGGGACAAACTTGTTCTAAGGGGTTTGCTGGGGGTGTGGCTGGTGGGTGAGGCATTACTGAATATTTTTAGGTTATTTCATAAGCTATTGAAACAATTTTGTGAAATTGAATAAATGGTTTAGAGCAAGACCAAAGTATTTTATTTACACAGACTAATTTATAAGCACATATATTGATGTTTAAACCCCTTAAGGATCACATGGTCCAGGGGTGAGTCTAGAGGACCATGATGTGCCAGGACTCTGTTACCAGTCCTTAACGTCCAGAAAGGTGTGACGGTCCTGGCACCTCACGTATTGTTAAGGGGTTAAACAAACATTAATGTGAGTTTTATTGCTCTGGAGCACTGTGATACACACATATATACACACCACACAGTCTGATCTCCTAAACACAGGGACACCAGGGTGGGAAAGAGGGATTTGGGTCTCAGAGAGGGACTTTCTGGCACTCATAGGAATAAGGGAGGGAAGCTGCTGTCTCTGCTCTTTAGCAGAGACCGCAATCTGTCCTATGACTCCTTAAAGAGCTATAGTATGACCTCAACATCGCCATCCTGAGGTTGGCAGTGTTGGAACTGTGAACTCAGACAGCAAAGGCTGCTATCAGAGCTTAGTTTAAATGCTAAATAAACCCTCTCATGAGAGAAATTTCTCCAGTTCCTATGTCATTGTGTAGAGTGTCCTTTTCACGGTGGAGACAGTGTTCTTCCATTGGTTAGTTGTGCTTGATGGAACATATAGTCCTCTACAGCTCTGGAGCTGTGCACTAAACTGTGATAATGAGGAGATATCTCCCGTGGGAAAAACGCTCTAATTTCTATGTAATTCTATGGACCCTATGACCAAATAAGTTTACAACCTGAGAAATTTTCCTACATAAACTCAATAGAACAACATGGAATTGAAGCGTTTATCATACTGGACAAGTTATGACCTGCATATTGCCTCTTTATCACACCTTCGTGTCCTGACATCTCATTTGGGTTTGTTTCCATGCTAATGTGGCTGTTCGTCACATGCACTAAGCTCCGATTAAGGCCTTTCTGTCGGAATTCACAGTTCCAACATCGCAGACCTGTGGTTGGGGATGTTGAGATCTTCCTATAGCTCTCTATTTAATCAGAAGACAGTTTGCTGTCTCTGCTAAAGACCAGAAACAGCAACTGCCCTTCCTTAACCCTGTGTGTGCCAGAGAGGTATCTAATGTATTGAAATGCAATTCACTGGATACCTTTCTGGCATTCAAAGGGTTAACCCTTTTAGTGTCGTAAGGATTGCAAACACCTGTGGCACTAAAAGGGCTACAAAATGAAAGAATGGCAGAGAAGCTTTCTCTGCCCTTCTGTACTGACTGAACCAGCTGGGCATTCTATCCACTCATCATCTGATGTAGGTAAACAGAGGACTCACAGGGAACTCTGCAATGGACTGCCTTATGATTCCTGTGTTTACCTGAAACAGCTGAATGACGGAGAGTCCACTGGGTTGGTTCAGTCAGTACAGAAGGGTATAGAAGCTACGATATATAAAATAGCTTCTTTGCATTCTCTCATTTTGGAACCCTTTCAGTGCCACATGGGTGTGCAGTCCACATCCCTATGGCACTGAAAAGGATAAGGGACTGATGTTTGTAGTGCTGAAGTCTGAGCTGATCCTTTCCACTTCCCCACTTGGTGAGAGAAAAGAGAGGATGCTCTCAGACTTCAGGTTTGTCTTACTGCTGGTGACGTGTAAGGGTGGGCATCACGTATGCATCCACAGCAGTACGAAAACTCTGCATGTTAATTATTAAATTCGATCCCCCCTCCCCTTGCATACTTAGTTCTTAGTGCACATGGCGATGTGTATCTCTGTCACAAGCAAAGGCTATAGGCCCTGCTGAGACAGTGGGGAGAGTGTGGGAGGGAATGGGTTAACAATATCAGACCCCTGGTTACCTGTTACTATTCCTAGCAACCACCAAATTAACCCCTGAAATCCCTCCTGCACTATCACCCCAGTACTACAATTCACTGCCACCACCAAGACTTTGTATCTGGGCGTCTTAGGTTACCCTAAACACAACAGAATTACAGTATAAAATCACCTTAATAATCAAATGTTTAGACTTAACCCTTTAGTATCGTGTTCTAACTGAGCTTCTTTCAGAGTAGTGAGTTTATATTAGAGAACAGAGACAGAGCTAATTAATTGAACATTTAATCTGAAAAAAGGCTTCAGTGCTAGTTACAAAAATAGAGAAATAAAGGACATACACAAATAAAGATTGCACATTGGCAAAACAGTCCATAAAATAAAATGGGAGAAACACAAGAAATCCTTAAATACAATTACTGATATTTTAAGAGTCCTTGGGAACTTCAGATGGTATTTTTCCCTTCAGTTGTTGCAAAGAAATTCACTGTTTTATCCAAAAACCCTTATTAAATAGGAGTACACAGTTGCTTCTAAGAGGCCAGACCCCCTGGGTGTTACCTGGGAGGGTCAGGGGTCTGACCTGACCATTTACAGCCCACTCAGTGAGATCTCTCAGGGATGCTACTGCAGAGTTCTACCTGAAAAATCATAAAGCTTCCCAAAACATGCAACCCACAGCACACCTCTATAATGTTATAATAATCATATTCCTCATATCTGTGTGAATATCTGGACACCAAACATGGTGGGTCTAACTGGTTGCAAAGTGGCTATTCTTGTAACTTATAGCAAGAACACCTCCCCCTGTCATGTTTGGTACCTACCACAAGGGTAAAACCTGGGCATTCTGAATATATATTTGTATTGAATCATTTTACACTATATATACATGTTCTCCCTATTTCATAATATTTGACTGCCCCCTGGATGAACTTCAGCAGAGCAGAGGGTCCAATATAGTTTATGACACTGTTCTGCTCTGGTGATCTACTCTACTTTGAATATCATACAGGTCAGCAAACAAACAAACACATTATACAACCCAGAGGGCCAACGCATGCCTTGGCATGACAGTCTCCATCATCAAGGCAATGTACTCGCCACACATCACCAGACACACATCGCCAAAGCATCGTCCTTTAGTACATCTCCTACATGATGTCCAAACAGCTATTATTTTACAGTCTATGTGAAAGATGAACCACTGGTTTCAGTGTCCAGTACAATTTAATAGTAACAGAGACCTGCACTTTGAGACAATTTGAACGATTACAACTTTTGAAAAAAGCATCTCTCATCGAGAGTATGCTTGTTCTACTCACCATTAAAATCCCAACAACATATCCTATATAATAATTCGCTAAGTTGTGTGTAACGCCCGACATGCGCAGTAGACTCTGCTGCGCGAGCGGCAGTCATGCGCAGTACAGACTGCCCGCGCCGCGGCTGATACAGAGCTGGGCGCTCCGAAGGAGGAGTATCAGCAGTGGCACGGGCTGTCTCTGCTGCGCGTGACTGCCCCGTCGCTGCCAGAGGCACTGTGGCCCGTGTAACGGGCTGTTCAACTAGTTTATAATAAAACACAAGTGACTGTTACATTCCTTTGCCTGAAGTACTTAAGTAGAAGTCATTCATACAGAAGACAAGAATTAATATTTTTTACGTTTCATCTTTAAGTGAATGAAGTCAGAGGTCTCCATTTGAAGACTGTCTTTGGTTCATACCTCCTTACAATAGACAATAAGCATCAATATGCTGAGTGAAACCCCCCATGTATAAATATAAACTTCATCCCCATTCAGCAGAACATTGTCAGATTAGTTTGTTCAATGGAAATCTATATCTATAGTTTAAAACAGTTTTCCAGTGCAAATAAGTATGTAGCTATATGACTTCTATATGAAGGGCACATACCTCCTATGAACTTCTTGGATGCTAGGAATGTAGCAAGCACTTCGCTTCACATCTAAGAGTTATAACAATTGAAACATTTTTTTTAATATATAGTTTCCCTTTAATGTGGAAATAAAGAAATGATTGTATTCAACTAAAAATGGTTATGGCAAGACTGATTCCAAGGGCTGTATTCAAGAATATAAAGAGGACCAATTCTGGACGCAGCACTCAAAGGGTTAAAGGACAGTAACCCTTTGAGTGCCTCATCACAGCCCCTTGCTCCTCTGCTTCTACTGCATGTAAAAGTCAATTCTCTCCACTCTTTCTTTTTTAGGGTACACCTTTTTCCCTCTTCCTTTGTCAGGCATGTCACTTTTGTTATTTGGGAGAGATTCTTGGGTGACATATTTAATATGGCCCTGGGTTGGTTACCAAATTGAGGGCAACATTTTGATAGTGAACCACATCTATTAACCTCCCTTTATCAATGCATTGGAGATTGCTCAGATTCAGATCACGGAACTTCTTAACCCCTTAGCGACAATGGACGTACATGTATGTCCTCTGTGGCTGTCACTTAGTGACAGAGGACGTACATGTACGTCCAGGAAATCCAGATCCCTGCGCGGCTGCACGCCGTTCTGGGTCTCCGGATTCTTCTGAAAAAAAAAAAAAAAAAAAAAGTTAGACGGGCATTAAGTGATGGCCGCGTGCACGCGGCCGTCACTAAGGGGTTAATTTGTCCCCTGTGGTGCATTTGGTTTGGTCCAGAATTGCTTGCCTTCAAGTTCCTGAATACGGGCCCCAAATGTTTTAAATCAGGAAACACAAGTATTGAATTAAAAAGAATGCTTTAACGATACAGTAAACAGATCTTGTTATTGCACAAATGTCATGCATTTGTTTGAATAAAAACTGAAAAGAAAAACACGCACCAAAATCTCTGCAAACCAAATAGAAAACCATTATGATTTAAGGGGTTTTACATAGTTCACCCTTCCAAGCACAATGCAAGAGAGGACAGATTTGTCAAAGGCTGGATTTTCTTTTGTTTTTTTTTCTTTGTTTTTCTCACGCCACTTTGCATGCAACATTTTTTTTTAATGGAAAAAACAAAAATGCTACCAGGGGAACAGTGGAACCAAATGTGATGCGTGAAATAAAATGTGTAGAACTTCTGGGGCTTACCAAAAGCTTTTTTAACCATTTGATAGCCATATGATAGCTAGAGAGGTCTCCAACGCATTGTTTCACAATGCGTTGGAGACCTCTTTACGATCAAAGGGTTAAAAACACCATTTAAATCAAATGGGATTTGGGGAATTTTATTTGCTCCCTGTGATGCAGTTGGTTTGTCCAATGACTGATGCACTTTTGCATTTATACATATGTTACAATGTAGCGACAGTCCCATAAATGAACAAGGTTTACTATGGGGAAATATGTCCATTTCGGGTAACTTTGTCTTCTGGGGACTCCTGTGGTACAGCTGGGGGAAACAAATTATGCTATTTGCATCAAGAGGGGGTGGGGCTTACTTGTGGTTGGGGCAGGGATTTAACGGATGTGTCACAAAAGCAGGCAGGAAGTGGGAGAAGCTGGGTGGGGAAGGAGGTGAAGAGGGTGGGAAATGGGATGAACAAGCTTGGAAGGAGGAGAAGTGGTAATCAGCTGCAAAAACCAGAGTCTCTGAGGCAGATCTGGAGAGTTCCCAGGTATGAATATGTCCCATTACCAGGGAAACAGGAAGTGAGCAATTGAGTATCAAAGTAATTCATTGAATAGTTCTTAATGTCAATACAGCAGCACACACTGTTCCCATGAGACCAGTCACCATACCTGAGAACTCTCCGGATCGGCCCCTGGAGACTTCGTTTTTCAGAATGAAATACCCGGTTTCTGGTGACAGAGGCTGATTTTCCAGCTTTATGAGTTCAGTGGTAACCTGTCCCACTTTTTCACCTGTTCCACATACTTTCCCAACCAATTTAAGGGTAAATCCATAATCCTCTAACCCTATCTCACCCTTAATTAAGCCCCACCAACATTATTACACAAATAGTATCATTTGGCTGCCCCCATCACCAGCTCTGTGTTACTGTTGGGAACATGGATAGGGCACTTCCCAGGTATGCTAATAAGGGAGTTCTGGGGCTCTCTTTTCACATCTCAGTTACGCTACCCCATTGCTCCTCCGGGTCTCACAATGCTCGTCTTTTGCTGCCTGGATTGGCCCCATGTTTCTTGGTATAATTCACTCACGCCCTGATGTGAAAGCACACATGATAGAGCTGATTATGGGAGTGTCCAAATCACATGTTTTATGTCATATTTTGAATGGGGCTTAATCAGGAAGGAGGAGTTTGCCCTGAAATAGGTGGGAAAGTGGAAGCAATGGGGCAGGAATGGGCAGAATGGGTAGGAAAGTGGGTGGGGTTATAGGTAAACTCACCAATACAGAGTATCAGCCTCTGTCCCCAGAGACCTGGTAATTCAGTATGAAAACTGGAGCAGATCTGGAGGCTTCCCAGGTGGGTGAGAAGACATCACTTTCCACAGCATGTGACCTGCTTACCTGGTCTTCTGTATTTTTCACTAAAGGCAGGACCGGATTTCCCAACAGGCAGAGTAGGCAAATGCCTAGAGTGCCAAATTTTGTGGGGTGACTCAGCTGTGCTTGCAACACCCACATTAGAAATTGTGGGTGTGGCCAGAGCAATCTTAAGATGCTTAAGAGTCTAACAACTAAATGGTTAAAGCTTTTTTTTCCTTGCTTGTTATAGGCCAAGTGTATTTTCTGCACCAGGAAACAGTGAATGGGACCTGGGGTGGGGTCATGTGATGAGTGGGGGTGTGGTCATGGGTGCAGCTAAGTGCGCCTAGAGTGCCTTACCTAGGTATGCCTGGGATGTAAATCCAGCCCTGCTAAAAGACTAGAATTTTTCATGGAATGAGTTCTCTAGAATGCCATAACCCCGAATCAAAAAATAAGCCCTTACGTGTGAAATGGTTTCACTCATTTCCTGTTTTACACATTTTAGAAAGACTTTTAATGGTTTGCCCCAGAACTCCTCTATTTTTCTTTGGAACATACGACCCTAAGTACCTAACAAGTAGCATTTCCCCAGACTCCTGCTTGTGTCTCAGCTCGGTACGCAAACCCACTTTAACCCTTTGAGTGCCAGAGGGGGTACGCAAAAGGTTAATCACTTGGTTGCTAGAGATGTCTCCAAGGTTTTGCAAATATGTGTCTAGTACCCAAGTGGTTAATCAAGAAAGTCTATTAACAGTATGTAATGAGTGGAGGTTATATGCATTAAAAGTGTCTTTATGTGCCTAATGCTCCATTAACAAGGCTTTTACCATTGATTTTTCAGCACATGCCAATTTGCATGTTGAATTTTACACTTTTATGTAAATGCAATAATTATATACATCAATTGTATAGAGCTGTGAAATGAGTGGTTAATTTCACACCTTGGTGAATACCCCATTCTATACTTGTTTATGTTTTATTAACTCTTGAAAGCATTTCACATATTTCTTAGCTAGGCATGTAAACCCCCCCCCTTTTTTTTTTTAAGATCTTTATTTGTGAACAAAGAACGGTACAGAAAATACGTGACAGTACAAATGAGTGGCAATGTGGTTACAGAGCTGGTAAATACATAGATTATATACTGAAAAAATCAGATGAATTAGAGAAAGGCAAAAGGAGGAACCCCCTACAGTAAAAAAACATGTTAATATAACAATGAAAAAGATCTACAATGGATAAGCAGTAAAACAGTTATGAAAATGGGTACATGGGCTACATGACTTGGGGCAGAGCAAATTCGGGGTACTAGGATAAAATGGCTGGTGCGGTTTTGGGCTGGGTTGTGTGGGCTGAGGCATAGCCAGTAATCTTGATAGTGTGGGAGAAGAGGAGGGGGGGATGGAAGGGAGATAGGATAGGGTATGAAAAAAAAAAGTGGTAAGATAGATGAAAGAACATAGAAGGATGTAAACCCTTTTTAAACCCTTCGAAATTAGAAATGTCTCCAACACACACCAAGCTATGTACAAATTCACGAGACCAGTTCCTTAGTGATTTCCTCTGATGCCAGTGGCTACACGTCAGGGTAAGCACTACAGTGTATGGTCTCTGTAGTGAATACAGGAGGATACACTACACCATAGTAAAGACTTTAAATGCATACCTCCCAACATTTCAAAGTGCCAAAGAGGGACACTTGTGTTTTAGGGGGTGTTGCTGGGGGCGTGGCTGGTAGGTGGGGCATTACCGATAATTTTCAGGCTATTTCATAACCTATTGATACCTCCTTCTGTAATGTAATAAATAACTTATAAGAAGGCCAATGTGTTTTATTTACACACACTAATTTATAAACATATTTACTGATGTTTAAACACACAATAATGTGAGTTTTATTGCTGTAGAACAATATGATACACTTATATGCACAAACCATGCAATCTGATCTCCTAAAAAGAGGGATATCAGGGTGCAAAAGAGGGACAGAGGGATTTGGATCTAAAAGAGGGACTGTCCCTCCTAAAGAGGGACACTTGGGAGGTATGTAAATGGACCCTATCACCGAAAAGAGCTTGCACAATCATGTTTATGTTGTATTGGTAATTTTTTTTAATTTAAAAAACTAGTTTATGAGTTATTTAAATGTATAGATTTTACTAATTAAGGCATGCCATGCAGACACTTTAGCTCTACATTACCCCTCCACTGACCCTTAACCTGTTAGCATTTAATGCAATTCCTACCTCCCCTAGCACTGAAATTATGCATCGGTTGTGTTATTGAACTGGGAAGGCAATATTGGAGTAACTATGGAAGCGTCTGCATGGCATGCCTTAATTAACATAATCCTTACATCAAAATAAATTAAAAACGAGTTTTATAAATAAAAACAACTAATACAGCATAAAGGTGATTTTGAAGGATTTTCCAAGCTGTTTGTTGGTGATTCGCCCATAGCGTCTGGTCATATGATCATCAGGCGGCTCTGCAGCAGAGCCTAGATCGCGTTAATAAAAAAAATCTTTCACTAAAACGGTCTTCTATGTGTGCTTGCAAACCAAGCACACGTAGAAGACCATTTCAGTGAAAGATTTATTTTTTATTAACGCGATCTTGGCTGTGCTGCAGAGCCGCCTGATGGTCGTACGACAGGCTTCCCTGCAGTCAGCTAGAACGCTGACTTCAGGGAAAGGGGAGGGAGAGGGCAACTTTAGGAGTGATCATCCCTCAAACCATAAAGGTTTGAGAGATGACACTGGGGGCAATACATTTCTTTTTAATATGACTAATATAGGGGTTAGTAATTATTAAGTATTACTATCACTTTAATTACCAGGTCTCCTGGAACTGAGGTTGATTCTCAGGGGTCAGGGAATTCCCTTGTAACTCCGCCCACTTCACTGTCTGTTCTGGTCGCTCTCCTCCCTGTTCTTGCCACTCTCCACCCATTTTAAGGACAAACCCCACCTCCCTCTTCCCAATCCTTCCCACCCCCAATAAATTTAATAATTTGGACACTCCCACCCCTAGACCTTAGTGGACCTCTGGAGGATTGGAATAAGAAGGTTCCCAGATATGTCAATGTATTGGAGATGTCTGTATTCTCCATGGGGTTAAACACCTTGACAACTCAAAGGGATTGGTGGATTACTGAGTACAAGGTTTTTCCTGGCTGTTCATAAATACCATCCAACTATATCTATATTCTTCTGTGTCCCTAATCCATTGGAGAGCGATCACAGATAAATGACTTTCTATTTAGAAATGTGGGGGCTTATGCAGAGCAATTCTGGAGCGAACCAACTGCCTCTCAGGGGGAAATTAACAACTCCCAAAATTCACAGTGATGCTTTTAACCCCTTGTATGCTAGAAGGGTCGTCAACACATTGTGAGACCCCTATAGCATTCAAGGGGTTAACAATGCTAGTTAAATTAATAGGGATTTTTATTTCTCCCCTGTGACCCAGTTGGTTTGCTCCAGAATTGCTCCTTTCTGCATAAGGTCCATATAACTAAAAGGGTCTTTGTTCTCAGTTATAATCCATGAGGTCTGTGTTAGAAAGGGTAAATGCTTCTCTGTGTGCACTACTGTATATGCTAACATCAGTTAACGCCCTGCTCATGTATGCTTGTGATCTGAGAAATTAATCTCTATTAAACTGGAAGCTAAATTTGCTTTTACACAAAAACCTTTTCATTCACAAGTACTTTAACTTCTCTGTTTTTCTAAGAACCATTAAATGCAATTCAATGAGAAGAGCTCCTTCATATCTAAATTAACACCTTTAATGCTGCAGACCTTTACGAACACTACACAGCTTCACATTTCATTAGAGACTTTTCTATCATCCGAGGATTAAAAGAACACGAATGTTGAAATGCAAGTTGCAAATGCAGTAATCATAAAATCTCAGGTATAATACACACGTATGTCCTTTTCCAATTTAAAGGGACACCAATGTCCCATAAAAAATTATACTTGTTTTGTAGAGGTTTAAAAAATAAGTTATTTGGCACAAATCCTATCTCTCAAACCTTTACTGTTTGAGAGATATTTGTATGTAAAGTTCCCCCCTCCCTCCCCTTCTCCTGATGTCATCGTCTAGCTGACAGCAGGAGATCCCGATTTGGGGACCAGCCGGCGGCTCTGCAGCAGAGCCGAAATCGCGTTATTTAAAAAGAATTACTTCATTGGAAAGGTCTACAAAGTGTGCCTGGTTTGCAAGCACACTTTGTAGACCGTTCCCATGAAGTAGTTCTTTTTAAATAACGGGATTTTGGCCCTGCTGAAGATCCTCCTCGAGCTGCGTGACTCGAATCTCCTGCTGTCAGCTTTACAGCTGACAGCAGGAAAAGGGGACACTTTACAAGTGAATATAGGATTTGTGCCAAGTAACTTATTTTTAAACCTCCACAAAACAAACATAATTTTTTTGGGACATTACTGTCCCTTTAAAGGGATAGTAATACTTAATTATATCTTTATTTTATTTTGTAGGCATTAAAAAAACATGAAGAACGATATAAGTCTTATCTCTCAAACCTTTACAGTTTGAGAGATATTCACAAGCAAAGTGAAAAACTTGTGTATAGCATATAATACAGCAACTGCCATTAGGGGACTGCTGCAGTGAGTGGGCGGGGACCTCAAATGCAGGATGTGTCGACCTTTTTAGAACCAAGTCCATACCTGTAGAAGCCTACCCCTCCCACTCCTATTAACTGCGTAATGCCTGAATAATTCAACTTTCCAATATGTATTGAATTTCTAATTTTCATGTACTCAAGTGACTTGAAGTAATTACAGGCTAATATGCCCTGAAAAATTTCAAGCCATATGATATGCCAAAATATATTAGATTGGACTTGCCTAAATGTTGGTGCCTCGACATTCAACTTTGCTAGGCTAAATTGCAAATTACTGGACATTATCACAGTGTTGCCCTGTGGCATGATGTAACTTGCTATATACATGCACAAGCATTGGTCAAGAATGTTCTCAGAGGAGGTCAACTAAAGTTATGTAATATTAAACATAATCTTATAACTAACATTCTTGCAATTCGCTACCATGAAGATATTTTGTATTCATTAATCATTTAAGGACCAGAGAAGGTCCTGATGTTTTGTTAAGCAATACATTGGAGAGCTCACTAGCTTCCAAGGGGTAACCTGAATCAATTTATCATGAACAGCAACACCCATCTCCAGAAGGTGGACTGTTTGCCCAGATTGAACATGACCATAATCAGGTTGAATGCATTATGAGTCGAGAACTTTAATATACGAAGAGTAAATTGACCTTTAGGTGAACTATTACATTTCAATACATCGTAATCCTAGAAACGTGCTACTTCTGTCATCAGCTATGAGGAAAAAAATATAGCAAAATATCATGAGATTTGGATGGAGAAATTTTGACATTTTAGAGCCTTTTCTGAAAGGTTTCATTGTTACATGTGTGGATATCTTCCAGGAAAAACATACTTTCAAGTTGTGTCAATTTACTTTCTGAAAGGATGGAGAACACATTTTAGAAATGAAATTAAATGATCCTTGAGTTGGTTAAATATTGCATGCATTATAATTTTGGGGTCAGAGCATGTGCATGTGTGCTCGTGCTCATGATTGGTAGCTTTAGAGGCACCCTGCGGCCATTAAACTTTGCTATTATTATAACAATTAAGTAATAATAAATGCTATAGGCTTTTCAATCCATCTTGTGGCTAAGAATGGTTAATAGTGATAAAAAATGTGAGGTGGTTCTTGGGGAGCATACCTGGGAACTCTCAGGGATTGACCCTGAGACTCAGGGTTTTGCCTCAGATCTCAAGGTAAAGGGCCAAAATCTCAGGGTGAGGAGAGTCCAGGGTTATCTACTACATGATCTGTACCATACAACTGCTCCTATAGTATTTTAATTTTTTTAACAGAAAGGAAGAGAGAAAAGGACTGGATGACTTATTATATGTGTTATTAGGCAAGGGTGTCTTTAAGTTGTAGCAAGTTAAAGGTTCCTCTTGGACTAACTGTAGCACTTCTGGGTTAGAGCAGGTATGGACTTATTGCCAAGAATCTACATTCTGGGGAAAGTAAAAGGTTACTATTTCAATAATCTCAGGGTCAGCCCATTTTGAAAGTTCCCAGGTATGTTGGGGAGACTGATTGACAGTAGCGGAGTGTATGTTCAGGTATATGTTAAATCATTCATATACTCTTGTACATACCCAGTGGTAAATCTTCAGTTTGATATTGCGATAATCTGGTTCAGTAGTGTTCCTCTGCCAGTGTGCATTAGGTTTACTCACATTCCTACATACCCATTGGTATTGGCCTATGAGTAGGCCCATGTGCTGGTGGATTCCTACATCTCCCCAAAAAAATGTTTTAATGAACATAGCAACATATAGTTAATGAGGCTGAAAAAAAGACATCTGACCATCAAATACAGCTGTTGCCATCAACCTTGTTGATCCAGAGGAAGGCAAATAGGGTGACCACACGTCCCGGAATGCCCGGGACTCTCCCTTATTGGGGGTCTGTGTCCCTCGTCCCAGGTCACCCCCCCCACCGGGACAACAAAGAGTCCCGGAATGGAACAACACACACCAGTCCAGCCAGCCAATGAAATCTATTTACTATATGGTCATCATTGGCTGGCTGAGCCAGCCAATGAAGACCATATAGCAAATACATTTCATTGGGTGGCTGGACTGGTGCATGCGAGACAGCGGGGATGGAGCAGGTATGCTGGTGCTGCAAGTGAGACACGCGGCTGAGACTCCCGCCGGCGCTGACCATCTTTCTGAGGCTGACACATAGTAAAAGTTCCCACTGGGAACTCTTACTCTGTGTCAACCTCAGGAAGATGGTCAGCGCCAGCGGAAGCCTCAACCACGGGACTAGGGTGACCACATGTCCCGGAATGGCAGAATGTAAATGTGGTCACCCTAAAGGCAAATAACCCCAAAACTATTGAAACTATTTCCAGTTAAGTGGGTAAAACAATTCCTTCCAGACTCAAGGAGATAAGCATACCAGGGAACTTTGCTTTGTGGACTCCCCACTGGGTGACATCAATGATGTGATTTGCATCAGAGAAGGGGAGGGACTTACTTGAGAGTGGAGGAGGTGCTTCAGAAATATACACAAAAATGGAGGAATAGGGTGGGTAAGGAGGAGAATTGGGCGGGAAGTGGGGGGAATAAACTAGAAAGATACGGAAGTGGGCAGAGCCTTATTAAAAAAAACCACATCCAGAGAATCAGCCTCTGCCCCGGAGACCCGGTAAACAGAAGCCCAAACTGGAGTCTCCAGGGCAAATCCAGAGTTCCCAGCTATGGAGATAAGTTATTTAGATATTTTACCTACTGGGCTTTGAAATGCATTGGAGACCTAGCTAGCATTCAAGAGGTTAAAACCCTATTTAAATGAGTGGCAATTTAGGGAATTTCTTTTTGTATCCTATGAGCCCGTCCGGTTTGATGGGAGTGAGTGACATTATTTATGCTTGGAGAAAAGCGTTTCTCTGAGTAAGCTATTTACTGTCCGCTAATATGTTACTGCCATTGGGTTGTATATTTTAGTCTTGGGAGTTGTGTTTGTCTTCTATTCCCCAGAGAGCTATGACATTTCTGTAATGTAACTTGGAGGAAAACTAATGACAATGACATGAATTACATTAACCTACTTCTCAGAGAATACACAGCTTATTTTAACATTTTTTACATTGTTCATTCTCTATATATAAGAATAGTTGACCCAGCTTTAAGTTGTGTTTGTTTTTCTTTATATTGAGAGTGAAAAACAAAGGCAGATGGATTGATAAAAATCAAGATACCGTATGTAGACGTATTCACAACACATTTCAACAGAAGGGTGCTTGTTAAGAGCCAAGTCCGCCCTATGTTTCTCTATTCATTAATCAAGACACACAGTTCTTTCAAAGTGTAGGTTACAAGACTTTTAAAATGAGTATTATTGCCACTGATGTTTCTATTATAAGCAATCCATTAATTAAAGGAACACTAGTACCTCCTAATTATAACCCCCGTTCACCTTAGTTGGGGTGGAAAATCATAAAGACTTGCATGAATGAATTCTGTGTGTTCTCATACCACCATGGTGTCCCTCTTTAGGAGGGACAGTCCCTCTTTGAGACCCAAATCCCTCTGTCCCTTTTTCCCATCCAGGGGTCCCTCTTTTTAGGAGATCAGACTGTATGATGTGTAAATGTGCTTCACAGTGTCATGCCAAGGCATTAGTTGGCCCTCTGGGTTATATAATTTTTGTTTGTTTGCTGACCTGTATGTTATTCAAAGTGCACCAGTCCTAGACCATAAAATTAGCTGGGTAGATAACATCTCCAGAGCAGGATATAGGACTACTATAAAATGTATTGGATGATCTGCTCTGATGGAGGTCATCCAGGGGACACCCAAATAACCTGAAATAGGGAGAACATGTATATATAGTGTAAAATGGTTCAATACAAATATATATTCAGAATGCCCTGGTTTTACCCTTGTGGTGAGTACCAAACATGCCAGGGGGAGGTGTTCCTGCAATGAGTTACAAGAATAGCCACTTTGCAACCATTTAGACCCAGCATGTTTGGTGTCTAGATATCTACACAGATATGAGGAATATGATTATTATAACATTATAGAGGTGTGCTGTGGGTTGCATGTTTTGGGAAGCCTTATGATTTTTCATGTAGAACTCTGCAGTAGCATCCCTGAGAGATCTGACTGAGTGGGTTGTAAACGGTCAGGCCAGACCCCTGACCCTCCCAGGTAACACCCAGGGGGTCTGGCCTCTTAAAGGGATAGTAACACTTCGTTTTAACTTTATTTTATTTTGTAGGCATTAAAAAAACATGAAGAATGATATAAGTCTTATCGCTCAAACCTTTATGGTTTATGAGATATTCACAAGCAAAGTTCCCCTCCCCGCCCCTTTTACCTAGTGTAAACAATCTCTTCTCAGATGTGAGTCTGGTTGTATGACAGTACAGATAACAGAAGGGGACAATTTTCTTTGTATGAAAACAATGAAAGCCCTTCCCCCCTTGATAAGTTTTTCAGCTTTTTCCATTATCTTAATTGAAGATTGTCCCTCTCTGCAGTCTACCTGGGCATCTCCCTTCTGATTTGGTTGAACAGGGGGGGGATACTTTGTTTGTGAATATCTCTTAAACCATAAAGGTTTCAGAGATAAGACTTATATCATTCTTCATGATTTTTTAATGCCTACAAAATAAAATAAAGTTAAAATGAAGTATTACTATCCCTTTAAAAGCAACTGTGGACTCCTATTTAATATGGATTTTTTGGATAAAAACAGTGAATTTCTTTGTAACAACTGAAGTGAGAAATACCATCTGAAGTTCCCAAGGACTTTTAAAATACCGGTAGTTGTATTTAAGGAATTCTTGTGTTTCTCCCATTTTATTTTATAGACTATTTTGCCATTGTGTACTCTTTATTTGTGTATGTCCTTTATTTCTGTATTTTTGTAACCAGCACTGTCAAGCCTTTTTTCAGATTAAATGTTTAATTAATCAGCTCTTGTCTCTGTTCTCTAACATGAACTCAGTACTCTGAAGGAAGATCAGCTAGAACACGCTACTAAAGGGTTAATTCTATGTCTGATTATTAAGGTGATTTTATACTGTAATTCTGTTGTGTTTGGGGTAACCTAAGATGTCCAGATATCAAGTCTTGGTGGTGGCAACAAATTGTAGTACTGGGGTGATAGTGCAGGAGGGATTTCAGGGGTTAATTTGGTGGTTGCTAGGAACAGTAACAGGTAACCATGGGTCTGGTATTGTTAACCCTTTCACTCCCACACTCTCCCCACTGCTCAGCAGGGCCTATAGCCTTCGCTTATGACACACAGCAATAAGACTCACATTAATGTTTGTTTAATCTTTAGTATATGTTTTTAAACGTAAAATGTAAAAAAGACATGTATACAGTTAAACAAAGAGGTGTCAATAGGTTATTAAATAAACTAAAATTCTTGGTAATGCCCCACCCAGCAGACACGCCCCCAGCAACATCCCTTAAATCACAAGAGTCTCTCTTTAGCCATTTGAAATGTTGAGAGATGTGATGTACTGGTTCCCAAAAATGAACCGTAACCCTTAAAAGGACAAGGAAAATGTTTTAATTAAAGGCTATAGAAACAAAAGGATAAAAACAGGGGGCTCCCCCCAGTGCAAATAGAACCTGATGCACATAAACCACAACCAAAGCACCTCCAGGTTGGTACTCACAGGTCTAGATGCCAGGCTCTTGCCTATGCAGTACCTGGCTGTATCGCTTAAATAATTTGATTAAAGATGTCGCGTGGGCAGCTCCTCTTCATCAACACTCACTCTCCCAATAAAATTAATACGCAAAGAAATGAAACAAACACAGGGTACGCAACAGCGTAATATTTCTACAACTAGTTGAAGAGCCTGTTACACGGGCCACAGTGCCACTGCCAGCTGGTCGCGGGGCAGTCATGTGCAGTAGACGGCGCGGGCAGTCTCTACTGTGCATGACTTTGTCGTTACACACGTTTTAGCGAATTATTATATAGGATGATATCCAAAAGGAAGGATGATATCCAAAAGGAGAATGAAAGCGCACTCACATTTATTGTTGGTCAGAATACTGTAACTTTACACACATGCAGAGCTCTAGCTCTGTCTCTGCTAAGAGTCTCTCACTCACTCACAGTGAGACCCTGAGCGGAGACAGGGCAAGTTCACTGCATTTTTGTGATTCATCAGAGTATTCTTACCAACAATAAATGTCAGTGCGTTTTCATTCTTCTTTTGGATACAGTTGTCAGTTTACTTAGCAAATCATATATTACTGTAATGATTAGTTTATATTAATTTGGACAGTCTAATTACTTATTCATATAACCTTTTTCACAATTTGTTTAAAGGGACAGTAATGTCCTGTAAAAAATGTTTTAGATTTGTAGAGGATAGAAAAGAAACTCAGTGCCAACAATACACTAATCAAGGCTGTTCCCCTCAGCCCTGCCCATGTTGACTTCCCACCAAACACTCATCCGACAGCACCCCCATTCTCAATAATTGTTGAATGGTACATAAAATGCTCTAAGAACGTAACATTCTGGCACAATAAATTCTTAAAGGGACAGTAATGTCCCATAAAAATGTTTATAGATTGCTGGCGGGTAAAAAAAGAAATTCAATGTGACAAACCTCATCTCTCAAACCGCTATGGTTTGAGAGATATTCACAATCAAAGTTCCTCCTCCCTCCCCTTCTCCTGACATCAGCGTCTACCTGGCTGCAAGAGATCCCAGTCCGGGGTCCAGCCAGCGGCTCTGCAGCAGAGCCGGAATCATATTATTATAAAATAATCACTTCATTGGAAAGGTCTACAAAGTGTGCCTGGCTTGCAAGCACACTTTGTAGACCGTTCCCATGAAGTAGTTTTTTTCCAATAACGTGATTTCGGCTCTGCTGAAGAGCATCCTGGTGTCGTCCGACACAGATATTCTGTCAGCTTTACAGCTGACATCAGGAGATGGGGAGGGAAGGGGGAACTTTGATTGTGAATATCTCTAAAACCATAGCGGTATGAGAGATGGGGTTTGTTGCATTGAGTTTCTTTTTTTTACCCGCTACAAATCTATAAACATTTTTATGGGACATTACTGTCCCTTTAAGAATTTATTGTGCCAGAATGTTATGTTCTTAGAGCATTTTATGTACCATTCAACAATTAATGAGAATGGGGTTGCTGTTGGATGAGTGTTTGGTGGGAAGTCAACATGGGCAGGGCTGAGGGGAACATACAGTGCCTTGATTAGTGTCAACTCTTCCAGCATCTACCATATAGCCCTTTACATGGTCATATGCACAGAGGGAGAGGAGCAATCTGACGTGAACTCTGATTTAACCCTGCTGAGTACTAGAGAAATCTCCAGTGTATTGTTTCTCAAAGCATTGAGAATTCCGTGTTGAATGTTTTAAAAGTCCCATTTAAATCCATAGGAATTTTGCTTTCTCCCCAGTTATGTAGTTGACTTCTCCAGATGCACTTTTCTTATGTAGATAGGAGCATTGTGCTCAATCATGACACTACATATTGACATGTTTGTTAACGTTAGAAGCAAATGTTTGCTCTGGAAACTCCCACATCTCAGTTATCATTATGCATTATTCAGATGGTGTCAGTAGCATTGCATATGAAAGTAAAGAAATGCATTGTGAACATCATATTACTAAATCCCTATTGTCTATTCATTCAATTTATCATTCACTTTTTAATATAACTGTAATTTTTTTTCTCTGTATTTTAAAGGGGATCTATCACCTATGGACAACATCCCCATAATAGTTAGATTATATATCACAAACAACGAAAAGGTATTTATTTTTTTTATTTCAAGCTTTGATGTTGTATAAACTTAACTTATAAAGTCTGGGCTGCAGCTTCTTCCGCATAGACTGCAGCCCGACGCTCTGCCTCTGCTCTCCTCCCTGCTCCGATGACAGCGGCTTCTGTCTGTAAGCTGGAGTAATCTCATTGGCTAGATATCGATCTCTGCCAATGAGATCACTCCAGCTTACAGAAAGAAGCTGCCGTCATCGGAGGAGGGAGGAGGCAGAGCGTCGGGCTGTGGTTTAACCGCAGTGAACCGCAGGCTACACGGAAGTAGCTGAAGCCCAGACTTTATAAGTTAAGTTTATACAACATCAAAGCTTGAAATAAAAAAAATAAATACCTTTTCGTTGTTTGTGATATATAATCTAACTGTTATGGGGATGTTGTCCATAGGTGATAGATCCCCTTTAAATTATACTATACTGTGTATCAGAGTTGGACAAACAGAGGCCCTTTTGCTGTTGTTGGGTTATAACTCTTATTATTAGGGTAAACATTTTTCCTTTCTAAAAATCAGGTACACTGCTGAGAAGATAACAGCATAGTACTACTCCTTGACTTTAGTGCAGCTATGCAGGCAACGTCATGTGACATCAGTTTGTGACCAATGCTTTCTTTTGGAAAACCACAGAGTTCAAATGCTAGATAGAACTGCCCATTTACTACTGTGCTAAAGCATTTCATACAACATCTCACAGGAGATTAGTACATAAATTAACAGGTATCAGGTTGGAAGCCTGTCTCTGTGTGGATAGAAAGCTGGTTGCATGACAGAATACAAAGAGTTGTTGAAAATTGAACTTTTCCAGTTGGTCTAAAGTTGTACATGTAGTGACTCAAGGTTCAATTCTGGGTCCAGTACTATTTAATTTGCTTATTAATTATCTTGATGTGAGTATTGCAAGTATTGAATGGATATTTACTGATGACATTGGGATTTGGCAATACTGGTAGAGAATAGAAGTACGGTGACTAAGGTGGGGGATATGATCATTATTTACAAATATATTCAAAGCCGTTACCAAGGTATTCTCAATAAGCAAGTAACAAAATGAGACATCCTTAAAGAGTTGTGAAAAGATGCTTCTGAATAAAAAAAGACAGGGAGGCGAGAGAAAAGATACTTTTGAATAAAACAAAGCCAGGACTTTTTTTGTGGAATTATTTTCATTGGGAGGCTGTTTGACAACAGCAAAAGATACAAAAAAAGCATTGGATTCCCTTCTAGCTCAGAACAATAAAGATAATTATGACAGTTTATTTCTGTGCATATAGGATATTGAACCCAGGAGGAAACGTATTCTGATGTAGAGATACGGATATAAATGAAGAGGAAAAGGGATACTTATGTATTTTTTATGCATTTTTATATTTTTTTAATGCAACTTTATGGTTATAAACATAAGAATAGAAAGTGTTAACTGTATTGTTTTGATAACTAAGGATGTCTTTTGTATACAGAGAGTTGCTAAGTCAAAACGGATCAGTAAGGGTGGAGATGGACGATTGTGAGCGTTCATATACGAGTCCATAGATACGGTTGCTGAGGAAGAGGGTATGACGTATGGATAATAGAACCCAATACTGGTTTCTAAAATGTGGAATGTTCTGCGCATGTGTAGGGACTGAGAGTGTCTGGGCGCATGAGTGGAGCAACCAGGGGAAACGCAGGATAGGGATAGGTGACATGCATATTGGTCATCACCCCGGAAGCAAGGTATGAGTGGCCGCATATGCGTTCCAACTCCTGGAAGCCCGTTGGGAACTGTTTTGGTGCTAAAAAAGAGGCGAATCGTTGCATATAAATAGATACAAATGGAAAATAAATATTTTTTTGCTATTGAAAGACCCCTGACGAAGCGGCGTAAGCCGGGAAATGCGCTGGGCGATGTAATAATAGAATATTGTAGTTTTTAGGATTTTTCTATATCTGTGCAGATATATGTTTTATTTTGTTTCTTAATAAATATTTTTATATATTTGAGCCTGGCCAAGCCCCAGATTATTGTTCCAGTTAGACCCCTTAGACAGATTCCAAGTTATACATGCTAAGTCCTAGATAGAGGACTGAAGATCTTGGTGATTAATTGAAAAGGAAGTCTAAGGTGAGACCGGAATAACTGGAGGGGAAAGAAGAGGTGAGCTGACTCCAAGGTACCATCACTGGGGGTTATCCAGTGGAGACGATCACACCAAGAGGCTGGATTGCCTCTATTAAAGGTGAGTCAAATACATATTTTGAATTAGAAGGTGATTCCCATGGTGAAAGAGATGAGAAGAAGTAAACTCACTCGGTGAAGGGTCCAAATAAAGAAATTCAAGGTTATTGCAGTCTACACCCAGATTGTGTGCTCTTTCTTTTTTTGGAGATATATCTTGACTGCCTTTTAGAGTCACAAAGGATTTTTTTATCCAATTGGGGCATAATTGGATATGGCTTCAGATGCATGTGGTTTGCTCCAGAATTGCACCTCTTTAACTTCCTGAATACAGCCATACAGATGCACTCTTTTGGAACTCTTTTTCTAACCTGCTATTATTTTGTCCTTACCTTTTCAATTTGAAAGATTTCCTCTGCTAAAGTTCTTTCTCTCCTGATGTCAGCTATAAAGCTGATAGCAAGAGATCTCTGTCGGCCAACATGAGGAGGCTCTTCAGCAGAGCCGCAATAGCACAATTTAAAAATAAATATTTCTTTGGTAAAAAATGTGCTTGCAAACCAAGAACACTTTGTAGACCATTCCAGTGAAGTATTTCTTTGAAAACCGCGCTTTTGCAGCTCTGCTGAAGAGCCACCTGTCGGTCCCCAGCCCGGCAACTCCTGCTGTCAGCTTACAGCTGATGTCAGAAGAAGGGGAGGGAGGGGGGAACTTCAGGACCGAATATCTCTCAAACCATAAAGGTTTGCAGAACAGATTTTTTTTTTTAATCTAGAGAACAAAAAAATATTTTTATGGGACATTAGTGTCTCTTTAAATGCTAGAGGCATCTCTAGCATGCAGGCGGTTAAGCATTAGGGAAACAAGTTATGCTTCTCTCTTACCACTTGGGATTTATCGACTTGCTATGAAAACTTCCTGTTGTCCTTTCCCAGGCTGTCATTATCTTGTACCGACATGTTATAGCCAAATAAATCTAGGGCCACTCACATTATAAAGATTATAAAGATTTCTAGATGACAAGTCTAAACTAAATTTGCTGTTGTAGGAGTCTATAGTCTGGTCTTTATATCCATCCAAAACTCTTTAAGATAGTATCTCCAAAAAAGTGACACAACATTAATTTAATCTTGATTATAATCAGGGCAAACTTTTTTTTTTGAGTGTTTGAGTTAAGATATTTGTAACCTGCTGGCGCTGTTGCTATAACTGCCTTCGAACACCTGAGTGTCGCAGATATAAACTTTCCTCTTTGCTAACTTCTGGAAGAAGCATCTCCCAATGAACAGGAACATTTAAATTTTCATGAACAGGATTTACTGCCCTTTTAACCATTTGAGTGCCAAAGAGGTAGGCAGCACATTGCTCTGCAATGCTTTGCATAACTATCTGGCACACAGATGATTAAGCAATAGCTTTTCTTTAAGATTTTGCATAAATTATATACATCCAAGATGCGTTTGTAGGTCAAACAGAATTCAGCATTCAGTGAGTTTAATGGAAAAAATGTGTAAGACCAAAAATCTAACCACAGAGTTGTGTGTTTCTCATTAAAATGGTCTGTATGTTCATTTACATATCAATCTTGGGCTAGGATTCCTATAGTAATTATGTCCATCTTAATCATTTTTTAATCTAAAAATTTCTTGTTTCATAAACAAGTTGACAGTATATCTGGCAGTGTTGTGGTATCATTCAACATGTATTTTGCAAACTTTTTATTCTGGGAAAATGTTTCAAATGATTTAAAAAAGTTTTATTTTGTACCTAATAAACTAGCACACATGAACTAGTAGGCCACTGAGACCTAATCCCCTGCCTGCCACTGCCAGTTCTTTACATTTCATGAATAGATTTCAGTATTATTACTGACTTGATCAATAAACGAATGAATATGTTTATTTATATAGTGCCACAAGTGTACACAGAGCTTTGCAATTTAAAGGGATAGTAATACTTCAAAATTACTATCCCTTATATTGAAGCCCTTGAAAAACTGAATTGAATGCCACCAGCGCCATCTCTCAAACCTTTATGGTTTGCGAGATAGCCGCTTTTAAACTTTGCACCCCCCTGCCTCTCCCCTGATGTCAGTGTTCTTGCTGCAGCAGGGGAATCCGTTCATTGAATCAAGTGGAGGCTCTTCAGCAGAGCCAGATCTCGTTATAGAAGAAACGATCCTTCACAAAAACAGTCTTCTATGTGTGCTTAGTAACCAAGTAACGTAGAAGACCGTTTTAGTGAAGGATCTTGTTTTCCATAACAAGATCTCGGCTGTGCTAAAGAGCCTCCGCCAGTCCTGGGACCAGATTTCCCTGCTGCAGCAAGAATGCTGACGTCAGGGGAGAGTCAGGGGGGTGCGAAGTTCAAAAGCGACTATCTCGCAAACCATAAAGGTTTGAGAGATGCCGCTGGTGGCATTTAATTCAGTTTTTAAAGGGCTTCAATATAAGGGATAGTAATTTTGAAGTATTACTATCCCTTTAAGGGTTTATACAATACAGGGTTACAAGTCCTTTGTAGAGTGAAACATTGGGTGCGAGGTCCCTGCTCAAAAGCTAACAATCTAAAGTGGTAATGGAGACATACAGAGTAAATAAGGGTCAAGTGCTGAATACTGTGCTAGAGTTCTGATGATGATAGTGGACATAAGTAACAAATAAACACATAAATCCATAATTTTTGAATAGCTGACAGTCTAGAATTCACCATCATTATCGATAAAAAGATTACAATGTGGCCCTTGCACTTATGCCTTTCTGATCATATGGCCCACGACTCAAAAAACTTGCCCGTGATCAAATGTTTTTGAATTCTAGTTGGAACACCTAACCTAAAGAAACAATAATACTTAATAACAGTCATAATTAATCCTCACATCTTAATCTTGGCTGAAAATCCTAATGGTCACAATTAATGGACTGAATGTGGATTGCTTCTCCCAAATGAATATTTACTTAGTTCTGGATATCCATACCTGGGAACTGTCCAGATCTGCCTTTGGTTTTTAGAGTTAATTACTGGGTTTCTGGGGACAGAAGTTGAATCTCCAGAGTGGTGAGTTTCCTGTGAATCTCTGCCTACTTCTTCTCCTTCTCATCTTGTTTTTCCCACTTCCCGCCCACTTCTCCACCCTCCCAACCTGTTCCACCCACGTCTTCTCCTTCCCACCCCGTTCTTCCTGCCCATTTCTCTTCCTTCCCACCTTGCTGCTCTCACATCTCACACACGTCTCCTCCTTCCCAATCTATTTTGCCCAATTCTCCTCCTTCCCACCCTGTTCCTCCCACTTCCCACCCTGTTCTGCCCTTCTCGCCCACTTCTTCTCCTTCCCACCCTGTTCTTTCCACCCATTTCTCTTTCTTCCCACCCTGCTCCTCCCACATCTCATACACTTCTCCTCCTTCCCATCCTATTCTGCCCACTTCTCCTCCTTCCCACCCTGTTCCTCCCACTTCTCATCCACTTCTCTTCCTTCTCACTCTGTTCCTCCCACTTCCCACCATGTTCTTTCCATTTCCTACCCTGTTCTACCCACTTCCCACCCACTTTACATCTTAGTGACTCTAATCCCCACCCACCTAATTATGCCCCACCCCCTTTATGACATGAATCACTTCATTTACAAACCCCTGATCGCAGCACATGAGCCCTCACTGGGGCCTCAAGAGGATGAAGTTCTCAGGTATGTAGATATCATGTCCATGGAGGCAGACATAGTTCTTTTGTTGCTAGACTCAAGGACTCCAAATCTCTCAAGTCTTCCTGAAACTATTTCGATCTTTTTATCTCTTTGGATGCTAAAGAGACCTCACATTGCTCTGCAGTGTGCTGAAGACCTCGCTCGCCTCTAAGGAGATAATAGATGTGTTTCTTTGGAACATCAGGTTTACACTGATCTTAATTAACTCATACTAATTCTGACTGATACCATTTTGCAGAGTGAGAAGGAATTTAAATTGCAAGATTTTCATCTTGGCATATGTAACTACAAATGTATTTCTATTGTTTCCAACCCCTGTTATCTCATGACGATAAATCATTTAAGAGGCATAGGGGTGTGCAATGCATTATTGCAAAGCAATGCATTGCATACCCTTCTGGTCATTATAGGATTAAACTGTTGTTGTATCAGGATATTACTCTGTACAAAATGAACCACAGGGGACTTTTACATATCCTCAAAATTTCAAATCAGCAAAGTGTTACTAGTATACAATGTTACATCATAATATGGGTGGGGCTTAATCAAGGTGGGCAAGAAAAGGGAAAGTTTGGCCTGGAATGGATGGGCAGGAGTGGGCAGAGCCAAGCTGAGAGTGGGTGGTGTTACTATTGCATTCTATGGGAGAGGTGAGTCATTGACTGTAGTTCTCCAGAGAATGTGATAGTAACAGTCATCACTTGAACTGAATTTTTGAATAAGACATCTCCAAGCAGTGGAAATACCCTCGTTTTACTAAGCACAAAAATCACTGTAATATATGTTTTCACAAAATAAAATGTACTGTTCGTTAAGGTAAGTGGGGTTTATTATTCATAGGAGTCAATATTCCTTTAACGGTAAATGTACATTAACACTCTAGATGCTAGAAATGTCTCTAAAGCATTGTAAAGCAATGCACTGGAAATGTTTCTTGCATCTAATGGATTAAAGGGATTGTAATACTTTGTTTATACAGTCTTTAATATTGTACTTATTAAATAAATAAAGCAAAGGATCTAAGTCTGGTTGCTATTACGTTTACAGTTTTATTGTAATGTGGTTGTAAATTATACCACTCCCGCCCTTTTAGCCATGTCAGCGCTCTAGCTGACAAACTTGGATTCTGGTCCCGGGACCTGGACGGCTCGTCTGGAGAGCCGAAATAGCATTGTATACAAAGAAAATCTTCATGAGAATCATCTACTGCCTCAGACCAGGCACACTTTGTAGACCATTCTCATGACGATTATCTTTGTATGCAACCTTTTTCAGCTCTCCAGACCAGCCATCTGGTCCCGGGACCAGAATCCAAGTTTGTTAGCTAGGGCACTGACGTGGCTAAAAGTGTCGGGGGAGGAAAACTTTACAACGATCCTATAATATAAAGACCTAGAATGCGTCGCTCACTGTGTGCGTAACTGCATATGCGCAGTGAGGACTCGCAGAACAGGCTGATCTGGAGCGGAGAACTATGGAAGGCTGACAGCCTGTCTGTGCTCCCGGCTCCAGGGCAGCAGCGGAGGGGGCTGGGTGACAAACTGTCACCCAGCACCTGCGCTGCTGCCAGGAGCACAGACAGGCTGTGAGCCATCCACAGCTCCCTGCTCCGGATCAGCCCGTGTATATGGGCTTTGTAACTAGTATTACAATAAAACTATAAAAGTTATATATATAAAAGAATCATGCGGTTCAAAAGGGACTGACAGCGCAGGCGCACGGACATCACTGTGAAGAGACGTCCGTGCTTCCTGCTCCTGTCACCATCGGTAAAACGCCGATATCTGCAGAACCGGGTAATATTTCTGGCGACTAGCGCTACTAAGCAGCTAGTCGCCAGGTGTGCAATAAGTGAAGCTTAAGTTATTGCGGGGTGGTAGTTCCCCTTTAAATCCTTTGCTTTATTTATTTAATAAATAAAATATTAAAGATTGTATAAACAAAGTATTACTATCCCTTTAAAAGTGTTGCATTACATAAATAGTGTAAACTCAGAATGAACTAAGGAAAAATTTAAGAGGCGGTAGCATTATGCTGGCTTTTTTCTTTTCTCTGGTTCATCATGTTGAACAGTGTTCTCTCCCCCGTAGTATTAAAAATAAAATAAGTGGATGTCTTCCAACTACAGTTCATACTTCGTACACATTAGCTTTATTTTGTTAAGCGATATTAAGTCTCTCTCTGTTTGTTCTGTCAGGTCAAAACATTCCTCTAATTCTAATTAAACAAAAAAATCATCAATTGAAAGACACAATTCAAGCAGGGCCGGATTTGCCATAAGGCAGAGTAGGCATCTGCCTACAGGTGCACCCCACAGAGGGGCGCCTGTCACTGAAATCAATTTTTTTTTTTTTAAATGTTTTTATGTGCTGCGCACAGTGGCAGCAATAACCAGCCGCATAGTAAGATCTGTACCTTCTTCGGCACAGACCTGTATGCTGCTGCTCCCTCGTTGGCTCTTTAGCAATGCAGAGCGCTGGGAGATGACATCATCTCCCTGCATTCTGCATTATTGAAGAGAAGACCGTGCGGGAGCAAAAGCATACAGTCTGTGCAGAAGGAGGCACAGACTTTTCCTGCCGCTGGACCACCAGGGAGGTAGGAAACGGATACGGGGTGGGGGGCAATGTGAAGGCAAGTTGGAGCTGATGGGGGCAAGTTGGAGATGATGGCGGCAATGTGGAGGCAAGTTGGAGCTGATGGGGCAAGTTGGAATGGGGGCAATGTGATGGCAATATGAAGCTGATGGGGACAATATGGAGCTGATGGGGGGAAATGTGAGGGCAATGTGGTTATGTGGGGGGTAATATGAAGATTTGGAGCGTTGTGTTGGTTGTCCAGTGGAGATGGCCATTGGGGAGGGGGCAGGGGCGCTTCAGATTTCTGTGCCTACAGGCTCCTGAGATGTAAATCCGACCCTGAACTCAAGTATGCCCTTTATTTAAATTCAAGAATAGTTCATGCTGTGAAATGTTACTGGTAACATGGGACTGGATACCAATTCAAGTGATTTTCTAGATAAAAGCAACGACAAAAGTCATCACCTTCAATTTAACACCTTAACCTTTACGGCTAATGACCACTCCGTCCAAGGGAGGGCGGCTCTAGAGAACCACAGCACATTTTTTTCCAGCAATGCATTCTGGCATGGCAGAGCAGTGTTCAGCCATGCTGCAATCCCAGAATTCCATGACGTGCCAGGAACGTCACCGGTCCTTAACTTCCGTACAGGCCTGATGGTTCTGGCACGTCGACAGTCTTTAAGGGGTTAATTAATCCTTCTCTGTGATGCATCCGGACAGTCTTGCTGCTCTGAGATGACCAGTGTTACATCAGTAAAAGGGGCGGGAGGGGGATACTTTATCATTCAATTACTCTTGAACTACAACTCTGACAGTATTGAAATAACACTCTCCATGGCCCAAACACTATGAAGATTAATTGGTGCTGCTTTTAATGTGAAACATTACTATCCCTTTAAGTGGATAAAACCTACACCAAATATTTTTGCATATGAAGAGTTACTGTCTCTTTAACCATTTGAGTGAGAGAGAGGTATCCAATGCATTGTAATGAAATGCACTGCATAACTCTCTGGGATTCAAATGGTTAATTGGACTTGCACCAAGGGGAAAACAATGGCATTTTGGGGAGGGGATGTCCTTTCCTTTGCTTGGACAAATGTATAGGCAAAGAGTCATGGAAATGGTGTTAGTGTACAACATTTTCCTGCACATAGTAACATAGTAACATACATACTAACATAGTAATTTAGGTTGAAAAAAGACTTGCGTCCATCTAGTTCAACCCTTTTCCTATTCCTGTTTACCACTGTTGATCCAAAAGAAGGCTCCTGCTGTGGGGCAGGAGATGCAGGGTTTGCTTTGAGTGCCAGGGCATTTGCAATGCAAAGCAATGAGTTGCATACCCCTCTGGCACAAAGGGTTAAAGTCTAACTCTGGTCTGCCAGGATGCACTACAGTGCTCATATGCTCTAATGTATACCCTTGGGTGCAGCTGCTGGTGACAGACACAATGCAATGTGCTGCACTGGCAAAGTTCTGGGGCAACCCATTTTCACTACAGGGGAGCTCTAAAAATTCCCATTGATTAAAATGGGCATTTTAACACACGGAATGCTAAATCAGTCTCATTAACATTGCTCCGATGATGGAGGCTGTGTCACTAAAGTGGAGCGATCGCATTGGCAGAGAGATTGATATCTAGCCAATGCGATCGCTCCACCTTAGAGACAGACAGCCTCCATCATCGGAGGATGATGGGTAGTGGGATGGGAGCTGCCTCTGGTCGACAAGGTTAGGCAAGCCGGAAGTAGGCTGCCTGACACTTTTTATACTTTAATTTTGGCGCATGTAACTGTTTTTTTAAAACAACAAACAATATTTTCAGTCTTTTTGATAAATGCTCTAACTAATGAGCATTACATATATGTAGTTGAGAGATCCCCTTTAACATGACATATAGGCAGTTTTTATGCTGCTTTCAAATATGCAAACAGAAAAAAAAGGCGTTTGGTTACAGCCCCCCAATATAAACAGGAACAAGTTAGTGAATGAGCAAATAAAATAAGGAATTGTGATACACATTTAGCTCTAGAAAATGTCCACACAATACATTTCTTTTCCATATAATATTTCTGAGCCCATAGCTAATGTTTTATTTACACAGAAAGATTATATTATCAATTACCGGTAATCTGACAGCAAGATGGGTGATAATAGCATTGAATACAAGCTCTGTGCTCAGTCATGGTAACAGGACATTGATGCCTTTAATCCATTTTGTCGTATGTGTGTGTATACGTGAGCTGTGGGAGGAAACGCCCACCATCACACTTGACAAAAGGAATTGTTTGTACAAAGTACAAACTGAGGATGGTATACTTAGATCAAATGGACAAATTCTGCGCCAAACCAACTTCACCATAGGGGATGAATAAAGATGCCCGTTGATTTAAATGAAGGCTTTCAACCCATTGACTGCTACAGATGTTTCCAGCATTCACTGAGAATGTTAAGAGATTTTTATTGGTCTCCTTTGGTCCAGATGGTTTGCCCAAAATGTCTCCAGTTTGTTTTAGTACATCAGCCTCACTGGGGCGAATGCACAAGTCCACCAGCTCAAGCTCCACTGGAGTTCGCTGCACTTCAGGGTAAGCACTAAACAAGTGATCACTTTATTGCATATCAACGCACACATTTCTCCTCATACCTAAAAACTGGACGCCCTGGCTTTCAGACTAAATGACCAGGTCTCCACGACCAATGGCTTATTCTCTGGCTTGATGAGTTGAGCTATAATACTATATCCTACCCCTTTGTGCCCAATTTCCCACCCATTTCATGGCAAACTCCTCCTTTCAACTCCACACAACACCCACCCAATTAAGCTCCACCCGCAATATGACATGAAACTCATCATGGGATACTTCCATCCTCATCTCTATAGTGTTTCTCAGACTTGGGACAAGACTGTTCCCAGGTATGCTCCTCTATCACAGAGACATTAATGGCAGCAAGGCCGGAATGTCTGCCCCTATACCATTTGTAGGAAAATGAAATAAGGTTATACTATTTCCTCTGCATCTTGTTTAATACATGGCATTAGGCAAGGCCCCAAGGAAAAAGCACTTCCCCATTGGCCTCTCCATTGATGTACATGGTGCTACTGGGAGGATTTCCTGTGCAAGTAAATAAGTGTTAGTCCAGTGCATGTTGTAGCGTGGAATCATATTGGTACATCTTCTCATTGACTTTGCCTTGTCAAAATAAAATCATTTTCAAAATACAAAAAAGTGTATCTATGGAGGATTTCTGGAGAGGGGTTTCCAAAACACAGGCAAATGCCGCTTACTCAACATTTCCCTTCAAGGAGCGCTGCAACATTGTTGCTAGGGTTCAAGGAGCGCTGCCACATTGCTGCTAGGGTTCAAGGAGTGCTGCAACATTGCTGCTAGGGTCTATTTGTGTGTAAGCACCCTTAAAGTGTTAAATACCCAGTATAATCCAGTATAGAAAAAAAAATAAATAAAAATAAAGGCAAAGTGAATTAGAGCATAAATGTGCTAAGGTCTTGTGTGTGTGTGTGTGTGTGTGTGTGTGCATATACACACACATGCACATACACAAAGATTGTAGAATAATGCACACCACCCCCTTGACCCTTTAAGGACCAGAGGGGAGTGCAGCGCATTGTAGAGCAAAGTGAATTAGTGTATAAAACATCTAAAAGTAATAACTTAAACTATCACCATACGCAAAGTGTCCACTCTCTATTTACATATTGGCAATAAGGCGGCCATGAAACACCCTACTACTAAACAAATGTCAACATAACAAGTGTGAGATTATGTAATGGACATTTGAATACCTGGGAACTCTTCAGATCTGACCCAGAAACTCTGTTTTTACATTGAATTACGGGGTCTCTGGGGACAGACACTGAGTCTCTGGCGGTGGGAAGTTTATTATGAAACTCTGCCCACTTCTGCTCCTTCCTACCCTGTTCCTCCCATTTCCTGCCCACTTTTCCTCCTTCCCCACCCAGTTCCTCCCACTTCCAGCCCACTTTTGTGACACATCTTTAAGCCCCGCCCCCACTCACTAGTAAAACCCACCCCTTTTTTAATGCTAATCACCTCATTTATAACACCTAGTGGCAGAACCCTCCGGGGACTCCAGAAGACAAAGCTCCCAGGTATGTACATTTACATATGTATACTCGCAGGGTGTTACATGATAACTCTCTGGCATTCAGTGGGTTAAAAGTGACTGAGTGAATATTCCATTGATCTAGATGGGGCTTTTAACCCCTTGAGGCTGGGCAGTAGTCATACCTGGGAGCTTTCCGGTTTTGCCCCGGAGACTCCGGATTTCAAACTGAATTACCGGGTCTCCGGGGCAATGTGTGAATCACTGGGTGGGCAGAGTTTAAGTAGAAACTCTGCCCATTTGTCCTCCATCCCACCTGATTCCTTCCACTCCCCGCCCTCTTACCTCCATTTTGCAGGGGGTTTTTTTGCCCTGCCCCTTTTATGACGCAAATCGCGTCATTTTCCTCCCCGGTCGGCACTGACAGGGTTACCCTCCGCGTAGCCCTGCTTCAAAAGTTCCCAGGTATGGCAGTAGTGCACTGCTGGCCTGGGAGTTGCGGGCCTTAGATTTTGGCCTGCTCTAGAGTGTAAGCGCCTTTTGTTTTCTATGTTCTGTCTGTACTGTTTTACATCTCTATATGACTATTTCCTACTGTACAGTGCTGCAGAAAAGCATGGAACTATATAAATAAAGAATAATCATACATACAAGGGTAACTGTAAATAATTGTTTGGACACCAGGTGGCAATGTTAGTGTGAGAAAACAAAAAAAACAGTTTAAACTGTAATAATCTTGGAACTAAGACTCTCCTAGAAGTGAGAGTACCTTTGCTTTAATCAGTAGGCAAATCACTACAATATGTGTTTTTTGTTTTTCATAACAAAACAAAAAGTGAATATGCTGAGAATATATTTATTACCCTTAAAGGGATAGTAATGGTTAATTTTAAGTTGATTTAATATTGTAGATATTAAAAAAAGGTTAACATCTATGTAAGTCTTATCTCTCAAATCTTTATGGTTTGAGAGATATAACTTGCTAAAGTTGCCTTTTCCTGGCTGTTTTACTCTAGTCTGCCATCTAGCTGACAGCTGCAGATTCCAGTCATTGGACCAGACAGAGGCTCTTCAACAGAGCTGAAATCACACTATTTAGAAATAAATACTTCATTGGAACAGTCTACAAAGTGTGCTTGCAAACCAGGCACACTTTGTAGACCATTCTAAATGAAGAATTTGTCTTAAGATATCGTTATATCGTCACTGCTGAAGAGCCACATCTGGTCAAGTGACCAGAATCTGCTTCTGACAGCTTTACAGCTCGTCAAGCAGAAAGGGGAGGGACCAGAGAACTTTATTTTTCTATATGGCTCAAACTATAAAGGTTTGAGAGATATGAATAAGTGCCAGTACCCTCTTTTAATTGTATCTACCATAAAGTTAATACATTTTTTCTGACATTACTATCCATTTAACAACAAAAGAGACAACAGATTGTTTCAGTACCCTCCCCGAAAAATTAAAAAAAAGAAATCTAATCATGTAACATAAAGCCCTGCACTGTGGAACTTTGTATGATCTATGAGTCAACAAAATGCTCTTCTGCTTTGAAATTAGCCTTCAAATATGGTTCAACTTGTGCACATACCAAACCCACAGGTCTCTATTCCTGTACTTTTTTTTTTTTTTACAATTTTAGGGTGTGAATTCTTTTTTTATCGAAGAGCTTTAAAAATATGTTGATCTTTTGATGGTTGTTTAAGCATTTTATTCTGCTTTGTCAGAAATAGTTTCTAATGGAACACTAACTCCTTTTGAACTTTTCTTAAGTATTAAAATGTACTTGATCAGGGGAATGTGTGGATCAGCCAGCTGAGCATATTGTGGAGCTTAAAGGGATAGTAATACTTCATTTTAACTTTATTTTATTTTGTAGGCATTAAAAAAACATGAAGAATGATATAAGTCTTCTCTCTCAAACCTTTATGGTTTAAGAGATGTTCACAAACAAAGTATCCCCCCCACTGTTCAACCAGATCAGAAGGGAGCTGCCCAGGTAGACTGCAGAGAGGGACAATCTTCAATTAAGATAAGGGAAAAAGCTGAAAAACTTGTCAAGGGGGGAAGGGCTTTCATTGTTTTCATGCAAAGAAAATTGTCCCCTTCTGTTATCTGTCCTGTCATACAACCAGACTCACATCTGAGAAGAGATGGCTTACACTAGGTAAAAGGGGCGGGGAGGGGAACTTTGCTTGTGTATATCTCATAAACCATAAAGGTTTGAGAGATAAGACTTATATCATTCTTCATGTTTTTTTAATGCCTACAAAATAAAATAAAGTTAAAACGAAGTATTACTATCCCTTTAAAGGGATAGTAATACTTCGTTTTATCTTTATTTTATTTTGTAGGCATTAAAAAAACATGAATGAAATAAGTCTTATCTTTCAAACCTTTATGGTTTAAGAGATATTCACAAGCAAAGTTCCCCCTCCCGTCCCTTTTACCTAGTGTAAGCCATCTCTTCTCAGATGTGGAATGCAGTCCATAGACCAGACAGATAACAGAAGGGGACAATCTTCTTCCTATGAGAACAATGAAATCCCTACCCCTCTTGACATGCTTTTCAGGTTTTTCCCTTATCTTAATTGAAGATTGTCCCTCTCTGCAGTCTACCTGGGCATCTCCCTTCTGATCTGGCTGAACAGGGGGGGGGATACTTTGCTTGTGAATATCTCTTAAACCATAAAGGTCTGAGAGATAAGACTTATATCATTCTTCATGTTTTTTTAATGCCTACAAAATAAAACAAAGATAAAACGAAGTATTACTATCCCTTTAAAAACCCTGTTACTTCACCTTTCCTTATGTACAAATGCTTATAGCTGTGAACATTCTTGTCCCAAGACTACAGATTCATGGACTTACCTGGGAACCTTCTTGTCCTAAGCCACCAGATACATGCACTTACCTGGAAAATTTCTTGTCCCAAACCCCCAGATACATGCACTTACCTGGAAAACTTCTTGTCTCAAGCCTCCTGATACGTGGTCTTATCTGGGAACCTTCTTGTCCCAATCCTCCAGATACATGGCCTTATCTGGAAACCTACACAGAAAAGATAAAGAAAAGAGCGCAAGGCTACCTGAGAGTAGCTTCCTACTTATAAGATATATTCTTGTAAGGTATGCCCAACATAAAAGCCTGAATCCTCTGGTGCGGTGTCTTCAAACACTTCTTCTGGGTCAGTCCTGTCCTAAAGACCTTCACAGTAACAAACGGCCTCACAGTGATCCTCAGAAGTATGATGTTAAGTGTACACAGAGAGCCCGACCCGGCTGTGTCAACAGAAAATGCCACTCTGGTATATTATAATGGTGGTAAAATGGGAATTTCTGGTCCTAAGCCTCCAGATACATAGACTTACATGAGAACCCTCTTGTTCCAAGACTCCAGATAATGGGCTTACCTGAGAGATGAATTGTTCCAAGCCTCCAGATACATGATCTTACCTGGGAACCTTCTTGTCCCAAGTCTCCAGAAACATGGACTTACCAGGGAATGTCTTGTCCCAAGCCTCTGGATAGATGGACTTACCTGGGAACCTTCTTGTCCCAAGGTCCAGTAAGGTCTGGGGGTGGTAGTGCCCAAATGATGCAATTTGTGTCAGAAAGTAGGAAGGGCTTGAATGGAGTGGGTGAAAATAGAAGAAGAGGAAGCAGGTTTTGCCCTTAAAATTGGCAGCGAGTGAACAGAACAGGGAGGAGAGTGACTGCAATGAAGTGGATGGAGTTACAAGGGAACTCACTCAGTCCTGAAAATCAGCTTCTGTTCCTGGATGGCTTGTAATTAAGTATTAAACCAAGATCTAGGGCATTCCCAGGTATTCATAAGTGCATACTGGCAAACACACTCCACTAGCGTTAACCACTATAACTTGAGAAAGCTAACAGCAGCCCCATAGCCTGTGCAGTAAAGAGGAAGAATTTATACAGAGGGACAACACCCCACAAAATGCCAATGTGCTCCCCCATTCCTCTCTCCTTGGTGCAAGTGTGTAAAGAGGACAATGGTGCAAATACGCAGCAGCATGGCACTAGCCTTTAGCACCAATGACTCCTCTTAAGGGTATACAGAAGGCTGTAGTAAGCACAGCAGCACACACTTCTTCCTTGTAGGACTTCAGTGCCTGAAAACCTTGTACTCCGTCCCCATAGCACATGCAACAGCTTCAAAGTGATGATGGCAAAGTTGTCTATGCAAAGCAATACATTGGACACACCACTGGCACTTAAAGGGTAAATATAATATGTAGATTTTGGCGCTGAATAAAGGAACACCCAGAAACTCCCACAGACTGCTCCATTGCCCCCTCTTTACACAAGCGGAGTTAAGAGGATGCTTTTTGGCATGTGTATTTTAGTGAATTAGTGTAGGGTCTTAACAGTGATTCCAGCACCTGAAATTGTGCAGAAGTGGCAATGTACATTCACTTCATTAAAGGGATAGTAAACCTTGAAAATAAGTTTATTTTATATTGTAGCCCTTAAAAAAACATGAAAAATGATATAAGTCTTATCTCCCAAACCTTTATGGTTTGGATGATATTCAAAAGTAAAATAAAGTTCACTTTTCCTGGCTGTTTCAGCCAAGTCTGCCATCTAGTGGACAGATTTGGAATTCGGTCCATAGATCAACCGGCAGCTCTTTAGCAGTGCAAAGATCACAATCTTTAAAAAGAACTACTTAATTGGAACTGTGTACAAAGTGTGCCTGGCTTGCAAGCACACTTTGTAGACCATTCCAATTAAGAAATTCTTTTTAAAGATCATGATCTTGGCACTTCTGGAGAGCCGCAGCCGGTCCCGGTACCAGATTCCAAATCTGAGAGTTAGAACGGTGACGTCACTCAGGGGGAAACTTTGCTTCTGAATATCTCCCAAACCATAAAGGTTTGGGAGGTAAGACTTATATTGGTTTTCATGTATTTTTAAGATCTACAATATAAAATAAACTTATTTTCAAGGTTTACTATCCCTTTAAGGAGCTTAGAACTCTGATAGTGAGTTGTTGGATTTCAGCTTCTTTGAGGAACTAAACTTGCATCATCCCCAACTAGCCAATGGATGGATGGGGATGATGGGAGTTGTAGTCCACTACAGCTGAAGGTCCAACAGTTGACTACCCCAGGCTTAGGACATAGGAATGAAGCTGGAGCAGCAAAAAAAAGTATTTTGCTGCACAAATTTTAGCATAAAGGCACATTTGATAATTTCCCCAATTATTTAAATGTGGCTATAGCCTGTTGGAAGCTAGCTGGAGAGGTTTCCAAAGCTTTGCAGATCAATGCATTATAGACCTAACATTCAAGGGATAAAAAGCCCCATTTGAGTGAATGGGAATTTGGGGAATAATTATTTGTATGCTATGGTGCAGCTGGTTTGCTCCTGAATTATTCAACTTTTTCTTTGAAAATACACCTTGCTCATACCTCCCAACATTTCAAATTGCCAAAGATGGACACTTGTGTTTTAGGGGGTGTTGCTCTGGGAGTGGCTGGTGGGCGGGGCATTAACGAGGATTTTTAGGCCATTTCATGACCTATTGATACCTCCTTGTGTAAAGTAATAAATGACTTATAACAAGAACAATGTATTTTATTTATACACACTAATTTATAAACACATATACTGACGTTTAAACAAATATTAATGTGAGTTTTATTGCTGTAGATCAATATGATCCACTTACATACATGCAATCTGATCTCCTAAAAAGAGGGACATCAGGGTGGGAAAGAGGGACAGGGGAATTTGGATCTAAAACAGGGACTGTCCCTCCTAAAGAGGGACACTTGGGAGGTATGCTTGCTGCACCCAGCAAACAAACAGACTGAAACCAGGTGCAGAGGAATGTCAGGCAACGAAACACCCAGACAGGCCTACATCTCCTAATTCTTGTCAGGAGGGGTGCAAAGCAGCCTTTTCAGTGTACAAAAAGCTTTGCACATAGGAGCTAAGCAAAAATAAAGTCAACTTTACACCCATAAATGGTTCTTGGCATGGAAATAGCTGATGCTCCACATGCATACCTGGGAATGAGCCCCCATAGTGGGTTCATGTGCTGAAACCTAGGGGGATGTAAATAACGCGATGACGCATGTCATAAAGGGGGGGGGGGACTTAATCAGGAGCATGGGATTTGTCACCATGTTGTCATAAAGTAGGTGGGAAGTGGGCGGGACAGGGTGAGAAGAAGAAAAAAGTGGGCGGGAAGTGGGAGGAACAGGGTGAAAAGAAGGGGAACTGGGCAGAGTTTCACTGAAAACTCACCACAACTGCAGAATCAGCCTCTGTCCTCAGAGACCTGGTAATTAACCCTAAAAAATTAGTGTCTCCAGGGCAGCTCTGGAGAGTTCCTCATTATGTCCACACACACACACACACATACAAATATCCCTCGCTATTCTTTGCAACATGCCATCAGCACGTGAAACTCTTTGGTCTTTCCATGGTTCAGCAAAACATTTTAAGTACTCAGAAATTAATCCAAACTTCTAAGAATCATGGGTTGTCTTATTTCTGCTAGAATAGTATAGAATACCATAGCAGTTTATGGGAGTGCAGAAACTGGAAATCCTCAGGCCTTTGGTGCCACTGTCACTATGTTGGATGTGGTTTTCCCCTTTGTCTGGATACACAGAAAACATGAACAGCTTCAATGAAACTGCCAAGTACATTTAACAACTGCAGGTGTGTATTTAGTGTTGGCAAACAGCAGAACAGATTTGTAAATACTCAGTTTTGCAAGTCCTAATATGTGTTTTTATTTGTGGAGGTTTGTTTTTGTTTTGTTATTCTCAATACATTTTATTAAGAACATTTTAAGGAAAAAAAAGAGAAAAGAAAAGCTGCAACTGATACAGGTCGATAATAGAAATTTGTTAACCCTTTGAGTGCCAGATAGGTGTACAATGATTGTGTTGCAGTGCTTTGGATGCCTCTCTGACACTCAAATGGTTAAACAGACATCACATACTTGCCAACATTTAAAAAAAATCCAGGGACTCATTTCCCCTGAGCAGTCACTTTACAGAAAGGGAGATGCACTAAGCCGTGATAAAGAGTTGATAAAATGATGATGACTTCTCCAGTGATGTCACTTCCCCAGTTCCAATGTTATTCTGTTGAACCAATGCACTAAGATATCCAACTGTAGAAATCTTAGTGCATTGGCTGTGTAGAAAAACATAGGACTGGAGAAGTAATTTCCACTTTATCATATTTTTATCCGTCCATAATGGATAACACCCAGGGGGTTATGGACTAAGGCAGTGGTTCTCCAGCTTTTTTTTTGCTCAAGACACACCTAATATGCAGTCTGGCATTTTTGGGGCACCCCTATAATTTTTTGTCATTTGTTAAGGGTGTAACGAAGGTTACAAATAAATAAATATAGAGTTATAGTTACAACTAAAAGAAACATATTGTGCATGGTAATAGCCTTAAATATACAGTTCGAAATCTAAATTAACAATTTTGTCAAAGCATTGTAGACACAATGGGGAACCCTAAGTGGATGTCTGTGGCACACCAAAGTGCCACGGCACCTTGGTGGAGAAACACTGCACTAAGGAGTGATAAAGAGGAGATAAAGTAAAGATCACTTCTCCAGTGTTCCAAAATCTCAAAGTCCTATGTTATTCTGTGGAGCCAATGCATGAATATGCCTCAAGTTAGAAATAGTTTAGTGCATTGGCTTCATAGAATAACATAGAACACGGAGAGTTTAGAACATTGGAGAAGTCATCTCCTCTTTATGACCTCTTTATCACACCTTAGTGAATAACGCCCAGAGTGTCACTAGTTCATAATACCTTATAGTACTATGCCAACATAAAACATGGTACAACAGACAAATCTACACTTGCACAGTAGAATAAAGAATACCCTCACCAAACACTATATGGAATCATATAAATAAGCAATATTAACCCCTTAAGGACCAGATGACGTTCTATGACTGTCACGGTCCTTATACCCTTAAGGACCGGTGATGGTCATAGCACGTCACATACTTTTTACTTACGGTGCTCTACCAGGAGCGCTGTGAGTAAAAACAGGGCCTAAAATTGACCACTCCGAGACTGGAGCAATCTCTCTTAGGCCCCCAAAGCGGCGCACCGGTATGCGCAACAGGTCACTTGTACCGACGTGTCGGCAAGGATCAATGAGGTCTGTAGGGTAAGGCAACTTCCCTGGACCGCTGGTCCTTAAGGGGTTAACATGTAGGGGAGTTCATACCCTACTATATTTTAATTAACAAACGCCTAGAATATGGATTGAAATTAAATTTGAACACCAGGGACAAAAGCAGGGACAGCAGGATGCATGGACAGAGAGATACATCCAGGGGCTGTCCCTGGAAATCAGGAACAGCTGGCAGGTGTGATAGCATAGATATAAAGAAACTAACCATAGTCGTCTAATTTAAGTTATTATGGAATAAGATTTAGTTTTATGTTCCAGTTAATAGCCTGCAGTCAAATTGCAATTAATGTTTTTTTTTAACATCTCTAAGGCACGTTTGCTAAAAAAACGAAACGGGTTCAGTTCTGGGGAAAAGCAACGGCATCATAGGGTTAGATCAAAGAGAAGATCTGTCTATCTGCTGTGGTTGGTGTGGCCCAGAGTGCCCAGTTCTCATTTGGATATAGGGCCTTCATTTTAACACAAGTAGCAGACTGCATTCTGTAGACTACATAGGTCCTTATGTTGAAAAGAAAATTGGGATTAATTATGGTTGCCATCTTTTACACTTGCCAAAATCAAACAGAGGCATAATGCTAACACAGCAGGATATGCCAAATTTTTGGTGGTCAATTTCCATACATGGTAACTCTCCAGATCTGCTCTAGAGACCCACTTTTCCAACTTCCCTCCCTGTTCTGCCCACTTCCCGCCCACTTGCTGACACTAAATCAATTAATTTCCACCCACACAATTAAGCCCCACCCTTTTTATTATCACGTCATTGAGATCCCCCGGTCAGCAGCCCATGAGCCCTCTCAGAGGGAGGATGTTTCTAGGTATGTCAATTTCTGAGTCTATAATTCTTTTCAGTGGGAAGCTTAATGTATACCCTGCAGGCCTGGTCTAAGCAAGTGATGCATTTGGGACCTCTCTAGCATTCAAAGGGTTAAAAATCCTATTTTATCAGCAGGCAGCTGCAGGGCCAGCCAATTAGAACTAGTGCTCTGTTGATAGATATGTGCTCTAATCAATGGGAGCACAAGAGCTAGAAACAATCTGTTCTGGTTTTTGAAACCCTAACAGTATTAGCAAAACAGTACAGGGGAGCCCAAAACTGGCATAGTCAAAACCAGACATGTGGCAACCCCCATGAGTAATGTTGGGGCAAATGAACCATAGTGATCAAATACAAACTGCATTCTAGAGAGGTCTCCACCACATTGGGAAGGGGTTAACATCCACTTTTATATCAATGGTCATTTTTATTTCCCCCTTATGGTACAGTTGGTTTGTCCCAGAATTTCTCCAGTTTTCTTTTTAACATAGGCTTGTATTAATGCCCTGACAACCAGATGGACATGTAATGCATTTCTCACCTCTCTGGCCCTCAAGGGGTTAATTTGCAGGACTGATATCCTACGGATGAATATAAATATACTAATGTAAAAGCGCCAAGGTTAGGGTGACCACGGGTCCCGGAACGTCCGGGACTGTCCCTTATTTCAGGGACATGTCCCGCGTCCCGGGTCCCCTTCAACCGGGACAATGAAGTGTCCCGGAATGAAGCCAAGCCGCCCTGAATGTCAGCCTGCAAGCGGTGTGTCACATCATAGACGCCGCTTGCAGGCTGACATCCAGGGCGGCAATGCAACTTACCTGATCTGGAGGCAAGCGCTCTAGTAATACAGAGCGCTGGGAGATGACATCATCTCCCAGCGCTCTGCATTACTGAGCACAGCGCGTGGGAGCTTCAGCTCTGTGCCGGAGGAGGCACAGAGCACTTTGCACTCCGCTAGACCACCAGGGACTCAAGGTAAGGCAATAGTGACCACGTCCCGGAATGGCAGAAGGGAAATGTGGTCACCCTAGCCAAGGTCCAGGTGATGTTAACCCTTTGAGTGCCAGAGGGACACGCAACGCATTGCTTTGCAATGCGTTGCATGCCCCTCTGGCACTCAAAGAGCTAAGAGGCCGGTCCTACTCTGCGTCCTGCCGCCGACGCAGTCATGCACTGTAGAGACTGCCCGAAAGCACAGAATGCTCCCAGCATTCTGTCCTCCCAACATTCCGTGCTCCCAGCATTTCTTGTGTTTGGGCAGTCTCTACTCTGCATAATGGTTTCTGACAAACATCCTAGCGAATTATTATGTAGGATTTTCCTGTCAAAATCCATTCTGTTTCCTGGTTTGCCTATTCTGAAATCAGTCAGTGGGTTCTAAAATAGATGCTGGCCACTCTTTTCTTCATCTGTTGGTGGAAACAGATGGATTGTCCAGCCAATGGGGATTAAGCAGTTCATGTTATTTATATAATTACCAGCATCCTGTCACACATAAAGTAGAGTAGCATTTGGGGAAATGGGAGTGGAGGGGGTTTCAGAAAAGTGGGACAAAAAATAATTGCATAAGAGAATATTAGAAAGAGATAGCAAAAGGGACAGAGAGAAGGGAACCACAATGTTAATACTCATGGGGGGATTTACTAATGTGATGTTGTGCTAACACAGGAGCTGGAATTAATTTCTTAGTTCTACACCTTACTAACACCAAATTACCCAAGCTGCTCACATCAAAAATTCCCTTCTAATGTATGCCATTCATATCATGGGGAGGGTAGAATGGGAGTATACGGGTGTTTAGGGGTGATCTGCACCTTGTTTAACGGAATTGTACATTCCCCCCTTAAAACTTGTGCAAGAAATGCATGGATTCTGTTAGGATATCACAAAATTTGTGCATGATTATTATAATAATAATTTATTTATTTTTATTGAATATAAGTACACACTAAATAATGTTATAGGGACACTATCCAAACACTTGGAAAGCGCATTTAGCGAAAATGTGAATTATCTGATTAGCTTTAACTCCTTGGATGCTATAGATGTCCACAACACATTAATTTACAATACACTGAAGACATATCTAGCTTCCAGGTAATTAATGGCATATATAAACCTGGGGGGTGCACTAAAGGCGATAAGGGGCCAGTTTGGCAATCTTTTGTCATATTCGTGTCGATGGCATATACACTATGTTGTCTTCGTCATCATATCCCTATGAATATGGCACAAATATGCAGACTGTCATGAATCCGCCATACCTTCGACAGGTTTACAGTTTTGCACTGACAACTTAAACAAAGGCTCATTTACATATGGAAATGCAGTTTAACCCTTTGAGTTCCACAGGGGTAAGCAATGCATTGATTTGCGATGCATTGTATACACCTCTGACATTCAAAGGGTTAATGAGCTATTGTTGTATTTATGTGTATGTGTTTATATGTTAATGTGGTACATCACTGCATGCACTAAGGAAGGATGCACCAGCTGGAACCTGGTATAAAATCTTTGGTTATGCACCTCCTCCATGGTTTGGAGCAAGTTTGAATCAGCTCCTACACTGAACCAAAATGCAATTTACCATCAGAAGATCTCTGAAGGTTTTCACATGACAGAGACATATAGAGAGGGAAATCACTCTGTTTGCAGTGCTTGGGAGCCATATGCTGATAGATAACTCTTTCAGTGCCAGAGAAGTGTCAAAAACATTGCTTTGCAATGCATTGAACACATCACTGGTGTTCAAATGGTTAATGGAGGAAAGGGAAGTCAAGATAGGAAATTGGTCTGTTCGTAAATGGGGTTGCGGGATAGTGCTGAGCTGATGGCTTCACCTAGGATGCCCTGCCCAATCACAACTGCACCCTCTGTGGCCCTTTCTTTCACTCCCCATGCAGGAAGATGGCTTACTGAAATGAATTATCTTTTTTCAATTCACTGGTTTGAATATTGCAGCATTATTGAAAAAATGTTTCCAGAGTTGATTACCATTGGAAACAAGAAGGTCAAACAGTGACCTTTCTATTTTCAAACCAGTTTAAACAGGATATGGCATTTCTTTACTGAATGATGATAAAGGAAATAAGAACAGGTCTACAAAGATGCAGAAATATAAATTATAGCAATTACAGCAATTAACTCGAATTGGTCTGATCACCCGGTGGAGTGCGTTTCCTAATGCACTGGATATCCCTCTGACCATCAAATGGTTAACTGTGTATGACTTTATTCCTTGGAAGCTCGTGAAATCTCCGCCACATTGCAAAGAAATGTGTTGGAGACATTTATTGCATCCAAGTTATTAATCCTTTGAGTACTAGAGGGGTATTCAATGCATACGGTAGAAATGCTTTGCATACCCCCTGACGCCCAAAGGGTTAAACTGCAGAGACAATAATTTGGATTTATATACACTGTATATATATATATATATATATCTATATCTATATATATATATATATATATATATATATAAAACACCATAGAGCTGGGAAGCACTCACGCTTACTGCTGGATAAGTGCCTGGGTGCTACTGAAAGGTGCAACTATAATCACATGTATTATATCATAAGCACCCGTCTCATGACTTCACAGTAGTTTAAAGCAAAAAAAAAAAATGTATTTGATTTCCTGAGGATGGAATGCTGACCAGATGCAGCTGAAACGTTAATCATATAAATTTCTTTTTGTTTGAAACTTCTGTGAAGTCATGAGAGTGCTTATGATATATTACACTTCATTATATATTTATATCCTATAGAATAAAGTGGTAGAATGCGTCTCTCACTGTGAGCCGTAACCGCACACGCGCAGTAGAGAGTCTCTACTGTGCATATCTGGTTTCGCACACAGGGAGCTTCGCTGTGAGCCGCCTGCTCCCCACTAAGGATTAGTGTATTCGGTGAGTCTGTACTGCGCATGACTGCAGTCATGCGCAGTAGAGACTCACCGAACATGCTGCCCCGCTCCGGATGGCTCACGTCATGTCTCTGCTCCTGGCTCTGGGGCAGCAGCTGGGGCAGCTGGGTGCACTTTAGCCTGTGTATACGGGCTTCCATACTAGTGTATATATATATATATATATATATATATATATATATATATATATATATATGCAATATACATTATAAGACTTTCATGATAGGTTCTTTAAAAGGGAACTGTCACCCCACATAAAGTGTCCCCCCAAGAATTACCCATCTGGCGACTAGCTGAACAATAGCACGTCTGCGCTGTCATTCTTCCTCTCCTCTAGTAGGAGTTGCGTGGTACCTTAAGGTACCGGAAGGGACTGACTGCACAGCTGCGCAGATTCTTCTAAATCGCTGTTGCCTGGCTGTCAGTCTCGGCAGCAGTAGGATTTCTCTATAAGGAGGTAATTATTCTGGTGAATAGTACCATTGTTCAGAGTTGCCAGATGGGTGATTCTTGGTGGGAAACTTTATGTGGGGTGATAGTTCCACTTTAAAGAAGGAATAAATAGAGTGAACCCCTTGGGTGCTAGAAGTGTGTACAAAGCATTGCACTGGAACTATCTCTAGCATCTATGATGATAAAATAACCCTCCGTAATATCAACCTCTTCTTAAAAATAAAAATATAAATTGTAAAGTTATATAATTGTATACATTATGTTATAAAATAATAGATGTATTTAAAACTATAATTAAAAAAAATAAGAGGTTAATACTGCATGAAAATTCACTTTTTAGAGTAAAATGAATGTCCCTGTTTGAGTAAGAGGAGTCAATCACAGTGATTGTTCTTCTGATTGACTTACTTTCTTCAAGCAGGAATGTATCTTAGCCTGCTAGAGAACCTGCTGGATGATTGAAAATGATTAGCTGTAAAACTAAAGGAACTCAAAATTATGTTTGTGGCTGAGAGCTATTTAGCACTGCAATTACTCCGCCATCTTTATCTGACCTCAGAGGGTATTTTTGCAAGCTTTGGAATACAGTGTTCTTATTTCTTTTGGTTTTGTATTTTCAGGAGTCCTCTGCCTTCCAGACAGTTTGAACCTCCATAGAGAGCAGCAAAGGTCCAATAAACCAGGTGATGTACAGATGTTTAGCCAATCAGAACTGAGGACTATAGAGCAATCTTTGCTTGCCACACGTGTGGGAAGTATTGCTGAGCTCAGTAAGTACAAGCCTGTGTATATTCTTTCCTCTTTCCTTTTTTTCTGCTTTAGATAGCTAAAAATTGCAGGGAAGACAACCATGGTAACAATAATAAATGCAATTTATTTTAGTCTAGTGTATTTATGGCTATGCAACAATTATGAATGAAACTGTCACTAATATAGAACAATAATTAGCATTTAATATGAGAGAGTAAGTTTCATTTATTAGAGCAGTGGGTTTTAAACTGTGTTCCACGGAATCCCAAGGTTTCATGAAGAAGTACAAGGGGTTCTTAAAAACAAATGTCATGGTGGACAGAGGAACAAGTCTGGGGTGACCCTTAGTGCATGTGAGGTTCTGTGATTATCAGCGAATGTGCAAAAAACCGAAACATTGCAAAGAGGGCAGTTGTGTTTTCTGTTGGCTTTATCTTATAATATGAAATACTAGTTAAAGAGCCCGTTACACGGGCCACAGTGCCTCTGCCAGCTGGTCGCGGGGCAGTCATGCACAATAGAGACTGCCCACACCGCGGCTGATACAGTGCCAGCCGATCACGGTGCAGTCATGCTCAGTAGAGACTTCCCATGCTGCAGCTGATACAGAGCTGGATGCTCCTTCGGAGCTCCCCACTCTGTATCAGCCTCGTCTACTGCGTATGACTGCTTCGTTACAAACTTTGGAGTAAATTATTATATAGGATAGCATAATATGCTCTAAGAAAAAGAATTATTAGATACCTAGTAAACGTTACATGATACATTTAACCTAAATATAATTAGGCAAAACCCCAGATGTATGTTACTCCCTGGCAGTCATAGTCTAAGATTGTCAAAAAAGTGCCAAATGTTCAAAAGAAAAATAGAGTCATTTGAGGCAAACTATCTACATCACAGGGATCAAATGAAATTCCCATAGGTTTTTAATCTGTGAATACTTTGTAATGCAGTGGAGACCTCTCTTGCATTCAAGGGGTTACAAATCCCATTTAACTCTTTGATTGCCAAAAGGGTGTCCAATGCAATGCTTCTCAATGCACTGGACACCCAACTGGCACTCAAAAGGTTAAATCAATGGGGATTTGGGGATTTTTGTCTCGCGTGGTGCAGCTGGTTTGCAGCAGAATTATTCGCATGTCAATATTAACTGAAACGGAACGATGGATATTTGAAGCGCTAATAAAGTATAGCGATAATCCGTGAATGTGGAAACAATCTGGAATGGAGTAAATATTCAAAGGTTTAATAAAAATGACAATAAATATAACATGTAAATCTGTACAAATATAAAAATACTAGTTGAAGAGCCCATTACACAAGCCAGCCGGTCGCGGGTCAGTCATGAAAAGTAGAGACTGCCCGTGTCGCGACTGACACAGAGCGGGACGCTTCGCACGTGCAGTCTCTACTGCACATGACTGTGTCGTTACACACGTTTTAGCAAATTATTATATAGGATAGTATAAATCATAGAAAACTAATAGTCACCATTTAGAGGACCAAGTAAAAGTGATCCCCTATGGACAATACCTTTTATTATGGAGAAATTGTTCAGACGTTGGGTAGTATAAAATACAATCGAAAGACTTGACAGCTAGATTTTTGCAGAGGGGATGTTCTTTTGGAAAAAAGGGCACTTCATCTAGATCTGGATGAGAATCTCTTTGGTAAGAAAGAAAAAAGGTAGATAACATGGTACAATTTGTGACTACTTATGGATGTCATTCGTATGCATTAAAAAGTTTATTAGTTAAACATAAGAGCATTTTGACACAAAATGCTGATTTAGTAGATATAGTGGGGAAGTTTCCTGCATTGGTGGCTCGTAGGGCTCCAGAGTTGAAGGACAAATTAGTTCATAGCCTGTGGGAACCTAAGGGTTCCAAATCAGTGTAGCTTGGAAGAAGTCAGACTACTGGGATGTTCAGCTGTGGGTCCTGTGATGCATGTAGATATGTATATAAAAGTAAGCGTTTTTCAATTATGATTGATCCAGACATTACAAAATATACGGTATGATAAATTGCCGCAGAAAAGGGGTGATTTATCAGCTTTTATGTCCTTGCAACAACATTTATGTGGGAAAGACTTTTAGAGAACTTAGAAGAGGAGTATTGGAGCATATATGTGATATAGAGGTATAGAATATGGAGTTCAGTTGTACATTGTTTGATATCATGGGGGAAATAAAAAGGGACTTAGAGTAACTGGAATGGAGCAAGTTATGAGGGATGCAAGAGGAGGTGATCTGGATAGAACGTTACTGCAACGTAAAGCCAGATGGAAATATAATTTGGGGGCTAAATGAAGAGCTACAGTTTAATATGGTTTTGTAATTAGGCCTTATAAGGTTTAATTGATGGGTTACAATTTAATATATTAATGTACCCACCTATGAATTTTGCGATACCAATCTGTCCATTTTGTCCTCTTTTTTGGACATTGCTTTGTTATCTATGAAAATGTCAGGATTTCCTTATATTAACAATATTATGATTGTACAATGATGGGTTATTGCCTGAACATTGTATGTTGTGAATGCTCTGGATACCTTAGGGGAAGTCTATGAATAGCTCCATTCAATTTATTATTTGAGAAACATTCAGGTGAAGATCAGTGTGATCAAAGTACATGAAGATGAATTGGATTTTATGGATAAGGTGATTTTAGTTTATAGATAGATGTGTGAGGTGGGTGGTTGAGGGTACTTTGTATTGACATATACATTTTTGTACATGTCCGGGATCCCCGTTTGTTCGTCGTCCCGCAACAGAGTCATTGTGATGTGGAACAATTCTATGCTGCAGATGGTGCTGCCAGCAGCAATTGTCACCAAATTTTGTTTGGGGACTAGTTGCTGCATTTAGGTTTGTATCTCCTGTGGCGAGATGCACACATATTAGTTGATATAGTTACTAGGATATGATAATAGTACTTCTGGTCGGCTATTTTTAAATGGGATGACCTAGAAGTACATTAGTTTGCCCTGACGAAGCCCACAGTAACGCAGGAGAAACACGTAAGATGGAAAAGCCCTGGAGTCCCTGGATCGAGTAGATGATCTGAGAGCTACAGTCTGTGTATAGAGCGCTGTTTGGGTGTTTGACTATGAGCACAGTTGAGTCATAAGGAAGATTGATCACGACATAAGAGTGAGAGACAACCTGTGAGTGGAGACGGCAGTTGAAAGAACTGACAGAGAGGTGTGTTATTTCATCTGGTGTGAAACGGAGAAAGGACAGCTGTCCGAATGTTACTTTCATCGCCTAAAGTAAAACTGTATGCATACTATAGCTGCCATCGTGACCAGACTCAATTGTGTTTGTGAGCACAAGATGTATCCGCTTTGTCTGTATTTCATCTAATCCAAAGTCTCAGTCATCACCCCATTTTATTATTATGAGAGATATACACTGAAATTTGTCATCATCATTTCATTTCATCTCATCATTCAATTTCATTGTGTACATTATCGTCTATTCGTCAGTCCATGAATGCACTTTGATATATACACAGAGACTGGGATATTCTGTGTTTCACAATATCAGCACAGTCTTTTTCTGCATGTGAGACTTCATCAACATTTCAGTCCATCTACTTACCAGTTCATGTCCCTGTTTAGATACTAATACATTAACTGTGTTGAGTTTCTCATTTTACTGCTATCAGTAGTTTTCACTACTTTTTTTTTTTCAGGGGCTATTCTTAGTTTTATTGTAGGTAATTTATTTTGATGTTTATCTATTTTGTAGTTATTTGGTTGTGAGGAAAGTGGGGTTCGATGGGTATCCTATCATCCATCCTGATATTTGTCTTTTTTGTATTCATAATTTAATATATTTTTTACTTTTATAATTATGATTTATATGTGTGATAATTTGGCTGAGTGCTATATGAGATCCCTATCCTTTTTTTTTTGGGGGGGGGGTACAATATATAGTATAAATCATACACTGTACTGCGGACGCAGAATCAACAAAAAAAATATTTTTGATTTTGCGCCCTTAGTACAGGGTATGTTTTATACTATATTTTTATAGATTTAGATGTTATTTGTATTGTCATTTTTTATTCCATTCCAAATCGTTTCCACATTCATGGATCATTAATACACTTTATTAGCGCTTTAAATATATATTGTTCCATTTTTGTTTTATAGTTTTTTTACCCCTAGGTAGGGGATATTACTTGTTATAGCTGCCATTAGAGTATCTTTTTTTAAATATTTGGGCACTGCCGAAGGGGCAATTTGTATTTTAAATAATAACTGAACTTTAAAATTTTACCCAGATCCAATCGTCAACACATTCACTGGTAATCACAACAAAATGATATAACAGCGGCACATACCAAAATGTAAGGCAAATCAAATGATCAGATGTACATCTCAGGCACCCCAGGCAAGACAATCGAGGAGCCCTTAGCTCCGCCCATGACCACACCTCCACTTCCCTACATGACCCCACCCCTTGTCCCATCCACTGTTTCCTGGCACAGAAAATACCCTTCTCCTATAACAAGCAAGAACCAAAATCTCCAATACTTTGGAGATCTCTCTAGCATCCAGTGGGTGTAATGGGTTATAGAACTGGTGCAGAATCACTGATATGGCTCTGGCCACACCCACAACAAAGAATGAGGGTGTGGCCAGCACAGCTGAGACACCCCTCATAATTTGGAGCTCTAGGCAGCTCCCTATTGGGAAATGTGGCCCTGGCAAAACCCCAGATGTATGTTTCAGCCATTAGTGGGTCTCATCAGTGATGTGCAGCTGATTCCCTCTAGGCACAGGGAGAGCAAAGACCCATAATCTAAATAATAATGGAACTTAAAAATGTTAATTAATATTTTCTAGTCTTCTATATATCCACTGGTGGGAGCAGAACCACATATATACTGTCGGACCATACCTCGGAACCCTCCAGATCTGCCCCAGAGACTTTGTTTTTTTGATTGAATTACTGGGTTTCTGGGGACAAGGCATATTCTCCATCTTGGTGAGTTCAGCTATAACCCCAAACACTTTCCAGTCTTTTCAGCTCATCCTTCCCACCCATTTCATGGCAATCACATTCTATCAATCTCCCACCCTTTTAAGCCCCACTCTCAATATGACTCAAAAAGCATAATGTGGACACTCTCATCCTCAGCTCTACAGTGTTTCTCTGGCAACTCTGAACAAAAAGGTTCCCAGGTGTATGTCTGACACCCCATTATGGTCCCACTGTCCACCATTTCTTACATTTGTTCTTTGAAACCTCTGGTACATCTTCAGGTAACCCTTGGGTTTTGTCGAACCAAGTTTGAGATCCAATGATGTAGGTTTCCATGGGAGTTTACAAAGTTTCCAGCTTCTGCAGACCCTCTTTTGGAAGCAGAGCTGTTGGTCACTCCTGTCATGTCTCATTCTTCATCAAGCAAAACAATGACTGACAGCTCTGCTTCCCATGGGTTCTTGCAGTAGTTGACGTCTGCTAAGTCCATTTCCAGTTTTTAAATAACCTTGGGGCGAGTGGGCTTCTAACTCCAGGCTATATATACAATAGACGTGTATGAACTGCTGTTCGTTTAATACATGTGATTCAGTTAAAAAGCTGCCAAACACCCTCTGGTCACTGGAGCTGTTGTTATTTAGGTTATAGTTATTTCTGTTAAAGTTTAGAACTATTTTGGGCCTCTTAAGGCGGAACTTTCATGCACATAGATGTTACCCCCAATTAATTGTTATTATCTTGTTAATCATGGAAACAGAGTATTAAAGTTTCTTAAGTGCCAGCATGATTTGCAATCATAACTTCATATGAGATTTACATCAATGGGACAGCGCAGACATCTTGGCGAAGTGGGATCTCTGCGTCTGTGCTGTCCGTCCCTTTCTCGTCTTGACACATAACATATTACACCGTGTCTTGATTTGTTTAACAAAAATAAAGCCAGAATGGAGAAGCCATGTGTGAAAAACTAAGTACACCCTTACTGCTTCCATAGGAATTAAGATGCTAAGTAGCAGACAGGTGCTGCTAATCAGATTTTCTTGATTAAATGATCATCAGCAAGTGTGACCACCTCTACAAAAGCCTAAGTTTTAGCAGTTTGCTGGTCTGGAGCCTTCAGCTGTGTATTGATACAATGCCAAGGGGGAAAGACATCAGCAATGATTTTAGTGAAGCAATTGTTGCTGCCCATCAATCTGGGAAGGGTTTTAAGGCCATTTCCAAACAATTTAAAGTCCATCTTTCTACAGTGAGAAATATTATTCAAATGTGGAAAACATTCAAGACTTTCCAATCTCCCCAGGAGTGGGCGTTCCAGCAAATTCACCCCAGTCAGACCGTGCAATGCTCAGAGAAATTGCAAAAAAAAAACAAGAGTTACATCTTAGACTCTACAGGCCTCAGTTAGCATGTTAAATATTAAAATTCATGATAGTATAATTACAAAAAGACAGAACAATTATGTTTGTTTGGAAGGGTTACCAGGAGAAAGCCTCTTCTCTCTAAAAAAAACATGACAGCATGGCTTAGGTTTGCAAAGCAAGTCTTCTGGAACAATGTTCTTTGGACAGACGAGCCCAAAGTACAGATGTTTGACCATAATGCACAGCAACACTTTTGGCGAAAACCAAACACAGCATATCAACACAAACACCTCTTACCAACTGTCAAGCACGGTGGTGGAGGGGAGATGATTTGGGCTGTTTTGCAACCACAGGACCTGGGAACCTTGTAGTCATTGAGTCGACCATGAACTCCTCTGTATACCAAAGTATTTTAGAGTCAAATGTGAGGCCATCTGTCCGACAGCTAAAGTTTGGCAGAAATTGGGTCATGCAACAGATCAATGATCGCAAGCACGCCAGCAAATCTACAACAATATGGTCTGATAAAGAAAAGAATCAAGGTGTTGCAATGGCCCAGTCAAACTCCAGACCTCAACCCGATTGAAATGCTTTGGCGGTACCTTAAGAGAGCTGTGCATAAACAAATGCCTGCAAACCTCAATGAACCAAAGCAATGTTGTAAAAAAGAGTGGGACAAAATTCCTCCACAGCGATGTGAGAGACTGATAAAGTCATACAGAAAACAATTACTTCAAGTTTTTGCTGCTAAAGGTGGTTCTACAAGCTATTGAATCATAAGGTGTACTTTTTCACACATGGCCTCTCCATTTTGGCTTTATTTTTGTTAAATAGATCATGACACAGTGTAATATGTCATGTGTTGTTCATCTGAGGTTGTATTTACCTAATTTTTAGACCTGCTAAGGAACAGATGATTGTTATTGTGTCTTGATATGTAAAACCATAGAATTCAAAGAGTGTGTACTTTCTTTTTCACACAACTGTAGCTCTGAAATGCAATGGAGATCTCTTTAGTATTCAAGGAGTTAAAAGCTACATTTAAAGCTACATTTAAATCAACAAGATTTTTTTGTTCTCCCCATTGATGCGGTTGGTTTGCCCATGAACTACTGAAGTTTCTGGTGCATCAGCCTTATACATAGAGTCAGAATTACATCCCAGGTGCCTTTAGGCAAGGCATTATAGTTACCTATAGCCCCACCCATGACCACACCCCCATTCTTCACATGGCTCCACCGCCAATGCGTACTGTTTCTTGGTACAGAAAATACCCTTAGCCTATAACAATCTAGGACAACAATAAATAAATAAAGCACTTTAAACCAATGCATTGGAGACCTTTCTAGCGCCAGTGGGTTAATGGGAACTATCACCTTCAAGACACTGTATCTTATTTGATTCATCTACTAAAATGGACTATAAATTGGAGATTTTTTTTAAGTACATACCTTATTAGATATTAGCTATAAAGTTTCCCTGTGATGTAACCAGTTGGGCTTTCTGCGCACAGCTCTCCTGGACGTCTCATGTCCTCCCACCTCCCCCTCGGAGCGGGGTCACGCTTCCCTTCATATTGACACACAGCACATATAATGGAACCCGCAGGTCCTGTACAATGAAATGTTGGTCTCCCATAATGAATCCAAAATGTATTTACAAAGCTTTAATGGTAAGTGTGCAGAAATTAAAAATGTATTAAGCATTGCAATGTGATGGAGTGACGCAAAGCTTAATACATTATTCATTCCTGCACACTTGGCACTAAAGTTTTGTAAATACATTCTGTTTTCATTATGGGAGACTAACATTTCATTGTATGGGAGCTTGCTGTTCCATTATATGTGCTGCACATCAATATGAAGGGAAGCGTGAACGCGCTCCCAGGAAGAGCTGGGAAGGAGGTAGGAGGAGAATTTGAGGACATGGGATGTCCAGCAGTGCTGTGCCGCACAGATCTTGGGCTGCAGAAAGCAAAACTGGTTACGTCACAGGATATTTTATAGCCAATATCGAATAAGATATATAAAATTGCTAATCTATAGACCATTTTAGTAGATGAATCAAATAAGATACAGTGTCTTGGGGTGAAAGTTCCCCTTTAAATAATAGTCTGTAAAGATGTATAAAACATGATATTGCTGTAGCCATAATAGGTGAGGTGCCCCACAAAATTTGGAGGTCTAGGCAGTTGTCTCCTCTGCCTGTTGGAAATCTAGCCATGCTCCTAGAGCCAAAACCAGTGGTTCTCAATCCTTTCTTACTCAAGACACCTCTAACATGTAATCTGTAAATTTTATGGTGTAATCAAGGTTGCAAGTACCTTGAAAGCAGTTATTCTAAGCTCTCACAATCAGAATAATAAAATCAAATATATTATGCATATTGATTTCCATAAACATACATTTTAACGTAAACATTCATTCTTCGTGGAAAAAAGGGGCACCCTTAGTGGATGTCTGTATCGAACCAAAGTGCCACAGCACCCTGGTTGAGAACCATTGGTCTAAATACAGGGAGGTTTGGGAATTTATCAGAATGGAGGCTTTCAACTCTAATCTTCAAGAACATGGCAAGGATCTACTTGCATGACCACATGTGAATGTCATTAGCCCAGGTAGATCTAACAGAATGACTCCTTCACTGATTGGTCTGCCTATTATCATGTAAGGATATCCTGAAGACCTGGACTGGAATTGTAATAATGTATTGAATATGTGTTTCCTTCTGTTTCTGAAATTTTTTTAGCAAGAGCTAATTTTCAGATACTTTACAGGCATTATAACACAAACATTACCACTCATTATGGAACCTACGTAAGATATACCTTAAAATCTTGTGTATAATACACACAATTTTGCCCCTCTTCACCTTATGTGAAGTGGGGGGTGCGTATTATACACAAAGCAAAAAAAATTCTAAAAAAAATCCCATTCCCACACTGCATCCGTTCCTCCACACTTACCCCATAGCCTCCTGCTCTGTAGACCGTGCAATTGCCTGAGTGCATGCTACCCGCTTCCAGCATAGCCCTGTCAGGACCTCTTTTCTGCAGCCAATGGTAATGTCTTGCAAGGACTGCAAAGTCCTGGCAGGGCAATACCATAGATCCAATAGCTATGCGGGTTACAGAGCAGGAGGCTATGGGGTAAGCGGGGAGGGAGGGATGCAGTGTGGAAATGTGATTTTTTTTTTTTTTTGTATGACAGGGGAAAACAAGGCTGCGTATTACACATAGGTACTCTTGTTGTCCCCTAAAATCTTGGGTATAACATACACCTGTTTATTATACACAGGTGCGTATTATACCTGAGATTTTACGGTAATCATTTGTTAATAAGGTGCAGATGTATAAAATCCCTCAAACTGTTGATAAGATTAGTTGATAGCAATATCTGGGAAGCTAATCTGAGCTGTGGAAAACGTAACGCCTCCTAGGTTAGACGGGCCCAAATGACGTGGTTTGTAAGTAGGGTTTACTATGAAAATGTTGCCCTCTATTTGGCGATCAACAAAACATTGCATTAAAAATGTCGTCTGGTTGAAAAGCAGGCTGGGGAAAGCAATTTTCCTTTGCATTCCTTCCTTCCTGAATTGGTGACTGTACTATCCTATATATAAGAAGCAAGGAATGCAAGAAAAATGCTACCCCAGTCTGCTTGCATGTGAATAATTCAGGTGGTAGGTTTAAGCCATATGTCTTTTGAGAAACTGTCAACACTCTTACTTTAAACCTAAAAGGACCAGAGAGGTGCACCACATATTACAAAGCAATGATTTGCACATGCCTCTGGTCCTTAAAGGGGTATCCCCTTGGATCTAGAGATGTCTTCAACTCATTGTGAAATAATGCATGGGACTTGTCTCTGACATCCAAAATTTTAACCCCGTACATCCCGAGCAGATGTCCCAGGTGGACAGAGGACGTACATGTACATCCCGGAAGTCACTTAGACAAATGACAAAAAATGTTCGGCGGGCGTTAAGTGCCAGCCGCGTACCCGCGTGGCCAGTCACTAAGGGATTAAGGGATTTATCACCCACATACTTCAGTCTTTCTTCTCCCCAGAATTGCATCACTGTTTCCTAGTACTTGAACCTCGATTATCAGAAAGTTTGCCCACGAACAGAAATAATTAGGATACTGCTTAGGGAAGCAACATAAAATGCCACACTGAACCAACAAAACATAAAGGTACTTTTCTCAAAAACAATTTGTTTTGCAGAAAAATGGTTAGTACATTATAGTGGCCAATATGGAGCCGGCTGGCTCCAAAAGGGATTGACAGCGCAGGCGCACGGACGTCACTATGGCAAGATGTCTGTTCTTCCTGCTACTGTCAGCCTTGGAACAAGTGTAAAATCAGTTAAACCAGGTAATAATTCTGGCGACTAGCACTACTAAGCAGCTAGTCGCCAGACGGGGACTGGATTAAGATAAAGATTTTGTGGGGTGGTAGTTCCCCTTTAAAAATCGGGTACTTCTGAGAGCTAATATAACTATTACGAAGCTCGTCGCCATATGCTTAATTAGTGGAGGGTGAATATAGAAGGTGAAAGTTCCACATTAATGAATCTTCAGTAAAACAAACTAAACATGTCTTAGGGTGACAGGCCCACTTTAAGACTGTGTTGTATGACAGTTTTCCATATCCACCCTACTGTGAACTCTGAAGACTCCATCTGTGAGAAATGCCTGTTCTAATTGATTTGCAGCCAAAGCAGAATAAAAATGCGTGGAGCTGTGCAATGCTCTTGAGATTTGTGGTGTACTTATTCAGATTTCTGAAATAGAACATTAGGTTAAATGATTGCAAAAGATTTGTAGTTCTGGTGCAAACCAGCTGTACTGTAAAAATTCATGAAACTCCCATGGATTTTAACCCCTTAAGGACCGTCTGTGCACGCGGCCATCACATAAGGACCACAGAGCATTTTTTTTTTTTTTTTTACCGCACTGGGAGCCTGGAATTCCATGATGTTCCTGGCACGTCATGGGTCCTTAATGCAAACCCACCCATGACGTGCCAGGACCGTCAAAGGGTCCTTAAGAGGTTAAACCTTTCAGTGCCAGAGGAGTATGCAACGCATTGAAAAGCAATGCGTTGCGTACCACTCTGGCACTGAAAGCGTTAACCCTTTGAATGCTAGAGAGGGCTCTAAAGCATTGCGTTGGAGACTTCTTTAGCATTTGAGGGGTTAAAAGCCACTATTAACATGACTGGGATTTTTATTTTTGCTTCAAAATTGTCCCACTTTCATTCATTTCATTCATGCAAGGGACCAGTCATTTTAACCCCTTAATGACCAGTGATGAGCCAGGACTGTTACTGCTTTTTCACCCTTAAGGACCGGTGATGATCCTGGCATGTCACATATATGTTGTGCTTACAGTTGTCCTGTGGGAGCGCTGTAAGCACTAGCGGGATCTGAAACTGGCTGCTCCAAGTCCAGTCACATGTGCCGGAGTGTTGGCATAGATCAAAGCAGTCCTTAACCCTTTGAGTGCCAGAGGGGTGCGGAATGCATTGCAAAGTAATGTGTTGCTTACGCCTCTGGAATTCAAAGGGTTAAGGGAAATTAACTTCCTGGGATCACTAGTCCTTAAGGGGGTAAACCTAGAGAGGTGTCCAGAACATTGTTCCTCAATGTGTTGGGCACCCCACTGGCACTTAGAAAGTTAAAGGGACAGTAATGTCCCATAAAAAATCCTACTTTTGTAGATGTTAAAAAAATAAACTATATGCCACAAATCCTATCTCTCAAACCGCTATGGTTTGAGAGATATTCACACTGAAAGTTCCCCCCTCCCTCCCCTTCTCCTGATCTCAGCTGTAAAGCTGACAGCAGGAGATTCAAGTCCTGTGACTCGAGGAGGCTCATCAGCAGAGCCAAAATCGCATTATTTATAAAGAATTACTTCATTGGAATGGTCTACAAAGTGTGCTTGCAAACCAGACACACTTTATAGACCTTTCCAATGAAGTAATTCTTTTGAAATAACATGATTTCGGCTCTGCTGCAGAGCCATAGGCTGGTCACCGGACTGGGATCTCCTGTTGTCAGCTATTGTCAGCGATTTTTTAAGCTACAGTGGTGCAGTTCTAGAGCAAACCAAGCTCACTATAGGGAAGCAAAAATAAAAATGACCATTGATTTAAATGGCTCTTTTAGTCCATTGAGTGCCAGAGTGGCCTGCGACGTATTGCTTTGCGATATTTGAAAGGCAGCTGTGACAAGGTAAATCATTTCAGTTTATACTACTCTACATGAACCCTTTGAGTGGCAGAGTAGTTGCAATGCGTTGGGGAAGTTGCATTGCATTGCATACTTCGCTGGCACTGACAGGGTTAATACTTATGGTATGCCTGGACTGTGGAAAGGAGCAGAGTGCTGTTACAGGTGAGAATTCTTTTCAGTTGGTTTTCTAAGATTCGTGGGCTCCAGGGATGATTCCAAACAGTGCACAACATTACGGTAAAGAGACCTCATGGCGCCACAAGGGTTTAACCCTTAGAATGCCAGAGAGGTAGACAATGCAATGCTTCGGATACATTTTTGGCAATCAAAGGGTTAAGTACCCATTCAAATTCTTAAAGACTAATTACCTTTTTCCTTTCAGGTATTTTGCTGAGAATTTCAACCTGCACATCAGTGCTTGAGATGTTATTTGTTACCGATTATTTTCTGTTTTATCTCCCTTGTTGCCATGGCATTCTTTTACATCACTGTTTCTAATTTAAAGAGGAACTATCACCCTAAACAAAGTCCCCTCCCAATAATAGACATACAACAATAAGCTTAGAAATAGTACTATTATCGAGCATAAGTACCACGTTATTAAGAAAGCCTACTTCTTCTGAGACTGGCAGACAGGCATGCACAAAGACATCTTGGCTTAGAGACATCTGAGCGCTTGTGCTGTCCTTCCTGATCACCTTCATTGTACCTTAAAGGAGCAGTACATTTTTTTATGAAAAAATATATATTGTAGGGATTTTCCTATTGAGTAAAATAAGGGTACTCCCACCGCTGAAAGATTTATATTTCCAGAGTTATTACAGTTTAAACCCATGTTTTTTTACATTACCAGTGCCCTCTAGTGGTCAAATTCTAATTAGATTTCCTGGTAGATTCTAATGGAGAGTAAAGTCAGAAAAGTCAGAGACATACAGTTCTCCATAGAATGTGATAGAAACTGCCTGTCACTTCCTGTCAGTTAGAACTATCAGGAAGTAAACACAGTAAATTCACTTCCTAATTATTTAAACTGCTATACTTTTTGAATAAAACACCTGACAGCGATGGGAGTGACCTTGTTTTATTCAACAGGAAATGTTCTGTAAAATATGTGTTTTCATAAAAAAAAGTTTACTGCTCCTTTAAGGTAACAGGAAGGGCCTGGTGGCCAGGCTTCTTGCTTTAGATGCATCTGCGCGCCTGCACCGTCAGTCCCTTCCTATAACCTTAAGGTACAATGAAGGAGAAGTCTCAGAAGAAGTAGGATTTCTTAATAACGTGATACTTATGCTGGATTCTAGTATTATTTCTGAGCTTATTGCTATATGCCTAATTATTGGGTGGGGGGGCTTTATTTAGGGTGATAGTACCGCTTTAAGATTATCCTTTTGAGTGCCAGAGGGGTATCCAACACATTGCAAAGCACCCAAAGGGTTATAGTTCCTGTATAGTTTCATTTCCTTTTTTCATCATTTTTTTCAGAGGATCATGTCCCAATATAGTTACAAAATTAAAGAGGAATTGTACTCAAGTGACTTATTTTGTTTGCAGAATGATGTACATAGGTAAATGTCCTTCACACAGCAGTCAGGTACATCTATATGGTTAATTTTTGAGCCTTTGATTGCTCTGGTAGTTCCCTGCAACTTGTTTATGTTTACAGTCTGATAAAGATACTAGAATTGTCACAATGTATCCAGTTGGCTTAAAATAGCAATACACTTTTGAATGTTACAGGAATTTTTTCTTCACTGCTGGGAATTTTTTTTTAACCCTTTGAGTGCCAGAGTGGTATCCATTGCATCAAACTGAAATGTTTTCGATGCCTCTCTGGTACTCAGAGGGTTAATTCAAAACTTATTATAGCCCAGTTTGCCTTTTTTTTTTTTTACATCAAACTACAGTTTTCTATTGTGGACACAAGGTGATGATGTTCCTATCACTTTCTATGGAGAGCCATTGTCTATAACTCAAGGGAGGTTATGCACTAAGGTCTGATTAAGGGGTGATAATGGGGAGATAATTTTCCAGTGATATCGCTTATCCAGTTCCTATGTTATGGAGCCAGTGCACTAAGATCTCCAAAGTTGGAGAACTCTTTAGTGAATTGGTGCCATAGAATAACATCGGAATTGGAGAACTAATATCACTGGAGAAGTCATCCTCACACACACACACACACACACACACACACACACACACACACACACACACTCACTCTCTCTCTCTCTCTCTCTCTCTCTCTCTCTCTCTCTCTCATTAACCCTTTAAGGACCAGAGGGGAGTTCAATGCATTGCTTTGCAATATGTTACATCTCCCACATCCCCATACCTGGGAACTTTGTTTTGTGAAAGTCCTGTGGTGCTGCTAGGGGAGATAAATGACGCGATTTGTGTAAAAAAGGGGTGGGACTTAATTGTGAGTGGAGGTGGGGCTTCATAAACGTAGAAAAAGTAGGAGGAATAGGCTGGGGAAGGAGGAGAAATGGGAGGAACAGACTGGGAAGAAGCAGAAATGGGCAGAGTCTTAATGATAAAACTCCCCACATCAGGAGAATCAGCCTCTACCCTGGTAATCAGCAGTAAAAACCCGAGTCTCCGGGGCAAATCCGGAGAGTTCGCAGCTATGCTTCTCCCTTGGTTAATTATTGGATGTTAGAGACCTCTCCAATTCTTTGCTTCAGCATGCTTTGGAGATGTCTCCAGAATGGATAAATTCTACTAACTTGTGAGTCTTAAAAAAAAAAAAATCCACACAATGAAAACTGTGAACATCACAAAGCTGCTGTACAGAGGAGAGCTGGATCTATTGTGTGGCAGACCAACTGCAGCATAGGAAACAAATTAACCCTTTCAATGGCAGAGGGCTGTCCAGGACAGTGAAATGGACACCCCTCTGGCATTCAAAGGGTTACAGGGATCTTTTATTTGTCCCCTGCAGTGCAATTAGCTTGACTAAGAATTCTTCCAGATTGTAGTACATTTTCATCCACATGTAACAAAGGAAATACTCTTGAATGCCAGAATATTCTCCAACATGTTGCATAGCAAGGGGGTTGCTTTTATATATTAAATATGTTTGCTCTAGAACTGATCAACTTTGTAATTTATACATATGCCACAAAAAGCTGAACCATGTCAATAATTAAAATTTCTCATATAACATCAACTTTTGCAATAATAAAGCAGTACGATGAAGACCTCACTGAAATCCAAAGGGTTAAAAGAAGAATAGAATTGTAATTCTAATAGTTCCTACAAAAAGCATGCATGGATTTTTTTTTAGGAAGATAAATGGAGTTTTAATAGATATTGTATCTAGAACAGACTTTTCATTTATTCCATTCTGCTCTCTCTCTCTGAACACAAGATAATGATAGATGTGCAGTGGAATATGCTCGATCTGGTTTGTGCACGATAATTCCATCAATACTTTGACAGGTTCTGTCAGACACTAGTTATTTTAAGAAGCAACTGACTGACACTGAATTCTGATGGGGTGACGAATCTAGAAAACCGTTTTGTACGGAAGGATGTAGACATGGTGAGGCTGATGTTGGAGCAGTGCGTTAGTGTAGGGTGACCACAGGGGAGATGCACTATGGCGTGATAAAGATGTGATAAATTAGAGATGATTTCTCTAGTGATATCACGTCTTCAGTGGCGTAACAATAGGGGTCGCACCTGCGACCGGGCCCATCACTCCAGGGGCCCGGCCGCCCTCCGTGACCCCCTCGCCCGCAGCAACTCCCACTACGGCTGCCGGTTGTAGTAATACAAAGCGCTTGGAGATGACATCATCTCCCAGCCTCTGCATTACTAAAGCGGCTCGCGGGAGCTTCAGTTGTAGAGATCTGTGCCGAAGGAGGCACAGATCTGTCAAGCCACTCCGCTAGACCACCAGGGACTGGAGGTAGGGGCATTGTGGAGATGAATGGGGCATTGTGGAAGGGGAAATGTGGAGATGAAGGGGGTATTGTGGAAGGGGAATTGCAGAGATGAAGGGGGCATTGTGGAAGGGTTAATTTGGAGATTGGGGGGCATTGTGTGCAGATGAAGGGGGCATTGTGGAGATGAAGGGGTATTGTGGAAGGGGCACTGTGGAGATGAAGGGGGCATTGTGGAGATGAAGGGACATTGTGGAAGGGGCAATGTGGAGATGAAGGGGACATTGTGGAGTTGAAGGGGGCATTGTGGAAGGGGCAATTTGGAGATATGGGGGCATTGTGGAGATGGGGGCAATGTGGAGATGAAGGGGCAATTTGGAGATTGGGGGGCAATGTGGAGGTGGGCAGTGTGGTTGAGGGGGTCTGGGGCGAATGTGGCCGGGGGGGGGCCCATGGCAATTCTTGCGCCAGGGCCCGGTGGCTTCTATTTATGCCTCTGCACGTCTCCAGTTCCGATGTTATTCTATGGAGCCAATGCACTATGATTTCTCCAGCTTTGGAGATCTTAGTGCATAATCCCTATAGAATAAAATAGGAACTGGAGAAGTGATATCACTGGAGAAGTCATCTCCATTTTATCACCTCTTTATTACGCCTTAGTGCATAACTCCCCACGTGATTGACCAGGACAGTCCTTTAGTTTAAAAGTGTGTCCCTTGTCCCAGGCAGCCTCCTTACAGGACAATATAATGTCCTGGCATGGACAGAGTACAGAATTCTAAATACTATATGGAGGATTACAGTAACTGAAAACTGTCCCCACCCAGTGTTCTAAAGCGTAGAACGAGAACAACTGAGCACTACCTCTTTACATCAAACCCTAGATAGGGAGCCACATCCTTGTAGTGTAGTGTGCAGCTACACTAAGGCTTGGGGCTTGACTGCCATATTCTTGTAGTCACGAAGTCATCACTTTCTGTCACAGAAGTCAATGAGCGGTTCTTCCGGTAGTGTTTAGAACTCTGTGGAGCTCTGGAGAAAGGACAGGTTGTATGCTGATGTCTAGTGATTTCACATGACTTTTCTCAGAGAGTCACACCAGAGCTGTGGAGAAATTATCTGCTGCTCTTGTCTTGGTCGTGTCCCTGAAAGACAGAAAGGATATGTGGCCATCCTACTTTAGAGAATTTTCTAGTATTCAAATGGTCAAATGCCCCATTTAAATAAAAGGGGATTTGAGGATTTTTTTATTTGTCTGTGCTCCCCCAAAATTAAACTAAATAATATTCTGTTTGGAATGACTTTACCTGAAGTAGCTATATTAGGCTGACCAGATCTCACCTTTAACCGGGGACACATAGAAAACAGCCATTTTGCAGTACTTCACTGAAATCAATGCAGTCCTGCAGTATGCATTTCTCCTATGCATCCCCGGTTAAAGGTGAGGTCTGGTCAGCCTAAGCTATATGCACAACAGCAGCTGAAGATCAGAAATTGCCCTGTCCTGTGATATGAACAACAGCAGCAAACAATAGCCATTATTGAGGTGCTATAAGTTGACATCTCTGTGATCTGACAGGGGCAACGGAATGCAAAAGAGGCTTCTGGGCAACTTGAAACCCACTCCTGGTTTGCCCTTGGCTATGTTTCTTCAGACCATGTAACAAAAGAATCATTACTGGAGGTAGCCATGAAACTTGTCATTTGAAGTGAGTGTTGTTAAAAGCAAAACATGAGCCCTTATCCCAAGTTAACGTGACACACTTGAGATAAGAATAATTTTATTAGAAGTGCATTGTATATCAATCCACACATCTAGATCAATGAATTATGATGGACAGCTCTGGGTATGAAGTACAGTTGTATGAAGTTTTGGCAGAGTTATAAAGCAGGCAGGATTTCCTTTGTCTTGAATCAGCAATAGACATGAGCGATTCTGTTGTGTTTCAGTTTGCAAGTCGATTAGTCAGATTGCTTGCACATGTTAAGTGAGGTTGAACTGGAGTGATTCTGGGACAAGCATTCTTGGGATAAATTAACCCTTTTGAGTGTCAGAAGAGTGTCGTGTAGGACACCCCTTTGGCACTAAAAGCGTTAAAATTACCACTGATTTAAATGGTGCTTTTAACCCTGTTAATAACAGAAAGGTCAGCCAACACATTGCTTCACAGTGCTTTGGAGACATCTGTAGTATTCAGTGGGGGTTAAAAGCTTCTTTTAACCCTCTGAGTGCCAGAGAAGTATCCAACGCATTGCAAAGCAAAAAAAACTAGTGAATGGTCCATGGCGTTACCCATTCGACTGAGCGTGCTGTGCGCATCAGGGACCTGCTGGACCACTGCAGCTGTGAGTGGTGCTGCATTGATTTTTACAGGAGTGGGCAAGAGGGCGAAACCCCCCTGCCCAGGCTGGTGAAAAATATAGATTTTTATATATATGTGTGTTAGCAGTGCATTGAGTGGAAAAAACTGAGACCCACTGTACAACAGTATGATAAAGGTGTGATAAAGAGGGGATACCGTCTCCCTTGTGATAAACTCTTCAATTCTTATATTGTTCTATGGAGCCTATGCACAAAGATCTCTGAAGTTAGACAGATGTTAGTGCATAAGCTCCACAGAACAACATAGGAACTGGAGAGATTCTTATACCGGAGAAGTTGTCTCCTCTTTATCACATCTTAGTGCATAACGTCCCAGTTCTGCTTAGTACATTAGCATCAGTGACATTAGTACCTTAGTCTTTGACTGGTTGGGGATGACAGTAGTTGTGATCCCCAAAAACTGGAATGTAAAAGGATGCCTACACTTTATTTCCAACATGAGTAAGCGGCTACAAATACAACACAAGTGATTGAAAGCACAAACACAGAATTCAGTGTTTTTGCAAGTGGATCAAGGTAACACCACAAACTTTCCCACTTAAAGTGTTAGTAATGTCCAAAAAAAAGTTTTGTTGCATTTAGAAGAGCTTAAAAAGCTGAGCTAAATGCAAAAAAGTATATCTCAAACCACTATGGTTTAAGAGATACAGGCATTTAAAGTACGCTGTTTCCTACTGACAGCTGTAAAGCTGTCAGCAGGAGATTCGTGTCGGTCGACACGGAGGAGCTTGAGAAGTGCCGAGATCTCGTTACTTACAAGGAATCCCATCATTGGAATGGTCTAAAACGTGAGCCTAGTGTTCAGGCACATGTTTTAGACCATTCCAATGAAGGGATTCCTTGTAAGTAACGAGATCTCGGCACTTCTCAAGCGCCACCGTGTCGACCGACACGAATCTCCTGCTGACAGCTTTTCAGCTGTCAGTAGGAAACAGCGAACTTTAAACGCCTGTATCTCTTAAACCATAGCGGTTTGAGAGATACGTTTTTTTGCATTTAGCTCAGCTTTTTATGCTCTTCTAAATGCAAAAAAAAAAAACTTTTTTTGGACATTACTGACACTTTAAGAAACTGCATCTATTCTGCCCCTGTAGATTAGACATGACTGAGATGTTGTGCTTAGGGTGACTACATTTCCATTCTGCCATTTAGGGACACTGCATAGACAAGAGGATCAGAGCACTTGCCCTTGTCTCTAGGGTAGCTATGTGGGAGGGGCACTGTACATCACAGGAGATTAGTGCGCAACCTGCTCTTTCTCCTGCACACCAGAGTTCTAACCAGTAGAGGGAGAATCACTCATCTACTGCTATGACAGAAAGCAATGCCTGTGATGGGCTATAAGATAATATGCCTTAGACTAGCATTACACTACAACACAACTGTACTATAGCTCCTGTTTGATGTCAGGTTCAAGACTCAGCTCTCTCTCCAGCGAGGTAGTAAATGGGGGGCAATATTGAGATGATGGGGGCAATGTGAGGGGCAATATGGCCATGATGGGGGAAATGTGAGGTGATATGGACATGGTGGGGGCAATGTGAGGGGCAATATGGACATGATGGGGGCAATGTGAGGGGTATGGACATGATGGGGGCAATGTGAGGGGTATATGGAGATGATGGGGGCAAGTTGGATCTGATGGGGGCAATGTGGAGATGATGGGGGGCAAGTTGGAGCTGATGGGGGAAATGTGAGGGACAATATTGAGCTGATGGGGGGCAATATGGAGCTGATGAGCATTGTGGAGGTGTCCAACGGAGATGGCTAATTGGGGGGGGGTTCAGAATTCTGTGCCTACAGGCTCCTGAGATGTAAATCCAGCCCTGTCAAGGAATTCAAAATGCCTGAGATATACATGTCTATTCTGAGAAGTATGTAAGACTGTGTATTTTATTAGATAGGGAAATGGACACACTGGATGGGCCAGATTGTTCTTTTCTGGCAAAAAAATCTATGTTTGTATGCTTCTGTGATCTATAAAAGAATTCTAACACTTCCTAATAATAAACCTCCACTTAAACTTAGCCTAGATAGACATTTTTAATTCTCACTGTGAATTAATTCTGTGTCGACTGGTTCCTCAAATTAATCATTAGTTAGTACTGAATATTATCTCCATAACTGGGAACTGTGGTGCTGTTGGGGGAGTTAGATGATGCAATGTGAGTCAAAAGGGGGCAGGGCTTAACCACAAGTGTGTGTGTGTGGGCTTAAGAATCTAGTATAAAATAGGTATAAAATAGGTAGAATAGGCTGGGAAGGAAAGGGACAGGGCAGGAGCAGACGTGGGCAGAGTTTCAATAGAAACTCCCCATATCTAGAGAATTAGCCCCTGCCCAGGAGACTGTAACGCAGAGTGAAAACTGGAGTCTCCGGTGCAAATCCAGAGAGTTCCCAGCTATCATTATCTCCATGGAGGTCAAAATGATTCTTTGTGGCCAGACACCCACTAACTCCTTTTTTCTGAATTATTCCTAGGAAAGATGTAAGGAAAACGTCAGTCGGAGGAGTTTGTGGTCTTAAGTGCAGCAACGAAGAGTCATGTCTGCCTCCATGAACATTATACAAATTACTAATTACATATTAATTTGGGAGAACCAGTTCAGGTAGACGATTCATAGTGGCCATTAGGATTTTCTGCCAAGATTAACCCTTTGAGTGCCAGAATCCACACCCCTCTGGCACTCAAATGGTTAAGGTAAGTGGAGGTTGTTATTAAGAAGTGCTAATGTTCCTTTAACCCTTTGAGTGTATTGGATACGCCTCTGGAGGTCAAAGGGTTAAACTGCTTTAGTGATTAAGCTGGGGTGCAAAAATCCGATAGGCTATAAGATATATATTAGACGTGACAGTCTGATTTCAGATGCTTCTTTATTTCCGTGCATCCGAGCTCCAAATTTATTTTCATCTTTTTTGATTTAAGATGTTCTCTGACTACAGTCAAACAACAAGAAAAGTAAATATTAAGACATTATTCAGTTTCCCTGTTGGCTTTTTGTCTTGCGCTAGACGTGAATTTGTTCAGCTGTTCTTTTGAACTATCTTATGTTTATATCAGGCAAGTCGATACAGTGCCTGCTTTTAAGCTTATATCTGTTTAACCCTTTGCTGCTGCAATAAAAGTCAAAGAATGTTTAACCCTTTGACTGCCAGCCTGGCACTCAATAGGGTGAAAAGTTATGCTCTAGCGATACTGCTGCAAGTCCTTGTTCAATGAGCGTGCTCATTCATGTGACTGCAGAGGCATAACTATGTAGTTACGGTAGGACCTGACATCCAAGGGACCCCATTGACTCTACAGTATCCTGTGGGCCACTATCAGACCAGTATTTAACCCTTAGAGTGCCATAGATATATGCAATGCATTTGATACCGCTCTGGCGCTCTAAAGGTTAAGGATTTCCCTGATTAAGCACAGGTGAGTTAGTCAGTGGCTCATTCATTTTGACTGACTCACCTGTGCTTAACCAGGAAAATCCTTAAATCCTGGCCTGTTGGTGGCCCTTGAGGACTGAACTTGAACAGCCCTACTGTAGCTCTTTAACCCCTTAAGGACCAGCGGTCCTGGGACGTTTCCGTCCCATAAGGACCGCTTTGATCTATGCCGACGTTCCGGTACACGTGACCTGTTGCGTGTATCGGCACGCCACTTTGGGGCCTAAAAGAGATCTCTCCAGTCTTGGAGTGGTCAATTTTAGGCCCCGTTATTACTTACAGCGCTCCCGGTAGAGCACTGTAAGTAAAAAGTATGTGACGTACTATGACCGTCATCGGCCCTTAAGTATTTAAGTACCATGACGGTCATAGTACGTCACTTAGTCCTTAATGGGTTAAAACAGATCAGTTTCCCGTCTTGGTTGGATATTTCTGACATCATCACACATTAAGAAAAGAATAGTCCCTTTGCTTTTATTCATTAGGTCTTTGAGCAATGGAGAGGTGTGCATTAGACACCCCTGTGTTTCTAGGGTTAACTGCCTTTGTGTGGGTCATTAATCTTAATGCAGCAGCTCTCTGGCACTGCAGACAAATTAATTTACCTATTTGTGTTTGCCATCACAAGAAGATCTTCCTAGGATCCTCCTGTGGGGAACTGAGTCATATATATGTGTTGATGCATGAGCATACCTCCCAAGTGTTCATTTTTAAGAGGGACAATCCCTCTTTCAGACCCAAATCCCTCTGTCCCTCTTTCCCACCCTGGTGCATTCCTCCCAACATTTGAAATCGCCAAAGCCCCAGTCCCCCCTCCTCGCTTATTGCAACTCAGTCAGTACCTGGTCAGGGATACTGTAGATGAGGTCTGGTGATGCTGTTGGCATCTCTGGAAACTTCTGGCACAGCCATGGTTGAGGTATGGCATACGCTGCATGCGTGCGCACATATGAAGTGCAACACACATGTGCAGTGTCATTTTCGGCATCTCGCTGCTCAGTACAACCGCGGCAGAGAGGGTGAAAAAATTAAAGGCTATGTAAGCCAGGCATAACTGGGAAATGGGACATAGTGGTAATGCGGTGGGACAGCGGGTTTGGGCCCCCAGATCGGGACTGTCCCGTGTAAATCACAGTTGCCAGCTATGCTGGTTTCTCTCTTTTTAGGAGATCACACTGTGTGGTGTGTGTATACAAGTGTACATAAAATACTTTGGTCTTGTTCTAAAGCATTTATTCAATTACACAAAGAGGTGTCAATAGGTAGTAAAGTAACCTAAACATTGTGGGTAATACCTTGTCCACCAGCCATGCCCCCAGCTACACCACATAAAACACAAGTGTCCCTCTTTTGCTATTTGACATGTTGGGAGGTATGCATGAGTCAAAATTGCACTGGGACTTTAACTCTTTGAATGCCAGACGGGTATGCGTTGGACACCTTTCCGGCACTCAAAGGTTTAAATAAGGTATGTGTTATTCAAACTTGCTCCAGACCATGGAGGGGTGCCCAGCTTCAGAATTCATCCTAGAGTGCACTACGTTCTAGTTACACCCACTGTGTGAATGTAAAGTTTGGTGTATCCTGCTTAGTTACCGTGCACCAGTAGAGTTTTAGAAGACTGTCATTTTACTGTAATGTCTGATCTCTCTGTGAAGCCTGACTTCTCTTTGTCCTGTGTTTATTTAATGACCTGTGGCAGAGGCATGTTAGTGCAGATTGTCCTACTGCTTTCCACATGCTGTATAGATTTGTACCATTTATTTCCTGCAATACAATTAGCAAAGTAGCAATGTGTTTTGCCGAGATCTATACTGCATGGCCTTACGGTGTCCTAACTGATTTTCTTAAAGTAGGCTGACCAGATCTCACCTTTAACCGGGGACACATAGGAAATAGCCATTGTGCAGTACTTCACTGAAATCAGTGCAGTCCTGCAGTATGCATTTCTCCTATGCGTCCTTGGTTAAAGGTGAGGTCTGGTCAGCCTATCTTAAAGGGACACACATAGTGCACACAAACATTATTTAGAATTAAAGCACATATTGTCCAACAGGCAACTGCTTTTTATTTCATTTTTTAACTGCTTGAGGACCAGAGAGCAGTAGCATACATTGTGGGGGGGGGGAATGCATTACGCACCCCTCTGGTCATCTAGGAATTTAACTTGACAATATAGCATAACTTTCTAGAAATGGGGAAGCTGAATTTCCACACCCATCTGAAGCTCCAACATGACTGGAGAACCTCCTTTGAGGCTAGTGAGTTACGTCTTCTGTATGTACTTTGGGAATCTCTTCATCTGCCCTGGAGACTGCAGTTTTCTGAGTTAGTGGGTCTCCAGGACAAGAGGTGATTCTCCAGGTAAGCGAGTTCCTTGTAACCCTGCCCACGCCAAACCTGTTTTTGCCCACTCCCTTTTCAGGACAACCCCTGTCTTTCCTCAGTCAAATTCCACCCATTTCCATTAAGCTTCTCACACATTATGACATGAATCTCATCATTTGACACTCCGAACCCCAGCTCCAGTTGTTACTGTGGGGGTCTCTGGCCATCAAGGTTCTCTAGTATGTATCGGTATCTAGGGTTGCCACCTTTTTCTCCAAAAAAATACCGGCCATGGCATTCCCTCCATAGACAACATTGGACAGAAGCCAATTTTTTACCGGCCTGCTGGTAAAATACTGCCTGGGTGGCAACACTATCTGTATCCTCACTGGTGTCTACTCCAAGGGCAGTCCCTCCAACGCACATGATGTCACACCACCCACAAATAGAGAGACTGTGTATGAACTACAGACAATTCTATCCTGATTTCAATCAGTTGTAAGCTGGGGTAAGCTGCCCAACCTTCCACTACATCAAAACATTTTAGAACTGCTTGTAGTTCATAGCTCCATCAGAGAGTATGGCACCATGTAGGGAAGGCAGGGTAGTGCATGGGTTAGGCTGACCAGATCTCACCTTTAACTGGGGACACATTGGAAATAGCCATTTTTCAGTACTTCACTGAAATCAAAGCAGCCCTGCAGTATGCATTTCTCCTATGTGTCCCCGGTTAAAGGTGAGATGTAGTCAGCCTAGCATGGGGTAATACAATTTCCCCTGCCCAACACCTGACCCTTGCAAGGTCCACCAATGAGAGATGAAGTCTTGCAACAGTTGGGAGATGTAGTCTGGCAATAGCTGGAGGGACTTACATTGCTCATCACTGCCTTAGCAAAGTGCAGTGCTCTTGGTGTGTAGGCATACCTGTGAAAGTGAATGTGGATGTATTCCTGTAAAGATGCCGGTGTGTGTGAGTCATTTTGAATTACTATAGAAATGTCACACTTGTCATAGCACGTGTCAAAATGCCGACTTCAAAATGTCACAGGCATTTTTAAGGCCTAAACATGTCGCAAGCTAAGTACCGTAACCTAAATACCCCCAAAACATCCTCCAACCTAACCTAAGTACCCTATTAACCTAAAAAAAAACAACCTCAAAACAGACACTGATCGTAATATACCAGTCCTAACAGTCCAGTACACTAGTGTTGTATGAAAGAAAATGATCAACAGAGAGGAAAAATTAAAATGAAATTAGCTAGAAGTCATCAAACCAGATACTAAACAGATTGTGTGAAATATTCAAAATGCAAATTATATAAACATAACACATGTTGTTAGATTAATGCCCCAATGTTGTTGTCATTGCATTTCTCTGTCAAGCGGCTGGAGAAAATCTATCTTCGAGAAGTGTTTTCTAAAACATGCACTGATGGCCTTCTTGACAATTAAGCAATGATAATGAGCCTTAGCAATATACTGTACAGCTGTCAGTAGTTTACAATAGCTTATAGGTAGGTCTACATAAAACAAACTGTGACGCGTTTCACATCCCCTGGCTCCAAAACCAGGGGGAGTTATTCACTAAAGTGTGATAAAGAAAGAATGACTTCTTCAGTGTGATACACTTTTCAGTTCATGGAGCCTATGGGCATGAGAGAGATTTTAGTATACATTATTTAAAGGAATAGAAACCCTTTATTTTGAATGTACATATTGTGCAAGTACATAATCTATAAAGTCCAATTACCTATACTTTTTTCAGTCACCTATTTTTTACACTCTTATATCCCTGAGTGAGCTTCGTGGATCAGTTTTTAGCGAGCTTTCTGAAAGAAGGTATATTGATACAAACTAGAACAGCTACAATGCAAAAAAGATAACACACAGGATGCAGAGAAATCAGTAGGCAGGGATATTGTTTCATTGTATCACTGTCCTGCATTGATTTATAGACAATTTTACTTTACATGTTATGCACTTTTACATAATGGCTTACCACTATCCCTTTAACATAGGATTTGGAGCATTTATCACACCGGAGAAGTTATCTTCTCTTTATCTCAACTCCCCAGGTGTGGAGAGAAACACAGATTTACGTGTTTACAATCCCGGAAGAACATTCTAAGTCTGATGTATAAGAGGAAGGTGTGATAATTCAGCAGTGACATGGTGATGACTTTTCCAGGGATATAACTTTTCCTGTTTCTATGTTAGTCTAAGGAGCCAATGCAGTAAGAATTCTCATGTGGGTGAGATCTTAGAGCATTGGCTCCATAGAATAAGATAGGAGCTACAGAAGTTATATCACTGGAGAAGTCATCTCCACTTTATCATCTCTTTGTTACACTTTATTGTATAACCCCCAATGACTTATATGTCCCTTTTAAATCAAAAAGGATTTTTATTTCTCATCCATGGTAGAGTTGTTTTGCAGTATAATTACTCCAGTGGGATTATGCACTAAGATGTGATAAAGAAGTGGATAAAGCAGAGATGACTTCTCCAGGGATATCACTTCTCCACTCCAGTTCCTATCTTAGTCTATGGAGCCAATGCACTACAATTCCTCAAGAGATAGAGAGAGAGAGATCTTAGTGCATAGGCTCCATAGAATAACACAGGAACAGGGGAGGGCTGGCCTGGGTGGCAGGGGGGCAATTGCCCCCTGGGCCAGTCTTATGTCTGGGCTGGTGGGCCACTCCAGCTTGTTGCTTCAAATACTAGTGATACCACAGAGCTTACAATTGAAATGGAGCTATGATCCAAGTGGAGCTACACTAGTAGCATAACCCATTTTTCTTGTAAGCTCTATAGTATCACTAGTACAGCTTTACTTAAATTGTAAGCTCTGTAGTTGCACCAGTGTAACCCCATTTCAGTTGTAAGCTTTGTGGTATTGCTTGCCTTACTTCACAACACTAACTCTTTGAGTGACAGAGGGGTATGCCGCACATTGCGAAGCAATGCGTGGCATACCTCTCTGGCACTCAAAGGGTTAATGGAAATTTTAAAATTAACAAAAGGGGTTGGGCTCGGACAATGGGCTGGAAAGACAGTAAAATCAGGTGACTTGATTGTAGTTGCCCTCCAGGTCACAAGCTGCCAGTCCTCCCCTGCATAGGAACTGGATAAGTGATATCACTGGAGAAGTCATCTCCAGTTTATCACCTCTTTATCACACCTTAATGAATCTCCGCCCTGTTCTTCTTAGTAAATCAGCCTTTCTGACAAGTCATTGTTTTTCTTTTCATTCATTAAAACTCTGGTAATATTATATTGAATCTCTCCCATTGACATTTTATAGGAGAAATTGTCTGCAGTGTTGACTCATCTTTGCTATGAGATTTCAGCTGGTCTGAGGTGGATGAGTTTTGAATTCCAATGTATAGTGGATAGGAAGCAGTAGGCTAAGGTGGATTTACATCTTAGGGACTTGTAGAAAAGGCAATCCAGCCTCCCCTGGCCACACTTAGGGCTATCCACCTTCTCTCATGATCCTGCCTCATTCACTGTTGCCTGGTACAGAAAATACAATAAGTCGATAAAAGTCAAGCACAAAAAGCTCTTAAAGTGGATCTGTCACCACACATTTTTTTAGTCTTATTAAAATAGGTTGCCGAATCATCCCTTTAAAAGAGGACACATATTAAAATTGCCTGCCGGAGCTCCATTGGTTAATTATTAGTTGCCATGGTTCACATGTATCAATGCAGTGCTCTCTTTTAAAGGGATAATTTGGCCAACCTAGTTAAATTTATCTATTTAAACTGCACATGCCATGTATTTTTTTTTTTTAAATCAGTGTAATGGATTTGGTTATTTTCGGTTTAGTAGTTAGGAACTCTAACCTTAGTAGAGCTGATTTCTCTGACCTGCATGGCTCAGCTTGCAAAATTAGTATCTCAACTTGTCACAGGGGCTTGTGAAATCATGACAGTTAACAAGTACAAATACAATAAAATTAAAATTTATTAAGAGAAAGATAAAGAAAGAGAATCTCTCCCTCCTTCACTAGACTAGGTATGGAGACAGTGCAAATGCACTTCTCAACCCTTCACTAGACAGGTGGTAAGGTAGTATACAGACAAAGCCCCCCGAATGCTGGAGCACTTACAAGGAGCGAGAGCACCTCTCCAACTCTCACTAGGCCAGGTATAGGAACAGTGTAAGGACACTTCCCCAACCCTTCACTAGGCAGGTGTGAAAATAGTACGCAGATAATACACCAGAATGCTGGAGCACCTACAAGGAGTGAGAATCCCCAGAACGTCTTGGGGATAGCCAGGCAACAGAACAGGCCCTAAGACACTAGGAGCCTGGCAGACAATGTTGACAAACCCTAGAACGCTAGGGAGACAACAGGCTACCCAGATAATAGGCTGCAGGAGGCCATGGACAAGGTTGACAAATACTAAGTACTGTCCGGAGGCAGCAAGTGAGGTAGCATCAGTAGGCCCAGGCAGGCCGAGGATGGAACAGTTAGCCGGAGCTGGGTAGGCCGGAGCAGAAAGTCAACCAAAGCCGGGAGTGCAGTGGGGCGAGAGGCAACCAAAGCTGAAGGGAATGGTCAGATGAAGCCAGGGGTCTCAGCCAGATCGGGTAGTCAGACTAAGCCAGGAGTCAAGCCAGAATGGAAGCCAGGCGAAGCCAGGAGTCAAGCCAGAATGGAAGTCAGGCGAAGCCAGTAGTCATACACAGGAATCAGCAATCGGAACACAGAAGCACAATGCTCAGGTACACCACATAAGGGCAAGGGTGCATGGTGAGGCTGAGGCCTATAATGCCTAGCACGTGGGAGCGGAGATACCAGTGGCTTATAAGAAAAGAGATTAGTACAGAGTGACAACCCGGAGGATAACAAGGCCGCCTGTACCACAGGGCACCACTGGAGGCAATCACGGGCACCGTGATACAACTGTAATAAAATTGCCTCGCTACTCCTCTCTCTTCCTTCTGAGGCTATTAAAATAAATTAATGGGGAGGATTGTTAATGTCAAGATGGATGCACCTACTGTGGTTAAACTGACAATACCTCTTTATACCTTCAAAAACCCTTTGAGGGCCAGAAAGGCTTTGTAGTACTTTGTACAATGCTCTAGTTCTTAATGGGTTACGTAAAGTGACCAATACAGGACTGTATAAATTATATAAACTGGTACATAAACTGCCCAACATTTTGTATAAAGTGGACATTAATCCATTATACAGCCTAGAAAATATGCAGGTTTTTGGAGCAGGAGGATTGGAATTGTGCCAGACATTTTTGTTCAATAAAAGGATCGGCTTGTATTTTACATCTATGTGCAGTTCTCTTTAGGTGGGGAATGTGGGTGTGTGTGGTTGTGCCATTCATCTGAAACCATGGGCAGGTTCTATACTAAATGTGAGCAGAGGAACAAGGGCCCATATTTATAAAAGTAAGCTGTAGTTATTCCCATACCAGAGAACTCTCAGGATCTGCCCCAGAGACTGCGGTTTTCTGACTGAATTACCAGGTCTCTAGGGACAGAGGCTGATTCTCCAGAGGTGGGGAGTCTCTTCTCATTCCCACACTGTTCCTCCGACTCCCCTCCTACTTGTTCTCCTTTCCACCCTCTTTATCCCACTTCCCTCCCACTTCTCCTCCTTCCTACTCTGTTCCTCCCACTTCCCACCTACAGCTCCTCTTTCCTACTCTGTTCCTCCCACTTCCCACCTACATCTCCTCTTTCCTACCCTGTTTCTCCCACTTCCCACGTACTTCTCCTCCTTCCCACCCTGTTCCTTTGACTCCCCACCTACCTCTCCTCCTTCCCACCGTCTTCATCCCACTTCTCCTCCTTCCTACTCTGTTCCTCCTACTTCCCACCTACATCTCCTCTTTCCCACCCTGTTCCTCTGACTCCCCACCTACTTCTCCTCCTTCCCACTGTCTTCATCCCACTTCTCCTCCTTCCCACCCTATTTCTCCCACTTCCCACCTACATCTCCTCTTTCCCACCCTGTTCCTCCCACTGCTCCTTCCCACCATGTTCTGCCCATTTCCCACCCACTTTATAACACACAACTAGTAAGTCCCACCCATCTGATTAAATGAATCACGTAATTGACATCCCCTGCCCGGCAGCACGTAAACCCTCTCTTGGGGCTCAAAGAGAAGAAGTTTCCAGGTATGGTTATTCTGGCTAAACTAACTGCACCACAGGGGGCAATTCCTGTTACATTAAACTGGGCTTTTAACCTCTTGAATGCAAGAGAGGTTTCCAGTGCATTGTTTCACAATGCATTGAGACCTCTGTATCATTCAAGTGGTTAAGAAACTCTATTAAGGTGCATGAGAATGTAGACATTTTCAGTTGTCCCCTATGTTGCAGCTGGTTTATGCCGAATATCTCCAGTTTGCATTTACAAATATAGGCCAAGATCTTTATATCTATGCTCTCTAAGGTGACCTCAGATCCCTTTAAATCAGGGACACTTTTGATAAGCTTCATTCTTTAAGACTGCAGAGGAATCAGTACAACCCTGCAGTGTCAGTTTTTTAAGCATCCATGATTTAAAGGGAATATATTGGTCACTTTAGCACACACGTAAATAAAGACCTTATTCCTCTGCCCCCAATTCACACAGAACCTGCTCCTGGTTCCAGATGAATGGCAAACCCAGACACATCCACATTTCCCACCTCTTGGAACACATGGAACAAAATCTGCATTTTTCAAGGTCAAAGAGAACTGTATATAGATGTATAGTGAAAGAGGTTCTATGGAAAGTGACCACAAACCCCTTTAAATCAGGGACACTTATCAAAACGTCATTTGGCAGGACTGTGCAGGAATCAGTGTACCTCTTGAGTGTGTGTGTTTTTATGTGACCCTGATTTAAAGGGATATATGATCATATTAGATCTGTGGCCTTTGTGTTAAACTGTGCTCTCAGATACTGTATACCAGTGGTTCTCAACCCATGCCAGTCGGGGTTCCCTAACAGATCAAGTGGGTTCCGCATTAAGGCATGATAAAAAAGGTGATTAAGCAGAGATGACTTCTCCAGTGATATAATTTTTCTAGTTTCGATCTTATTCTATAAAGCATATGCACTAACATTTATCCAGCTCTGGAGATCTTAGTGCATAGGCTCTATAGAACAACATAAGAACTGGAGAAGTGATATGACTGGAAAAATCGTCTCCTCTTTATTATCTCTTTATCACACCTTACTGCATAGCCCCCCAGGATTGAGGATTTCCCTGTTTCAACGCTAGTGAGCAAATCAGAATGACTGATCCACTGATTGGTTCACCTTTGCTCAAACACAGAAATCCTTGAGTTCTGGACTATTAGAGTGCACAGTTTGAGAACTACTGCAGTGTAGACTGCAGAGAGCAAGCTGGATCTGTGTTCTGTTCTGGCATCTAATAAATAATCCCCTTAAGGACTGGTGCAATGACAAAGCTCGATTGCTGTTGCTGCTGTGGGCATGGGAAGCCTGTGCAGCATAGATGAGATTGAATTATAGGGTGAATAAATGGCTACACCTACATTCAATAAAACTAGTGGGTGGGTAGGAATTGAATGTGTTCCTCATTTTACATATTCATTTCAAACTCTTGAATTCTAGTGAGATATCCACTGCATTGCAATCTTGTTTTTATATACTATTTGTGTTTAACATTTTAACCCCTTAAGAATGAAGGATGTACATGTACATCATGGAGTGAACATCCTTAAAAGACCCATGATGTACATGTACATCATGGATTTCAGGGCTCCCCGCGCGGCTACGCACCGTTCAGGGAGCCCTGAATCAGACCCTGAAAAAAAAAAATGCTCTGTGGTCCTTCAGTGTCCTTAAGGGGTTAACAGGATAGTGAGTGTGATTTACTAAATAGAGCTGGCACAAACCAATGAGGAATTCTTACTGTTTTGAAAGGTTTTTTTTTGAAAGATATAACTTTATTGGGCTTTATCCATAACAAAGTCAATGATAGAATAACACAAATGAAGTCTATGTTCATACTCCAATAAGTTATTTTGCTATCATGGCTGATTTTAGAGCAATGTGTGCACGGGTTAAAGAGATGATTATAGTGTTCTACATTAGTTTACTAATATTAACCCCATTTGGACACTCCCATCATCAGCTCTACAGTGTTTCTCTGGGGACTTGAGAAAGAAGGTTCCTAGGTATGTGGACTGCAATACAATTTGCAGTTTTATGATCTGAGAAACTTAAAGGAGCAGTAAACTTTTTTATGAAAAAATATATATTGTAGAGATTTTCCTGCTGAGTAAAATAAGGGTACTCCCACTGCAAAGATATTCATATTTCCAGAGTTATTACAGTTTAAACCCATGTTTTTTACATTAGCAGTGCCCTCTAGTGGTCAAATTCTAATTAGTTTTTTCCTGTTACATACTAATGGAGAGGAAAGTCAAGAAAGTCAGAGACATACAGTTCTCCATAGAATGTGATACAAACTGCCTGTCACGTCCGGTCAGTTAGAACTATCAGGAAGTAAACACAGTAAATTCACTTCCTGATTATTTGAACTGTTATACATTTTGAATAAAACATCTGACAACAGTGAGAGTGACCTTGTTTTATTCAGCAGGAAAAGATCTATAAAATATGTGTTTTCATAAAAAAAAGTTTACTGCTCCTTTAAGACATCAGACAACATGTTAAAATAATTAGGAATAAGAAACCTCCCTTATTTATTGTGGGGAAAGAAAACAACGGCCGTATGCACAAAAATGAGTCACGATTTTGGAGCAAACCAACTGCATCATAGAAACAAATGAAAACTCCCATTGATTGAAATGGGGCTTTTAACTTGTTGAATGCTAGAAAGGTCTGCAGCGCATTGTGAAGATTTAAATGCCAGCAAGCCACAAATGCCTCCCCCATCACATGCGAAGGTACACAGAGCAAAGTCCCACCATTTCCTCTGTGCCTTGTTTAACCCCTTAAGTGCCACAGGGGTATGCAATGCAGTGTGATGCACACTGCTCTGCATAGCTAGGAACTCTTCGGATTTGACCCGGAGACTCCGGTTTTGGCTTTTAATTACCGGGTCTCCAGTAGGGTGACCACATTTCAATTCTGCCATTCAGGGACAATGCAGAGAGGAAAGCACACCACAGAGTTCTAAACATTAGAGGGAGAACTGTCCATTGACTGCTCTGATAGAAAGCCATGCCTGTGGTGGACTACAAGAAAATTTATATCAAGCCCAAAGCCTTAGCGTAGCAGTACACTGCAGCACAAAATGCACTGCAGCTCCCGACTGATGTCCACATCAAGTCTCTGTTCTCCAGTGTTTAGAGCTCTGTCTGGAAGCCATTTTGTTGTAGACCAACAGAGACATTGCTTCCTGTCACAGCAGACAATGGGCAGTTCTCCTAGTGTTTAGAACTCTGTGCTCTGGAGTCTTCATTCAGGGACTTTGTATTGTCCCAGCATGGGGCTGCCTGGGACAAGGGACACACACTTAAAATCTGGGACGTCCTGGGCAATCCGGGACACATGCTCACCCTAGTTGTACCATTTCCCAGATGGTGACTACATTGTACTGTAGTGATATGGCAGAAAGGTCAGGTCTTATGCAACTGACTCTGTATTGGCTAATGGTCACCGTAGTCTCAGGGGCAGAAGCTGATTGTCCGGATGTGGGGAGTTTCTGCCCACTTCTGCTCCACCCCATCTGTTCCTTCCATTCCTCTCCCACTACTGATTCATTTATGTGTGTTTTTTTGTTGTTTTGTTGTCTTAAATACGAGGTTTTGTATTTACAAGAAGTGAATCTTGAATGAGAATTTCCACACATTTAAACTGGGTATTTAACCCTTCAAAGTTATCTCCAATGAACTGGTATTGCACTGACAATTTTGGAATTTACTCATCCTGTGCATCTGGCTTGCTACATGTCCTCCTTCCCCAGCCTATTTCTCCTTTTTTCTTTCTTTCTTTTTTTTTTAATATATTTATGAAGCCCTGCCCCTACTCGTGATTAAGTACTGCCTATTATTGTACACAAATCTCTTCATTTATTTCCCCCAGTGGCACCAGAGGACTCCCATTCCATGAAGCCCACAAAGCCAAGTTATGCTGCTGTGGTACACAAAGCATTAATACATGACATGGGACATGGTTCAGAGCAAAAGGAGGCCCTGGAAAAAGTGGAACAGTGCAATTATTGGTTAAACCAACATCACCATAGCGGGCACTTAAAATCCCAGTTAATGTAAATGGAACGTTTAAGCTGTTGAAGACATTTCTAGCATTCAGGGGGTTAAAAAAGCCCCATTTAAATCAATGGAAATATGGGGGAAAGCAAGCAATGCTTTGATGATCTCTCTAGCATTCAAATGATTAACCCTTTGAACTCCAGAGGGGTACGCAATTCATTGCATAGCAGTACGTGGGAAACCCCTCTGGTACTGCAAGTGTTAACAGCCCCATTGAAATCAATGAGAATGTGGGAGATTTTCATGTCCCTTATGCTGCAGTTGGTTTGGTCCAGAATTTGACCACTTTTGTTTTGAACGTAGGGCCCAGTTATCTAAAATAGATAAACAACTAAAATGGTAAGATAAAAAACAGATGAGGAACCATTCCTGAGTTTTAGTTTTAGTGTAGTTGCCAACACTGCAATAAGTGTTCATGTACAACTTTCCAGATCCACTGGGGAAACACGTGGCACCAGCCTGCCATCTGCCAGCGACTTCTGTATGCAGATTTGCAAATTTGTGTGTTGTTACGGTACTTATATCTGATCTGTTTATGCTTGGAAAATATTCCAACAAAGCATTGTAACTAGGGCTGAGAAGAGCCAGCTGTGCGTAGTGTGGTATAACTATGAAGGTTAACACATTTATTGTTAGTGTGAGTTAACCCTTTGAGTGCCAGAGGGCCATGCAATGCATTGTTTTGCAATACCTTGCATACCCCGCTGGCACTCAAAGGGTTATACCTAGGGTGACCACATTTCAGTTTTCCCATTCAGGGACACTGGGGAGAAAAGAGAACATCACTGAGTTCTATACAATGGAGGGAGCGATGATTGTCATAGGCTGCAAGAAAAGTACATCAAGCCCAAAGCCTAAGGCTATCATTAAACTACAATAAAAGTATACTGCAGCTCCCAATTGATGTCATGAAAAAGGCTCCGTTCTCTCTCTAGTGTTTAGCACTCTGTCTGGAAGCCATGTTTTTGTAGCCCAGCAGAAACATTACTTCCTGTGACAGTAAGCAATGGGCAGTTCTCCTCCTGGTGTTTAAAATTTTGTGCTGTGCAGTCTTTGTACAGTGCCAGAAGGGGGCTGCCCCGGACTAGGGACACACATTTAAAATCCGGAACGTCCCGGGCAATCCGGGACACATGGTCTCCCTAGTTAAACCATTTCCCAGATGGTGACTACACTGTACTGTATTAATAGGGCAGAAAGTCTTATGTGACTGATTCTGTATTGTCTAATGTGAGCAGAAGTCATTAGAAGCTATAAAACAGTCTAATTATTTTGGCATGTGTGTTTTTTGTATAAAATAACACACAAGTGTAAATGACAATCAAACACTTTTTAGAGGGGAAGTTGCACCTCCTAATAATAACCCCTCATTTATCTTACTATGGCCAGAAATGCCTAATGGCCTGTATGGATTTTGTCCATGGAGGCGGAGATGACAGTTGATAGCACTGTGTTTTGTCTTTTCCACTCTGAAGGAGGCAGAGTGCATGGGCCACATAAGATTACCATGTGCAGTGAGCAGAATTGGATGTCCTGTGTCCTACTAACAACTGTCATGTTCGCCTCCATGTACATGACATCAGGGACTGACCGAAGATGTTTTTTTCTTGGGAAACATGGCACAAGGGCCAAATTAATCAGTTGGCCATAGTAAGGTAAGTGTGAGGGATATTATTAGGAGGTGTTAGCTATCCCGTAATAAAGCAAGTTATGGTGCACACTCCATAAACTAATGTATAACAATGATTCCTTGTTACAGGACTCAATGACACCAAACTCCTCCCACTGAAGTGTTCCATCCTATGAAAACTTTAGTGGAAGGTGCTTAGGGTCCTGGAACCCAGCCACAAAGCTTCATGTTCATCTTCATGGTTATACTGTACATTAGTAGGCAGATCAGGAAGGTCTGAAAAATACTAACTTATTTGGTAGCAGGAAAGCTATACAATTCTCATGTCACTAGGGTATGAGGCAAAGGTTGAACTTAATGGACTTGTGTCTTTATTCAACCTAATTTACTATGTTACTATGTTACTATGATGAGTTGAATGGACCATCTTTATGGGCATTTCAGAGTGTTCCTTTCCATTACACCTTATTTAACCATCTGAGTACCATAGAGAAGGCATTGCCCACCCCACTGGCACTGAAAGGGTTTCATGCAGTATGCAAACCAAGGCACAAATGAAATAGAGTATCTTTACTCCATTTTCCTGCTCTTGCTATTCGGTAAGGGGTAAGGGGATTGATGGAATTAAAGGGATAGTAATACTTGTAACAAAATGCAGTTCCAATTCTTCCTACTATTTGTCCCACATAGCCCTGTATTTACATACTATTAGGCTTGTAGTTCAACTTCAGAAAGGAGACCCCTTGCGCCCCTTTCCCCTGCGTCACTCTGCCTCTCCAAGCCAGTCTGGAAGGAGTTCAGCGAGGGACAATCTTCAGTAATATAAGCAAAACCCTGCTCTCGTTCATCAAGGGAAGCAGGGTTTTCCTTATAATTACTGCATGAAGATTGGCCCTCGCTGCACACTGTCCAGTCCCAGGACCAGATTCCAGAGACAGTGATCTTTTCTCATTCAATTGTGGTTGAACTTCAAGCCTGATAGTACTGAAATACAGTGCTATGTAGGATAAATAGTATGAAGAAGAATCAGAACTGCATTTTGTTACAAGTATTACTATCCCTTTAAAGTCTTAACAATAGCATGTGTGTGCGCTGTGTGTGCGCTGATATGCACTGAAGTGATCACATGAGATATATATATATATACTAGTATGGAAGCCCGTATACACGGGCTAAAGTGCACCCAGCTGCCCCGGCTGCTGCCCCGGAGACATGATGTGAGCCGTCCGGAGCGGGGCAGCATGTTCGGCGAGTCTCTATTGCGCACGACTGCAGTCATGTGCAGTAGAGAACGCGCTGATCCTTAGCGGGTAGCTCCAGACGGCTCATAGCGAAGCTCCCTGTGTGTGAAACCACATATGCACAGTAGAGACTCTCTGCTGCACATGTGCAGTTACGGCTCACAGTGAGCGATGCATTCTACCACTTTATGTTATAGGATATATACATAACAACTTCTGACAGTGGCACTCACAGGGTTAAATACCTATATTTTACAGGTGCACGTCCCATAGAAAATTGACAGAAAATACAGATAGAATATACAGATATAAAAAAGTCTTGTAAAAGAAAGCACACTGGATTCAGCAGATAGCTTGAAAAAAATTGAATTAATTGCATGCGTGCAGTCTGCTGAATCCAGTGTGCTGTCTTTTACATGGCTACAGAGTTTTTCCCAGGCTGAGTATATCCATATATTCATTTTATATATATTTGTATATATGGATATATATTGTATATCCTGAAGTACAGCCACATTAGATGCCATTGGAGCTTAACAGGCAGATTGGATCACTAATATTGCTGATGTACAGAAACATATCAGCTGTTGTTGGACTGCATCTCCCATCATACTCAACCGGCTGAACATGATGCAAGCTGTAGTCCAGGAACAGAGGAGAGCCACATATTACCCACCCCTGCATGTTCTGGTTGCTTTGTACTTTTGGGCTGGTTAAATCAATGTGAAATTTCACAGCCAGGAAATGTTAGTAAATAATATCTATTAAAACTCCTCTAGTTCCCTCGGGGACAAGTGAACGGGCAAAGAAAATTCTCTGAACATCTGTATCCCATGGAGTGGCATATATATACCAGAAAGTACACACTGTGCTCTAGGTTACAAGTGACTCCTTGAGAACAGCAGGGAATAAGTAGTTTCATTTTGTATCAAAATACAGTTTCAGTGCAAACAACTGTAAGGCAGACACATTTCTAGTAATACCTGACCTATATTAACCAACTACAGCTGAAGTAACACCTTATGACAACTTAGGTTCATTTAAAAGAGCTAGCAGTGGCTTAACTATAGGGCACCCCTCCGCCTGGCGCCCGCAATCCCCCCAGCACTCTGCATTACTGAAGAGGACCGTGCGGGAGCTCCAGGGAGGTAGGAGATGGGGGCATTGTGGAGATTGAGGGGCATTGTGGAGATTGGGGTGCAATGTGGAGGGGCCCAATGTGGTCGGGGGGGGGGCATGGCACTTCTTGCACCAGGGCCCTGAGGCTTCTAGTTACGCCTCTGAGAGCTAGCTATTTTCTATTTACAATTATAGTTTATTAGATATTTTTCAAGTTCGATAGTTCTGACTGGCACAGCATTCTTCACTGCTCTCCCTCCCAATTGGCACTCCCTCATGCTCTCCCTTCTCCTCTCCTACTTGTTTTAGTACCTAGAGAGAGTTCCCAAGAAACCCCTCTACAGTGACAAAACAAAATGACTAAGTTTATTGCCGGTTTAATGACAGAGCACAAAGGTATGGCAGTTGGGACGGAGAGAGCAGTTTAGAATAGCATCTGGCATATGGCTGTGATAGCCAGTACTGTCTAAATATCACAAACTATTATAAGTTGTTGTCCAAGTCTTCTTTACTTTTTTTGTAACACATAGCGCTATATTTCATTATATACAGACTTGTAGTTCAAGCACTATTCAAGCTGAAAGGATCCCCTCCCTCCCCTTTTGGCAGTTCCCATTAGATCTGGAATCTGGTTGTGCGACCGAACGGATGCAGCTAGGGACAATCTTCAGTCAGTAAGTATAAGGAAAACCCTGCCCCCTCTTGACGAAGATTGTCCCTTTCTGCACTCCATCCAGAGTTCTTTGCACTGTGCACCCCTTCAGTCCTTAATGGGTTAAAGCAGTTCAACACTGTATATGTTCTGATCAACGTTGACATTTCATTTCACATTTACTGGAATTTACTAAGTGCTATTTAACTGTGCTAAGTGCTGAGTTACTAATTTGGTAATTATTGACTCAAAACGTTCAGTCACACAGCAGCCTAAGGTATTGTATTTTCAGCTTCTACCTGGGGTTGCTGCTGAATGCAAATGAATGAGACAGGGAAACTAGAGAGACTGGTGTATAAATATTTTTCTATTTTGTTTTCAAAGGGATAGTATCCTTTTATTCTGATTTAATTTATTGTATATGTTCATAATATGTAGTCATTTAGCCTATCTCTTTTTTATATCCCTGACATTGTTCTGCCTTGATCTATTTCCAGAGAGCTTGCTGACAGGTCCTGAAGAGTGATGCATTGTAAAAAGCATACCGAGCTCTCGGTGATAAAAGGAAATTGTTACATTGTATCACTGTCCTGATTTCATGGTTGACTGACCAGAAAACACTCTCATAACAGAGATCAACGAGCTTAGTATCAATTACATAAACGTATAAAAAAAATAAGTGAATATGAGTGAGAAATAATAATAAAAGTCTAGACAATTTAACTTTAAACATTATGCACTTGCAAAATACGTAACGTGAAAATAAAAGGTTAGTATAGCTTTAAGTAATGATCAATCAAATAATGGTGGCAGGTCCACTTTAAATTGTTGACTGAGGTAGTCAATTTATAGACCTCTAACAGCTGGGCACTACAGCTCCCATCTTCCCCAGCCAGTCTACTATCTAACAGTTAGAGGTCAGACAATTGGCTATCCCTGTTATAGTCTCAGGAACACTAAAATGTCTCCTTTATCTGTCATCTGTTCCTCTTTCATTCTCCTTACTTAACCATTTGAGTGCCATAGGGGTACACAGCGCATTGCTTTGCAATGAGTTGCGTACCCCTCTGGCACTGAAAGGGTTAAAGTGGACTGGTTACTTTGCAACAAGTAGGTGATTTTTGAAAGCTTTCAGGATCACACATATATTCTGTAGTTATTTTTATTTCAAACATTAGTTTATGAGATATTTCACTTTTTTATTTGTTGGTTTATGCAACTTTGACAGTAAAGTCTGACATGCCAGCCAGAAACTAACATTCTGTACTGCTCCCCATCCCAACAGCCACTCCATGATGATCAGTACTAGTTAATTTGCATAAAATGAGAAATAAATTAAGCTCAATATATCAAAAACTGTTTATTGAAATAAAAAATGGCTATAGGCATACCTTCCAAGTGTCCCTCTTTTCCACCATGATGCCCCTCTTTTTTAGAAGATCTAGGGCTGGATTCTATTGCAGGTGCTAATTTATCTCTGCTTTTATCTCCAGCTTTCCACATAGACTTCCATAGGAAAATGTTTGATAAAACGGGTGTTAACATTTAGCACATGCAATAGAATCCAGCCCCAGATTGTTTGGTGTGTATGTATGTGTATCTATCACATTGCTCCACATCAATAAAACTCACATTAATGATTAAACTTCAGTGTATGAATTTATAAATTATTCTGTGTAAATAAAATACTTTGGTCTTCCTCTAAATCAGAGCTTTCCAAACTTTTCATGTCGGTGACACACATTTTAGATATGCATCATTTAGTGACACATTAATTCAGGTTTACTAGCAAACCGGAGGTTAAACTAAACCCTTATAAGAGATACGGACACATAAATAAATTGTAATAGCGAAATGTATGGGGACACAAAATATTTCATGAAAACCTTTCACTTATATTTTAAAAAATATATGATTTGTAAGATAATAACATACATTTATGTCATTTATGAGTAACAATATGTAAATATGTGTAAGAATTTAAAAAATGTGAATAACACCAATAACTACTTATTACCATTTTAATGAGATGTATGAGGTTGATAGGATGAACACAGTTTTTGAATATTCAGTGGAATATTAGATAAAGACACTCACATTTCATCATCAAGCATTTTTAAGTTTCCATATTTCAGTGTCTTTAAGTTTTTCATCGTCGAGTGGGGATCGAGCAGCAGCCGAGAAGGTGTTCTATCCAAAAACTGGACCCATGGAATTTCTCAAACTCGTCACTTCAGGTGCAGCCGAATCACCTGTTTCAACCCAATTATGCATACTGCGCATGCACAGTACCTGTATGATCCCTCGACCGCCGTGTGAATACACAGATAAGGGGAATATACTAGTGCACCATACTAATCGGCACCTTTGCTGCGAAAAAATGCATGCAAGTTCATATAGAGTCAGAGGATTCTCGTTATGTTGACACAACACACCAACACACTGCAGCAGACACACTAATGTGTCGCGACATACAGTTTGGAAAGCTCTGCTCTAAATCATTTCTTCAGTTACACAAAGGTGTCAGAAGGTCATAAAATAACCTAAAAATTCTTGGTATTTCCCCATCCTTGGCTACTCCCCCAGCAATACCACATAAAACACAAGTGTCCTTCTTTGGCCTTTACAGGGGCGGACTGACAGCACCTAGGGCCCCCAGGCATATAGAGGCCATGGGCCCCCTTTACCTTGCCCCCAGTTATGCCCCACAAACATTTATGTCCCACCCTGAGCTATCTCTCTAGGCCATTGTCCCACCCCATCCGCTTTTGCTTATTTTTTTAAATAGCATTAATGTAGTGAAGTAAAGCAAGTGATACCACAGAGCCTAAAACTGAAATGCAGCTAAACTAGTGATACCACAGAGCTTACAATTCAAATGGAGCTACAACTGAAATGTACCTCAATTTCAAGTGTAAACTCTGTGTTATTACTTGCATAGCTTTATTTCAACTGTAATATGACAGAGTCTACAATCGAAATGGAGCTACACTAGTGATACCACAGAGCTTACAAATGAAATGGAGCTACACTAGTGATACCAGAGTTTACAAATGAAATGGAGCTACACACGCCACAGAGCTTACAATTGAAAAGGAGCTACACTAGTGATACCACACAGCTTACAAATGAATTGGAGCTAACTAGTGATACCACAGGGCTTACAATTTAAAAAAAAACTACACTAGTGATACCACAGACCTTACAGATGAAATGGAGCTACACCAGTGTAGCTCCATTTTGATCATAAACTCTGCGTAGCTTTATTTCAATTGTAAGCTCTGTGGTATCACTAGTGTAGTTCTATTTAAATTGTAAGCTCTGTTTACAGCAGCAAGCAGAAACTTGTGTGAGGCAGTGGCCCACTGGCCCATACTTGTGACAGGCCAGTGAAGAAATTGCTCCCTGACTCCAAGGCTAGCTCTCCCGATTGCTGGTCCTGACAATAATGGGGTTAGTATGACACAATTATGTCATCACATCACACTGACTCCATTAAGGTCGGAAGTAGGAAACTATCACGGTGCAGTGATTCCCCTCCTGTCACTCTCACTTGTGCTGCGCTCCGATTGGTTGAGCCTGTTTGGCCCTCCCCTGGTGACCTTTTTATATTGAGCCTTTGGCACCTGTCAGGTGCCCTTTCGTGGTGTTCCTGAGCCAGTATTGCTGCGCTGTGTTCCTGCGCTCCTGATTTCCGGTGTACTGACTTGGCTTGCTCTGACTACGTTCCTGTGTTCCTGTCCCGTGATTTGACCCGGCCTGGCTGATGTTCCTGCTCGTATCCTGATCTGGCTTGTTTGAGAACCTGCTCTGTGATTTGATCTGGCCTGGCTGACGTTCCTGCTCGTGACCTGATCTGACTTGTCTGAGAACCTGCTCCGTGATTCGACCCGGCTTGTATGACGTTCCTGCTCCATGACCTGCACCGGTTACATCTGCCCAGACTCACTCCTGCTTCCCACTGTCGCCGAGGCGACATTCTGACTTCCTCCAACTACTGTCCTTCTACAGCTGCAGTTGTTAACCTGTGCAGAGCTGAGATCCTGGTACCGAGCTGCTCCCTGCAGAGCTGTACTCCTCTTACGAGCCGTTAACCCATGCAGAGCTGTGTTCCAACTATCGAGCCGTTAACCCGTGCAGAGCTGTGTTCATATTACTGAGCCCTTTACCCATGTAGAGCTGTGTTCCCGGTTCTGAGCCTCCAGTCTGGTATAGAGCGTTGCTATACGTGCTGAGCCGTTTCTCTCATACCACTATTACTGCTGAGCCGGTCCGGTAGGCCTTGTAAGGCGACGGTTCATATCACTCCTTGCAGTGTAGTGAAGTTACATTACCGCGCCCGTTGGTGCTACGGCTTTAGCTGCTACTGTGCAAACCTCTGTTATTACGCCCGTGGGGGCTATTGGCTCAAGCTGTTGCAATCCAGTTGCTTCTGTTATCACGCCCGTGGGAGCTATTGGCTCAAGCTCTTGCAATCTAATTGCTTCCATTATCACATCCGTGGTGGCTATTGGCTCAAGCTCTTGCAATTCAGTTGCTTCTGTTATCACGCCTGTGGGGGCTATTGGCTCAAGCTCTTGCAATCCAGTTGCTTCCGTTATCACACCCGTGGGGGCTATTGGCTCAAGCTCTGGCAGTCTACTTGCTCCATTATTATGCCCGTGGGGGCCACTCTTCAAGTTCAGCCAGTTCTGGGTTGCAGGTTCTTCTCTGCTGGACAGTTATCTCAGTAATATGAACATTTGGTGTTGAGTCCTCTCTACCACTTACTGCCTATTATCACCTTGGGTGTGCCAAACTCCACAACTGAGACGGACTGATTACTGTGTTAACCCTTGTATATCTGTACTCAGTATATGCTATTTGCCTGTGCTGTTTAAATCAATACCTGTATATTGGGCAGACTATTGCCTCCTTGCTGCTACTCAGTGCTGCCTATAGAGGGCAATTCTGTCATTTATTTTGTTCTTAATAAAACTGTGTTTTATTTCACCTACTGGTCTGAGTGTCTTGAAAACCGTGAAAGAAACACATCCATACTTAGTTTGCACTCAGATTGGGTCCTGGAGGTCAGAGCCTGTGTGGTAATCTCCAAGGCCGTGCTTAGGCTGGGGGAGGTGGAGGCCAAGTACGCCAGCACTCAAGTTTACTAGAGCTCAGTTCAGTCGGGTAGTGGTGTATTACCTAAACAGATTGTTTTGTTGTACAGAATCAGTAGGAATTCTCTCTCTGATTTGCTATTTCTTTGATGGTAGTCATTGAATTGCACATAATTACTTAGAAAGGCTAAAACATGAGCTGTGCTAACTACTATCCTGATTATATATTCTAATTGCTAGTTAATTTCAGCAATAAATAATGAATGCTGTTCCATCACATATATTAGTATTGTGTTATATTCCCTGATCCTGTGGCTTTTTTTTGTTATAGGATTGGGAGGGGAAGAGTGCTTTCAGATACCTCTTAGGATGTCATCGGCCAATGTCAATGATAGCCCTGACCCCCTAGATTTCCAAACCGGTTTCACCATACCAATTGTAAACCCATCAGTCATGTAGACATAATTGACATACATACAGGAAACAAAAACAGAAGGAGCGCCAATGGTGCAATAAAGTTGATATACAGTCAGAAATATTAAATGAAATTGAATGTACTCACATTTGATATATGCCAGTAATTTGATACCAAAAATACCGGCTTCAAAGGCTTATGGAGACCATAAACCCGTCTCCATTCGGGTATACGCTGTATTCAGCTGGAAATTGACAGGCGGAGGCTCAAAAATCCATAAATAAAATATTTAATGATACATATATCTAAAAGATGCACAGGTGAAATAGTACAAATGTACGCTTAAAAATGCTACGCGTTTCGCGGATCAAAACCGCTTTATCACAGCAACAAAATATCAGCCTGTTATAACATTAAAAACATGAACAAAGAGCCGCCGCCAAACAGCTGAAACTTTTAAACCTTAGTATCAAGATTGCGATAGGTTGAATAGGGCGTCACTCACCACGGAGTCTGGCTCAACACCCAATACTATTAAACGAATTAGCAAGTGTAGATGAAAAACAGAGGCTGTCAATCTAACGACACCCTACGGATTGGTAAACAAACCAGTATCTAGGAATAGGGCTATCAGCCGCTCCGATCGGAGTAAAAAGACCCAATCAATCTAACCAGTTTACAAAGATTACACTGTAAATATATAACAGAAACACATAGTATCTTAAATAAAGATTTCTACAATATACCCATTCACCACACATCGTAGCGAACTTAACATAGAGGGATTCTTCAATCTTATTCTAATTCAGGGAGCTGAACGGAACAACCACTCCATGAAATAGAATATAAACTATATAAAAAATATATAAAGAATATATAAAATATATTCAAGTGTATCAAATATAAGAGGAGGATCCCATCATAAAACAAATATACAAATAGACAAGTGTATAAACAAGAAAATAAAAAATAAAACTATGAAAAATAGAAAATGATATAAACTATAATCAAATGTACATATAGAATGAAACATGTAATAGTAATAATCCTACCCAAATAAATATATGTAAATATAAAGCAAATATAATGACTACAACAATCTGCCCTAACCATAAAATACACCAAATAATACCTAGGCATATCCAATAGCTCATTCAACCCTAACGGTTAAAACAAATGTACATCTAAAATGAAAACATATGCAATAGTCTCTGAAGATAATAATCCTTCCTAAATAAATGTATGTATATGTAAAGCAAATATAATGACTATAACAGCCTACCATAACCATAAACTTCACCAAATACACAAATTACTTAGGCATTTCCAATAACTCATTTAACCCTAACGGTGATAAGGTGGAAAGCCTATATATCCAAAAAGATTCTCTATTTATGAGATGTTGTTCCCTATTATATACCGGAAGACTGGGGACTGCCTCAATAGGCATAACTTTGAGTTCTAAATAATTTCTATTATGATACATCAGAAAATGTTTTGAGACACTATGTTTCACGAAACCATTTATGATGTTCCTCCGATGTTGACCCATCCTCTCTCTGAATTTTTGGGTGGTCCTACCAACATACTGTAAATTGCAAGTACAAGTCATCAAATATATCACATATCTTGTATTACAATTCATGAAACTTCTGATTGGAAAATTCTCCGCTGTAACACTAGAAGTAAAATATCTCGCCCCATCAACTATTAAGGTGCAAGTTTGGCATCTATTACTGCCACATTTATAAACTCCCTTGATAGCTTTAACCTTACCCAAATCAAGGGTTTTCTTACCTTCTTTTGTCGATTTTAATAATATTCCTTGTTCCAGGTTACCTGGGAACTCAATCTTTTCGACACTCTCAGGATCTTTAAACCCAATCTCATCTTTCCTTCTTGTTTTTGCATTATTATTTTTATATTTGCTGGGCGCTATTATATTTTTGATTGTCCTAGCCCGCCTGTACATCACCCTAGGTTTTTTAGGAATTGTTTTTTTCAATAATGGATCATTTAACAAAATGCCCCAATGTTTATTCAGTATCCTCTGGATACTTCCAGAATCAGTACTGTATCTTGTTATAAACATTGGCTCTGATTTATTAATCAAGTTTTCCTTTTTCTTTGTGTTGACGCTACTCCTTGCTCTCCTAAAAGAGTCAGAGACTAACTCAATGGGATATCCTTTATCAGAAAATCTTCTTTTTAATATATTCGATTGTTCATCATAGTCAGTCAAACTAGAACAGTTTCTCCGAATTCTACGGAATTGACCGTAAGGTACATTACGTAACCACTTCTTGTGGTGACAGCTATCAAAACGGAGATAACTGTTTCTATCAACAGACTTGAAATATGTTTTTGAGTGTATCCCCAAAGGGTCACCCCATAATTCAACATCAAGAAATTGGATCCTTGAATTTTCTAGAGTGCTGGTAAAAACTAGACCCCAAATATTACTATTAAGATGATCAACAAAACTCTCGAATTCCTGTATATTACCCTTCCAAACAATCAGGATATCATCGATATAGCGATGATAGAGGGCCAGGTTCGCGCCAAAGGGATTATTGGAAAAAACCAAAAGGTCTTCAAGATAACCCATAAATAAATTAGCATAACTTGGCGCGAACCTGGTCCCCATAGCTGTCCCTTTAATCTGTAAGTAATAACGCTCATTAAACTCAAAGAAATTATGAGTCAATACAAATTGTATAGCTTGTATAAGAAACTCCCTCTGCTTGATGGGCATCAGATGGTCCAATGAAAGATAATATCTAACCGCCTCTAACCCTCCTGTATGAGGAATATTTGAGTACAGTGAGGCTACATCTAAAGTTGCCCACATGTACTGGCAAGACCACTTGAAGTCCCTCAAAATATCTAAAAGATGTTGAGAATCCCTCAAATAAGATTTAAGGCCCAAGACATGTCTTTGTAAATGAAAATCAATGAAGGTAGATAAATTTGATGTTAGAGAATCTACTCCAGATATTATCGGTCTGCCAGGGGGGTCAGTCAGAGACTTGTGAATCTTAGGGAGATGATAATAAACTGGAATTCTCGGGTATTTAACATATATAAAAGCCTTTTCATCTTTATTCAACAGATTATCTTCAAATGCTTTCTCTACCATAATTTTAAAGTCCCTTTCAAAAATGACCGCTGGATTTTTAGGGAGGACACAATAGTAGTTAGAGTCTCCTAAGATTCTATCTGCTTCTCTTAAGTAATCTATATCGTTTTGTACCACTATCGCTCCACCCTTGTCGGCTTGCTTTATTATAATTTGTTTATTCTCCTTTAGTTTTTTTAGCGCCCTAGATTCAGCTTTAGTGAGATTATTCGTCTTATTCTTAGATCTTTTCTTGTCTAAGGCCCTTAACTCCTCCATCACTGAAACATTAAAAGCTTCAATGAATGGGCCCTTATGTTGTACCGGAAAGAAGGTAGACTTAGGTTTTAGACCAGATGGAACACTCCCAAACAATAAAAATTCGGTATCACTGTCTACAAATGGAATCACCTCTCTACCTGAGTCATCAAGAAGTGGTCTCTCAGTGATGACTGGCCTTATACTACTAGCCATATTTACATCCTTTTTCAAGGTCTTGTTAGTGAAATATCTCTTTAGAGTGAGCTTACGAATGTAATCATTCAGATCTACGAATAATTCAAACATATCTGACTGATTTGACGGGCAAAAAGAAAGTCCCCTGGATAATAATCTATTTTCACTTTCACTCAAAACATAACTTGAGAGATTAATCACATTGGAAGGTTCAGATGAGGAATCTACCTCTGACTTTCCAGGGTTTCCACTTTGGATTTTTTGGGGATGGCTCCTCCCTCCTCTGGAGCCTCTATACCTTGTCCTTTTATGGTGACATCTGGACTTAACTGAATAAACCTGTTGCTTTGATTCTTCCACCTCCCCAGACCATTGTGTAAGTCCCTTCCTAAAAAAGGCACCTGTGTCCGTGAAGGTGAAACAGACGTGGATGGTAGACTGACCTCCTCATTTTTTCTTTTAAGATTTTCCCTCCCAGCAAACTCTGGGACAAATGGCTCGACTTGATCGGTATAATCTGGGAGTGACACAGGATCCAGCCTTCTCTCAGCTGTCACCGTATCAGTAGTGGTTTTATCTTGATACTCTCTGAGTGTACTTTGTCTTTCATCGCCTCCTACTATATCTATAGAGGGATTATACCCCTGAGTAAGTCCCTTAGTGTTGACTGAGACTACTCTAGTTCCAGCGATCCTATTGGTGTTCGTTGGACCTGACGATCCAACCGTTACTCTTCTATTGTCATTATCTATTTTCATTTTATTACGATCTCCCATATACGGTTTAGACCATTTGCGGATTTCATTTTTCTGATAATCCTGACTATCCCTATGAAATTTTTTTTTTTTTCTTCTTTTTTTCTATTAGCTCAATCTGATGTGCATTCACATTTTTATTTGTTCTTTCTTCAAATAAACTCTGATCTCTAGTAGACTTGGCCAAATCGATTTCATTCATTTTGTTTACAATCGACTTGTTCAAATCAACCATTTTGCTCTCCCTATATTCAATAAGGAGCTGCATCAACGCAAACGAACAATTATCTAAGATCTCATACCAACATTTCACAAACCTGGAATCTTGTTGAAAAGTCGGTAATAAACCTAATCTCAGACCCCGAGGGATCATTTTAAATTCTATATACTTATTTAACATCTCTATATCCCACCATTGATTGCATTAAATTTTTAAAAGATTCTCTAATTGAGAGAAAAGTTTGCCAACATCAGGTCCAGAACCTCTAGGGTTATCTTTCGCAATGTCGGCAGATCCCATCATCCCAATCGAGAAGCCATTACTTAAAGTCATCCTGACATTTTCCCTTTCCTTATAAAATTGCATCTTATTTGTGCCTCTAAAATATATATGAATAAATCCTAACCCAAAAGTAACTTACAGAAGTAAATATTCACCTCAAAAATGTATAAATGAAGAACTATTGAAAAAAGATATAAATATAACATATAACGTGATCTCACAATCCCAATAATATCTTACACATCCATTAATTGGAATAGAAAATCCAGTGAACGAAGTCAAGTTCATAAGTCAGTTCAAAAAGGCACACGAGGTCTGCTCCCAGTTTACAACGGACTGGACCGGTATCAATTCTGCAGAGAAAAAGAATGGGAGAAGGTTCTGGACCTGATGTTGGCAAACTTTTCTCTCAATTAGAGAATCTTTTAAAAATTGAATGCAATCAATGGTGGGATATAGAGATGTTAAATAAGTATATAGAATTTAAAATGATCCCTCGGGGTCTGAGATTAGGTTTATTACCGACTTTTCAACAAGATTCCAGGTTTGTGAAATGTTGGTATGAGATCTTAGATAATTGTTCGTTTGCGTTGATGCAGCTCCTTATTGAATATAGGGAGAGCAAAATGGTTGATTTGAACAAGTCGATTGTAAACAAAATGAATGAAATCGATTTGGCCAAGTCTACTAGAGATCAGAGTTTATTTGAAGAAAGAACAAATAAAAATGTGAATGCACATCAGATTGAGCTAATAGAAAAAAAGAAGAAAAAATTTCATAGGGATAGTCAGGATTATCAGAAAAATGAAATCCGCAAATGGTCTAAACCGTATATGGGAGATCGTAATAAAATGAAAATAGATAATGACAATAGAAGAGTAACGGTTGGATCGTCAGGTCCAACGAACACCAATAGGATCGCTGGAACTAGAGTAGTCTCAGTCAACACTAAGGGACTTACTCAGGGGTATAATCCCTCTATAGATATAGTAGGAGGCGATGAAAGACAAAGTACACTCAGAGAGTATCAAGATAAAACCACTACTGATACGGTGACAGCTGAGAGAAGGCTGGATCCTGTGTCACTCCCAGATTATACCGATCAAGTCGAGCCATTTGTCCCAGAGTTTGCTGGGAGGGAAAATCTTAAAAGAAAAAATGAGGAGGTCAGTCTACCATCCACGTCTGTTTCACCTTCACGGACACAGGTGCCTTTTTTAGGAAGGGACTTACACAATGGTCTGGGGAGGTGGAAGAATCAAAGCAACAGGTTTATTCAGTTAAGTCCAGATGTCACCATAAAAGGACAAGGTATAGAGGCTCCAGAGGAGGGAGGAGCCATCCCCAAAAAATCCAAAGTGGAAACCCTGGAAAGTCAGAGGTAGATTCCTCATCTGAACCTTCCAATGTGATTAATCTCTCAAGTTATGTTTTGAGTGAAAGTGAAAATAGATTATTATCCAGGGGACTTTCTTTTTGCCCGTCAAATCAGTCAGATATGTTTGAATTATTCGTAGATCTGAATGATTACATTCGTAAGCTCACTCTAAAGAGATATTTCACTAACAAGACCTTGAAAAAGGATGTAAATATGGCTAGTAGTATAAGGCCAGTCATCACTGAGAGACCACTTCTTGATGACTCAGGTAGAGAGGTGATTCCATTTGTAGACAGTGATACCGAATTTTTATTGTTTGGGAGTGTTCCATCTGGTCTAAAACCTAAGTCTACCTTCTTTCCGGTACAACATAAGGGCCCATTCATTGAAGCTTTTAATGTTTCAGTGATGGAGGAGTTAAGGGCCTTAGACAAGAAAAGATCTAAGAATAAGACGAATAATCTCACTAAAGCTGAATCTAGGGCGCTAAAAAAACTAAAGGAGAATAAACAAATTATAATAAAGCAAGCCGACAAGGGTGGAGCGATAGTGGTACAAAACGATATAGATTACTTAAGAGAAGCAGATAGAATCTTAGGAGACTCTAACTACTATTGTGTCCTCCCTAAAAATCCAGCGGTCATTTTTGAAAGGGACTTTAAAATTATGGTAGAGAAAGCATTTGAAGATAATCTGTTGAATAAAGATGAAAAGGCTTTTATATATGTTAAATACCCGAGAATTCCAGTTTATTATCATCTCCCTAAGATTCACAAGTCTCTGACTGACCCCCCTGGCAGACCGATAATATCTGGAGTAGATTCTCTAACATCAAATTTATCTACCTTCATTGATTTTCATTTACAAAGACATGTCTTGGGCCTTAAATCTTATTTGAGGGATTCTCAACATCTTTTAGATATTTTGAGGGACTTCAAGTGGTCTTGCCAGTACATGTGGGCAACTTTAGATGTAGCCTCACTGTACTCAAATATTCCTCATACAGGAGGGTTAGAGGCGGTTAGATATTATCTTTCATTGGACCATCTGATGCCCATCAAGCAGAGGGAGTTTCTTATACAAGCTATACAATTTGTATTGACTCATAATTTCTTTGAGTTTAATGAGCGTTATTACTTACAGATTAAAGGGACAGCTATGGGGACCAGGTTCGCGCCAAGTTATGCTAATTTATTTATGGGTTATCTTGAAGACCTTTTGGTTTTTTCCAATAATCCCTTTGGCGCGAACCTGGCCCTCTATCATCGCTATATCGATGATATCCTGATTGTTTGGAAGGGTAATATACAGGAATTCGAGAGTTTTGTTGATCATCTTAATAGTAATATTTGGGGTCTAGTTTTTACCAGCACTCTAGAAAATTCAAGGATCCAATTTCTTGATGTTGAATTATGGGGTGACCCTTTGGGGATACACTCAAAAACATATTTCAAGTCTGTTGATAGAAACAGTTATCTCCGTTTTGATAGCTGTCACCACAAGAAGTGGTTACGTAATGTACCTTACGGTCAATTCCGTAGAATTCGGAGAAACTGTTCTAGTTTGACTGACTATGATGAACAATCGAATATATTAAAAAGAAGATTTTCTGATAAAGGATATCCCATTGAGTTAGTCTCTGACTCTTTTAGGAGAGCAAGGAGTAGCGTCAACACAAAGAAAAAGGAAAACTTGATTAATAAATCAGAGCCAATGTTTATAACAAGATACAGTACTGATTCTGGAAGTATCCAGAGGATACTGAATAAACATTGGGGCATTTTGTTAAATGATCCATTATTGAAAAAAACAATTCCTAAAAAACCTAGGGTGATGTACAGGCGGGCTAGGACAATCAAAAATATAATAGCGCCCAGCAAATATAAAAATAATAATGCAAAAACAAGAAGGAAAGATGAGATTGGGTTTAAAGATCCTGAGAGTGTCGAAAAGATTGAGTTCCCAGGTAACCTGGAACAAGGAATATTATTAAAATCGACAAAAGAAGGTAAGAAAACCCTTGATTTGGGTAAGGTTAAAGCTATCAAGGGAGTTTATAAATGTGGCAGTAATAGATGCCAAACTTGCACCTTAATAGTTGATGGGGCGAGATATTTTACTTCTAGTGTTACAGCGGAGAATTTTCCAATCAGAAGTTTCATGAATTGTAATACAAGATATGTGATATATTTGATGACTTGTACTTGCAATTTACAGTATGTTGGTAGGACCACCCAAAAATTCAGAGAGAGGATGGGTCAACATCGGAGGAACATCATAAATGGTTTCGTGAAACATAGTGTCTCAAAACATTTTCTGATGTATCATAATAGAAATTATTTAGAACTCAAAGTTATGCCTATTGAGGCAGTCCCCAGTCTTCCGGTATATAATAGGGAACAACATCTCATAAATAGAGAATCTTTTTGGATATATAGGCTTTCCACCTTATCACCGTTAGGGTTAAATGAGTTATTGGAAATGCCTAAGTAATTTGTGTATTTGGTGAAGTTTATGGTTATGGTAGGCTGTTATAGTCATTATATTTGCTTTACATATACATACATTTATTTAGGAAGGATTATTATCTTCAGAGACTATTGCATATGTTTTCATTTTAGATGTACATTTGTTTTAACCGTTAGGGTTGAATGAGCTATTGGATATGCCTAGGTATTATTTGGTGTATTTTATGGTTAGGGCAGATTGTTGTAGTCATTATATTTGCTTTATATTTACATATATTTATTTGGGTAGGATTATTACTATTACATGTTTCATTCTATATGTACATTTGATTATAGTTTATATCATTTTCTATTTTTCATAGTTTTATTTTTTATTTTCTTGTTTATACACTTGTCTATTTGTATATTTGTTTTATGATGGGATCCTCCTCTTATATTTGATACACTTGAATATATTTTATATATTCTTTATATATTTTTTATATAGTTTATATTCTATTTCATGGAGTGGTTGTTCCGTTCAGCTCCCTGAATTAGAATAAGATTGAAGAATCCCTCTATGTTAAGTTCGCTACGATGTGTGGTGAATGGGTATATTGTAGAAATCTTTATTTAAGATACTATGTGTTTCTGTTATATATTTACAGTGTAATCTTTGTAAACTGGTTAGATTGATTGGGTCTTTTTACTCCGATCGGAGCGGCTGATAGCCCTATTCCTAGATACTGGTTTGTTTACCAATCCGTAGGGTGTCGTTAGATTGACAGCCTCTGTTTTTCATCTACACTTGCTAATTCGTTTAATAGTATTGGGTGTTGAGCCAGACTCCGTGGTGAGTGACGCCCTATTCAACCTATCGCAATCTTGATACTAAGGTTTAAAAGTTTCAGCTGTTTGGCGGCGGCTCTTTGTTCATGTTTTTAATGTTATAACAGGCTGATATTTTGTTGCTGTGATAAAGCGGTTTTGATCCGCGAAACGCGTAGCATTTTTAAGCGTACATTTGTACTATTTCACCTGTGCATCTTTTAGATATATGTATCATTAAATATTTTATTTATGGATTTTTGAGCCTCCGCCTGTCAATTTCCAGCTGAATACAGCGTATACCCGAATGGAGACGGGTTTATGGTCTCCATAAGCCTTTGAAGCCGGTATTTTTGGTATCAAATTACTGGCATATATCAAATGTGAGTACATTCAATTTCATTTAATATTTCTGACTGTATATCAACTTTATTGCACCATTGGCGCTCCTTCTGTTTTTGTTTCCTGTATGTCCATACCGCTTGGGAGAGCGAGTTCACTTGGGTTGAGAGCGGCCGATACTCGATACTGTGACTGGGGGCAGTGAAAACACTCCAGAAGTCTTATATAGTTGGATCAGATATATGTCTCTTCCAACACATCACTCAATGTGAGTACGTGTCCACAAGGGTGTTTTTTCGGTGAAGGTGGTTATCAATTGATCTGCTGATACACACAGGGGGCGCCCCGTTGTCCTTCTCCCATTCTTTTTCTCTGCATAATTGACATACAGTTTAAAAAAAAAATCTGTATTGCCCTGCCCACTAGCCCTTCCTCTCTGCAACACCCTACAACAAAAGTGTCCTTCTCACATTTGAAATGCTGTGAGGCATGATGCTAGTTTTGGATTTGGTGGACCCCAACAGCTTCAATTATGCACAATAAGTTTGTCTTTAAAATAATGGACCTGGTTGGCTCAAGAACCTGTCTTTCTCACCTCTGTTTTTCATGCAGTGTGATCCACATTTGCATACGTAACTGAGAAAGTGCAGGCTGGACTGTCCATTACCTTTATTCCTGCTGTCTCAGTAAGGTCAGTTATAGGATTTAATGCAACCCTTTCAGTACCCAAGGACTGTGCAGTGAATTTTCACACAGTCCTAATACTCAAAGCGTCACATTACATGACATAATGGATCTTATTAAGACAGCAGGATGAAAGATGGGCTTACTGCTTTTCTTAATATTTTGGGCAGATAAGGATCCCAGTGTGTGTAATAGAGAAAGCGCAACATCCAAAGTTCCCAGAAATAGAATGTAGACAGCTGTCCTTTCCTTATGTATTCTACTAACTTTTAATATTATAAGGAGACAGGCGGTAGAAAGGAAGGCTGATTATAGCTTGCCTGTGCAGCCTATTTCAGCTACTGCACTCTACTCACTCTCTCTCTTGTCTCTCCATTCATTACTTGGTGGGCTGCCTGTCATTTCTGCTGTTTCTGCCTTTGCTCTTCTCTTTGACGCGGAGCTCCTGTGTCCTTCTCTTCATCGCCCGCTATTCTCTCACCATCACGTGAGAGTCAGCAGGGAGGTTACAGGCCCGCCCATCCCTCCTTGATACATCCGATTGGCTGACTACCCAAGCAGTCTGCAGCTAGCAACCGTGCTCCGTATTCCCCTGTCTGTTAGGATTTGGCACAACATTAACAAAAGTGTTGGCCCTGGCTGGCACAGATCCTCCCCTCTAGTTACATTCTTCATTGCCTACAGTAGTACTCTGGGCACTGCTGGGCCCCCCAGAGAGGCAGAGCCTCGGTCCATGACCGAATGCCCGACTGGTCAGTCCGCCCATGGGCCATTAGAAATGTTAGAAGGTTTGGCTATAGGTGATTTTGAAGACTCTTTCAAAATCCGTTTGTTACAAAGTAACAGTTTCGCTTTAATTTTGTGCTTCCCAATTTCATGTAGAATTGATCTTGTATTTGTGGACCACTAAACAATCTATGAGACCTGGCTACAGAGTTTTTTTTTTCTTGATAAGGAGACACATTTATATCTGAGGATATGACAATTTATGTATGTTTTAAATAATAAACTATTTTTTTTAGCATTAGTATACCTTTAAGGTTAAATCGGAACAAACACTTTATAATAACGTATGATTTTAAACGATCTTTCAAAATCACTTATATTTGTTACCCATTCCTTATTGGAAACTGGAGTTGATATAGTTGGTTTTAGTCATTTTTCAGTTTATGCAAATTGGGTAGTACTGGCTGGCACAGCCTGGGGTGCCAGAAACTAACATTCTACCCTCTCTCCCAACTGCTACTTCTATCCAGGAAGTAATGTTTAATATACCTAAACTGATAAATAACTAAAGCTAAATACCTCAATAGCTCTAGGTGATTTTGAAGGTGTTATACTTTGTAGGCACCAGTCTTTGCATTTTCTCCAGGTAATGTTTTTTCACTTCGCTACTAAATGAAATGTTAGGGATTTTGTGTAGCTGTTGTTTAAAAATACAACATTATATGACAGTATATCATTAAATGTTCTAGCTTGAAAATGCCTGTGACATCTTTGCACTAAGATGTGGTTATATTTAGCCGATTGCTCACCAGGGATATCCCTGAACTGCCCAAGAGATTTCAAATCTATAATTCATTTATCCAGGCAGGATGACATTTTTTAAAGGGGATGTATCGCCTCTATATAACTTTGCCTAAATAGTTAGGTTATATATTGAATATAACTAAAAGTGTCTTAATTTTTTTTAAGCTTTGTTTGGTCTGAATTGAAGTTATAAACTCTGCACTGCAGCTACTTCCGCATAGACTGTGGTTACCTGCTCTGTAACTGCAGTCTGTCACTCTGCCTCTGATCTCCTCCCTCTATCCAGCCTCCTCCGATGACAGAGGCTTCTGTCTGTAGCTGGAGCGCTCTCATTGGCAGAGATCAATATCTAACCAATGAGACTGCTCCAGCTTCCAGCTTACAGACAGCCTCCGTCATCAGAGAAGGCTGGATAGAGGGAGGGGAGCAGAGGCAGAGTGACAGACTGCAGTTACAGAGCAGGTAACTTCAGTCTATTCGGAAGTAGGTTCAGGGCAGAGTTTATAACTTCAATTTAGACCAAATAAAGCTTTAAAAAAAAAACAAAATAAAACAAAACACTTTTAGTCATGTTTGATAATTAACCTAAGTATTTAGACTAAGTTACATAGAGGTGATACATCCCCTTTAACTTATGTGTGGCCTCACTGTTAGGTTTAACCCTCTGATGCCAGAAAGATATCCAACGTAGTACAATGTGAGTTGGACATGTCTCCGACACTCAGAGGGTGGAATGATTATTGACTGTGTAAAAAAAAAATATATCTATATATATATATATATATATATATATTATAGTGATTTTGCTCCTGACTAAAACAAGAGCCGTCTTACTGCTGGAAAATTTCTTATAATGCAGTTTTTGTGATAGCTTGAGTATTAGGGCGATATGTTCAAAGTGGTGGTAACTGAAATTGTCTGTAACCAGACTAAAAAAGTTATTTTGCTACGGTCCATCAATTCTCAGACATGTTACCGTCATTTTTTGCATCCAATTTCTCCATCTTCATCAAAGGGGAAAAGCCGTCTTAACAGTGTACGTGGTTTAATGTACCGTTATATTGTATATATTTTCAGAAAAAAATATTCTTTTAAAGGGATAGTAACTGTACAATTTCAGGCCACTGTGATACTGCACCTAAAAACCTCAACTTTGAGCTATAATAACTTTTGAATAAAACACCTTTCAGCAGTGACAGTACCCTGTTTTTTACTCAGGGGATAAACACTACAATATATTTTTTTACATATTAAGTATTACTATCCTTTTAACTGACACTTTTTTCTCTGATTAACGTAATTTTTTCCTGACAAAATAAAAATGGTCTAAACTTGAAGAAGACAAATTAAAGTACTGTTAAGTGAGAAGGAATACTATAGAGTTAGCTAGTAAAAAAGGTCTTTGCATGAAAATGTGTTGTTTTAAATATAAAAAATGCCTTTGTTTCTTGAAAATGTTAGTTTCAAGACAAAACCAAAGACTTTTTTAACATCAGAATTTTTAAGGGCAATTTTCATCAAGATCTTCTTACAGTCATTTTTAAGTCTTCCTATAATATAAAGTGGTAGAATGCGTCACTCACTGTGAGCCGTAACCGCACATGCGCAGTAGAGAGTCTCTACTGTACATGTGTGGTTTCGCACACAGGGAGCCTCGCTGTGAGCCGTCTGGAGCTCCCCGCTAAGGCTCAGCGCTTTCAGCGAGTCTCTACTGCACAGTAGAGACTTGCCGAACATGCTGCACCACTCCGGACAGCTCACTTCCTGTCTCTGCTCCCGTTCCGGGGCAGCAGCCGGGGCAGTTGGGTGCCATGTATATGGGCTTTCATACTAGTTATGACAAATTTTCAAACGTGACGGATTTACTTCTGAAAATATTGTCGTTTTTTAACACCAACTTATGATCCAACAATTTTATCATTATGATGGCTTTTTTAACATCTCGCCCTTAGACTACGGTTGTCCATATTAACCCTGTAATACCATGACAGAAAATTGCACTTTAAGTTAAAAAAGTTAGTAACTGTATATCTGTCTGTATAGATACATTTATATACTTTTTTGTATAGTATAAATGGGTATCTGTATTTATTGATCCCCATTTCAGTTCTATATCCAGTTGACAACACCTCATAAATAAGCAACTATATCTGAGAACTATCCAGATCTGCCCCCAGAGAATCTGGTTTTCAGATTTAAATACCAGGAACAGAGTATGATTAGCTGGTTTGCAGTGTTCTCTGGTAACCCCGCCTACTTCCCTGCCCATTTCAAAGGCAAACTCTGACTTTCTACCTCCCAATCCCATCTATTTTAATTAAGTACTACCTACATTATGATACTAATCTCGTAATTTGATCATTCCTATCTCCTCAGCTCATTAATATTCTTGGAGGAGCTTGAGCTCAACTCTTTGAATGTCAGAGGGGGGGTATACAACGCATTGCTTTGAAATACTTTACATACCCCTCTGGCACTTAAGGGAGTAAAGATTTCTAGGTATGTCAACAACAACCTTCAACAGTATGAATAAAAGAAGACACAGAAAAAAGTCCTGCCTGCTTTTTACAGGGAATGTGTGCATTTTCAGATAGTAAAATGCATTTAGCCAGCTTTAGACAACAACAGATTTGCAATGTAAAGCACTGTATAAAAATAAACCTGTACAAAGGACCTCAACCTAGGAATGTGCTTCTGTTAACCTTTAATGCCAGAGGGGTATTTGAGATGTTGCTTTGCAATGAGTTGGATACCCCCTCAGTCACTCAGAGGGTTAAAGGGGCCATGTTAACCTAAGATATGTTTAATTACATTGAAAGAGAATTTGCTTTTAGTACAAATAGTGTTGTGAGATGTACCTATATTTGGTGGTGGCGCAGAGTGGCATTGTGCTATGACCGAATCTAGGCAGAGACCACGCACTGGGATCACTTCTAATAGCACAACAAGGGGAGTTTGGCCCCTAACAGATATACAGGGAATTTGCATAATGTGTCATGCAGTGCCATCAAAACATAAATGTTAACTTATAATAATCAAATTGAAGCGATAGTAATACTTCATATGTAAAAATATATATTTTGTAGGGTTTATTTTATTGCAGCTCAAACTTTATATTTTTAGGCGTTGTATCTCAATGTCCTGAAATTTTACCATGGAGCTGTTGTTACACCACCTATGGAGGTTCATGCTTAAATGGCCATCCCTTCATTCAGTATAAGGAAAACACTGAAGTCCTTGACCAAGGATGTCAGGTGTTTCCTTGTACTGAAAGATGTTTGTCCCTCACTGTGATCTTTCTTCAGTTCTCCATGAAGAATGATGTCAGCATAAGGGGCGGGAAGTGGTAAATTTATGATATAATTTCAGAGGAACTAGAGCGATTTCAGCAGTAGCAACGTAATGGAGCAATAGTACAACTGTAAAGAAGGATCATAACTTCAGTGTTATTGAAACATTACTAGCGCTTTAAATCTCACAAGAACATACATTCTGGTTGATATCTCCTAATGGAGAGGTGTACCAATCAGTCCTCAAGGGACCTCCAACATGCTGCAACTTCCAGATCTTGCTGCTGGAACACACATAAGACAAACAGAACTTCTCCTTTTTCATTCCTGGTATCCATGTCACCAATTTAGATACTAAAGAAGCAGTTAAAGGGACAGTAATGTCCCATAAAAAATATTTAGAGTTAGGTAGTGATTGAAAAAAAGAAACTATTTGAAACAAACCCTATCTTTCAAACCGCTATGGTTTGAGAGATATCGAGATTCAAAGTTTCCCCCTCCCTCCCTTTCACCTGATGTCAGCTGTAAAGCTGACATCAGGAGATTCGAGTTGTACGACTTGAGGAGGCTCTGCAGCAGAGCCGGAATCGCGTTACTTAAAAATAATTCATTCTTTGGAAAGGTCTGCAAAGTGTGCCTGGTTTGCAATCTCACTTTGTAGACATTTCCAATGAATGAATTCTTTTTTAAGTAACGCGATTTTGGCTCTGCTGCAGAGCCTCCTGCTGGTCCCCTGACCGGGATCTCCTGCTGTCAGCTAAACGCTGACAGCAGTAGAAGGGGAGGAGGGGGGAACTTTGAATCCCGTAGTGGTTTGAGAGATAGGGTTTGTGGCAGTTAGTTTCTTTTTTTAATCACTACCTAACTAGATATTTTTTAAGGGACATTACTGACATGTTGTAGGTATCACTGAGCTCACTCACCCTAAGAATTTGGCCCATCACCCTGAGGCCCTGAGATTTTGGTTAAAATCCTGAGTTTCAGGGTCAAACCCTTAGATTTCCCAGGTATTTTGTATAGGTTTACTTCCCCTGTAACCCCTTGGGTTTTGGAGAGGACTTCAGTGCATTGCCTCACGATGAATTGAGCCCACTCTAAGAATTGAGGGGATTAATAATGAATCCAGTGAAAAAATTGAAGAGCGCAAGTTCTGGATTGCAGCATGTGGATTGGGCGTGTCCCTTTAACTCCAGCTCTGTATGTCTGTTTTCATGATCAGTTGGACAGATAAACCAGATTAGTCTATTTTACATCACAGAGCATAGGGCAAGAACATGCCTGTGATTGCATCCATATGGCAATATTATCTCTCAGGATACAATAAAATAAATATTTTGAAAACATGAAATCTTGAAACCCATAGCCACAATAAACCAGCTGATTTATCACATGTATTTCGATCCCAACAGCATGATTTAATTAACTGTACCACTGTGGGGGTAATGGCTCAGTTATCATCTGGTTCATGTGTGTGATTAACCCCTTGGGGGGCCAGACGGATGTGCACCTCCTCTGCAGGAGATTAAGCGTGCAGTGGGCTTTAACCCTTTGAGTGAAGGCATACATTATATTACACATTATATTATTATATATGTATTATATTAAAAGGCTAATTAGATCTGGATCTGCCCCAGAGACTCCAGTTTTTAGAGGTAATTTGTGAGTTTCCCAGGGACAGAGGCTGATTCTCCAGAAGTAGTGAGTTTCCTCTGAAACTCTGCCCACTTCTCCTCTTTCCCCACCCTGTTCCTCCTACTTCCTGTCCACTTCTCCTCCTTCCCACCCTGTTTCTCCCTCTTCCTGTCCTCTTCTCTTCCTTCCCACACTGTTCCTCCCTCTTCTCCCCTTTTCAAGCATGTTGTGCCCTCTTTATGACACAAGGATGATAAGCCATGCCCACCAAGTTATGCCTCACACCAAAACAAATCACATCACTTATATCCCCGTGGTTGCAGCACATGGGCCATTTCCAGGGGCACAAGAGGATGAAGTTCCCAGGTATGGTTTTTTCACATCTCCCACAAAAGCTGAAGCTCATTCCTGTTGACCGTGCATGTTGGTGTGACATCACAACAGCCAATACGAATCACCAGCTGTCTCTGCGGACCTTACAACGCAAGCTCAGGGAAGGAGAAACCTGGGGGGCAGGGGTACACTGAGGTCTGTAAAACTAAACTCAGTTACTGAAATAGATGTGAGTGCAGTTATTAACTAGCAAGAGAAGAAGCTTTAATAATTGTTTTTTCTATTTTCATGTTAGCCGAAGACAAGGAACATCAGTCTATGTTTTGTCTAATATATGAATAAAGACTTGTTAAATCAATTTACTGCCCTATTTAACCCTTTAAGTACCAGAGAACACATGTTTACTGATTTTCAACCCTGCATTTTTTTCCCTGGCATTTTATTTTATGGTGATGCTGCTGCTGTTTTTCATTAAAGGGTCAGTAATGTCCCCTAAACAGGGACGTGCACAGACATTTTAGGGGGACAGGGGCTCAAATGAAAAAAAGGGCAATTTTCAGAATTATTTATTCAAAATATAAATTAAAAAAAAGAAAATAATTTACGTCTCAGGATCCTGTAGGCACAGAAATCTGAAGCGCCCCCCCCCCATTGGCCATCTCCACTGGACACCTCCACAATGCTCCTAATCTCCACATTGCCCCCCATCATCTCCATGTTGCCCTTACATTGTCCCCTGTCAGCTCCATATTGCCCCTACCAGCTCCACATTGCCCCATCATCTCCATATTGTCCCCATCAGCTCCAGCTTACCCTCACATTGTCCCCATTATCTCCATATTGTCCCCATCAGCTCTTACCCTCACATACATTGCCCCATCATCTGTACATTGCCCTCCAGTGTCCATTTCCTACCTCTTCCCTGGTGGTCCAGCAGCAGGAGAGGTCTGTATGTGCCTCCTTTGGCACAGACCTGTAGCTGCTGGAGCTCCCGCTCAGTCTTCTCTTCATGCAGAGCACTGGGAGATTATGTTATCTCCCAGCGCTCTGTAATACTAAAGAGCCGACGAGGGGGGGGCAGCATCTACATGTCTGCCTTAAGGAGGCACAGACCTGACTGGGAGGTGGGGAGGGGGTTAGTGTGGACGGAAAGGCAACTTTTTTTTGTTTTGTTAAAAGGGCACGAGGGCACTTTGGACAAAAAGGGCAGGTGCTCAAGCCTCCCTTGGTGTCTAAAGTATTTAGATTTAGGAAGAGATTAAAAAAATAAACTAATTGCAACAAACCCTATCTCTCAATCCGCTATAGTTTGAGAGATATAGGGATTCAAAGTTCTCCCCTCTCTCCTCTTCTCCTGATGTCAGTGTCTAGCTGACAGCAGGAGATCCCGGTCCGGGAACCAGCAGGAGGCTCTGCAGCAGAGCCAAAATCGCATTACTTAAAAATAATTAATTCATTGGAAAGGTCTACAATGTGTGCTTGCAAACCAGGAGCACTTTGTAGACAATTCAAATGAATGAATTCTTTTTAAGTACCGCGATTTCGGCTCTGCTGCAGAGCCTCCTCGAGTTGTTCGACAATCTCCTGCTGTCAGCTTTACAGCCGACATCAGGAGAAGGGAAGGGGAACTTTTAATCCCTATATCTCTCAAACCATAGCAGTTTGAGAGATAGGGTTTGTTGCAATTAGATTATTTTTTCAATCTCTACCTAAATCCAAATATTTTTTAGGGGACATTACTGACTCTTTAACCAGAGCACTCCATAGACACCATAACATGGAACAGCCACCAAAATATTGCATTCACATTCAAATAATACCGTGGGATTGATATGTAGTCTCATTTGAATGAAGCATCTTCCAGAAGTGGATGTACATTTAGTATACTCAGATGGATAATCTCTGAATAAATTTGTATTTTTTTTAGAATAAATGTTCCTTTCCCTGTAAAGTGACCTTTATCACCTTGAAGATTATAAAAAAAAACTTTCAACGTCATCCATTCTGTAATAGTGTACTGCTTTGCTGGTAGCAAGTAATTGTGTATTACTCTGCTGGTCTCATGTTACCATACCTGCGAACTTCCTCTTCAGGAGCCTACAGAGACAGCTCATGTGTTCCTGACCCTTGTGTCCTAAAGTGGGCAGGAAGTGGGTGGAGAAGGGAAGGAATGAGATAGGAGTGGATAGGAGGTTTGTGAAACAGGGAGAGAAGGAGGAGAAATAGGCAGAGTTTCATATAAAACTCCCCAACACCTGCATACCTTCCAACATTTTAAACAGCCAAAGAGGGACACTTATGTTTTAGGTGGTATATGTGGAGATGTGTCTGGTTGGCGGGGCATTACTGAGAATTTTTAGGCTGTTTCATGACCTATTGACACTTGTTTGTGTAACCTAATACATGAGTTATGCCAAAACCAAAGTATTTTATTTACACAGACTAATTTATAGACATATATACTGACGTTCAAACAAACATTAAGATGAGATTTATTGCTGTGGAGCAATGTGATACACTTATATACACACCACACAGTCTGGTCTCCTAAAAAGAGGGACACCAGGGTGGGAAAGAGAGACAGTGGGATTTGGGTCTAATGGAGGGACTGTCCCTCCTAAAGAGGGACACTTGGGAGGTATGCACCTGAGAATTAGCCTCTGTCCCAAAGACCCATGAATTTCCTCTAAAATCCAGTCTCTGGGGCAGATCCGGAAAGCTCCCTGTTATGCATGTAATATCAAATAAAAAATGTACCTGGCCATCAACCTAGCATGACCTGCTGTCACCTAGCCATTTAGCTAGGGGAGGTGGGTAATGCATTTATGAGCAGACTCAGTGAGTTGTGAAAGGTAATGTAAGGTTAAGACAGGAAGTGACTGCACACCATGTCTTAATTAGGTCAATCTATAAGCCTACCACAGTGACTAATTCTCTAAACAAAAATGTTGAATAAAATATATAGGGGATTTTGAAAGCTCTTTCAAAATCACCAAATTCGCATTTTTGTGATAGGTTCTCTTTAAACCTCCTTTTAACTCCCTAAATGCTAAAGATGTCTCCAGTTCATTGCTTTTGTAATGTGCTGGAGACATCATGGATACAAAGGGTTAAGATAACATCTGCACCCAAATTAACCTTTTCTTGCTGAGCATCTTCCATTTCTGAGTACAAGGTAGTTTATTGCGGGTGGGCTATATTTCTTTGCACACTGTCAGACTAAAAATACCATATGTCAATGTCACATTACACCCACCATAGCATTAAAATAAACACTGAGTAGTAGATAAGATAAGTGAAAAATAAAAGGCTTGAGACCATATGTTAGGGGATTTCATGTTTTACTAATTTACCCACAACTTCCTTGTGGTGAAGTGAGAAAAAATGTTGTGAAACCTCAAGTAAAACAGGGGAGGAGAAGCCACCATCACTCCTCCAAATGTTCTTATCATGTGGAGATCAGGGTGTCTTGTGTGTTGGGCTTCACTCCATCTGATCATGTGTTTGTATTAAAAGCTGTGAAATAAGTCTAGCTGGAATGTGACGGAACTGCTTGGAATCTTCTGATACAGAAACAAAAAGTATTTTGTTTTTTTATTGTTAAAGGGATAGTAATACTTTATTATTACATACCTCCCAAGTGTCCCTCTTTAGGAGGGACAGTCCCTCTTTGAGACCCAAATCTCCCTGTCCCTCTTTTCTACCCTGTTGTCCCTCTTTTTAGGACATCAGAGTGAGTGATGTATATATTAGTCTATCACATTGCTCCACAGCAATGAAATTCACATAAATGTTTAGTTAATCTTCAGTATATGTGTTTGTAATTGAATCTGTGTAAATATAATACTTTGGTCTTGCTCTAAATCATTTATTCAGTTACACAAAGAGGTGTCAATAGGTGACAAAGTAACCTAAAAATTCCCCGCCCACCAGCCACGCCCCTATAAACACCACCTAAAACACAAGTGTCCCTCTTTGGCCATTTGAAATGTTGGGAGGTATGTTATTACTATCCCCCATATTGTAGATATTTGTAAAATAATTGAATAGCCCCCAGGTTCATCTCTCAAACCTTTATGGTTTGAGAAATAACCAAAGGCAAAGTCCCCCCCCCCCTTCCCTGAAGTCAGCTTTGTACTGACTGCAGGGATATCCGGTCTGACTTTCATCAGGCGGCTTTGCAGCAGGGCCATGATCGCGTTAGTGAAAAATAATTATTTCACTGAAACTGTCTTCTACATGTGCTTGCAAACCAAGCACACTACAAACCAAGCACATGTAGAAGACCGTTTTAGTGAAATAATTATTTTTCACTAACGGGATCTCGGCTCAGTTGCAGAGCCACAAGCCTGTCGTACGACACACTTCCCCTGCAGTCCGCACAAAGGTTTGAGAGATGAACCTGGGGGCTATTAAATTATTTTAAAAATATCTACAATGTGGGGGATAGTAATAATAAAGTATTACTATCCCTTTAAACCTTCAATATTTGGTTTGTGGATGTGTTCAATGGATATGAAGAAACGTGTGGTTATGGATTAATCGATTTGGAGCGAATACACACATACACACACACGTGCATACACAAACACATATACACACACGCACACATACACACACTCTGTCACGCACTTCACTTAAATACACATGCAATCACATACATATACACACATTATTACATCACATACACACAAACAATTAAGTAAAAAATAAACACAAACTCTTCAAGCTGAACATTCATGCATATTAAAGTGCCCCCCAAATATTTTTTCTCATAGCATTAAACATAAATTCTTGTATTATACTTAGTAAGTCCAGCATTATTTAGTAATCCAACTTCTTCGGAGACTCACTGCAGATGATAGCACAGACATCTTACCGAAGAGGCATCTGTGCTCCTCCGCTGTCCTTCCCTGTCTCCTCTATGTTTGGTAACGGGGAGTTGCATTGTACTTTAAGTTACAGAAAGGAATGGACAGCACAGATGCCTCTACGCAAGATGCCTGCCGGTAAGTCTTCGAAGAACTTTGATTTCTAAATAATGCGGGACTTAATAAGGATAATAAAAGGATTTATATGCTTAACACTATGGTAAAAATTAATTGGGGGGCAATTTAATATGCATAAATGTTCCACTGTAAGTAAAAAAATTGCATTGTAGAGAGTTCCAGAACAATGGAGCTACATAAATGAAAGTTCTGGCACCAAAAGGATATAGGGAGATTCAGGTGACTGTTAACATGTTGCAGGCAGATCTCAGTGGTTAAAGCGGAACTACTACTGCTAAACAACTTGAGCTTAAATGATTCCCCATCTGGCAACTAGCTGCTTAGTAGCGCTAGTCGCCAGAATTATTACCTTGTTAAAGAGGATTATCAATTCTTGTCGGGCTGACAAGCAGGACGGAGCGCAGATATCTTCCCATAGTGACGTCTGCGCGCCTGCGCTGTCAGTCTCTTCCAGACCCGAATGGCTCCTAGCAATGCCTCCTAGAGGCGGATGGGACTGACAGCGCAGGCGCGCAGATGTCACTATGGGAAGACGTCTGCACTCCGTCCTGCCTGTCAGCCCGACAAGAATTGATAATCCTCTTTAACAAGGTAATAATTCTGGCGACTAGCGCTACTAAGCAGTTAGTCGCCAGATGGGAAATTATTTAAGCTCAAGTTGTTTAGCTGTGGTAGTTTGGCTGACAGCAGGAGAATCAAGTCGTACGACTCGAGGAGGCTCTGCAGCAGAGCCGAAATCGCGTTATTGCTAAAGAATTCATTCATTGGAAAGGTCTAAAAAGTGTGCCTGGTTTGCAAGCACACTTTGTAGACCTTGCTAAAGAATGAATTCTGTTTAAGTAACGCAATTTCGACTCTGCTACAAAGCCGCCAGCATCTCCTGCTGTCAGCTAGACGCTAACATCAGGAGAAGGGGAGGAGGGGGGAACTTTGAATCCCTATATCTCTCAAACCATAGTGGTTTGAGAGATAGGGTTTGGAGCGTATTGGTTAATATTTTAAACTCTACAAAACTGGAATTTCTTTTGGGAGGGGGCATTACTGTCCCTTTAAAGCATTGCTTTGCAAAGTGTTGGAGTTCTTTCTGGCATTCATCCGGTTAAACATCACACTTGACGATTATGTTGTTAGACTACACATAACGCTCAGATTACATATTTTATGCATGAAATGACATTTAGACTAAACAACTTACTGGAAATGAGGCATCCCATTCATTCTGTAAGCAAAAAATACTCCCCTGAATCTCCCTATATCCTTGTGGTGCCAGAACTTTCATTTATGCAGCTCCATTGTTCTGGAACTCTCTACATTGCACTTTTTTTTTTTTTGCTTAAAGGGGAACTATCACCTGAATTAAAGATGGCTTTATTTGAATGCTCTTTTGCAACACATCTCTAATCCTTGTATTTTTTTAAATATATTTCAGTATTCACAGAGATACTTGCTTTTAAACTTCAGCCCGTTCCATCACTTAAGGACATGCTAAGGGTCATTCTTCCTCACAGCCTGTCAATCTTCGTCTGCTTCCCTCCCCAAGTAGCACCTCTTTCCAACCTCCTCTTATGATGGAGAATTTCTCCATGTAAGCTGGAGCACTCTCATTGGCAAGAGACCGCACCAGCTAACATGGAGGAATCCTCTGTCATCGGAGGAGGCTGGAACGAAGCACTACTTGGGGAGGGAAGCAGACGAAGATTGACAGGCTGTGAGGCAGAATGACCTGCATCCTGTCATTAAGTGACGTAACGGGCTGAAGTTTAAAAGCAAGTATCTCTGTGAATACCAAATTATATTTAAAAAAATACAAGGATTAGAGATGCATTGCAAATGAGCATTGAAAAAAAGCCAACATTTTTTCAGGTGATAGTTCCCCTTTAAGACTTTGCAATGCGTTGCGTACCCCTCTGGACACAAAGGGTTAAAGGATGCTTGTATATGTGGAATCATGTTATAATATTGCTTTCTTGTATATAGCAATGTACATTTTAAATCATAAAGGTAACCATATGTCCTTTGCCCTCAGACACTTGGACAATTTTAACCCCTTGTATGGTAGAGACATCTCCAGTGCATTGTTACACAGTGCTTTGGAATGTTAACCCTTTGCATGCTAGAGAAGTTTCTTTAGGGTTCCGAGGTATTATCATTAAAATTATCATTTAAAATTACAGTCTCCCTGTACTCATCATGACAGAAAAATAAACGGTTCTTTACTGTTGCCATACCAACCTCTTGTACTGTAGTGGGTGTAAATGCTAGTAGGCATTGCATTTTTTAAAAAAAATTAAATGAATAGTGTTTTTTCCAATTTTTTTTCCTTTGCTATTTTTGAAGTATCTATTTCTGAAAGTATTTTATCTATTGGATATAATTTTTTTAAATTCTGTGTAGTCGAATCAGCTATTTTAGGTTTTCTCTTGCTTTTACCGTTAGCGATGTGAGCGCCCTCTGCCTGCAGTTTGTAAAAACAGTCTGAGACACAGCTGTATTTCAAACGCTGATAAACAAAGGACTGGAGTGATTCTACAGCAAACCAGCCGAGCCACAGGAGGCAAATAAAAATCCCCAAATTTCCCACTAATATGGGGCTTCTAACTATTAAAATGCTAGTGAGGTTTCCAATTCTTTGCAGTGTGTTGCAGGCGTCTCTAGTAGTCAAGGGATTTAATGCTCAATTTAAATGAGGATTTTTATTTGTTCTCTACTGTGCAATTGCCATTTCTTTAATTACACCTTATACATTAACCCTTTGAGTGCCAGAGAGGTAGCCAACACATTGCTTTGCAATGTGTTGGACACCTCTCTGGCACTCAAAGAGTTAAGGTGTGAAAAAGAGGAGCTAACGTGAGAGATCTTAGTGCACAGACTACATAGATTAACATTGTAACTGTAGAGTTTATCTTATGGGACAAATGATCTCTTCTTTATCACACCTTAGTGCATTTCTGCCCACTTTATCTAGAGCAGACATGGCAAACATGCAACACGTTGTTTGAGACCCTTCATAGAGAATCTTTTTAAATACCTGCTGCCTAGGCTGAAGGGGTTGAAAGCCCCTTTCAAATGAATGGGATTTTTTAATTTTTCCCTATAAAGTAATGTGTTGGAGACCTCGAGTATTCAAGGGTTTAAAAACACATTTATACCAACATCCATACCTGGCAACTCTGTCTTGTGAAGGGACTCCTGTGGTGCGTCAAAAAGGGGGCAGTACTTACTCAGTGGGGGTGGGGCTTAATGGACATGTTACAAAAGTAGGCGGGAAGTGGGAGGAACTGGGTGGGAAAGAGTAGAAGTGGGCAGAGTTTCATGAGAAATTCCCCACAACCAGAGAATCAGCATCTGATCAACCCGTAATGCACTGTAAAATCCCGGGGGAAATCCGGAGTGTTCACAGGTCTGCCAACTGCAATATTGGGTATGTTTACTTTTCCCCCAGAATTTCTCCAGATTGTATTTATATGTAGGCAATGTTCTTGTCTGGGGCTATGCTTTCATAGTAATAATTGCTATAATTAAAGATACTACTAAAATAATGATTACCCGTTCGTCTGCCAGAGGGGTGGCCAACGCATTGCAGTAATACCTTGGACACTCCTCTAGCATGCAAAGGGTTAAAATAAAACATTGATCCTATATTATTAACCAATTAAGTGTCAGATGTGTGTAGAAAACCTCCAGTGCAGGATTTACATCCAAGGCTCCCTTTGGTAAGGCACGCAATACGCTGTTAGCTCCATCCATGACCACTCCCCCTGCACTCCTCACCCCCAGTCCCATCCACTGTTTCCTGGCACACAAAGGACAAAAAAAAAGATTTAACCCCTTTTTTTGCTAGAGAGATCTCCAAGGGGTTAAAAATACCTTGTATAGGGGTATAAAACTGGCACAGGTACATTGAGATTGTTCTGAACACACCCTCAAGCAAGAATGTGGGTGTGGCCAGCACAGGTGAGGCTCCCCTCAAAATTTGGAGTTCTAGGCAGTTGCCTACACTGCTTATTGGGAAATCCGGCCCTGAACACCTCTGTGGCGCTGAATGGGTTAAAATATTGTTCCGTTTTATTTAACTTTGTAGACTATAACTGCCTACAAGGAGGATGAATTTTTAAGGATCTTTATATTTTCTCTGTCCTTACCCAGGTGACCTGGTGTCTCGGGCAATGCATCACCTTCAGCCCCTCAACTCCAAGCAGCACGGGAATGGGACCCCAATGCATCATAAGCAGGGGCCCCTGTACTGGGAGCCGGAGGCTCTGTATACCCTTTGTTATTTCATGCATTGCCCTCAGATGGAGTTTGAAAATCCAAATGTGGAGCCTTCCAAGGTCACTCTACAAACAGAAAGGTGAGGCCTTCTTTGAATCTTACTGTGTAGTGTATTATACACTGTCAGTTACAATTTTGCTGATATTGAAAGACCTTACAGAATCACCTATGTGTTGCACTGGCCATTATTTGCTTAGAAAACTAGTTTGTGAGTTCTTTACATGTATACGTGATGCTAATGAACCCTTTGGGTGCCAGAGGGGTATACAACGCATTGCTTTGCAATGCGTTATGTACCCCTCTGGCACCCAAAGGGTTAAGGCATGCATACCTCCCAAGTGTCCCTCTTTTAGACCCAAACCCCTCCGTCACTCTTTCCCACCCTGATATCCCTCTTTTTAGGAATCTAGACTGTGTGGTGTGCATATAAGTGTATCACATTGCTCTACAGCTATAAAACTCACATTATTGTTTGTTTAGATGTCAGTATATGTGTTTAGAAATTAGTCTGTGTAAATAAAATTCTTTGGTCTTGTTATAAGTCATTTGTTAGATAACACAAGGAGGTGTCAACAGGTCATGAAATAGCCTAAAAATTATCAGTAATGCCCTGCCCACCAGTCACACCCCCAGCAATACCCCTTAAAACACAAGTGTCCCTCTTTGGCAATTTGAAATGTTGAGAGGTATGGGCATGGCATGCAAACACTTCCTGTCTTAGCCGTACATTACCATACCTTCCAAGTGTCCCTTTTGGGAGACTCAAATCCTTCTGTCCCCGTTTCCCATTCTGGTGTACCTCTTTTAATTTTGTGTCCCTTCTCCCGTGCAGCTCCTATCGGAATGAGCACAGAGTTCTAAATATTAGAAGGAAAATGGCCCATTGCCAACTGTGACAGAAAGTGATGTCTCTGTTGGGCTACAAGAAAATGGCTTCTACACAGAGCTGTAAACACTATAGAGAACTCAGCCTTGATCCTGACATCAAACAGGAGCTGCAGTGCAATTTTGTTGTAGTTTAATGCTAGATTACAGCTTTGGGCGTGATGTACATTAGCTTGTAGCCCACCACAGGCTTTGCTTTCTGTCACAGCAGACAATGAGCTGTTCTCCCGCTAGTGTTTAGAAGTCTGTGGTGAAAGCTTCTTCCCGAAGTGTCCCTAAATGGCAGAATTGAAATGTGGTGACCCTATTATAAATTAGTCTGTGTAAATAAAATACTTTGGTCTTGCTCTAAATCATTTATTCAGTTACTGAAAGAGGTGTCAACAGGTTATGGAATAACTTAAAAATCCTCGGTAATGCCCCACCCACCAGCCACACCCCCAGAAACACCACCACAAAAGTGTCCCATTTGGCCATTTGAAATGTTGAGTACGATTACCTTTTCCACTCACTGAATTTACCCCTTTCGGTTCTAGGGGTGGAGGGCAAAGCACAGCTGTGCAGTGTCAGTGAGTGAGGGAGGTAATGTAGGGCTTAGACGGGAAGTGCCTGCACGGTATGCCTTAATTAGCATAATCTATCAATCTTAATCCCTCGACAACTAGTTTTTTAAGTACAAAATGCATAATTCATTATATATATGATTTTGAAAATGCTTTCAGACTCACCAAACTTGTTTTACTTAAAGGAACACCATAAAAAATTCTTCTTGTTTTGTAGCTGAAAAAAAAAATTATTTACAGCAAATCCCATCTCGCAAACCGCTATGATTTGAGAGATATTCATATATAAAGCTCCCCAGTCCCTCCCCATCTCCTGACATCAGTATTGTGCTGGCAGCAGGAGATCCCAGTCCGGGGACCAGCCGGCGGCTCTGCAGCAGAGCCGAAATCACGTTATTTAAAAATAATTACTTCATTGGAAAGGTCTACACAATGTGCCTGGTTTGCAATCACACTTTGTAGACCATTCCAGTGAAGTAGTTCTTTTTAAATAACGCAATTTCGGCTCTGTTGAAGAGCCTCCTCGAGTCGGCCGACTTGAATCTCTTGCTGACAGCTTTACAGCTGACATCAGGAGAAGGGGAGGTGGGAACTTTCAGTGCAAACATGTCTCAAATCATAGCAGTTTGAGAGATGGGATTTGCTGTATATAATTTATTTTTCTTCAGCTACAAAACAAGAAGATTTTTTATGGGACATTACTGTAGAAACTTGAACTCTAAATAGGCCTCCAAAACAATACTTTGGAAACCTCTCCAGCATCCAAGGGGTTAACCCTTTGAGTGCCATAGGGGTACGGAATGCATTGCAAAGCAATGCTGGGTCTATCATGGGTCCAAGGTGCGATAAGGAACCATGACGTCCCAGGACTGTCATGGATTTCAGGGCTCCCCGCTCTCCTGTTCGCGTTTCTGGGGCCCTGAATCGTATGGTTCTTAAGTGCCATCCAGTCCTTAAGTGGTTAATATACTATGGACAGAAAATCCAAATGGCCCCTATTAGTTTTATCAAGAGATAACAATACGTCCTGCATGTCAGGTCCATGGAGGCGCACATATGAGCCGATGGTCTGCTTAACCCTTTAAGAATCATCCCTATAGTCTTTAAAGAGTTAAGAATACCAGAGCAGTGGTTTGTTTCTTGTTGTCCTCCTAGCAACTGTTATGTCCTCCTCCATGGACATGATATTCAAGACTGATTGAAGAGGTTTTCTTTTGACTGAAGTAACAAGAGAAACTTACAGAGAGGCCATTAGGATTTTTTGGCCATAGCAAGGTAAGTGGAGGCTATTATAATGAGGTGTTACTTCCCCTTTAAAGGGATAGTAATACTTAAAATATAAAAAAGATATGTTGTAGGGTTTACCCCCTTGAGTAAAACAAGGGTACTCCTACTGCTGAGAGGTATTTTATTCAAATGTTATTACAGCTCAAATGTTAATTTTTCAGGTGCCGTATCATAGTGGCCTCAAATTGTACAGTGGCACTGTTGCTACACCATCCTATGGACAGCTCTGGTCAGTAGACCATAAATCTCCATAGGATGGTGTAGCAACAGCACCACTGTACAATTTCAGGCCACTGTGATATTGCACCTAAGAATTCAAGTTTGAGCTGTAATAACATTTGAATAAAAAACCTTTCAGCAGTGGGAGTATCTTTGTTTTAATCAGGGGGATAAGCCCTACAACATATTTGTTTTTACATTTTAAATATTACTATCCCTTTAATGGAACCATATGTATAGAAGCAGCTGAATACATTTGTATGCTATTTTTCTGTGTTATGATTAAAAAGATAAAAATCCTGTGATCCCAAGATATCCTCTTGAGTCTCATGGAAATAAATGAAATGCTGCACATTCAGTTAAAGCCTCAGGTCAGTTCTACTTCTTCATAAATTAGTCATATCGTGGATATAGATAGATGCAAGTTGGATCCTATAGAAACCACAATTAGCATCTGAGCCAAGGAATGTCTCTTGCCAGCTTCTTCAGTTAACTCTTTGAGTGCCAGAGAGGTTTCGAGTGAACTGCAACGCAATGCATTGGGTACCTTTCTAGCACTCAGAGGGTTAAGATTACTCTTAGCTCCTTATGCGGAAATCTAATGCTCAACAATTCTGGAACATTCCAGCTGTACCATAAACCCTGTATAAGACATGGGAATTTTTTTGTTGCGGTACTCAGGGGTATGTTTTTTTTTTTTAAATAAAAAAATATATGCAATATTTTTCTCCCACCCCAAAAAAAGAATACATTATAGAGTATGCATACCTGGGAACTTTACAATTAGCACTACCCAGAGGTCAGTCCTCTGGTGCCACTGGGGGAGATCTATGATGCGATTTGCATCAGAAAAGGGGCGAGGCTTAATCACGAGTGGGAGGCAGGGCTTCAAAATATACTAAAAATTTTTTGAGAAATAGCCTCAGAAGCAGGAGAACTTAGCTCTGAGTGCAAGGAACATATTTGGAAGCGTTTTACTCCCCACATCCAGTCTCCGGGGAAAATCCGGAGAGTTCCCAGCTATGAGAGTATGGCACCTTTTTCCAGAAAAAGAGCCTTGTATAAGTCCCTTAATTGTGTTATATTTTGTAATACATTGTAAATGAAGAGATTCCCTTTCTTTAACTGACAAACAGCTAATGCCTCCTGATACACTCGACATTCGTAGCTAGCATCAGAAAATCCTAATGGCTCCTATGCATTTTTTCAAGAGGTAACATCTTCAGTCAATCCTGGATGCCATGGTGGACTTGATTCTATGTTACAAGAGTGCAGTGGGGAGATATACCAATGTGTGATAAAGGGGACATCACTTCTCCTGGGAGTTCAATTCTCCAATTCCTATGTTATTCTCTGGTAACCTATGCTGTAAGATTTCTCAGGTGAGACAGTAATTAGTGCGTAGGCTCAACAGAATAACAGGAATTGGAGAAGTGGTATCTCTAGAGAAGTTATGTCCTGTTTATTACTTCTTATCACACCTTATGGCATAACAGCCCAGGACTCTAGTAAAGAAAAAGTATGTTGTAGTTGCTGATACCTTTTAATTTAGCAACTGAATAGATCATAACCCCTTAAGGACTAACGACGTTGGTCCGGCACGGTTCACTCTTAAAATATCACACGCATAAGAGCATGTGACATGAAGGCTCAATAACCAGGTCGCCAGCTTGTAAAGTGCCACATCAGAATCTCGCCCAAACCAAAAGGGCGAGATTCGTATGCCGCAGCCTAAAACCTTGCCTCCATCCACTGCCAGCACTGCCCGCATACCTTAAGATTTAATCTTTGTGTGCCTCAGACCCTCGTGCATGGATAACCCATGTCATCTCTTCCATGCCTGCCAATGCTTCCCAGCAGCTTCCACCAACAAAGTTTAATGCAGTTTACCAACAATTGGTGGAAGCTGCAGGGAAGCGATGGCAGGTAGGGGAGAGATGGCATGGGTTATTCGTGCAAGCAGGTCTGAGGCACACAAAGGATTAAAGCTTAAGGTATGCGCGCAATGCGGCCCGTGGATGGAGGTGGCATTTTAGGCTGCGGCATAATAGTCTCGTCCTTTTGCTTCAGGCGAGATTCTGACGTGGTGCTTTTCAAGCCGGTGACCGGGTTACTGCACCTTCATGTCACACACTGTATGCATGAAACAATTTAAAAGGATACCGTGTGGCACTCATGGACCGGTGACAGTCCTGACACGTCATGGAATTACAAGGTCGCCAAATCCATTGCAAAAAAAAAAGTACCGTGGTCCTGAATGGCTGCCATCCTGTGGAACAGGTGTCCGTTTAATGTTGGTAGAGTTCTCTGTACATTATGAAAGTCTGTTAAAGAGGAATTGTACTATTGTACCATAGGAATATGAAGCTCTTGAAGGGATAGTAATACTAAAAATGTAAAAAAAATATGCTGTAAGGTTTATCCCCCTGGGTAAAACAAGGGTTCTTCCACTGGTGAAAGGTGTTTTATTCAAAAGTTATTACAGACCGGGACCAGAGCTGTCCATAGGATGGTGTAGCAACAGCGCCACTGTACAATTTCAGGCCACTGTGATATTACATCTACAAAATTCAACTTTGAGCTGTAATAATTTTTGAATAAAACACGTTTCAGGAGTGGGAGTACCCTTGTTTTACTTATAGGGATAAACCCTAAAGCATATTTTTTTAAATTTTACATATTACTATCCCTTTAATTTGTACTCTAATTCAGCTCTATATAACATTTTTGTATTTGTTATTATCACTGATGTAGTTCACTGCTGTAGTTCGCAGTCAGATTGAAGCCTACTGCTTGATGTGAGAAAATGTGACATAGAGACTACAGTTATGATAATTAGGTATAGAAAACTGCAGATATAATGCAAAAATACATATACAGATAAAACTGACTGCTGTATGAAAGATACTTACCTAGTTAAGCTAATCTATAGATCAGATTTAGATTTATTTAATATAAATTTCTCCTTTAAGTTGGTCCAGTAAAAGTTATCATCAGCTACAACAAATGCTTTTCTCTTGAGCACCAATAAGGCTATGTGCAATGTGACTTACGAACCCCAGTGAAAACAAATAATAAATTGAACTGTTATAACTTTTGAAAGAAAATCTCCCAGAGAACTCTTCTTTTTCTCAGCTGGAAAAACCCACCTACAATATTAACAGAGTGTGTGATAGCTGTGCACCCTCCCCAGAATGTTTTTGGCTGGAAGCCATATACCTCCGGGTTTCTTTCTAGCCAAGTTGAACCCCCCCAAATGGCTGTGGCTGATAGAAGTCAAAGGCCTTGATTAAAGGGGGTTCAGTTTTAACCCCTTGGTGACATACGACTTACCTGGTAAGTCCAGGAAGTCATTCGCTATAATGGAAAAAAAAAAAAACCCTGTCATTAAGGGGAGGCCAGCATCCAAGGGGTTTTGATTTATACTCCTGGGAGAATGTGTCCGTTAGGGTGCCCGAAAATATTGACCATACCCAGAAACTCTCCGGTTCTGACTTGGAGACTTTGGTTTTTATACTTAATTACTGTGTCTCTGGGGACTGATTCTCAGGGCTCAGTGAGTTTCCTTGTAACTCCACCCACTTCATTGCCGGTTCTGATAACTCCCCACCCTGTTCTTCCAACTTTCCTCCCATTTTAGGGGCAAGTCCCTCCTCCCAAACTCACTTTATAATGCAAAGTGCAACATTTACACACTCCCAGCCCCATATGTTAGTGGACCTCCCAAAGTTTGGGACAAGAAGAATCCTGGGAATGCCAAGTCTGGGATTTTTCTAAGTCTCCTCCCATAGTAGCAGACTTTGTAAAAAAACAATAATTGCATTTTAAGGAAAAAAATAATGTGAGAGGTCCCTTGCTCTCCCTTCCCTTGCTCTCAGTGCCTAGGGAAGCCAGCTGCACCTCACTGATGAGGTCCAAATAAGGCCAAAACATACATCTGGGGTTAGCTGGTTTTTCCGTGCACAGGGGACTTAGCAACCCACTATCCAGGCTTTCTGTTTCTATGCTCCCTTAACACCTTGACGGCCGGCCGCGCAGGCATGCGGCGGTCACTAAAGGACCACGGAGCATTTTTTTTTTTTTTTTTTTTGTAAGATCGGACTCAGGGATCCCCGAACGGCATGCAGCCGCGTGGGGAGCCCTGAAATCCATGACGGTCATAGTACATCATGGGTCGTTCAGTCACTTTTTACCCATGATGTACCATGACCATCAAGGGTCATTAAGGAGTTAAATGTATGTGAAAGGTCAGTATGGGAGACAGAGGCTGCATCAAAGTGCAGTCAAGCTGGTATGTCAGTCCTGTCTGTGTCAGCAGTACACTGCCTTTTGACAGAGTCCATTAGTCAGTAAGAGGAGCAAAATATAGAGCTGGAACCACAGCAGTGAGGACAGTCATACTGATCCTAGGCCAGGGGCGGACTGACCATATGGGCATTCGGTCACGGACTGAGGGCCCGTGACCGAAGGGGGCCCGCCGCCACTTCCAGTGCTGCTCAGCAGCTCTCCAACAACGGCTGCCGGCGCGCCATTCTAGTAATACAGAGTGTTGGGAAATGACATCATCTCCCAGCCTCTGCATTATTAGAGGCGTGCGGGACTTCGCACAGTATTAAGCCGCGCCGCTAGACCACCAGGGACTGGAGGTAGGGGCAGTGTGGAGAGGACGGGGCGATGTGGAGATGGGGGCATTGTGGAGATTAAGGGGGCATTGTGGAAGGGACATTGTGGAGATGAAGGGGGCATTGTGGAAGGGGCATTGTGGAGATGAAGGGGCAATGTGGAGATGGGGGCATTGTGGAAGGTGCATTGTGGAGATGAAGGGGGCATTGTGGAAAGGGCAATGTGGAGATGAAGAGGGCATTGTAGAAGGGGCATTGTGGAGATGAAGGGGCAATGTGGAGATAGGGGCATTGTGGAGATGAAGGGGGCAATGTGGAGATAGGGGCATTGTGGAGATGAAGGGGGCAATGTGGAGATGAAGGGAACATTGTGGAAGGGGCATTGTGGAGGTGAAGGGGGCATTGTGGAAGGGGCATTGTGGAGATGAAGGGGGCATTGTGGAAGGGGCATTGTGGAGATGAAGGGGGCATTGTGGAATGGGCAATGTAGAGATGAAGGGGGCATTGTGCAAGGGGCAATGTGGGGATGAAGGGGGCATTGTGGAAGGGGCAATGTGAGGATGAAGGAGCAATGTGGAGATGTAGTGGAGATGGGGGCATTGTGGAGATGAAGGGGGCATTGTGGAAGGGGCAATGTGGAGTTGAAGGGGGCATTGTGGAAGGGGCAATGTGGAGATGAAGGGGCATTGTGGATATGAAGGGGCAATGTGAAGATTTCTGCAGGGGGCCCAGACCTCTTTTTGGACTAGGGGCCCTGGGTCCTGTCAGTCCGCCCCTGTCCTAGGCCATCAGGTACTTTGTGATTTACATGGGAGTAATATCTACATATAGTAAATAACACAGACCCTAGTGTTCCTCTAGCATGGTGTGTCTCCCTGTTGCCATTATTGTGCTCCTGTCACTGATCTTTACTGTACCAATCGGTTTTCTAAGAACATTTCAATGTGACAGGTTTGAGCATTGTGTACATGCACTAAAACACTCATGCTTCCAGCAAACATTCATTCACAAGACTGTGGCAGAAATGGGCTTCCCAACAGTTTATCCACGGGAGGAAAAGCTGGCCATTTTCTGCCTACATGGTTTAATATTTCACCCATCCCTACCTAGGACTATATATCATATACTTAGCAAATAAACAAAACCCAGATTCCTCCTTAACGGAAGTTTCTCTTAGGAGTAATACAATTTATGCAGTCTGTATATATGCTCTATATATCCCATCCCTATTTATAACAATTTCATCTACCTCTTGAAAATAGCCACAGTACAGTAAAGAATAAATCTAAAAATGGGTTTGGCCTCAAAGGGGGCGTGGTTAAGTGAAAGGGTGTGTCTAGGTGAGGGGTGTGGTTAGAGGCGCCGGAGGGAGTTGTGCCTAGGGGCTCCTGAGATGTAAATCAGGCCCTGCCTCTGAGTCTGAGCTGTCTGTCACGTGCACTGCCTGGATTGGGGTGATTTACTTCGGTTACCTTAAATTAACAGAAGTTGCTGACGGCGCAGACACACAGATCTGCTCTGTGCAGTGGACGCCTGCAGAAAAAGCTTATTTTCTTGAATACCGCGGACTTATTGAGCATAATATACTTATGGCTTTACCTATCGCTGTATTAATAATGAATTCGGGGGCAATGTTATGAGGGTGAAAGGTCCGCTTTAAAGACGTAGGGTAATCGGAAAATCCTCCTGACTGGTCCAGCCTTTAACTCTAGCAGCTGCACTTTGGGGAATGGACCCTGCTTGATGACAACCAAATCGAATAAAGCCTCTGATTGATTCACTTGAGCTCCAGCTGGGATATCCTGAAAACCTGCACTGTTGGATTAGTTATCCTGAAAACCTGCACCAGGATTAATTATTGCTGTACTAGAAAGTGTGATCATTTTAATGCACAATAACACACTCTGATGACAATAGGCCTTTAACGCCGTGTGTCTCAAAGTTAGTAGTCAGGGCTCACTAACAGGTCTTCTTTTCAAGATATCCCTGGGTAAATACGGGTGAATAATCAATGGCTCTGTCATTGTGATTGAGTTGAATGTGCTTAATAAGGGATAGCCTGAAAATATGAGTGCCGATAATCACTACAATAACCATTTGAGTGCCAGAGAGGTATCTAATGCATTGCAGTGCAATGCATTGGATACCTTTTTGGCACTCAAAGGGTTAATTACATCAAGGTCCTAACACCTCCCCAATATCACGCTTGTGGAAATAAACTGATAGTAGTCTAATATGGGAAAAAAGATAAATATCGCAAGATTCATCCTACTGAGTAAAACAAGGACACTCCAACTGCTTAGAGGTTTTATTATAAAGTTATTATAGCTCAAAACTTGAGTGCAGTTCTTCCATGGCCTGAAATGTTACAGTGGTGCTGTTGTTACTGCAGTCTATTGATAGCTAGGATCAGTTGACCAGAAACCAGCATAGACTGTTGCAGCAACAGCACCACTGTAAAATGATAGATCGTGGAGGTACGGTGTCAGTAGAAAGCGTTACTATCCCTTTAAGTTATACCAGTTTCCTCTGCACCCATCAAAAGCACTAAATGCTCACAAACAGCTCCACTGCCCTCTAGTTGGCACAAGTGGCATCAAGGGGAGAATTTTAAGCACAAGTGTCTTAGTGTAGGTGCATTAAGTAAGTAAGTAAGTATAAGTCTAGAAAATTCATTCTGTCACCTGATTTAGCACTGAATCATCTTAGTAGATGCCTCTTATTAGTCCGATGTAGAAAGAATGAACTGAGGCAAACCCACTGTGCCATAGAGGAGAAACACTAGCACATCAGGATCTGCCCAGAAGACTCCAGTTTTCAGACTTAATTCCCAGGTCTCAGGACCAGAGGCTGATTCTCGGACTTGCTGGGTTCCCCTGTAACCCCCGCCCACTCCAAACCCAGTTCTGCCCATTCCCAGCCCAGTTCTACCCACTACTGCCCCATTTCACTCACTTCCCCACCCACTGATTTGCAAGAAAACTTTGTAGACCGTTCCAATTAAGTATTTATTTTTAGAGTGTGATATTTCTGCTCTGCTGAAGAGCCGCCTCGAGTTGGCCCACACAAATCTCCTTCTGTCAGCTTTACAGCTGACCTCAGGGAAATGGGAAGGAGGGGGAACTTGAAAACGTTATATCTCTCAATCCATAGAGGTTTGAGAGATGGGATTTACACCAGAAATATATATATATATATATATATATATATATATATATATATATATATATAATTTTTTTTTAATCTACAATATAGCATAAAATTATAAGCAGACATTAATAACTTTAAGCCCTTGAATGACAAAGAGATCTCCAATGCAATGCTTTTGAAATGCATTATCAATCTTTTTAGCATTCAGGGGGTTAAAAACCCTGTTTACATTTATGAAAATTTAGGGAATTTTCACCCTCCCATGGTGCATTTGGCTTGTTCCAGAATTCCAGCTCTTCAGCTTGGTGAAGGACACCATTTGTGTTCACAAGAATGCTTGTATATTATATTAATTAGTAGTATGCAGCCCTCAATTATTTTCTGTCAATCTATATCTTGAGGAAAAGCATTTGGGCACCTATGCTTTAAAACAAAAAATAAAAAAAGGTGCTACTGTACCTTTAACACAAGATAAAATAAGAAAAGAAATTGGAAGAAAGCCCAGGCCATTTTACTTTGTATTCCGTGCAGCGACAGAGGTTGCCATGCAACATTGATCTGTGACTTCAACGCAGATCTGTAGACATTTAAACTATCTTACAAAGCAATTGGCTGCCTGTGCTGTCTTCTCCGATAATGAAGCATTGTCTTTGTCAGTGTGTCAGTCTGTCTTTCTCTACCTTGTTTTGCATGTTTAACCCTTTGAGTGCCAGAGTGGTGTCCATTTAATGGAGAATTAAAACCTCTTAACCCTTAAGAACTGGCCACGCATGCGCATGGCTGGCACTTAATGACCATGGAGCATTTTTTTTTTCGTTTTTTTCAGGATCGAAGTCAGGGCTCCCTGAACAGCGTGCAGCCGTGCGGGGAGCCCTGAAATCCATGATGTACGTGTATGTCATGGGTCCTTTGGGGACGTTCACCCATAACTTACATGTACGTCCTTAAAGGGTTAATAATAACCCCCTACATAATTTAGTATGGCTAGAAAATCCTAATGGCCTGTATAGATTTTGCCTATGTGCCTTTATCAAGAAATAACATCTGCAATCAGTACTGGATGTTAAATCCGTGGAGGCGGACATGACAGTTGATGGCAATTGTTTTCAGAACTGGCAGAGGGCATAAGCCTGCTTAACCCTTTAAGGCTGGGGAGGGAGAGGAGACCTTGTGCTACACATTGGGAAGCAATGCGTTGCACACTTCTCTGGTTCTTAAAGGGTTAAGATTACCATGTGCAGTGAGCATTTTATGTCCTGTGATCCTGCTAGCAACTGTCATGTCTGCCTCCGTGTACTGAACATCCAGGACTGACTGAAGTTGTTATCTCTTCGAGCAAGGGAAAATTCATAGGGGCCATCAAACTGGCCAAGGTAAGGTAGGTGGGAGTATTATTAATAAGATATGTTATTTCTCCTATGCACTAAGGAGTGATAAAAAGGTGATAATGTGGAGATGACTTCTCCAGTGATATCATTTCTCCAGTTCCTATGTTATTCTATGGAGCCAACGCACTAAGATCTCCAAAGTTGAAGAAATCTTAGTGAATAGGCTGTATAGAATAACATAGGAACTGGAGAAGTGATATCACTGGAGAAGTCATCTCCACTCTATCACCTCTTTATCACTCCTTGGAGAATCTCTTCTCTTGAACACTAGATGGCTGCTTGTGCAGCAATCTCTGAAATTAACCTTTGAGTGGTATAAGTCTCTGTCCTCAGTTGAACAGAGGGTCCATAGAGGCAGCTGCTTTCCATCAGATTTCTGACCCCCAGATTGGTTGTTTGGGTGTTTTGTGAGGTTGGACAAAGTAGGGCTTCTCCTTTTTCACAAGAGTCCACCTTTAATGAGGCAATAAACCTTAATTATAAAAATATATATGTTGTGGCACTCTTCTTAATGAGCAAAGCTTGGGTACTTCCAATGCTAGGAGATGCTTCTTTCAAATGTTAATTAAGAGTAAACTTGGCATTTTTCTGATAGCCGCACATCCTGGGACCGCTGGTCCTTAAGGGGTTAATGTTAGATAGTTATTGGAGAATTAGGGCCCATTTAAGGATATCTAGGGCCTGAGACTGCGTTGAACAGGTGCAACAATACTGATCTGTGGACTTCAGCCCTGCAGTTTAGTTTCTTCTTGCAGGACCAATCAGGGAGTCCTGGGGTCTCATTTCAGACTCCTATTGGTCTGCTAAGGCAGTTTTTGCAAACTGAAGAAGGCAGAGTGTGTGTGAGTCTACTTAACTCATTAACCCTTTGAGTGCCAGATGAGTACGCAATGCATTGCAAACCCCTTGGGCACTCAAAGGATTAAGGACCTAAGGGGGTCAGTGTTTCTAGGAGGTATTACTGTTCCTTTAAAGGGATAGTAATGTTTCAAAATAAAAGCAGCTCCAATTAATCTTCATAGTATTTAGGCCATGGAGAGTGTTATTTAAATACTGTCAGAGTTGTAGTTCGAGTAATTGAATGATAAAGTATCCACCTCCCTCCCTGTAACTCTGCTCACCTCAGAACAGATACCTGAAAAACAAGCAAGGGGGGCAGGGCTTTCATTGTTCTCACAGTAAGAAGACTGTCCCTTGCTGTGAGCTGTCTGATCTTAAGACCAGATTCCACATCTGAGGGGAGGTGGCTTACACTAGGTAAAAGGGACAGGAGGGGGATACTTTATCATTCAATTACTCTTGAATTACAACTCTGACAGTATTGAAATAACACTGTCCATGGCCCAAATACTATGAAGATTGATTGGAGCTGTTTTTATTCTGAAACATTACTATCCCTTTAAGCATTTTTTTTAAACTCCTAGGCCATATTCAGCAAAGTAAATTGTAGAGCAAACCCGAAGATATGAAAATTTGCACTGATTTAACCCTTTGAGTGCCAGAGAGGTATGCAATGCATTGCTTTGCAGTGTGTTGTGTACCCCTCTGGCACTAGAGTTGCCACCCAGCCGGTATTTTACCGGCAGGCCAGTAAAAAATTGGCTTCGGTCCAATGTTAAGTCTATGGGGGGAATGCCATGGCCGGTATTTTTTTGAAGAGAAGGTGGCAACCCTATCTGGCGCTCAAATGGGTACATGGGGATTTTAACTCCATGAATGCTAAATAGATCTGCATTGCAACGTTAAAAACGCAGTTTGAACCAATGGGGACTGTAGGAATTTTAATTTATCTCCTTTGGTGCAGCTGATTTGTAAATGTTTTAATATATTGAATACAGCCCCTAATTGTTTGTTTTCATGACGTTGCCTGTGCTTTTCCTGTCATATTTATACTTTACACCTGTTACATAGCTGTCTTATGTGTATATTATAGGTAATGCTGTTAATAAAATATACATGTATTGTACAAGATGCTAGTTGCCTTAATGTAAGTAAATCCATCTAATATATATGTAGATCTTTAATATTTGAACACAGTTGCATTAAGGTATCGGTAACTGAGCCGAAATGAGCATTAATGACGTCTAAACATTAACATTGATAGTCTAGGGAATAAAATGATGTTGCTTTAAGTGCTATAGACTGGTTCAGTATTGACTGCGTGTAATTTAATCTTATGCCTGTGGGATCTCTGTTGGGTTATTATCTTTTAATGAAGGACGAAGCACTAAAAAAAATTCAGAAGTCTCCTTTCATGAAACATTTGGGTGGATTCTTGAAACGACTATGATGGTTAATTCTTTGAGTGCCAGGGTTGTATGCAAAGAGTTGTGGCACTCAAATGGTGTAAAAAAAGATATGTCAATGTCACAAGTGAAGGCTACAGGCCCTGCTGAGACAGTGGGGAGAGTGTGGGAGTGAAAGTGTTAACAAAACCAAACTCCTGGTTCCCTGTTACTATTCCTAGCAACCACCAAATTAACCCTTGAAATCCCTCCTGCACCATCACCCCAGCACTACAATTTGCTGCCACCACCAAGACTTTATATCTGGGTGTCTTAGTTTACCCCAAGAACAACAGAATTACAGTATAAAATCACCTTAATAATCAGACTTTGTATTAAACCTTTAGTAACATGTGCTACCTGAGCTTCCTTCAGAGTAGTGAGTGTAATGGCAGTTAGAAGGGACCGCGTCGCCCTCAGCCATCATTCCTGGGTCTCTCCTTCTCGATAGCAGATTGCACAGCCTGGTCTCTACCGTTCGAGTGTTAACTGGCTTGAACGAACACCGCGGTGTAGTAAATTCCGTGTTGAAGTCAACTGAAAGTGGTAGCGGTGTCGACTTTGTGTCAGAGTCGGAAGAAAGCCAAGCGAGCAGGAAAAGAGTCGAACAGCCTCACAGCTGGAGTTGGGTCGCACACTGGTACCACAGGCCGTAAAGAGTGAGGCCTCTACTCTGGGTCGAAGGATTACTGGAAAAGTGTTGCAGGAACAAGATGTTGATAGGATTCAAGCACGTTGTAAGCTCGAGTCAAATAGTCACTGGAACCACAGGTAGGAGAAGACGGAGTCCACATCCCTGCCTGACAGCTTACGAAGTTGGGTCGAAGGAAGCTGGCAGCAGGAGGTCAACGATTCAGGATACTCAGCTCAGATGGGCATCAGAGTGGATGCTTTATACCATAGGAACATAAGACACCAGGACTCCTTGTTCACTCAGAATAGGACTGACTTTATTGGAACAAACCACACATATTTATACACAAACCTTACATTGAAATGCATGGGCCAACCAGATACAATAGGTGAGTCACAAGGATAACATAATCACAACATACAAGACAAAGGACCAACAGCAAATGGTCCAAGCAATTACAATGGCACAGACATGATAACATTACTAATACAAAAGGGTTGATGAACTCAGGCAATGGACATAAAGACTTGAGGGGCGTGAATGAATTAACACACAGCAGGGGGTCTCAATACAGTTCACAATACACTGGCTTGAGTGGCTAGAATACACATTGGAAGTAACTTTGCCCAAACTCAAATAAACTCAAATAATTAACTGTTAACTGCCCATTTCCTTGGAAGTATCACAGCGCCCGTGATTCCAGCGACATTTTGACATGTTTATTTCCTGGTGCCTTTTCATTGGCTGCGCTGTATAGCTCCACACAATGACAGCCTTTATATACCCTGGGCTGTCACTTATGGGTTGCCCTTTCGTAGTGTACCTGATGCCCAGCGCTTGTTCCGTTACCATTGTTACCAGTGTATGACCCGGACTGACTGACTACTCTACCTGTTACCGTTCCTGCTTCTGTGTACCGATTCGGATTGGCTGACGTTCCTGCTTCCTTTTCTGCCCTGGCCTGGCTGACGTTCCTGCTCCATGTACCGACCTGGCGAGACTGACGACCCTGCTCCGTGTACCGAATCGGCTTGGCTGACGTTCCTGCTTCATGTACCAAACCAACGAGATTGTTGTTCCTGCTCCTTGTACGCCCGGCTGGGTGAAGTTCCTCTATAGTTCCTGCTTGCTGTTCTCTCTCCGTTCGCAGTCGCTCACGCTACTGTGGACAGCTGAGCTACGGTACTCTGGTACCGTCTTGTAGTCCAGTCCATGATTCGAGTCTCACAGTGCCAGTGTATCCTCCATACCGTTACAAACGATTGCATGGTCTCCCGCTCTTGGGTTCAGTTGGGCGCATCCGGTTACCTTCCACATATAGACCAAAGCGTTCGTTAACCCCTCCAGGGGTGGTGCCCGTGTGCCGCTACTATTTACACCATTGCTTTCCTCCATTCCGTTTAGCACTCCAGTTGCTTGGTCTCCCGCTCTTGGGTTCAGTTGGGCGCATCTGGTTACCTTCCGCATATAGACCAAGCGTGCGTTAACCCCTCCGGGGGTGGTACAGGGCACACGTATGGTGGATAGTTACCGTTGGGCGTACGTTTCCGTGGCATGAGCACTGACTCACGTTGTTGGTAGTCTCCGGTGGGCGTCCACCATTGCAACCTTCCGCTCTGGTTGCTTTGCCTGTACTCCGCTGGCATACTTGTCGCTATCTGCCTGTCACTGTCGTTACTCTCAGCCTTGAGAGCGACATTGGGCCTTCCTCTACTCTGGGCAGACTTAGTCAGTGGCTCCACTGGTATCTCTGGTCACTCTTACACTGTATCAATTACGATTTACCTGACCTGTGTCAGTATTGTATTTTGCTGTTCATCCTGGACCCGTGTGGGTTAACTATTCCTTTGTAACCTGTCCTGTGTCAGTTACCAATTTTCTGTAAGTTGGACCCGCGAGGGTTACTTTATTCATTGTGTGCTAATAAAATTGTGTTTTTTACCAACAGCTACCGTTTCTGAGTGTACTGAACCATAACAGGAAGCAAGCCAGCAGTCTATAGTTGTTAGTCTTTTTGGCCTAGAAATGTCCACAGTTCTTTGTATAATGGGCTGGTAAGCCTGATGCCCAGACAAGGGCTCCAGTAACGGTGTAGGATCCGTTACAGTGAGTTCATATTAGACAACAGAGACAAGAGCTGATTAATTGAACATTTAATCTGAAAAAAGGCTTCACAGTGCTGGGTACAAAAATACAGGAATAAAGGACATACAGAAGCAAAGATTACACATAAGCAAAACAGTCCATAAAATAAAATGAGAGAAACAAAAGAAATTCTTAAATACAAGTACAGATATTTTAAGAGTCCTTGCGGGAACTTCAGATGTAGTTCCACCTTCATTTGTTATAAAGAAATTCACCTTTTTTGTCCAAAAACTCATATTAAATACTTTCCACGGTTCATTCTGAGAGGCCAAACCCCCCTAGTTGTTACCTGGGGGGAGGTTTGGCCTGACAGTTTTCCACATGTTCTCTGGATAACCCCCCATCAAAGCAGAGGGCCCAGTACCTTTTTTTATGGCAGTTACATCCTGCTCAGGTGATTGCTCTTTCAGTTTTTGGGTGATGTAATCTACTCAGCTAATTTTATGGCCTAGGACTGGTGCACTTTGAATAACATACAAATACAAAATAAACAAATGAATTATACAAACCAGAGGCCCAGCAAAGGCCAAATCATGCCTTGGCACGACAGTCAAGTTATAACAACCTGTGGTTCATCAATGCATTGGATACTGCTCTGCAGTGGAGGGCTGCCAACTTGTGGCCTGGGGCGCAAATTCAATCAAGTGGCTCATTTCTGTTTTGTCTCTGCCCACCCCCTTTTGTTAATTTTAATAGGCATTAATGATTTGAAGCAAGTGATACCACATGATACTGTAGTGCTTACAGATGAATGGAGCTACATTAGTTATACCACAGAGCTTACAAGGGAAGTGGGTTATGGTACTAGTGCGGCTCCATTTGCATTGTAGCTTTGTAGTATTACAAGTGTAGCTTCATTTACACCAGCAAGCGGGAAATTGAGTAAGACAGTGGCCCACTGGCCCAGACATATGACCGGCCCACCAGGTCAGCCCTCTCTTTCAGCTCTGGTACTCAAAGGATTGGGTAGTAAACCCTTATTATAACATTTTTTACATTGTAGAGATTTTTATAATAAGTAAACAAGGTACTTTTATTGAAATTAGGGTATTTTACTGCTTCAGGCAAAAGGGATTACAGAGCAAAGGGGCAACAAAACATCTTTAATTCAAGCTATCACAAGCAATAACTTTTGAAAGGAGCATCTCCCAACATTAGGAGTACTGTTTTACTCAATAGCAAGAGCCCTGCAACATATCTGTTTTCATTGTTTACTTCCCCTGTAATGTATTTGGCCAGAGCTATTCATATGCTACCCTGTTACCATTTGTCCTTTGTTCTCATTCTGTTCAATTAGGTATTCAGAACAATTAACTAGACATGAGGGAATCCAGGACTTGTGTGTGTGTGTACATTCAAGTGTACCAAAAATAAAATATATATTATCCTATGTTTTTTTATAAAAAAAAAAACAAAGCAGTTACTTTATATAGTACTGACACTTTTTTCAGTGAATTGTATCAGGAGGTAGAGAAAAGGGGTGAGTGTATACTAACATGATTCTGTACTGGAACTGATTTTTTACTGTGTTTACTAAGCTACTTAGAACAAGATTGCCCTCTTTACTTTCCTTGACCGTGGGGAGATTAGTAGAGAAGTGTATGACTGCTTAGGTACATTACATACCCAGAATAAATCAATGTGAAATTACTCCATTTGCCTATGTATGCTATAGGAGAGGCATTCGGGGGTTTTCTGGTATTAATGACTCAACGGTTGGAATGCACTTAAGCATTCATACTCTCTCGTATGTGCAATGCATTGGGTACCTCTCTGTCAATGAAAGGGTTAAAGAAAGAGCTTCAAATTAATGTTTTTTTTTCATGCTAATAGCCTTTGAATTTTTTTTTGCTTTATCATCAAATCTTGATATCAAACTCTCAAGATTATATTTTAATTGAAGAGAGAAAACAATCTCAGTTAAACACATATTTCTTGTGAGAAGGTTCTAGTTTCCTTCCGTGAACTGATAGGATGTATCTGGATGCTATTACAATATAGGGCATTTCAGTATAATATGACAGCCCCAAGGGCTGAGCCTTTCCAGGAAGTAATAGACTCACGTATATTTGCAAGACTATTGCTTACATGTATGAAAATGTGCTAAGCTTCAGTTTCATTCTCATCATAAATTTATAAAAATTAGAGTAGCCACTCATCATTGTAAGTAAATGCTTTACTTAACGAATGGTCTATAAATAAAGAAGAGTAAATGATTTTACACATTTTTTGGTCTGTTTGAGTGCCAGAGAGGTATCCAATTCATTACTTTGCAATGGATCAGTGGTTCTCAAGCTTTGTTTTGCTCAAGGCACACCTAACACGCAATCTGGCATTTTTGGGGCACCCCTATAATTTTATGTAATTTATCAAGGGTGTAATGAATAGTGCAAATACATAAATATAGCGTTATTGTTAGACCTCACAATTAAAATAAACATATTGTGCATAGTAATATCCTTAAAGGGACAGTAATACTTGAAAATAATTTTATTTTATATTGTAGCCCTTAAAAAACATTAAAAATGATATGTCTTATCTCCCAAACCTTTATGGTTTGGGAGATATTCAGAAGTAAAATAAAGTAAAGTTACCTTTTCCTGGCTGTTTCAGCCAAGTCTGCCATCTAGTGGACAGATATGGAATCCGGTCCACAGATCAACAGGCAGCTCTTTAGCAGTGCAGAGTTCACGATCTTTAAAAAGAACTACTTAACTGGAACTGTCTACAAAGTGTGCCTGGCTTGCAAGCACACTTTGTAGACTATTCCAATGAAGAAATTCTTTTTAAAGAGTGTGATCTTGGCACTTCTGGAGAGCCGCGGCCGGTCTACAGACCGGATTCCAAATCTGAGAGCTAGAACGGTGATGTCATTCGGGGGAAACTTTGCTTGTGAATATCTCCCAAACCATAAAGCTTTGGGAGATAAGACTTATATAATTTTTAATGTCTTTTTAAGGGCTACAATATAAAATAAAATTATTTTCAAGTATTACTATCCCTTTAATTATATAGTTGGAAGTCTACATTCACATTTTTGTTGAGAAACACTGCAATGGATTAAAGAAACACTAACACTACAATATAAAATAAAATTATTTACAAGTATTATTATCCCTTTAATTATATAGTTGCAAGTCTACATTCACATTTTTGGTGAGAAACACTGCAATGGATTAAAGAAACACTAACGACCTCACATCGCATACCTTAATCTGAGCAGAGAATTCAAATAGCTATAAAGAATTAATTTTGAGTAGACCGGTTCTCCAAACTCAATCTGGCATTCGTACTGCCCCACGGGGGCAGACATGATACTTTATTGAAGGATTCAGATTTTCAAGACTTCTGCCACTGAACGGGTTATCACAAGATGGTAGGCATACCTGGGAACTCTCTGGATCTGTCCCCAGGACTGGATCTGTCCCCAGACTTACCGGGTCTCCAGGGACAGAAGCTGATTCTGGGAAGACGTTCCCAGGTATGCTGATAGGAGCCTGGAGTTCTGCAAAAACATATCATGTTTGCTTCTGTGAATATTATATCCAGTACTAGTTGCATATTACAGAATCAATTTATAGTAGCTATCAGTGTCAGATTAAGGTATTAGGAGATGTTAGTTTTCATTTAATCAACTACAGGATGTTTTTTTCTTGTGTATTATTTTGTATTAGGAACTAGCCTGTTTATAAGTGGGGGTCAGGGGATAGTTTTGTTATATTCACTCATTTATCAATGATTAATGGATTAATTATGGAAATAAGCTAGTTCCGTATGACAGCTGCTGGTTGGCATATGCTATTTACATCTTAGGCTCCCCTAAGCAAGCCATCCTAGGTACTCTTTGCCCGGCCATGGTCACACTCTCGCTCCTCACATAACTCCGCCTCATCCCTATCTACTGTTTCCTAGTGCAAAAAAATGCTTTTGTTTATAATATAAAAACACAAAAAATTTTTTTAAGTCAGCCTAGAAATTGCCATCACTGCCTAGTGAAAAATCTGTCCCTGATTGTGTATCATGATCATCATACCAGGACATTCTCCAGATCTGTCCCGGAGACTTCAGTTTTTACAGTCGATTCCCGGGTCTCTGGGGACAGACACTGATTCTCCAGTGGTGGTGAGTTTCTTATGAAACTTTACCCAGTTCTGCTCCTTCCCCGCCTGTTCCTTCCATTTCCCACCCACTTCTCCTCCTTCCCCACCAGTTCCTCCCATTCCATGCCCTTTTCTTCTCCTTCCCAGCCAGTTCCTCTCATTTCCTGCCCACTTCTCATCCTTCCCACCCTGTCTGTCCCATCTCCTGCCCACTTCTCCTCCTTCCGACCCTGTTTCTCCAACTTCCTGATCACTATTTGACATGTCAGTTAAGCCCCACCCACATGTGTGATTAAGCCCCACCCCTTTGGACACAAATCGCTTAATTTATGTCCACCAGTGGGACCGTGGGCATCCCCTCCAAAGACAAAGTTCCCAAGTATGATGATCATGTCTTCTTTGGAGATGTTTCTGGAATAGAAGGAGTCAATATCCTATATTACAGTTCACTAAAGATGTTTGTCAGAAGCCGGCTTGCGCAGTAGAGACAGCTGCGCATGCTACAGTCATGTGCAGTACAAACTGCCCACGCCGCGGCTGATACAGAGTGCTCCGCTCCGTATCAGTCGTGGCACGTTCGGACCGTCAGTACTGCGCATGACTGCAGCATCGCCAGTGTTGGCCCATGTACAGGGGCTTTTAAACTAGTATATAAAAAATGGACAGACGTAAAATGTAATTCAGTACTTTCATTGTATTTCTAAAACACTTCAAATATTCAAGGAAAATGCAATGAAATTATTCAACCCAACAACATATTCAATAATTTCAATGCTTGTTAATTATCCCATTTCACATTTAGAAGTGGTTAAGCAGCGATTGATTTGGGCATTATAATTCAACAGGCCTCAATAATAGAATGGACTTAATACCACAGGAATATTTTCAGTTAGGTATTTTTTTCAGTCTGAAGAGAAAAACATTACATATATGGAAATTATGCTCAAAAAGAGCCATTCTGGAACAAACCAATGGAAACGCGGGGAGAAATAAAAATTCCCAAATTTCCTGTGGAGTTAAATGGGCCTCTTAACCCCTGAATACTGCAGAGGTCTCCAACCAAGGTAAGCAATGTGCTGGAGACCCCTCTAGCAAGGGGTTAAAAGAGAGTTCAATTTCTCTTGAACGACAGCTCTGACAGTATTGAAATAACACTCTCCATGGCCCAAATACTATGAAGATTAATCTGAGCTGCTTTTTTTTTTGTGAAATATTACCATCCCTTTAAAATACACTTCTATGCAGACATACCATTACAAAATATCTGCAGTTTTACTCCAACACCATATGCTAATGATCTCCCCCTCAATGATGGCTCTAATGTTTATTGGTGGTGGGGATCTCCACAGAATATTTTGTAGTAGATATGCGAGCATGCGGTACTCTTCTTATGTAGGTGTTAGGCAGACACAGAGCACATATATAGTTATTTGCACATTCTTAGAGCAGAATTCTCCCTTTATTGTTTGTAACCTTCATACTCCTCATACCCAGCCCGTTCATACACAAATGCACCTATTTTCATTATTTTAACCCCCAGGATGCTAATAACAAAATTGTTGATGTATTTTGTATCTCAGGGTCACTGTACCCATCCCACGCATACACAAACGCAACAGAAAATGGCAAAGGGGAAAGATGTTAGAAGGATAGTAATGTTGTTACAGATAAAGACAGTAGTGGGGGAGGATGTGTAGGCAGTGGGGAAAGATGACAAACTGGTGGTATTGGTGCATTAACCCTTTGAGTGTCAGTGGGATATGCAACACCTTGCAAAGCAATTCACATACCTGGGAACTTTCTCTACTGGAGTCCACTGAAGGTACTACTCTAGTGCCACTGGGGGATATAATTGAGGAAAATTGCATCAAAATGGTGCAGGACTTACTCATAAGTGGAGCTTAATAGCTGCATCACAAAAGTGGGTGTAAAGTGGGAGTAACTGGGTGTGGAAGGAGGAGAGGTGGGGGTGGGAAGTGGGAGGAACAGGGTGGGAAGGAGAAGAAGTGGGGGTGGGAAGTGGGAGGAACAGGGTGGGAAGGAGAAGAAGTGGGCAGAGTTTCATAAGAAACTCACCACAACTGGGGAATCAGTCTCTGTCCCCGGAAACCCGGTAATGCACTGTCAAAACCGGAGTCTCCGTGGCAAATCCGGAGAGTGCCCAGGTATGACAATGTGTTGCATACCTCCCTGACAATCAAAGGGTCAAAGGGAGAATAATTGACATGGACTGATGGGGAGCAAAACAACGATGGAACAACAAGGAAAAGGGGGAACAGCAAGGGGGAACAGTGGCAGATCTAATGGATAAGGGCCCTGGTGCAAACTCATTTTAGACCCAATATTTACTGCAAACTATTGAAATTCTCTAAACTTTTTTCTGCAATTAATGGGAGCCTAAAGTTGTCCAGGTCCAGTGTTTTCCCACTGCTCCACCAATGGTAGTTCAGCACCTGGAGGGGAGACCAAAAAATTACAGGAGCATTTTTCCTGAGCAATCCCATTACAGAGTGTCACTAGTGGTCCATAGTACTGTGTAGAGCAACTCCAACAGAAAACCTTGTGTGGTAGATTTTAGACTGCACCTCTACAGCAGATTATACATTACCCAAGCCTACATAGTACATGGAATTACACAATTAAGCAATATTAACCATTTAAGGTCCAGATTTCATTTCATTTCATTGCGCACCCGTCTGGTCTTTAAAGGGTTAACATGTGTGAAAGCTCATAACCTATTAACCTTTTAATGAAAAACACAGAGAATGTAGAATGGAATTTTAAAACCAGTGACAGTAGGAGCCAAAACCATAGACTGCCCCTGGAGATCTGGGACAGTTTGAAGGTATGAGAGGAGGGAGAAGGGAACATGTAATATAGTCCTGACAGGACTATGACCCTTTAAGTTCCAGAGAATATGCAGTTTATTGCACCTCTGGCCATCAAGGGGTGACCCAAGCCAACATGCTCTTTGTCTCCTGAAAGCATAACTCTGAGTTGGAAGGAGACAGGAGGGAGTGAGACCTGACTAGTTCCCAACCTTACCTCTCACAGTCTCGCTCTGTAAGTTCTCCTATCAGGTCACATGGTAAAGGGCTGTAGGTGGGTAGGCTGATATAGGAGTGCTCCTCACAAATATCATTGTGACAAGCTAACTAGCCCATAAAATGCCATGGAGCATGTATATTACTGATATGCCTATTAACTCCTTAAATCCTTGAGAGGCCACCAACACATTGCTTTTCAATGCATTGGAGATCTCTGTAGCACCCAAGGGATTAATAGTTAACCTTTTGAGTGCCAGAGGGGTACGCAACACATTGCAGAGCAATGCATTCCGTACCCCTCTCGTACTCAGAGGGTTACACAAGTGGATTTACTTCATGGCTCTGTGGTAACTAATCTAGTGTCCCAAAACTATAACAGTAGCACCAGCTTGAATTCCTCTTTTCCTCCAGGCCAACCTACCCCTGCTACATAACAACCTTTACCTGCTCATCTGCCTTTGTGAGGGTGGAATGTGGATTCTACACTGAAACGTGTGCAGAGGGAATGACAGACCTTCACACACAAATCTAACTTTTGCTTTCCTTGCACAGTTATTTTAGCCAATCAGCTCGTGACCTAAATGCACAGGACATTTATTTCACTATCCGCAGCACTGTCTGTTTCCCCTTAGTTCCTGGCTAGCGATGGGCGAAACTTTCTGCCTCAAACTGAAATCATCGAAAAATGGCACTTTCCGCTTGGCAAAAAATTTCCTGCGAAAAGTGCAGATTTTCCACTTTTTTCTGCTTTTTTCACCCATTGAAATCAATGGGAACATAGAAGTTACACACAAAGACATAGTATAAAAGGGGCACGAGGGTGCCTGTGTTGGTGGGGTGTGGGGAAAGAATCAATTAAACAGGGAATGTTTTTGGGGGTTGTTTACTGGGATTGGGGAGCACGTAATAAAAAAGAAATCCTAAATAAAATAAAAACCATAAGACATGGTATAAAGAGGTCTGAGGAGGGTGCCTGTGTTGGTGAACGAATGAATCATTTGAACAGGGAATTGGTTTTGGGGGGCTTTCTTGATTGCTATTGGGGGGACAGTTAATAAAAAAATAAATCAATAAAATAAGACATTTTTATTTAAAGTGACAGAGACAGGAACCCCCTGACATATGCTGCCACTGAGGTGAACTGATACTTGACTTGATAGAGTATTTTGTAGGGGATGATTGTTTGATTTGTTGTTAGAGGCCTTTGTAGGACTTAGACTTATTAGAGGCCCAAGCCCTGAAAAAACATTGATTTGTAGGAATTAGGCTTGTTAGAAACAAACCACCCAAATTTTTTTTTTTTTTGTAGGACTAGTTTTTTTTTTTTTTTTTTTTTTCAAACCACAAGCCCTGTGAAAAAAATAAATATGCCCTACTGGCCTAAAGCCAGCAGGTCATGTTGGCCAGTGGCCACTGTCAAATGTCCTCCTGAGTTGCAACTGCTGTCTGTACTGCTGCTGCTGAGTTGTTTAAGCAGCAGGATGATTAGACAGCTGAAAGGGAATGGGATCAACAATAAAAGTAACATGGAAGATGGATGATGAAGGTTCCACTTGCCACGACTGGCTCCATTGATGAGCCTGAGGCAGTAGCAGAAGAATAAGTAGCCCCCAGTGTATGTGGAGAAAAGAACAAGTTGACCATTAAATCTTCTCCACCTGCCCCTCCTCCAACATCATCATATGTGTGTTGTTATTAGAATATATATTTTTCCCTTGAGAACAGGAACTGTGGCTTCCAACAGCAACTGCAGTGTGCACAGTGTATGTGTGGTACAACTGGATCCAAACACAATGACACCCGAAACCAAGTAGTGTCGCTGTCACTGTACCCCTTGTCCAGACCCCTCTTAGGACACATGACAACTTGCTGACAGTTTAATAGTAATGATGAACCCTCCCTGCCAAAATCCTAGCATATTCTGCGGGATGGAATCTCCTCAGATGCCACCTGATGACCTGGTATCGATTCTCCTCCACCACACTGGCATGCTTGGTCAATGCACCCCACAGTGCAATGGGTAGAGATGAACTGCCATATCCTAACATTAACAAAGTGGCTATCATTTGGCAGGGGAGGTAACGATGAACGAGGTGGATTGGCAGGAGAAGTACTTGTTACCCTAGAGTAAGAAGATGATGTTGATGGCGAGCTAGTTGTTATGCTCGTCATGGAACTTCCAGTGTCTGTCTGGGTTTCTTTATTCTTCTTCCTCTTTGGTCTCCACCTTTCTGGAGAGTCAGGGGGTACAGTAACAGCGGTGTTAGATTTCTGTAATGGGTGTTTAGCTTTAACATGTTTGGAGTAAATGTCATGGTGTCTGTGTTTCATGTGTGTTATCAGGGCTGTTGTGCCAAGGTGTGTTCCCTCCTTTCCCCTTCTCACTAACTTGTCACAACTTTTGCACTGTACCATTGTTGATGATGACTGCACTGTGCCTGCAAGAAGAGAATAATAGTCCCACACCCATGACTTCTGGGGGGAGGGATAGGGAAGAGGTGGAGAAGAATGGCCTCTTTCTTCTTGTCCTCCACATTCCCCTTCACTTTCTGTGGCAGTGGATAATGTTGCTGCTGTTGCTGCTACTGCCTCAGATTTAGCACTGAAACTTGGATCAGGAGGAGTATTGCTACTGCTGGCAAGTGGAACCTGCCCTTGTCCCACATTACTTGTTGATCCCATTTCCACTGTGTCCACGGTGGTCTGTGGCACACTAGCCTGCTCCTCAGCACACTGCTGCCCTTTCTTCTCAGCAGCAGCAGAAGTTAGAGCAGTTGCAATTTCAGCTAATTTCAAAAGCTGACTGCTAGTGGTGGTGGTGATGCCCATCCTCATCCCTGTCTCCCATTCCTTCTCAGTTTCTGATAAAAAGGTCATCAATGTCTCTTCCACCCCAGCTTCTCCAACACCATCACCACCACTAGTCCCTACATGCTGCTGCTCTATTCCAGACATCTCACTGCTGCTTGGAGGAGGTGACGAGCAATGTGACAGAGGATCCCCTGCTGTCACATATGGCATAATTTTCTCCCCCCGAGTACTACAAGAAACACTAGCAGCAGGCAAAGTATTGGTGGCAGCAGGTTCAGCACTGGCAGTAGGTTTAGCACTGGCAGAAGGTTCAGCACTGGCAGTAGGTTCAACACTAGTGGCAACACATCTGACAGCAGGTACAACACTAGTAGCTGCAGGTACAGCAATGGTGGCACAGACAGCAAGGGCAGCACGTCTTACAGCAGGCACAGGCAGCTGACCTGTCCTGCTCTCACTAGTACTACCCTTTTCTCCCTCCCTTCCCATTCCCTTTTCTCCCTGTCTTCAAATTCCCTTTTCTCCCACCCTTCCCATTAAATTCCCCAAGATCCCTTGGGGTGATTTAGGGGGACTGGACAGCATTGGTACAGTAGTGATCCCTTCCTCCTCAGACTCAGTGGGCACATAATGGTCCTTTCAGCTCCTCCACTGATTATTTTTTACCCTGCTCACAGTGATAGGAGTCACTATGAGCCTCTCCTGCCTTACTTTTTGCAAAATATCACAAGAGAACAACACAGCACGTTCATCTCGCTCTGTAGCTGCTTCTATTGTGTCTGCCTTCAGCGAAAACGTCACTTTTTATAGCGGAAGTGCGAAAATCAATGGGCGGAAACTTTCTAGCAATTGAAAAAATGGTGAAAAATTTTGGCCAATTGGCGAAAAATGCAAAAATTTTAACCGCTAGTTTTAAAGCAGATTTTCCCGGGAAAAAAGCAGATAACAATGTGGTTTTAGTGAAATTTCTCACAGGAACATGGCGACAACTTTTGCCCACCCCTATTCCTGGCAGGAACTAATGGAGTATAAATTGGGTTGGCTGGGGATAGTGAATACAATCCCCACTGATATCTGGCTGCACATACATATTTATATCATGAACTGCACTGTGACTGGCTGAAAAACTGTACAAGGAAAAAAGTAAATCCTAGGTATGAGTCTCTAATATAATCTAGGAGCATTACACTTCATTTTATTGTGCAGATACCTCTAGTCCTTTAGATCAGGATTACTCTATTTTGAAATGGGGAAGGGATGAGATGGAAATGTAAGAAAAGAGTGGGGATAGACCCTGCAATCCCCTGTGTAAGTGCCAGCAATGTTCTCCCTTCCCTTGCATACTTAATTCTTAGTGCATATGGTGAACTGTGTTTTATTTTCCACGGCAAAGTCTCATCATCAGATTGCCAAAACCAATCTGCCATAATGTAGAATCTTAGTTAGGGTGACCACATTTCCAGTCTGCCATTCCGGGACATGTGGTCACCCTAAGACCCATATATTTTTTACTCTGCATCACAGAGCATCCAGGGGGTCTATAATACATTGAGAGTTCTTCCATATATTGATTCTCTCACCTGATGGACTTGGCCAGAGTATAAAGTGGAGGACCCCTTAGATCAATGGTTCTCAACTCCTGCTTTCAGGATCCACTAACAGTCCAGGACTTAGGGATTTCTCTGCTAGAGCACAGGTGTGGTGATCAGAGGCTCATTCACATTGATTAACTCACCTGTGTTCTAACAAGGAAATCATGTGATCAGAGGCTCATTCACACTGATTAACTCACCTGTGCTCTAACAAGGAAATCATCACATCCTGGCCTGTTAGTGGGTCCTGAGGACAGGAGTTGAAAAACACTGCCTTAGTTGCTACAGAGTTGGGGAGTCGCAGAGTTGGCACCGGCGGGAGCTTCAGCCGTCGGACTCAAACCAGTGGCGTAACAATAGGGGTCGCACCTGCGACCGAGCCCGTCACTCTCAGGGGCCCGGCCTCCCCCTGCGACACCCTCGCCACCCGCCCGCAGCACAGCTGACGTCCCGGTGGCCAGCGCTTGAGTAATGCAGAGCGCTGGGAGATGACATAATCTCCCAGTGCTCTGCATTACTAAGGACCGCGCGGGAACCTGTCACACACAACGCTAGACCACCAGGAGGTAGGAGGACAGGTGTCAGTAGAGACAATGTGGCGATGGGGGCATTGTGGGGATTGGGGGTAAATGTGGAGAATGAGGGGCATTGTGGAGATTGGGGGGAAATGTGGAGAATGAGGGGCATTGTGGAGAGTGGGGTGCAATGTAGAGCATGAGGGGCATTGTGATGGGGGCATTTTGGAGATTGGGGGGAAATGTGGAGAATGAGGGGCATTGTGATGAGGGCATTGTGGAAGGGGCAATGTGGAGGTGGCCAATGTGGTTGAGGGGGGCCAATGTGGCCGGAGGGGGGCCCGTGGCAATTCTTGCACCAGGGCCCCGTGGCTTCTAGTCACGCCTCTGACTCAAACCTCAGTGTCACTCGCTATATGGTCCTCATTGGCTGGTGTGTCCTGTGCTATGTGGATAGGCTGTGGATGTTGGCTTTGTTGCTCCATTCCAGGACTCTTTGTTGTCCTGTTGGGGGGTGACCCGGGATGTGGGACACAGACCTCTAATATGGCACAGTCCCGGGTATTCCGGGATGTGTGGTTACCCTAATCTTAGTGCATCACCCCCCCCCCCAGTCCTTTCTAGTACATCAGCTTGAGCATGTAATATTCCTTTGATGTGTCTGGCTGTGTGAGTTATAGCATATTGAGAAGGAGGAATAAATCAGGCATAACTGGCCAGCTGCAATTCATGGATCCTGCCGGTATAAATCTGCCTCTGAAATGGAAGCTAGTAATGAATGACAATGTCCCTGCTCTCTGCTTGTACACAGAATGCACCTTGTACATGAAAGACAAGAAGAGCGGTTCTGTACAGCTGCACCACAAGGGAGAAATAACATTTCCCATTGATTTAAACAGGGATTTTAAATACTTGGGGACCTCTCTAGCAATCAGGGGGTTAAAATACCTATTTAACCCTTTGAGTGCCAGAGCGGCACGCAACAGGAATTGTGGAATTTCTCTTTGTTGTAGCCAGTTTGTCCTGCTTCTTAACCCTTTCAGTGCCAGAGGGGGTACTCAACGCATTGCTTTGCGCAATGCATTTCTATGCAATGCATTGCGTACCTCTCTGGCACTGAAAGGGTTAATACATTGGTTTCATAATGTGTATCAGCCACATCTGCAGTGCACAAAGACAAAAGGAGCAATTCTGGAGCAAACCAACTGTGCAATAGGGGAGATATAAAATTACCCATTCATGTAAACATGACTTTTAACCCTTTGAGTGCTAGAACAGTCTCCAGTGCATTGCTTCTTAGTGTATAGAAGATCTTTCTCAAATTCAAGTGGTTAAAAGCCTTATTTAAATCAGTGGACATTTTAGGAATTGTTACCCCCCCACATGGTGCAGTCTCTTTGCACCAGAATTGCACCACGTGCCTTTAGTGCATCATCCTCCCAAAGTGTATTGGTTCTGTTCCTATACCTACTATAGATAAAGCAAGTGAGGAGCAATTCTGGGGCAAACCAACTGCATTGTAGGGGACAGGGCATAACTATGGTGACCACATGTCCCTGATTGCCAGGGACAGTCCCGGATTTTAAGTGTGTGTCCCTTGTCCTGGGCAGCCCCCTTCTGGGACAATACAAAGTCCTGGAATGAAGACTCCAGAGCGCAGAGTTCTATACACTAGAAGGAGAACTGCCCCTTGTCTACTGTGACAGGAAGTGATGCCTCTTCTGGGCTACAAGAAAATGTCTTCCAGACAGAGTGCAAAACACTAGAGAGATAACTGAGCCTTGATCCAGGCATCAATTGGGAGCTGCAGTGTAATTTTGTTGTAGTATGATGTGTTAGTTTAAGGCTTTGGACTCGATGTATAATTTCTTGTAGACAACAGACACAAGCAATTAATGGACAGTTCTCCCTCTAGTGTTTAGAACTGTGTGTTGCGCTCTTCTCTCCGCAGTGTCCCTGAATGGCAGAATTGACATGTGGTCACCCTAGGCATAACTACACGAGGTACAGAGACAAACCTCTATTTTCCTCATCCTAATCCCACCCCCTTTCCATGAAGCCCGACCCACATTGTGACACAAATAACATGATTTGGACACTCCCACCTCCACTCATACTTGTCACATGTTCCCAGGTATATCTACAGGCCAGCCAATTAAAAGAAAGATTCAGTAAAGTCAATACATTCTAAGATTCTATAACTAGCAATCTTTTTTCTCCAGGCCATTCTTAATGCTCCCACCATTAATGGAATGGATACGGGTAGCGGTGGCTCATGCAGGATACCGCAGAAGTTTTTCCGTGGATAGTGATGATGTTCGACAAGCTGCCCGTCTTCTGCTCCCTGGAGTTGACTGTGAACCTCGACAACTAAAGTAGGTACAAAAGATATGAGCACACGGTTTCTTAATAATAAACCTTTAATTTCCTTAATCTGGGCAGAAAATCATAATGGCCACTATTAATTCTCTGTGGATTGCTTCCCTAAAATGAATCTTTAAAGGAGCTGTAAACTTTTATATGATAACAAATATGTTATAGGGCCTTTCCTGCTGAGTAAACTAAGGATAATCCCACTGCTGTCAGTTATTTTACTCAAATGTTGTTACAGTTCAAACTGCTAAGAATTGATAAAGCTGTTACTACCATATTCTACTGCAATTAATGACTCACTTGTCCCATAGAATATCTGAACAACAGCTGAAGTGTAGGTGAACTTTCTGGACACTAGAGGTCACTTTTAATGAAAAATAAAAACAGAGTAAAATGTATTAACTCTAGAAAGACAAATCTCCCAGCAGATGGGGGTCCCTAATTTTTCTGTGCAGGAAAACCCAATATGATATTTTTCTTTATTAAAAAAAAAAGTTAATTTCTCCTTTTAATTAGTACTAGCGATTGTGTCCACAGTGGCAAAAATATTTATTGGTAGAATCCAGAACTTTAATGTTTCCCTCTGAAGTCTACTAAGAATCCTTTAATGGGAGGAGTTTGGGGTTCTGGGGGAAGATGCAGATTGGTGTGATAAATGTGTCACAAAACGGAGATAACATCTCTAGTGAGATAAACTCTTCAGTTCGTATGTTAGTCTATGGAACCTGTACTTTTAGATCTCTGTGCTGCATGTATAATATATATAATATGTATAATAGCCACTTCAGGGCGGGTACACTGCTAGATACCTACTGATAGAGCTAAAGCTCCAGGTTACATACTTAAAGAGATAGTAATGTTTCACAAAAACAGCAGCTCCAATTAATCTTCATAGTATTTGAGCCATAGAGAGTGTTATTTCAATACTGTCAGAGTTGTAGTTCAAGAGTAATTGAATGATAAAGTATCCCCCTCCCGCCCCTTTTATCTAGTGTAACACTGCTCACCTCAGGTATGGAATCTGGTTGCTTGACCAGACAGCTCAAAGCAAGGGACAGTTTTCTTACTGTGAGAACAATGAAAACCCTGCCCCCCTTGACAGGTTTTCCCCTTATCTTAATTGAAGATTGTCCCTCTCTGCAATCTACCTGGACACACCCTGCTGCTCTGAGGTTACTGTTACAACAGTAAAAGGGGCGGGAGGGGGATACTTATCATTCAATTACTCTTGAACTACAACTCTGACAGAATTGAAATAACACTCTCCAAGGCCCAAATACTATGATGATTAATTAGAGATGCTTTTATTATGAAACATTACTATCCCTTTAAAGCGAATCTATCATGCTTAAATTAGTTATCCTAGTTTAATTGTTAGTAGCTTCTTTATCATGTAAATAGCATAATAATGTTTCTTAAGTGCTGACATGAGTTGAAATCGTAACATCATTTGCAACTTACATAAGTCAGACATCTTGCAAAAGAGTGATCTGCGCACCTGCGCTGTCTGCCCATGTGTCGTCACTGATAGGTTATTTGCCAAAGGGGGAGTTGCATTGTACTGTAAGGTACAGGAAGGGACGGACAGCACAGACATACAGATCATTCTTTGCTAAGATGTATGCTCTGTCCCACAGATGTAAGTTTCATACGATGTTATGATTCCAACTCATACCGGCACTTAAGCAACATTATTATGCTATTTCCATGATTAAGAAGCTACTAACAATTAATTGCGGATAACTTATTTAAGAATGACGGTTCCGCTTTAAAGCCCCAGGTCTTATTTACATCTTGAAGTACAGAATGGTGTAATACTATACTAATCTCCCTACTGGAAATGGTGCAGTTCGGTTGGGATTCTGTGCTGGTTCCATATTTCTGTTCTGTATCTGTGAGCCGCCGGCACCAGAGATGCAATGAACTTATTCTGAGAGTGATTACAACCTGGGGAGGGTTGCAATAAGAGAAACATCTCAGGATATAGCATTATGTGTTTATGGAGGCAGATCAACACCAGTTCCAAAATCTCTGCCCACAAATGTGTCAATCTGAGATAGGTCCACCAACAATGAAGCAACGTGATTGATTGGTTGTAACCCCTCCAACATAAAAAGTGTGGCACATATCAAGGTATTTAAGGTAGCCCCCCAGATGTCCCTCCATATTTCAGTTGAGCATAAATGGGCCAAATCGAGTTCAGAGGCCCTCATATAGCAAAGCCTTACGTTCCAAGTATGTGTATGAAGATAGCATAAATATTTGAGATGAGCCCTTGAAAATGGAATGGGTTATTACAAAGGGATTCTAAGTATTTGGGATGAGAGACACCAGCTTGTTTAATTTCAGGGGCCAGTATAAAGCTAAGCAATTGAAGAAACTTGAAAAAAAATAATTTGGGGTCAAGTGGACATCTTTAATCAGGTAGTCAAATGTGACAGGGGCATCATTCCTGAAAATGTTGTTTTATCTAGTAAGGCCCAGACGTATGCAACATGCAAATGGTCTGGGTTCCAGGCCCGGCCAAAAATGTTTTATTATAAAAAAGGAGATTAGGAACCTGAGCTAAGAGTCAAAGTAAGTCCTCACAAAAAGGTTTAACCGTTTCAGTTTCAGCAGGGTATGCAACCCATTGCTTTGGAATGCGTTGCATAACCCTCTTGCACTCAAAGGCTTAAAGGCTTAAAAGGGACAGTCCAGGTTATGTGGTTTCCATTTCAGTTGTAAGTTCTGTGGTATCACTAGTGTTTCTCTATTTCAATTGAATGTTCTGGTTTCTTTGGATGTTAAGGATGCCTCCAATGTATTGCTTCACAATGTGTTCAAGACATCTCTAGAACCCAATTGGTTAAACAAAAGTGCGCAAATTAGGGTTGCTAGATGATTTTTTTAACCCTTTGAGCATCAGGGGGTATACAAAGCAATGTGGCATGTGCCCCTCTAGCACTCAAAGGGTTAAAACTGAATGTATATGAATAATGTAGGTTGGAGGGTTGCTGTAAGCATAGTTGACGAGGCTGATAAAAGGCATGCGTCCATGAAGTCCAGCCCATGCCAAAACACCTCTGCTGATGCAGAGGAAGGCAAAAAAAAACCCCAAAAAAACACTGAAGCCATTTCCATTTTAGCCCCAAGTGGGTAGAAAAATTCCTTCCTGACTCCAAATGGCAGTCAGATAGTTCCCTGGATCAACAACCTATCTTCATTGAAGCCATCTGTCATAATTCTTTACTAGATAGGTATCCATTGCTTTTTTGAAAGCAGTTACAGTATCTGCAAGTACAACATTCCTAGGCAAAGAATTCCATAACTTTACCACCCTTACTGTAAAAAACCCCTGCCTGTGGGCTTGGACACAGCCAGCACATCATTGGGCTGTGTCCATGTACCGTAATTTTTTATGTGTTTGAATTTAAAGCAGAACTACTACTACCTCCTAATAATAACCCCCACGCACACTTTCCTTACTATGGCCAGGAAGTCATAATGGCACCAATTGTTCAATAGATGTCACGTTCAATCTGTGCTGTATGTCATCTCCATGTAGGCAGACATGACAGTTGCTGTTTTTTTTTCTCTTACTGAGGCAGGCAGAACACGAGCCTACTTATCCCTTTAACCCCTTAAGGACCCATAACATGCCAGGATCATCACGCCGGTTCTGGCACTTAAGGACCAGTGACAGTCCTGGCACGTCATGGAATTCTGGGATGGTAGCATGGCTCCATGCCGCTCTGCCTTCCCAGAATTCAATGTGAAAAAAAAAGCTCTGTGGTCCTTAATGGCCACCCACGAGCCAGATTGTGAGGTCATTAAGGACTGGTGGTGGTGCTGGGGGATGGGGGGTTGAAGTATTACAAATAAATTTGTTGCAGATCCCCCTGGCCCTTAAATGGTTAAAATTACTATGTGCAAAGGGTGGAGCTTATGTTATGTAGTCCTAGTAGCCAGCACCTCCATGGACATGGCATCCAGGACAGAGCAAAGGCAGAAAATTCATAGGGTCAAAAGATATTTATAAATCTGAGTAGTGCACAGTTTCAGTCAGTAGCACCCCTCTAACAATGGAAAGGTATGTGCGGTATCTCTGGGATATTACAGAATTCATAAGGACCATTAGGATTTTCTAGCCATATGTAAATAGAGTTTATTATTAAACGGTGTTAGTTCTCCTTTAAAGAGATTATCTGGCAAACCTATACTATATAAGAATATGAACTGTATGTCAATTTAACATGACTCTGTCACCTAACACTCTCATAGGTTCTAAGGATACAATGCAATAAACAGAAGAATTATGTGATTGTAAATGTTATTGTGTTACATATATCAAATGTAAGACTTATGGAGAAAAAGAAGGCAATTGTGAGCTCTGGCAGTATCGTTTTCTCATATGTAATATAATATAGTGTAATTTTAGATCAGATCCACCTCAGCTACCAATATTAAAACAAAGTCATTTATCTTTAAATCATATTGTAAAATGATCATTACTAAACAGTCCACAATGTTTAGTCATAAAGGGTTGAATTCCATTGCAAGTGATAAATGAATTACTGGTTTTTATATCACACATTCCTACTAAAGCTGACCTGTTACCCAAGTCACATTCTGTTTGTTTTATAGAGACTTACATTCTGCCTATATGTGCTACTGGTTATTGTTTTGTAAAATAAATAATTTTTTTAGAAATGAAGCTTTGTATTTTGGTGGAACAGTGTAGAACTTTATGATAATTCCCTGTACAGTATGCAAGGCTGGATATACATCCCAGGTACAAGGCATTCTAGGTGTCCTTAGCTCCACCCATGGCCACACTCCCATCCCTCACATGGCCCCACCCCCAGTCCTATCCACTATTTCCTTCAACAGAAAATACCACTGGAGTATAACAAGTAGGGACAAAAGCTTTAAAGGGGATGTATCACCTTATAAAAGGTGTTACCATCCCCTTTTGTTATTAAAAGTTATTTTAGGAACGCTGTTTTTTTTTTAACTTACTGTTTTTTGATATAATGCATCTTCTGTGCTGTGCACTTCTGCATTATGTGCACAGCACAGATCTTCAGACCATCCTATTTCTCCTCCCACCTCCCTCCCAGCTGCCCCAGGGAGTGCATTCACGCTTTCCTTTGGTGTGCTGTGAACAGCTAGTAGCATTACAGCAAGCTGCGATTAGCATTATACTGAGGTTGCAACCTCAGTATAATGCTACTCGCAGCTTGCTGTAACGATAGGAACCGTTCACAGCACACCGAATGGGTGTGTGAACGCATTCCCTGGGACAACTGGGTGGGAGGTGGGAGGAGAAATAGGACATGCAGGAGAGCAGTGCTGGTCAGCATAATGGGGACACGCTGATTTTTCAGCACTGCTCTTCTGCAGTAGAAGAGGCATTATCTTTAAAAATAGTAAGTTTAAAAAAAAAAAAAAAAAAAAACAGCATTCCTAAAATAAATTTTAATAACAAAGCGGATGGTAACACCTTTTTTATAAGGTGATACATGCCCTTTAACCCCTTGGTTACTAGCATACAAGCAGTTAAATAATAGCCTGTTAGTTGGTTTAAAATTGGTTCAGGGATATTGAGATTGTTCTGGCCACACCCACAATTCAGGATGTGGGTGTGGCCAGCACAGCTGAGGCAGCCCTCATAAATTGGAGCTCTAGACAGTTGATTATTTTGTCTGGTCCTGACATAATGCTAATAAGTTTGTTTAAAGGGATAGTAATACTTAAAAAATAATATGTTGTAGGGTTTATCCCCCTGAGTAAAACAAGAGTACTCCCACTGCTGAAAGGTGTTTCATTCAAAAGTTATTAATTTTCAAAGTTGAATTTTTTAGGTGCAATATCACAGTGGCCTGAAATAGTACAGTGGCGCTGTTGCTACACCATCCTATGGAGATTTATGGTCCCGGGACCAGAGCTGTCCATAGGATCGTGTAGCAACAGCGCCACTGTACAATTTCAGGCCACTGTGATATTGCACCTAAAAAAATCAACTTTGAAAATTAATAACTTTTGAATGAAACATCTTTCAGCAGTGGGAGTACTCTTGTTTTACTCAGGGGGATAAACCCTACAACATATTTTTTTTTTTTTTTACATTTTAAGTATTACTATCCCTTTAAGAACAAACTTACCTCTTGCTGTGCTGTTAGAAATTCCCCAGTGTGTGGGCTCTACATAGTAACATAGCTGATGAGGCTGGAAAAAGACACAAATCCATGAAGATCAGCCTTTACCATATCACCCTTACTGATCCAGAGGAAGTTATAAAAAACAAAACCCTTATTTAAGCTAATATCAGTTAAGCCCCAAATGTAATGAAACATTTCCTTCCTGACTTTAACCCTTTCAGTGCCAAAGGGGTACACAACACATTGCTTTGCAATGTGTTGCATACTCCTCTTGCACGCAAATGGTTAACTCTTTGAGTGCCAGAGATGTAATGCGTTGGATACCTCTCTGCTGCACAAGTGGTTAAAAGTCAGTCGGATATCTCCCTTGATCAACATCTGCATTGAAACAATCTGTCATAATTCTCACTATTATTCTGAGCTGGAAAGGATTCCAACACATTTTAGAAAACTCAGCCTAGATTCATTCATAGCAAAATGTGGTAATATAGACCCAGCACAAAACTAATTGGAGCACTGTACTCACAAATAAAGGTATGTATACAACAGAAGTAACGTTTGCTACTAAGTATTGTGTGCATAATGGATAAACGTTTCATAAACACACTCACCCGGCCCCAATGGGCCTGGCAGGTCCGGTGCAGCTCCCGACAATCACAGTAATAATATCAACAAACGTGGAGACACAGGATGGAAGCGCTCAATGGAACCCATCAATTCATTACAAGCCAGTCAAGTATTAAAAACACAAAAGCAAAACTCCATCTTTATTTCAGATTTAAAGCAACTCAAATAGATGACATGGATAAGAAGGAGAAAAAACAATCCGTCTAATACGTTTATAAAAAAAGACATTATTAAACTGGTAAAAGTGCAGAGACATGCAAAGCAACTGATAAAGAGATTGGAGGATCTGAGTTATAAAAAAAGACTAGCCAAACTGAGTTTGTTTACATTAGAGAAGAGATGTCTAAGGGTTGATATGATTACCATTTACAAATATATTAAAGGTCAATACAAGGAACTCTCCAATGAACTATTTATTCAAACAGCTGAGCAAAGAACATGAAATTATCCATTAAGACAAGAGGAAAGGCATTTTCGCTTTTGGAAAGGCAGGGATTTTTTACAGAAAGCGTGGTAAAGCTATGGATTTCTTTGCCTCGGGATGCTGTGCTTGAATATACTGTAACTGCTTTCAAAAAAGTAATGGATGCCTATCTAGCACAGAACAATAGTGAGAATTATGACAGTTTACTTCAATGCAGATAGGTTGTTGATCCAGGGAACTATCTGACTACCACTTGGAGTAAGGGGACATGATGGATGCATGCCTTTTTCCAGCCTCATCAGCTATGTTACTATGTAAATTCACTTAACCTTTTCCCAGTGGTGTGCAATGCATTGAGACGCAAATCTTTGTACACCACTCTGGTCCTTAAACAATTAATCATAAGCAACATTTCTCAGCACTATTACAAAAGACTAGCACAACATATCTGCAGTTTTTAAATTTCTTTAAAATGAATTTTGCCTAGGGTGATAGCACAAAAGAGAACAAACACTTTCTAGTAATAACCCCCCTGCATTTGCTTTACTATGTCAGAAAATCCTAACTGCCCTCGAGAATTCTGCATTTGAGCCTTTGTTCAGGAGATAACATCAATAATCAGTCCTGGATGTCACGTCTATGGAGGCAGCCATGACAGTTGCTGGCAGTTTTTTCAGGCTGATGCAGGCAAAATGTTTGACTAGAGGGGTGAGCAATTCATTGCAGTGAGCAGAATTTGGGGTCCTTTGGTCATAACTGGGAACCCTCCGGATATGCCCCGGAGACTCCAGTTTTTGCTGCTAATTACTGGGTCTCCAGGGCAGAGGCTGATTTTATGTATGTGGGGAGCTTTTAATCAAACTCTGCCCACTTCTGCATCTTCCCAGTCTGTTCCTCCCACTCCCTGCCCACTTCTCCTCCTTCCCCAGCCTATTCCTCCTACTCTGGCCACTTATGTTAAGTTCTGCCCTGTATGTTAAGCCCCACCCCTTTTTATAGAAATCGCATAATTTTTCTACCCTTAACAGCACCACACAGCACCACACAGTAAAATTTCCAAGGTATGCCTATGGTCCTGTTGTCAACTGTTATGTCTGCCTCCATGGGCATAACATTCAGGCCTGATTGAAGACCAGTGAGCAAGGGAACAATTCATAAGGGCCGAAAGTTATTTTAGGGGATGTTAGTTCTCCTGTAAGTGTCAATAGCATTTTCTCCTTTAAAGTGATAATAGCACTTTATACATAAATATATATATGGTCAGGTTTTTTTTTCCTAAGTAAAACAAGGGTACTCCCACTACTGAGAGATTTTTTATTCAAAGTTATTGCAGCTCAAACTTTAATTTTTTTAGGTGCAATATCTTAGTGGCCTGAAATTTTTCAGTGGCAATGCTGCTACATCAATCAATGGAGGTTTATGGTCAACTGACCAGAGCTGTCTATAGGATGGTGCATCAACAGCGCCACTGTATAATTTCAGGCCATTTAGATACTGCATCTAAAAAAATTTGAGCAGCAATAACTTTTGAATAAAATACCTCTCAGCAGTGTGAGTGCCCTTGTTTTACTCAGGAGGATACACCCTACAATACATGTATATTTATACATATTAAGTATTACTGCTGTTAGGTTCACAAGAAATTCAGTGGTTTAAGTGAGCACCAGGGGCTTATTCACTAAAGTGTGATAAAGAGGTGATAAAGTGGAGATGTCTTCTCCAGTGGTATCACTTCTCCAGTTCCTAAGTTATTCTATGGAGCCAATTCACTAACATTTCTTACGTTTTGGAGATCTTAGTGCATAGGATCCATAGAATAATATAGGAACTGGAAAAGTGATATCATTGGAATAGTTGTCTCCACTTTATCATCTCTTTATCAAGCCTTTACCAACCCCCGTTCTCCTTAATGAACTGTTTCTGCTTCTTACAGGGCCGATGACTGCTTTTGTGCTTCTCGCAAACTGGATGCAGTGGCCACAGAAGCAAAGTTCAAGCAAGATCTTGGATTCCGAATGCTCAACTGTGGCAGGACAGATTTAGTTAAACAAGCTGTTACTTTGCTTGGTCCCGATGGAATTAACAGTATGAGTGAACAGGTAAGCACTTACTGTAATTCGCTTCAATTAAAATAGTCTGTCTTGTTTACAAAATGTATAAATGTATCATTTAATAATATTAACCCCTTTTGGACCAAGTGGACCACAGGCTTTTTACCCTAGAGGGCAAGGACCATTTTATTTGAAGAGCCAGCACACGTTAGCAATCAGTCAGTTTTAGACTCTGGGCGTGATCACAGCATGTCTTTAAAAAAACTCATGACGTGCTAGGACCGTCACAGGTCCTTTATGGACAGAAAGTTGTGACGGCCTGCTTTGCAATGCATTGCACACCCCTCTGGCACTTAAAGGGTAAAAACGGGGGAGGTGACTGAAAGCCACCTGCTATGGAATACAAAAAAAAACAGAAAATCAAAGATTCTGAGAAAGGGAGAAAACATTTTCCCGAGGCAGTTGGTATTGTAAAACTGTACTTTTTAATTTAAGATATACTTGTTTTAATCAATACTACCCCTTTAACATGCAGGCAAATTTATACAAGTATTTGGGATAGTTAAATTATTCACTTTAACTGTTTGAATACCAGAGGGGTACGCAATGCATTGCTCTGCAATGCATTGCGTACCCCTCTGCCACTCAAACGGTTAATATAAGATACAGTAATAAGGTAAGTGGAGTCATTATTAGGAGCTAATACTTTGCCTTTAAACATTTAATGTACATCAGTTAAGAAATATCTTATCAAGGCCGTGGCCTGTTACTGAGGATGATGGATGTTATAGTTTAATAGCAGGTTGCCTACCCTGATCTATAGAGAAAGCAAGAAACAACAGGCACTCAACTTTTACATGAGCATAAGTAGATGTACTTAATTATTTTGCTCAAAATGAGCAACGTTTATCAAGGTTGAGCTATGCAAAAATGCAGGAGCAATTTTATAAAAAGTAAGGAAATAGATCAACCCATTCTATAATGATGTATTGTCCTACTAATTGTATGTAATGTGTACTGCTCTGCTGGTCTTATGTAATATCAGATAGATAAAGGTACAATATCACTAGCCTAGCACAATTTGTCTGAAAATCACCACTGAATAAAAGATCGGTACTTTGTGAGTGAAAGGTTTAATATATTACCTCACCTCATTTATTTATGACAAATAAGACTGACTCTGATCTTTCTTGCTGAAAGGATAAAACCTGCTTTCATGTAAAAGAGATGACCATGATACTGGTTTGCTGCTTTGTGGGAAAGTACTGACATGATTGGCTGGGGACAAGTCATATTCTTTTGTTGCAATAGACATGAAGGCAGTGGTTGATCTCAACGCGTTCTAAACACTAGAGGGAGAACGGAGCTTTTCTTCCTGATGCTAAAACATGAGCTTCACCAGTCATTTTCTTGCAGTGTAAAAGTTACTACACAGTCATTAAAGGGATAGTAATACTTCATTTTTACTATCCCTCATGTTGTAGCCCTTAAAAACTGGAATTAAAAGAGACCAGTGGCATCTCTCAAACCTTTATGGTTTGAGAGATATCCGCATTCAAAGTTCCTTCTCCTTCTCTGTCCTCTGACGTCAGCATTATAGCTGACAGCAGGGGAATCCGGTTCTGGGACTGGTGGCGGCTCTGCAGCAGTGGCGAGATTGAGTGCACACACGTAGAAGACCATTTCAGTGAAGGATTTCTGTTTCTATAACTCAGTCTCGCCACTGCTGCAGAGCCGCCGCCGGTCCCAGGACTGGATTCCCCTGCTGTCAGATAGAACGTTGATATCAGGTGAGAGAGAAGGAGAGGGAACGTTGAATGCGGATATCTCTCAAACCATAAAGGTTAGAGAGATGCCGCTGGTCTCGTTTTAATTCCAATTTTTAAGGGCTACAACATGAGGGATAGTAAAAATGAAGGATTACTATCCCTTTAACTGTTGTACTAAAATGACTACATTGGAAATGTATTCATCATATGTACAGATAGATTTCTAGGTAGCTATATCTACCTGTTCATATACATGGACATGATGTGCTTCATGGGGCTTGGTGGGCATTTTCCCATAACTAGGTGCAAGCATCACTTTCGTCACAACAGTCAATGGTCAGTTCTCCCTCTAGTGTTCAGAACTCTGTGGATCTTCTTGTTGCCTATTTCAAACAAACCATTCTGCTAGATTGCCTGCTGCTAGATTTCCTCAAGAAAACTGAAAGTGAAATTAGAAAATGGCAATTTGTTTTAAGTATAATTTTATAAATCAAACTGGTATTCAAGAACATTTGTAAGTATAAACCCTTGAATGCCAGAGAGGTATCCAACAGAATGCTTCACAAACAAAGGTTCAAATACTATTTTGAAGGATATTTTAAATCATGGTTATTGCCCAAAACAGTGAATGGTGCTTGTTCTGTCTTTTTAATTCCCAGGGTATGACCCCACTGATGTACGCCTGTGTCAGAGGAGACGAGGCAATGGTTCAGATGCTCCTGGATGCTGGAGCAGAATTGAATGTTGAAGTGAGAAAATATCACCTTTTTATTTGGATAATGTAAAAATGCCTTTCAACTATAAAATAATATCACCCTATGGTAATACATTATCAAACACCGATGTATTGACATCATTTCTTGGTATTAAAGACAGACTTTTGAAATGCTGAGCTCTGAGGAACTGCAGGCTCCTGAGATTTTTGTCCAAATGTTATTATAATTACCTATAAATCTAAAGGGACTGCCAAGGTCTTGTGCTCTGATGACCGGACACGTCCCTACTGGACAGGGCAGCAGACCACAGTCTTTAAAGTGAATATGCATATTTGAAAAAGTGGATTTTAATTTGTTTAACCCCTTGTGGACAGAGGAACGTGCAACACAAGTGCACCCTCTTGGTCCTCAAAGGGTTATAAGAAAGCTTCACTGAGTAGTCCAGTATATTTAATGGCGATATGATTGATAGATAGATAGATAGATAGATAGATAGATATTGATAGATATAGATAGATATTGATAGATAGATAAACAGATAGATATATAGATAGATTTATAGAGATAGATAGATTGATAGATAGATATTAGATCGATAGATAGCTAGATAGATGAATAGAGAGATAGATTTATAGAGATAGATAGATAGATAGATAGATAGATAGATAGATAGATATTGATAGGTAGATATTGATAGATAAACAGATAGATATATAGATACATTTATACAGCTAGATAGATCGATAGATATCTAGATAGATGAATAGAGATAGATTGATAGATATTGATATATATTGAATTGATAGATATATAGATAGATATATAGATTTATAGAGCTAGATAGATAGATAGATAGATAGATAGATAGATGAATATATAGAGATAAATAGATAGATAGATAGATAGATAGATAGATAGATAGAACTTTGATATAATGCTAAACCTTGGATGCTAGCAGGGTGTGTAACACATGGCTGAAGCCTTAGGTTAGATATCTTGATACCATTAAGTGGGTTAAAGTGTTTGAGAACTACTGACTTAAAATGACTGCATTATTTATTTTTCTTACAGGTCCCCATCACAGCCCATAAGTTTCCTTCAGTTCATCCAGAGACCCGTCACTGGACTGCACTGACTTTTGCTGTCCTGCAGGGACATATTCCTGTTGTACAGGTAATAGTGGCTGATGTGAAATTCACATCTTATCAAAGTCCTTCTGAAAGATTTTACATTGTGAAGGGGGTTCATCATTTTTAACTCTTGAGGTTATATGTATACTTACCTGAAAATGGGATACCTGGGAACCTTAGGTGTTGGACTGTAACTCCATTCATTGTCTGGCTGAGAATTATGGGAGTTGAAGTGTTACAAGAAAAGGTGGCGAGGCACTAAGGTTCAATATGGATCTTGTGTGGCGACAGAGGCAAATTTGACCTATGTCTACTGCTTGGTATACACTAAGCTTCATTCAATATTAAATTCCTTTGATTACACCTCAGATTCATTGTTATAGCTATTATATAGTCGTATTTATGACATTTGAGTGTATTCTTCGTCAGTGCCTTATCTGAATATAACATTTTACTTAAAGAGATAGTAATACTTTTTTCGTTATTTTATTTTGTTGGCATTAAAGAAACATGAAGAATGATATAAGTCTTATCTCTCAAATCTTTATGGTTTGAGAGATATTCACAAGCAAAGTATCCCCTCCCACACCTTTTACCTAGTGTAAGCCATCTCTTCTCAGATGTGGAATCTGGTTGTAAGACCAGACAAATAACAGCAGGGGACAATCTTCTTCCTATGAGAACAATGAAAGCCCTAAACCCCTTGACAAGTTTTTCAGGTTTTTCCCTTATCTTAATTGAAGATTGTCCCTCTCTGCAGTCTACCTGGGCACCTCCCTTCTGCTCTGGCTGAGCAGTGTTACATCAGTAAAAGGGGCGGGAGGGGGATACTTTATCATTGAATTACTCCTGAACTACAGCTCTGACAGAATTGAAATAACACTCCCCAAGGTCCAAATACTATGATGATTAATGAGAGCTATTATGAAACATTACTATCCTTTTAAGGGTAAGGCCTTAGAGAGTGCCATCATGATCAGCAAGAACAGGATGAGTCTCCCTGTCTGACAGACCAGAGGTACAATGAGTATCGGACTCATAATATTTGCTGAGATGAGACTGAGTTACACTGCGGGAGGGGAGATGTTGGACACATGTGGAAAAATGCTAAGTTTGCCTAAAAGGGTGTGCATAGTGGTGTGCACATTCTGCCATCCCTCAGTCTTTAGGTTGTTAGTACTTGGATTAAAAACTTGACAAGGGGAATAGAACACCCCAAAAATGTGTAGATGATCATGTTAGTGACAGCCACCAGGCATGCCCCTCCTTCCTTTACTATTAGCACATATTTTACATATACGATGGAGGGCCATCCTAGTACTTTGTGACCCACACGCTGTGTTTGAGAGCAGAGCATGACGTGCTTCTGTTGTATCCTTTTGATTCACTTAAAGGTATGGTAATGTTTCATAATAAAAGCAGCTCTAATTAATCATCCTAGTATTTGGACTTTGGAGAGTGTTATTTCGATTCTGTCAGAGTTGTAGTTCAAGAGTAATTGAATGATAAAGTATCCCCCTCCTGCCCCTTTCACTGATGTAATGCTGCTCAGCCAGAGCAGAAGGGAGGTGCCCAGGTAGACTGCAGAGAGGGACAATCTTCAATTAAGATAAGTGAAAAACTTGTCAAGGGGGGCAGGGCCTTCATTGTTCTCATAGGAAGAAGGTTGTCCCCTGCTGTTATCTGTCTGGTCTTACAACCAGATTCCACATCTGAGAAGAGATGGCTTACACTAGGTAAAAGGGGCAGGAGGGGAACTTTTCTTGTGAATATCTCTAAAACCATAAAGGTTTGAGAGATAAGACTTATATCGTTCTTCATGTTTTTTTAATGCCTACAAAATTAAATAAAGATAAAACTATCCCTTTAACCTTCCTTTCTAACTTGACTCCATGAGGCTGATTTAATCAGGATAAGTCATTAGTTGCCCAGTGCTGTAAAATAATTTTAAAGCTTAATATTGAAAAAATATAATTCAGAGTTTATCCTACTGATTAAAACATGGATGTTTTATTTGCAAGTTATTGCAGCCGGAACTTGAATTTTTGTTAGAAGTACCTCTATAACCTGATTTTTTACAGTGACGCTATCATTAGACCATCCTATGGCCTTTAAGAGGTTAAGCATTGTGTTGCTTACTATGGCCTTTATGTATAAAGACAAAGGGTAGCAAATCAACTGCACCATGTTGTTGGGAGAAGTAGTGGGTCCTAAAAACACTTTCAGATTATTTAAATGAAGCATTTAACTGGTATAATGCTTGAGAGGCTAATGCATTGTAGACCTTGCTAGCATTCAGGGGGTTAAAACAGTTGGAATTTTGCACCGTTTTTGTCCTCTATGCCATAAAACACAGAACAACAGTGTCATTTCATCAACGAGAACTTGAGATGGGTGGGGTTAAAGACAGGGATGTGGGTGGGGTTAAAGGCAGGGATGTGGGTGGGGCTAGGAGTGGAAACTGGTGGTGAGTAACTTTACAGGCCTGGCTAGTAGCTCAGTACTTGAAATTTTGAGCCTTGCTCTAGAGGATGTTGGGAGTTGTAGTCCAGAAACTGTCAGAGAGCCACATGTTTCTCATATTCCTGCATCATGCACATGTAATCTCTTAATATTATCATTTTTTCCTCTAAGCCTGTCGGTGTTTCTTTCCGTAGCTACTCCTGGATGCAGGAGCTAATGTAGAAGGTTCGTTAGAAGCGGGGGAGGAAAACTATTCAGAAACTCCGTTACAGCTGGCAGCAGCTGCAGGTAAGTCACTTTGTGATCCTTTCTGTGACAGCAATACATGATATTGATGTGTTGCTGTGCTGGTGGCATGCAGTGGTGTGGTGTGCTGCTTGTGGCATGAAATGGTGTATCAACCTTCTGGTGGGATGTAATGGTGTGCTCCACTGGTCTATTGTAATACCAGAATTAACCCTTTGAGTGCCAGAGGGGTATGCAACGCATTGCAAAGCAATGCGTTGCTTACCTTTCTGGCACTCAAATGTTTAAAGAGGTAAACGGTCATCGACATACCTGGGATCTTTGTATTCTGGACTTCCTGGAGGGGAGCAGCTGGGGGATAATAAATGACGCAATTCTCGTCAAAATGTGGTGGGGTTTACTAACGGAGAAGTGGTTTTATCTGGGGTGTCACAAAGTGGGCAGGAAGTGGGAGGAACTGTGTGGGGAAGGAGGATAAGTGGGCGGGAAGTGGGAGGAACAGGCTGTGAAGGAGTAGAAATGGGCAGAGTTTCATAAAAACTCCCCACAACAGGAGAATCAGTGTCTGTCCCAGGAGACCCGGTAATTGACCTGTCATGACCTGGCCAAAAATCAGCACTGAAGGAGTTCCATTGAACAATTATAAGGAATGACGGGCAGGGAAATAAGTTTGGGTTGGCAGACTTCAACCATCTGAGTGCCAGTGGGATGTGAAACTTCAGTTGAAGGATAATAAGACAAGTGGCCCCTCATTTGATGCAGGTGAATATCTATTTCCAAAATGGGCATAGCCTTTTTTCATATCTGTAATGGTTATGACCATTTTATTGCAAGAAGGTAATTTCAAAAAAGAAAAGTGGCATGTGTATGTTGGTGTTACTGACACCCATATCTCTAATGGTTATGACCATTTTAGTGCAGGCAGCCAATACCAGTGGGGTACCATTTTCTCAGTCTGGCACTAGGTACTGAATACAGTAGAAAATTCCATGTATAAGAGTCTAATATTTGGTCAAACAACAGTTAAATCTCTTGACCGTGTCTGCATGCTTCATATATCAAGTTGCAGCCACATTATTTTTTTTTTTTGTGTTCACAAGCAGATGTACCTAATAAAGTGGCCACTGAGTGTACATTTTTTTAAATATTGTGTTACTATCCCTTTAAGATATCAACTTTCATTTTTTTCTTTGAATGTAGAGTCCCTTCTGTTACTATGAACTGTGAGTTTATAGTCAACTGATCATGAAAGCAAGATTGTGATACAATGTAACACTGTCCCTGCATCACTGAGTGCCCTGTATGCTATCTTTTTTTTTTAACTATACCTGATTTCACAGTCCCTGACAGACAGTTCTCTGGAAACAGATACAGGGAGCTTACTGCCAGGGGCATAAGTGTGTAAAAAGTTAGTAAATGTAGAAAATAGAAACTTCATGAAAAAACATTAATCTCTTTACAACAGGGAACTTTGAGTTGGTGACATTGCTGCTGGAACGAGGGGCAGACCCCATGATAGGAACAATGTACAGGAATGGGATTTCTACAGCCCCTCAAGGAGACATGAATTCTTACAGCCAGGCTGCTGCACATGGGCACAGGTAGGTACATTCCCGTCTACTTACATGACTTGTACTTTAACAAAATAACTGAAGGAAGGACTGATTCAGTAGAGCTCAAAGAGTTGCTTTATTCAAAAGAAATTAATCAGTATTACCTTTAATGTGATAGTAATGTTTCAGAATAAAAGCAGCACCAGTTAATCTTCATAATATTTGGGCCACGTTATTTCAATACTGTCAGAATTGTAGTTCAAGAGTAATTGAATGATAAAGTATCTCCCTCCTGCCCCTTTTACCCCAGAGCAGCAAGACTGCCAGGATGGATCGCAAAGAGGGACAAACTTCTATCAGCATAAGGGAAAAACCTTAAAAACCTGTCGGGGGAGGGGGCAGGGTTTTCATTGTTCTCACAGTAAGAAAAGATTGTCCCTTGCTGTGATCTGTCTGGTCTGTGGACCAGATTTCACATCTGCGGGGAGGTGGCTTACACTAGGTAAAAGGGGCGGGAGGGAGATACTTTATCATTCAATTACTCTTGAACTACAACTCTGAGAGTATTGAAATAACACTCTCCATGGCCCAAATACTATGAAGATTCATTGGAGATGCTGTTTTTTTTTAAACATTACTATCCCTTTAACTGCCTCTCTTCTGTGAAGTGGTTGGCTTTAAAAAAAAAAAAACAACAACAATAAATGCATTAAAGGAGAGCTTACACCTACTAATAATCCCTCCACCACCTTAACATGATCTAAAAATCCTAATGGCCTCTATGAATTTTAACCTTGTGCCTTTGTTCAAGCGATAACATCTTTAATCAGTCCTTTGTGTCATATCCATGGTTTGTGTTACCTGTAAATGGGATGAAGCACAATTACACTCATCTGGCCTTATGTATAAAAGTGGAGTAATACAATTCTGGGGTAAACCAGCTTCACCACAGGGGACAAATAAAAAGTTCAATTGATTTAAAATTGAAGTTTTTAATCCCTTGAATGTTAGAGATGTCTCCAATGCATTGCTCTAGCATCCAAGGGGATAAAACACAAATTTAAATCAGTTGGAATCTGGAGATATTTTTATGATTGGTTTACTCCAGAATGGCACTACTCCACTTTTATAAATAAGGCTCATCATGTGGTTGGGGCGGGGCTTCTGGACTGGCACTACCATGAGCTAGTGCCAGAACGCTATATACTAAACTTGGTTTCATGCTTTTAATCTGTTCTTGGATTGCCTTTCAGAAATGTATTTCGCAAGCTGCTTTCCCAACCAGAGAAAGACAAGAGTGACATTCTCTCCTTGGAGGAGATCCTTGCAGAGGGAACGGACTTGGCCGAGACGGCACCTACTCCACTGTGCCCAAGCCGCAACAGCAAAGCTAAGCTAAAAGCCCTGAAGGAGGCAATGTACCACAGTGCCGAACATGGATACGTGGATGTAACCATTGATATCAGAAGTTTAGGTCAGTAGGTTATGGGAAGTATTGGCCAATGGGAGGGCTAGAGCACCGCGGGTTGCAAATAAACACATAGACCCACACACACAAAATTTCTTTACAAAAGGACATGCACACATGTACATAGATTCACACAAACACACGCACACACACAAACACGTGCATTTATTATATGTGTATGTGTGGATATATATATGTATATATATATATATATATATATATATATATATATATATATATATATATATATATATATATAAAATTGACCCATTAGCCTTGTAATAAATATATCAAAAGTCCCACTGGTGCTGCCTCCTATTTTCTATATATATCATTATTTCTTGAGGATTGTGCACCTGAGCAATTTACATGAGAAGAGTGAGTGCCTCCATCCCTTGGTCTTTATATATATATACTAGTTGAACAGCCCGTTACATGGGCAACAGTGCCACTGCCACCAGGTCGCGGGGCAGTCACGCGCAGTAGAGAGCCGAGGCTCTGTATCAGCCGCAGCGCTGCCAGTCTCAACTGCACATGACTGCAGCACACGCAGCAGTGTCTACTGCGCATTTCGCAGCGTTACACACGATTTAGCGAATTATTATATAGAATATATATATATATATATATATATATATATACACAAACCAGAGAGGGAAGCACTCACGTTCAAGATAGACATCTGCCTGGGTGCTACAATTTAGGCACAGCATGTATATCAGATAATGTAAGTAAGCACTCGCAGAACTTCAAAAAAAATATAGAGATAACTCAGGTGTTTAATTGCTACAATGTTTCGGCTGCTAAACACACGTCAGGATAGTGACTGTCCTGACGAAGGCTGTGTGTTTAGCAGCCGAAACGTTGTAGCAATTAAACACCAGATTTATCGCTATATTTTTTTTTGAAGTACTGCGAGTGCTTACTTACATTATCGGATATATATATATATATATATATATATATATATATATATATATATACTCACAGAATTTATTTAGTGTTGAAAAAAGTGAAAACAACTTTTTTGCTAGGTCAGCATTTCAGTGACCACTGTCACCTTTCTAGGGTTATTTTTTACTAAGTAAAACAAGGGGATTCGCACTTACGGGAGATTATCCAATGCAGAATTCATTACAGCTCAAACATATTCTTATTTTTAAATCAAACTTTTAGCAACAGTACTAGCTGGTGTTTAAAGGGAGTTTCTTTTATAATACATTTTTGTTAATTGTGGCTTGAGGAAGCGGTTGTTTGCCACGAAATGCGTAGCCTTGCCTTTATTGTTTTTATTCAACATTGATGTTGATTATTTTATTGATGTTGCATTTATAATAAATTCTTGGAAGCCAGATGATGTGGATGTCCTTTTGGAGTGTGTATTGAGTGGAGCAGCGGGTTGTTTGACACCGAGTGGGGACAGTGAGAATTCCCCATTGGCCTGCATGTCAGCCTAGGTTATCCCCTTTGCTGACCACAAATAAATGTGAGTACATTGATTTATTTTATTTTAAAGAAGAATTGTGAATTGTGTGGGCACTCTCTCTCTTTTTTTGTGTCTTTTTGGAGTTTTCCGGGTACCACTCAGAAAGAGTGAGAAGAAGAGTAGCTGTCTAGGATTGTGAAATCTTATCTGTGTCTGGGGCAGAATATAAACCCAATCTTTTTGAGTACCCAAGTGTGGGGTGATCTTGATGGTGGAACGTAACTCAGACCTTTTTGCACTAGGGCGCTCCCTATTGCTCTCTCCCTTTTGTTTTTCTGCCTTTCTTTTGTAGTGCACTGTATGGTGCGAGCTTGAGTCATAGACTAACTGCTTTCATTAGTAAGTGACAGAAACTGCAGCATCTAGTAAACATCACAGAAAAATGCAGGTTAACAACCAGCAGTTAAAGACCACAATGCAATTTTTTTCATGATTCAGATTCAGGGGGGGGCCTATAGTTTACCCCTATATTGAAGAAAGCCCCTGCAATCCCTTACCACTGAAGTGGCAGAGGAAATGGCCTATATGATTTTTGAAAGAGGAGATAGTCAGGGAGAGAGCAGATAAAATCACCAAGAATGTGGGTAGTCACACAACTGTGAGTTCCATTCAGGTCCAAGCTGTGGATAGCCCTAGCCCTGTCATATGGAGTGACTCCAGTTTGCACGGTTTTATCACAATCTCCTTTTGAGGCCTGAAGCGAGCCTGTGCTCTTACCTCTGTATGGCTTCCGGCCACTTCCTCATGGCTTAGTCACGTTTCAGGCACTGGCATGGACACCTATTTATGGGCCTATTCTGTTAGGCCTAATTGGGTCCCGCCTCCTTCTGCAGCTTTATAAACCTCATTGTTGCCCTTTCATGGTGTTCCTGTGCGCATCTAGTTTGTTCCTCTGACCCTTGCTTGGCTTAAGTTGTCTCCTGGTGTTCGATCCTTGGCTTGTCTGACTACTCGCTCTGTTTGTGATCTAGGCTGTGGCTGACTTCCTGATCCGTGTATGACTCTGGCTTGTCCGACTACCTGCTCCGTGCTGACCTTTGCTGTGACTGACTTCCATACCTGGGAACTTTTCAAACAGGGCTACCCGGAGGGTAACCCTGTCAGCGCCGACCTGAGAGGAAAATGATGCGATTGTGTCATAAAAGGGGCGGGGCTTAGACGCGGAGGGGGGGCGGGACAAAAAAAACCCCCTGCAAAATGAATCTAAGAGGGCGGGGAGTGGGAGGAACCAGGAGGGACGGAGCACAAGTCGGCAGAGTTTCTATTTAAACTCTGCCCACCCGGTGATCCACACATTGCCCCGGAGACCCGGTAATTCAGTCTGAAATCCGGAGTCTCCGGGGCAAAACAGGAGAGTTCCCAGGTATGCTGACTTCCCAATTCGGTTCCTGACAGTGGCCTGTCTGACTGACACTCTGTTTGTGCCTCACTCCTGTCTGACTACCACTAGGCCGATCCAGGGAGCGCTCCTTTACCTAGTAGCTCAGCTACCAGCTGGTCGCTTGCAGAGTAGGCATCTGCCTAACATGGGCGTGGCATCTGCTGTGCTGGCCACACCCACATCCTGAATTGTGAATGCAGTCAGAACAATCTCAATTACCCTACACCAGTTTTATACCCCCTTACAGGCTATTATTTAACCTTTTGCATGCTACAGAGATCTCCAACGAATTACAGGTTAAAGGTTATTTACTTGCTTGTTATAGTCCTATGGTATTTTCTGTGCCAAGAAATAGTGGATGGGACTGGGGCCATGTTAGGAATGGGGGTGTGGCCATGGGTGGAGCTAAGGACACCTAGAATGTCTTGCCTGAGATATAAATCCAGCCCTGGTTGGTTTGCTTCAGCATTGTTCCAGTTCTTATCAGTATGAGCTGTGCCAGTGTTTAAAGTGTTAGTAATGTCCAAAAATAATTTTTAATAGACTTGTAGAGGGTAAAAAAATAATCGCATTGCCACAAACCCAATCTCTCAATCCTTTACGGTTAGAGAGATATTCGCAATGAAAATTCCCCCTTCCCTCCCCTTCTCCTGACGTTAGCGTCTAGCTGACAGCAGGAGATCCCAGTCCTGGGATCAGTCGGCGGCTCTGCAGCAGAGCTGAAATCCCGTTATTGCAAAAGAATTAGTTAATCGTAAAGGTGTACAAAGTGTGCCTGGTTTGCAAGCACACTTTGTAGACCTTTCCAATGAAGTAATTCTTTTGCAATAATGGGATTTTGGCTCTGCTGAAGAGCCTCATCATGTCAGCTAAAACAGCTTTACAGCTGACATCAAGAGAAGGGGAGGGAAGGGGGAACTTTGATTGCCAATATCTATCACAGGGGTTTGTGGCAATGTGATTATTTTTTTACCCTCTACAAGTCTATTAAAAATTATTTTTGGACATTGCTAACACTTTAATAAATGTTCCCACTATCTCAAGTGATTCTCTCCATCTGTAGTCAAGAGATGGAAAATGTCCCTGAAAATTTTAGAAATATACTCTAATTTCCTAATGTAACATTTGATGCAATAGGAAAAGCAGTCCTGCATATATTTACTAACATTGCTGTTTATTATAGGTGTTCCATGGACTCTTCATACATGGCTGGAATCCCTAAGGATTTCCTTCCAGCAGCACAGAAGACCTCTGATCCAATGTTTGCTTAAAGAATTCAAGTCTATTCAAGAGGAGGAATATACAGAGGAACTGATTACACAAGGCTTACCCTTAATGTTTGAAATACTGAAAGCCAGCAAGGTATGAATATTGGTTACCATTTTATTCATGCATAAACTGTGATATATCTTCATTTATATTAAAAGAGAAAAGAAACAAAACGCACAGTGCTAGCTCACCATAACATTTATATGTAATATTCACAAATATAAAATAAGAACCCAAGCGAATAAATATAGATAGCAACAAGGAATAAGGCTCTTAAAAGTTAGGCTAAAACCTAAGCCTAATGAAAAAGCTAAAACAAAAAACAAACCTGCTCTGCTCCATACAAATCATCCATATGTGAACTCTGTATATATATGTATATTATATCACTTAAATAAATTTTAGGTTTTTGTTGCATAGTTTGGCCATCGTATGTTTAAGCTTGCCCACCATACCAAGGTACCTGATATTGGGATACCTTGTATGGTGGGTGATCTTAAACATACTTTGGCCAAACTATGCAACGAAAACCTCCAATTTATTTAAAGGGAATTATCACCCCTATACAAGTTCACCTCAGTGTGATCTTCGTATAGCGATAACCTGTAATCATTCTTTTTTTTTTTATATATATATATACAATGCACGCTATGGCAAAATTGACATTTTTAAAAAGAGCCAGGGCTTTAGGCCAGACTGTGCTTACAGCTCTGTACTGCAGCCTATCAATCTTCATCTGTTTCCTCCCCAAGTATTGTCATGCTCCAACCAGCTTACATGGAGAAATCCTCCGTCATCGGAGAAGGTTGGAAGGCACTCTTCTGGCCATCATATCTGTTCAAGTTGCCAATCTAAATGCTTTGGCTTTTAAACACCCCACCAGGACAAGGCAGTTCTTCGTACTCACAGTGGCTTTCTGCCCAAAGTTACCTTTGATTTTTATATCAACCAGGAAATTGTTCTTCCTTCCATCTGCTCTGATCCTTCTAGGAAGCAGGAGCTTAATCTTTTAGATGTGGTGCATTGCCTAAAGTAGTATATTCATCCATGCAGCCTATTTAGAAATCTGATTTCCTTTTTGTCATTCCTGAGGGCCCCCACACAGGCCAGGCTATATCCAAGGTTACCATTGCTTCCTGGATGAAAGTGACCATCCAACAGGCGTAAATTCTCAGAAAGAAACCTGTTCCTTTCAGATTCACGGCTCACTCCACCAGATCAGTGGGCACCTCTTGGGACTCTAAGAATCAGGCTTCTGCTGAGCAACTTCATGGATGTCTCTGCACTCCTTCACCAAACACTACCGTGTCAGTGCCGTGGCCTTGCCTGAGGCCAGTTTTGAATGGAAGGTTTTTCAGGTGATGGAGCCTGTCTAAAGATCTTTCTACTCTTTCTGCAGAGTTATGAACCCTGCTGGGTCTTGTTCTTTATTCAGTTGTTTCATGTGCAAATTCAGTGTCAGTTGACATCTGAGGTTTATATGGTACCAGTTAGTCCTGTGGAATACTAGCCTACATTGGAGGAGTTTTATTCTCTTTTTTACTTCCAGGAATCTTGGTGGATGCTTTGGTATATCCCAATACTTCCTATGTTCCACTTTTGACATAATAGAAAAGAGGATCTTCTCCACTCTCCCATCCGGAGAAAAAAAACATGTGGGCAAAGGGGTCCTCTTGGGGTCTCTGTTCATGGGATTTTCTTCTTTTCTATTGCTTTTTATTTATGGTATATGTTGAAACTGAGAAGGTGGGGAGTAATGCTGGAAGGAAGAGGGGATTTCTACCTCAGGGGCCCTGCCTTTTTGAAGTGCCCTACCCTCTGGAGAAGGGAACTTTACCCCATGGTTCATGTGTTCCACATTGATTAAGAGAAAAGGATTTAATGGTAAATTCACTAAAATCTTCTTTTCTCCTTTTTCTAGGGCCTCCAATACAATAAAAACCTTGATAGATATCTCAGAAGAGATTGTGTTTTATTGTTTATTTGTGGTCCTGAGATAGGATATCAGTCACAGTACATTAACAGCACTAGCTGTGTGCAAACAATTAACCAAATTATATTTATATAGGATAGTATACATATGCACTAAAATGCAAGTTTATGATTAGATTTTACTATATGATTAGATTTTACTATCTGTAAAATAACTGTATTTTACATTTGCTAGTTGGAAGAATGTGATATTTAAAATCATATAACCCAATTTCATTTTGGTGTTGTTGTTCCTTTAATAAAATACTCACATAATTGATCAGATTTGGAAACCATGAGGAAAACTGTAGATTTACCTCCGGCAAAGATCTAACAACGTTAATATGACCAGATATATAATCATGGAACCTTCTGAATGTGTTCACTTGTGACTGTATCTTTTGTTTCCCTTCAGACCTCACATTTATCACTTACAGGGGGTAGACTTCCACCTAATTCAGAGCTTTTTCCAGAGTTCACTTTACAGATGTGATTTCAACAGACTTTCCAACTTAAACCTTGGCAGTTTTCCCAGTGTTCAGTCTGGTGGGGCCCTTTCTATTCCTCACCTCATTTCATTTGGGTCTTCTGAGGGAAGCCTTCATCTACCTTAAAGAAAACAAGCTTTGTAATGCAACTTCCTACTGGAGCCCATTGCTACAGACCTCAACGCCTCTCCAAGATGTTGATTGTTTTTAATTATAAAAGCTACTTTGGTAGCAAGGACTTGTACTCCAGAGTGAAATTTAATCAATTTTACTACGGCTAACAAAGAGAATAGCAACAAATAATCTCACAGGAGATTGTGTAGAGGAGTTTAAGTATTTGGGAGGCTGACAATGGTTGAAAGATTTCATGGCTTCATTAAGTTTGAAAATAAAAAAGTTTATTTAGACTGTAAACACAATAAAAGGAGACAGATGGTGAGAGAAAAAAGTTGGGGTATAGCCCATAGGACCAAGATCAGAATTTCAATACTAAGAAAAATCCAGAGGATTTGGTGTCAAACAAATGCGTATAGAATCATATGTATTTTCTGCTCATAATATAGGTTATGATAAGCACATAGTGTCAACAATCCCTCCACCATGCAGAGTGCATGTCATAGTCCAGTTCAGAGATTATCTTTTGCCCTACCGTTGGCCTGATCTGATGTTCATTCAGCCCTTGTTATCACCTGGTCTCCTTTATGGTGTCACCTCTTCCTTGGAATAGTTCTTGTTCAAAACTCCCTGTTTTGCTTTGTTCAATAATAATTGTTTTCTCCTGATATCTAGTTAATGACCAGATTTGTTTCTGCTCATTCCTAAAGACACTGCCCAGCCATCCTGAGCATAGTCCGGCTCACCTTGTCTATGCTAGCCATCCTTGCGGTTGGCACCTTTACCTGGCTTAGGCCACAGCAAGATTGCACAATGGTCTGTCTACATTGTCAAGTACCGCACTCTTGTACCATTCCCTAGCAGCTCACAGAGGCAGTTCTAATTAGAATCTGAGGTCATCATACTAGGCATGTGACAGTACAGTATATAATACACAGGTGTCTACATGTACATCTGAAACAGATCAAAACACCTATCTCCAGAAAAGACTCCAAAGACTGACCTGTTACTATGGCATTCCCAGAATTGAGTATCACAAGATGCACAATCACTTGTTAGATTGCAAACACATATAAAAATGTGGGTCCCTTATACTTTCTGCTTTAAAGGGATAGTAATGTTTCATAATAAAAGCAGCTCTAATTATTCATCATAGTATTTGGACTTTGGAGAGTGTTATTTCAGTTCTGTCAGAGTTGTAGTTCAAGAGTAATTCAATGACAAAGTATCCCCCTCCCGCCCCTTTTACTGATGTAACACTGTTCAGCCAGATCAGAAAGGAGTGTCTAGGTAGATTGCAGAGAGGGACAATCTTCAATTAAAATAAGGGAAAAACCTGAAAAACTTGTCAAGGGGGGCAGGGCTTTCATTGTTCTCATAGGAAGAAGATTGTCCCCTGCTGTTATCTGTCTGGTCTATGGACTGGATTCCACATCTGAGAAGAGATGGCTTACACTAGGAAAAAGGGGCGGGACGGGAAACTTTGCTTGTGAATATCTGTCAAACCATAAAGGCTTGAGAGATAAGACATATCGTTCTTCATGTTTTTTTAATGCCTACAAAATAAGATAAAGATAAAACGAAGTATTACTTTCCCTTTAATACAGTTTATACAGCAAAGCATGGGTTGGAAATGCATGAGACATTCAATCTACTCACAGACAGTCATTTTGACCTACTGAGTCTCACTAGTGTGGTACTAGCTGACTGACCAGTGCTAGTAAATCTGTTAACAGGTGGTATGACAGGCAATGAATACAGGTTGTGGGGAGCAATAAATGAAAATAAAAATCCCTCCACCTAACCTAACCATTAATCATATTGATTTTAATTTCACTAGATCTACTAGCAGGAGTAAGTCAGATAGCTCCACACTGATGAGATCTAGTCTAAACAGTTGTCTGTAGGTAGGATAATTTTTACAGATTACCAAATAAAATACCAGCTAAGTGTCCGCATTTTGAATGAGTGATTGTACTTTATTGTGTCGTATACTGCTATGTGTCATACAACACAAAAGAAGATAAACACAAGTAGAACTTTCCACACAGTCTTACAATGCACTATTGAAAAAAACATGTGACTTTGCAGTTTGTATATACAAATGTTTTGTCCCTTAGAATAATGTGGCATATGCTAATTAAATGGGGGGTGGACCTCCATTCTTAATATATGATTTATTTGATTGTACTTATTTACTCCTATAAAGTAATATCATGCATCCCAAGTGTCCTTCTTTTGGAGACTCAAATCCCTTTGTCTCTCTTTCCCAACCTGGTGTCCCTCTGTCAAGGAGATCAGACTGTGTGGTGTGTATATACGTGTATCACATTGCTCCACAGCAATATAACTCACATTAATGTTTGTTAAACTTTGGTATATATGTTTTTAAATTAGCCTGTGTAAATAAAATAATTCAGTCTTTTTCTAAATCAATTAGTCACTGACACAGGGAGGTGTCAACAGGTCATGAAATAACCTAAACGTTCTTGGTAATGCCCCTCCCACCAGCCACGCCATCAGCAACACCACCTAAAACAAAAGTGTCCCTCTTTGGCCATTTGGAATGTTGGGAGGGATGTAATATTTGCAGTTAACCCATTAAGGAACAAAGGAGGCATGCAGCGCATTCAAGAGAAATGTATTGCACACCCTTCAGGTCCTTAAAGGGTTAAGGTGAACCTGTCACATTAACCCTTTGAGTGCCAGAGGGGTACAGAATGCATTGCATTCGTGCCCCTCTGGCACTCAAAGGGTTAAGATCAGGGATGTGCACAGACATTTTGGGGGGCAGGGGCTCAAATGAAAAAAAGGGCACTTCTCATAATTATTTATTCAAAATATGTATTTAAAAAAAAGAAAAGAATTTACATCTCAGGAGCCTGTAGGCACAGAAATCTGACACGCCCCCCCCCCCCATTGGCTATCTCTACTGGACACCTCCACAGTGCTCCTAATCTCTACATTGCCCCCCATCATCTCCATATTGCCCTTACATTGTCCCCTGTCAGCTCCATATTGCCCCATCAGCTCCACATTGCCCCCATCAACTCCAACTTACCCTCACATTGCCCCAATCAGCTCCATATTGCCCCATCAGCTCCAACTTACCCTCACAATGTCCCCATCATCTCTATTTTGCCCCCATCAGCTCCATATTGCCCCATCAGCTCCAACTTACCCTCACATTGCCCCCTTCATCTCCATATTGCCCCCCATCAACTCCATCAGCTCCAACTTACCCTCACATACATTGCCCCATCATCTCTACATTGCCATCATCTCCATCTTGCCCCCCATCAGATCCATATTGCCCCATGATTTCAACATTTCCCCCCAGTGTCCGTTTCATACCTCGTTCCTGGTGGTCCAGCGGCAGGAGAGGTCTGTATGTGCCTGCTTTGGCACAGACCTGTAGCTGCTGGAGCTCCAGCGCAGTCTTCTCTTCATGCAGAGCACTGGGAGATGATGTCATCTCCCAGCGCTCTGTAATACTAAAAACAAGGGAGCGCAGCATCTACAGGTCTGCCCTGAAGGAGGCACAGACCTGACTGGGCGGTGGGGGGGTTAGTGCGGGCGGCGAGGCAACTTTTTTTTTTTGTTAAAAGGGCATAAGGGCACTTTGGACAAAAAGGGCAGGTGCTCAAGTTACCCTTGGTGTCTATGTGTGCACGTGCCTGGTTAAGATGTTTAGTTAATGTTCAAGATAATAAAATTAAAAAAAAAAAAAAAAACTGTTGTGCTGACATTTTGTTTATAAAATAAATAAATGATGCTTATTATTTTGGGTGTCAATATTACCAAACACTGTGCTATGAATGGATCTAAGAAATGGAGGCATTTCTGACAGAACACCGAACGTAACTAATTAGCATATGGTACAGGTAATTAGCATAACGTGCCAACAAAATATAAATGTTAATTTTTCAGAAGCTCAGTCTGGAAATTGTACACATTTTACTCCACAGATGTTTCTAGCGTCCAAAGGTTCAATATTCATCTAATAATTCCAATTCAGGCATTATATATTTATAATACTGAAACTTTTTTTTTTCTTCATTTATTCCAGAATGAGGTCATCAGTCAGCAGCTGTCTGTTATATTCAGCCAATGTTACGGTCCTTACCCTATTCCAAAGCTGACAGAAATCAAACGCAAACAAACTTCTAGACTGGGTAAGTGTACGAACCAGTGACTCATCACACGCCTCTTCAATCGTTCATTCAATTATGTTGTAGCTTGTTAAAAAGAAAACAAATGAGCATGGCGAACCTGAATGTGTAATCTGGAGGACTCGATTTAACTCTTTGAGGACCAGAGAGGTATGCAGCATATTGAAAATGCGTTGCACAACTCACTGACACTCAGAGGGCTAAAAATGATTTTATTAATTAAAAAAGATTCACAATTTACAGATTTTTTAAATGAAAAATATATTTGATTTGATCTACCCTGTAAATTAAACTCACTTGCATCCAGAGGTGTAACTAGAAGACACCGGGCCCTGGTGCAGAAATTGCCATGGGTCCCCCCCGACCTCATTGCCCCCCATCTCCACATTGCCCCCCATCTCCACATTGCTATCACATTGCCCAGTGTCCATCTCCTACCTCGAGTCCCTGGTAGTATAGCGGCGTGGCATGAGCTCTGTGCCTCGATAGCTGAAGCTTCCGCGCGGTTCTCAGTAATGCAGAGTGCTGGGAGATTATGTCATCTGCATTACTAGAGCGGTGGGAGATTAGCTGTTACACAGAATGAGTTGCTGCGGGCGTGTGGCTAGGGGGTCGCAGATGCGATCCCTATTGTTACGCCACTGCGTGCATCCATAAGATTTATATACACATTGAATCAATTTAAAAAAGTAACACCTCTTAATAATCAACCCCCCATTACCTTAATATGGCCAGAAAAAAACAATGGCCCTATCAGTTTTGCCCATGTGCCTTTATTCAAGACATAACATCTTCAGTTAGCACCCGATGTTATGATTATGGAGGCGGACACGAAAGTAGAAAGGCAACAGAACTTCCTTTCCATGGAGGAAAGAGGACATAACAGTGGTAGGCACTATTCATAAACTGAAGCAGGCAGAGTACATGAGCCAATTTAACTCTTTAATGACCAGAAAGGTTTGCAGTGCATTGCAGAGTAATATGCTGCACACCCCCTCTGGTCCTGAAAGGGTTAATATTAACATGCATTGGGGGTTTCCTTTAGTCCTGCTAGCAACTGTCATGTCCACCTCCATGGGCATGATATCCAGGACTGACTACTGTTGAACAAAGGATAGCCATAAGGATTTTCTGGTCATAGTAAATTAAGTGTGTGTGTCTTTGTGTATGCATGTGTGTGTGTGCATGTGTGAGTGTGAACGTGCGTGCATGTGTACGTGTGTATGCATCAGTTTCTTTAACTGTGTGTGTATATGCTTGTGTGAATGTTTATGTGTGTATGTTCGTGTGTGAGCATGTGTGTATGTGTGTGTGTGTGTTTGGAACTGTGCTTGTGTGTGTGTGAGCATGTGTATGCATGTGTTTGTGACTGTGTGCGCACGTGTTTTTTCTTCTCTTTTAACCCCTTGAGTGCCAGAGAGGTCGACAATACATTGTGAGGCAATGCATTGGATGCTTCTGTGGTACTCAAAGGGTTAAACTTACCCTAATGTGTCATATACTGTGTACTAGTAGCTTAGTAAATTGCCATTAGGCATACAAGGTACTAAAACATAAATTCCTACAGTATCATATTCGTACATCCCCCTTATTGTGTAATGTGTGCACAGTCTAATGTGACTACCTCATAATAACACAGTAACCCCCAGGTGAGACAAATGTCTCCAACATCCAAGGCATAAAATAAAAAAATAAAGACATATATGATTTGTTATAATGATCATGTTGCTGCTCTCTAATATTTAACCGTGGTGTGTGTTGGGGGGTGGTGCAACACATTGCTAAACAATGAGTTGCATTCCTCTCTGATCCCTAAGGGGTTAACCCTTTGAGTGCCAGAGGGGTACGCAAAGCATTACTTTGCAATGCGTTGCATACTCCTCTGGCACTCAAAGGGTTAAAATGAAAAAACTAATTATGATTCACTCATAATGTCACTTGAGACTGAAAAAGCTGGTTTAAACATATCAATTTGATTTCTTGTCCAAACACACACACACCAATAAAGTGCTGTCAGTTTCCCCCACCTGCTTTAACCCTTTCAGTGCCAGAGGAGTACGCAACGCATTGCAGAGCAATGCGTTGCGTACCCCTATGGCACTCAAACGGTTAACTGTTAATAAACGGTTAGCACCACAGTGTTTTATTTTGTTTCGTTTTTCCCTTGCTCCCTCCCAACCAAAGAGGCGTTCCATGAAGTCTGTGGGGGGGATGTAACAATTCGATTCTGCACTATATCATGCTCGGGAACAGATGTCTTTGTTCTACTTCTGCTAAGCACCAATTTAGTAAGCTACTTAACCCTACAAATGCCAGGGAGATGGTAGTGTGGGAGTGCATGGACATTTCATAAGTCAACAAGAAAATGGTATAACTTTCCTCCATTTCCCTGCGCATTTAGGGCTTCCTGGCATTAAAATCTTAAAGGGATAGTAATACTAAATTTAATTTTTATTTTATTTTGTAGGCATTAAAAAAACATGAAGAACGCTATAAGTCTTATATTCACAAGCAAAGTTTCCCCTCCTGCTCCTTTTACCTAGTGTAAGCAATCTCTTCTCAGATGTGGAATGCAGTCCATAGACCAGGCAGATAACAGCAGGGGACAATTTTCTTCCTATGAGAACAATGAAAGCCCTGCCCCCCTTGACAAGTTTTTCAGGTTTTTCCCTTATCTTAATTAAGATTGTCCCTCTCTGCAATCTACCTGGGCACCTCCCTTCTGATCTGGCTGAGCAGTGTTACATAAGTAGAAGGGACGGGGGGGATACTTTTTCATTGAATTACTCTTGAACTACAACTCTGACAGAATTGAAATAATACTCTCCAAAGTCCAAATACTATAATGATTAGTTGGAGCTGCTTTTATTATGAAACATTACTATTCCTTTAACAGCCCAAGTGCATAACACAAAGTTCAGGGGCAGGAGTTAGAATCTAATTTTCTTTGTAGTAAAGTAAAAACTAAAATACTAAAGTAACATGCATACCTCCCAAGTGTCCTTTTTTTTAGGAGGGACAGGCCCTCTTTGAGACCTAAATCCCTATGTCCATGTCCATGTCCCACCCTCTTTTTAGGATACCAGACTGTGTGGTGCTCCACAGCAATACAACTCACAGTAATGTTTGTTTAAAATGTTAGTAATGTCCCTTACATTTTTTTTTTATAGATTTGTAGAGGCTAAGAAAAGATCTAATTGCCACAAACCCCATCTCTCAAACCACTATGGTTTGAGAGATATTCACAATCAAAGTTCCGCCTTCCCTCCCCTTCTCTTGATGTCAGCTGTAAAGCTGACAGAAGGAGATCCGTGTCGGCACACGATGAGGCTCTTCAGCAGAGCCGAAATCCCATTATTAGAAAAGAACTACTTAATGGGAACGGTCTACAAAGTGTGCTTGCAAACAAGGCACACTTTGTAGACCTTTCCAATTAAAGGGATAGTAATACTTAAAATGTAAAAAAAAAATTTTGTAGGGTTTATCCCCCTGAGTAAAACAAGAGTACTCCCACTGCTGAAAGGTGTTTCATTCAAAAGTTATTAATTTTCAAAGTTGAATTTTTTAGGTGCAATATCACAGTGGCCTGAAATTGTACAGTGGAGCTGTTGCTACACCATCCTATGGAGATTTATGGTCCCGGGACCAGAGCTGTCCATAGGATCGTGTTCCTTTTCCATTTGTAATTTTGTGAGGTATGAACATGGAGGGTGTAATTCACACTGGCAACAGATTTCAAAACAATATTAAGGCTGTAGTGGTTTCAGTGTATCCATGAAGCAGGTATTTTTCATGTGTCAAGTTTTAAAGGGATGATCTGACAATCTAGTCTTATTTTTTAAAAACGTGAGACATATTGAAGATATTAAGTCTTATGATTTCTTAGGACATGACTACATGTGTATAAGGTGATGTCCTAAACATAGCTGACATTTTTAAATTCATTATGTTTTTCAGATCCTCATTTTCTTAACAATAAAGAAATGTCAGATGTCACCTTTATTGTGGAAGGAAGACCTTTTTACGCTCATAAAGTATTATTATTCACAGCGTCTCCGAGGTACGTAAGTAAAATATTTAAAGTGACATTTTCATCAGATTAAATGTCAATAATTTAATATAATATGTTTAATATAAGATATTGGTATTGTTAGCAGCAAAACTTTCATTAAATTATGGTATTACAAACGTTCCAAGTAGTCATTTGTGTATTAGAATTTGAAAGGAATGGAGCATAGTTAGTAATTCCTTTTAGAATGATAATGTAAAAGATCTTCATAGAGGAATTATAGAGCTTTTGAATCCCTTTACTTGTTCATTGAAAGAGAAAGCACAAAGATCTATTCAGGAAAGGAAAATACTGGTGCTTTGAAACTTGATTGAATGACATTTTCAGCACTGTATACAGTTATCAGCGCCGCATTGTACATATTGAATTACATGTTTAAACATATTCATTGAGCGGTTGTGAACCACATTGTGATAATTAGCTTAATTTATATATATATATATATATATATATATTTTTTTTTTTTTTTTTTTTTTTCTTCAAAGCATTATAGTTTATGTGAAACACTGGCAGCTGTCCTTGTGTATACATTTATAAGCATAGCTGGGAACTCCCCTGATTTTCCCCAGAGACTCCGGATTTTGCAGTTGATTAGCGGGTCTCTGAGACAGAGGCTGATTATTTGGATGTGGGGAGTTTCTAATGAAACTCTGCCCTCTTCTGCTCCTTCTTAGTTTGATCCTCCCACTCCCCGCCCATGTCAATGTCTGAGAGAGACTATGGGTGAAGAGATATCACAGCAGGAGCACAGTTAGAATCTAAATGCAGAGGCCTCAGGAGATGAAGGGTTTAGCTGCAGGATTTGAAGAGAGCAGACCAGGATCGAACAAACCGGGCTAGGAAAGGAACTGTCGACCTCGAATGGGCTAGTCGTTAAATCTTCAGTTACCACTGCTCTCAACTAGTTGGAAGCCCAGAGGCGTCAGTCATAAGGTGTTGACTACAACACCCTGGACTAGTTGGTCAGGGAGGAGGCAGGGAGTCGTAGGCTGTTGACCGTCCACACCCTCGACTAGCCGGGGCGGTTGTCGGAGCCACCAACAGCAATGCCCTCGACTCAGCCGGAAGGCCTGAGGTGTGGAAGTCGAACAATCAGCAATTCGAATGTCCAGAAGCAGAAGGAGACTCAGACAGGTGACAGCTGAAGGGACACTCATTCTGCAGCAGATGGCAGGATACTAGTCGAATTCGAAAGTCCCAGAAGCAACAGGAGTGTCAGGCAGACGACAGCTGAAGGGATACTTGTTGCGTAGCAGGGCAGCAGGAAAGGAGTCGCAAGTTCGAAGAATAGTGGTCAAAGGAAAGCCAAGGTCGGAGCCAGACAGGAGATGAAGATACCTGGGGATGAGACGGAGCCGTAGTCTAGGAAGAGTCCGGGTCGAAATATGTAGACAAATAGAAGCAGGATTCAGGAGGCTGAAGACAAGGTCAGGATACAAGCCAAAGATCGGTACAGGGAGATTCAGGAATGCTACAGTAAGGACTCTCAGGTACTTGGCGTGAAAATTGAGCACTTTCTAGAGGTTGAACCAGGTAGATAAAGGCAACAGTGGCCAATAGAAGATGTGGGTAGGAGGAGTAACAAGAAGGCGCGTGGCAGCCCACATCTCCTCCTTCCCCAGTCTATTCCTTGAACTTTTTCTACTTTTTATAAGCCCAGCCCCCACTCAAGATTAAGCCCCATCCCTTTGGAAGCAACTCTCGTCATGTATCTCCCCCAGCGGCACCAACAGACTCCCCTCTCTGGGGAGTCCACAAGAAAAACTTCCCAGGTATGTATATAAACCATACCCACTAAAAACTGTGACATCATGCAGATTTTCAGGAATGCAGTGGAGCTGAGCAGTATAGCCCAGGGATAGGAATTACCATACCTGGGAACTCTCTGGATCTGCCCCAAAGACTCCAGTTTTTACAGTTAATTACCAGGTCGCCGGGTACAGAGGCTGATTCTCCGGTGGTGGGTAGCGTCTTCTGAAACTCTGGCCACTTCTCCTCCTTCCCACCCAATTTCTTGCACTTTCCGCCGACTTCATCCCACCCTGTTCTACCCAATCCCTGACCCTCCCACAATTAAGCTCCACCCCTTTGTGAGAATCATATCATTTATATCTCCCAGTGGCAACACACGAGCCCTCTCCGGGGGCTGAAGAAGACAAAGTTCCTAGGTATGAGAATTACTCATCTCCAAGCAATATGCTCATTTAGTGACCTAGGTAGTTACCAGCTCTGCCTAAAGGGAAATCTAGTCCTTTTCAAGTGAGTTAGTTTTGTCATTAGTTATGGTAGGGGCTGTCATATGTAAGATACACTCATACACATTAGGCTGGATGTACTAATACAGGGATGAACAATGTGAGGCCCTCCAGCTGCTGCCAGAGTTCAACTCCTGTCATTCACTAAGTGTCAGTGCGCCGCTGATTCTCAGCTAAGGTCCTTGGGACAGACCAACAAGTCAGGTTTTATAGACATCCATGATTAAGCACTGGTGGAGCCATCACAACTACTGAGCCACTGGTTACCTTCCTATTAACAAATATGGATATCTTGAAAACCATACCTCTCAACATTTCAAATGGCCAAAGAGGGACACTTTTGTTTTACATGATGTTGTTTGGGACGTGGCTTGTGGGCGGGGCATTACTGATAATATTTAGGTAATTTTATGATCTTCTGATACTTTGTGGTGTGACTGAATAAATGATTTAGAGCAAGGATAAAGCATTTTATTTACACATACTAATGTATAAACACATATAGTGAGGTTTAAACAAACATTAATGTCAGTTTTATTGCTGTGGAGCAATGTGATACACTTATATATACCACTTACAGTCTGATCTCCTAAAAAGAGGGACATCAGGGTAGTAAAGAGGGACAGAGGGATTTAGGTCTCAAAGTGGGACACTTGGAAGGTATATGAAAACCTATATTGTCGGTGTGCCTTGATGTCAGAGAACCACTGTTGTATTCTGTAGTGGAGGCAAGTTCTCCTGCTTCAGGGACAGTGCAACACTATCACTATTCCTGCTTTCACAGTTCCTGAAAAGAAAAATCTCTGGAAACATAAGTTCAGGGACCTTCCTTCCAGGGGCCTAAAACTTAATAAATAAATAAAACATAATACCTGAAAATTAAAAAATGCGTTGTGTACCCCTCAGGCACGCAAAGGGTTAAAGCAAAAAAAGAGGTTGATTATCATTTTAAAATTGTGTGTTGCGCTCCCTTCTGGCACTCAAAGGGTTAAATATATTATTTACCCTCTTGGCTGCTAAAGATGTTGAGATGCAGCTAATAGCCTAGGAGTTAATCAAGAATAGAGCGGTCCCATATGACGATATTATAGATTAACTCCTTGAATGCTAGATACTGGCTCTCTGGCATTCAGATGGTTAACACTTTGAGTGCAGAAAGACTGTCTTATGCATTGCTTTAGGTGGGCACCTCTGTGGCACTCAGAGGGTTACGGGGTTAATTACTGAATAGTTTGTGTAATAGAATCATTCATTGTGACTGCAAATTTAACCCCATGACAGTCCTGGCACGTTATGGGTTGGGGAACCATAAGGACCCATGACGTGCCAGGACCATCATGGATTTCAAGGCTCCCCGAGCGTTTGCACTCCATTCAGGGAGCTCTGAATCGTATCACAAAAAAAAAAAAACAAGGTTCATGGTCCATAACGGGTTAATGAGTTGTGAATATATTATTTATTTTTCTTTTTTTTTAGGTTTAAAGCACTTCTTACAAATAAATCTTCAGCAGAAAACAGCTGTATTGAAATCAACTATGTAAAATACCATATATTTCAGGTACAAAGACCTTGTCTAATTATTATGGTGATATCTATCTAAATGTATATTAATTAATTAATGAGTCAGATAGTGCAGTATTTCTTTGAGTCTTTCCATTTTATGGAGGTGATCTTGCTGTTGCTATTTATAGGGGGATTTAATATCCTAATCAGTTATTGCTATATTAAAGTTGCCTTTTGATATGAAAAAAACATATAATGTAGGGATTATCTTACTGAATAAACAGGGGTACTCCCGCTGTTGGGAGATTCTTTGTTCCAAAGTATTTACATTTCAAACTTGGTTTTTCTGTTAAATGTTTGCAACAGTGCCATCTGGTGTCCAAACACTTTGCATTTTGTGAAAGAGGTGAGCCACAGGCAATAGCTCTCCATAGAATATTATAGTAACAGCTCTTCCTCTAGTTGACACTGTTAATGTTAATATCGTTTGAACAATGAAGCTACCAGCAGTGTGAGTAGATTTGCTTTATTCAGCAGGAAAAGCCCAACAATGTATTTTGTCCATAACAAAATTTTACTGATCCCTGAAGATAATATAATACTCTGTGAAAACGGAACTCATGACTCTTCAATCTTACACTCCCTATTTACAGAACTGCCTGCCAGCATAGTAGCAAGGTGACTTTTGTGTTTATGAAGGCTGATAAAAGAACACTTTGGGAAAAATGTAGCACACCTATTCCATACAGTAACAGGCTCTAGAATCAGGTTTCCTTTACTACTCCTGCCTAGAACCAATTTACTAATAAATGTATAAATGTAAAATAATGCACTTGGGATTTAAAGGGGAACTACCACCCCACAAAAACTTCATCTTATTTAAGTCTTCATCTGGTGACTAGCTGCTTAGTAGCGCTAGTCGCCAGAAATTTTACCGGCTGGCTCCAAAAGGGACTGACAGCGTACGGACGTCACTATGGCAAGATGTCCGTGCTTACTGCTACTGTCTGCCTCAGAGTAAGTAGAAAATCTTTTAAACCAGGTAATATTTCTGGCGACTAGCGCTACTAAGCAGCTAGTCGCCAGATGAAGACTTAAATAAGATGAAGTTTTTGTGGGGTGGTAGTTCCCCTTTAAAAATCCAAAGGCAGAATATAGAATTAAGGGTACTATGCTGTCAGAGACAACAAAGAAAAGGGATTTGGGAGCAATTATTTCTGATGACTTAAAGGTAGGCAGGCAATGTAACAAAGCAGTACGGAATTCAAGCATTGTTCTGGGTTGTATAACTTGGGACATTAGTAACAGAAAAAGGGAAGTGGTCATGCCACTCTACAGATCTCTGTTAGACCTCTCCTAGAGTATTGTGTAGAGTACTGGAAACCCCAACTCCATCCATGAGCATATAGATACTCTAGAGAGAATTCAGAGAAGGGTTGCTAAAATGGTGTATTGTTTACAGGATAATAAATATCAGGATAGACTAAAGGATCTGAACATGTATAGCTTGGAGGAGAGAAGAGAGAGCGGGGATATGACAGAAACATTCAAATACATGAAGGTATTCAACAAAGTGCAGGACAGAAGTATATTTAAAAAGGAGTAAAAATGTTAGGACATAGTCTAAAACTAGAGGGACAGAGATTTAGATGTAATGTAAGAAAGCTTTACTTCACTGAGAGCGTAGTAGATAAGTGGAACAGCTTACAGCAGAAGTGGTAGAATTTAATACACTGACGGAATTTAAGCATGCATGAGATAGGCATAAGGCTGTCCTGAACATAAGAAAAAACCAAGGACCAAATAAGGTCTGAAGTTTTTTAAAGTAGGAAAATGGGCCGACTAGATGGTTCTTATCTGTCGTCAAATTTCTGATAAGCTATGTATGGACAAAATTCCTCACCTTAACAACACTTGCACCAAGGGAGGACAAGGAACAGTATGTGGGCATTTTGGGGCAGTCCTTTCCAGTACTCCTTGCTTAAAGGGATAGTAGTACTTCGTTTTATCTTTATTTTATTTTTTAGGCATTAAAAAAAACATGAAGAATGATATAAGTCTTATCTCTCAAACCTTTATGGTTTGAGAGATATTCACAAGCAAAGTTTCCCCTCCCGCCCCTTTTACCTAGTGTAAACCATCTCTTCTCAGATGTGGAATCCAGTCCATAGACCAGACAGATAACAGAAGGGGACAATCTTCTTCCTATGAGAACAATGAAAGCCCTGCCCCCCTTGACAAGTTTTTCAGGTTTTTCCCTTATCTTAATTAAAGATTGTCCCTCTCTGCAGTCTACCTGGGCACCTCCCTTCTGCTGTGGCTGAACAGTGTTACATCAGTAAAAGGGGTGGGAGGGGGATACTTTGTCATTGAATTACTCTTGAACTACAAGTCTGACAGAATTGAAATAACACTCTCCAAAGTCCAAATACTATGATGATTAATTAGAGCTGCTTTTATTATGAAACATTACTATCCCTTTAAACCAATGTACTAAACAGGGGCATAACTATAAGGGGTGAAGAGGGAGTGGTTGTGCTAGGACCCAGAATCTAGGAGGGCTCCATCTGCTCAATGATCCAGTGGGTTCAAAGTATGCACCTATGAAAATATTTTGTGTTCAGGTCCAAAAACAGTTTGCAGTGGGGCAATTACTAGTTACAAAACTGGTACTAAGCAAACAGTACAGGACATGGCGTTAGTGTACTCCATTTTCCTGCACATACCCTAGGGCTGGAGGTATGGGGTAAGACTTGCTGGCATGAGGCTTCAGTGATACCACCAGTATGCACTACAGGGATTATACGCTGTAGTGCATACCCTTGAGTGCAGCTCTTGGCACTAGACACTACCATAAATGTGGCTGCTCTGGCAAATTCATACATTTGCCTCATTATGTAGGACAACTGCATTCTGCTGCTTTTGTTATTTCATGTTGGAAATCTAAGGCCTGTATGTTTACAAAAAGAATTCTGGGGCAAACCAGCTATATTACAGGGGACAGGGGAGAAGCTAAAATTCCCATTGATTTAAGTTGGGGATATTAACCCCTTGATGCTAGGGAGGTCTCCAACTCATTGCATTGCAGTGGGTTGGAGACCTCTCTAGCACTCAACGGGTTAAAATTCCCTTTTAAATCAACAGGAATTTTTGTGATTTTTTTTTTATCCCCCCACACGGTGTAACTGGTTTAACCCAGCATTCCGCCAGTTTTATTTAGACTATACAACGATATGAGGCTGATATAAAAGAAGAGTAAACTTGTTTAATGAAAAATAAATTGCCATTGCTTGTTGACTAAAATAAATGTATTTCTAGCATTCATTTAACATTTATTACAGTTCAAGACTTGTTGTTTTGTTTTTTCCTAACATTAAAAAACGATTTTCTATTTTTATCACTAGGTGGTGCCATACCTATTACTTACTATGGACAGCTATAATCTGACTCAAGCTGTTACATAGAGGGCATTATAAAAAAAAATGCCTTTTGGACACTATATGGTGCTGTTTCTAACAATTTGCTAAAAAATAAATAAATTATTATATATATATATATATATATATATATATATATGTAATATAAACCTGGAGTACCGTTGTTGTAATCATCAGGAAGAGGCCTAAAACATATTTCTTTAATAAGTAGATCTGAAACTCCACCCCATCCCCATTCCAGTTGACTTAACTGTGGCTTTTAACCCTTAAAGGGATAGTAATGTTTCATAATAAAAGCAGCTCTAATTAATCATCATAGTATTTGGGCCTTGGAGAGTGTTATTTCAATTCTGTCAGAGTTGTAGTTCAAGAGTAATTGAATGATAAAGTGTCCTCCTACCGCCCCTTTTACTGATGTAACACTGCTCAGCTCAGAGAAGCCGAGTGTGTCCAGGTATATTGCAGAGAGGGACAATCTTCAACTAAGATAAGGGATAAAGCTGAAAAACCTGTCGGGGGGGGGGGCAAGGTATTCATTGTTCTCACAGTAAGAAAATTGTTCCTTGCTGTCTGGTCTATGGACCAGATTTCACATCTGAGGAGAGGGGGCTTATACTAAGTAAAAGGGGCGGGTGGGGAAAACTTCATTCAATTACTCTTGAAGTACAACTCTGACAGTATGGAAATAACACTCTCAATGTCTCAAACACTATGAAGCTGGAGCTGCTGTTTTTGTGAAACATTACCGTCCCTTTAAATCTTAACTAATGCATTGCAAAACAACCTCTCTAGCATTCAAGGGGTTAAATTCCCATTTAAATGAATGTTAACTTTTATTTTCCCCCTACAGAGCAGTTGAATTGACCCAGAATTGCTTTAACTACTCTCATGAAATCAGCCACTAAGCCTCCCCAAACCTTTATTATTCTCCACCTATGCTTGTCATCTTGACCCTCCATTCATTCAATATTTATTTTATCTATAGGGCAGTGAGCTATACCACTATCTAGTTATTTTTATACCAGTGATAAATTATCCGGCACACAAGAAATGCTTGATGCAGAAATGCGTTGGCCAAACACGTACAAACTGAAGATCCTATGTGTAGAAAATTCTATGTAATATTTGCAGGTGGTGAAAATTGAAGCAAGTTTCATCAAAGAGATTACAAGACAAATGCCACTGAGTTATGATTTTTCTATTTTCTCCTAGCTGGTGATGCAGTACTTATACTGTGGAGGCACAGAGTCACTTCTTATTAAAAATAATGAAATCATGGAGGTAAGATGCGAATTGAGGAAGTCTTGAGTTAATTACATGTTCAGCTTTAACCAGCCACAGATGTTTTGAAAGAAAACCATTTACTGTTTTGGTAGGAGAAGGTGGGAAGACTTAGCTAAAATTTTCTCATGCATATTAAATCATGTGGAGAAAAAAGGGCTTGAAAATTTAAATGGATGTTTCGTCCTAGGAAAACTTCAGCAAAAAGTAAATTATATAAAGTACTGTGTTTTTTATTCCTTTTTTCAGTTGTTGTCTGCCGCCAAATTCTTTCACCTTGAAGCTTTACAACGTCACTGTGAGATTATTTGTGCAAAAAGCATTAACACGGAAAACTGTGTCGATATTTACAATCATGCCAAGGTAAATAAAAACAGAGATTAATAGTTTAAGGGGGAGAGATGCTATATGTGGAGGGAAAATTTACCCTAGAAATATGTGGCTCTTAATTTGTTTAATTGATTATAATAGAATTTTCCATTACCTAGGTAGATGTCCGTCATACAGCAGTCGGGTTTAGCTATCATTTATTTTTTGCATTATATCTGCAGTTTTCTGTATATAGGAATCACTAATGTACTCTACCTCTAGTTCACACCTCCTCACAACAAACAATAGATTTGAATGGCTCATAAGGGCCATTAGTCTTTATCAGATCATATACTAAACAATTAGCAGTGGACTGTAACAGAGATCAAATGCACACAATCTGATTAGTTTATATTAGAATTTGGGTAGCAGCAAACCGGACTGGTGAGCAAAGTATGTGAGAAGTTCTGTGTGTAGCAGACTGTATCAGGCAGAATGGTGTGTGTGGGGGTGTGTATGTTTGTGTGCGTATGTGCATGTATGTAAGAACGTATATGTATATGCATGTATATGTGTGTGTGGGCATGTATATGTGTGTGTATGTGTATATATGAGTGTGTATGTATATGTATGTATACATGTGTGTGTCTGTGTATGTATGTATGTATATGTATGTGTGTATGTATATTTATGTATATGTGTGTGTGTGCATGTGTATGTATATGTATGTATGTATGTGTACCGGGTAGCATGTATGTATAAGTGTGTGTATGTGTGTTCAGGAGATAAAGCGGAATCATACCCTAGAATATGTAGTTTTTCATTTGTTTAGAAGAAGGAGAAACCTCTAAATAATAACCCCCATTTACCTTACTATGTTCAGAAATCCTAATGGCCTCTACGAAATTTGCTCTTGTACCTTTTTTTCAACCAACCACATCTTCAATCAGTCTTGTATGTCATGTCCATGGAGGCAGACATGACAGTTACTGACAGTTTTTTCAAAGTTAAGCAAGCAGAGTGGACAAGACTACTTAACCCTTTAAGAACCAAAGTGGTGCCCAGTGTATTACAAAGCATTGTTTTGCACACCCCTTGGGTCCTTGAAGTATAAAAGTGGACATGCTACTCCCCGTAACATTTTGTTTTACATCCCGATTAATAGTTTTAGAGATATTTGATTTACTAGATGGGTAATCTAATCTCAGCAGAGCTTTGTTCTCTCATTTGGTCAGATAAAGCTGCATAATGAATTTCTCACATCTCCAAAACAGCATCTCTCTCCACATTCGTAGCCTTCTAGCACCTATTAGGTTCCACCAGTGGGGTTGAAAATATTGACAAGGAGGAATAATAATGTGAATCCTTTTAACTCTTTGAGTGCCAGAGGGGTATCCGACACAGTGGTTTGCAATGTGTTGGATACCCCTCTTGCACTCAAAGGGTTAAGATGGAAGCTTCCACTGAGGGGAAGATTTGGAAAGGTGATAGATCATCTTCAAAGATGTTACTTCTAGAACAAAGGCAAAAGGGTAATATTCATAGTGATCATTAGGATTTTACAGCCATAGTTAGGTATAAGGAGGGGTTATTATTAGGTGGTGTGACTTCTCCTTTAATTGTAGATTTATCAAGGCAGGAGTTCATTATGTATCTGTCATTTATAACTGTCTCTCTATATATTCTGCATGATATTCTGTATATAGCGATTTATGTTGAAGTTTTCCTTTAGTTCACACCTCCTCAAGAATGGACTTCAGCAGACCTGAATGGCTTGTAAGGGTCAAGTGTTTTTATCAGACTGTAAACTGAAAGACCTCTTTCACATGGTGACATTTGTTGCAGCGACAGAAAATCATGAAAAAACATGAGCTTTGAATCGTGTCCAATGAAGCATTTCACACAGGCAATACGCATTGTGATTATCGCAGAGAGATGCAGCATGCTGCAACTTTCCTTATACAGTACTATAATGCAGCTACAAAGTTGTAGCATTGATTTCTATAGAATCACAATGAAATCACACAACTGTTGCACGTAGATGCATTTTCTCTGTGGTTTTATTACTTTTGTTTCTATTGAAAGAATGGGATTCTGGGAAAACTTTGCTACAATGTAACACTGAAAATACACCAACAATCTTAGTTGCTGCAAAAAAGTAGCCCTACAAAGTCTCCTGTGTGAAAGAACCCAGTAAGCAGTAACCTACTCTGAAATCAAATGCAAATAAAATATGTATAAAGATATAACTGACAGCTGTCTGAAGGACACCTGCCTATGTCAGTCCTTCTATTAAACAAATAACAAGACACTAGTTTCTAGGGTATAGTTTCTTTTTAATAACAACTTTAAGTTCTTCAACATGCGCAAGATAAAGTTAAACATAATAATTAGTAATGTAATACAAATAAAAAAAAAATCTAATTCTGTATAAATAATTCCATATTTTTTATCCCCACAGTTTCTTGGAGTACCTGAACTATCCTCCTATTGTGAAGGTTACTTTTTGAAAAACATGATGCTTCTCATTGAAAACGAAGCCTTTAAACAACTTTTGTATGACAAGAGTTGTGAAACAACAGGTCAGGATGTGTTAGGGGACTTACAGAGGACGTTGGCAACAAGAATACAATCTATTCATTTATCTTCTTCCAAAGGGTCTATAGTATAGAGATAAAATCTGCCACAGTGGACAATGTCTAGTGTTTACTTACAAAGGCTTACATGAAGATTACAAGCTTTTCACACAATGGATTTTCCTCTCTGCTGTCTTCAAGTAGAGACTTCAAGCCTCGTGGCCCAAAAAAATGAAACAAAAATATATATTTCCTCTTTTTTAAAGACATTTACTCAGAGAAAGATGGCTCTAGTTTATTCCGAAGAAAAACAAGATGGAGTCAACCTATCTATGAACAAGAAAATTTACATAACTAGAAAATATAAAAATGTAAAAACAAATGTACCTAGATGTAAATCTAGATACCTTATTTAAAGTGATATTTTTAATTTCTCAATGGTATACATCTCCGATCTTCTTCTGTGTGCATTAATAAAAAAATAAATATTTAGTAGCTACTGTTTATCAAGATTGAAGTATTAAAGAATGAACTCTGACGGGCATGGTCCAATTGGAAAATGAATGGCAAATTTTTAAGGGTGAGACTTTTTAAAGTTTTCGTAAAAAAATCGGGGTGGCCTTGTAAATTTCCTCACCTCTAGGTTTTATTTTCAAAAGTTGTATTTAATATATATTTATGACTTTTCCCTTTGTTTCTGTTAGTTTAATCACAAAGATACTAGAGATATCTCTAGCATCCAAAAGGTTTAATGACCCATTAAAGGAACACTAACAGAATCTAATAATAAATCTCCACTTATCTTAATCTGTAGACAAAAAGCTAATGGCCGCTATGAAGCATTTCTGAGTGGATTGGTTCCCAAAAATGAATCTTTAATTAGTACTAGATGTCATGTCCTTGGAGGCAGGCATGATTATTTGTTGCTGTACTCAAGTACCCCAAACGCTTCCTATAGGAGGATTCTTAAAGGGAGACTAATGTCTATATTAAAGTTCTGCTCTGAGTCTTCTTTAAGCTTTTATAACATGTAGCGGTATGTTTAAGTACTTACAGTTCTGTAGTTCAAAAGTTATTTAAACTTAAAAGATCCCCCTCCCACCCCTTCTGGCAGTGTCACTGATCCTCTAAGTGTGATGCGGATGAAGAGTAGCAAGGGACAATCTTCAGTAAGCAAAAGGAAAATCCTGCCCTCCATCATCAAGGGGGACAGGGTTTTTCTTATACTTACTGTGTGACGAATGTCCCTCGCTGCACCCATCCAGTCCCACTAGCGGATCGCAAATCCAAGGGGAGCCGGCCAGAAAGGGCGGGAAGAGGATCCTTTCATCTTGAATATCTTTTGAACTACAGAACTGCAAGTACTTAAACATAAGCTTAAAGGGATAGTAATACTTCATTTTAACTTTATTTTATTTTGTAGGCATTAAAAAAACATGAAGAATGATATAAGTCTTATCTCTGAAACCTTTATGGTTTAAGAGATATTCACAAACAAAGTATCCCCCCCCTGTTCAACCATATCAGAAGGGAGATGCCCAGGTAGACTGCAGAGAGGGACAATCTTCAATTAAGATAATGGAAAAAGCTGAAAAACTTGTCAAGGGGGGAAGGGCTTTCATTGTTTTCATACAAAGAAAATTGTCCCCTTCTGTTATCTGTACTGTCATACAACCAGACTCACATCTGAGAAGAGATGGCTTACACTAGGAAAAAGGGGCGGGAGGGGAACTTTGCTTGTGAATATCTCTTAAACCATAAAGGTTTGAGAGATAAGACTTATATCATTCTTCATGTTTTTTTAATGCCTACAAAATAAAATAAAGTTAAAACGAAGTATTACTATCCCTTTAAGAAGACTCTGAGCAGAACTTTAATATAGACATTACTGTCCCTTTAAGAAGAATTCAGTGGGAGGAGTTTCTGATCCCAGAGTCCAGCAAGAAGAATCATGTCTGTTTACATGGACATGATTTAAAATACTAATGAAAAATTAATTTGGGGGAACAGATCCACACAGAATTGATTTATAGGGGTCATAAAGATTTTCTATCCAAAGATAAGTTGTGGGTTTTTTCTAGCAAATGTTAGTGTTCCTTTAATAATCATGTGGATATTATATGACTGCGACTGTCTTCTTTATTTAGGCTGTATCATTCCCGAATGGACTAGATTTAAAAAGAAGGTGTACTGTTGGTGTTAACTTGTTAGAAATTGTCATTTCAGTAGGTATTTTGGACAAAGTTAGCAAACTTGGTTTTGCATGGTATTGTCATTGTGCTACATTTTGGCAAGAAATTATGCAGTTACTAGTTAAAATCCATTTGTGAAGTACGAAGAAAAACAATTCTGTTTCACTGTGAATATGTTAAATTGTTGATTGTAGATGTTTAGTTTTTACATTACATAGTAAAGAAAATGCTAAAGTGTTCCTCTATTCTTGTAATATAAGGTAATTATTTTTTATCACATTGTAGAGATAATACCAGTGTGTTGCTGTGTTCTAGTATAAAAAGCCATATGGATCATTGCTAAAATTCAAATATACACAAAACTAGCTCTTCTCGGTCGGTATTCTAGAATGTCACATCAAAGACGTAGGCCTTCACGTGTTTGTTTTGTTGTAAGAGTCAAATTACTTTAGTGTTTTGCCACAGAATTGCTAAGTGCCACATTTCCAAGAAACATAGCTTAGCAATGGAGTTGCATGTTCAAATTGATGTAATACCTGTGAAATTAAGGACAACAATATTAGAATAACATTTTCCATGCCATTGTTCATTTATACGGGCATGCCACGTTTACATTAAGGCTTTGATGACTGGTAGATGTTAGACTTTCTTTTGGCAGTGCAATGTAATTTTGGTACACTGTTTGAATATAAACGTCTGGTGCTGTTTGATGTTTATGGCTTTTGGGATACTCATCACACAGGTATCATGGTATCTAATAACGATATAAAGCTGTTTTATAGCTTTGATCAGTAAATCATTTATATACATGCTTGGTCACTTTGTCAAAGATGTGTCCAACAGAACACAACTGCCTAACATAAATACTATCTACAATAAAGAGATACAGCATGACAGCCGAACAATGAAGTGTAGACGATCAGTCAACATCTGAAATGTCAGTGTGTTGCCTGAATTATTTGGCTAATTATCCTTTGTAAATAATGTACAATGCTAAAATGTTGATGCCAGCAATTACTTTGGGCTACAATGTATAATTATGATTGTTTAAAGAAATTGATTTGTTGTATTTTCGAATCAAAGGATAAATATATATTCTGTGATTTGTATATTTCCCTATGTTTCTTGAAATAAATGATTAAAGTGGAATTAAAACTTTACAACAATTTACATGATTTTGAAAGAGCTTTCAAAAACACATATATGTTATGTTACCATTTTTTAATTAAAATAATAGTTTTTGAGATATTTTGCTTTGTTTCTTTGTCATTGTCTGCAAATTAGACAGTGCAGGCTAGCAGGGTATAGCAGATGGAAGAGATTGGAGTCGAGAATGTTAGTATTTGGTTGATATGCCAGTTAATACTGTCTAATTTGTATATATGACAAATATCTCACGAGCTATTGTTTTAAATGCAAATGGCTAAAATGGTATACTCGTTGAAGAGCCCGTTACACGGGCCACAGTGCCACTGCCAGGCGGTCGCGGGGCAGTCATGCACAGTAGAGACTGCCCGCACTGCGGCTGATACAGAGCTGGACGCTCTGTATCAGCCGCGGTGCGGGCAGTCTCTACTGCGCATGACTGCATTGTTACACACGTTTTAGCGAATTGTTATATAGGATGTGTAATTTTAAAAGCTCCATCAAAATCACTAAAGTTGTTATAAGATGTTAGTTCACTTTAACCCTATAAAGACCAGAAGGATGTGTAATGTGTTGCACTGCTGCTTAACCCTTTGATTGTCAGAGAGGTATCTAATGCTTTGGATACCTTCATGGCACTCGAAGGGTTAATGGCAAGCTATGTCCATATAAATAAGTGGCACTCCAACTGTTTAACAGAAGGACATGCCTTGGTAGAGTTCCTTCATATAGTAAGTCTAAATCAATTACATGTGATAAATAAATCACTAGTTGTATTGCTAAATTTCCCCACAGATTAGAATTGGGATTTTTGAAATAAATGTAAGTGATAAATATATAAATCGCAATTTTTTTATTTATTTTATTTTTTTGGGTGGGATGGGGTGAGTTTCCATTTTATCTGCTGTTGAATATGCTTACAGATTCCCATTTGAGTCTGCACTTTTTTGATACCTCCTCTCAACTGGTAAAATGATCAACACTCTGAATGAGAAAAAACATAGGAAAAAACAGTCTCTTTCAGCAAAGCAATGCAAAAAAAAATGATGATGTTTTTAAAACGGAATTCTAAAGCTGTAGGTAGGAGCAGAATTTTGATACTAAACAAAAAATTAAGAGATATGCCTAACTGCTGTATGAAGGACTCTGACCTTAGTAAATTCTTTTATTGAAAAAAATTAACCCTGAGTGTCAGAGGGGTACGCCTCTGGCACTCAGAGGGTTAAGAGCTACGTATTCCTATACATAGGTTTTACCTTTAGCTATTTAAAGGGATAGTAATACTTCGTTTTATCTTTATTTTATTTTGTAGGCATTAAAAAAACATGAAGAACGATATAAGTATTATCTCTCAAACCTTTATGGTTTAAGAGATATTCACAAGCAAAGTATCCCCCCCATCAAGCCAGAGCAGAAGGGAGGTGCCCAGGTAGATTGCAGAGAGGGACAATCTTCAATTAAGATAAGGGAAAAAGCTGAAAAACTTGTCAGGGGGGGGGGGAGGGCTTTCATTGTTTTTATACAAAGAAGATTGTCCCCTGCTGTTATCTGTCTGGTCTTACAACCAGATTCACATCTGAGAAGAGATGGCTTACACTAGGAAAAAGGGGCGGGAGGGGGAAACTTTGCTTGTGAATATCTCTTAAACCATAAAGGTTTGAGAGATAAGACTTATATCGTTATTCATGTTTTTTTTAATGCCTACAAAACAAAATAAAGATAAAACGAAGTATTACTATCCCTTTAAAGGAACAGTAAACTTTTTGTATGAAAACCTAAATGTTATAGAGCTGTTCCTGCTGAGTAAAATAAGGGTACTCTCAAAGCTGTCAGGCATTTTATTAAAAATGTATAATCTTTCTAATTATCAGGAAGCGAATTTACTCTGTTTACTTCCTGATAGTTCTAACTGACAGGAAGTGACTCAGCTGTTTCTGTCACATTCTGTGGAGAACTGTATGTCACTGACTTTTCTGACTTTCCTCTCCATTAGAATGTAACAGAATAACTAATTGGGATCAGACCTCTAGCAGGCACTACTAATGTAAAAAAAAAACATGAGTTAGTACTCTAATAACTCTGTAAATATGCATCTCTCAGCAGTGTGAGTACTCTTATTTTACTCAACAGGAAAAGCCCTACAATATATATTTTTTCATAAAAAAAGTTTACTGCTCCTTTAAGCAACATAGTAAGGACAATGTCATAAGAACTGGGGCAATTATAATTCCAACTGACTATACTATAAGGGACTATTAAAAAATACCATTAATTTAAATGCAGGCATTTAACCCCTTGAACGCTAGAGAGATCTCCAACACATTGCTTTGCAATGGTTTGGAGACCTCTATCAGTCAAAGGGTTAAAATAATCATTTAAATCAATGGGTATTTTTAGAACTTTCATTGTCTGCTATGATAGTGTAGATGGTTTGCTCTCAAATTGCACCAATTCTTCTTAGTAGATCAACCACTGTCAGTGCAATGCATTGTACATCACACTGCCAATCATAGGGTTAAAGATGAAACATGTTAAAATGGTTAACCCATTGGCTTCTAGAAATTTCTCCAGTGCATTGCAAATCAATATGTTGGAGACATTTCTAACCTCCAAGGGATTACAGATGTTAAATGGGAATCTATCTTGTGGTAGTATAATGTTTCTTATCTAACATAAAAATCTATAAATGTATAAATTTACATATATATATATATATATATATATATATATATATATATATATTTACAATGTTATTGATGCTCACATTTTTTTTCTGGCTTCCTCAAAATAGTCATACCTAAACCTTGCTCCCTGACCTAAGTGACACATCTACCATAAACAATAGCGTTCTTTTGTTGGCAGTTTTTAAACTACCACTGTCTATGTTTCACTGTTACAAGCAGATGATACAACAGAGATAATGTACATCTTAAACATGAACCACCTTAAAGTGGACCCATCACCCTAAGATTAGTTTAGTTAACTTCAAAGAGAATTAAAACTGCTTGTATGTTGTAGATTTGTTTGCAGTATAAATAGAAATTAACCCTTATTTGTCGGTGGCACAGAGTGGCATTTTATGCTAATTCGTTTCTGTGCTGGGCCAATATACCACACTGTGCTATAATGAATCTAGGCAGAGCTCACACATTGGGATCACATCTAATAGCACAGTGAGACATAAGTTTGACTTTCAACATATCTAATTAGCACACTGTGCAGAGAATTGGCATAAAGTGTCACTATACCATTAGAATATAAAGATTAAAGGGATAGTAATACGTCATTATTACTATCCCCCATGTTGTACCCCTTAAAGTTCTGAATTCAACTATACCAGCAGCATCTCTCAAACCTTTGTTTTGAGAGAAATCCGCTTTCAAAGTTCCTTCTCTCTCTGCTGACGTCAGCGTTCTAGCTGAGAGCAGGGGAATCCGGTCTGTGAGCAAGCGGCGGCTCTGCAGGAGTCCTGAGATGGTGTTATAGAAACAGAAATCCTTCACTAAAATGGTCTCCTATGTGTACTTGGTTTGCAAGCACACATAGAAGACCATTTCAGTGAAGGATTTCTGTTTCTATAACGAGATCTCAGCACTGCTGCAGACCCGCCACTGGTCCCGGGACCGGATTCCCCTGCTGTCAGATAGAATGCTGACGTCAGCGGAGAGAGGAGACGGAACTGTGAAAACAGATATCTCTCAAACCATAAAGGTTTGAGAGATTCCGATGGTATCATTGAATTTAGACTTTTAAGGGCTACAACATGTGGGATAGATAGTAATAATGAAGTATTACTATCACTTAAATTTTTATAAACTATTTAGTTTAGAACATATATGCAGATTATCATTCTCCAAACTTGTGTTAGTGTGACAAATCCATTTGAACCCTTTGAGTGCCATAGGGGTATGTAACATTGTGTGCCCCTCTAGCATTCAAAGGGTTAATTAGACAGAGTCTCTATAAGAGCATCCCTTATAATAAAACCGGTTTGTACATGGCATAGTTAATTGAACTACAATAAAGTAAACACAATAGAGACATACAGGAGGAGTTTCAAGAAAAAAATGGCAACTCCCTTGTTATCTACTCCTATGGATTGCATCAGGTTTTCTACTAAACTGGTACACTAACCAAACAAAGTTTCAGAAAAAGTATGGCAATTTGAACTTTTTAAAGTGTTTGCATTCAGTGATAGATTCCCTTTATTTAAATCATCGAAATATTTTTTGACCAGCAAATGTTGTACTAAGTAGGTTGCTGTTTAAGTCTTTATTGCTGATGTGGATTAGATGCTATTGCTTTTAAATGCATTGCAGGCACCTTCAGGAAGAAATGATCACATTAGCATGGGATTAATTAATTAACCATATTGTATTTAATAAAAAAAATGTTGACAAATATTTGGCATGTGTTTTTGTGTTTCCTTTTTAGCTTAGAGCAATACAGAGTCTTATGACAGTTTCAATGAAAATAAGATGTTGATCTAGGGAGATATCCAACTGCCTTTTTTATGTCCGGAAGGAATTTTATAACCCACTTGGGTCTTAAATGGAAATGGCTTCCACTTGTTTTTTTTGGCCTTCCTCTGAATTAACAAAGGTGACATGCTCATACCTGGGAACTCTCCAGATTTGCCCCAGAGACTCCAGCTTTGACAGTGCATTACTGGGTCTCTGGCGACAGAGGCTGAGTCTCTGTATGTGGTGAGTTTTTTGCTATGTAAGTCTGCCCACCTCTACTCCTACTTCACTCAGTTACTCCTTCCCACCCTGTTCCTTCCACTTCTCCTCCTTCCCCACTCAGTTCCTCCCATTTCCTGCAACTACATGGTAAGCCCCACCCCTTTTACCACTATTATATCCCCTCCAGGGACTCCAGAAGAGAAAGTTCACAGGTATGGACATGCTAAAGGTTGAATTGATGGACAAACTGCAGGGTTTATGCACTAAAGTGTGATAAAAAGATTATAAAGTGGAGATCACTACTCCAGTTCCTTCCACTTGAGAAATCTTAGTGCGTTAGCTCCATAGAATAATATAGGAACTGGAGAAGTGATATCACTGGAGAAGTCATCTCCACTTTATCGCCTCTTTATCAACCCTTACTGCATCTCCACATTATTACCAATAAAAAAGGTTCCACGAGATGCTACGAAGGAGCTACACTCTCAGACCCTATCTCATTGCTTACAAGGGGTGTACTCCTGCGGGTGTCAGGGTTCTGGATTATGTCAGAGCATCAGTCTGATTAAGAAATTACATTTTCAGTCTACAAGACCTTATTAACCCCTTAAAGGAGCAGTAAATGTTTTTATGAAAACACATATTTTACAGAGCATTTCCTTCAGAATAAAACAAGGGTACTCCCATCGCTGTCAGATGTTTTATTCAAAAATTATACCAGTTTAAATAACCAACCAGGAAGTGAATTTTCTGTGCTTTACTTCCTGATAGTTCTAACTGACAGGAAGTGACAAGCAATGTTATGTCTCTGACTTTTCTGACTTTCCTCTCCATTACAATCTAACAGGAAATCTAGTTAGGATTTGACCACTAGAGGGCACTGCTAATGTAAAAAAACATGGGTTTAAACTGTAATAACTCTGGAAATATAAATCTCTCGGCAGTGGGTGTACCCTTATTTTACTCAATAGGAGAATCCCTACAATATATATTTTTACCATCATGCCAGTTCCAGCGCTTAAGGACTGGTGACAGTCCTGGTATGTCATGATATTCTGGGATGGCATGCTGCTCTGCCATCCCAGAATTCAATGAGAAAGGAAAAAAAAAGGTCAGTGGTCCTTAATGGCCTCCCACACTCCTCTCACAATTTGACTTTAAATGCTATGCTCTTACAGAATATGTAAAATAAAAAAGGGTTACTGTCCCTTTAATCTGTAGTTAACTTTGTGTTGCATTTCCCCCACACTACCTTTACATTGGTTACAGACGCATATCAGGTAGAATATGTAGGTCAGCTGTATCACTGGAGACTAACTAGCAAACATCTGCATATATTTATATCTTTATATAGATGTTAATGATAATTCATGGGATGAATGGAATGTCATTTTTTTTACTTCACTTGAATGTCAAAATTTGTAGCATCCAAGTGGCCTATATATTGAATAATTGAGGCTGATGTACTTAAATCTGACCTAGCACTTTAAAAGCAGGTTTTCCTATTAACTAGAAATGCAAACTTTACATTATTTTGCTTTTTTATTGTTTTAAAATAGGATATTTCATGTTCCCAAGTCCTTTCCTCAGTGGAAGCTTCCATCTTGAAAGGATTTGCATGATTATTCCTCTTTACCAATTTATTCAACCCCTCTGGTGGAAACGAATGGGTATTAGCAGCCTAAGGAGGGGGAAATAGGTGATGTTCTGGACTTCATTAAACAGCTTTACCTGCCAAGTCAGAGAACAAAGCTCTGATGAGATTAAATTTCCCAACTAGTAAATCAAATAGCCCTAAAACTATTAACCCTTTGGGTGACAGTGAGGTATCCAATGCATTACACAGCAATGCACTGGCTACCTCTCTAGCAATCAAAGGGTTAACCTGTTTGCAAAGCAAAGAGCAGAAGTAATAGACAGTTTAAATAGAGACATTTACTGAGTTTAAAAGCTGAATATTTATCAGGTCCACATTAACTCTTTGAGTGCCATAGAGGTATGTAACTTATTGTAATGCATTGTATCCCTCTCTGGTTCTCAAAGGTTTAAGGGAATTGCAACAATCCTGAGGTAAATTATACATATTGGACAAATAACAATTTACCTGGAATACTAGAGAAGCCCAATAGATTGCCTCTCAATAGATTTGAGCACTATTTAGCACTGAAGAGGTTAAAAGTCCCATTCAAATCAGTGGTAAGTTTGGGAATTTGCATTTTTTTCCCCTATGTTGAATTTGGCTTGGCCTAAAGCAAAATAATCGGCACATGCCACAGGTGATAATGACATTTAGAATTGTCTAATACCCCACTGTCACCCTAAATAACTGAGAAGCGGGACCAGTAGGGTCATGCAGGTTGTCTGCTTCCATTGGCTGGTGCAGAATGATGGGTGTTGTAGTCTGAGAGCAGCTGGAGGGCCTCAGATTGCCCATCAATGATTGAAACAAACAATCCATCCATTTCTCCAATTCTGGAGCAAATCAGTCGTATGAGAGGAGACAGATAAAACGTCTGTTGATTTAAATGGGGTTTTAAACACCTACCTTGATTGCTATAGAGGTCGACAGTTTTGGAAAGATCACATTTAAAGGGATAGTAACACTTTAAAAAAAACAAGGGTACTTCCAGTGCTGAAAGGTGTTTTATTCAAAAGTTATTACAGCTCAAACTTGAATTTTTTAGGTGTAGTATCTTAATGGCCTGAAATCTTATAGTGGAACAGTTGCTATACTGCCTTATGGAGGTTTATGGTCAACTGAAAAGAGCTGTCCATAGAATGGTGTAGCAACAGCGCCGGTCCATTGAGATACTACTCCTATAAAAATTCAAGTTTTAGCTACAGTAACTTTTGAATAAAATGCCTCTCATCAATGGGAGTACCATTTGCACAGTAAGTGTTACTATCCCTTTAAATTAATTTTCTGAATTTGCTGAATTTAGAATGTGCGCTAAGACAGGCTTGCGAAAAATGCAGGTTTTCAGGATCTCCCTACATGAAGACAAGTGAATCAATCAGTGGTTCAGCCATTGTGAATAATCTGCCTGAATTAACAACATTCAGTTGTGTTTAACCCTTTGAATACCAGAGGGGTACGTAAAACATTGAATACATACATGGGAACCTTGAGGGGGAGGTTTAAATAATGTGATCCGTGTCTCAAAGGGGCATGGCTTAATTGGGTGACTGTGGCTTATCATCCTTGTGTCAAAAAGTGGGCAGGAAGTGGGTAGAAAAGAGTTAGAAGGAGGAGAAGTGGATGGGAAGTGAAAGGAACAGGGAGGGAAGGAGGAGACGTGGGCAGGAAGTGGGAGGAGTAGGGTGGGAAGGAGAAGAAGTGGGCAGGAAGTTGGAAGAACAGGGTGGAAAGTGGACAGAACAGGGTGGGAAGGAGGAGAAGTGGGTGGGAATTGAAAGGAACAGGGTGGGAGGGAGGAGAAATGGGAGGAGTAGGGTGGGAAGGCGTAGAAGTGGCCGATAAGTGGGAGGAACAAGGGTGGAAGGAGAAGTAGGAAGAGTTTAAGAAGAAACTCACATCAGACAATCAGCCTCTGTTCCTGGAGACCCAGTAATTAACTAAAACCTGGAGTCTCCAGGGCAGATCCAGAGAGATCCCAGGTATGATTGCAGAGCAATGCATTGTGCACTCAAAGGGTTAATGGAGAAGATCCTGAAAACCTGCACTGCTTGGGACACGTTTGAGCACCTCCTGTACTAAGGCTGATTAAGTGATAAAGAGGCTGATATAGAAGGAGGAACTGGGGTAATTCTGGGGCAAACCAATTTCTCCATAGGGGACAAATAAAAATCCCCTAAATTCCCAATGGATTTAAATGGGGTTTATAAGCCCTTGAATGATAGGGACCTCTCCAACACATTGCTTTACAATGCATTCAAGGGATTAAAAATCAAAATTAAATCACTGAATATTTTTATTTGCCCTCTCCCCATGATGCAGTTGGTTTCCCCTAGAACTGCACCATGATTTTACTACAAAAGCCTCACTAAAAGAAAAGGGCATTCGTAGATAAAAGTATCCAACTGGATTGCCAATACACAGCCCTAAGCAGCCGTCAGAGTTAGGACCTTCTCTTTTTTTGCCAAGCCATACTGTATGTTTTTAACCCTTTGAGTGCCAGAGGGGTACGCAACACATTGCAGAGCAATGTGTTGCATACCCTTCTGGCATTCACAGGGTTAATATTATATATTTTTGCCTGGTGTTTGATAAAGGAGTTTTGACCTCCAAAACGCGTCATACCGGTTGCAATACTATGTTTATGTATTGACGTTTTTGGCAAAATATATATACTTTTTATATATCAATAAATATATATTTTGTACTCTAATTTTTAACTTTGGGAGAATTTATTGGTTGTATCCACAACCAGCACACTATCATTTGCGTTGTGAGTATTGGGTCTTAATATACTTTTATCAGATCCAATAGGATCATTTATTGTTGGTTTATGCTCTTACTGTTTTCTGCCTTATATGCAGATAAAAGTACTGTTTTCTGCCTTATACGCAGATAAAAGTATCCAAATGGATTACAAATTCACAGCCCTAAGCAGCCATCATAGTTAACCAAAAGAATGAAATTTAAAAGGTTAATCTTGTGATCCTAATATTTGATCTTTTAAGTGTATTTCATTGATTTTTATCCTCACTAAGCTGCACTCCAAACAAACTGGCTAACTTTGAAGAGATTTCTTTTCATCTCGGCTTGTAAACGAAATTTAAAATGGTTCCAGTTTAGACAAGTAATTACAAAAAAAAGCAGAACTGCATTGAATTAAAAATGTCAGTGTTTCATCCATTCATCCTACCATGAATAAAAATGTGCACTATGGAAGCTTAAGGAACTATTAATTACCATTAATGCAGTATTTTTCTTTACGGGCAAAACACACTGTTTGATTCATCGGTTACACATAAACATTGGCTTATAGAAAACATTACATTAATCTAAAGAAATACCTGTGAAAGGTGATTATTTATCAAGGACTTTCAGACACAGAATTAGAATCAATGAAATACTGTGACTACCAAGTTTCTATTACTTTGAAATACTCTTTTTTTACAGGGATAGTAATGTTTCACAAAAACAGCAGCTCCAATTAATCTTCATAGTATTTGAGCCATAGAGGGTGCTATTTCATTACTGTCAGAGTTGTAGTTCAAGAGTAATTGAATAATAAAGTATCCTCCTCCCACCCCTTTTACCTAGTGTAAGCTGCCTCCCCTCAGATATGGAATCTGGTCCACAGACCAGACAGCTCACAGCAAGGTACAATCTTCTTACTGTGAGAACAATGAAAGCCCTGCCCCCATTGACAGGTTTTCCCTTATGTTAATTGAAAATTGTCCCTCTCTGCAATCCACTTGGACACCTCCCTGCTGCTTTGAGGTGAGCAGTGTTACATCGGTAAAAGGGTCAGGTGGGGGATGCTATATCATTTAATTACTCTTGAACTACAACTCTGACAGTATTGAAATAACACTCTCCATGGCCCAAATACTATGAAGATTAATTGGAGCTGCTTTTATCCTGAAACATTACTATCCCTTTACATGGGAACTACAATTAGACTCACAGGGCCTCTTCATCAAATCTGAGGCAAACCAAAGCACCATAGGAAAAAAAGAAAAAAATCTCAAAATTCCATTTCACATTGCATTGGAGACCTCTCTAGTATTCTAGGGGTTATGCACTAAGGTGTGATAAAGCAGCGATAACTTCTCCAGCATACCCCCCAACATTTCAAATTGCCAAAGAGGGACAAAGTTGTTTTAGATGGCTTCACTGGGGGCGTGTCTGGTGGGCGGGGCATTACTGAAAATTTGTAGGTTATTTCATGACCTATTGAGTATGACCCTTGGGGGGTATTATCACGGTGCCCGGAATTGCCCTCTGATAGCACTGCTGTGGTGCGGCCGACATTGTCTATCACTTCCTGAGTGTCGCACATATGCGCAGTCACTATTCTTATAGGCCTATGGTAATTTCCAGAGTGAGTCTCCACCTACTTGCTAGGCCTTTATAGGCCTCAGTCTGCCAGTACTCCTTTTGCCCTTTCGTGGTGTACCTTTGGCTCCATCTGACTACCCGCATTGTGCTGACCCTGGCTCCGGCTGACTATCCGATACGGTATTAACCTTGGCTTGACTGACTAACTACTCTGTGTTGACTCTGTCTCCGGCTGACTATCCATGTGTTTCCGACCCTTGGCCTGACTGCATCCGCTCTCTTGCTAGCTGGTACAAGCTGTGCTCAGTATCCGCATGTAATACTCGTATTGGCCATTACGAGTACCTGGTCATGCCCTTTGGGCTGTGCAATGAGGAATATGAGATTCAAAGCGTTTTGGACTCCCGTAAAGTCCATGGCCCCATTCAATATTTAGCGCATTGGAGGGGCTATGGCCCTGAAGAACGTTCCTGGGTAAATCTGTCTGATATTCACGCTCCTGTTCTGCTGCGCAGATTTCATGCTAAACTCACAAACAAAATTGGGCCACTTCCGCAGGGGAGAGATCATTGGGGGGGGGGGGTACTATCACGGTGCCCATGATTGCCCTCTGATGGTGCTGCTGCGGTGCGGGCAACATTGTCTATCACTTCCTGAGTGTTGTGCGTGTGCACAGTTGCTATTCTTATAGGCCTATGGTAATTGCCAGAGTGAGTCTCTGCCTACTTGCTAGGCCTTAAAGGCCTCAGTCTGCCAGTACTCCTTTGCCCTTTCATGGTGTACCTGTGCGCTAGCTCTTGTGATATTCCTATGCTCTGTTCTGTGTATGACTTCTGGCTACGTTTGACTCTGACTACACTTGATCCCTGACTTGTTGCCATTCGCTCCAGTCTGAACCTTGGCTCTGTCTGACTATCCGCTCCTGTCTGACGTTTGGCTCCGTCTGACTACCCGCATTGTGCTGACCCTGGCTCCGACTGACTATCCGATAGGGTACTGACCTTGGCTTGACTGACTAACTACTCTGTGTTGACTCCGGCTCTGGCTGACTATCCATGTGTTTCCGACCCGTGGCCTGACTGCATCCGCTTTCTTGCTAGACCGTGCTCTAGCTGGTACAAGTTGTGTTCAGTATCCTCCGCTGCGCCGGACATTGGCTCTGGCTATTATATTCTGCTTGTTACCAGCCGCGTTCTGGGTATTTAAGTCACCATTGCCTTCACTACCCTAGCATTCTAGAGTATCTCTAGTCACCACTGCCTGTAGGTTTACCCTAGCATTCTAGGGGAGTGTCTCTCATTTTGCTTGGGCGATTCCACTTCACCTATACTAGTAGCTTCTGCTATCCTTGCTACTATTACACGCTGTAGTCAGATTGGGATCAGGCTCCCTCCAGTCAGTGGATTCTGTCCTGTCTCCGTACCTGACGAGTGAGGGTTGGGGAAGTGCTTGTGCACTGTCTCCACACCTGGTCCTGTGAGGGTTGGGGAGGTGCTGTTCGTATCTTTTCTGCTGTAATTTTAATAAAGATATTGATTTTACTGTATCTGTACTTGTCAGTGTCGTTATTCCACAGTCACTTCATGACAGGTATGCATTGCATTGATCACCACTATGGCACTGAAAGGGTTGCTATAAGTACAAATGTATTTATAGTTGATTGAAGTAACATTTTTTAACCATTCTTTAACCCTTTGAGTGCCAGGGGGTATTCACGGTATTGCTTACTATGTATTGGATATTTCTCTGGTACTCCAAAGATTAAAGGCATAGTGAGTATTTTTTTTATTGAAACATACACTGTTTTTCCTGCTGGGTTAACCCTTTGAGTGCCAGAGGGGTACGCAACGCATTGCACTCAAAGGGTTAATGGCAGTTATAAAACAGTGGTCTCAACAAACAGCAAACATTCTGGTAAAAAACATTCTTGAAGATCTTAATTGTAATGATTGTACTCTAGAAGCTCACATTCACATGGTGGACATTAACTCTATCTTGTATGTCACTTTTTTAAAACATTGTAATCCACTGTGAAAAATGCAGATATGTCTTAACCTGATGTTAATTAATATTAATCAGCCACATAAGTAAGTTTTTGTAGAAGTCTTATTCTTTTATACCTTAGAGTGCCAGAAGGGTATCCAACGATTTGCAAAGCCACAGCAAGTAATGATTAATCAAAACTGGATTTGGAGCACAGAATGCTTCTGCACTAGTGTTGAGCGAGCACCCCGATGCTCGGGTGCTCTGACCGAGCACCCCCTGAGGCTCGAGTGCTCAGCCGAGCACCCGAGCCCCATTTAAATGAATGGGGCGGCACGAGCATTACACCAGGCACCCCCTGCTCTGATGAGGGGAGGGTGCCTGGTCAATGCCCCCCTTCATCTCCGCTATGCCCCCTTCATCTCCGAATGCCCCCTTCATCTCCGCAATGTCCCCCTTCATCTCCGCTATGCCCCCTTCATCTCCGCTATGCCCCTCTTCCACAATGTCCCCCTTCATCTCCGCTATGCCCCTCTTCCACAATGTCCCCCTTCATCTCCTCTATGGCATAGAGGAGATGAAGGGGGACATTGTGGAAGAGGGGCATAGCGGAGATGAAGGGGGACATTGTGGAAGAGGGGCATAGCGGAGATGAAGGGGGACATTGTGGAAGAGGGGCATAGCGGAGATGAAGGGGGACATTGTGGAAGAGGGGCATAGAGTCTATGCCCCTCTTCCACAATGTCCCCCTTCATCTCCGCAATGCCCCCTTCATCTCTGCAATGCCCCCGTACCTCCAGTCCCTGGTGGTCCAGCAGAGCGTCTTCAGATCTGTGCCTCTTCCGGCACAGATCCCCGCCACCCGAACATGGCGGGCGAGCACATGGCGGTACTCGACGAGTACCGCCATGTGCCGAGCAGAGCGATGCTCGAGCCGATCCGAGCATCGGCCGAGCACGCTCGCTCAACACTATTCTGCACCCATCATGTCACAACATCAAATGTAAGAACCCTTAATGGTGGGAAGGTGGAATAGATTGAGGACTTCAGGCTAGGGTGGGATAGACTAGAACTGAATGGCTGTTAGTCCTGACTCCTCTCTGAACTGGCTGATCACAGTGCATGATGATTTGGTGCAGCAGTCTACATGTGGTGCGTGCCTGGGTATAAGTGCATCCCACCTCCTGCTCTCTCAGCACATTGAATTTACTTCAATTAGTACATCTGGGATGACTTCTGTTGATGTTAGTCACTAGCTCACTCACTCAGTGCTCTACTCAGTTCGACAAATATTATTTACATTCCACATTTTAACCCTTCCCTTTCAAAATTTGACTTGCAGTGTTTTTCTTCACCATTTTAATTCGACAAATACTGTTCACATTCAAATTTTAACCCTTCCCCTTTAAAATTCGACTTGGAGTGCTCCATTTTAATTTGAATAATATTGCTCCCATTCAACATTGTACTATTATACAAAGGAATCGCCTTTGTGTAATAGTTTCACTTATTGTTATGTAAATTGGGTCACACTTATTCAGTAACTTTCCTCACAACTGTAAAGGAGGGGTTAGTATCACTTCTTACTATAGCATTAACGCATCAAATGGGTTTAGCCAACAAAAACAGGAGTGAGAGGTCTTTCACACTTAGCACAGCACGTTATACATTGTTGCACAGGGATCACTGTGCCACATAAAGAGTATGTATTTTGCAGTAAAATTGGAGAATAAACAGTGTTGAATGGGAGCAATATTATTCAAATTAAAATGGAGAAAGAAGGTCATGGGAGCACTGTAATTCGAATTTTAAAGGGGAAGGGTTAAAATTTGAATGTGAACATTATCTGTCAAATTAAAATGGTGAAGAAAAGCACTGTAAGTCGAATTTAAAGGGGAAGGGTTAAAATTTGAATGTGAACAGTATTTGTTGAATTAAAATGCTGAAGAAAAGCACTGTAGGTCGAATTTTGAAGGGGAAGGATTAAAATGTGGAATGTGAATAATAATTGTTGAATTAAAGTGGTGAAAGAAAGCACTGTAAGTCAAATTTTAAAAGGGGGGGCTAAAATGTCGAAGTAGGGCACTTTTTGTCGGATTTCTATGCGGTATACTATATTCTACACTGCTTTTGTTCGAACAACATGGTTTTGAAACTGTCATTGTGGCTTCTACGCCTCCACCTCTGAGGCGCAGTATTTCCAACTTAAATTGTATAAACAAAACGGGCGCTAATACTGAGCGTGGGCAATAGGATACTGCTTGCACGTTGTTTTTAATTGTTTCCTATGTGTTTTTTTTTTGGCTGGCGGTATGTGTAATTACCGCTGATTTTGTTTTCACAAGTCGGGTAATAATATACCAAAACCTGACTTAAAAAAACACCTTGCCTGTTTTTTTTTAATGCTGGTAATAGAATTGAGCCCAAGATTGCTGCAATGAGTGTGTACCTTTCTGACTCCCAAAGGGTTAAATGCATTACCTTTTTGTTCACTGTTGCATATTGTCCACTTGTGTTAAAATAACATATTTATTGTATATTTATTTTTGAACTCTCATAACATTTAATACCAGGAAAAACCAGCCGAACATTTGGGGATGACTAAAAAATCCCACTGAATTAAGTGGGTTTTTTTAACACATTGAATGCTAGAGAAGTCTCCATGTATTGCTTCACCAAGTGTTGGAAACTTGTGTATCATTGAAGGAGTTTAAAGAAACATTTAAATCAAGGGGAATTTTTTTTTGTGTCCCCTATGGTGCAGTTGGTTTGTTCCAGAATGACTCCAATTAGTTTTAGTAAATCACCTTCAGTATGCGCATTACAGTAAATACCGCCATCTAGTGGCAAAATGCCATATACTATTGTGCATTTTTCAGATGGGGGTGAATTTGGACTTATTATGCATATCATTTCATATCTATGCAGACTGTAAATGTACTAGGTTAACTGTGTACTCATATAATTTGTTTCAAATGTATGTCATACTCTGTAAATACAAATGCAGTGTTATTCTAGCTTTATTTGTTAACCCAGGCCTGAAGAAGGGGCCTTAGTGTCCTGAAAGCTTGCACTTTCTATAGCCTCAGTTAGCTATTAAAAGGTATCATCTTTATATCACTCTTGGGAGTTTTTTGCTACATTGAATCCCATCTACTCTACTAGCTAACACGGTAGTATAATGGGAACCCAAGACGCCAGGGTGTCCTGGGCCGTCGTTCTGGGGTCCTCCCTCCTTTAAGTAGCTACAACAGGATAACTCATGTATGTTTTCAGCTGAAAACATAGAGCTCTTGGATGGGAGTCAAAGTGGACTCTTTACACCATCCAAGAATAACGACACAGGGACGCTTCTTAGCTCAGAACAACTAACACATTTTATTTTTGGGAACGCAGCTCTTTTAAGCAGAATTGCTATACAATGCACAATGGGGTTAGTACAAAACACATACTAGGGAGACAATAGTGTCTGACTACAATACACATCTGAACAATGGGGAACATAAACATGATAACACAAAGGAACAAAAGACACAAAGGGACCATAGACAAAAGAAGGGCATTCTACATAATCCAGTCTTGCCGCTCCAATTCCTAGCCAATAAGAAGAGGAGTGACAAGACACAATGGAAGTGCAGTGAGCAATTTGATGCTCCCACCTTCTCAACCAATGGAAAGCGGATCAACAACTTGTGGGCTAGCCAATCGCTGGGGTGCCTACTTTTCCCCATACAACTCTATGGAGGCCCTTTAAACCGGGCACCTGGACGATGGCATCCAATCCGGGGGCCTCCTACTCTTCCCCATACAAAGTAAATGATGGCCCTTTAACTCCTGGTGGCCAATCAGAGGCCGGCCAACTCTTGAAATGTAAAGCGGCCTTACTTGGCAGTTCTGCTTGTAGTCCTGTGCAATGTGAAACCCAGTCTTTTGAAGGCCTGAAATTCCGTAGGCCTAACAAGGCCTCCAAGTAAAGACCTATGGTCCATTATATTTACCATCTGTTTTTCTAATTTCAAGTGAAAAACAGATTTTTTTTTATTAAGTACAATAAAGATTTTTAACCCAGAAAGGTATGCATCCCATCATTTTGCCAAGCATTGATAGCACTCTGACACTCAAAGTGTTAATTTACCCTTAATTATAAAAGATTATTTTTCAACTAGTTATTTATCCTAGGGGATAACACTTTGATTACCCCTCACTCCATAATTATAAATACAGATATATATAAATGAGTGGACCCAGTTACAAATAGACTCTATGAGCAAGATATATAACCTAAGAATATTGAAGATTTCTGCCACAAAATGTTCCAGTTCACAAGTAAATTGTGATCATGCTGTAATTCTTGGCCTATGTGAGGGTATAAAAAACTTGTTTGTAACCGAATCAGTTTATTTTTTAATTTTTAGAAGAGTTTAAACCTTTGATTGCCAGAGAGGTATGCAATGCATACCTCTCTGGCACTCAAAGGGTTAAATCAGTTGTGCGCCTCATTTTTATTCCTCAGAGTGTACCTCCCTTTGGGTGCTAGCATCATAGGCTTTATTTTATTTCTTTAACCCCTTACAATTTTTAGCCATGATGTGAGACCCTGTGTGTGTGTGTGTGTGTGTGTGTATACGTGCATGTGTTTGTGTGCATGCAGAGATGGATCTACATTCCAGACTCCACCCTTGACCACACCCCCAACATTCACCTGACCCCCACCCCAGTCCCATCCACTGTTTCCTGGCATGGACAATACCCTTGGCCAATAACAAGCAAGAATGAAAAACAGCTTTAACCCCTTGTTTGCTAGAGAGATCTCCAACACATTGCTCCATTATGAGTTGTAGATCTCTGTAGAATCTAAAAGGTTAAACAATAGCTTGTAAAAACCAGCTGAAGTGCACCACAAAATTTGGATCTCTAGACAATTGCCTACTCTGCCTAATGGGAAATCCGGCCCTGTGTGCATACGTGTGTGTGTGTGTGTGGGTCTATGTGTGTGCTTCTGAGCACTTGAACTTAGAAATCACCAACAGTGTATATTAGGATTTGAATTAAAGGAACATTATAACCTACTAATAGTAACCCTCCCCCCCCACATGCACACTTACCTTACTATGGCTAGAAAATCCTAACAGCCCCTATGAATTTTACCCTTGTGCCTTTGTTCAAGAGATAATATCTGCCCACACATCAGGCATGTGAAGAAATAAGATTACTGCGTGCAATGAACCGAGTTTGAGGGCCTGTGATCCAGATAGCAACTGTCATGTTCACCTCCATAACATGTCATCCAGGACTAATTTAAGCTGTTATCTCTTGAACAAAGGCATGGAGGCAGAATTCATAGAGGTTATTAAGATTTTCTGGCCATAGTATGGCATTATTAGGAAGTGTTTCTTGGAAATGGCTTCATTGAGTCTTCAAGAGGATCTCAGATCAGGTGACTGAAGCATTAAATAATTACAACATCACACACCATGATTTCTTCATCTTTATGTGAATTTACACAGGAAAGGAAGGCTGCTCCTGGCTGCAACTTGTCCTGCAACATGATGAAGAGTAAATTAACAATAATTAATAGGAAATTAATCATTCAGTTAATGAAAAGTCACAGTTGGCGACTTCTTGGTACATTTACACACACAGGTTCTGCTGACTCAGTTCTGATGCTTCACACACTGTTGACTCCTTCTCCATTATTATCTGAAAGCATAGCCACAGCCTAAATGGAGTAGTTTAATTCTATTAAAGCTATAGTAATACTTATTTTCTTGTTTATTATTGTAGGCATTAAAAAAATATTAAGAGCTATGTAAGTCTTATCTCTCAAACCTTTATGGTTTTAGAGCTATTCACAACTAAAGTTCCCTCACCTAGGGTTGCCACCCAGCCGGTATTTTACCGGCAGGCCGGTAAAAAAATGGCTTCTGTCCAATGTTATGTCTATGGAGGGAATGCCATGGCCGTTATTTTTGTGAAGAAAAGGTGGCAACCCTACCGTCACCCTGGCTATTTCAGTCAAGTCTGCCATCTAGCTGACAGACTTGGAATCTGGTCCACAGACTGGCTGGTGGCTCTTCAGCAGAGGTACGATCTTTAAAAAAAAACTACTTAATTGGAACGGTCCACAAAGTGTGCTTGCAAACCAGGCACAGTTTGTAGACCGTTCCAATGAAGTAGTTTCTTTTTAAAGATTGCAATCCCAGCTCTGCTGAAGAGCCGCTGGCCAATCTGCGGACCAGAATCCAAATCTGTCAGCTAGAGCGCTTACATAGATCTTAATATTTTTTTAATGTCTGCAATAATAAATATACAAAAAATTAAGTATTAATCTCCCTTTAAAATCATATATTGACCTACTACAAATAGTACTGAATGGTAGTAAGGGATTTTACATTTCTCTGTGTACAGCAGACATGTCAAACTCAAACATAGTTGGAGGCCACAAGCTGCAAATTTCCTTCTCAGAAGGGACTCAGTATTGATTGCCAGTGGTTACCTTTAACATTATATTTTGGAAAGTCTTGGGGGAGAGCAACACACACACTCAACACACACACTGAAATAAGAATTGAATACTCACAGCTTTAAGTTCATTTGTCTGTGTACCATCAAAAACTGCACCAAAAGTAAGAATAACACAAAAAAATTACCAAACTGCCTCAGAGAGAGAGACAAAGGCAGGAAAGGAGACAGAGTAAAAGAGAGAGAGTGTGAAAGAAGCAGGAAAGGTGAGAGAGTGGTAGAGGCAGAAAAGAGGAGAACTTGGAAGAAGGAGGAGAAAGTGGAGAGAGGGATGCACATATATCCACACAAAACATGCCTCAGATCACATTCGATACAGAGAATTATGCATAGTAATTTACATTAATACAAGTACTAAGAGAGGGAATGATGGATCATGCAAAGCCTATGACTTTCAGGAAGATCCATTAAGGACATAGTCACACAGGTGACTTCTTGCCCATCGTAAAGAGAAGGGACAGTAGCATAAGTTACTGAGATCAGCAAGATCTGACTGGCTGATATTTCAGACACCCCACAGTGATTGGTTGTAATACCCTTGTCCCCATGATGCAGAGTGCAGGCTGCCTGCTCCAGAATTGCTCATCGTCAGATTGTGGAATACAATCCATTGTCTATTGCAGGGGTTAATTGTTGAACTACAACTCCCATCATCTCCAACTAAACAATGGCATTGGAGATCTCTCCAGCATTTGAGAGGTTAAAATACTCATTTAACTCAATAAGAATATTCATTTGTGATTTGTCCCTTATGGAGTTGGTTTGCTCCAGAATTGAAAGGCTTTCTGAACACAGCCTTTACGTTAATATACAAAAAAGAACAAAGAATGGAGGAGACCACAGGGTTAATAAGTTCACTAAGACGTTATATATGTATTATGATCAATATTGCACTCACAATTGGTAATGGCCACTTCCAGAATCGCAGTGGCAATAAGAGCATGTGGGGGATATTCTACTGCCCACCATACAGATAAACCTCCAGACAGATGCTTCCCAAGATGATAACCTTCAAAAGAAGATAACAGAACCAGGAAACAGAAGCAAACAATGGGTCGCTTTGGAAATATACACAAATGGCTAATACCCTTCACAGAACTATTCCAAGTATATAGTGGATAATATACTTACATTTCATTTTCTACTGACAGAAAATCAATGGTTGGTATTTTATCCACTATATACTTGGAATAGCTCTGTGAAAGGTATTAGCTATTTGTATTAAAAGGGATAGTAATACTTCATTTTATCTTTATTTTATTTTGTAGGCATTAAAAAAACATGAAGAGCGATATAAGTCTTATCTCTCATACCTTTATGGTTTGAGAGATATTCACAAGCAAAGTTTCCCCCTCCCGCCCCTTTTACCTAGTGTAAGCCATCTCTTCTCAGATGTGGAATCTGGTTGTAAGACCAGACAGATAACAGCAGGGGACAATATTCTTCCTATCACAACAATGAAAGCCCTGCTCCCCTTGACAAGCTTTTCAGCTTTTTCCCTTATCTTAACTGAAGATTGTCCCTCTCTGCAGTCTACCTGGGCACCTCCCTTCTGCTCTGGCTGAGCAGTGTTACATCAGTAAAAGGGGCGGGAGGGGGACACTTTGTCATTGAATTACTCTTGAACTATAACTCTGACAGTATTGAAATAACACTGTCCAAAGTCCAAATACTATGATGATTAATTAGAGCTGCTTTTATTATGAAACATTACTATCCCTTTAATTCCAAAAAGACCCGTTGTTTGCTTCTGTTTCCTTATGTTAACATGGCTGCCTGCATTGTAAAACCATGGGTGCCTTTCTCCTCTCACCAAGCCATGGGGTCAAGACAACTAGATTGGTGTAACCTGTCATTCAAACTTCAGTAGTGAGAAAAAAGATTATGATGTACTTTCAAGATCTAGAGTAATCCTAGAGCAAACCAGCTGGGGCTTTGTTTTTTTAATCAACTTTTTGTTAAGAAATGCAAAGAATTGTACATAGCAGATAAAGACAGACCACTAATACATATTGTTAAATATGACATACAAAAAATACCCACACCAGCATGTCGAGTCTTCTAGAAGTAAGACATGCCCTCCATTATCTGTGTAAAGATGCCACCCTTTGGCTGTGTAAGGATAGTCCATGGTAATAGCTACAAGAAAAATAAAGTAAGACCACGTATGCCCTCAACGCAAGTGTGGTGTTGTGAACACTGGGAGTGCCATCATGAAGACCCACACCACACTTAGTCGTGCTCAATAACTACCAATATAATAACTTAAAAGAAAACAAAAAACGAATGCTTGCTCTGGGGCTTTTAAACCCTTGAATACTAGAGAGGTCTACAACACATTGTGAAGCATTCAAAGGGTTAAAAGTCCCCAAAAACACCAAATAGAAAGAAAGTGCCAAATGGTAAAATACCATCACACACAATTCGATAAAACTGAGCAAATGTACTCACATAATATGTTGGTCAGATGGCTGATAAACAGTCTGACAAGCGTACATATGGAGATAACCAACCCATCTCTGTTCGGGTTAACTCTTAAAGGAGCGTTTCTCCAGTAATGCTGAGGCGGGGACTTCAAAATCAGTACAATTTTATTAATATGCAGATAAAAATGTACACTGAAAAAGGGCTTGAACGCTTACACATTTGCGGTTTTCAGACCGCTTTTTCAAAACTTGCAAGCTGATAACAATATAACTAAATGAATTTTATTTAGCCCCATTTAAATCAATTGGAATTTAGGGATTTTTTTTTTGTCCTTGTGTTGTTTTTATGGTTTCCTCCAGCGTCAATTCACTTTCTCTGTACATATGTCCCTATGTTCAGAAGGAAAGTGACGCAATTCTGAAGCAAACTAAGTGCAGTATAGGGGGTGTTGTTCACCTCTATAGCATTTGAAGGAGCAGTAAACTTTTTTTGTGAAAAAACATATATTGTGGGGTATTTCCTGTTGAGTAACATAAGGGTGCTCCCACTGCTGACAGATGCATATTTCCAGAGTTATTACAGTTTAAACCTATGTTTATTTACATTAGCAGTGCCCTCTAGAGGTCAAATGCCAATTAGTTATCCTGTTACATTCTAATAGTGAGGAAAGTCAGTGACTTAGGGTTCACCATAGAATTTGATAGAAACTGCTGAGTCACATCCTGTCAGAACTTCCAGGAAGTAAATACACAGTAAATTCACTTCCTGATTATTTGAACTTTTGTAACTTCTGAATAAAACAACGGACAGTGCTGGGATTTACCTGTTTTACTCAGCAGGAAAAGCTCTATAACATATAATTTTCATAAAAATGTTTACTGCTCCTTTTAGGAGTTATAAGCTATAGTGTTGAGCGAGCATGCTCGGCCGATGCTCGGATCGGCTCGAGCATCGCTCTGCTCGGCACATGGCGGTACTCGTACGAGTACCGCATGTGCTCGCCCGCCATGTTCGGGTCTCCTCCCCGCACGTTTTGCGGCTGCTGCGCAGCCAATAAACGTGCAGGGAGGCTCTGACATCAGTGTAATGCCAGCAGCCATGTTGGCTGCTGGCATTACACTGATTGGCTGGCCAGAACCCGTGGTCGGGTGCTGTATAGCACCTGACCAGCGAGTTCGGCTCAGTCTTAGCCAGGGAGAGATGAGGATAGGAAGGGAAAGTCAGTGTAGGGAGAAAAAAAGCGATTGTGAAAAAAAAAGAACCAAAAGTCCTTTTTAGGACTACTGTGTGTGGGGGCAGCAGGTTATTTTGTGTGGGGGGAAAAAAAAAACAAAAACAAAAAACATATATTCTGTTAAGTGTGCAAAGTTGCAGATTAGAGCACATTCTGTTTAGTGTGCAAAGTTGCAGATTAGAGCACATTCTGTTTAGTGTGCAAAGTTGCAGATTAGAGCACATTCTGTTTAGTGTGCAAAGTTGCAGATTAGAGCACATTCTGTTTAGTGTGCAAAGTTGCAGATTAGAGCACATTCTGTTAAGTCTTCAAACTAAAATATCAAAGTCACATATTCCATTCAGTGTGCTTCGCCGCAGTTTAGCAGCACATTCTGTGTACTGTGCAGAGTTGCAGAATAGGAAGAAATACTGTTAAGTCTTCAAACTAAAATATCAAAGTCACATATTCCATTCAGTGTGCTTCGCCGCAGTTTAGCAGCACATTCTGTGTACTGTGCAGAGTTGCAGAATAGGAAGAAATACTGTTAAGTCTTCAAACTAAAATATCAAAGTCACATATTCCATTCAGTGTGCTTCGCCGCAGTTTAGCAGCACATTCTGTGTACTGTGCAGAGTTGCAGAATAGGAAGAAATACTGTTAAGTCTTCAAACTAAAATATCAAAGTCACATATTCCATTCAGTGTGCTTCGCCGCAGTTTAGCAGCACATTCTGTGTACTGTGCAGAGTTGCAGAATAGGAAGAAATACTGTTAGGTCTTCAAACTAAAATATCAAAGTCACATATTATATTCAGTGTGCGTCACCGCAGTTTAGCAGCCTATTCTGTGTACTCTGCACAGTTGCAGAATAGGAAGAAATACTGTTAAGTCTTCAAACTAAAATATCAAAGTCACATATTCCATTCAGTGTGCGTCACCGCAGTTTAGCAGCCTATTCTGTGTACTCTGCACAGTTGCAGAATAGGAAGAAATACTGTTAAGTCTTCAAACTAAAATATCAAAGTCACATATTCCATTCAGTGTGCGTCACCGCAGTTTAGCAGCCTATTCTGTGTACTCTGCACAGTTGCAGAATAGGAAGAAATACTGTTAAGTTTTCAAACTAAAATATCAAAGTCACATATTATATTCAGTGTGCGTCACCGCAGTTTAGCAGCCTATTCTGTGTACTCTGCACAGTTGCAGAATAGGAAGAAATACTGTTAAGTTTTCAAACTAAAATATCAAAGTCACATATTCCATTCAGTGTGCGTCACTGCAGTTTAGCAGCCTATTCTGTGTACTCTGCACAGTTGCAGAATAGGAAGAAATACTGTTAAGTTTTCAAACTAAAATATCAAAGTCACATATTATATTCAGTGTGCGTCACCGCAGTTTAGCAGCCTATTCTGTGTACTCTGCACAGTTGCAGAATAGGAAGAAATACTGTTAAGTCTTCAAACTAAAATATCAAAGTCACATATTACATTCAGTGTGCGTCACCGCAGTTTAGCAGCCTATTCTGTGTACTCTGCACAGTTGCAGAATAGGAAGAAATACTGTTAAGTTTTCAAACTAAAATATCAAAGTCACATATTCCATTCAGTGTGCGTCACCGCAGTTTAGCAGCCTATTCTGTGTACTCTGCACAGTTGCAGAATAGGAAGAAATACTGTTAAGTCTTCAAACTAAAATATCAAAGTCACATATTCCATTCAGTGTGCGTCACCGCAGTTTAGCAGCCTATTCTGTGTACTCTGCACAGTTGCAGAATAGGAAGAAATACTGTTAAGTTTTCAAACTAAAATATCAAAGTCACATATTCCATTCAGTGTGCGTCACCGCAGTTTAGCAGCCTATTCTGTGTACTCTGCACAGTTGCAGAATAGGAAGAAATACTGTTAAGTTTTCAAACTAAAATATCAAAGTCACATATTCCATTCAGTGTGCGTCACCGCAGTTTAGCAGCCTATTCTGTGTACTCTGCACAGTTGCAGAATAGGAAGAAATACTGTTAAGTTTTCAAACTAAAATATCAAAGTCACATATTCCGTGTAAGATGAAGAAGGCGGGTAAAAAGGGACGGGGAAGTGGACATGATCCTGATAGTTCAGGGCACGGGTCAGGACACGGAGAAACTGTGCCTGGTGCCAGAGCACAAGAAAGAAAGACATCCACCATACCTAGCTTCATGTCTCATTTCACAGGGCGTCGCAGGACATCACTCTCGAGGTCCGACCACTGCGAACAGGTGGTCGGTTGGATGTCAGCTGATACTGCTTCCAGTCGGTTAAGCACCACCCTGTCTTCCACCAAGTCCACTCTCAGTAGCCAAGAGTCTGGTCAACATAATCCTCACTCTGATCATCCTTTCTCCCACCATACACGGTCTGGTCAAAGAAGTGATCCCATACTGGGATATAGTGAGGAGCTCGTCTCATCACCAATCCTTCATTTGACCCTCTCTCCAAGCACACTTGCAGAGGAATATGACATCTTGTGCCCTGATTCACAACCTCTAGAGGGTACCCAATCACAAGAAGATGACAGATGTGAACGGCATTTAAGGTCAAAGGAAGTAGTGGATGATGATGATGATGATGAGACACAGTTGCCATTAAATCAACCACTATTACCGTCTCAAGACCTTGTTGAGGAGAATGTTATACAGTTGTCAATGACTGAGTATGTGGTGGGATCAAGACATGAGGAGGATGATCAGAGTGAGGAAGTGGAGGAGGACTTGGTGGACGATGAGGTGACTGACCCCACCTGGGAAGGTGTAGAGCCGAGCGATGACAGCAGTCCTGAGGGTGAGCCATCTGCAGCACCGCAACAGGCTGGAAGAGGCAGTGGTGTGGCTACAGAAAGAAGGCGGACCGCACCAAACCGGCCTGCAAATGTTCCACGGAGCACCCCCTTGCGTAAATCTACCTTGCCAAGGGGTAGGTGTTCCGCGGTATGGCGTTTTTTTAAGGAAAGTGCGGACGACAAAAGAATTGTAGTTTGCAACCTGTGCCACACCAGAATGAGCCGAGGCATGAACACTAGAAACCTCACCACCACCAGCATGATCCGACACATGGCATCCAAGCACCGTAATAAGTGGGAGGAACGCCTGGATCGCCCATCTGTGTCTGCAGGCCACACCACTGCCTCCTCTTCCCCTGTTTTCGGTGCCGGCCAATCGCCTGTCGAAGGCGCAGGCCCGCATACCTCCCGCCCTGCACCTGTACCATCTGAAGCACCATCAGCGACCACATCCACTTCCCTGTCCCAGCACAGCGTCCAAATGTCGTTACCCCAGGCATTTGAGCGCAAGAGAAAATACCCAGCCACCCACCCACAGGCCATAGCACTAACCTCACACCTTTCCAAATTACTGGCCATCGAAATGCTGCCATTTAGGCTTGTGGACACTGAGTCCTTCCGCAGCCTGATGGCAGCAGCTGTCCCTCGGTACGCGGTCCCCAGCCGCCACTACTTTTCCCGGTGTGCCATCCCCGCATTACACCACCATGTGTCCCGTAACATCACCCGTGCCCTGACCAACGCAGTTACTGGGAAGGTCCACTTAACGACTAACACATGGACAAGTGCTTGTGGCCAGGGACGCTACATTTCCCTGACGGCACACTGGGTGAATGTCGTGGAGGCTGGGAGCGACTCGGACCCTGGGATGGCACGGGTGCTACCCACGCCAAGGATTGCGGGCCCTACCTCCATCAGGGTTTCCGCCAGCACCTACGTTATTGGCTCCTCCTCCTCCGTTTCCACCTCCGAATTCTCTACACGCAGCGCCACTCCCCCATCAGCCAGTAGCTGGAAGCAGTGTAGCACTGCAGTGGGGAAGCGTCAACAGGCCGTGCTGAAGCTGATCTGCCTTGGGGACAAACAGCACACGGCCTCAGAGCTGTTGCAGGGGATTAGTCACCAGACCGAGCAGTGGCTCTCGCCACTCAACCTGCAACCAGGCATGGTTGTGTGTGATAATGGGCGTAAGTTGGTGGCGGCTTTGGAGCTCGGCAAGCTCACACACGTACCATGCCTAGCGCATGTATTTAATTTAGTGGTTCAGCGATTTCTAAAAACCTACCCCAATGTGCATGATCTCTTGACCAAGGTGCGCCGCGTGTGTGCACATTTCCGTAAGTCATCAACAGCTTCAGCCGGCCTGTTGAAGCTGCAGCAGCGCTTACAATTGCCAGCTCACCGGCTGCTGTGTGACGTGAGCACGCGCTGGAACTCCACCTTCCACATGTTGGCCCGGCTTTGTGAGCAGCAGAGGGCAGTAGTGGAGTACCAGCTGTTACACGGTCGTCGCCTCTCCGTTCAACTTCCTGTAATCAGAAGTGAGGAGTGGGAATGGATGTCAGACCTCTGCGAGGTTTTACGCAATTTTGAGGAATCGACACAGATGGTGAGCGGCGATAACGCTATTATCAGTGTAACCATCCCACTTCTGTGTCTACTGAAACGCTCGCTGCTCACAATTAAAACCGACGCTTTGCATGTGGAAGAGGTGGAAATGGGGGAGGAAGAGCTTACACAAGGTGATAGCCAGAGCACCCTCACTTCGTCTTCTCAGCGACAATTGGAGGAGGCGGAGGAGGAGGAGGAGGAGGAAGACACGGTTGCCTCCGCTACAGAGGGTAGCCACGGAACTTTAGTTCCATCTCTTCAGCGTGGGTGGGCAGAAGAGGAGGAAGAGGATGAGGAGATTGAGAGTCATCCTCCTGGTGAGGACAGCGAAATCTTGCCTGTTGGTACTCTGGCACACATGGCTGACTTTATGTTAGGCTGCCTTTCCCGTGACCCACGCGTTATACGCATTTTAGACAACACGGATTACTGGGTGTTCACCCTTCTGGACCCCCGCTACAAAGAGAATTTCTCATCTCTCATTCCTCCGGTGGAGAGGACAAGCAAAATGGTGCAATACCAGAAGGTTCTTGTTGAAAAATTGCTCCAAAATTTTCCATCTGACAACGCTGGCGGCAGAGTACGTGCTACCTTGGCCAACCGAGAAGGGGAGAAAAGGGGAGCACACAGCAGTTCCGACAAAGGCAGGGCAACACTCTCCAAGGCGTGGGACACCTTCATGACACCCCGCCAGCACCCTCACCCTGATGCGCAGCCTAGTGTCACAAGGAGGGAAAAGTTTTGGAAGATGGTGAAGGAGTACGTAGCAGACCGTGTCAGCGTCCTCAATGATCCCTCTGTGCCTTACAACTACTGGGTGTCCAAGCTGGACACGTGGTATGAACTGGCACTCTACGCCTTGGAGGTGCTGGCCTGCCCTGCCGCCAGCGTTCTGTCTGAGCGGGTATTTAGTGCTGCTGGTGGCATCATAACAGATAAGCGTATCCGCCTTTCCACCGACAATGCTGATAGGTTGACACTTATAAAAATGAACAAGGCCTGGATTTCCCCTGACTTCTCCACTCCACTGGAGGAAAGCCCCGGGGGAACATAAACTCACTTTATATATGTTATTTACAATGATCACCCCTTCCACCCAAAAAACAGGTATATGGTTGACTCTTAATCTTCTCATCGTCCTCCTCCTCTTCCATATGCCCTGTGCTATAATTTTTATATAGGGCCAGCTCACCAGCGGGCCCTGTTTGACAATTTTTATATAGGTCAGCTCACCAGCGGGCCTTCTCATATAATGTTTTATTGGGTCAGCTCTCTAGCGGGCCCTCTCATATAATGTTTTATAGCGTCAGCTCACTAGCGGGCCTTCGCATATAATGTTTAGGATGGTCAGCTCTGCAGCAGACCCTCACCCATAATGTTTTAGATGGTCAGCTCAGCGCACGTTTCCCTCTTAATCATGGCCCCAGTTCCGAAAAATCGAGGAAATTTTTGGGAGAATTTGCCTTTGCGCACGTTTCCCTCTTAATCATGGCCTCAGTTCAATAAAACCAAGGAAATTTTTGGGAGAATTTGCCTCTGCGCACGTTTCCCTCTTAATCATGGCCTCACTTCAGAAAATCAAGGAAATTTTTGAGATAATTTGCCTCTGCGCACGTTTCCCTCTTAATCATGGCCTCAGTTCAGAAAAATCAAGGAAATTTTTGGGAGAATTTGCCTCTGCGCACGTTTCCCTCTTAATCATGGCCTCAGTTCAGAAAAATCGAGGAAATTTTTGGGAGAATTTGCAGATGATATACAAGTAAATATACAGCAAATACTGTTTGGTAACAATTTTTCGCCTAAAGTCGTTTTTATTTTCCTTTTTGTGTGTTTTACGGTCAGTCTGTAAAAATGGCGTACTACGGGCGAAAGATCGTTCCCAGCAGCGATGTTGGAGTCCAAGATGCATCCAGACATCCTCCCTATGCTGTCCCTGAACCATTTCTGTGGTGTTTCCATCCTTTTCTTCCCTTTTCCTATGGACCAGGCACCCTCCCCTCATCAGAGCAGGGGGTGCCTGGTGTAATGCTCGAGTCCTCCCATTGACTTCAATGGGGCTCGGGTGCTCGGCCGAGCACTCGAGCCTCCGGGGGCGCTCGGTCAGAGCACCCGAACACCCGAGCATTGGGGTGCTCGCTCATCACTAATAAGCTAATTTAACTCAATGGTAATTGAAGGAATTTTTATTTGTCCCTTATGGTGCAGTTGGTTTATTCCAATTCCTCTTAGTACATCAGCCTCATAGTACCTGTGATACTTAGTCCTTAGGATTACGATATGCACATTTTTTTTCAAATTCTCTTTTTATTTCAAGGGGTAATGACCCTTTTTTTGACTTGACATGATCTGCAAGTATATTATAAATAAAGTCAAATTGCCTATACTTTTTATTATTATTGTTTTTTCATTTTCACCTATATTTTATACTTTCATGTCCGTGGCAGGGAGATCCCTGGATCTGTTTCCAGGGAGTTGTCTGTCAGGGACTGTGAAAGACGGTGTACTGATACAATTTTGCAGGTATAATGTTATATTCCATCACTGTCCTGCTTTGATGGTCGACTAATCAGAAAGATCAGACATAATTTTTCAAGTCTACGGTCCCAACGTATGTGATATGTATTTTAAAGCAAAACTGCAGAGACGGCTATTTTTCCATTTTCACCAATGGCTCATACTTTACATCGCTACCTCCAAATATTTGGATTATCATTTACCGGCTTTCCTTCAAGGAGAAGACGTCAGCTTCTTTGAGACGTGAGAACTAGTCATATACCCTGCCCGCTACATCGTATCAGATCTTCACTTCACTCCGAAATAAGGTGGAGCTTTGTAAAGTCGGGAGAGGATCAAGTTGTTTCTATCTACGGTCCACCTGCCTTCTACAGCCTTATATCATACTCCACAGGATGGATAAGATCTTTCTCAAAAACTGGGAAAGGAAGGTAGACAGTGATAGACCAGTAAGGCTACATGACACTGGCCTCCATTTATTTTCTATATTTACACTGGAGTTATCTCTAATATCCTATATAATAATTCGCTAAGATGTTTGTCACAATACAGTCATGCGCAGCAGAGACTGCCTGCATTAGGGCAGTTTCTACTGAAATCCAAAGGGAATTCATTCTCAAAGCCATTCATTTCATTCTTACACATAACACTTTCATGTTTCAAGATACACACTATTTACAGATCTGTGGCACAACCATGGGAACGAGGTTCGCCCCCAGTTATGCAAACCTATTTATGGGTTACTGGGAAGAACATCATTTGTACCATCAATATGGGGCGAACCTTAAGTTGTATGCCAGATATATAGACGACCTGTTAATTATCTGGGAAGGAAATGAAGAGGACCTGGCTGCCTTCAAAGAAAGTTTAAACAATAACAAATTAGGCATACAATTTACTTTCCAACAAAGCTGTAAATCAGTGTTTTTTTTAGATCTAGACATACATACTAATCTGGATAATGAAATTATTACAAAGACTCATTACAAGGAAGTAAATAGTAATAGTTATATTCAAGCAACAAGTGCTCATCACCCAAACTGGTTAAAAAGTGTTCCCTTGAGCCAGTTTTACCACATACGTCGCAATTGCACAGAGGACAGCACATTTTGCGAACAAGCAGAAGATCTCAAGGATAAATTTCTGGCAAAAGGATATAAAGAAGAGAACATCATTAAGGCCATGAATAAGGTGAAAGAAACACCAAGAGAACACTTGCTATCACATATGGAAGGAGAAGAAGATAAGTAAACACAAAGGAGAAATAAAATAAGAAAAAAAGAAAAGAAAGGGATTCCAAAAATTCCATTTATAACACGGTATAATAGTGCAGGTAAACATATTGAATCTATTATACGCAAACATTGGAACATTTTGATGGGTGACAAGCACTTACGTCATCTATTACCTACCAGACCTGAGATCATGTACCGCAAATCTAAGAATCTAAAAAATGCATTAGCTCCAAGCAACATAAGAAAGAAGAAGATTCCCAAAATAGAAGGCTTAATTCAGGAAATTATAAATGTGGCCAATTACATTGTACCACATGCCAATATATACAACACAAAGCAAAATCTTGTATTTGCAATGCCACTAAAGAAATAATTCCCATTGAAGGTTTCTTTAATTGTGTCACCAATTATGTTATCTACCTTTTGGAATGTACTTGCCATCTCCAGTACATAGGACGAACAATAAGGCCCATTAAGGAACGTTTTATGGAACACCGCAATCAGATCATTAAAGGGGAACTTTCACCTCCTCATTATCATTGTTGTATCCCTTCCTTTGTGTCCCCTCTGTACATTGCGGTGTTTCTTTTTGCCTAAAAGTCTGTTTAAATGAAGCAAAAAGATACTTGAATTATGTACCTGATGACGTTTGGCAGAGATCGATATCTAGCCAATGAGATCTCTCTCCAGCTTACTAACAGAATGCCTCCGTCATCGGAGGATGCTGGGGCAAGTGAAAGGAGCTGAGGCTGTGGGAGTGTCTTCTGCACCATACGGTGCGCGGCTGTGCGGCTGCTAACGTCATCAGGTACACAATTCAAGTATCTTTTTGCTTCATTTAAACAGATTTTTAGGCAAAAAGAAACACCGAAATGTACAGAGGGGACACAAAGGAAGGGATACAACAATGATAATGCGGAGGTGAAAGTTCCCCTTTAAGGGGAACTCCAAACATAGCATTGCACGTCACTTTGCTAAATATCATAAACAGGATCCATCTCACATCACGCTATATATCTTAGAACAAATCCCCCCACAAAACCGAGGAGGAGATCGATTTACAAAATTAGCACAACGCAAATCCTTCTGGATTTTCAAGATGCAAACGTTGGCCCCTCAAGGGCTCAATGAAGAATTGGACTTGTGGTGTATGGGTTAATAGTATGTAGTTTTTATTCACTTCCAAATTGAATTCATTTTGCTCTGGTTTTTTCTACATCCACTTCTTGTTGCCATTTATTGTGAAATACAATCAGAAATCATGATAAAAATGAATCATCAATCCACTAATAAAGATAAAAATGAATTATCAACTCATTATCTCATTTTCGTCAAGGGTATTACATATATTACATTTTTATCTCCATAAATTTTTATCTCCATGAGTTTCTATATTTCATTATTATTCTCTGTTCATTTTTATTTATTTTTCATCTTTGGAATTTTTACCATTATGATTTTCACCATTATTTTTCATCATCATTTTTTATTTTATTATATATTTTTCTTTTTTCTTTTATTATTTGTTCTTTTTTTATTTAAGCAATGTAAGTTCCTTCTTTCATTATAATTACTCACCTTATACCTTTTCATTACTGTCATTTCACTTTAAATATGCATAATAAGGTAGAGGTTATCTTATTTAGTGATTGGCTCAAGCCACTATAAATTAGGGACAGATTAGGTTACATCCCCCTCTATTCTGAAGAAGGCGCAATTCAACGGCGAAACGAGTCAATCAATAACCACGTGTTAGGCCGGACGCCAATACTAATGAATTCGACACAGGACAGAGCTACCCTCAGAGCAACGTGACCCAGCGAGGATTACAGAAACTACCGGAGCCCCGATTCCAGTCCTAGTATCAGAGCTTAACATATAAGCTACACCAGGACTATAGTGACGATCGGAGCATCTGTTCCCTCATACCGGGTCACCAGTGAGACGGAAGACGACTATTTGCTTTACAAGCGTATGATACACGGAGGTCTTGTAAGCATATATCCACACTTATTATGGATTGATTTGTGCTACTGTTTCACTTTCTTTTTTTGGTAATCATATCATATTGCTACAATACTGCTACAAAGTTAATACCAATTACAGATTCTCACGCTGTATGTTGCTACAACGGACTCTGATCCTATGTTCGTTTTAAACATCCATTTTGGATATTAGGGGCATATTCTCCTATTTTATACAACTTTATGCAAGGTTTTGCTTTTCCTTTGAGGACCTTTTGAGACTGTTTTTATATCAGTATAAACTCATATTTTTTGTCTTATTATGTAGAGGATACTCACATATTGTATTGTATTCATTGTTTTAATAAATCATTATACATTTTTTATATAGAGGTGCTCTCCTATTGTATGTATTTTCATGATACATATTTGTAGTTTAGTAACCAGGAAGATCACTGCAAACAGAGATCCAGAGTGCTTACTGTTAAGAACATTAAGGAGGTAAAGGGAATAAAGTCATGTAGACAATTTGATTACACACATTATACACTCGCAGAATATCTGAAGTCAAAATAATGGCTACTATCATTTCAATAAGAATTGTACAGAAAATAAGAGGACTGAACTGTAATACTTTTGTGACCTGGAAATATCTATAGTTCATGAGCTATGTACATTTGTATATACAGTAAAAAAAAATGTAAAATTCCACACTGCCTTGGGGGGTCTTCAGATAGGAAAATGTCATACTGTGCTCTTTTGAAATTGTCAGAATGTAATGGACTATGGCAGTTTGCCTTGGGCAGCAGCCATATTCCATATCCAAGAACAGAATATAAACAGAGCAACTGAAAGGTTAACCCTTTGAATGACAGATTGGTGAGCGAAGCACTGCAAAACAATATTTTGCTCAAAGGGCCATATGTTTAAAGTATTTGGAGTACATTTGGAATGAACCAATTGCACCATAGGGGACAAAAACTGTTTTCCAACATTTCTATTGATTTAAATGGGGCTTTTAGCACCTTGAATGGTAGACAGATCTCCAACGTGACATCTCCATCATAAAAATAAACATTTCTAGTTGGTTAAACGGGGATTTTAACCCCTTCAATGCTAGAGATGTCTACAACACATTGTGAAGCATTCAAGGGGTTAAAATCCCCATTTAACTCAATGAGAATTTTTGGAATTTTTAGTTCTCCCCTATACTGTGTATGGTTTGTGCGAGAACTCCTCCTCCTTCTCTTTTATTAAAGCAGAACTATAATCTTCATTATATTGCACCCCAATATATTACTGATGTGGAGATAGGCAAAGGCATACTTGTATTATGCTGAATAAATCCACATTATTGAAGTAATCCAGCTTCTTCTGTAGGCATCCAGCGGACAACAGCACAGACATCTTAAAGGAAAGATACATCTGAGTTACCTTAAAGTGGATCTATCACATATAGATATCTAATGCTCATTAGATAAAGCATTTAGCGAAAAAGTTTAATATGTTAGTCATTTTTGAAAAAAAAACGTTATCTACGCGAAAATTCAAATTTTAAAGGTGCCCAGCAGCCTACTTCCTCTTGCCGCTGCGGCAAGCTGCTTGCCGCACAGAGGCTGCTCCCATCCCACTACCCAGCATCCTTCGATGACGGAGGATGTCTGTCTCTAAGCTGGAGCGATCTCATTGGCTAGATATCGATCTCTGCCAATTAGATACCTCCAGCTTAGAGAAAGAAAGCCTCCGTCATTGGAGGATGCTGGGTAGTAGGATGGATGCAGAGGCAGTGCTGCAAGCAGGCAATCGGCTGCTGGGCATGTTTTAAACTTGCATTTTTGCGCAGATAACGGGTTTTTTTCGCTAAATGCTCTATCCAATGAGCGTTAGTTATCTATATGTGATAGATCCACTTTAAGGTAACGGAAGTTGCTGCCTGTGCAGGTGCACAGAGCCTCTCTTGTAAGCTCTGTGCCCTGATACCTGCAGAAGAAGCTGGATTACTTCAATAACGCTGACTTATTCAACATAATACAAGTATGCTTTTGCCTATCCCTATATTAGTAATGTATTGGAGGGCAATATTATGAAGATGATAGTTCTGCTTTAACATACAGCCCCAAGGAACTAAAGATGAGCAGAATCATTCTGTAAATTTGGTTTTCAAATGGCAAAGGTTGTTTCGCAAAACCTGAATCATGTCTTGCAAAACAGGTGTTTAGGTTTCACTTTTAGTTTGCTTTTTTTAACCAATCGGAAAAATAGAAAGTGATCATGTGATGACCATTAACCCCTTAAGGATTAGCGGTCCAGGGAAATTACCTTTTCTTAAGGACCGCTTTGATCCTTGCCGACGCACCAGTACACGTGACCTGTAACGCGCTGAGTTGGGGTCTGAGAGAAACCTCTCCAGTCCTGGAGTGGGCAATTTCAGACCCCGTTTTTACTTACAGTGCTCCCACAGGAGCTCTGTTATTAAACAGTATGTGACGTGCTATGACTGTCACCAGTCCTTAAGGCAAAAACCGTGTGACGTCATAGCATGTCACTTAAGGGCAAGTCTGCTGGATGTCTCCACCTACTCTCTCTCCCACGTACCTCCCCTGCTCTCTCTCCCTCCTTCTCTTTCCCACTTTCCAGGCTCCATTCTCAGTCTCTCCCTCCTTCCTCTCTTCAGCTCTTCAGCACTACCACTCTCTGTCACATGCTGTGGCTTCTTTCATTGTCCCGAGTATAAACTACCATTGGTGCAGCAGATGCATAGCACCTGGTTCTGTAAGTAGAAATTGTTTGGGATTTTTCAGTAGTTTGCAGTGAACTGGAGGCCAAAACATTATTTTGCACCAGGTTCCTCATTTACTAGGTGCAAAACTTCTCTTGTCCCTCCCATCAATGCTCCAGTTCCCCTTTTTCCCATGCTATGGCCTCTCTTACTGTCCTATGCTATGAATCACTTACTCTCTCATGCCCCAGCACACTCTCTCTGCCATCCCTGCCACAATGTCTGGCCCTGCCGCATTCTCTCTACCATTCCCTGCTGCACTTTCTCTGCCATGCCCTACTGCACTGTCACTCTCCCATGCCCCAGAACACTCTCTCCCATTCCCTGCCATACTCTCTCTGCAATACCCTGCCACATTCTCTCTCCCATTCCCGCTGCTCAGGCACACACTGTCTGCCATGCACTGCCGCACTCTCTCTCCCATGCGTCTTTGCATTCTCTCTCCCCCATTCCCCACCACACTCTCTCATGCCTGGTCATATTCTCTCTCCCATTGCCATTGCATTTCCTCTCCCAGGCACCTCCTCACTCTATCTCCCATGCCCCATCGCACTCTCTCTTTCCCATGCCCCATCACACTCTCTCTATCCCATGCTGTGGGACAATTTTTCTCTCAAACCCCTGTCAATCCCCCATGTACAGCCCTCTCTCACTACTGGTACTACTGATATTAGATTATATGAATCTAACATAAATTTTTGATGTGTAAAATTATATAAAACTAGTTGAAAAGCCTGTCTATACGAGCCACAGTGCCACCCAGCAACCTCGGCTGGTGCCCGGATCGTCTCTTCTCAGTGGCTGCGCTGCAGCCATGCGCAGTACTGACTGCCTGACCAAGCGGTCCCAGGAAGGGGCTCAGAGAGGACTTCTGTCTGAATTCGGAGCTCCCTGCTCCATATCAGCCGCAGCGTGTTCGGCCAGTCAGTACTGCGCATGACTGCAGAGCGGGCAGTCTCTACTGCGGATGACTGCAGTGCGCACAGCAGTCTCTACTGACATAAAAGGGGGCGAGGATTAATCATGAGTGAGGGCTGGACTTGTAAAACAAAACAAATATAGGCAAAATAGACTGGGGAAGGATGAAAAGAGGGTAGGGATTGGGAGGAACATGCTGGGAAGGAGCACAAATGGGGAGAGTTTCATCAGAAACTCCCCACATCCAAAGAATCGGACTCTGCGTGCAAATCCTTCAGTAAGTTAATGCACTGATCTTTCATATCCTACTCCATGGACATAACATCCAGAACTGACTGAAGATCTTAAAGGAGCAAGAACAAGGTTCATAGGGGACTTTAGGATTTTCTGGACATAGGTAAGTGTGGGGTTATAAATAGCAGTTAGCGTTCCTTTGAGTTCGGAGGGGTACGCAACGCATTGCTTAGCAATGAGTTGTATACCCCTCTGGCACTCATAGGGTTAACCCCACCGATGTGTGCAACAAATTGCATGTAATGTACTGCATACCCCCTGGTTCCTAAGTGGTTAATAATGTACATCTAGCAGCAACCAGCATACAAGACAATAGAACACTGAAGAGGGGAACACACCACTTGTGCATTAAGAACATGAGTCTCTGTTTTCTTTTCTTTTACTGGAAAACAACTGTGCCGTGCCTCGTATGAACCTCTGCCAGGTTCTGCAGACTGGGACTGTGACCAGGGGTCCATTTTCCATTGATGATGTATTGTGACATGTGGAACATTCCATTCAGTTTACTAAGTGGAACATTAGATGAACGATCTGTTTCAGACAGAACTCGGATATCACATTTTGATACCCTGTATCTGATAACAAAGGGTCAGCACGCTAGAAGGAACCCCAAAGCACACAAGGGCTTATTGTCTTCTATTACAAACATGTTCACCTAGTAGTATAACATGTTTAACAAGGAAGTCTTGCAGAGAGCAAACTAAACTGGGTCAGATTAATAAAGGAACAGTTTTGTTAAAATGCAATGTACTTTTTATGAAACTGATTTAAAATGGGAAGGAAAGTTATAGATACACGGAATGAGAATATAATTCTACTACTCTAAAAATACAATGCAAGCCTCATCTAGAATATAAAGTACAGTTTGGGGCACCTGTTCCTAATGGAGAAGTAAAACATCCTATTAACCACTTAACGACTGTACGATCTGGCACGGGGCAGCCGTTAAGGACCACGTCACATTTTTTTTCTCTCTAATAATATTCTGGGATGGCAGAGTGGTGTGCAGAATTCCATAACATGCCAGGACCATCACCAGTCATTAAATGCCGGACTGGAGTGACGGTTCTGACACAGCATGGGTCCTTAAGGAGTTAATAATATCCCACTTACCTTATTATGGCCAGAAACGTCAAATGGCCCCAGTGAATTTTGCTTTTGTGCTTTGTTCAAGAGATCACTTGTTCATAGAGGCAGACCTGACAGTTGGTAGCAGAACCACATGACACAAACTCTGCCCACTGCATAAGGTAATTCTAATCATTTAAGGACCAGAGAGGGGTCTTTAAAGGGTTCACATTACCATTTGCAGTGAACTGTGGTCCTGCTAGTAACTGTCTGCCTCAAACAGCAGAGTAAACAAAAAAGGGGGCATCCTGTAAGAGTGCAAGAAGGGTGCTTTCAATGAAAATAAAGGTAGAGGTTTTTTCCAATAGGGCTAGTAAGGATGCAAAATTCTTTGCCTCTAGTGCTGTATTGGACACCTTTTTAACTAAAAACTATGTAGAGATTTATGACAGTTAGATTCGATGCAGGTAGGATATTGATCCAGAGACAAATCTGACTGCCTTTTTAAGTCAGGAAGGATTTTTCTTTACGCACTGGGACATACCATAATTGAAAATGACATTGATAGGGCTTGTATTTGCCTTTGTCTGGATCAAAGGTTGGGCTTGATGGAAGCATGTCTTTTTTCAACTCATCAACTAGGCTGCTTTGTTACTAAAATGCATGTTCTATTAGTAACTGATTTATATGAAGAAAAAAGTGTCCATACTGTGATTTAATTTACAATATAGGATATTACATGTGCAGTTTTTCAGCAGGTTAATGACAGTAATGGTCCTCCTCACTTCCCGGACAGAATGCTATTATGTCCTGTTCATGCAGGATTCATGTGCAAAGGAATAGTGTCCCCCCCGACGTACTGAAAAACAGCATATCCAATATCTTACATGTTAACATTAATTAATACATTATAATAATAGACCTCCACTCACTTTAATCTGGGCAGACTATCCAAATGGCCCCTATTAGTCAATTTTCATAGACAGGTTCCACAAAATTAATCTTTAATTAGTACTGGATATCATATCTAAGAAAGGGGACATGATCATACCTGGAAACTCTCCGGATCTGCCCCAGAGAGTAAATTAAAGGGTCTCCGAGGACAGAGACAGAATTTCCGGCAGTGAGTTTCTTATAAAACTCTTCCACTCTTCCAACTCTTCTCCCATTTCCCACCCACTTCTCATTCCCATCCTGTTCTGTCCACTTCCCACTCACTTCTCCTGCTTCACACCCTGTTCCTCCCACTTTCCACCCACTTCTCCTCATTCCCACCCTGTTCCTCCCATTTTCCACCCACGTCTCCTCCTTCCCACCCTGTTCCTCCACCTTCCTGCCCACTTCTCCTCCTTCCCACCCTATTCTGCCTATTTTCCACCTTCTTTCCGCCCACTTTATATCAAAGTCTATTAAGCCCCTCCCAATATGTGATTAAGTCCCACCCCTTTGTGGCACAAATCACGTCATTTATATCTCCCAGGTGAACCTCAAGGGCCCTCTCTGGGGACGCAAGAAAAAAAAGTTCCCAGGAATGGACATGATTAATTTTGATAGGACTTCAGAACCCCAAAGTCCTCCCACTAAAGTATTCCCTCCTAAGAACACTTTAGTGGATGGAGTTTGGGTACTCCGGTCCAACAAAAATGAATCATGTCTGCCTTAATGGACATGATCAAGACTGGATTTACTTCCCATTCTCCTCTAGGCAAAGTATTCTAGGAGCCCTTAGCTCTGCCCATGTCCACACCCCCCATTCCTCACATGATAACCATGTGTAGTGAGATGAGTTTGATGTACTGTCATCCTGCTAGCAACTGTCATGTCCACCTCTGTGGACACCACATCCAGTACTGACTGAAGAGGTCTCATAAACGAAGGAGCAAAGGCAAAATTCATAAGGGCCATTAAGATTTTCTAGCCATAGTAAGGTAAGTTGTAGAAAAAAATGGAAAAAAGGCTGTGCTTTAATAGCTATATAATATAATTAAAAAAATGTTTAAATGATGATAAAAATAAACAAAAAATTAAAAATAAAAATAAATAAAATCCGAGAGATGATATATGAAAAATGATATAGTAGAGATAGGGGCTGACTACTATCCTAATGGAACTGGAGTGTGTATTCATACACAAGTAGACAAATGCCTTTTACATATTAGTTTATTTTACTTTAACATTTAATTTTTTCTTTAGTTACACATCTATCTGCAACATATATTACATTTTGTATAGTTACGTATGCCATTGACAGGCACTGATCAGTAATAGATGTCTCCCGTATGTAAATAGCTGAACATTACTAATAGAAGCTATTAATACCTCGCCAGGAGCCTGTACGTTTTATTTTTTTGTATGTATTTTGGGAGGTTTTAGCTCCTCTCTTGGTTGGTAGCTCCCCAAACAAGGTGCTAGCTGAATTCGGGAAGGTATAAATAGCTCCCTCATTTCACTCACAAGGGTTTTGTTCACAGTAGAGGTAAGGTAGTATCACTGCTTTTTAATTGCATTATACTAAATACATGTTCACAGACTGTAGGCAGATAGGGACTTGCCTGAATTTGGGGTGCTTTGACGGGACACATAGGTTTACCATGCCTTTAGCCAAAAATATGTAACTGAAACCCCACTGTTTGATTTGTAGTAATTCATGGGTTATTTGTTCGTAAGGGTCAGAATTTGACGCGCAGGCTTTTCTTTTGTTTACATTGATCAGTATTAGATGTCTTATATTGCTGGTACTAATGGTTTAATAGGCACAGATTTATTTACTCATTCATTCATACATTTATCCGTACCATCACCTTTACACACAGATTAACTATATACAGTGGCGTAACTATAAGGGTCTCAGGGGTCGCAGGTCCCGTGCACTCCAGGGGCCCGGCCTCCCCCTGCGACCCCTCTGTCTGGCGCCCACAATCTCCCGCCGGCACTCTAGTAATGCAGAGCACTGGGAGATGACATCATCTCCCAGCGCTTTCCATTACTAAGAGGACCGCGCCGGAGCTCCAGGTAGGAGATATGTGCATTGTGGAGGGGGTCAATGTGGTCAGGGGGGCCAATGTGGTGGGAGGGGGGGCCGTGGCAATTCTTATCCCAGGACCCGGAGGCTTCCAGTTACGCCTCTGACAATATATATGTTTCCTGTCTTACCCTTTCTAAGACATTCATACACTTTTTCTCTGTATGTGCATTCTAACTACATTGTTGCCATTTTCAATAGATAAAAGATTTATCCATTTCCTTGTATTCGGTAGTTCCGATTCTTTTTTATTTTATTATCAGATTCTATATTGAATTAATCTGTACTTACTAGTTTAGATTGTAATATATTTATTGACACATATCTGGTTTCTATACATAACTTTAGTTTCATATGACTGTTACTTGGTGATTATCATACCCATAAATGAACTGCTTCTAGTACACATTGGTACTTTTACCCAAAATTCCAATCTTGACTTGGCGAAAAACTTAAATAGACGACATCTCCCATGAATGAACTTTTTATTCACTTATCACTGGATCTGCATTCACTGAATAAGTGTCTTTACCGACACGAAACTCAGAATATTTTGAACATTTTATATTTTTATATAACAGAGCTCAGGGTCCCCATCTGATGTGCAGATTGTGATCTGTATGGCTGGACACTCTGCAGTATATTTTTAGTATATTCTTATACCAGCCTTCTATCTTCCTCTGCCCGCTATCTTTGAATATCTATCCCTTACAGGAACAAAAAACAGTATCATCTTCTAGTCTGGAGAAAACAATATCATTGCTCTGCCCGCTATATATTTGACTGAGTTCCTACTTTATCCTAATGACCAAGGGGTTAGTTTTCAACAGTCATGCAAGAACTATACACATTCATCAACTGTAGTCCATCTGCCCGCAATATTCCACCTATACTCCATTTATCATCAAGAATGGGGAACTAAACCCTCTTAGAAGTCTGGAGCGGAACATAGTCTACCCATATTAAAGTCATATTGGTTTGGCATTTACTATACTGCTATACTTCATTACTATATCTGTAGATCCAGTTATCACTCATGATCAACCTTTTGTTTTTATATACTTTGTGGCCATTCACTTTTGGGACTTATTGAAACTCATTTTTTTATACCAAAACATTTTTACCGCTCGCGCTGTTTCTAGAGGGTACCCACATGTTATATTCACATTATTTTTTACAACCTGTTTGTCCATATATTATATTGTTCTAATAAATACATTATTGTATATAGAGGCTCAATTCACTTAGGTTTTAAAGTAAGTTGTGGGTTAATATTAGCAAGCAAATAAAGGAGAAAAATGTGTGTGTGTGTGTGTGTGTGTGTGTGCTGGTATGAACTGAAGTGATCATATGCTCTATTACACACCCTGAAATATCTGCATGTGACTTGCAGGCGAATGAGTATGCACAAAAAAATATCTGCAGTAGATACTGGCACATACCCTCTTTTGTGGGTTGGAATTCAGTGTTCAGATGCACCCTTCACTGACAGTGAAAGGGTTAATGTGCTCTTGATTTTCAGAAAAATGTCCATTGCTGAAGCTCTCAGATGTAGACTGATGCTATTTGTCTCCTTGTTGGATTAGGTGTCAGGATGTTTAGATTAAGGATGCTAGAATCTCTCTAAAACCATTTGCAGATGTCAGCCGGAGTGAGTCACAAACAGCTTTAAGTTCACCATTTCTCCCAGCAGACACATTCACTTTTCCAATCAAATAATTGATATATCCCTCCCCCATGCACTTACAGAGTCACCTGTGGCAATAGAAAGGTACCAGTATATCACATATGTGACATTAATATCACTAAATATTTAGGTCCTTATGCAGACAGCAAAGGATGGGCAATTCTGGACCACACCAATATGTGGATAAATAAAAATGTCAGTTTATTTAATGGGGCTTTTAACCTCTTAAATGCCAGACTGGTGTCCAATGCAAGATGAAGCGGTATAATGGAGACCTCTAGCATTTGAGGTGATGAAACCCTAACTTTAAATCTATTGAAGTTTGGGGACTATTTATTTATTCCCTATGGCAGGGCTTATAATTTTAAGTCCTTTGCTACTAGCCAGACCTGAAAAGTTACTCGCCACTGCAAGGCAAAACATACCCACCAGGGCTGAATTTCTACTCGCCAGGGATAAATTTTCACTTGCCATTGGCTAGTGGCGAGTGGAAATTTTGAGCCCTGCCTATGGCACTGTTGAACACTCAGGAACGCAACTGGTGCTGTCCTGGACCAAGCAATCAGGGATATCTGCTCATTAAAGGAATACAAAGATCATGCAGTATTCACACAGGAACTGCTTCCTGGCATAGCTTTGTCATTAGTAGCTCTTCCTGATTGCTTAGAAGATCTTTATATTTGGGAAATCTCTGGGTCTGCCCCAGAGACACCGTTTTTTAGAGTTAATTATCAGATCTCCTGTGACAGAGGCTGATTCTCCGGTGGTTGTGAGTTTCCTCTGAATCTCTGCCCACTTCTCCTCCTTCCTACCCTGTTCCTCCCACTTCCCAACCACTTCTCCTCCTTCCCAACTTGTTCTCTTCCTGTCCATTTCTCCTCCTTCCCACCCTGTTCTTCTCACTTCCCACCCACTTCCTGACACAAGGATGATATGCCATGCCCACCCAATAAAGCCCCACCCCCTTTATGATGACAAAATCATGTCATTTTGATCCCCCTGGTCAGAGCATGAGTCCTCTCCGGAGGGTCAAGAGGACGAAGTTCCCATGTATGGGGATCTTACCCATGGTCATGTTTTTTAAATCTACTGCGGCTCCATGTCTGCAATAGAAACTGGTATTAAAATATGTTATTGCTGCCAAAAATATTACCATCAGATTTTTAGAGAGATAATGCCACTTACTAAATCTATGAAATATTTTACGGAAATGGCCATAAAAGTGTAATGAATGGGGAAATCATATTTGAAACATACAGTGCAACTGTTTTGCTCTCTGTTGATGAAACTTTTACTTTGATACATGCCTTGCTGAGGCCAAGTTTCACTAATAGTTGATAAACACAGAACATGGGGATTCTTCCACACTAATATTTCAGCTGGAATCAATGATTTAGCACTGCACCACTCCGAAAATTGTCCTCTGTAGGGTGTTTCTGCCAATGTGTGGCAATGGGCATTATGGGTGTTGCCATTTGTATTATTAGGATAGGATAACCGGGTAAATAAACAATTTTATATAAAAATGGAGGGAAAAACACATACAGGTACTTCTAACTATTGTGTCTTTATATTAAGAAAAAAAATAAAACTCACTGCTTCTCTTCCTGTTGCAGCAGGAAGGGGAAGTTGACAACAAAAATATCTTTATTTACACTTCTCTCAACCATATAAGGTACGACATAGGCTACAGCACTGTGAGAGCACCTTCAGTGATATCTCAACAATGGGACAATGGGAGATTTCTTTCTTCTGTGCCTTAGCACTATGTACTAACACAGCACAGAGGAAAGTGGTGTAACTTTACTCCATTTTACTGTACATGCTTTCGGGGAGGCATTTGGGGATTGTTGGCATTAAATGGATAATAACACTTAATATGTCGAATATTGCAATCTGTATCCTCATGAGTAAAATAAAGGTAATCCCACTGCTGAGAGATGTTGTATTCAAAAGTTATTTACGCTAAGATTTTAATTTTGTAGGTGCAGGAACTTAATGGCCTGAAATGTTACAGTGCTGCTGTTTCTACACCTATGGACAGCTCTGGTCAAGATGGCTTTGCAATGGCACCACTGTAAAATGTCAGGCCATTGAGATTTTGCACCTAAAAAAATTCATGTTTGAGCTGCAATAACCTTTGAATAAAACACCTATCAGCAGTGGGAATACCCTTGTTTTACTCATGAGGATAAATATTTCAATATATATTTTTATGTATTAAGGGATAAAAGGATAGTACCCTTTAAAGTCTTAATAACAGTGGAGTGTGTTCACTGGTATGTATTATAGCAATAATATGCCGGATGCTAATGTTAACAGAGCTGAGTTGGCAGATTCCTACATTCCCCCTACTGAGGCCAAGATTCTGTACCAGTTGCTAAACACTGAGGTGGGCAACAAGGGTGTTTTAAACCTTTGAGTGCCAGAGGGGTATCCAACGTATTGCAGAGCAATGCGTTGAATACCTCACGGACACTCAGAGAGTTGACGCATGGGCGTACCCAGTGGGGGCTTCCAGTTTTAGGGTACCTTATCTTGATTTTTCAGAGGTCTCAGATTTTGAGCAAGGAACCAACATAATTCCATGATGAAGATGAATTGAGGCAGTCCTGGGTACATAACACACCAATACATTTATCTGGGGACTCCATTCACAATTTCACTAGAAGCAGGGCCGGTGCAAGGATTTTTTTATACACAGGCGAAGGTGCATTTTGATGCCCCCCCCCCGACACGGACACAATCCCCTGACCCCCCCCCTTGCCACAATCCCCTGCCCTGCCCACATATTCACCTCCACACTCTCCCCACCTCCAAATTGCCCCTTCCACAATGCTCCCTTCATCTCCACAATACCCCCTTATCTCCGCATTGCCCCTTCATCTCCACAATACCCCCTTATCTCCGCATTGCCCCTTCATCTCCACAATGCCCATTCCACATTGCCCCTTCATCTCCACAATGCCCCTTCCACAATGCTCCCTTCATCTCCACATTGCCCCCTTCATCTTCACATTGCCCCCTTCATCTTCACAATGCCCCCTTCATCTTCACATTGACCCATCCACATTGCCCCCTTCATCTTCACATTGCCCCCTTCATCTTCACAATGCCCCCTTATCTTCACAATGCCCCCTCCACATTGCCCCTTCATCTCCACAATGCCATCTACATCTCCACAATGCCATCTACATCTCCACAATGCCCCCTCCACATTGCCCCTTCATCTCCACATTGACCCTTCCACAATGCCCCCTTAACTCCACATCGCCCCTTCATCTCCACAATTCCCCTTCACAATGCTTCCTTTATCTCCACAATGCCCCCTCCACATTGACCTTTCTATAATGCCCCTTCGTCCCCCTACCTTGAGTCCCTGGTGGTCTAGCGGCGTGCCACAGCTTAAAGCTCTGTGCCTCCTTCGGCACAGAGCTGAGGCTCCCGCGCGCTGCTCTCAGTAATGCAGAGCGCTGGGAGATGATGTCATCTCTCAGCGCTCTGTATTACTACAGAGCCTGGGTCTCTCTGCGGTATGTAACAGACGCTGCGAGGGAGCGCTGATTTACACTACTAAGCGCTCCCTCGCAGCGTCTTTGTAACAGACCGCAGAGAGACCCAGACAGCTATATTTGTAATTTAAAAAAAAAAAAAAAAACTTACCTCTTTCGGTGCCCCTCCATTGCGGCGCCCTAAGGCAGCTGCCTGTTCTGCCTTAATGGCAGCGCCGGCCCTGACTAGAAGCTACAAAGGTTCTTAAAACACCCCTGGTTGGTAATTTATTGCTCTCTGTTATTGGTCTACAGGGGTCTCCAATTTGTTGCTACACAATGTGATAGACGTACCTGGAAACTATCATTTGTGGAGTCCCTGTAGTCTCACTTGGGAGTATAGTTGCCTCAAATAGTGGCAAAAGGGGGGCATGGTTTACTTGTGAGTGGGGGCGGGGCTTTCCAGGGCATCACACAAGTGGGTGGGAAGTGGGAGGTACTGGGTGAGGAAGAAAGATAAGTGGGAGGAACTGGGTGGGAAGGAGCAGAAAAGGGCAGAGCTTTGAAGAAAACTCCCCACATCCAGAGAACCAGCCCTTTCCCAGAGACCTGGTGATGCACTCTCAAAACCAGAGTCTCCGGGGCAAATCGGGAGAGTTCACAGGTATGGTGACAGAGGCCTTTCAGGACTCCAAGCAGTTGATGGTCAGTGGATTTTATTTTGCGTGGTAGCTTTAAAAAGTTTGTTGAATTAACCCCTTAATGGCCCGTGACATGCCAGGACCATCATGGCTGTCTGGGTATTAAGGACTGGTGACAGTCGTGGAACATCCTAGATGTTTGTGACCTCAGCGCGGCTACATGCAGTGCTGTGATTGGAGAACGCATAGATGAAAAAGAAAAGTGCCGTGGTCTTCTAGAGAGCCCCACCCCTGGACTGTGTGGTATTTTAGGGGTTAGTAGAGAACCAATATATTGAAGCTGATGAGCACAGAAGAACTGGAGGAATCCTGAAGCAAACCAATTACACCAAACATTTCCAAAATTCTTATGAAATTAAATTAAGACTTTAACCCCTTTAATGCTATAGAGGATGCCAGTCATCAAGCTGAGGCACACAGAGTATTCAATACCGCATAGACAATAACAGTGTAGTGGCGGGATCAAAGTCTCCTGTTACTTTAATTATCATCCAGTAAAACTGGCATTCACCAGTAGGATTTAAATGTGAGTAATAATCTTCCATTTGGCTTTTCTTCTGTTTCTTCTTTTGAGGGATTCTGGAAGTTCCAGGGGAGCTGCTGTATCCATGGAGTCAGCAAGGAGGCAGTATATCCTCCATTTGTGAACTGATGTTATAGTTTACTCTCTAGGTAAATTGTACAACAACAGCTCCATCTGCTGTCAGCAAACAAAATAGTTTAGTATTGAAATATGTTTGCGAATACATAAAGGCTCTTTTATTTTATTTCTATTTAGAAAATGCTTTGCCAGGAAGAATACACTTATATTTCTCTCATTTTTAAGTATGTCCTGGATAGTTTGCAGTAAAGGGTTGTACATTTACACAAACTGAGAAACATTATATATACACATGCACGCGTTTATATTCATACCATACATACATACATATTAAAAAATTAATTATATACAGTTACATACTGTTTTCAGATAAAAAGAAGCATTTACTTTTAAGGATTACTTTTTTAAGGGGGCTGAAACATTGATAATAAATAAAAATTATATTTCAATTTCAAAAGTCCAATGAGTGCTCATTACCACATGCCATTTCTACTTTTACATGGATACAATTTATCTATTTAAAAATACATATACTAGTGTAAAAGCCCGTATACACAGGCCAAGGTCCAGGTGATGTTAACCCTTTGAGTGCCAGATGGGTACTCAACGTATTGCAAAGCAATGCGTTGCGTACCCCTCTGGCACTCAAAGGGTTAAGAGGCTGATCCTGCTCTGTGTTCTGCCGCCTACGCAATCATGCACTGTAAAGACTGCCCAAAAGCACAGAATGCTCCCAGCATTCCATGCTCTCAGCACAGAACTCCCAGCGTTCTGTGGTCTCAGCATTCCATGCTCTCAGCACAGAACTCCCAACATTCTATACTCCCAGCATTCTGTGAGTTCGGGCAGTCTCTACTGTGCATGACGGCTTCTGACAAACATTCTAGCGAATTATTATATAGGATATGTATTTATTTAATGTAATAAGTACTATTAAAAGCTCAATGCATTTTCAGAAATAAGAGTTCTTTCATCATGATCTCATTCCCTCATTTGCGGCATTTAAAAGATAAGTATTTTCTCATATCTTGGAGAGCAGCTAAGCTGACAAATCACTGAGTGGCGATAGTGAGAATCTTCCAACTGTCCATTTTTCCATTGTTAATGGACTTCACGATTGGGAGTACCATGGTGATATGGTGGAGGTCGTTTTATAAGAATTATACATTCTACACTATGAACACCCTTCTCTATTTTGTGTTTAATTTCAGTAATGTTGGACAGAGGAACAATACACTTATCTGGTTGTGATTTCATGAAAAGTGGCTTAAAAACTCCAAACCTTTCCAGCGGATTCACCTATGATGAAGGACCTAGTTGGTCTGAAATGGAAATGCATTAGGTGTATCTAGGACAGTGTTTTGTCTTTGATTACTTATGCTTTTTAGGCATCCTTTTAGTTTTAAATCAGAGCTAATAAACTTCTTGATTTTAACAATGTGGAGAAGCCACATTGTGGACATACTATTTTGTTATACAAGGCTTAACCTAGAAACAGTATTGTGTACTTGAATGCTGATTACTACTTGTAACTTAAAGGGATAGTAATGTTTCACAAATGCAGCAGCTCCAATTAATCTTCATAGTATTTGGGCCATGAAGAGTTATTTTAATACTGTCAGAGTTGTAGTTCAAGAGTAATTGAATGATAAAGTATCCCCCTCCTGCCCCTTTTGCCTAGTGTAAGCCACCGCCCCTCAAATGTGGAATCTGATGTTGTGACTGGACAGCTCGCAGCAAGGGACAAACTTCTTACTGGGAGAATAAGGAAAACCCTGCCCCCCCCCCCCCCTTGACAGGTTTTTCTTTACGCGCACTGAAGATTGTCCCTCTCTGTAATAAATACAAGAATATGGCAACAAGGTATCTGTTATTAAGCCTTTGCGTGCCAGAGGGGTACACTACGCATTGCAAAGCAATGTGTTGCATACTCCTCTGGCACTCAAAGGTTTAATTATGGTTTAATCCCACTTTAATAGATATGGGGCATAACATTGGAGGTGAGCCACTGTGGTCATCGATATTCCCTTAGCCGGATTGAAGATAGCCAGCAACATCTTGTAATCTGTTAAGAGGGCAGCCATACAGGCAGATGGCGAACTTCTGTAGGCCCCAGACGATAGCTAGCTTTTTTTTATCTATTTGAGTTTAATTCCATTCTGCTGGTGATAGAGAATGTTAGGTTGTAGTGCTCAAGTGCTGTAGATTCCAGAATCAGGCTCTTTGTTCAGCTTAACACTTTTTGGCAGTCTGGAGTCCATTGCTGGGTGTATTGGCTTCAAGTAAGCAATTTAACAGGTACAAAACTTGTGCTAGATTTGGCAGGAAACAATGATAATAATTCAGTAGTCCTAGGTAGGATCTCAATTGGGAAATATCTAGTGGAACAGGCTCTTGGACCAGGGCATGAACCTTATCTGCTGCCATGTTTAGGCCATTCTTATCTATTACGTGGACGCAGAAGTTCAAGCAGGGCTTGAAAAAGTCACATTTCTCTAAGTTGACAAGTAGGTAGTTGTCCTGCAGCCATTTCAGGACTGCTTCCACGTTGTTCCGGTGTTCTTCATCTATAGAGCCGGTAATTAACATGTCATCTAATAGTCATTTGGTGCTGGGGCTGCCTCCAAGGATGATATCCATGTTTCTCTGCAATATTGCCTGGGCCGGTGCCACGCTAAAGGCCATGTGATGATACTGGTATAGGCCTTGGTGTCTGTTAATTGCAAGCAGATGTCTACGGTCCGTGTGCACCTCCAGCTGAAGAAACGCATGGTGTAAGTCAACTATGGAATAAGTTGTTCCCCCTGTTTGTGAGGCGAACAATTATTTAAGACTTGTTAGCGGATACTGGCAGTTTGCTATTCAGAACCATTCTGAAATCCCCACACAGGCATAATTCACCGTATGTCTTCAGCACAGGGATGATCAGCTACCCCCATTCACTCCTGTAGTTCCGCAACTACCTTTGTGCACAGGGCAAAAGGTACTGATCGAGCCTTGAAGAATTTGGGTGTGGCTCCTGCTTTCAGCAGCAAATATTCCTGCTTGTCCTTCACTTTTCCCAGTGACAGAGGAAAAAAAACTCTTGAGACTTCACCTTGATCTCTGTGATCTACTGTGTCAATTTTATCGAATGTGTTGTGTATACTTATTTGATTCCCTTTATAACATGTAGCATTCCCATGGTACAGATCCATGTTCCTCCGAACAGGGGAGACCCACCTTCCTGTATGACGTACACGTCCATCTTGCGTGATTTTACATTATATGTCACTGTTACCCCTGCAACCCCAGGGGAGTTAACAGATGTCCGCTGTAAGTCTTTAGTTTGATTTCCATCAGGTTCAGGTGTAATGGCAGTTGAGCCTTCTTTACCTGATCTGCGGTCGTGACGGATACAGAAAATCTGGTATTTAGGTCCATCAGCACCTCCTGTCCATGGATGACTATGTTGACATGCATCCGATCTGTTTGTTCTCCTACTTGGTGTATGTTGAAATGCCCCACCCATCGTTCCTTCTCTAGTAGTTCTTCAGGCTCTTGCCCTGTTTGGTACTCTCTGTAGTATGTGGGTTGGTGCCTGAACCCTCTTGTTTTGCCTCGTGGAGCTCTTGTGTTAAGTGTTAAAAACCAAATTAAAAAAAACTTTTTGGCTGATAAGTGACAAAGTCAAACAGTAAGGTAAAGTGATCCTTCTTACCTGAGCTGGCTGATTCTTTAACCGTACTGAGACTGAGTGACAGATATTCCATAGACAGCCATAAATACATCACATATTCAAGACATTCAGACAAGCACAACTTATCACACTGTGTTGTAAATACTCACTTTTAAATCTGAAAAAACAAACAGGACAAGCATATACTGTGTGGTGGTGCTTCACCAGAAGCTGTGTGCTTTATGCTTTATTCCAAGTTGCTGATTCTGAAGCTAACAGGTCTTTCTTGTACTGTACTGTAAAAATTAACACTTCAGTCCATGGGAGAGAAAGGGAAAACTGCTAACATTTTGATTCTAGCTACTAGTGTAGAGGCAGACAAGCAAATAGGTGTAGCTGGAGTTGCTTCGTTTAAGGCATATTTTTGCTAACTAGTTCTCTAGATGGTTGTAGGGAATGTGGGTGTGATTTGTCGATAGTGAAACTGTCAGTGACATTTAAAAAAATCAACAAAATGTTCAGAATACTAAACTGGTATTAGGCAGGAACTAACAGCTATGTCACACACATTACAGTAAAAATCAACACTACCATCAATATGTTCAACAAATCACATTGGTCATCATCATCATCATCACAGTCACTGCTACAAAGTCCAAACCCCACCTAATCACACTTACTATTATTGACTGTGCAGAAACATAGGTCAACATACACAGACCTAGCAATGAGTGCTTCTGCTGCCGTTCCAAGTGCAGCACCATTGATACCTATTGCTAGTACTTTTGCAACATCTAACCCCTCTAATAGTAGTAATGGTACCCATGGAACCCCTCAGACTATGAAATCTTCACTGGCTATCCAAAAGTTCAACATGGTTCTAACTATCGTCTCTGTAAAAGACATGTGAGCAAGGGGGTAGCAGGATCACATCTAGGTACATCATCACTGAGATCCCACCTGAAGCACAACCACAGGTCTGACTGAAAGACAAACAAAAGGAAGACAATGCACCAGCAAGATCTATAGAAAATGTAAATGTAGTATATTTATTCTTTCTTCTTTTTACTTTCTGTAATACTTTTATTCAGCTCAAAAATCTAAAAACAAATAAAATACTTTTGACACATTTAGAGAGAAGGGGCTGAATACTCGGGATAAAATGAATGGTAATGTGCAGACTGGTGGCGCTAGTAAGCTGGCTGCAGGGTAAGGATATGTATATACTGAGCCTATTAAGTGACACTAATCAAATATTGGTTACAAATACATCTGTTAGGCCAGCTGATTAGAATATACATATTCCTACTCGTCACTGGCATTCCCAGGGATGCCCCCACCTAAATATAGTTACTTGACAAATTGTAATGTATGCCCATAGAAGGTGCAATCCTAGTCGCTTTGATGTATTTTTTCCATTCCACGCTCCTTTTTGTAAATTTTATTGAAGTGGACCCATACAGGGCTCAAAATTTCCACTCATCACTAGCCAATTATGAGTGAAAATTCAGCCCTGGCGAGTAGAAATTCAGCCCTGGTGGGTATGTTTTGGCTTGCAGTGGTGAGTAACTTTTCAGGTCTGGCTAGTAGCAAAGGACTTAAAATTATAAGACCTGGACCCATATATAGAAGCCTTAACTGAGAGACACTAAGCAGGTGTTACAACAACTGGAGGGTGTCATTTGGTCTTCTGAATACACTTGGATTTATTGTGATGTGGTTTCCCTTTATTTATGCATTCCGTATGAGTTGGGTCTTGCGGCTCTCAAGTATCATCCTAACAGAAAAACAAGGGTCACTGAAAAGTTGTCTGTAGCTAGGGATGGAGCCACATCATTTCTATAAATGAGTTTTCCATTGATGTTGGGAGCATGTAAAAAAAAGTCATAGTAAAGTGAGGCAGTTGCAATGCACAGTGGTTCCACCCTGGGAACTTTAAGGCTCTCTTGCAGAATCAATCAAAACGAAAATAGGAGTGACCAAGTGACTGAAAGACACACCAGCAGTACATCATAGGTCTGATGCCTAGCAGCTCTATACGCGCTCTTAAAAGTGCATGGGGCCAGAGCGTGCATAGTAGTATTGAATATTAGAATTGAAGGTGTCTCAGTAACAATAACACTCATGTCTCCTTCTGCTGCTGCTGTGCATACGCAAAGCGAGGAGGAAGATGACTTTAAATTAATTGGAGGTGACAAGAGTCACAGACTCCCCACACCCATTGCCAAGCTGAATACAACCACCACTAGTTATGTTCTTAAAACAATTAAGTCAAACAGTTTTTCTTCTGTGCTCTGCCAACCCACCCTTGCTAAGTTCTTAGAAAGAAATTAAAAATTGCACTAAAATAATCAAAACATACTCATGTTGAATAGCAAACATGCCAAAATGTTTGCATTTGACATGCTGTCCTGTTGTTTTGTTTAAAACAGAGGCTTGAAAGAACTGATGTGATGTGTTACATCCCACTAGTATATACCATGCCACAATAATTTTTCAAGAAGGTGGATAGTGTAGTGGGCTCAAGCCTAATAACAAATTTTCAAGGATTACATTGCTGTAGGACTCAGCATTTACATTTACTTGTGGAGCACTCTCCTTCAGCATTCAGTAGCAGTAGTATTGCAGTAGAAATTCTTGTGACCATAGAAAGCACAGGTGGAAAATGCAAAGGTCTTGCAGGGAAATTCATTGTCTGTAGCAAAAAAGTTATTTTTTTTTCATAAAATATTCCCAGGGAAAACCCTAAACTTTTCATTCATCTCTAGCTGCAAAGGGGGATTGAGGTAGCAGCTCATAAAAAGAGAGGAAGGGATGAGGGGAAGATGCTAGAAGGGGTAAGAAAGGAGATAGATGCTGGAAAGAGGTTGGAATAGAAGAATATAGCAGGAAGAACGAGTGATAGAAGTATGGAGTAACAGGAAAGAGGGATGGAAGGAGAGAGAAGATGGAAAGAAGGACTGGGAGAGGAGCTGGAAAGGGTGGATAAATGAAGAAGCTGGAAAGGAGGTGGGATGGAGTGAGGAAGAAGTTTGAAAGAGGGGGAAAGAGAAGCTGGGAAATTTGATGGAGGCAAGAAAAGCTGGAAAGAGGAAGGGAGAAACTGAAAAGAGGTGGGGAGTAAGCATTTGAGAGAAGGGCAAAAGCTGAAGAGAGGGACTTAATAGAAGTTGAAGATAAAAGTTGAAGTGAAAAGCTTAAAGAAGCAAGAAATAGAGTAGTTGGAAAGAAGGAAGAATACGGAGGGAGAAACTAGAAAGAGAAAAATTAGAAAAAGAGAGGGTAGACAAAGCATAAGCTCTTTAAGTGTCAAAGGCAGGAGCTCACTCTTTGGCACTCAAAAGAGTTAAATTAAGATATAATCTTTCACCTTTTCCTTAAAACTGAAAGAGTCGGAAGAATCCAATCTGGCTACTGTTTAGTGTTAACAAGCCAAAAATGACATGAGAGGCTGACTCTGAGCACAAACAAAAGCACAATGGTCTGTTCTCCAGCTAGTCACCACTCAGAAGCATCACATTTTAGCTCTCTAATGCCATTGCAAAGGAGAAATTTCCACATACACATTAGACTAATCCCAGCCATAAGGGCAGCCAAAACGATGGGCAAGTCCCCTCTGCACAGGGGGAAAAAAAAAACAGCTAACCCCAGACATAAGTTTCAGCCTTATCTAGGCCTCATCAGTGAGATGCAGCTGGCTTCACTAGGCACTGAGAGCAAGGGGACCACGTCTGGATTACCCTTTACACTTAGGGAGAGACCCTAAGTGTTTTGCAGATTCAAGCCAAAAATGATGTGAGTGGCTCTGAGCACGAACAAAAGCACAATGGCCTGTTCTCCAGCTAGTCACCACTCAAGAGCATCAAATTTTAGCTCTCTAGTGCCATTACAGAGGAGAAATTTCCACTGACACATTAGACTAATCCCGCCCATAAGGGAGGCCCAGTACCAAAATGATGGGCAAGTCCCCTCTGCACGGAAAAAAACAGCTAACCCCAGACGTATGTTTCAACCTTACTTGGGCCTCATCAGTGAGGTGCAGCTGGCTTCCCTAGGCACTGAGAGCAAGTGGTCCACGTCTGGATTACCCTATACATTTCAGGAGAGACCCTAAGTGTTTCGCAGAAACAAACCAAAAATAATGTGAGAGGCTCTGAGCACAAACAAAAGCACAATGGCCTGTTCTCCAGCTAGTCACCGCTCAAGAGCATCAAATTTTAGCTCTCTAGTGCCATAATAGAGGAGAAATTTCAACATACACATTAGACTAATCCCACCCATAAGGGCGGTCCAGTACCAAAATGATAGGCAAGTACCCTCTGCACAGAAAAACCAGCTAACCCAAGACATACGTTTCTGCCTCATTTGGGTCTCATCAGCGAGGTGCAGTTGGCATCCATAGGCACTGAGAGCAAGGGGTCCATGTCTGGATTACCCTTTACACTTAGGGAGAGACCCTAAGCGTTTCGCAGAAACAAGCCAAAAATGATGTGAGAGGCTCTGAGTATGAACAAAAGCACAACAGCCTGTTCTCTGGCTACCCACAGTCCCCTCTGCACAGAAAACCCAGTTAACCCCAGATGTATGTTTCTGTCTTTTTTGGGCCTCATCAGTGAAGTGCAGCTGGCTTCCATAGGCACTGTGAGCAAGGAGTCCACTTCTGGATTACCCTTTACACTTAGGGAGAGACCATAAGTGTTTCGCAGAAACAAGCCAAAAACGATGTGAGAGGCTCTGAGCATGAACAAAAGCACAATGGCCTGTTCTCTGGCTAGTAACCGATAGAGAGCATCACATTTTAGCTCTCTAGTGCCATTGCAGAGGAGTAGTTTCCACATACACATTAGACTAATCCCGTCCATAAGGGCTGCTCAATACCAAAATGATGGGCAAGGCCCCTCTGCACGGAAAACCAGCTAACCCCAGACATACATTTCAGCCTTATTTGGTCCTCTTCAGTGAGGTACAGCTGGCTTCCCTAGGCACTGAGAGCAAGGGGTCCACTTCTGGATTACCCTTTACGCTTAGGGAGAGACCATAAGTGTTTCGCAGAAACAAGCCAAAAATGAAGTGAGAGGCTCTGAGCATGAACAAAAGCACAATGGCCTGTTCTCCGGCTAGTCACTGATAGAGAGCATCAAATTTTAGCTCTCTAGTGCCATTACAGAGAAGAGGTTTCCCCATACACATTAGACTAATCCCGTCAATAAGGGCAGCCCAATACCAAAATGATGGGCAAGTCCCTTCTAAATGATGTGAGAGGCTCTGTGCACAAACAAAAGTACAATGGTCAGTCTTCCAGCTAGTCACCACTCACGAGCATCACATTCTAGCTCTCTAGTGCCATTAGAAAGGAGAAATTTCCACATAACACTAATCCCACCCATAAGGGCAGCCCAGTACTAAAATGAAAACCCATAGCTAACCACAGACATATGTTTCAGTCTTATTTACACTTTGTCAGTATGGTGCAGCTAGCTTCCCTAGGCACTGAGAGCAAGGGGTCCACGTCCAGATTACCCTTTACACTTAGGGAGAGACCCTAAGTGTTTCGCAGAAACAAGCCAAAAATGATGTGAGAGGCTCTGAGCACAAACAAAAGCACAATGGCCTGTTCGCCGTCTAGTCATTGCTCAAGAGCATCACATTTTAGCTCTCTAGTGCCATTACAGAGGAGAAATTTCCACTGACACATTAGACTAATCCCGCCCATAAGGGCGGTCCAGTACCAAAATGATGGGCAAGTCCCCTCTGCACGGAAAAACCATCTAACCCCAGACGTTAGCTAGCCTCTCAGATCATTTTTGGCTTGTTTCTGCGAAACACTTAGGGTCTCTCCCTAAGTGTAAAGGGTAATCCAGACGTGGACCCCTTGCTCTCATTGCCTAGGGAAGCCATTTGCATCTCACTGATGAGGCTCAAATAAGGTTGAAATGTATATCTGTGGTTATCTGTGTTTTTTATGTGTAGTGGGGTCTTGCCCATCATTTTAGTACTGGACCGTTCTTATGGGTGGTATGAGTCTAATGTGTATGGGGAAATTTCTCCTCTGTAATAGTACTAGAGAGCTAAAATGTGATGTTCTTGAGAGGTGACTAGCAGGAGAACAGGCCATTGTGCTTTTGTTCGTCCTTAAAGCCTCTTACATAATTTTTGGCTTGTTTCTGTGAACCACTTAGGATCTCTCCCTAAGTGTAAAGGGTAATCCAGATGTGGACCCTTTGCTCTCCGTGCCTAGGGAAGCCAGCTGCACCTCACTAATGAGGCTCAAATAAGGTTGAAATGTATGTCTGAGGTTAGCTGTTTTTTCTGTGCAGAGGGGACTTGTCCATCATTTTGGTACTGGACCGCCCTTATGGGTGGGATTAGTCTAATGTGTATGTGGAAATTTCTCCTCTGTAATGGCACTAGAGAGCAAAACGTGATGCTCTTGAGCAATGACTAGACGGAGAACAGGCCATTGTGCTTTTGTTTGTGCTCAGAGCCTCTCACATCATTTTTGGCTTGTTACTGTTTAGTGTTGTCACATTGCCCACCCATCTCAATGTCAGGCACTCTGTGATAACATCATCACAGTATGTCTGCACCAACTAATGCTAGTAGAGGAGCAATAATACTAGAAGCAGGACTGCGTGCTGAGGTCCCAGCCCGCTAGAAGGACAAATGCTGTGTCTGGTGGAATAAAAATGGCCACCAAATGGATGAAACTAATGAATGTTTTGGATCCCTATCCTAATTTTATATATATATATATAGAGAGAGAGAGAGAGAGAGAAAGAAAGAGCACTGTTAATATAAATAAACAATATTTTAAACTATAATGAAACAACACTTTTCCAAGCAATGGATGTACTCTTCTTTTATTCAGCAAAAAAAGCTCTAATCTGTATGTTTTTATTTTTTTTAAAAAAAAGTTTATTCATCCATTAAAGTAGAAATGACCTGAACATGTTTAAGTATTTCTTACTTTTTACGTTAATAAAATTGCTGGCCATTACTGAAAAGTTAGAAAAGTTTGAAAAATGTAGCAGGTCATTGTCTATGAAAATCCAGGTTTTGCACTTCATTTATGAGAACTACATTTTTTTTTATAGTTATCCAGATTTTGTATGACAAATGAGAACTACAGTTTTCTTTAACAGTTATTTATTACTCTGGCATTTGTACTGCTTTGATAAAACTGCCTTAAGGCCTCATTCTCATTGGCAACTGAACTGGAATGATTCGAAGGCATGAAAAAATGCATGAATCTATTATCATTGAGTTAGTATTCACTCACACTGCTGAAAAAAGCAGCACATTTAACAAGGTAGCGTTGCTGCAACTTTTGATCTGACAGCAAGTTACATGAACTTCATGTGATTTGTATTGATTTCAATGGTATCCCTACAAATTTCATGTTATCTCGATTACCATGCAATGTTCAAGCAGCAGCACTGAAGTTGATGAAAAGCATTAGGGGTGGAAAAGTAGAGAATCATGGGATTCAGCACTCATTGATAAACAAATGATAACTGCATGCAAATTACATATAAATCACATACAATTAGAATGCGCTTTTATATACGGAAGAGCCCTGGGGCCAACAAAAAAAAAAAGAAAAAGTCAGAATTTCGAGTTTAAAAGTCAGAATTATGACTTTAAAAGTCAAAATTGTCACTTTAAAACACAAAATTATGACTTTCAGATTTTGACTTTAAAAGGTTTAAAAGTCAGAACTTTGAGTTTAAAAGTCAGAATTCTGACTTTTAAAGTCAGAATTTCGACTTTTAAAGTCAAAATTCAGAATTCTGACTTTTAAACTCGAAATTCTGATTTTAAAAGTCAGAATTCTGACTTTTAAAGTCTGAATTTTGACTTTTAAAGTCAAAATTAGAATTTTTTTTTGTTGTTGGCCCCAGGGCTCTTCCGTATAAACTTGAATTTATGACTTTAAAAGTAAAAATTCTGACTTTTAAAGTCAGAATTTTGACTTTAAAAGTCAGAATTCTGACTTTTAAAGTCAAAATTAGAATTTTTTTTTTGTTGTTGGCCCCGTATTTATATGTGATTTCAGCACATCAAAAAAATTGTCAGTGTGAACACAGAAATTTATAAACTAAAGCAATGCAGTTTCAGAAATGAGCATGTGGTGGTGCTGTTCTGCAAAGCATTGGAAAAATAGCTCAGTCATGCAAGTGATGAAAACAAAGAGAATAAGATGTGAGAAAAATCCCCATTAACTTCAGTAAAATATCTCCAGTTCCTATGCACTCCTTTAGAGCCACCATGCCTTCATGTCCAGTAGGCTAAATTTGTCACCTACCTGAAGATGTCAAATATTTAGGAGGTGACAGGTTGCCTGGTGTAATTCCTATGTATTAAAAAGTCCAGCGATAATTGGAATAACATAATTTTCACTACACATGCCATTTGGGGGGTTTTGTGGCTTGTCCGCAATAATGTCTTAACAACTGTGAAGTGTGCGTCTGTATACATTTAAGTGATCTTGAGCTCTAGTGCAGTGATTCTCAGTTTCGGTTCTTGGAGCACTCAACATGCCAGGTTTTAACCCTTTGAGTGCTAGAGGGGTACACAACACATTGAAAAGCATTGAAAAGCAATGCGTTGTGCACCCCTCTGGCACACAAAGGGTTAAGGATATCTCTAATTTTGTAGAGGGAGATCAATCAAAAATGTCTGTGCCATTGTTTACCCCCTTATAATGAAGCTGGTATATCCCATGGTGTATTTCATGGACTATCTCTGAGAATCATTGCACTAGTGTGTGCTCCAGATGTAGGCACAGGAGATGGAAGAAAGTGTCAGACAAGCTGCTGGTGGATTTGTACATTAATACATACTATAACGTGATGCTCTTAACTGGTGATTAGCCGTAGAACAAGCAACATTGCTTTTGTTCATCCTCAGAACCTCTCATCACATACTTTGGCTTGTTGAATTTGCACATTATCCCAGCAATTGGAGAGTTTATTCTCCTATTTATCACACCATACCATCAGGAGAACTACAATTTTCCTGGAGACAATGAAGTGTTCTACAGTCTTTGGAGCTGTAATGAGTTCATCTTAAGTGATACTATAATTTAAAGGGATAGTAATGTTTCCTAATAAAAGCAGCTCTAATTAATCATCATAGTATTTGGACTTTGGAGAGTGTTATTTCAATTGTGTCAGAGTTGTAGTTCAAGAATAATTCAATGACAAAGTGTCCCCCTCCTGCCCCATTTACTGATGTAACACTGCTCAGCCAGATCAGAAGGGAGGTGCCCAGGCAGACTACAGAGAGGGACAATGTTCAATTAAGATAAGGGAAAAACCTGAAAAACTTGTCAGTGGGGGCAGGGCCTTCATTGTTCTCATAGGAAGAAGACTGTCCCCTTCTGTTATCTGTCTGGTCTTACAACCAGATTCCACATCTGAGAAGAGATGGCTTACACTAGGTAAAAGGGGCGGGAGGGGAAATTTTGCTTGTGAATATCTCTCAAACCATAAAGGTTTGAGAGATAAGACTTATATCGTTCTTCATTTTTTTTTAATGCCTACAAAATAAAATTAAGATAAAATGAAGTATTACTATCCCTTTAAAATTTATATTGATGTTCTAATCATTAAAGGGATAGTAAAGTTTTTAAGTAGAAAAATATACATTAATATGGGTTTTACTTTAGAGAAAAACTGGTGTTCTCTCATTGCTTTGTGAAGTTTGATTCAAAAGTTAGAACAGCTCAAGACAATGCCTCTTTGTTTCTGTTTTGGAGAACTTTGCAGTGGACCGACAGAAATAAGCCATACAGTCTACTGAAATAGCAACATCTAGTGGCCATTTTTAAATAATTTTTGAGTAAAAACAAAAAAATAAATAAAACAAGACATCAAACAAGTTTGGTTATACCTTTTAAATTAATTATGTCCCAGTTGTGGGAGGATCTTTGTTTTACTCAACAGAAAAATCCTACAATATTTGTTCCATATTACAACATTATTTTACCTTTAAAAAGGAGAAAAGGTGATTGGTATGTTAATATTTCTCTACTGTTACGTATAACACAAAATGTTCCTTGTATCACAAACTTCAATAAAAGGAAAAGTTAAAACTAAACTCATGCTGAAAGACACAATATAATTAAATTATTGAGCTGCACCGATGCTTCTAACACTTTGGATATATTATTGATAAAGAAGATCTCAAAGAAGAAGTTTGCATTCAACTCACGCTACTTCTGTTAAACCCAGCCTGAGGATTGTACTAAGTCAGGGTTTGACAGGGTGAGGCTCTTCAGCTAAGACTAGGCTAGAATTCCTATCATTCCCTGCCAGGAATTATGGGAGTTATAGCCTGGCCACAGCTAGAGGACCTAAAATTGCCCAGCACTGTTCTAAGTGGTTGAGAAGAGAATCTCCAAAAAGGAAAGAAAATGAGGCAAGAATACTGAAAGGAACAACCCTGCATAGAACCTCTGCTTTAAATCTGTATAGAACACATCCTATATAATAATTCACTAGGATGTTTGTCAGAAGCCATCATGCTCAGTATAGACTGCCCGAACGCACAGAATGCTGTGAGCATTCTGTGGTTTCAGGTAGTCTCTACAGTGCATGACTGCTAAGCGGCAGGACGCAGAGCATGACCGTCCTCTTAACATCACCTGGACCATGGCCCATGTACATGGCTTTTACATTAGTATAAAACATAATAGAGACCAGGGCTGTCCAAATTTGGTCCTTAAGTGCCACCAACAGGCCAAGATGTAAAGATTTCCCTGATTTAGCACAGGTGAGTCAGTCAAAATGATTGAGCCACTAATTTACTCACCTGTGCTTAATCAGGGAAACTTTTAAATCCCATCCTGTTGGTGGCCCTTGAGGACTGAACTTGGACAGCCCAGATAAAGTCCATAGGTCAGTACAGATAAGGAAGATTAGAAGCTGCTTGCCTAAAAAGGTTCCTATAATTTGTAAAATATATATTTGCTTATTTTAACACCTTGGATGTTAGGGATATCTCTAGTATTCAATGAGTTAAAGGAATATCAGTGCTAAAATACAAGGTTCTATTGAATCAAATAGTATGTTGTAACATTCAGATGTTTCCATACCTTAAAATGACCAGTGCTATTCATAAACAGCAATGGCAACAGCTCCAATATAAAATGCAAAGGCCACAGATATCACTGTATTCATACGCTCACAAATGTCCTGCTGTACTGCAGTGGCTATCCCACTTTTCACTGTATAAGAAACATTTATTTTCCAATAAAATTCCTGTGGAACCCTTATCAATTGACCCCTTTAAACTCTGTAGATGATTTGTAGTTCATAGATAACCTCTCTAGCATCCAAATGTTAACACGGTATATATATCAGATCTATCAGAATAATAGCTGGCACCAGTAGGATAACATTTATCAGGTCATGTACATGGTAATTGTATTTGATAATACTTTTTATTTTGTGTTTTGTGAGGAGGGTTAATTTATGATGCTTATGTCAAGAGAAATATTACAGAAAAATAACATTTAAATATTTGAAAAGTTTCAGTCTTCCAAACATCCAATAGTCACAGAACTCCACATACACTGTCTGAAACCCCACGCATTTTCCCCTGTCCACTGATATCCACAGAACCATACGTACATGTCTGACATCCCAGTCTAGTTCCACTGTCCACTATTAGTAACAGAATCACGCATTACAGTGTCTGATACCACAGCCTTGTTCCACTGTCCAGTTGTGGTCACAGAACCACTCATACACTGTGTCACCCCAGCTTTGACCCACTGTTCACGGGTAACCACCGAACCACACATAAACTGACATTCCAGTCTTGTTCCACTGTCCACTGTCCAACATACTCTGTCTGACACCCCAGTCTTTCTTAAATTTACCATTACTTACACTTGTTTCATGGAACCCCTTAAACATCTTCATGGAAATCTGGGGTCCTGTTGAACACAGAGCCACTATTGTATTGTAATACAACTGCTACTACTACTACTTCTACTACTACTACTAATAATAATAATAATAATGGGATTACCTTTGTTAAATTTTGCAATAATATCAGTAAAAAATGTTTTTCATATGTATTACAATCCCTTTAATGGCCCAATTCCTTGATCAATTTTTAGCATACTGTATATTGAATTGCCTAAAGTGGAACTACCACCTGAACACGACTTTAGCTTAAATAACTCCCCATCTGGTGACTAGCTGCTTAGTAGCACTAGTCGCCAGAATTATTACCTTGACAAATAGATTTAGCCTTTCTTCCCGGGCTGACAGCATCACGGAACGCGGACATCTTGCCATAATGACGTCCGTGCGCCTGTGCTATCAGTCCCAGCCAGGTCTAGGAGGCGTTGCTAGGAGCCATCTGGCTCCAAAAGGGACTGACAGTGCAGGCCTACGGACGTCATTATGGCAAGATGTCCGCAGTTGTGTAGGCAGGTAAGCAGGCCTAGTACCTTATTGCCACCGCAAGGGAGAGTAATTTTTTAAAGTATGGTAAATTTGGATGAATAATTCTGAATTTCGCTGAATTTCTTCCCAGTCAAACTGGTCTGGTCCGAAATGCGGATCCCCTGTATGACAACAACAACCAAAAAATTTGTCTGAAATTGAATTGTACCGAAAATTTTTGCCGTGCACAAGTCTAAATGTTCACAGCAAAAATTACATTATTTATCAAAGGTTACTATTATATTATATTTATAAATGGAAAAATAAATAAATAAATAAATAAATGTATTCCTTTCATGTTAGTAATTTCTTTATCAATACCAAATGTTAGACTGAATTCGTTCACCTAGCAAAAAGTGAGAATAAGGATATGCTATGGAAACATTTCCTTAGAGGAGAACTAATACTAACACACCAATCTTCCTTACAATGGACAAAAAATTGTAATGGTCTTTCTGATTTCTGGATTATTTCTCCAAAATATGTCTTCAATTAGTAATAGATATCATGTCCATGGAGGCAGACATTATTTCACGTCCCAAGAGTGCCTCTTTAGGAGACTGTGAGAAAAGCAGCCATGTTTAAATATTGTGCATTAGAACAGTCTTGCTTATCCCTGACCACAGGATACCACTGGTTCCATTACGTAAAACTGGGACTTCTGCAAACACAAGTTGAAGCCTACAGAAACAGGGCCTCCCCAGTGAATGCTGGGTACATCCATGCACATTCAGGGCTATATTTATAAACTCTAGGCAAGGCGCCCTTAACTCCACTCATTGTCACACCCCTGTTCCTCACATGGCCCCTTCCCTAGTCCCATCCACTATTTCCTGGCACAGAAAATATCCTTGGCCTATAACAAGAAAAGACAAATAAAAAGGCTTTAACCTCTTGGTTGCTGGAGAGAAGCAATGTGTTGAGATCTCTCTAGCAACCAAGGGTTAAATAATAGCCTGTAATGGGATATATAATCTGGTGCAGGGATGTTCAGATTTCTCTGGTAACACCCACAATTCAGAATGTGGGTGTGGCCAGCACAGCTGAGGTGCCCCCTCAAGATTAGTTGCCTACTTTGCCTATTGGGAAATCCAGCCCTGTGAACAGTAGCATAACTAGGCATTGGAGGACTCTGGTGAAAAAAATTTTTTGGGGCCTATAACTCAAAAACTAGGGTGTAACTGGTACCAACTGGACCCTGGGTCCAACTGGCCCTTTGGATGTTGGGCCCTTTCTCTACTACACTCCCTGTAATTACACCCCTGCTCACGCATTAACCCTTTGAGTGTCCGAGAGGAATCTTGGATACTTCTCTGGCATTCAAAGGGTTAAAATACCCCTGACATTTAGCCAAGTGTATAAAACACTTAGTTTCCGAGGACAACTAATTTATTTCTGAAGTGATTATGATTTCTACAGTAATAACCAAATAGTTTTAATAAAATAAACACACCATGAATATCGTTACTGTGTAAGCCATGTAATTCTAAGTCTTATTAATAGTGACAGTGTATTTACTACACCTATTCGATGCAGTGAATTAATTATTGTCAGGATGTCCTTAATAAGCATATCATTTTGATTTAGGCTTGCCTTAATCATATTAATTCTGATGTTATGACCGCATTTGCCTTTTAATGATCTGCACAATAAACATTTGGCAGAATAAAAAGGAAAATTACTAATAAATTACAATCTGTGCTATTCTTTCATTTACTAGAAAACAAATATATATTTTCCTGCATTTGAGTTTAACCGTTTCAGTACTAGAGGGGTATCCAACACATTGCAATGCAATGTGTTGGCTATGTCCATACCTTGGAAAGATTTCTACTAGAGTATCTGAAGGGGGCTCAGTTAGTGTCGCTTAGGGATATAAATTACATGATTCAAGTCATAAAGGGGCAGGGTTTAAATGTGGTTGGGGCAGGGCTTAATGGGATGTCTCAGAAAGTGGATGGTAAGTGGGTGGGGAAGGAGGAGAAGTGGGAGGAACAGGATGGGAAAGAGAAGAAGTGGGAGGAACAGGGTGGGAAGGAGGAGAAGTGGGAATAGTTTCATTAGTTGCATTGTAGTTTTGAGTTGCAGCAATCCCATAGCCTCAAATTTTACAGTGGTGCTGTTAATACAGTAGTCTATGAATAATTAGTGTCAACTGCTGCAACAGCTACTCTGTTAAATTCCAGGCCACAGAGGTGCTGCACCCCAAAAAAATACAAATTTGTTCTCATAGGAAGAAGATTGTCCCCTGCTACTATATGTCTGGTCTAGCAACCAGATTCCACATATGAGGGGAGGTGGCTTACACTAGGTAAAAGGGGCGGGAGGGAGATACTTTATCATTCAATTACTCCTGAACTACAACTCTGACAGTACTGAAATAACACTCGCTATGGCTCAAATACTATGAAGATTAACCCCTTCTCGACAAAGGACGTACATGTACGTCCTCTGTGGCTGTCACTTAGTGACAGAGGACGTACATGTACGTCCAGGAAATCCGGATCCCCGCGCGGCTGCACGCCATTCGGGGACTCCGGATTCCTTTGAAAGAAAAAAAAAAATGTTAGACGGGCGTTAAGTGACGGCCGCGTCTGCACGCGGCCGTCACTAAGGGGTTAAATGGAGCTGCTGTTTTTGTGAAACATTACTATCCCTTTAATCCTGTAGTTATCACAGCCAACGATCCATGTTCAAAAAGTATACTTTATTTACGATATCAAATGAATAGATTCCAACACCCTGAAGAAAGGATTTTGGATCCAGAAACGCGTTGGTGTATTTTAACATTGTGAGTTTTATTGTCTTATTTAATATCGTAAATAAAGTATGTAAAAAAGCTTCCCTTTCTTGTGGTTTTCGTTTTTCTCAGCTGTGACTGAACCCTCATTTTACACAGCAGGATAATGCGCCCATAGTAACATAGTTCATGAGGCTTAACCCTGTGAGTGCCAGAGGGGTACGCAACGCATTGCAAACCAATGCGTTGCTTAACCCTCTGGCACCCAAAGGGTTATGAAAGACATGCTTCCATCAAGTTCAGCCTATGCCATATCACCCCCTGTTCATCCAGGCTAAGGAAAAAAAAAAAAAATACAATCTTCAAATCGCTAATCTGCAATATACAGACATACACAGTGTGGCAGTGAATCAAGGTTACATATAAATACAATAGAAAAATAGAGGTCTATGGTGGATAATGCTATACATATACTGTATTACTGTACCATTTGTTACTTGCTTTCCTTTGCAGATCATGTTTTGACCCACTGATATATAGTTACACATCTATTCCCTTCCATTAAGGGCACACCCCTTTTTTAATATTATTTTTTTTCTCTTTTTTTTTTTTATTTTTTTTCCTATTGTTGGATACTGTACATTTTGTCACTTTACCTTCATACAGTATTTATATTACAGTATATGTAGAGCATTATTCACCATAGACCTCTATTTTTCTACTGTATTTATATGTAACCTCAATTCACCACCACACTGTATATGTTTGTATATTGCAGATTAGCGATTTGAAGATTGTATTTTTTTTTTTTTTTTGCCTTAGCCTGGATGAACAGGGGGTGATATGGCGATTTGAAGATTTGAATCCTGTCTGAATACTACACTTACTACGCTATTTCTTGTCTCTGTTTTTCTTTTTTGGATTGCACTGACCTACACTCTACTGTCTACATATCCAATTGCCTCACTCATGGATCTGAGCATTCAGGACCAGTGTCAGCAAAATACAATACAGAGACTTGATCTGCATTAAGCACAGTGCTTCCATATACACTAGTTATATTCATATTATTGCCGTCACACATTTATTTACAGTTCCTTAATCATTTTATACTCCCTGACATATATACACCCTCTTCAGATTTTTCACTCTTCAATCCTTCACTTCTGTCCCATAGTAAGGCGATTACTACTGGAATATAGGGTTTATGCGCAGGTATTATTTTCTTTGTACATTTCTTTAAAAAAAAAATTAAAAAAATTATTGAAGCCATTTCCAATTAAGTCCCTAGTTGGTAAAAAAAAAATTGACAGTCAGATATTTCCCTGAATCAACATCCTATCTGCTTTGAATCCAACTGTCATAATTCTCTATATTGTGCTGTGTAGATAGTTATCAATTATGTTTTTCAAAGCAATTACATTATCTGCAAGTACAGTATCCCGTGGCAAAAAATTCCATAACCTTACTGCCCTTACTGTAAAAAATCCCTGGCAATGTTGCTCAAAGATAACAAAAAACACAAACAGTTTGAACAGGAGTGTCCTTATGTTATAATATTCAACAGGAAAAGGTCTACAGTAAATGTGTTTTCATAATAATTCCAAATGTAGGTTAAAGTATGTGTTTTCAGTTACAATGCTACTGCACTTTTCATTCACTGAGAAAAACAATTGCACATTCTTTCATGGCAATTAACTCTGGGGCTGCAACCTTTTCAGATCATTAACTGTCCTTGTGTAGAATGTATTACTGATGAAACAAAGACTGATTGTGTTTTACAGAACAAGATATAAAGACGGCCATTTATGAAGCACGTTGCTGATTTGTGGGTCTTTGAGGGTGATATTGTACCTAACAATAAGTTCACACACAACCTTATCATGGCCAAAAAATCCTAACAGCCCCTAAGAATTTTGCTCTTGTGCCTTTATTCAATAGTTAACATCTTAAAGGTATAGTAATGTTTCACAAAAGCAGCAGCTCCAATTAATCTTCTTAGGCTTTGAGCCCTGGAGATGTTATTTCAACACTGTCAGAATTGTAGTCCAAGGGTAATTGAATTATAACGTATCCCACTCCTGCCCCTTTTACCTAGTGTAAGCCACCTCCACTCAGATGTGGAATCTGGTCCACAGACCAGACAGCTCACAGCAAGTGACAGTCTTCTTACTGTGAGAACAAGGAAAACTCTGCCCTCATTGACACGTTTTTCAGGTTTTTCCCTTATGTTAATTGAAGATTGTCCCTCTCTACAATCCACTTGGACACCACCCTGCTGCTCTGAGGTGAGCAGTGTTACATTGGTAAAAGGGGCAGGAGAGGGGGATACTTTATCATTCAATTACTCTTGTGCTACAACTCTGACAGTACTGAAATAACACTCTCTATGGCCCAAATACTATGAAGATTAATTGAAGCTGCTTTTATTATGAAACATTACTATCCCTTTAAGTCCCTCCTGGATGTCATGTCTATGGAGGCAGACATGACAATTACTGGCAGTTTGTTTCAGGCAGAGTTTGTAAGCCTATTTAACCCTTTAACCCTGTACAGCGTGCAGGATTTGTGTCCTGTGGTCCTGCTACTGGCTGTCATGTCTGCCTACATGTACATGATCTCCTGGACTGACTGAAGATGTTATCACCTGAGCAAAGGCACAAGGTCATTATGATTTTCTGGCCCTGATAAGGTAAGAGAAGTTATTATTAGAAGGTGTTTGTTTGCCTTTAATGACACTTGCATAGAGGAGGGCTGGCAACTTGTGGTATAGGGGGCAAGGACAATCAAGTTGCCCATCCATTTCTACTGTGGTTCCAGCCCATTGTCCCAGCTCATACCTTTTTGTTAAATGGAGCTTACAAATAAAATTAAGATACACTAGAGATATCACAGAGCTTCCAGTTAAATAAAGCCTACACTAGAGATGCCACAGAGCTTACAATTGAAATTGAGCTACACTAGTGATACCACATAGTTTATAACTGAAATGGGGCTACACGATTGATACTACCGAGCTTATAGTTGAAATGGAGCTACTGATACAACAGAGCTTGCAATAGAAATGGAGATATATTAATCACACCACAGTGATACCACAGAGCTTACTATTTAGGTAATGCTACACTTATGATACCATAGATCTAACAAGGGAATTTATTATGCTACTAGTGTAGCTCCATTTCAATTGTAAGCTCTGTGTTATCACCTGTGCAGCTCCATTTATAGTAACAAGTGGAATGCTGAGTGAGGCAGTGGCCCACAAACTCTGACATATGACCGACCCAGGGGGCAACTGCCCCCCAGGTCAGCCCTCCCCTGCACTTGCACCTAGAGTACTTGATTCATAAATTGTCATCACTTTTCTGTGTTCACTGTTCAATATAAAAGTATAGCAAATCTGGAGAAAACCAACTGAACTGTGAGACTGGGGTTCTATGAAACTGGATCAGTCCTAGAGCAAATGTGCAACACGTAGGAGGCAAATAAAAATCTCCATTGATTCAATTGGATCTTTACAGTCTTGAATACAAAAGAGGTCCCCAACACAGTGCTTTAGCATTAAAGGGATAGTAATATTTTAAATGTAAAAAAATATAGATTGTGGGGATTATAAGACAAAGGCACTCCCACTACTGAAAGGTGTTTTTTTCAGAAGTTATTATAGCTCAATCTTGAATTTTTTTAGTTATATTATCACAGTAGCCTGAAATTGTACAGTGGCGCTGTTGCTGCACCATCCTATGGAGATTTATGGTCAACTGACCAGTGCTGTTCATAGGATTGTGTAGCAATAGTGCCACTGTACAATTTACAGCCACTGTGATACTACAGCTACAAAAATTCAAGTTTGAGTTGTAATAACCTTTGAACAAACACCTTTCAGCATTGGGATTACCCATGTTTTACTCAGGAGGAGATACATTATAATATATCTTTTTTTACATATTAAGTATTACTATTCCTTTAAAGATGTTAAAAAAGGGGATTTGGGGGAATGTTTATTTGTCCCCAGAGGTGCAGTTGGTTTGCCAAAGAATTAAAGGGGTTGATGCATTAAGGTTCAATAAGGTTCAACTTGTCAATATGATGGTAAACTGGATCAAAATTCATATTATGGTATGCACTACTGTATCTTCAGTATCTAACCCCCGTGATTACACCATAAATACATAAACATTGCCATGAATCTGCCATGGCTTCATCAGGTTTACAGTTTTGCAGTGACTACTTTGACAATGGTTCATTTTCATACTGAAATTTAGCTTAATGAACCATTGTCATATTCATGTGGGTGTTTGTATATGTTAAATCACCACATGCACTAAGATCCAATTGCTGGATATGCTGTCAGAGTTCTCAGAAAAAAATTGCCCATCTAAGGATGGCAAATTTGGGGTCTTTCCATAGCTCTTTCTATTCAGACACAGATAACAATTTGCTATGTTTCCACTGGCAAGCAGAGACAGCAGTAGCACTCTCTTAACCATGTGTGTGTCTGACGAGTGTATGATGGACAACTTTCTGGCACTCGAAGGGCTAACCCCATAAGTGCCATAGCGATTAGTGATGAGCGAGCATGCTCGGTCGAAGCTCGGTTCGGCTCGAGCATCGCTCTGCTCGGCACATGGCGGTACTCATACGAGTACCGCATGTGCTCGCCCGCCATGTTCGGGTCTCCTCCCCGCACGTTTCGCAGCTGCTGCGCAGCCAATAAACGTGCGGGGAGGCTCTGACATCAGTGTAATGCCAGCAGCCATGTTGGCTGCTGGCATTACACTGATTGGCTGGCCAGAACCCGTGATCGGGTGCTGTATAGCACCCGACGCGCGAGTTCGGCTCATTCTTAGCCAGGGAGAGATGCGCTTAGGCAGGGAAAGTCAGTGTAGGGAGAATAAAATTGTTGAAACTCTTTCAAGACCCAAAAGTCCTTTTTAGGACTGTTGTGTGTGGGGGCAGCATTTAATTTTTTTTGGGGGTGGCAGAATTTCATTTTTTTGTGGGGGGGGACATGTTCTAAGGTGACATTGTACTAGGTGCACAGAGACAAATATTTCACAGTGCAGTGACAAGCTGACATATTCTGTTAGGTGCACAGGGCCAATGATTTTACAACGCAGCGACAAAAAGGGCCATTTTAAACGTGTGCCTAGCCATAGATTATTGTCACATTCTGTTTAGTGTGCAAATTCACAAATTAACGTCACATATTCCGTTCACTGTGCCTAGCCGCAGATTAGCGTCACATTCTGTTTCGTGTGCCTAGCCGCAGATTAGCGTCACATTCTGTTTCGTGTGCCTAGCCGCAGATTAGTGTCACATATTGTTTAGTGTGCCTAGCCGCAGATTAGCGTCACATATTGTTTAGTGTGCCTAGCCGCAGATTAGCATCACATTCTGTTTCGTGTGCCTAGCCGCAGATTACCGGCATATATTCCGTTTAATATGAAGAAGGCGGGTAAAAAGGGACGGGGAAGTGGACGTGATCCTGATAGTTCAGGGCGCGGGTCAGGACGCGTAGAAACTGTGCCTGGTGCCAGAGCACAAGAAAGAAAGACATCCACCATACCTAGCTTCATGTCTCAGTTTACAGGGCGTCGCAGGACATCACTCTCGAGGTCAGACCACTGCGAACAGGTGGTCGGTTGGATTTCAGCTGATACTGCTTCCAGTCGGTTAAGCACCACCCTGTCTTACACCAAGTCCACTCTCACTAGCCAAGAGTCTGGTCAACATAATCCTCACCCTGATCATCCTTCCTCCCACCATAGAGGGTCTGGCCAAAGAAGTGATCCCACACTGGGATATAGTGAGGAGCTCTTCTCATCACCAATCCTTGATTTGAACCTCTCTCCAAGCACGCTTGCAGAGGAACATGAGATCTTGTGCCCTGATTCACAACCTCTAGAGGGTACCCAATCACAAGAAGATGACAGAGGGGAACGGCATTTAAGGTCAAAGGAAGTGGATGATGATGATGAGACACAGTTGCCATCAAATCAACCACAATTACTGTCTCAAGACCTTGATGAGGAGGATGATACACAGTTGTCAATGACTGAGGATGTGGTGGGATCAAGAAATGAGGAGGATGATCAGAGTGAGGAAGTGGAGGAGGACTTGGTGGACGATGAGGTCACTGACCCCACCTGGGAAGGTGGAAAGCCGAGCGATGACAGCAGTCCTGAGGGTGAGCCATCTGCAGCACCGCAACAGGCTGGAAGAGGCAGTGGTGTGGCTAAAGAAAGAAGGCGGACCGCACCAAACCGGCCCGCAAATGTTCCACGGAGCACCCCCTTGCGTAAATCTCCCTTGCCAAGGGCTAGGTGTTCCGCGGTATGGCGTTTTTTTAAGGAAAGTGCGGACGACAAAGAATTGTAGTTTGCAACCTGTGCCACACCAGAATGAGCCGAGGCATGAACACTAGCAACCTCACCACCACCAGCATGATCCGACACATGGCATCCAAGCACCGTAATAAGTGGGAGGAACGCCCGGATCGCCAATCTGTGTCTGCAGGCCACACCACTGCCTCCTCTTCCCCTGTTTTCGGTGCCAGCCAATCGCCTGTCGAAGGCGCAGGCCCGCATACCTCCCGCCCTGCACCTGTACCATCTGAAGCACCATCAGCGACCACATCCACTTCCCTGTCCCAGCGCAGCGTCCAAATGTCGTTACCCCAGGCATTTGAGCGCAAGCGAAAATACCCAGCCACCCACCCACAGGCCATAGCACTAACCTCACACCTTTCCAAATTACTGGCCATCGAAATGCTGCCATTTAGGCTTGTGGACACTGAGTCCTTCCGCAGCCTGATGGCAGCAGCTGTCCCTCGGTACGCAGTCCCCAGCCTCCACTACTTTTCCCGGTGTGCCGTCCCCGCCTTACACCACCATGTGTCCCTTAACTTCACCCGTGCCCTGACCAACGCAGTTACTGGGAAGGTCCACTTAACGACTGACACATGGACAAGTGCTTGTGGCCAGGGACGCTACATTTCCCTGACGGCACACTGGGTGAATGTCGTGGAGGCTGGGAGCGACTCGGACCCTGGGATGGCACAGGTGCTACCCACGCCGAGGATTGCGGGCCCTACCTCCATCAGGGTTTCCGCCAGCACCTACGTTATTGGCTCCTCCTCCTCCTCCTCCGTTTCCACCTCCGAATTCTCTGCGCGCAGCGCCACTCACCCATCAGCCGGTAGCTGGAAGCAGTGTAGCACTGCAGTGGGGAAGCGTCAACAGGCCGTGCTGAAGCTGATCTGCCTTGGGGACAAACAGCACACGGCCTCAGAGCTGTTGCAGGGGATTAGTCACCAGACCGAGCAGTGGCTCTCGCCACTCAACCTGCAACCAGGCATGGTTGTGTGTGATAATGGGCGTAACTTGGTGGCGGCTTTGGAGCTCGGCAAGCTCACACACGTACCATGCCTAGCGCATGTATTTAATTTAGTGGTTCAGCGATTTCTAAAAACCTACCCCAATTTGCATGATCTCTTGACGAAGGTGCGCCGCGTGTGTGCACATTTCCGTAAGTCATCTACAGCTTCAGCCGGCCTGTTGACTCTGCAGCAGCGCTTACAATTGCCAGCTCACCGGCTGCTGTGTGACGTGAGCATGCGCTGGAACTCCACCTTCCACATGTTGGCCCGGCTTTGTGAGCAGCAGAGGGCAGTAGTGGAGTACCAGCTGTTACACGGTCGTCGCCTCTCCGTTCAACTTCCTCTAATCAGAAGTGAGGAGTGGGAATGGATGTCAGACCTCTGTGAGGTTTTACGCAATTTTGAGGAATCGACACAGATGGTGAGCGGCGATAACGCTATTATCAGTGTAACCATCCCACTTCTGTGTCTACTGAAACGCTCGCTGCTCACAATTAAAACCGACGCTTTGCATGTGGAAGAGGTGGAAATGGGGGAGGAAGAGCTTACACAAGGTGATAGCCAGAGCACCCTCACTTCGTCTTCTCAGCGACAATTGGAGGAGGCGGAGGAGGAGGAGGAGGAGGAAGACACGGTTGCCTCCGCTACAGAGGTAGCCATGGAACTTTATTTCCATCTCTTCAGCGTGGGTGGGCAGAAGAGGAGGAAGAGGATGAGGAGATTGAGAGTCATCCTCCTGGTGAGGACAGCGAAATCTTGCCTGTTGGTACTCTGGCACACATGGCTGACTTTATGTTAGGCTGCCTTTCCCGTGACCCACGCGTTATACGCATTTTAGACAACACGGATTACTGGGTGTTCACCCTTCTGGACCCCCGCTACAAAGAGAATTTCTCATCTCTCATTCCTCCGGTGGAGAGGACAAGCAAAATGGTGCAATACCAGAAGGTTCTTGTCGAAAAATTGCTCCAAAATTTTCCATCTGACAACGCTGGCGGCAGAGTACGTGCTACCTTGGCCAACCGAGAAGGGGAGAAAAGGGGAGCACACAGCAGTTCCGACAAAGGCAGGGCAACACTCTCCAAGGCGTGGGACACCTTCATGACACCCCGCCAGCACCCTCACCCTGATGCGCGGCCTAGTGTCACAAGGAGGGAAAAGTTTTGGAAGATGGTGAAGGAGTACGTAGCAGACCGTGTCAGCGTCCTCACTGATCCCTCTGTGCCTTACAACTATTGGGTGTCCAAGCTGGACACGTGGTATGAACTGGCACTCTACGCCTTGGAGGTGCTGGCCTGCCCTGCCGCCAGCGTTCTGTCTGAGCGGGTATTTAGTGCTGCTGGTGGCATCATAAAAGATAAGCGTATCCGCCTTTCCACCGAAAATGCTGATAGGTTGACACTTATAAAAATGAACAAGGCCTGGATTTCCCCTGACTTCTCCACTCCACTGGAGGAAAGCCCCAGGTGAACATAAAGTCACTTTAGATATGTTATTTACAATGATGGGAATACTCTGTATTCCCATTCACCCTTCCACCCAAAAAACGGGTATATGGTTGACTCTTAATCTTCTCATCCTCCTCCTCCTCTTCCATATGCCCTGTGATATAATTTTTATATAGGGCCAGCTCACCAGCGGGCCCTGTGATATAATTTTTATATAGGGCCAGCTCACCAGCGGGCCCTGTTTGACAATTTTTGTATAGGTCAGCTCACCAGCGGGCCTTCTCATATAATGTTTTATTGGGTAAGCTCTCTAGCGGGCCCTCTCATATAATGTTTTATAGCGTCAGCTCACTAGCGGGCCTTCGCATATAATGTTTAGGATGGTCAGCTCCGCAGCAGACCCTCACCCATAATGTTTTAGATGGTCGGCTCAGCAGCAGACCCTCATTCCTAATGTTTTAGATGGTCAGCTTAGCGGCATGCCCTCGCCCCTAATGTTTTAGAGGGTCACCAGCAGGCCATTAATCCTAATTTTTCAAGGGTGTGTATGATGCCCTCCTTTATGTGTAATAAAGGGTGTATTGGAGTGACATTTCAGTCTAATTTTTGGCAGCCCTTTCACTTAGTGCATAGGCTTTATGAGTGTTGGACCACTACCTGAACTATTGTACCACAATGTGAATGAGGCCCTCCATTTTGTGATATACAGGTTGTATCGGAGTGCCTCAGGTCCTCCCATTGAATTAAATAGGGCTGGGGTGTTCGACAGAGCAGAAGGTAGTTCTTGGCTTCATCCACTAAGTCACTTCGTCACTTTTACTCAATGGATCAGACCCCACTGTTCCGACTATAAATTTTGGACTTAACAAGGGCAAACGGACATGTTGTAAAACCTGTGGTAGCTGCGGCCTCCGTTCCTGAATGCTGTACCTTACCTGGGCCATAACCATGTTGAACACCTGCTTTACGCTGCGCACGTTTCCCTCTTAATCATGGCCCCAGTTCCGAAAAATCGATGAAATTTTTTGCAGAATTTGCAGATGATATACAAGTAAATATACAGCAAATACTGTTTGGTAACAATTTTTCGCCTAAAATCGTTTTTATCTTCCTTTTTGTGTGTTTTACGGTCAGTCTGTAAAAATGGCGTACTACGGGCGAAACATCGTTCCTAGCAGCGACGTTGGAGTCCAAGATGCATTCAGACATCCTCCCTATGCTGTCCCTGAACCATTTCTGTGGTGTTTCCATCATTTTCTGACCTTTTCCTATGAACCAGGCACCCTCCCCTCATCAGAGCAGGGGGTGCCTGGTGTAATGCTCGAGTCCTCCCATTGACTTCAATGGGGCTCGGGTGCTCGGCCGAGCACTCGAGCCTCCGGGGGCGCTCGGCCAGAGCACCCGAACACCCGAGCATCGGGGTGCTCGATCATCACTAATAGCGATGCATTGCACATCACTGTAGCATTCAAAGGATTATAATATACACAGTCCCTACCCTAACAGTTAACATAAAATGGGCAAATCAGCTGTTACATGTAAATAGTGGCTTACCCACAGATCAGCGGATTCAGGTAAACAAAAGACTCAGACACCTGTGTTTTGTGTCTTGCAAAACAGCCAATTTAATTGAAATATCAAATTTACAAAATTATTTTGCTAATCTCCCTATGACATACCTGGGAGCTCCTTCAATTTGGCCTTAAGACAATTTACTTTTAAAGCGGAACTATCACCCAAATTAAATTTACCCCCCAATAATTATACACATAACGGTAAGCATGTCCATACTATTATTATCCGGAATAAGTCCAACGTTATTGAGAAATCCAACTCGTTCTGAGACGGTCAGGCAAGCGTCAGTGCAGACATCTTGCTGCAGAGACATCTGCGTCCCAGTTTCCTCTAAGAGGAGTTGCATTGTACCTTAAGGTACAGGAAAGGACTGACGCCACAGGTGCGCAGATGCCTTTACAGCAAGCTGCTTGCTTGACCATCGCAGAACGAGTTGGATTTCTCAGTAATGTTGGCATTATTCCGGATAACACTAGTATGGATATGCTTATCATTATGTGCATAATTATTTGGGGGTAACTTTAATTTGGGTGATAATTCTGCTTTAAAGGAAAAGAAATGAAAAATATATGTTATAATTATTTTCCTCTTGAGTAAAACAAGGATACTCCCACTGCTGGGAGATTTTCCATGCAAAACTGTTAACAACATCACCAACTAGTGTCAGAGGAAGTTTTTTTTTACAATACAATCTTTGGGAGAGCTTGAGTCATTGACTATAGCTCTCCGCAGTAAGTGATATGGACAGCAACTGATGACCACAACAGAAAATTACACTATGGTTTTAAAGGGGAACTACCACACCGCAAAAACGTAATCTTATTTAAGTCTTCATCTGGCGACTAGCTGCATAGTAATATTTCTGGCAACTAGCGCTACTAAGCAGCTAGTCGCCAGATGAAGACTTAAATAAGATTACGTTTTTGCGGGGTGGTAGTTCCCCTTTAAACATTTAAGATGCAATCATTTTTTAATTAAACATTTACCTACAGTGGGAATACAGTTAATTTATTTAGCAAAAAATTAAAAGCAAAAGTGCAAATTATGTCCATATTCTAAGGCCCATTATAGGTAAGACCTAACCTTAATTTACTTGTTTGCTTTGTCTTCTAGCTGAAACTCTACTTGTTATGTCAAACCGCTAAAGAAAATGAACACTATATTCTATTGCCCGTGGGGTTCACCTTCACCACATAGCTGCTATGTGGCAACTGAGAAAGTTTTACAATGGATATGTGGCGAATGGTACAGGGTGGCCCCTCCCCTTTGCCACATTGGTAGACATTAAGAGGTATATTGGAAGGCGGTACGGCTGCAAGTCAATGGCAGTGAATCTCGCTGCAGCTCCCCCTAGCCACTCCTGTCAAAATCGCTGCCCTTGTAAATCTTGCTGCAGCAATTTTGACAGGAGTGGCCAGGGAGGGGTGGATAGCGAACCGGAAACATTTATATGTATATTTATAGATGAACAACAGTGTTGGGTGAAAGTACTCACTCTAAAAGCACCCGTGGGACTTAAAGTAGCCAAACAAACAATATTTATTAGGTCAACGTTTCGGTCCTCTAGAGGACCTTTCAGAAATGTTGACCTAATAAATATAGTTTGGTTGGCTACTTTAAGTCCCACTTATATTATCATTATCATCTTCTTCAGCCAATGTTGATCCACTGCAGAATAAATGCCTCCTCAGCAAGTTTCCAACAACTGTGGTCTTGAGCTTTTTTCACCACTGTGTACCAACACATTTGGTAATTTCATTAACCCATCATAAAAATGCACGCATATTGTATTTATATATATAAGTTCACTATTGTGATCAACGATGGTAAACAGGAATAGGAAAATGATTGAACTAGATGGACGCAAGTCTTTTTTCAACCTAAATTACTATGTTACTGTGATAAGAAAGCACTCTCAGGACTTCGATAGTGTTGAAAAAACAGGAATTTTAATGATCAGCGTTTCGGTTACATTTTAGCAACCTTTCTCTTAAAATTCCTGCTTTTTCAACACTATCGAAGTCCTGAGAGTTCTTTCTTATCACAATAGTAAACTTTCTATGAAATGTTAAAGAATAGTACCCAGACACACTGCTCCAGCCAGTGTGAGTGCTTTTAGGCCATGAAAAATAGAGACATCTTTCAGATATTAGTATGCAGTACCTAGTATGTAAGTGAATGTGACAGTAGATTATTTTTAGGTGTTAGTGCCCCTTTAACCCCTTAGTGACGGCCGCGTGCAGACGCGGCCGTCACTTAACGCCCGTCTAACATTTTTTTTTTTTTTTTTTAAAGAATCCGGAGTCCCCGAATGGCGTGCAGCCGCGCGGGGAGCCGGATTTCCGGGACGTACATGTACGTCCTCTGTCACTGAGTGACAGCCACACAGGACGTACATGTACGTCCTGTGTCGCGAAGGGGTTAAGGGGTTCATTGGCAATAATAACTTAATGATGATGGAGTGTGTGTGTGGGTATGCACTAAAGTGATCATATGTTCTAGTGCATACCCCCTGTAAGCATCTGCATACCTCCCAAGTGTCCCTCTTAAGGAGGGACAATCCCTCTTTTAGACCCAAATCCCACTGTCCCTCTTTCCCACCCTACTGTCCCTCTTTCCCACCCTGGTGTCCTTTTTAGGAGATCGGATTGTGTGATGTGTATATAAATGTATCACACTGCTCTACAGCAATAAAACTCATATTATTGTTTGTTTAAACATCAGTGTATGTGTTTATAAATTAGTGTGCTTAAATAAAATACTTTGTTCTTGTTATAAGTCATTTATTAGGTTACAGAAGTTGGTGTCAGTAGGTCATGAAACTGCGTAAAAACTCTATATAATGCCCCACCCACCAGCCACACCCTCAGCAACACCCCCTAAAACACAAGTGTCCCTCTTTGGCAATCTGAAATGTTGGGAGGTATGCATCTGCTGGTTGGAAGCTGGTGGAAATGAAATGTGCTGGCAGATTCATACATTTCTGCTTCCATCTTTATCTCTCAACTCGTACAGCTCTCATAACAAATGTTTCAGGACAGTAAAACATAATTTCCAAGCTGGTAACTTTTGACACAGATATAATTTACATGTCAAATTCTCTTTGAAGCTATTGGAAAGAATACCTTGATTGCTTCTTTGATCTTTCACACCAAGACCTTTGACCCGTATGTCTATTTATTCTCATAATTTTAAATGTATTAATGTTTTGACAGATTTTGGTCTTGCTGAGCCTGTGTCAGCAGTTCTTGTGACCTTTGGGCAAATACAATCAAGTGGCCTAATTCTACTATCATCTGAGCCCACTTTCTCAAACCATCCCCTTTTATTAATTTTAAAATTGGCATTAATGTTGCAAAGTAAAGTAAGTGATACCACATAGCTTACAGCAGAAATAGTGCTATACTACAAATATTACAGAACTTACAATTTAAGTAAAGCTACACTAGTGATACTAGTGCTTACGAGGGAAATGCGGAATACTAGTAGTGCAGCTCCATTTGAACTGTAACTGTGATATACAGTAACATGTGTAGTTCAGTTTCAGTTGTAAGCTTTGTGGTATCACTAGTGTAACTCCATGTACAGCAGCAAGTGGGTGATTTACTGAGTCACTGGCCCACCAGCCCAGTCACATGACCAGCTCAGGGGGCAACTGCCCCCCCCCCAGGCCAGACATCTTCTGAACAAGACATTTATTAAGACACACACACTGAGGCTAATGTACTAACAGTAATTGTTTTAGACGTTCTGGAGTAAAACAGATACCACATAGTGGTCAAATAAACATTAACAAAATCCCTGTAAATTTAAAAAGAGACTTTTAACCCCTTAAGAACCAGATGACCTGCTATGTCACATAGTTTTTACTTATAGTGCTCTACCAGGAGCACTGTAAGTAAAAATGGGACCTAAAATTGACCGCTCCAAGACTTGAGCAGTCTTTCTTAGGCCCCAAAGCGGAGCACCGGTACGAGTAACAGGTCACATATTCCGGCATGTCGGCAAGGATCGAATCGGTCCTAAAAGGGATAGTAATGTTTAAAAATAAAAGCAGCTCCAATTAATCTTCATAGAATTTGGGCCGTCAGAGTTGTAGTTCAAGAGTAACTGAATGATAAAGTATCCCCCTACTGCCCCTTTTACAGATGCAACACTGCTCATCTTACAACAGAAAGGTAGTGTCCAGATGGCTTGCAGAGAGGGACAATCTTCAATTAACATAAGGGGAAAACCTGTCAAGGGGGCAGGAATGTTACCTGCCCCTGTATAGGCTACACCAGTCCATCAGTGAGGAACCATGTCTACATGAAGGAAACTAAACTTCAACGTAAATAATATGGATGATTGGTGCTCAGTGCTTCATCTATTGTAATGAGTCGCTGAGCATCTGAAATCTATTCCCCATACCTTAATCTAATCTGGACCCAGAGGCATGTAATCAAATACATTCATCAGGGCTTATAATTTTAAGTCCTTTTCTACTAGCCAGACCTGAAAAGTTACTCACCACTGCAAGCCAAAACATACCCACCAGGGCTGAATTTCTACTCGCCAGGGCTAAATTTTCACTCGCCATTGGCTAGTGGCAATTGGAAATTTTTGAGCCCTGCTCATATTTAGGACTAATTTAATAGTCTCTAATACCAATAGCAGCTTAACATAAAATAAGGTCAATTTTAATTAGATTACTCTGGATCTGGCTTAGACCGAGGTATGGATCTTAGCATTCTGACAATCTTTGACTCATTATACATTAGATCAGGCACTGAACACGGATCGCCCTTCGTGTTTACATTGGAGTTTAGTCTCCTCCCCATATGTGATGTGGAGTGATTTGGATAATTGAGCGGAGGGACATATGTATATAAAAAATTGAGGCGGATGCCAAGTATCTCCTTTTGTGTCCTAAATTAGCACAGTATTCCCTGAGGAAAGAGCTAGTTAGCTCTGAAACATGTTGGATAAGGTGCATATCCAGAGGTGTAACTAGAAGCCACTGTGCCCTGGTGCAAAAATTGCCATGGGGCCCCCCGACCACACTGCTCCCATTGTCCACCTCCACACTGCCCCATTTGTCTACCTCCACATTGCCCTCATTGTCCACCTCCACATTGTCCACCTCCTCATTGCCCCCATTGTCCATCTCCACACTGTCCACCTCCACATTGCTCTCATTGTCCATCTCCACACTGTCCACCTCCACATTGCCCCCATTGTCCATCTCTACACTGCCCCCATTATCCATGTCTACAAATATGCCCCCGTTGTCCATCTCCACAAATGTGCCCCCGTTGTTCATCTCCACAAATGTGCACCCACTGTTCATCTCTACAAATTTGCCCCCATTGCCCACTACCTACATGGCTCGTCGGGGGGGCTCATCCCTGGTGGTCCAGTGGCATGGCAGGAGAGGTCTGTGCTGCCTTATGCATAGAACTCTTTTTCAGCTCCCACGCGGTCCTCATTCCAGTAATGCAGAGCGCTGGGAGATGATGTCATATCCCAGCACTCTGCATTACTAGATGGCTGGGGGAGGTGAGGAAGCTGCTCATAGAAGTCTGTGCCGAAGAAGGCACAGACCTCAGCTTTCCAGTGGGGTGATCAGTGTAAGCTTCCCACTGGCAAAGCTTTTTAATGCTGGTATTGGTGGTGGTGGTATAGCAGGGGGCGGTCGGGCCCCTGAAGTGATGGGCCCAGTCACAGTTGCGACCCCTGCAACCACTATTGTTACGCCACTGGGGCTATCATATTTCTTATAATTCATACACTTGTTTTAAGTACATGGTATTTTAAAATCCTTCTTGTAGTTTGACTGAAGTAGCCTGTAGAGGCAATTATAACATTTTCCTTGTTGCGCTATAGACCAGCTTGTACCTGGAGGAGCATGCCAGCCTTTTTATCAAGTAGGTACTTACGCATTATGCATTACTGGTTCTTGTCAATACACGAGTGCCCCCTTTTTCTGTTGTTTGTGGTTTTTGGTGTGTTCTTTAATTCCTTTGGCAGTACCAGAAGCTTCTGAAGGGGAGCTGCTGATAAATTTCCTCATAGTGTAGATTTGAGTGGGGACAGTCTATATATCCTACTCATGACCATATGCTGTGTGTATATTTCTACTGCTGCATATATGAAATGTGGATTGTTCTACAACTACCTTTATACCAATTTTGCTGGTGTCAATTTTCTTTGTCCCTGTGAGATGCCGTCTTTCTTTCCTTCTGCTGAGTCTCTTATTAACTCACCTGTACTTATGCAGGGAAATCCTAAAGACATAGCCTTTTAGGGGTCCTTGAGGATAGGGTTGGAAACCTCTGCTCTAGACAATATAAAAGAAGTGTAGCTAAATGTTCTTACATGTCCAGTTCTAGAATATACTTTTTAAGAAAATTTCCCAAAACCGTACTGCATGTTCTACTACGTTACCAACAAATTGTACAGTAGCAAAATTATATTGTCCACTGTTGCATCAAAACACCTTTTTACACCTTTATGCTGGATAGTATTTTGTTTGCTTTTGCTACTACGTTTTGACACTGATCACTACGGCTAGGTACGCAGTTTACAAGTGCTCCAAGATTTTTTGCAGCAATGAGTCTCCTAGAAAAATGGCTGAAGGTTCAAGTGTAAACGTGGGGCCATCATAAGGGGGCTAGGTCCATGTCCTCCTTCTTTCTCTGCTTGGGGTGGAAACAGAGGCTTGTTAAACAATGAAGGTGGACCACCCATCCACTCTTCCCCCCGGGTGGTGAGAAAGCAGTGAAGCAGGTAAGACAGGATAGGTATAAACATGGGAAGGGTTACGGTGTAAACAAAAATGTGGTATTAGGGACTGGGGGTCATTGTCTAACCTTTTTTGCTTGTTTTCCACCTTAACCTGTCTTTTATTTTTCCCTTAGACCCTAGTCACTTAGGGCTGGCAGTGCAGTGCTCCTGGGCCTAGCTAGTGCAGCTGGGGTGCTGGCCTGGTAGTCAGGACTACCTGAGAGCAGGGCTAAAACCACCTGAACACTGAGGTAAAGGGTGGATCAGCCCTGTTCAGTTCATCTCCTCAGAATACTGACATAGCCACCGCTTGGGGTCACGTTACATGGTACATGGCAGCAGTACCTAAAAGTTCTTTATACTCATTCCCCAGAGGCAGGCAGCTAGGTGCTGGTGATACCTCAGGCTGCGGTTACAGATTGAGGGTTGGGGAGGGTCTTCCCATGGGTCCAATTAACAGGTCAAAACCATATAATAAATACTGTAACCTTTTTAATTTGCCTACATTGTTGTCTGTGTCATGTTGGGGGAGTCAATAAGAGAAGAGAAGTAAGGGCATTGAACCTTATGCTTCCATTAAGTTCATAAGTAGCATGCTTATTTGTACTCTCCAAATACACAACTTTACATTACATTTCATATTCCATTTGTTTGCCCAGTTTTACTGCATTTGAGAATATTTTTATTTAAAACAATTACCCCGAATGCCTCACCCAACTTGCCCCCCTACACTTGCCCCCTCCATATAAACATAGGAGTTGGGTGGTCTGGGGGTCATATTATGGCTTTGCCCTCCCCTAGAAAAACTTCTGCTGATGCCCCTGATCCAATTATAAATGTAATCCCCATTGGAAAGCCCTCTAGCATACAAGGGGTTAAATATATTCAATTTTTTTAATTTCTTGTATACTGCTAAAAAAGTAACTAGAGGATCTACACCACAGCAGATCAAGTATTAAAGTCAATTTGAATATGGTTATTTCCATGTCATCTGGTCATATCTACAGAAATGCTGCCTTGTAGGAGTTTCTGCTTTTTTACGTTCAATGTGAGATATGGAGGTTCATTTTTTTCCATATCTGTCCAGTTTCACTGATGTACAAGCAGAGAGGATGGAATGGCACCAGGCATAGACAACAAGGTAAACAGGCAATGTGTGTGTGAATTGACGGGTCTTTTGATAAAACACTCCTCTTCCTGCACAACAGCCCAAACTCCTTCAGATGATCTCACTCCTTAGTTGGAAAAAACTCTTGTGTTAAAAGCACAGTTTATTTGAAAAAATCTGACATAGAAAAGGTCTATAAAGGTTTTACTCATTTTACATAGCCCCCCCCCACACACACTGAATCATTGACAAACTTATTAAAGGGATAGTAATACTTAAAAATTACTATCCTGCATCTTGTAGCCAGTAAAAACTGAGTTAAATGATTAGGACTTTACATGGGAATGGCTGGTGGCTTTATTGTATGCAAGACATATGGCTTTAAAGGGATAGTAATACTTAAAAATTAAGCATATTGTAGCCAGTAAAAAACTGAGTTAAATGAGCCCAGCAGCATCTCACAAACCTTTATGGCTTGAGAGATATCCGCTTTCAAAGTTCCCAATCCCCTGATAGTGTTCTAGCTGACAGCAGGGAATCCGGTCCCTGAACAAGCGGAGGCTCTCCAGCAGAGCTGAGATCGCGTTATGGAAGAAGAAATCTTTCACTGAAATGGTCTTCTACGTGTGCTGCAGACCAAGCACACGTAGAAGACCAGTTCAGTGAAGGATTTCTTCTTCCATAACGCGAACTCGGCTCTGCTGAAGAGCCTCCGCTTGTTCAGGGACCGGATTCCCTGCTGTCAGCTAGAACGTTGACGTCAGGGGAAAAGGCAAAAAGCAAATCTTTGAAAGCGGAGTATATCAAGTATATCTTCCAGTACAGATTGAATGTGCTTCAGTTACACAGTACCACACTCCATTAAGGCACTCTGTACATTTGATTGGTTATACCAAGTTGGAAGAGTTGCAGATAATGAAGTTATCCTTTTGTCACTTTGTTTTAATTATGGTTTCTTTTATGGAAATGTTATATTTTAGTGGGTTGCAGCAATGTGCAAGAAAAAAAGAAGTATCACTATCCCTTTAACCCCTTGAGGGCTAGAGTGGTATAAACGCATTGCTTTGCAATGCCTTGTGAACCCTTCTGGTCTTCAAGGGGTTAAAGGTATAGTAATACTTTTTTTTAGGCAATAATATTGTATGTATTAACTCCTTAACGACCCTTGACGGTCATAGTACGTCAAGGGTCGATTTGACTTAACGACTGATGACGTACTATGACCGTCATCGAGTTCCCGGGGCTCCCCCCGCAGCTAAACGCCGTTTGGGGAGTCCGGAACGCAACGGAGCAATAAAAAAAATTGCTCCGTGGTCGTTAAGTCACGTCCGCGTCCGGATTCCCCGGTCGTTAAGGGGTTAAAGAAATAAACAAATCAATCTGTGTATTTTTCACATAACTTTCATAGTTTAGGAGCAATTGCATTTTACAGTTTACCCCTCCCGCCCCTTTTATGCACGTCACCGCTCTAACTGTCTGACTTGTCTGTGGACTGGACGGAACATCTGGAAGGCCAAAATAGGAGTGGATCCCAAGGAAATCTTCTTGACAACGGTCTACAAAGTGGACATGGTTTAAGGCAGCAGACCGTTGTCATGAAGATTTCCCTGGTATCCACTGCTATTTCGGCTCTCCAGGGACTGGATTCTATTACAGGTGCTATTTTTATCACTGCTTTTATCTCCAGTTTTCCCCATAGACTTCAATAGGAAAACGTTTGCTAAAACGGGTGTTAACATTTAGCACCTGCAATAGAATCTAGCCCCAGATGCTCTGTCCGGTCCACAAACCAGAGACCAGGTCTGACAGCTTGAGCGGTGAAGTACATAAAAGGGGCGGGAGGGGTAAACTTTAAAATGCAATTGCTCCTAAACTATGAAAGTTATGTGAAAAATGCATAGATGGATTTGTTTATTTCTTTAATACATACAGTATTATTACCTGAAAAAATGAAGTATTACTATTACTGTAAGGGCCATATTAGAAATAAAGATGATCGATTCTGGAGAAAAACAGCTGCACCACAGGGGGTAAATAGAAATTTCCATTGATGAAAATTGGACTTTTAACCCATTGAATCCCTTCACAATGTATTTGAGTCCTCTCTAGAATTCAAGGAGTTAAACTCCACATTTAAATCAATGCAGATCTGGAGGAATCTGTATTTGTCACCTATAGTCCAGCTGATCGTCTTTAGGATCCTGAATATAGCCTGAGGTCCATATGCAGAAAGCTAAAAATGTGTAATTCTGGGGTAAATGGGCTATACTAGTAGGAAAAATAATAGTAATTCAAATTTATTTAAAGGGACAGTAATGTCAGAAAAAAAAGATTAACTATATGGCAGATACAATTAAAAGAGAATACTTGCACTTATTCGTATCTCTCAAACCATTATGATTTGAGAGATATAGGAAAATAAAGTTCTCTGCTCCCTCCCCTTTCTGCTTGAAGAGCTGTAAAGCTGTCAGAAGCAGATTCTGGCTGCTTGACCAGATTCAGCTCTTCAGCAACGCCGATATAACAATACCTAAAGACAAATACTTCATTTAGAATGGTCTACAAAGTGTGCCTGGTTTGCAAGCACACTTTGTAGACTGTTCCAATTAAGTATTTATTCTAAATAGCGTGATTTCAGCTCTGCTGAAGAGTCTCTGTCTGGTCAAATGACTGTAATCTGCAGCTGTCAGCTAGATGGCAGACTTGAGTAAAACAGCCAGGAAAAGGTAACTTTAGCAAGTTATATCTCTCAAACCATAAAGATGTTAACCTTTTTAATATCTACAATATTAAATCAACTTAAAATTAATCATTACTATGCCTTTAAATGGGGAATTTAGGGCTCGATCCAAATGTTGGCGTCGGCAGAAAAAACTCGCGACGGTGGGTTTGAAAGTCAAGTATGCAATGCAAATGTTCCCACAAGTAGGAACTAACGGCAGTTTTGAAAACACAACGCTCTTCAAAATATCGCCCATTGAGGACAATGTAAAAGCTAACCCCAGAGCCATTCAAATGTTTGCGGTAGGGATAACGAGAGTTAATCTGAAACATTTACCGCAAGAAATCTAACATTTACCGCCAGAAATCTAACACACATTTTTTTAGCTGCACAACATCCAACTCAGAGTAGAAAACGACCGTAGAGGAAAACAAAACAGAGAAGCAGGTCATTCAAGTACATAACCCAACCATTTAGAGGTCAAATATTAACCCCTGCAATGCCAAGCAAATACACCAACAAGGCCTAGAACACTGGTTCACAATCCTTCCATCCAAGGTTCCCCTAACATTCAATCCGGATTTCTCAGGCCACACCTTGAAGTTAGAAAGGGCTCAGTGAAAGAAACAATGAACGAATACACAGTCATAAGTAGGTCTCACAGTGGGAATGACAAGAAGGAGATAATTGTGCAGAATAACCACTAGAAACATACATCAGAGAATACATGTCATCAAAGCAGTTGAAATCTGTATGGGAATAGTCAGGCACCTTGAGCTTGCGTTCATAGCACACTAAAGAGCCACGGCACAATGGTTGTGAAACACTGGCCTAAACCATACAAACAAGTCACAGACAAACAACAAGGAACCAGCAACCCCACAGGGACAAGGGGAACACAAACCAGCACAACACAAGCCATCGCAACACACCTTTGAACAACAGGGGTTAACACACAACACAACATGCACATCTGTCACTCCAAGAACTAATCAAGCTCACCTATGTAACCTCAGCAGTCAATGGAGACAAAACACACACCTGACAGTACATACCATATTACAAATAATCACACCACTAACCACAGACACACCAGAAAACAATTACCTGGATAACACACACCTTACCATAAGTCCATTATGACCACACTAGTTGAAGAGCCCGTTACACTGGCCACAGTGCCATTGCCAGCTGGTCGCGGGGCAGTCATGCACAGTAGAGACTTCCCACACTGCGGCTGATACAGAGATGGATGCTCCGAAGGAGCGTCTAGCTCTGTATCAGCTGCGGCGCGGGCAGTCTCTACTGCTCATGCCTGCAGCACGCGCAGCAGTCTCTACTGCGCATGAGTTTGTTGTTACACACATTTTAGTGAATTATTATATAGGATGACTGCTCATGGAGAACACCTTACTCATTTTTAAAATTGACAGCCCACCCTCCTCAGATGTGATGTGAGAGAGAGACTCAGGGCCGGATTTGCCATAAGGCAAAGTAGGCACCTGCCTACAGGCGCGCAAGCCACCGAGGAGTGCCTGCCAATGGGATTTTTTTTTTTTATTCTTTAAAAAAAAACAAAAAACTAGCCACCTCGCTGGCTGCGCCAGCACCCACTCCATGTCGCCCTCACATTGCACCCCCCCCCCATTGTCTATTTCCTACCTCCCTGGCAGGACAGGTCTGTGCCTCCTTTGGCACAGTCCTGTAAGTGTTGAGCTCCCTCATCAGCTCTGTAGGAATGCAGAGCACTGGGAGATTACATCATCTCCCAGCACTCTGCATTCCTGAATAGGAGACCGCGCGGGAGCTCCAGCACTTACAGGACTGTGCTAAAGGATGCACAGACGGCAGATCTCCTGCCAGGGAGGTAGAAAACGGACAATGGAAGGGAGGCAGGCAATGTGAGGGCAACATGGAGATGGTGGGGGCAAGTTGGAGCAGAAGGGGGGCATTGTGAGGGCAACATGGAGATGGTGGGGGCAATTTGGAGCTGATGGGGGGCAATTTGGAGATGGTGCGGGCAATGTGGAGCTGATGGAGGGCAATGTGAGGGTAACATGGAGCTGATGGGGGGCAAGTTGGAGCTGATGTTTGTTCCAGTGACGCGTTGAATCCACGTCCATGTGGATCACCTGTTATTGTCGATGTCAATTAAACATATGCTCATAAATGACTATCTTGTGTTATTGATTACCTATCCCTCGTCAGGGTTTTAAAGGGATAGTAATACTTAAAATGTTTTAAAAAACTGTCGTAGGGTTTATTCCCCTGAGTAAAACAAGGGGCCTCTTCCTGCTAAAGTGTTTTATTCTAAAGTTATTTCAGCTCAAAGTTGAATTTCATGGATCAAATATCACAGTGGCCTGAAATTGTCAAGTGGCACTGTTGCTACACCATCCTATGGAAAGCTCTGGTCCCAGCCCCATGAATCTCCATAGGATGGTGTAGCAACAGCACCACTTGACAATTTCAGGCCACTGTGATATTTCATCTTTAAATTTCAACTTTGAGCTGCAAGAACTTGTGAATGAAACAACATTCAACAGTGGGAGTCCCCTTGTTTTACTCATGGGGTTCAACCCTAATACACATTAGTTTAAACATTTAAATATTACTATCCCCTTAATTGTGATCAAGTTGTTGATCTATCTAATGTGTTCCTGTTGTTCAAGTTCAGGTCACATCATGGAACAACACTCTGATGTTTGGCTTTGAAATGTGGTCTGCGAGTGGAACTTGAACAAACGTTTCTGTATGTGATGTGTGTGCTCACCCCTTCTGTAAAAGCTTGTGACGCCATTCATCGTGCATGATTGTGTTCACTACATAGCTGTGCAATGCATTGGAGACAACTCTACCACAGTGTATGTTGTGTGTGCCCCCTCCCATTGTTCAATATCCCATACCCAGGTTAGTTGTGCATGAGTTGTGTTCACTGCATAGCTTTGCAATGCATTGGAGGCAACTCTGACACTAACCGGTTATGATAAAAAATAAACAGACATGGACATGAGTAGAAGCAACAAGTGCCCATTTATTTAGGGAACAATGGACTTCTATTTTTTTTGGGGGGGGGGTGCTTTGGGTGGGGCTGCAGGGTGGCCTCTTGCAGTCTGCGCTGTGAAGCCCTAGTGGGTCTGGAGGCTGTGGGTAGTGGTGGGGGAGTGCTGGTAAGGGCTGTGGCACTGGAACCCTCATTGGAGGCCTGGGCCTGGCGCAGGGTCTCCAGCCTGTTTGATTCAGGCATTTTGACTACCACCTGGCCCATCACGTCTGGCATGTGGTTGGTATAGGTGACCAGGTGGTTAGTCAAGGTCAACTGCTGGGCCTCCATTGTCCTCATGCTGGCCAGAATGTGAGCTATATGGTTCTCCAGCCTGTTCAAGGACCGAGCGCACCTCCTAGCCATCTGAAGTTGCCTCCTCTACAGTGCCACACACTTCTGATCCAGGATGACAGTATTTGCAGCAGTGTGTGTTGATGAGGGAGTAGAGGCTGTGGATGCAATGTGTGTGGCAATTTGCTCCCCCTAAGGCAGTGGAGATAGGGGTGACAGTGGTGGAGAAGCCTGGTGAACCTCAAGGGGGGAGGGCCACCCTGGAGGGACTGTGGGGACACCTCCAGGTCTGGGATTGCCCCTTCACTTTCCTGGAATCCCCCAGAGTGCATTGGTGGCATGGGTGGTGATGGCGGGGTGAAAACCTCTTTTGCCTGTGGGCGTTTTAGCTCCCCTATGAGCCCCACATGTTCATACTCCAGGGGCCATTGAAATGTGGACCCCTGGTTGTCCTCCTGCCACATGTGTTCCCGTGGCTTGCATATTGGCCCATATCCTGCCTGCTGTGGCATGGCCACTGTTTCCGGCATCCAATGCCTACCCATCGGTGGTGATGGTGCCTGGTAGGCCGGCTGCTGCTGCAGACGAGGTGGTGGTAGTGATGCCTGGTAGGACAGCTGCTGCTACAGGGAAGGTGGTGTTGCTGGTGCCTGGTGGGCCAGCTGCTGCTGCAAAGGAGGTGGTGGTAGCGGTGGTGGTGCCTGGTAGGCCAGCAACTGCTGCAGATGAGGTGGTGGTGGTGCCTGGTAGGCCAGCTGCTGCTGCAGACGAGGTGGTGGAGCGTGGTAGGCCAACTGCTGCTGCAGACAAGGTGGTGGTGCCTTGTAGGCCAGCTGCTGCTGCAGACGATGTGGTGGTGGTAGAGCTCGGGATGTGGTTGCATCGTCAGAGGAGCTTGTCCCAGGGTCCCCCGCATATGCAGGCATGTATGCTGTGTGGGGAAATTACATGATATGATTACTAATGTGAGCTATGACAGGAGTGCTGCAAGACTATGACATTAACATGTGAACCGTTGAGTGGCAGGATGGTATCCATTGCATTGCTTTGCAATGCATTGGTTACCATCCTGACACATACTGATTGCTGAACCTGACAGGATCTATTACATTGATTCATATAACCTACAGTGGTGTAGCTTTAGTCATCATGTGTATCCTGAGGTGTGAGTATGGAAAGGCATCCCCATACATCTGGATACATGTGGTGAACAAAATTGGACCAACACACCTTGGGTGATACAAGCCCATTGCATGTACATCACCTAGACCTCAACAGCAAACACACTAGGGCCTATGTAAACATCAATGCACCAGAGATGACCAAGGACCATTGAGTCCAACCAGTGATGTCAGCAACACCAACAGACACAGCAAGCACACCAGAAAACATGCACTGTGGAACCCAACAACCCAATCAGCTGGAAGGCACATCAAACAGACCCCAGGACACCTAGAATCCAAACACAAAGCAAACATGGGTGGGGTTATGCAATACGATTGGAGATCTTCTACGTTTTCCTGTGTTATGCTATGGAGCCTAAGCACTGATATTTCTCAGGTTGTTTAAATCTCAGTGCATTGGCTCCAAAGACTAACACAGGGATAGCGCAATTGATAACACTGCAGTTTTCATGTGCACATTGTCACCTCTTTCTTCCACCCTAGTTAATGTCCCCCCCTGGCATGGATGAGCCTTGGGAATCACACGTCCTGCAGAGTGGTAATGGCAGTGGATGCCCCCTGGCCATCCACACCCTTCATGCTACATATGCTGCGAACAGCTGAACCTTGACTATTCCACTTGGACTAACTACATACATGTACAACGCCTAGGCCTGACATGCAGTAACAATACTCCAGAAGTTCCCCATCTTGCTATCTTCCATAACCCTTTGATTGCCAGGAGAGCCAATGTATTGTCAAACAATGCATTGCTGACCCCTGTGGCACTCAAGGGGTTGTGTGCTGACCTCTTTGTAACTCTATGTATGACATTGTGATACACATAACAGATCTTTGACTGACACATGACAGCATGCATTGTTTTTGTGCTGTGCATGATGTTTTAGACAGAATGAAGGGGGTTCAGCAGGGACTTGACCATTACCATTCAGACTGGGTTTGTCAAGTATTCTGTCCTTGTTAGAAGTCCCTCCAAGCTGAGTTGCTGAATTTGTGGTGTGGAATGCTGTCCATGTGGTCAGGTGTCAGTATGTTGGCCTATGTATGTTAGGTGTCCAGTTTGGTGTGATATGTATATAGGCCTTGAGGCACTTACCGGTGGTCTGGAGGCTCCTTTCATCCCCGGTGTCACTCCATCCCGGGATCCCCTGCACAGCTGTTGTGGATAGGGTCCTGCGCACTGCCTCCTCCCACTCGCTGTAGTCCATATGCAGGGGCGGACCACCCCCTGTGCCGGCAGCATGCAGAGCCTCCTAGCCCATTTTATTTTTCACTTTGGCCTTGCAGTCTGCCCACCTCTTCTTCACAGCATCCAGTGACCAGCTGCAGCTGGACACTGCACTCACAGCAGCCAGGACCTCCCTCCATGCAGCTTTTTTCTTGGCCCCCATGCCAACAATCTTCCCCCTGGGGAACAGGATCCTCTCCCTCGCAATGACGGCCTCCACCAGGAAGAGGTTCTCCTCCTCTGTGAATTTGGGGTCTCTCGCCCTGTCCTCCTACTCCTCACCCCCAGAGGTTCTTTGAGAGCCCTGACTATGGCTCTCCAGCCCTGCCTGTGCTGGCCCTGCCTGTGCATGGTGCACCTTATGTCTCTCTGACCCTGCATGATAAGTGCCTACTCTGGCATGGCTCCCCCTCCTCCCCAGGGATCTCCCTCTCCCTCCCCTCCCCTGACCGTGGATGCCCACCTGCTCCTCTTCCTCCTACTCTCCCCATCACTCTCTCCTCTCCATTTCTCTCACCCACACACACACTCACTCACTCTCTGTCACTCAGTTGCACTCACAGACACACTGTCAAAAAAAAAATATAAAAGTGTATGTGTGATATAAAAAAAAAATAGCTATGTGTGTGTATGTGTGCTTGGATGTTTGTTATGGGTATGTGCATATTACATTACCCACTCTTGGTTAACTTGCAAAGGCCTTTTTTTCTTCATGTTGGTTTTAACTCCAACATTTGGAATGAGCCCTTAATGAGATAGTTTTGCTTAGTGTGCCAAGATACAATCTGTTTTTACACTATAAACTATTGCTCCCCGTCATTGATAATGCCTAAATCGCTCTGTTTTCTTTTAAATTATAAAGTGTTCCGCTCCCTCCCCTTATACTTAAGTCGTATTCCTTGCCTAAGGCCCAAAAACGGTTTGTAATGAGGGACAATCTTATTTCAGTATAAGGAAAAACCTGCCCTCCTTGTCAAGGGGAGCAGGGTTTTCCTTATACTGGTGGGTGGGGTGGGGGTAGGGTGTCTATAAAAACATATGATGGATCTGAAAAACTTTAGTTCAGACATATGTGAGTCCTTATACATTTTTCTTAACCTTTTGAGTGCCAGAAGGATACGCAACACATTGCAAAGCAATGCATTGCATGCCCCCTGGCACTCAAATGGTTAAAGCAGTATTATACTTTTTTAATGAAAAAAATTATATTGTAGGGCTTTTTTTTACATTAAAAGTGATTGGTCAGAGTTCAATTAATTATTCTATTGTGTTCAATGGGAAAAGATGAGTCACTGACAAACAGTTATTCATAGAATGTGATATAAACTGCAGAGTCATGCTGTCAGTTTGAACTTTCAGGAAGTAATCATGCTGTCACTCACTTCTTGACAATTTCAGTGCCATAAGGATGTTGATTGCACACCCCTGTGGCACTGAAAGGGTTACAAAATGAGAGCATGGCAGAGAAGATATAAAAGTCCTCCTTATTAAAGGGTCGTGAAGATCGAAAACCAATTTTAACTTTTTTGTTTAATAAGGACGACTATCTATCGATTTCCTAAAATTCACCAGGTAATAAAGAAACCGTTATTTATGCAAAATAAATGTCTGTTTGCAGACACTACATAATATTGACCCTTTCATAATTTAAGGCAATATATATTTCCTTTAAAGTATATTGTATTATATTTTTATTAATGAAAATTGAGGTCACCTGCCTTGGTCTCTTCAGACTGAAGGTGTATATAATTATCTTTACAAAACACAGAGAGAACAACCACTCCCTTAGGGAATTTGTAACCTTTCTGATGTGCAATAGTAGGAGGTAAAAACAAAATTCCCAGGATTTGCAAGTCAACGTCAGCCTCACTTGTATTCATACATGTGTATGCGGCAGATAAATTTACTTTATCTTACTGTAATTATCAGTACTTTGTAAAATGTATTCCTCTTAACTGTATAACCTGTATGTTTTCAAATGTTGTAACTAGTAACAAAAGTAGATAAAAGTAATTGTATAACAATATATTTATTCTTATATAGTGCTACTATTTTATGCACAATGCTGTAAACATCATTTGTTAGGCATAGTGAATCCTGACCCATAGAGCTTGCAATCTAAGTGTTTTGTAAAAAACTTACAACGGGAATTGAATCAGTTTTTCCACAGATTCACAGCCAGAGTCTTGCTTTCAGTCAGTATGAGGAAATGAGGTATTAATAATGAGATGCCAACTATAGATAATAATTAGGGTGTGCAATACTACAGAGTATCCATGTCAGTGGTTATCAAACTTTTTGCTGTAGTGGAACCCTTTAGTTTCAAAAGAAATCTCCTGGGAACAGTAAAAAATCGAGTTTATTAATCCTCTTTGATGCTAAGGAGGTCTTCAAGACATTGTAAAACAGGGCTGCCATCAGAAATCTTGGGGTCCAGTACAAATATAAAGCTAACCCCACCCCATGCATTTCACCCACCCACTGCTCCACTCCTAACTTGACCCCCTCCCCACCCATCCCACATACTGCATGACACCTCAGCCTTGTATTTCTTCCCCATGGAAGTCTCAGATCCAGTACACACTATCTGCTATCTCAGCCTTGTTCCACTGTCACAGATCCACACATACACTGTCTGACATCTATCTGTGTTCCACTGGTAGTCTCTGATCCCCACATACACTGCCTGAGCCCCCAACCTAGTTCCACTGGTAGTCACAAAGGTAGAAGTCACAAATCTCAACATACTTTGTTTGGCCACAAATCCCAACATACATGTGTCCTCCAGCTTGATTCCACTGGCCATAACAGATAACCATATACATTGTCTGACCCCCCCCCAGTGTCTGGTTTCACTGGGAGTCACATACATTATTTGCCCCAAGCCTGTTTCCACTGGAAGTCACAGTCCCCACATACATGATCAGTCCCCAAGCCAGGTTCCAGTGGTAGTCACATACACATACATTATCCTTCCACAAGCCAGGTTCCACTGGAAGTCATCATCCCCACATACATTATCCTTCCCCAATCTTGGTTCCACTGGTAACCACAGTCCTCACATGAAGGGGGCCCAGCCAAGCAGCGGGGCCACCTCTCTACAATGTATTGGGGTAAAAGAGGCCCCTGCGATGTGGGGGGTTCTTATGTCAAAAGGATCCCCATGCATCCACAATCTTAGCAGCACTGTCCTGCACCTTGATAAAGCAGATTTGCAGCCTCCTCCTCCCTCTTACCCAATACTTCCTTGTTGCACTGAGGTCATGCCACTGCTTTGTTCTGCCCACTGGTAGTCACAGAAATTCACATACACAGTCTCACACCCCAGCTTTTCCCACTGGTAGGCAGAGAACACCCCAACAGCTAAGATGTGGAAAAATAACCCTTTCAGTACCACAAAGGTGTACAATGCATTGCCATACGTTGGACACTGTTCTGCCACTTAAAATGGTAACATATCACAAAATAAGGACTGTATAACCCCTTGTAATTACTTAAGGAACCCTGATATCCCACAGAACACAGACTGAGAACCACTGGTGTATGTTAATACACTAATAATGAGAAACATTTAACCCTTTGAGTGCCAGCAGGGTCAGCAACGCATTCCAAATCGATGAGTTGCATACCCCTCTGGCACTCAAAGGGTTAATATACACCTACTAAAATAACCATCAGCAACCAGCTGACAGGTGTTTTGCATTTTGCATGACAGTCACGTAATTGAGTGCACTCATGCACAGCACACGTTCTCAGATCGCTCTCCCATCGCCCACAGTCATTTTGGTTACCTCTGCCATGTCATAACTCTCCACAGCATTTCACTTACTTGTCCTTTGATTCTAAGGCTGACATACTAAGGACTTCCACCTATTCTGGAACAAAACAGCTGTACTGTATGTGGGGAAAAATCTAATGATATTTTTAGCTTTTTGGAACTCTGAGAAGGAGAGGCTTCACAGAAATGTAGCAGAAAGCTATTATTCTAAAACATATGAAAAAGATAGGCAGGGTGCCAACAAAACCAGAAGAAACAAGTTTTACCTTGGTAAGCCAGAGATGAAAACAGGCAGCAAAGGTTCAATGGTCAGTAGACTGGCAGAAGGTCAGGGCAGGAGGCACAGGTTCAGTGGTCAGTAGACTGGCAGAAGATCAGGGCGTTTAGAAGCTCAGGGCAGGCAGCATAGGTTCAATGGTCAGTAGACTGGCAGAAGGTCAAGCCAGGTAGCAAAGGTTCAATGGTTAGTTAAACAAAACCAAGAGATGAATTCCCAAAGTCAGAGAGGCAAAAGAGCACCAGGGAGCTGAGCAGGAGGTCTTCAGACAACTGAGCCCCAAATGCCACCATTGCAGGTGTTTAAATAAGAAAAAGACAGTCGCATTGGTGATATCATAGACATGACACTGAAGTGATGACATCACCGGCTCACGTGCAGACTCCCAGTCTGCCAAGTCATGGGCAAGACTCAGTGGATCCCAACACATAGAATGTGGAAGTGACAGCTCCATCTACTTGTAACTCTTTGAGCGTTAATAAAGTTTTAATTAAGCATCTTCCAGATGCGGGAGTACCCTTGTTTTACTCAGGGTAAGAACTGCCCCTTTAACCCTCTGAATTCCAGAGGAGTAAGCAATGCATTGCAAAATATTGCATACCACCATGGCACTCAAAGGTTTAATCCCTTGAGGACCAGAGGGTGTGTGCAATTCATTGCAAAACAATGCATTACACACCCTTCTGGTTCCCAAGAGGTTAAGCACAGAGGGTCTCCCTGCATTGTTATCCAGCATAACATAACAGTGCCCATTTTGTTGAAAAGAGATCATAGTGAAAAGTTTGGGAAAGGCAAATTTAAAAAAAAAAGTTATCTGCACAGTCCTCCATATTTTCAATTGCTGTATGTGTCTATTTGGCTGGGAGGGGTATCGGGTTCAAAGAAAACCAAAATGGGAGACTCATGTCACAAAGTTTGGGAACCAGTGTTTTAGGCTATGTTCACATGGGAGGCTGTTTACTAGCATTGAGTAGAAAGAGACATGTATATTGGTTTTCCCTGCATTTACATGAGATTTATACAAGATTTGTAGCAAGGATTGTTCTACTAGTATCCCTTATTCACAATTAAAAGTGCAACTACCTGCTTTATTAGTGTGGTTCCAATGTGATCCCTTGCTAGGGGTGCTAGTATCAGAAAAAAGGGAAGTGGTCATGCCACTCTACAGATCTCTGGTTAGACCTCACCTAGAGTATTGTGTACAGTACAGTACCCAATCTCCAGAAGGATATAGATACTCTAGAGAGAAGGCCTACTAAAATGGTGACTGGTCTACAGGATAAGAAATATCAGGATAGTCTAAAGGATCTGAACATGTATAGCTTGGAAGAGAGAAGAGATAGAGGGGATATGATAGAAACATTCAAATACATGAAGGGATTCAACAAAGTGCAGGATGGAAGTACATTTTAAAGGAGTAAAAATGTTAGGACAAGAGGCCATAGTCTAAAACTAGAGAGACACATGTTTAGATGTAATGTAAGAAAGTTTTACTTCGCTGAGAGGGTAGTAGATAAGTGGAATATCCTATCAGCAGATGTGGTAGAAGTTAATACAGTGATGGAATGTAAGCATGCATGGGATATAAGGATGTTCTGAACATAAGACAAGACCAAGGACCATATAAGGTTTGAGGTTTTTACAGTAGGAAAATGGGCATGCTAGATGGGCCGAATGGTTCTTATCTGCTGTCATAGTCTATGTCTCTATGTTTCCACTGAAACCATTACTGCAAATTTGTGTGAGCTAAAACACACAGGGTCTTATGCAAAAAAGAAAAAAATTGAGCAATTTTGGGGTAAACTAACTGCATTCCTAAAGCTTCCACTGGGTTAAATGGGGCTTTAACGCTTGACCAGAGGAGTGGGAAACACATGAAGAAGCAATGCGTTCCACACTCCTCTGGTCCTTAAAAGGTCAAACCCTGGAATGCTAGAGAGGCTTCTAAGGACTCGGGGCCTTATGTGTAAATGCACAGGAGCAATTATGAAGAAAACCATGTGCCTACCTGGGAACTCTCCAGATCTGCTCCAGAGACTGGTTATTAGAGGTAATTACCAGGTCTCTGGGCACAGTGGCTGATTCTTCGGCTTTGGTAAGTTTCCTGAGTAACTCCGCCTACTTCATGTCCATTCTGCCCACTTCCCATCACATTTTCCTACTTCCTGTCTATTCCTCTCTATCCTGCCCACCTGACTAAGCCCCACCCCCTTTATGACACGGTTCTCATCATTTAGACACTCCCATTTCCAACCCATAATCTCTCTCAGAGGACTCCAAAGAAGAAATATCCCATAGGGTACAAAGAAAAATTTCCAATGATATTAACAGGACGTTAACCACTTGGATGGTAGAGAGGTCTCCAAAACATTGCAAAACATTCACAGGCTCCATTTAAAATAATGGGAATTTTGGAGATGCTTACTTCTCCCCCTATGGTGCAATTGGTTTGCCTAGAATTTATATATATTGCCTACTGTTGGACAAAAGTTACAACCCTGACATGTGACATTGCGTGACATTGCCCATGTGAACAGGCTCATAATATAGAGGGTTACCATACTCATTTTTTTCATAGGTTTAAACTTTGCAATAACGTTGTCTGTGTGAGTGTACTGTTAGGCCTGGCATGTTATTTAATTCAGGACCTGGAGGGCCACATTGCTCTGTGTCATAGAATATGCCCTTGGGGAAAAAAAAGTCTAAAAATTGAGAAAAGACAGGTCTTGTAATAACATGGTTAAAAATAAATATATGCAAAAGTCATAGAATGCTTAGAACATTCCTGAGCTTGGAAATAACTAGGGGTAAGATACTCTTGACTGGGAGAAAAGTCAGATGACTGTGAACAGACTGGAAGAGTAACATAATGGCAGAAAGCATCTGAACTAGATGAAAACTGGTTGAATGATAGAGAACAGAGTGTGGTTATAAATGGACAATTCTCCAATACAATTAAAGTTGAGAGTGGAGTACCTTAGGCTTCAATACTTGGTCCACTGCTTTTTAACATGTTTATAAATAACCTGGAAATAAATATAGAAAGCAAAATATCAATATTTGTAGATAACACTAAATTATGTAGGGTAATTAATTCAGAACAGGATATTTGCTCTCCACAGGGGAATTTACATAAAGTGGCAGATTAGGCAACCAAATGGAATATGAAGTTTTAAGTGGGGAAGTGTAAAGTCATGTTTTTGGGAAGGAAAGATCCCAATGCTACTTATGAACTTAATGGAATCATTTTAGGGGACTAGTTGCTAGAGAGACCTGGGAAACCTTGTAAACTACAAACTTGGATACAGTGACCAGTGTCAAATAGCAGTAGCAAAAGCAAACAAAGTCCTGTCTTGTATAAAAAGGGGTATTGACGCAAGAGTGGATAACATCATTTTGCCTTTGCACAAACCGTTAGTAAGACCTCAACTCGAATATGCAGTGCAGTTTTGGGCACAGTTCTACAAAAGGATATTCTAAAACTGGAGAGAGTACAGAAAAGGGCAACAAAATTAATTAGGGGAATGGAGGACATGACATATGAGGAACGACTAGACAAACTTGGTTTATCTACCATAGAGAAAAAGAAGACTGAAAGGAGATCTTATCACAATGTACAAGTATATGAGAGGTCAATACATGGATCTCTCTGGTAAGCTATTCATTCCAAGGCCTGATCAAATAACCAGGGTACACCCCTTGAGATTAGAGGAAAGGAGGTTTCGGCTTCAGCAGAGGAAAGGTTTTTTTACAGAAAGGTCCATTAAATTAGTATTTCCTTGTCCATAGATGTGGTTATGGCAGATAAAATAGATACATTTCTTGCAAAATGGAACATACAGGGTTATAGTGTGTATTAGTAGGCAATACAGGAAGGTGTCATTAAGACCAACATACTTGATAACAGGAAAGCTATATAATTCTCGTTTCTCTTGGTTATGAGGCAAAGGTTGAAATTGATGGACTTGTATCTTTTTTTCAACCTAATTTGCTATGTAACTAACTGCATTTAACCTCTTAATGACAAGGACTTAACAGGTACGTCCCCCAAAAACTATTACTTAGTGACAAGGGACATACTGGAAAGTCCTCTGGTAAACAGAGCGCTGGAAGTGATAACTTTCACGTGACGCGCCTGGAGTTAAAGTAGAGCATCGGAAGCGATTGGCAATGCTTCCAATGCTCTGCAATGAGTGCTGAGTGCCTCGAGGGGTCAAGGCACTCAGCTAAATTTAAATAAAAAAAATGACAAAAATAATAAAATAAAAATAAATATTAAGTGTAGGCCCCTGTGGTGGGCAATATGGTGCTGCCCTATGGCTTCATGGGGCTTCTGGGGGTGTTACTAGCTTGCCTCATCATAGAGGCAGGCTAGCAACATCCAATCAGAAATTGCCCCTATAATAATAGTGATCATAACAATGATCACCATTTGCCTGGTCAGGTCAATATTTGTAAATATTGACTCTGACCACCCTGGATCTGTCTCCCTCTCCTCACTTGTGTTTTAGTGATGGAGGGAGACAGATCTGTATTACAGTGAGAGATTTAGGTAGTTTTAGTTTATAAAGTTTTATATTTTGAGAACCAAGGGCTCTTTTCAGAGCCATTAACCCTTTCATTTCCCTTTATTAACCCCTTCCCTGCCACTGATCACTGCATAAGCAGTGAGCTTGCACAGCAGCACCTTTTTGCTGTCTGTGCATTTTTTAGGGTTTTTTTGTTTTTTTTTTAGATTTAAAAAACCAAAGGTTCTTCTAAGAGCCATTAACCCCTTCTTTGCTGTAGATCTCTGCTTAGGCATTGATCTATCAATTTTAGTAATATTGCAGCGGTTGCAGGGTTTGTATACTGCTGAAGAGGCTTATGCCATCCTTGCCTCAGATTCTGAGGCCACTGATTCAGGCTCCGATTTTGACCCTGGTCAGTGCTCAGATACATCATCTAGTGATGTACCTGTGGTTGCTATGCCCCTCACCAGAAGGAGACGTGTTGCTCCAGCTGGTATTGCTGAAGAGGAGTGGGTAGCGCCTAATCTCCATAGGCCAGATATCCCTCCTTTCACTGCAGAGCCTGGCATCAATTTTGATGTCACAGTATTTACCCCCCTTGCAGTTTATAGAGCTCTTTCTAGGGGATGATGTCTTGGGGGAAATTGTGTCCAAAACAAATCTATATGCCCAGCAGTACCGTGCTGCTAAGCCATATTCTTTTTTGACAAAGCAGCCATGGGCCCCCATTGATGTGCCAAAATTTTGCAAAATCTGGGCACTCACGATGCTGATGGGCATCATCAAGAAGCCCTCCATCCGCTCTTACTGCAGCAGTAGTAACCCCATCTGCTGTACCCCCATTTACACCCAGTGTATGTCTAGGCAGAGGTATGAAATGATACTTAATTTCATGCACTTCGTTGACAACAGCCTGTGCCCCCTAGGGAGCACCCCCAGTTTGACAGGCTGTATAAGATCTTCCCCCTGATTACCCACTTCACTGCCAGGTTTGCAGAGGCTTATACACCTGGAAGGGATATCTGTGTTGATGAATCCCTAATGAAATATAAGGGAAGGCTGGGATTCAAGCAGTATAATCCTTCCAAGCGCTCCAAGTATAGAGTGAAAGTGTATAAGCTCTGTGAGAGAGAGAGTGGGTATACTCAGGCCTTCCGAGTGTATGCGGGATAGCCACGGGATAGCCACCTTGACCCTCCAGGTTGCCCAGAACATCTGGGAACCAGTGGCAAGATTGTCTGGGACCTATTTCTTCCCCTGTTGAACAAAGGGTACCACTTGAATCTTGACAATTTGTATACAAGTGTCCCTTTGTTCAAGCTACTATATCGTTTTGAAACAGCAGCTTGCGGTACTATTCGTAAAAACCACGTAGGATTCCCAGAACAACTGGCACGCACCCAGCTACAAAGGGGAGAGACCTCAGCTCTGTGCCAAGAGGAGCTCTTGGCAGTCAAGTACAGAGAAAGAAGGATGTATGCCTACTCACCACCATCCACGCTGAGAGGACTACGTGGCAGAGCTGAAGTCACAAACAAGCCAGTGTGCATCAAGGCCTATAACCGGCATATGGATGGGGTTGATCTGGCAGATCAGCTGCTACAGCCCTACCTAATTATGCAGAAGAGAAGGGCCTGTTACAAAAAGGTTGCAATTTATCTTATGCAAATTGCAACCTACAACGCTTTTCTATAGTACAAAAAAGCAAACTCCGATATGAAACAGACTTTTTTATAGCTACAGCTCCAGGTCATTTTGGGGATTTTTTACCAAGATGCACCTGCTCCCCAGGCGGTGATGGGGGAAAGCAGAGTTGGGGCTACCCACTTTATTTTTAAAATTACCCCTACTACAACACAGCAGAACCCCCCAAAAAAATGTCTGTTATAAGAGGGGTCAAAGAAAGGACACCACATTCTACTGTCCTGATTGCCCTGAACAACCTGGACTCTGCATTGGTGACTGCTTCAAACGCTACCATACTCTGGTCCATTTTTTAACTTTTTTTTTATGGTTCCTGAGTTAATTTTGTTTTACTGTTCCTGGGTTTTGTTTTTTTTTTTTACTGTTACTGAGTTAATTTTTTTACTTTTACTGCTACAGACTTTACATGTAACTGTTCCATTTTTTATGAGCAAGTTCTCAAATCGGTGCTGTATTTGTCCAAAATACCTGTCAAACCTATGCATGGGGGGCATGGGTGTACTCAGAAGGCCTTACAGAAAACAACCTGGGGTGTTTTCTTCCAGTAACCTACAACCGTCTCTCCAAAATCACAGTCAAAAAGCAATGTGAATGTAAAAATGAACATTGAAAAATTACCACCACACACTTTCTCCAATTTTTTTGGCTAAACCGGTTGCATCAAAGGCATCAAAACACTCCATATACAATACCTTGGGGTGTCAACTTTTCAAATATATATACATTCATGGTAATAAATAAAACTGGGATATGCAATAGGCCCCAAACTTATGATTGTAACTGAACCTTCCAAAAATCCTGGCAAACCTATGAATGGAGGGCATGGGTGTACTCAGAAGGCCTTGAAGAAAACAACCTGGGTGTTTTCTTGCAGTAACCTACAACAGTCTCTCCTAAATCACAGTCAAAAAGAATGGGTGTGTAAAAATGAAAAAATACCACCACATACTTTCTCCAATTTTTTGGCTAAAATGGTTGCATCAAAGGCATCAAAACACTCCATATACAATACCTTGGGGTGTCAACCTTTCAAATATATGCAGATTCATGGCAATAAAATAAATTGGAATATGTAAAAAGGTTCCAAAAAAGAAAATAGGCAAAGAAGATATGTCAAATTGGAAAAATGACACGCACATGTCAGAAGTTTGGCATTGCAGCCCCCCAACAACCAAACAAACCTATGCATAGGTGCTAATACTGTACTCGGGAGATGTTGCTGAACACATATTGGGGTGTTGTTTGGCAGTAACACATAACAGTATCTGTGAATTCATGCCTGAAGTACACTGTGTGTGAAAAATAACACAAAAAAAATTACTACCCAAAAGTTTGACAAATGCTGCTGGTAGAATTAGTGCAAGGAAAGTGTAAAAATACCACCATTTGAAATACCCTAGGGTGTCTACCTTTCAAAAATATATGGTTTGATGGGGGTAAATTACACTGGCCGGCTTCAAAAATGCCCCAAATAGGACATGGGTGCATGATGACAGATGTCAAAATTCCAAGTTGGAAAACTGAAATGCGCACCTCCCAAATAAGGCGTTTTATTCCCCAAAGAACCTGACAAACCTATACATAGGAGATGTTGCTGAACACATATTGGGTGTTGTTTGGCAGTAACCCTTTAAATTCTCAGTAAATGTATTCCTAAATTGCAATCTGTGTAAAAAAAAATCACCCGAAAAAAAATTTCTCTGCAAACTTTGGCATAAATTGGTGGTAAAATGGTTACATGAAGAAAGTCAAAATAACCAAAGTTTAGTACCTTGGGTTGTCTACTTTTAAAAATTATACACATTTGGGGGGTTATTCAGTGATTCATGACAGATATTAGTGTTACAATGTCACAATCGCTAATTTTGAAAAAAAAATGGTTTTGAAATAGCAAAGTGCTAATTGTACTTATTGCCCTATAACTTGCAAAAAAAAACAAAAAACATGTAAACATTTGGTATTTCTAAACTCAGGACAAATATTATAATATATTTAGGAGCTTTTTTAATTACCTTTTTTAGATAAGTGAAATATTTTCAATATGGTTTTTATTTACAATTTTTAACATATTTTATTATTTTATTATTTTTTTAAAATACGTTACATAATATGTTGAAAATAATTATATCTTAAGAAAGCCCTTTACATGGCGAGAAAAACAATATATAATATGTGTGGGTACATTAAATGAGAAAGAGGAACATTACAGCTAAACACAAACACGCAGAAATGCAAAAACAGCCATTGTCACTAAGGGTACAAAATTTGTAAAACAGTCCGGTCACTAAGGGGTTAATAAATTAGTACATTTTTTAATTCTCAGTTCTGCTTCTATCAGACAACAATAAGCTGACCAGATTTTTTAATGTCCCCTGAGTTAACATTACTACGCAACCTCCATGGTGCTAGAGAAGTCTTTAACTCATTACTCGACATTATTTTGAGACCTCTCAAAAAGAAAAAAACTAATATCATTAATATGGCTGGTACCAGATTGTGAAGTTTACATTAATTGGAGTATTTACACTTTAATTTACCTTCAGAGCTTACAGTCTGTAGAAGTGATCCAGAATTTACAGTCCAGACACAGACTGGGTCACAGTTCTTTCAATTGACAAGCAAACTGGATCAGAGAGCTTGTAAACTAGAGAACTAACCTGAAATTGTAAGGGTGAGAGAGAGAGAGTTCCCACTGGTGTCAGCCCAATTGCCCAGTGGCCTATGATTGTTATTGGCTAACATGATATAACAGCAGTCACTAAGGGTGGAAAGCAAGAAAGTGCAACATTCTCTATTTTTGAAAGCCATAAATGTATGTGCTATTTGTAATTGCTCACGTTTTGATGCAAGAAACATACTAACACCTTAATTAATGGCAAGTTAGCATATGCGCCTTAATTAAGAGCAAAGTTAGCCAGACGAATGAAAATGTTCTCTGATTCAGAAAAAATATGCACGACTCAGGAACATTTTGGTGCTAATCATTTTACCATCAAAAGGAACCTGTAAATAGCGATTGCACATGTTTCTTAAATCCTGCCCTAACTATGCTACCCAGTTATTGACATGTACTATATAGTTCCACCGCTAATTAAATTTTCTGAGGTCATCATGCCTACTAGTCTGAAGCTGGAGCAGGCAAACCTAAGATGGTGGTGGGGGGGGATTTTTATGGGACATGTACATTGAAAAAATGTTCTCTTTTGGACAGAGGTCTTAATAAGGGGACTGTCCCCTGAAAATAGAGACATCTGCTCACAACCCAGGAAACATGAGTCTGACAAGATGCCTTGACACACCAGCCACAGTACAGAGAGACAAAGGATATGTGGTTACCATTAGTGAACAGGTCTCATGCATATATTGCAGCATTAATTATCCCTAACAGTCTATAACTGCCAATGATTTCACATTTGCAAGGAAAATGCTTGGATCTGGGTCCATATTCTTAATGACACTGTTTTGTCCCTGGTTTTAAAATTGTATTTCAACCTCATATTTGATTTGCTTGTCATGACAACAATAATAGCTTCCCAACATAATGTTGATTATTTATTTTCTGTGCTATTTAGGTGAGCGTAATAAGCGTAATGACCATTTAGCTAGAGAAGTGCATGTTTACATCTACTGTACAATGTTTGCTGCTGGTAATTTGCTGCACAGTACCATGGACATGAGTGACTGTCTGTCAAGAGGCCTCTTCCTCGACGCTTAGTTGAGGGAGGGCATGACTGCTGGGCGCGAACATCCTTTTGGCAATATTTTGCCTTTTGGATGTTCTTAGTGGCTGGCGGGCAGTGGGTTGGGGTGGGGGGTTTAGGGTATTTATAGATATTTCCCGTGCGGCTGCCTGCGCAGTTTAATTTGTTTCAGGCGAGACAGCCGCACGGGAACTTTTCTCTTTTGTTACCCTGTGCTCGATGGAGGCTCTCATGGCTCGGGTCCAGGCGCTTGCTGAAGGAGACGGCGGCGTCTGGTTGGCTCAGCTTCTGGATGCGGCTTCCCCTCCGGTAGCTGTTTCTGTTCTTCACCTGCTCCTGTTGATAGTCAGAGCTCCGGGCGGGCCCGCAGGTCTCGGCCGCCGGAGCGGTATAGTCCAAGCTCCTCCCGGCGCGTGCGTTCATCTAGAGAGCGCCGGGAGTTGTGTGCTGTCCAGTCCTCCAACCCTGGGTCCCGGGGGCGCTCCAGGCGGCGGAGCGGTGTTGCTGTGCGCGCCGCTGCTGCCTCTCCCACTATGGCTGAGGCTGTTGTTCCTGTCACGGCTGGGCCTGCTAGCTTGGTGCACGCTGGGCCTGAGCTGCAGCGGGGAGTGGAGTCCCAAGATGGCCGCGGCACAGTTTCCAGATCCAGGAGCCCTCTCGCGAGATCTCGCTCTGGGGCTTTACATCTCGCGAGATCAGGGCTGGATGGGACGGATTCTCATCATGATGGTGCGGAGGTGTCTTCCCGGAGCGCTCCACCTCAACTTTCCAGCTCAGCAGCCAGTGACCCTGCGTCTGGTTGTGGCCCTATTCCTGCCCTGCGTTCATCCAGACTCTCCAAGAGGACCAGCTCATCTCGTTCCAGGAGCACCCCCAGGAGTGAGAGGTCGGTACAGGTGATCTCCCCTGCTGCTTCCAGATCCGGCTTATCGTCTGAGGGTGAGGATTCCGAAGTAGATTTGGAGGGGAGACGGACGCTTCGCTCTGTTGCGGTTCCAGTGGACCCTCCAGGTATTGCTGCATGGGATCATGCTAGGTCAGGGGTTAGTGCTGCGCAGGGCGCTTGCGGCGGACCAGATTTGGTTCATGTTTTGCGTGCAGTGCTCGCTAGGTTAGAGCGGGGCACTTCCCTACCTGCGCTGGCTGACGGCGGTGCATTGCGCCCTGGGATGGGTCAGGTTTGCAGTTCGGCGCCTTTGGGGCTTCACCTTGCGACCGAGGTTAAAGAAAAAATTTGGCGCGGCGATTTTGTGGATGTTTTGTCTTTGGTACAGTCAGACAAGGAGACGGTTGACCGTCCTTCCCGCCGTGCTGATATCACGTCTGATGACAAGCGTAAGGTTCCTCGCACCTTTGGGAACTGGCTGCAAGGTTTTTCTATTTTTGCGAGCGTCGTGTGTGAGAGATTTCCAGAAAGGTCCCCGTCTTTGTTTGGCTATTTAGATATGATCTGGGGGGCCTATAAGGTCTATGGGGGTCTGTGTTGGTTTCGCTATGACGAACAGTTTCGTCAGCGCATGGCGTCCAGGCCTCAGCTTACTTTTGATTGCCAGGACGTCAATTTGTGGTTGTTGCTCATGACGCCGCACAGGCCTTCGTCGTCCTTTCTCGGGGCGGCCGCCCCGGCCCCTTCGGCGACTGGTGCGGCCGGAAATCGGAAAGGATTATGTTGGCTTTTTAACGAAAGCCACTGCCGTTGGTATTCCTCCTGTCGCTTCAAGCACGAGTGTTACCACTGTGGAGGAGCGCACCCAGCTGTTCGGTGTTTCAAAAAAGGTAAGCCTGCACCGGGCAAACCTGGTGCCCGGGAGGTTGGAAAGGGCGATAACCCCGGTGAGCGTCCAAAGGATGGAACCGTGGTTAGGCCGGTATCCCAATCTTAGAGAGGCTGCTATACTGCGTGACGGGTTTAGGGATGGTTTCTGGATCCCCTTTTCCCCCTTTGAGGGTGTGTTAATGTCAGTTAATTTAAAATCCGTTTCTGGTAATGAGGGTTTGGTTTGGGACAAGTTGTGTCGGGAGGTGGAGTTGGGCCGCATGTTAGGCCCCTTTTCCTCCCCTCCGTTCAAGGATTTTAGGGTTTCCCCTTTGGGTCTTGTCCCCAAGAAGGATCCTGGTAAATTTCGCCTCATTCACCACCTCTCTTATCCGAAAGGGGGGTCAGTCAATGATGGGATTGATAAGGAGGAATCAAGGGTATTGTATGCTTCCTTTGATCGTGCTTTATCCCTTGTCCGGTCCGCTGGAAAAGACTGCCTGATGGCGAAGTCGGACATTGAGTCCGCATTTCGTCTCTTGCCTATCCATCCGGACTGTTTCCCGCTTTTGGGGTGTTATTTGCTGGGTTCCTTTTTCTGTGACATGTGCCTCCCTATGGGATGTTCCATTTCCTGCTACTATTTTGAGGTTTTTAGCTCGTTCCTGGATTGGGTTGTGCGTCAGGTGGTGGGAATCCATTCGGTGCTTCACTACCTTGACGATTTTTTGTTTGTAGGTCCCGGTGATTCTGATGTGTGTTTTCGCCTCTTGTCCGGTTTTCGGGATGTGATGTCCTCTTTTGGTGTTCCTATTGCTGAGGAGAAGACGGAGGGCCCTCAGTCTGTTATAACGTTTTTAGGCATCGAGATAGACTCCGTTGCGATGGTTTTTCGTCTCCCCCGGGATAAGTTGGATGCCCTTACGGCTCTGGTTTTGCGTGTGAAATCGGCTAAGAAGGTGACCCTTTGTCAGATGCAGTCGTTGATTGGTCATTTGGTTTTTGCCTGTCGGGTCATGCCCATGGGCAGACCGTTTTGTCGTAGATTATCCCTTTCCACCCGGGGTGTTAAGTCCCCACACCATTATATTCGGGTTTCGTCGGGTATTCGGAGTGATTTGTCCGTTTGGGTGGATTTCCTGGCTGAGTACAACGGTCAGACGTGTTGGCAGCTGCCTGAGATGTCTAGTTTTGACATGGAACTTTTTACGGATGCGTCCGGGTCCGTCGGTTTTGGGGCTTACTTGAATGGTCAGTGGTGTGCAGCTTGTTGGCCGCCAGACTTATTGGCTTCACACCTGGTCAGGAATTTGACTTTTCTGGAGCTGTTTCCCATCGTAGTCTCTGTTGAGATATGGGGGTCACGTTTGCGGTCTCGTCGTATTCAGTTTTGGACGGATAATCTTAGTGTTGTCCATGTCATTAACAAATCCACATCCTCGTCCCTGCCGGTTTTGGCTTTGCTGCGTCGCTTAGTGCTTCGCTGCTTGCAGCTTAATATTTGCTTTAGGGCGCGCCACGTTCCGGGTCTGAATAATTCCATTGCAGATTCTTTGTCCCGTTTGCAGATATCCCGGTTCCGTTTGTTGGCCCCAGATGCAGCAGAAGTCGGTGTTCCATGTCCGGAGCAGTTATGGAGCCTCGTTTCCGAATTCTACTAGACCTGCTCTTACGTTCCCTGGCCCCGTCCACCCGGTCGTCATACATGGCGGTGTGGATGGAGTGGTGGGGTTTCTATCATCCGGCTCAGATGGCTGACGCGCGCTCCGCAGGGGAGTCCTCTCTTTTGTCTTACTTGGCGGCGCTAAGGCACCGTGGGGTGGGCCCATCCACGGTAGGGCGTAGCCTAGCGGCTTTATCTTTTTTGTTTCAGTTGTGGGGCTGGCCGGATCTTACTAGATCTTTTGTGGTTCGTCGCATTGCGAAGGGTTGGCGTCTGCTGTCGGCGACGGTGGTTGATTGTCGTAGGCCGGTTTCGATCGGTTTGCTTTCGCGGATTTGTGAGTTTCTTCCAAGGGTGTGTAAGGATTCGTTTGAGGTCGCGTTGTTCCGAGCTCTGTTTGTTTTGTCCTTTTTTGGAGCTTTCCGTGTTGGGGAAGTGGTTTCCCCGTGTGCTTCCCGCCCTGGGGGTTTATCCCTATCGGATGTGTCTTTTGTGGGTGATAGGTTGGAGATCTTGCTGCGCAGATCGAAAACGGATCAGTTGGGTAAAGGTCGTTTGGTAGTTATTGGCCCAACAGGGGAGGTTTGGTGTCCAGTCCGACTTTTGTCTCATTATTTCTCTCTCCGTGGGATGTATCCGGGTGTGTGTTTTGTTCATTTCGGTGGTGGCCCGGTCACCCGTTTTCAGTTTCAATCCGTTTTTCGACGTGTTTTAGATTTCCTGGGTCTCCCCTCACGTGAATTTTCTTCCCATTCATTCCGCATAGGTGCTGCTACTGCTGCGTCGGCTGCGGGGTTGTCTGACACTGAAATTAGGGCTATTGGGCGGTGGGACTCTGTCCGTTTCCGCTCGTATGTCCGTCCTCATTTGCTTTTTTAATTTCTTGCAGGTCTTCCTCCGGTTATGGTGTGGATCCTGGGCCATTCGTTCATTTACTGGGCTTCTCGACGTGCGGAGGCCAGGGTTTATGGTCGGGATTTGGGTTTTTCCTCATCAGTTGCCAGGATCCGCTGGAGGGGCATTAGGGGTCTTCGGTGGGTTGCCCTTCGGGACGAATGTCTTTTCATCCGCAGTGTTGTCTCGGGACCTACCATTCTTGTTATTCATGCGGGTGGCAATGACCTGGGTGAGGTTCGCACTGTGGATCTCATTAATAACATTAAGCGGGACATTGCTCATTTTTACGCTTTGTTTAATCATCTTGTGGTGGTTTGGTCGGAGGTGGTCCCTAGGCTGCGCTGGTTGGGTGCTAGAGATGTTCGGGCTTTAGAACGGTGTAGGCGGAAATTGAATGTGGCAGTGTCACGTTTTGTATCCAGGATCGGTGGGATTGCGATCCGCCATCGGGAATTGGAGGGGCCGAATCTCGCCCTGTTTCGTAGGCGGGATGGCGTACATCTCAATCCTATCGGCCTGGATATATTTAACGTGGGGATTCAGGAAGGGGTTGAAAGAGCTCTGGCTGCGGTGGGGCGCTGCTCCCATTAGGGGAGCCGCGGTGGCGGGGGTGGGTCCTCGCCAGGTAATTAATTAAGCTGTTAAGGCCCCTAGTGGGTTGTTTGGGGAGTTAGTTCCCCCGCTCGCAGGCTAACGGCGCGAGTGGGGGCAGAGACTCTTGTTTGTTTTTTGTTTGTGCTAACCGTGCCACTCGGCAGTTGCTGAGATGCTGGCATAATGTTATATTTTTGTAATTTTAATAAAGCTGTGGCCTTTTCCTTCCCAGAGAGTTGTCCGTGTTTGTTACTGGGGGGGATTGGGCCTTTTTATGTATGTTTGCGCACATTAGGCAGTCAAGAGGCCTCTTCCTCGACGCTTAGTTGAGGGAGGGCATGACTGCTGGGCGCGAACATCCTTTTGGCAATATTTTGCCTTTTGGATGTTCTTAGTGGCTGGCGGGCAGTGGGTTGGGGTGGGGGGTTTAGGGTATTTATAGATATTTCCCGTGCGGCTGCCTGCGCAGTTTAATTTGTTTCAGGCGAGACAGCCGCACGGGAACTTTTCTCTTTTGTCCCGCCCTCCCTCCCCCTTTTTTCTATTTTGTCACAGCGCATTGTCGGGGGTGGGTCCTCGCCAGGTAATTAATTAAGCTGTTAAGGCCCCTAGTGGGTTGTTTGGGGAGTTAGTTCCCCCGCTCGCAGGCTAACGGCGCGAGTGGGGGCAGAGACTCTTGTTTGTTTTTTGTTTGTGCTAACCGTGCCACTCGGCAGTTGCTGAGATGCTGGCATAATGTTATATTTTTGTAATTTTAATAAAGCTGTGGCCTTTTCCTTCCCAGAGAGTTGTCCGTGTTTGTTACTGGGGGGGATTGGGCCTTTTTATGTATGTTTGCGCACATTAGGCAGTCATGTAACTGCCTATGTGTTGGCAAGAATTTAATCTTACTTCTTTGTGTTTTGTGTTCTTTGACCCTGACACAGAACGATACTTTTCAGTCACAATATACAATACAGATCTGCTTACTTGTTGTTTTTAACATGAAAGTTTCTTAAACACAATGCAGTCCATAAGTATTTGGACAGTGACATAAGTTTTGTTGTTTTTGCTCTGCACTCCAGCACACTGGATTTGAAACTAAACAATGACTGAGAGGATAAAGTGCAGACCGTCAGCTTTAATTTGAGGGTTACATCCATAAACTGTGAACAGTGTAGGAATGACAGCTCTTTTTATACATAGTCCTTTCAATTCAGGGGATCAAAAGTAATTGGAAAATTGGCTGCACAGCTGATTATTGGCCAGGTGTGTTGTTCCATCACTAGTTCATGCAAAAGAGAACTGACAAAAAGGTCTAGAGGTGTAGCATTTACAACTGAAATTTTTGCTGTTGTCTTTCAACATGAGGAGCAAAGAAGTGTCAGTGCTAGGAAAGCAGGCCATTATGATGATGAAAAAAATCAATAAATTGATAAGAGATATAGCCAAAACACTAGGTACGTCAAAATCAACTGTGTGGTACATTGTTAAAGGGATAGAAATACTTAAAATGTAAAAAAAAATATGTTGTAGGGTTTATCCCCCTGAGTAAAACAAGGGTACTCCCACTGCTGAAAGGTGTTTCATTCAAAAGTTATTAATTTTCAAAGTTGAGTTATTTAGGTGCAATATCACAGTGGCCTGAAATTGTACAGTGGCGCTGTTGCTACACGATCCTATGGACAGCTCTGGTCAGTTGACCATAAATCTCCATAGGATGGTGTAGCAACAGCGCCACTGTACAATTTCAGGCCACTGTGATATTGCACCTAAAAAATTCAACTTTGAAAATTAATAACTTTTGAATTAAACACCTTTCAGCAGTGGGAGTACTCTTGTTTTACTCAGGGGGATAAACTCTACAACATATTTTTTTTACGTTTTAAGTATTACTATCCCTTTAAGAAACAAGAATTCACAGGCGAGCTCAGCAATTGCAAACAACCTGTTAGACAGTATAACACCACTGTAGTGGATGACCAAATAATGCTTGCAATTATGAATAAAACCTGCTTTTTAACTGTGGAGCATATCCTGAACACTCTCTGAGATGTAGACACAGAAGTGACAAAGAATACCATAAAGAGAAGACAATGGCAGCATAACCATAGGGGGTTTACCACAAGACTCAAACTGTGGGTAAGCATCAATTTCAGAAAGTTCAGGTTACAGTTTGCTAAAAAGTACATAAACAACTTGTAGAGCTCTGGAATAAAGCCTTGTGGACAGATAAGACAAAGATTAACATGTACCAGAGTGATGGAAAGAGGAACATGTGGAGAAAGAAAGGAACTGAACATGATCCAAAGCATAGCAACGCATCTCTGAAACATGGTGGAGGTGGTGTTACAGCTTGGGCATGTATGGCTACCACTGGAACTGGCTCACTTTGCTTTTTTTATGATGTAACTGCTGACAGCAGCAAGATGAATTCTGAAGTGTACAGTGTCCTCTTTTGAAGTCACATCACTGTTCATCAGGACAGTGACCCCAAACATGCTGCTAAAGCAATGAAGGGGTTTTTCAGAGTTAAAACTGTAATGTTCTTGACTGGCCAGGTTAATTACCTGAACCGAATCCAAATGAGCATATGTTTCACTTCCTGAAGACAAGACTGAAGGGTACAATGCCTCTAAACAAACAGGAACTGAAGGCCTGGCAGTGCATGGCCTGGGAAGATACTCAGTGTCTGGTGATGTCTATGTGTCACAGATTTCAGGTAGCCAGTGAATGCAAAGGATCTGTAAAAAAGTGCTAAATATAATGACTTTGTTTAAGATTAAGTTGTATGTCCAGTAACCTTTGGTCACCTAAAAGGGAGTGTGCTCACATACATATAATACATGGAATGACATGCCTAAAATTATTTCTTTTTTGTCTGCTCCTTTCTACTCCATCACCCTTCTCTCCGTCCCACTTAAACTGTAATTCATGAGCTTCAGGTCACAAAGCCACTTGTTCCCTCTCCTCAGTTACTACTAACTGCGTGTATTTACTATTTACATATGGAAAGAGGAACCCCTGATCTCCTCTCTACATTCATATCTGAAAATCTTTATCTGCAATCACTAAAAGAAATGGGATCAAGGGTACCTCCTCTACATCCAGCAACATTAGCCACGATCACATAAACTGCATAATATGGAATGGATGATATAGCTGCATAGTAGTGAAAGAAGAGAGTAGGATCATAGAAACCCCTCTCACCAAGAGTTAGATGCCACAGCCATATAATTTTGAATGAAGAGGGACCCAGGATCCCCCTCTTTCCTTATGATCTCAACTGAAGCCATATAGTATTGAATGGAGAGAAGAGAGAAACTGCTTTGCAATGCGTTGGACAACTCTCTGGCAGGGTTAAGGCCCATAGGGCTATACACCGCTTACAGATTTGGAGAAAAGTCCTCTAAGATACCCTCAGAATGTGTGATTCTGGCTATACCAGTGCATTGGGACATGGCTGGTGTTCAGTATGTGTGGCTCTATGGCTATTAGTACAATGGGACAAGGCTGAAGGTCACTATATGTGGTTGTAAAGGGACAATAATGTTCACAATAAAAGCAGCTCCAATTAATCTTCATAGTATTTGGGGCATGGAGAGTGTTATTTCAATACTGTCAGAGTTGTAGTTCAAGAGTAACTGAATGATAAAGTATCCTCTTCCCACCCCTTTTACCTAATGTAAGCTGCCTCCCCTCAGATGTGGAATCAGGTCCCAGGACTAGGGTTACCACCTTTTCTTCAAAAAAATACCGGCCAAGGCATTCCCTCCATAGACTTAACATTGGAAAGAAGCCAATTTTTTACCGGCCTGCTGGTAAAATACCGGCTGGGTGGCAACCCTACCCAGGACCAGACAGATCACAGCAAGAGACAATCTTCTTACTGTGGCATAAGGAAAACCCTGCCCCCCCTCGACAGTTTTTTCAGGTTTTTTCCTTATGCCCACTGAAGATTGCCTCTCTCTGCAATCCATCATGCTGCTCTGAGGTGAGCAGTGTTACGTCAGTAAAAGGGGCAGAAGGGAGATGCTTTATCATTCAATTACTATTGAACTACACCTCAGACAGTATTGAAATAACACTCTACATGGCCCAAATACTAAGAAGATTAATTGAAGCTGTTTTTATTAAGAAACATTACTATCCCTTTAAGGCTACCAGTGCAGTGGGAGAAGGCTGGAAATCAGTATACGTAGGTCTATGGCTACTAGTGCAGTGGGAGAAGGCTGGAGGTCAGCATGTGTGGTTCTAAGGCTACCAGTGCTGTGGGACAAAGCATGTGTGTTGGGGTGGGCATGACTGGCAAAACAAAAGCAGAAAAATTTGACTTTTCTAGGGAATTCCTGCAGAAAAGTAATATTTTCCTTTTTTTCTCTGTTTGTATGAAAATGTCTGTCTGTCCCAAGTCCTTAAAGGGTTAATCGCTTAAGAGCCAGAGAGGGCGAGCAAAATGTTACTCACACTTCTGAAACTTAAAGGGTTAAATCAAAGTCTCTGTTTTATTTACTGAACAGAATACTATTTTTCAATACTCATAAACATTCATATACAGTATCCAAACCTCCAATGTTAATACATTTATGAAAGAAGCTTTGAAAAACACACATTACAGAAGTCCACTGGTTCTGATGCAGTCATGCAGACAGTGACATTTTCATAAGAGTCTTGCAGTAATCCTTTTAGGACCACAGTGGTATGCAACTCATTGCTTTGTAATGCATTGCCTACCACTGCAGGTCTTAAAAGTTTTTAAAGGAAAGACCTTGTCACGTTATGTATATACACTATTGATCTTCTAAATTGTGTTCAGGTATACACAGCCTGTAAAGCTGTCTGACCAGATATCACATTTAGCCAGGAACACATATGAAAACACATACTCATACCTCCCAAGTGTCCCTCTTTTAGACCCAAATCCCTATGTTCCTCTTTCCCACCCTGATGTCCCTCTTTTTAGGAGATCAGACTGTGTGGTGTGTACATAAGTGTATCACATTGCTCCACAGCAATAAAACTCACATTAATGTTTGTTTAAACGTCAGTACATGTGTTTATACATTAGTCTGTGTAAATAAAATACTTTGGTCTTGTCACTTATTATGTTACACAAAGAGGTGTCAATAGGTCATGAAACAGACTAAAAATTATTGGTAATCCCCGCCCACCAGCCACACCCCCTAAAACATAAGTGTCCCTCTTTGGCAATTTGAAATGTTGGGAGGTATGCATACTGTAGGGTTGCTTTGATTCAATGCAGCCCTGAAATATGCATATTTTAAGTATGTACCCATCTAAACATGAGGTCAGGGGAGTTTACTTTAAAGAAAAGTGAATAACTTGTAAGAAATAGGTGAAAGTTGCATACAGTAGCTCCCAGGTAAATGTGATTTTTCTAACTGTGACAAGGTGACCCAGAATTGAATGATTGCTGTAACACTGCCTGAAGCTATCTGACAGCTTTGTACAACAAAATACCCCCATTTGTCTAATGTTTAATACGTTTTATCCAATTTGTGGCACATCTGTCATATATTTTGCTAAAACAAATAAAAACTATTTGCTTAAAAAATAAGCAATAATAAAAAAATAAATTCAGAAAGCTGCGCAATGGATTGTGCAACAATAAAATGCACAACTAGTGGGTGCTGAAAGAGTTAAATTATTGAAGTCACTAAAGAGGAAAATGCTGAATTAGTTCTGTGTTACATAATTGATAAATTGGGTTTAATTGACAACCAATTAGTAATAAACATATATACACAGAGAAGTGCAATACTATGAACTGCATTTTACCAATTATATTCTGGATAACAAGCCTTTGGGAAGCAGTTAGTGGTAAGTGATTAGGTTAAATTGGACTAATGGGGAAGAACCTATGAAAGGTGCCTGTTGTGTGGTTGGCTGGTAACACTGAATGCATTTGTGTCTCAGTAACTGAACAAAAGAGCAGCTTACCTGCCAACTGCCTTAGTTTTCCAGGAACTGTGCCTGATTTTGGCTCTCTTTACCTTGGTCCATAGGCGTGCGCAGCCAATTGCATTAGGGTGTGCACCCAAAAGCACAAACACACACGTGCGTGCGCGTATGTAATATATATGTGTCTGTGCTATCTAAATAAATGATTGCCCCCATCTGCTCCATATTGCCCCCATCAGCTCCAACGTATCCCCCATTAACTCCATATTGCCCTCACATTGCCCCCATCAGCTCCAACTTGCCCTAACATTGCCCCCATAATCTCCACATTGCCCTCAGCTCCGACTTGCCCCCATCAGCTCCAACTTGCCCTCATCAGCTCCAACTTGCCCTAACGTTGCCCCCATCAGCTCTAACTTGCCGTCAGCTCCAACTTGCCCCCATCAGCTCCAACTTGCCCTAACATTGTCCCCATAATCTCCACATTGCCCTCAGCTCTGACTTGCCCCCATCACCTCCAACTTGCCCTCATCACCTCCAACTTGCCCTAACATTGCCCCCATCAGCTCTAACTTGCCCTCAGCTCCAACTTGCCCCCATCAGCTCCAACTTGCCCTCAGCTCCAACTTGCCCTCACATTGACATCAGCTCCAACTTGCCCCCATCATCTTCACATTGCCCCCTTCCATAATGCCCCTTCATCTCCACAATGCCCCATTCATCTCCACAATACCCCCTCCATCCCCTACCTTCAGTCCCTGGTGGTCTAGAGGTGTGCCATAAGAGAGCTCTGTGCCTCCTTCGGCACAGAGCTGAAGCTCCCGCGCGCTGCTCTAAGTAATGCAGAGCGCTGGGAGATGTCATCTCCCAGCGCTCTGTATTACTACAGAGCCTGGGTCTCGCTGCGGCTTGTCACATAGATGCCGCGAGGGAGCGCTGGTTTAAACTACCAAGATATATTTAAAAAAAAAAAAAGAATAAAAAAATCCCCAGCTTCCGGGCCGGTGCGCACGGGGCCGATTAGAGTGTGCCTGGGCACACCCGGCACACCCCGTGCGCACGCCTATGCCTTGGTCCTGCTTCTGCCCCAGTTTTAAAACTGAACCATGTAGTCAATGTATTTAGCAAGGTTCTGAGCTTTGGTACATCTTAATAGTGTATATCTAAGCCTAGTTTACAATGGTGATTGAAACTGATTTGAACACTGGAAAAAAAGCATGAACTGTCATATGGAACTGATCACAGTGCAAGGTAATGCATCTTGCTGGAAATTTTTGGTCAGACTGTTATCATAAGTGTCTTGTATTGATTTCAGTGGTGTTGCAACCAATACCAAACCCATTAATGAAATTAGTATGTGATGTTGCATGTGAAGAAAAATACTATAGTGGAAGAGTAGCAGTTAATGCTATTCAAATTACATTGACACAATGCATACTTGCTCTAATGTGACTTTGTATGTGATTACAGTGCATCAAGCAGTTCACTGTTGTGAACTTGGCCTTTATATGAAGGTGCCCTATGTCTTAAGCTTATTTACAAAACTCCATGAAAACTTTTCTACTTCAGTTATATTAACACTACATTAGTGCATTATGCAGAACCTCATGACTACATTATCCACCAACACTGACTCATTCAAATTATATTTGCATATAACTAAGCCTTGCACCACGGATGTTCTACAGAACTCTTTTGCAGTTGTTGCATTCCTAGGTACAGCTACGACTGGTATCTTGAGGACAAAATGTAACCATTTATTTTCTTTTTTGGTCTGTTATTCCCTTAAATCTTGATAGGTGTACACACTTTGAACTTCTCCATCTTATGTGATTCTGAAGACTTGATATTGTGACTTTTTTTTTTTTTTTTTTGTTTTTTTCACGTACTCTACGCTGGTTTAACCCCTTCAGTGCCAGAGGCTTGGGCCATTTCCTGTACCCTGCAGGCCAGACACTTTTTCAGCATTTTTGCTATCCTTCTGTTTTATGCTTGATTTCCTCTGGGGATTTTTAGTTAAATATGGAAAACTATATATTTTTTTCAGAACGAATTGGGCTTTCTCGTGGTACCTTACATGAAGAGAATTTTACATCGTGCAAAAAGTTATGATGTCATAATGACAAAAAAAGTGAAAATTTACTCACTTTCCTAAAATCACATAATATGTATCAAAAACATTTACCTTGATTGAAAAAGTTTCAATTATTTGAAAAAGCCCCAAGTCCCCCGAGTAAAAAAAACAAAAAAACAAATTTGTATAGTTTTACCTACGTCCATGGCTAGCATAGAGCCCTAATCACCAGCAGCGCAAAATGACATTTTCAACTTTATAAACTAATATGCGCATTCTAGGGTTTTTGTGGTAAAACTACCCTAAAACAGTGGAATAACTATATAAAACTATATATTTCTGAAAAGTAGACAACCTGCCGCATCTAATGAGGGGTGACTTGCCTTCTTACCCCAAGCCTGGTGTGCACAAATGCCTCCAGAAGATGGCGCTAATGAAAAAAAAAGGCATTTTCTTACATTTCTGCCCCTTCAAATGTACTGAAATTTGTGAAAACCATGGCATTTCCAACTGTATTCATTAGCTAGCGCTCTTAGGAGAAAAATGACACCCCATTGGTATGAATTCAACTACCTCAGGGGGCGCTAGAAGTGCAAAATGACACCTACTACAACCTCAAATGTTTCTAACATTTTCTCAAACATTACTTGTCTGTTCCCAAATGGTTATAACAACTACAGAAGTGAAGAAAGGGTACACAAACCATACCATTTTGAAAACAAGACACCCTGCCGCATCTAATGATGGGTGACTTGCCTTGTTACCCCAAGCCTGAAGTGCACAAATGCCTCCAGAAGGTGGCGCTAATGAAAAAAAATGGCACTTTCATACATTTCTGCCCCTTCAAATGTACTGAAATTTGTGAAAACAATGGCATTTCCAACTGTATTCATTAGCTAGTGCTCTTAGGAGAAAAATGACACCCCACTGGAATGAGTCGACCTACCTTAGGGGTGCCAGAAGCACATCACTACACCTACCTGTTTGCTTCTTCGAAAATGGCGGCTTGTACTAAAATGTCCATAACTGTTAGAGACATGAAGGAAAGGTATAAAAGGTATGCCATTTTGGAAAGTAGACATTCTCCCGCATCAATTGAGGGGTCACTTGCCTTTCTACCCCCTGGGCTGAAGTGCACAAATATTTCCAAAAGGTGGCGCTATGGGAATAAATACATGTTTTTTTTACATTTCCACCACTTCAAAGATACTAAAATCTTTGAAAACCATAACATTTCCTGCTGTATTCAGTACCTGCTACCAACATGAGAAAAATGGTAGCCTATTTGTGTGGGTTAACATACAATATGTGGGTGCTAGGAACACGTACGTAAACCTGACACTTTTGTTTTTGAAATTATCTGCTTGCACTAAAATGGTTATAACCATAATAGATATGCAGAAAAGGTAGAGAAACAATGCCATTTTGGAAAGAAAACAACCTTCCGCATCTAATGAGGGGTCACTTGCCTTCTTACCCAAAGGCTGGTATGCACAAATGCTTCCAGGAGGTGGCGCTAGTGAAAAAAAAGGCATTTTCTTACATTTCTGTCCCTTCAAATGTATGGAACTTTGTAAAAACCATGGAATTTTCAACTGCATTCATTAGCTAGTGCTCTTAGGAGTCAAACGACACCCCATTGGTATGAGTTGACCTACCTTAGGGGGTGCTAGAAGTAGAAAACTACACCTACTACAACCTCTGATGTTTCTAACATTTTCTCAAATGTGACTTGCCTGTACAAAAATGGCTATAACACCTTCAGAATTGAAGAAAAGGTAGATAAACCATACCATTTTGGAAAGAAGACAACCTGCCGCATCTAATGAGGGGTCACTTGCCTTTTTACCCCCAAGTTAGTTGGCACAACTATTTCCAGAATGTGGTGCTACAGGAAAAACAAACATTTGTTTTACACATCAGTCACTTCAAAGATACTAAAATGGTTCAATGGCGTGGGATTTCCTAGGAGGACTTCTTGCCAGCCTAAGAAAAATGGTACCCCACTGCTGTGGGTTGACATACCAATTTACGTTACAGGAGCGTAGCTACCAGTGAAACAGAAATGGTAAAGCAAACAGTGTATGTGTGATTTTATGGCTAACAGATGAAAGAAGCTAGGGCGTCAGCCGGTGTACGTGCGGACCTGTGACTACAAGTGTAACAAAGTATGTGGGAGGGTGAGGGATTAGGCAGTGTGTGTGGGTATGAGCAGAGGAGCAAGGATGGTGGTGATGGTGGGGCAGTGTTTGATAGTGTGTATGGGAGATCTGTGACTACCAGTGTGCAATGTATGTCCCCTCATACAAAGCACTGTGTTGGACCCCCTCCCTCCTGTGGCACGTGCATTTTTTGGGGCTTTTTCCCACAGTATTTTTGTGTAGACCTCGTTGGGGGCATCAGAACCCATACAATGAGGTCTAAATAAAAAATAAAGGGGGTGGTCCAGTGGATTGCAAAGCAATGCATTTGGGCCCCTGTGGCACACAAAGGGTTAATTTTTTTTATCGTTACTTTGTATTCAGATGGCCACCAAACAAGCTCTGATCACAAAGTAATGATAAAAAGTCCTGTGTGTGCCACAGGAAGTGGGTCGGCATTGAACTCCCCTCCTAGTGGCACACACAGGGTTAATTTGTGTTTTTAATTTTTTTTTTTTTTATTATATACCTCATTGAGGGGCATAAGGACCCCCTGATCCCTCCCCAATGAGGTCTTAGTAAAAAAAATATATATATGTCCACAAACAGAGGGACCCTGAGAGTGCCACAGGGGTCTCCAGCGCATTGCAAAGCAATGCATTGGATCCTTGTGGCACTCAGAGGGTTAATTTTTTTTTTTTTTTATCATTACTTGGTAATCAGAGCTTGTTGGGGGGCCATCAGGACCAATCCTGATGCCCCCCCAACAATCTCTAGTAACAAAGCAATGATAGAAGCCCTGTGTGTGCCTCAGGAGGGGGGGGGGGTGCATTGGACCCCCCCGTGGCACAAACAGGGTTAAAAAAATGTTTTATATTTTTTTAATAGACCTCATTTAGGGGCATCAGGATCCCCCCTGACCCCCCCCCCCCCAATGAGGTCTTTCCAAAAAAAAAAAAAAAACCCCAAAGAAATGACCCTGTGAGTGCCACAAGGGTCTCCAGCACATTGCAAAGCAATGTGCTGGGGACCCCTGCGGCACTCACAGGGTTACTATCGCATTTTTTTTTTTTTTTTTTTTAATCTATTCAGACCTCGTGGGGGACATCAGGACCCCTCCTGGTGTCCCCCCAGTTATTGATCTCCCAGCCGAGATCAATAAGCTCTCCTGCCCTTCTCTCCTACCACCGGTAGGAGTGAATGGGACCGGGGAAACTACCCCAACGTCATCAGTGACCATGTCACTGATGACGCTGGGAGGCTTCCCCCGGTCCCGCCCACTCTTACCCGGAAGTTCGGGTAGGAGAGACGGAAGAGGAGAAGCTGCGTTTCTGCTGCGCTTCTCCTCTTCTTTTATTGATCTCCCAGCGCGATCGGCTGGGAGATCAATAACAGGGGGGACATGAGGAGTGATCCTCATGTCCCCCCACAATTGCCCAGCTTTTTTTTTTTTTTTTAAATGCGGCCACTGCATGCCGGTTATACCGGCTCATGCAGTGACCGCATTTTAGTGGGTACAATGTACGAGCTTGGCACAGCGGGTACAGCTGTCCAAACTCTTACATTGTACCCACCTGGCACTCTAGGGGTTAAAAAAAAAAAAAAAAATATATATATATATATATATATATATATATATATATAAATATATTAAAAATTCCTTCACGTGTCCTGCTGAAAGGAACATCAGTACTGAACTTCAAAAAAAATAAATAAATAAAAATATATCCCTTCATGTGTGACCTTGACTTCCTAGAACCAAAATGTGCAGAGGCTTGTTTCAGTCTTACAGAAAACAATGTTAGGATTTTCCATTCACACAGTCACTATAAAAATAGAGGCTTACAGCAGTAGTTGGCAACAGGCATCTCTAAAGCCTTGTGCGACCCTCACTGGCTTCTCCTGTGCACCCCCCCCCTGTCTGATCTCTGGCCAGTGATTATTTTTCAACATACACATTCCATTTCACACCCACCTCATCTTTCACTTAACCTCAGAGTACCTACCCCTTGACTGCTGGAGGTCTTGGCAATGCATTGTTGCTCTGTAGCAACCAAGGGGTTAATACTATAACTTAATATGTAGTGATTTAATCGTTGTGACCGTCTAGTGGATTGGGGGTTACACCTACAGCCCTTGGTATGAGTCTGGTGCTGTTGGCTACCTCTATGGCACTCAAAAGGTTAAGATTATACCTGCTGCATGTATGTGGGAACCAGACAACCTAATAATTTTAACTACTGACATGTATTAAATTTAAAGGGATGATTTGACAAACCCTACTTAAACACCTGAAGTCTTAGTAATGGCACTTGAGTTTCCTTGATCCTAGCAAATATTTACAGGATACATTTTTTATGGGCAATGACCTTCATCACTTGCATTGTTTATCTTAAACGTGATAGATGTCCGTGTTTATTTTGATACTTGAAAGACCTAAGTCTTTGATTTTTATTGTTGCTATGTCCGTGGCCTTGAAATTTAGAGAAATGTGAGATGGGTTGGGCCTCCTATGTCCTTGCCTTGCCGTCCTTGGAGAGGATTGAGTGAGGTGATGGGGTGTGTCCCAGCTTCTAATGATGTAGCAAAGGCCTGCAGAGACAAAACCCAGGCTCAGGCCCCTCCTCCTTCATTCTCAGCCAGCAAGATACATGCAAGGATCCTCTCAGGTCTTCAACAAAATGTATGTATTGCACACTATTGTTATCTCCTAAATTATAGTCCTGCTCTAACTTTCTTTCATCTAACCTGGGATAGCTACCTCCAGGCAGCTGATGGGGACTACAACTCCCATCATGCTCTAGTTTTGCATGACTGTTAATCTCAATCAGCTGAAAGTACAAGATTGCATTCTTCTGCCGCTAACCCTCTGCGCGCCAGGTAGGTGTGCAGTGGGTTGGATACAAAGGGTTAAGACTGAGTGCAACTATCACATTTTGACATCAAGGGTTAAGTGCTAAAAGGGGTATCTAGTGAATTGACAACGATTTATAAAGCAATGTGTGTTCACTATTCGAGGCACTACTGCATGGGTTAAGCTTGTTTGGAGAAATTAACTTTCTGCATCTTCCTCCTCAAAACATGGAAACTGGCTGATTTGGATATGAAAATGGTCTTCATGGTGCTGATCTGATAAGTAACGCTTTGTGTGCCAGACCAAGAGTTAAATCTGTTAGGCTCTAATGCAGTTAAATAACATTCATCATGCAGCCCCAGCTATAAACCTTTTGAGTGCCAGAAAGGTATCCAATTCATTGCAATGCATTAGATAACCATCTGGTACTCACATGGTTAACTTAAGTGCTGTGTTGCTTGCCTTACAAGGAACAATGTAGACGAGTTACTGATGCTTCTAAGTCTGCCACTCAGTATTAACCAGTTGCGTGCTAGAGGCACAAGCCTCTCTAATGCAAAGGGTTAAACAGTAGCCCTAGTCTTGTAATAACCAAGGCTGTCTCCTCTGACCCTGGCATCCTCTTGGCAGTACTCCTGCATTGCTAAGCTAGAGGACCGCTCCAGGTTGTCTTCTAATGAGATGTAATCAGTCTAAATATTAACTACATTTTAATCGACCAGAGTAAGTGTGGCTGGGTTTACAGCCTTATTAAATGAGCAGGGCTGTAGATAAGCAATGTATACATTGCTTTATAACTTCAACCTTAAGCTTGGTTCTGAATGTGCATAAAAGCTAGTCGTGCGTAAATATACCGGATATAAATAGTCTATGTGAAATACAGTACAGCTATTCTGTAGCCGGATGTAATAAAATCCAGGCTTGTTTGCTTTAATAAAACACAGTAGAGGCCTCTAAACTAAGACGTAAGCTGGATAGCTGCCATCCTTCCAGACAGGAGCTGTGCAAGCCTAAAACCCTTCCTACAATTCATCTCTTGTGTTGTCTGTAAGTTTCCTTTAGCAAAAATGGGTAATGTCAATGATGACTTGCAGAAATTCCTTAAGTAGCATAGATTGGTCCTTGTGTAAAAACAAACCTCAAACATAAGAGCCAGAGCAGTATACAAAGCATTGAAATGCAATGTGTTGGAGGCCTAGCATTAGAGGGGTTAAACACCATCTTTTAATGCCAGAGGGGTATGCAATACATTACATAGCCATCTGGCACTAAAAGGGTTAAATGCCCCCCCCCTTCATAAGGCTCAGAGCTTCATGTCACGCCTCTGTATGACTGCTTGCAGTGAAGAAATGGCTTCCACCTCGCTACTCACATTAGAAAAGCTATGAGTGTTTTAGTAGCTTTCTGTTGCATACTTGTGGTTAAGCCGTGTGGCCTAAATCTGTAGTTGGTAACTTCTGAAACCTACTTCAAATACAGGAAATGGCTCATTTTACAAGTAAATCCCTGTTATTACTAAGATGGAATATAGTATCGTATAAAGGGTGACAGCGGATGTAGATTTTAAGTAAGGGTTAAACTGATCACTAATTCACAATACTTTCATGGCAATAGATCAATAGAACTTCAAGAACACCCATTCTCTAGGTGGAGCTATTTAACCCTTGGAATACTTGCACGCCACTGCACTGTGTAGCAATATGTTGAGCTTTACTATTCAAGGGGTTACAAATGAGGGCTCAGTTGTAGACTATTTTTGTTCTAAGCCCTGTAACAAATATCTATAGACACACATCTAGAGCCTATTCTACCCTGGTGCAAATATGGGAGAGTGTCTTGGATGGTGGACCTGGGACAGCTGCTCCCCGTAGTTACACCTGATTGTTCCTTTTAGTACTCTCATTACTTCGCTCTGCTTTTAATCATAAGGCCCCTGGTACTCAAAGCTATGCTTGCAATACTGTTTGGGGCCAGTTGGCTGTAGCATCCAAGGGGTTAAAGGAACAGATGCTAACGCAATGTGTTGCATACCTGTTTGACGCTCAAAGGGTTCTAACGTCATGTTTGATATATAATGGATTAGAGACCCCTAGCTTCCAGTTGTCTAACAGAGCCTGTAAACTGATGCTCCTGATTCTTTTCATTGTAGAAAATTTAACAATTGCTTAACTCTACTGTAGTCCTTGCTGGGCCTGAAATAAGTGTAACACATTAAGTTCCAGAGGGGTGTGCAGGGCATATTAAATGAATGCCTTGTGCACCCTGCTGGCAAGCTAAGGAATAGAGGCTTGTGCAATGTTGCACACGACTCTAAGGAAGTTGTGGAAAAAGGAACCCATTGGAGAATGGCAGTATAATTGGTGCATTTCTCTTAAAGGGCATATAAACATAAACCTGTTTTACAGAACCACTATCATGTGGCTAGTGCCTAATCTGCAGCTCCTCTGACAAGACTGCTGATCAAGCTGGGGCTGCATTGAGATCTGTAGGGAACAGAATGGGTGGTCTTTGACACTTCCACTTGCAAGTGCTGTATTTGTTCATAGTATGTCCCTGTACTGGGACTGAAAGCCTAGCAATAGGGTCTGTGGGGACTGTGCACATATTACAGAAATCTGTGGCTAAGATGCACCTGTGGCTTTCACGTCGGCTGCATGGGGGTTTTCGGACATCTTTTAAAACTAGTTGTGAGCTGTTTTGGGACAGCATAGTTAAGCCCTAGGCATTTTAGAGTGCTCTTCCTTCCATGTCTGGAAGGATCTGTTTTTAAACTTGTGGCTCAACTCCAAACTTCTTGTCAATCTCTTGCAAGAATTTGTGAAATGTCCAGTGACATCACTTGTATGGGATGTGCAGTTGGGTGGGATTCATCAGATGCCAGTTTGCTCACAGTACTGAGGGAGCTACACTACATGACCAAGAGTGGACACCCACTTGTTGAATTATTTCCAAAATTATGGGTATTAATGGGAGTTGAGACACACTCTCTCTGTGAAGGCTTCCAAATAGATGTTGGAACATTTTCTGAAGGAACTTGTTTCCATTCATCCACAAAAGAACTAGGGAGGTCAGGCACTGATACTGGACAAATAGGCCTGGTTCTCAGATGGCATTAAAACTCATCTCAAAGGTAATGAGAATATGTTTAGACTGCTCTAGTCCCAACAGCAGTCTTTACACCACTCTATCTGATGCTTGTGTGTGGCTCTTCTGTCATTGAAGCTCACTCCATGAATCTCCCAACAAACAGTTCTTGTCTGATGTTACTTCAAGATGCAGTTTGGAACATGGTGCTGTGTTGCAACAAAGGACAGCACTTGGCAGTCTCTTCTGTGGCCTACAAAAGTTGCTCTTGAAAAAGTAACATACTGTTATGAAATGCATTTGTTTTTTCTTCTCAATATGCATATTTGACAAATATTTTTAAAGCTATCTTTAGTAACACTGTTAGTGGTGATTATACCTTAACAAAATTTATTGCATATAACCTTCACAAGCTCAAAAGATTAACTTCATTAAATTTATGAAAAGCTAGACCTCCAGTCCTGCTACAACTCCTGCTTTGGGAGGGGGTTGGTGTACCCCTTGCAGGTCTCTATATTCTCCACCACCCCCCCACCCACAGAGCACAAGGTGAAGGTGTTGTCAGCATACTACACTTAGAAGATATTTTGCGCTGTTTTGTTCTTCTGTGGCCTACCATTTTTGAGCTATGCTTCTGTTGCACCTAGATGTTTCTACTCTGCAATAACTGACCTGTTTGGAAAGGTGGCATATTATGACTGCCACATTGAGCTCCACAGTACATACAATTCTGCCAAGGCTTATAAAGATCGTGTTGTTGGGGGTGGTTTTTTGTTAACCTGTTGGCAATTTGTGACTCAAATATCCAAATTCACTAACTTGAAAGGGGTGTCTACATACTCTGCAAAACATGAAATCTTGGTGCATATATGCCACAGAACCTTATAGGGATGGAGGAGTTTCACACATTTTTGCTCTGTCACCCAAAGTCCTTTGGTAGGATAATCCCACTGGGCTCTGTATACTGAGGGCTGCCTCTAAAGCTTATCTAACCAACATTTTGTTGGTTCAATAGAAATGTTAGACCAGCAGTACAATTTTGTTTACTTTGGGTACCCAGGATTAGTATAAATCAATCTCTAGAGAGGTCCGGGTGTGTAATATATCTCTAACCCTAGAACTCCCCCTTTAATTGCAAGAACAGTACTCCTTGTCTATATGAACAAACTGACTGAATATGGCAACAATAACTGGACCTAAAAATGCTGGTTCTGACTGTTGCAGGAACTTGCCTTAGCCAACTAACTTGAAATTGGATTTATTCTGTCCTTCATTAAACTAAAATTTCCAATAAATGTTGGAAGCTAGCTTTCCACAGAAATGCACTGGACACAACTCTAGTATTAAGCTGTTAATCTAGGTGCCAGATTGCCACTTTGCAGACTGACTTTTATTACAGTATTAATGTGCAACCTGAGACCCATTGGCTTCCTGAGAATAACAGGAGTTGTGGCCCAGCATTTGAGAGGGTATCCGACTTTCTTTTAATGGTGCAACTTTAGTCCATCTTGGGACTTCTAACAGCTGAAGGCCCAATAATCCCCATCTAACTGTTATCTTGTTGGGGAATTATGTCTCTAACATGGGAATCCATGTAAACATAGGGGCTGGCCTGGGGTTGTAGTTCCCTGGAAAAACATGTGGACTCCCATGGTCTAACAATTGGGAGGTCCGAAGACTGAGTAGCTCTGCCCTAAAGGGGTTCAGATTTAGTCTTTAAATTGACACAAACTGCAGTCTCTAGCCTTGATCCACTGTCATAGATTGTGCATATTTCTTGCATTCTGCCTATAGTTCCTGGTACAACTGCTATCTACGATGTGATTTTGATGGCAAAATGTTACTGAATTGCACAATTTTTCCCAATTGAATGTTTGCACACTTTCAATGTGCCTCAAAAAGTGGATGTGGCTAAAATATCCACTGTCTTATGAGGGTGAGTGATTGCACCTCATTCAGCAAAGCGATTAACATTTAGGGACACTTGCTGTCATTTTAGGACCACATGCTATGTTTTTTTGCATCAAAATGTGAGCGAACTGCAAATGGCAAATTCATAGCTTTCAAAAAAAGTGGTGACTGCTCAAGTGTCTTGCTTTCTGCCTTATTAACAAGTTTAAAATGGTAAGGCAGAGCTATTTTCTTCACATTCCCATGATGGTTTGTATCGACGGAAAACTCCTGTGGCAAGACTCCTTGGCAAAAGTACAAGCGAACTGCTCCTAATAATCCCAACTTGCCTTTCTATGATCGGAAATTCAAATAGCCCCTACTAAATGCACTTGCGTTTACCTTCGATCAGTCCTGATGTCTGGTCCATGGAGACAGACATGATAGTTGCTGGCAGTTTTATCAAACTGAAGCAGGCAATGAATGAGCCTACTTGACTTTTGGGACCAGAAGAATGCATCTTCATCATGAATCAATGCACTGAGCACCCCTCTGGTCCACAAAAGGATTAAAACTACAAATTTGCAGTGGGATTAGCTTGTCCTGCAGTCTTAAAGTAGCTCTATCACCACTTTACAAGTTTTTATCAATATGTAGAAGAGTTGGCAAATATTTATTTTTTTTTTATAAACCCCTTATTTGCAAGAAAATAACATTTTAAAGTATGCCCATCAGCCTACATCCGGGTACACAGCTCTTGCCGCTTTTCCTCTGCTCCTGTCACTCTCCCCAGCCTCCTCTGCTGTCGGAGGCATTCTGTTAGTAAGCTAGTGATCTCATTGGTAGATATTGATCTCTGCCAATGAACGCTCCAGCTTACTAACAAAATGCCTCCGTCATCGGAGGATGCTGGGGGAAGTAACGGGACCAGAGGTGCTGCGGCAAGAGCAGTTTAGCCAGAAGTAGGCTGCTGGGCATACTTTAAAATGTAATTTTCTCGCAAATAAGGTTGTGTTTTTGTTTGTGTGTTTTTTTTTTTTAATTTTGTGTTTAAACTTATTTGCTAACTCTTCTATATATTGATAAAAACTTGTAAAGTGGTGATCCACTTTAACAACTGACATGACACACACAGGACTGAAAAAAGGCATTTCAGGCAATTGCCTTATCCCTTCTCAAGACTTCATGTTGTCAGACTTGAAGGGAACAATTTCTGTAAACTGGCTTTGTGTGTGCAGTCACAGCCCTGGGATTAGAAAATCTGAGCAGGCAGAGCTTTTAAAACTTCACTGATGGCATCTACACTGTGTGAACAATTTTTAGGCAAGTTGTATTTAATATGTGTGCACAATTATTGGGTAATTATTAGTGTGCAGAACTATTATGCAACTAAATGAAAAACAATTTTCCCATCTTACGTGTCTCATCTATTAAAGTGAGAATACTAAATAAACAACTCCAAAATTTTACAAATAAACATTTGTGGCATTTCTTAAAAAAAAAAAAAAAAAAGTGACCAATATAGCCACCCTTGTTTTCAAGGACATTCATAAGCCTTCCATTCATGGAGTTTGTCAGTTTCTTGATCTGATGATCAACTTTTTGTGCAGCAGCAACCACAGACACTGTTCAGAGAGGTGTACTGTTTTCCTTCAGCATAAATCTGCCATTTAAGAAGGGCCCATAAGTTCTCAATAGGGTTTAGGTAAGGTGACGAAGGGGGCCATGTCATTATTTTACCATCTGTAAGGCCTTTACTAGCTTAGCCATGCAGTGGAGTGCTTCGATGCATGCGATGGAGCATTGTCCTGCATAAAAATCATGGTCTTCTTGAAAGATGCAGACTTTTTCCTGTACCATTTCTTGAAGAAAGTGTCTTCTAAAAACTGGCAGTAGGTTTGGGTCAAACTAGCTCATTGTTGATATCAGCCCATACCAGTACCCCTCCTCCACCTTGCTGGCATCTCAGTTGAAGTGGAGCTCTGTGCCTGTTACTGATTCAGCCACGGACCCATCCATCTGGACCATCAAGATTCACTCATCTCAGAGGTCCATAAAACCTTTGAAAAATCTGTCTTCAGATATTTCTTGGCTTGTGTCTTGTTCAGTGGTGGTCGGGTTTCAGCCTCCCCTACTGTGGCCATGCCTCTGGACACTCCAGGTAGTTTGCAGTTCTGGAATATGACAGCACTGGAGGATAATGGGTTCCTGGTAGCTTCATGTTTGTTCTTAAATCTCTGGCAGTTCATTTGCTGTGTGTGGGTTACCCCCCCCCCCTCAACCTGTTTCTTGCGACCCCGTTGACTATTTGCATCAAAACGTTTGGTTCTGTGATCATGCCCCAATATCTTGGCAATTTCAAGAGTGCTGCATCCCACTGAGACTTTACAATTTTTGACTTTTCAGAGTCCAAATCTCTTCTACCCATTTTGCCTGAGGAAATGAAGCTGCCTGATTATGCACACCTTGACATAGGGTGTTCATCTCCTTAGGCCACACCCTCTCATTACACAAATACACATCACCTGATATTCTAAAATCCAGTAAGCATTCAAGTTTATACAGCTTGGAGTTGGAAAATATGCATAAAAATGAGGATATGGTCAAAATACTTGTCTAATAATTGTGCACACAGTGTAAATGTCTGACTGCTACAGCTGTACACATGCTAAAATATCCAGCTGATAAGGTTCTATTTCTCTACCCTGAGCAAACCATATCTTCCACTAGAGGGCCTTCAATGATTTCCAGTAACTTGCCCATTGACCTGATGGGCAGTAGGAGACAGATTCTCCCAGCTTTCCAAAAACACCACTCTGGCCTTCTGCTGATTCTCAATCAATGTGTATTAGTCTTAGAACACACCATATCATAGCTACAAACTGCTGCATATCAGCAGTAGATGAATATGCTTGGTGAACTTCCAGTCTTAGAACACAATTTGTACTTTTGTGGAGGCCTCCCCCCACTCCTAGTTAAGTCTGAATAACACAACTTTAGAGTTATGTACTAAGGCTGTAATATACTTGAGACTTTAAGCAATTGCTGGCTGACGTGGCCAGGAAAAGCTCACTAGAATAGCACGGGCTGCAAACTTTAACCCTTTGAATGCCAGAGGGGTATGCATTGTGCATACCTGGCTCTCAAAAGGTTAAAACACAGGAGGGCATCTTATTATATGTGGACACCAGGTGGCACTTAACCACAATGCATCAGCCTTGGTGTAATGCATAAAGGCATAGGATAAGGCCGTATATAATCTTGTAATCTAAGGGTATAATACTGTAAACCCAACTGCATCACAGGAGACCAACATTTCCACTATTTGAATGGAATCTTGAAACCAGTGGTGGGGAAACCTGAAGCCCTCTGTTCAGGACTAGTTGCTATAATGCCAGCTTTCTGGAGGGATTTGGGTTCACATTAATACCAGAGACATCTAGCAGATTGGAGATCCTAGCATCAGAGGGGTTAACTCTCATATAAACGTCAGGGGTGCAACTGGTTGTGCATGGTAAATTGGTCTCTATGTAATACCTTGCCTCAGCCTTCTTAACACGGAGTGCCTGAGTGGTATCCAATGCATTGGTGGATACCTCTGTTTAACTCTAAGTGTTAAACAGAAGGGGAGGCCTGTCAGTGGTGACTGCACTTTCCTTCAATTTATTGGAGAACAGATCTCGCTGTCTAACGCAAGTCTCCTAAAAGTGAAAACATTGTTTAATTTCTTTAAACTTAACTCTAAAATATGACTGTCTTCTTGCAGAACATCATGGCTTCCATCCAAGATAAACTGATCACCTCCTTCTGTGAGGACAAGAGTGCTACTCCGTGCAACAAGATAACAGTAGTGGGAGTCGGGCAAGTTGGTATGGCCTGTGCTGTCAGCATCCTACAGAAGGTATGTGCCAAATATCCTGCGTAGGGAAAGTGTTAAGCATGTGACTTGGCTGACCTTCTGTTACCCTTGGCTTTCCTGTAGAGCAATGACCTTGTAGTTCTGCTCTTCAGGGCTTAAGCAAAATGGTGTCACATTTGCTTTCCTGATTAAACTATTGTATGCATTTGATAACCTTCTGGCAACAAGCTAGTAGATATCAAGTTTCTTGACCCTCTGTGTGGAAATGTATTGCTACTGAATCTATTAACTGGTACACTGGGCCCTTTGCATAATGGGAGGTGTGGGCAACTAACTTATATGCTGTAGTGTCATCTGGCAGTCAGAACTCTGTACTGTAAGTTCTGAAATGTGTTATTAGTTACTTTCAACCCTCCCCTTCCTTTCAATAGGACTTAACTGATGAGCTTGCCCTTGTTGACATCTTGGAAGACAAGCTAAAGGGTGAAATGATGGATCTGCAACATGGAAGCCTGTTCCTTAAGACAGCAAAAATTGTTGCTGATAAAGGTGGGTGTATATATAATAATTTCACAGTAATTTTTTTTTATTTTATGACCCTTGAAGAAACTTAATGTGACTTAAATGTTGCACTCCTTTCTGTCTACTACATGCAGATAAGTGTTTTGGTGTACACTTAATGTGAAGCCAAAATAGTGTTACTGTTCCTTTAACACATGCATGCGTAATAGCCATGCTTAAACCTAAGTCAGGAGAATTTCTAATTACACAGGTGTAAGTGTGAGGCCCTCTAAATGCATATTGAACTGATGTTGCCCTCAGGTCAAAACTGTCATCCCCTCACCTGAGGCTTCCAGTTCCTCACTACACAATGCACTGGGGACCTAGAATCCAAGTGACTAAAACATGCTTGTCTGATCCTGCAGATTATTCTGTAACTGCAAACTCTAGAATCGTAGTGGTCACTGGTGGGGTCCGTCAGCAGGAAGGGGAGAGCCGTTTGAACTTGGTGCAAAGAAACGTCAATGTCTTCAAGTTCATCATTCCACAGGTTGTGAAGTACAGTCCAGACTGCATCATCATAGTGGTTTCTAACCCAGGTATGTAGCTTTTATATAGTGCTGTGCAGTCTACTCTGCTGGTGCTCTACAGCTGTTTCTGTAGTAGGCTGTCAACTCTACTGGCCTTGGATCTGAACCTCTGAAAAGGAATAGTGCCTGCTGGCAAGAACTGCATAGGATTAAGTATATGAAGGGCCATATTTGGGAAGCTAATAACGAGCACTCCTGGAGGAAGCCAACTGCACTGAGGAATAATATTGATAAATCTCCAGTGTTCCTTGGAGACAAGGGAATAAAGCCCCACTTAAACTCTGCGGGTTTTCTGTGGGAACTGGCTTGCTCCAAAATATCTTAGCTTCTTGAATATAGCATCTCTTCTTTGGCCCCTTTTTTAAGGTCCATTAAAAAGTTAATACACCCTCTGACTTCTCACAGCCATATTTATTCCACCCAACCTGTGTAGGTGCACTTGACAGGGAGGTGGGAGGGTTTTATAAGCAGTGATATCTGCTGGTGTCTCTTGCACTGCACTCTGACAAAGTGACTTGTATGTAAAAATGTTAACAGTGCCCCAGCCAGTGTTAAGTTGAATGTGAACAGCCCAGCAGTTGAGTAGTGAAAACTGGGCAGGGCCTATAAAACACGTTGTTCCAATGGTGTCCTGTATAAACAGTCCTAATTTGTACTGGGTTGAGCTCACTTTTCAGAGGGAACACTGGGTGCCCAACCTCATGCTGCTAAAATAATGTTAAAATGACTGCCCATGCACTAGGACCAGAGCAAGCAATGTGCATATCATAGGTTAGATGAGTGTACAAAACATTCTCGTGTCAGAGGGGCTCCTCTTTAAAGGGTGAGGAGTTGAGGGGGGCCCCATATTTCCCAGGAAACAAACTCTCCTGTTAAAGTTCTGACACAAGCATACTGTCTCCAAGCATGTACTGTGCACTTTAGAACTAGAAACAACTGCATGCCCCTCTTATAGACATATTTGACCTAACATGTCATGACAGACTAACCTGTAACTTTCCTCCTCCAGTGGACATCTTGACATATGTTACCTGGAAACTGAGCGGCCTGCCCCAGCACCGTATCATCGGAAGTGGGACCAATCTGGACTCTGCAAGGTTTCGCTATCTAATGGCTGAGAGACTTGGAGTCCATCCTACTAGCTGCCATGGTTTTATCCTGGGAGAGCACGGAGACTCGAGTGGTAAGAACAAATCCTGTAATAGCACTTGATGTCTGCATTAGCCACTATATAGGACTGCATGGCTTTGAGACTCTTGGCACTGAGGGGGTTAGTTTCTACTGTGTTACCCCTTAATTGCAACTTCAATGCAATGGAAGACATTGCATGATTAAGGCCTTTGCTATGGGACCAAACCTGAATATTGGGAGAAAGTTTAGGCAGTGCTCCAATGTCCCCTCAGGAATACTCCTCCCCAGACCTACAGATCACCTCCACCACTAGCTATTCATTGTAGGAACTAGTTGGAAACCTCTTGGCCAACTCAAATATTCACCAACTGTCACCATACTTCCAAAATGGTGGGAGGGCCACCTGATGTGTCTTGGAAAACAATAGATATGTAACCAGGAAAAATGACACATCCTGGCTATTTGAAGGCTTGTCTTTCACCTGCTGGTCATGTATGCTAGCAATGCCTTAACCAGGAATAAGAGGTATTGGTTTAAACAGTCTACAAGATGTGCATTTCATTGTAAGAATGGTTTACATCTCCATCTGGTCTGTGCAGCCCTGGCCATGCATAGTAACAGCCAGTCATCAGGGCATGAAATTGAACAGAAATACACAGGGCTGTGGCACTCCTATTGCAATGGTGGCCATGCTCTTGGCAGTGACTCTGGTGACTATCTTGGGTGTCTTCATCAACACACATGGTGTCAGTCTTAAACTGTGCAGTGTGTAAGTGGCTAAAATAAGCTAATGAGTTTTGGTTGTGCAGAGGACCAACTTCTCCAGCTATTCACTTTACATCAAGGGATTTATATAGCATGGTGGGAGTCTTCATATGAAGTGACCAGACTAATTTCTAATTACAGTGGCTGTCTGGAGTGGAGTTAATGTTGCTGGTGTCTCCCTTCAGTCTCTCAATCCTGAATTAGGCACTGCACAAGACTCTGAGAACTGGAAAGAGGTTCACAAGCAAGTAGTTGACAGGTAAGTGGGTTTGTTTTTAGAAATGTACATGGCTTGAAGTGGTCTCTTCTCTGAATACCTTACTGGGTGTTGGAATTCACAGTGGTGGCTACAACAGTCTCAACACCTCAGACCTGTCTAGCACAGCAGGTGGGATTACATGATACAGTTGTAAGTCTAAACAAGAACTAGATAATGTCAGCATGGCAGCTGTTAGGGACTACAGCTCCCTTCATCCCCCAAGCCACCTGTTGGCTGAGTAGCTGTAATCTCAAACATCTGCCAGTGCAAAGGGTTGCCTACCCCTGCTCAATTTGGATGGGGTTGACCTGTCATAACACTCAAAGCCATTAAGTGACCATTGCCTAAAAGCAACTTGGGCAACAGATCTCTAACATAGTTGTTTGTGTTATATTTTTTTTTTTTTTTTTTTTGTTCTGCTGTGTAGTGCTTATGAAGTAATCAAACTGAAAGGCTACACCAACTGGGCTATTGGCTTCAGTGTGGCTGATCTGGTGGAATCCATTGTTAAGAACTTGAGCAGAGTCCATCCTGTTTCCACCATGGTAAAGGTAAGAGGTGTCTTTGTGGTAGTGTCTCCTTGTTACAGGAGGGAGATCTCATTATGGGAGGCTTCTATAGGTTGGGAACATTGGTATCCACCAAACTCTTGACCAATGCTACACTGACTTTTTTTGAGGTAGGCCCAAACAGTCCACTGTCCCATGTGAACATCTGGATGTTGGTTCCATTATGTTGCCATGCAGATAATCTGCTGGAGCAGAGCAAATGAGCAGCATGCTGTGTTGGGGCACCAACTGTTGAGGCAAGTTGTCTTTGTGGACAGCTCCATAGGCCATAAGCTATTTCTGGGGACCTTGGCACTGACCTCATGTCAGTGTGAACGCAGCCTTAGTCTTGCAAAAACAAGCCTCCCTAAGGAACCTGTTCAAACTTCATGGACTAATGAGTTGTGTTTTGGGTTGCATTCTAGCTGAGGGGCCTGTCTTGGCAACCCTCCCTCAATTTCTTAGTACACGGCACCTTGAGTCTCTAGCTCTGACCTAATTATCAGAGAATGACTTGCCACACCGTAGGGCCAGATATAAAAGTTTTTTGTTTAAATAGAAAAAAAAATTTAGAACCCTAACAGACTTTACTGCAATATTAGACCTCTTATTAAAGGGGATAAACCATTTAAACCAATAGTAATGCTTTTTCCAGTTTAATTAATCGACTTCTATAGTATCACTTGATGTGCAGGTTCCAATTGGACTGACTTTTACCCCTCTTGTCCTTCAGGGTATGTATGGCATTGACAATGAAGTTTTCCTGAGCCTTCCATGTGTCCTGAATGGAAAGGGTTTGACAAGTGTCATTAACCAGAAGCTGAAGGATGATGAAGTTGGTCAGTTGCAGAAGAGCGCAGACACACTCTGGAATATCCAGAAAGACCTGAAGGACTTATAATACATGTTGCAATCTATAAAGACCTGTTACATTGGCTTGTAAACAATGTTTCCCCTAGTTTGTTATACCAGTTACTAGATTTGGTTAGTTGTCAGATTAAACACTGTTCTAACTGAATGTGGTGTGATCTTTTGTAGGGTGAAATCTCCTGCTTTATGGGTACTTCATGCTTTCCTTGTTTGTTTGAAGGGCAGCTGGCATACAAACAGCCTTATCAGCAGTATACCAAGTAGAGAATCAATCCCCACACTATAAGCTATTGGGTCTCAATCTTTTTGCTCAAGGCAACCCCTGACATGTAGTATAGAATTTTTGTGGCACACACCACTATGTAATTTTGTTAAGGCTGTAAAGGTTATAAATCTTCTTGGCTCTAACAATAAAGAACTAAACATAGCACTAATAACTTTCCATTAATATATCCTACATCCCAAGTGTCCCTCTTTAGGAGGGACAGTCCTTCTTTGAGACCCAATTCCCTCTCACATGGCTGTCCCTCTTTTTAGGAGATCACACTGCACAACAACAACTTGCATCCGTGTTAAAATGTCACGGTTTATAAATTTTAGTCTGTGTAGATAAAAAGTACTTTTGGTCTTTCTCTAAATACTTTTTAGCTACAAAGAGGTGTCAATATAAACATTCTCATTAATGCTCCACTCGCCTTCAGTAAACCCACCTAATAATAATTGTCCCTCTTTGCCCATCTGAAATGTTGGGAGGTATGATATTTATAACTCAACAGTCACATTTCTTAAAGTCTTTATAGATCAGCTGGGGCACTCTAAATGGATGTTCATGGCACACAAGTGCCATGGCACCCTGGCTGAGAAACACTTGTGGTAGAAGCACTTGTCAGACACTGCTCCTGTATAGCTGTCAAATTATGTAAATAAAAACGTATTACCAAAATTAAAAAAAAAAAAAAACAACAACAAAAAAACTATGCACTACATATTATGCATACATGTTTTGCTGGAAAATAACTAGGTTTCTATTAACCCCTTTTTAAGGAATTGCAAATCCCAGTATATTGACTCACTTAAAGGGATAGTAGGCAGTAAAAAAAACATGAACGATATAAGTCTTAGCTCTCAAACCTTTATGGTTTATGAGATATTCACAAGCAGTGTTTCCCCTTCCCGCCCCTTTTACCTAGTGTAAGCCATCTCTTCTCAGATGTGAATCTGGTTGTATGACCAGACAGATAACAGCAGGGGACAGTCTTCTTTGTATTAAAACAATGAAAGCCCTTCCCCCCCCCCCTTGACAAGCTTTTCAGCTTTTTTCCTTATCTTAATTGAAGATTGTCCCTCTCTGCAGTCTACCTGGGCACCTCCCTTCTTATCTGGTTTAACATGGAAGGGATACTTTCTTTGTGAATATCTCTTAAACCATAAAGGTTTGAGAGATAAGACTTATATTATTCTTCATGTTTTTTTAATGCCTACAAAATAAAGTTAAAACGAAGTATTACTATCCCTTTAAGATTGCAACAGTCAGTTGTATATTTTAATTGAGATCTAGACTCATAGGTTCCCCAATACCAGTCCTCACACGGACTTAATTAGAATTCAAGTAATAAGAGTTAATGACACATCTCGGCCTAATCAAGCATAGGGTTCCAGTGGATCTAACTATCATCTGCTGGTCACTGGCACACCTTTGCCCTTGCTGGGTCACAGACAAAGCCAACTTGGTTGCTGTTATCTTGGTATTACCACCCATTGGTATTTTTAGTGCCTCCTTCCAATAGTTAAATTCCCCCCACACACACCTTTCGGAAGCAGTGCGGGCATGCAGCATGCCATTTAAAGGGATAGTAATACTTCGTTTTAACTTTATTTTATTGTAGGCATTAAAAAAATATGAAGAATGATAAGTCTTATCTCAAACCTTTATGGTTTGAGAGATAATAACAAGCAAAGTTCCCCTCCCGCCCCTTTTTCCTAGTGTAAGCCATCTCTTCTCAGATGTGGAATCCAGTCCATAGACAAGACAGATAACAGCAGGGTACAATCTTCTTACAATGAAAGCCCTGCCCCCCCCCCCTTGACAAGTTTTTCAGCTTTTTCCCTTATCTTAATTGAAGATTGTCCCTCTCTGCAGTCTACCTGGGCACCTCCCTTCTGATCTGGCTGAACAGTGTTACATCAGTAAAAGGGACGGGAGGGGGATACTTTATCATCGAATTACTCTTGAACTACAACTGTGAAAGAATTGAAATAACACTCTCCAAAGTCCAAATACTATGATGATTGATTAGAGCTGCTTTTATTGTGAAACAGTATCCCTTTAACCAATCATATGGGATAATAAGTGTTCTATATCCACCCACTGAGAGGACAAACTTCAAGAATAATCAAACTAGTCCAACACTGAGTGGGCAAGCACATCCTGACACAATGTCCAGTGACAGAAGTATGGTTACGTATATCAAAGCACCACAAATTAACCCCTTAAGGACCCATGACATGCTAGGACTGTCATGGGTGAACTTCCCATAAGGACCCATGACAGTCCTGACACATCATGGAACTCAGGGCTCCACGCTCTGCTACACACTGTTCAGGGAGCCCTGAATCAAGTCCAAAAAAGCCCTGTGGTCCTTAACACCTTCAGGCAGGGTGTGTGGTCCTTTAAGGACCAGATAGGGAAGTTCGTGCCGGCACGCCGAACGAGTGACTGAAAGATCACTCCAGTCTTGGAGCAATTAACTTCAGTCCTCGGTAATACCGCGGTGAGTCAAAGTACATGACGTACCAGGACCATCACTGCTCCTTAAGTGCCAGACCAGTGTAACGGTCCAGGTACGTCATTGGATGCAAAGGGGTTAACTGCCAGCTGAACCTCCAGGCTTTATGTGGGGTTTGAGTGCCAATCCTGTCCCCTCAACTTATATACATGATCCCTGAATTACTATATCCTAGGGAATGTATGATGTATATTTGCTCTAATTACCAAAGGGGGAATCTATTTACTAGATATTTAGCCTCTCCTCCCATGGTGAGGCGGGAACTGTACAACTTTCCACATAGACTTAAAATGGTTTAACAAAGTTCGCTAACTGCTGTGCAAGCTTGAGCTATACAGTGCCTGCCTTGCAAAAGTATTCACCCTCTTGGCATTTTTCCAACTTTGTTGTATTACAACCTGGAATTAAAATGGATTTTAACTTCCATTTCATGTAGTGACTTTATAGCAGATGAGTTCCGCTTTAAAAAACCAGAACTGCTAAAACTCGTCATCCTATAATTGACCACCATGAGGTGGTGCTCTTTCATTACATCTTATGGTAAAGTGGTGTCAGATTGCAAAGCTCTTTTAAAGTCGATAGTAATACTTTTTTTTTTTTTTGTAGGCATTAAATAGATAAAACAAAGTTTTAAGTCTTATCTCTCAAGCCTCTAGGGCTTGAGAGAGTCCCAAGCAAAAAGTTTCCCTTCACTGACCAAAACGGTCAAGTCTGCCATCTAGTTGTCGGATTTGGAATCCGGACTGGCCGTGGCTCTAAAGCAGAGATCGCGAGATATAAGAACTACTTCATTAGAGTAGTCTACAGAGTGTACCTGGTTTGCAAGCAGATTCTTTAGACCCTTCCAATGAAAGTTATTTTTAGATCTTGTGATCTCGGCTCTGCTGAAGAGCCACTGGTTGATCTGTGGACCGGATTCCAAATCTGACCGCTAGATGGCAGACTTGAACATTTTGGTCAGTGAAGGGAAACTTTGCTTGTGAATCTCTCTCAAACCATAAAGGTTTGAGAGATAAGACTTATCGTTCATGTTTTCTTTAATGCCTACAAAATAAAGATAAACAAAGTATTACTATCCCTTTTAAATACTGAATTAGAGGCTTTATCTTGTAGATATCACCTGAGATGAAGTGCTCAAGCATTAAAATAACCTTTCTACATATACACAAATGGCACATTTAAACATATGGGTGGTTACCAGTTCAGAGAGACTTTATTTTGGCAGAATGAATACTTAAAGGGATAGTAATGTTTCATAAATAAAGCAGCTCTAATTAATCATCATAGTATTTGGACTTTGGAGAGTGTTATATCAATTCTGTCAGTTGTAGTTCAAGAGTAATTCAATGACAAAGTATCCCCTCCCACCCCTTTTACTGATATAACACTGTTCAGCCAGATCAGAAGGGAGGTGCCCAGGTAGATTGCAGAGAGGCATAATCTTCAATTAAGATAAGGGAAAAAACCTGAAAAGCTTGTCAAGGGGGGCAGGGCTTTCATTGTTCTCCTAGGAAGAAGATTGCCCCCTTCTGTTATCTGTCTGGTCTTACAACCAGATTCCACATCTGAAAAGAGATGGCTTACACTAGGTAAAAGGGGCGGGAGGGGAAACTTTGCTTGTGAATATCTCTCAAACCATAAAGGTTTGAGAGATGAGACTTCTATCGTTCATGTTTTTTTTTTTTATGCCTACAAAATAAAAAAAAAAAGTTAAAACAAAATATTACTATCCCTTTAAAGCATTGCCTTTACAAAAGGGGCAAGTTCCCATTTAAGGCTAGAGTCCTTTAATCCTGTGTTGAGGCTAAGGCCATTTTAGAAGGTGGCATGAAATACAAAACCACTCGCCCATAAAATCTCATGCTCGGCAGCTTCTACACCCTTTCCACCACTAGTTATTAATATCCTTGCTGTGGTGGAACAATAGAGTTTCTAATATAGCTTAATTCAGGATTTATTCAGTATAATAGCACTGTATTGGTAACGGAGACAAGAGTTAGATTCACCTTTGTCACAAAATTTGACTGCAATCAAACTCCGGGATCAGATTAATTTGTGTGCCACTGCCATCCCACATTTATTGGCACAGCAGTCTGCAGAGGTTTACAGCAACAGATGTTTCAGAGCACATGCCCCTTTCTCAGTTTGCCAGCATATTTGTGGCTCTAGTGCACTGATGAATTTGATCCTGGAGTGCTTATCAAGTGTCTTCGTTCAGTAGTTTCTAATTGTCTTGGTAGAATTCAATCAAAATCTTTTAACCCCTAGTAAACAGATTTCGCCTTTGGGCAATTTATAATAATGGGTTTCTAGACCATATATTCTGTACACACTGAATCACATTTAGTGAGGGGGAAGTTACTAATGGATAACCCCTGTGGGCATTTTATAATTAATATGGGCTTAACCTATTAAGGACCAGAGATATGTGCAACATACCCCTGTGGTCCTATTTTTTTTTTTTTTTTTTTTGTCTTTCTTATACACAAAAATCTTCATTTCTCACCTGGAATTGTGGGAAGGATCCAATAATCCTTCTCTTCCACATTTGTCAGTAATACAGGGTCTCCAAAGCCCATATTAATGTTGAACAATCTCCACTAGCAATTGGATAGAGAGATGGGGAATCGTGACCCCCCCCCTTTCATTCAATGTGCCTCTTCAGTACAGCAGTGAAAGGTTTACTACCAGGGACTGAGACTTAACTAAGAAGTCTTAAAGGGATAGTAATGTTTCATAATAAAAGCTCTAATCATCATATTATTTGGACTTTGGAGAGTGTTATTTCAATTCTGTCAGAGTTGTAGTTCAAGAGTAATTCAATGACAAAGTATCCCCCTCCCGCCCCTTTTAATGATGTAACACTGCTCTGCCAGATCAGAAGGCAGGTGCCCAGGTAGACTGCAGAGAGGGACAATCTTCAATTAAGACAAGGGAAAAACTTGTCAAGGGGGCAGGGCTTTCATTGTTTTCATAGGAAGAAGATTGTCCCCTGCTGTTATCTGTCTGGTCTATGGACTGGATTCCACATCTGGGAAGAGATGGCTTACACTAGGTAAAAGGGGCGGCAGGGGAAACTTTGCTTGTGAATATCTCTCAAACCATAAAGGTTTGAGAGATAAGACTTATATCGTTCTTCATGTTATTTTAATGCCTAAAAAATAAAATAAAGATAAAATGAAGTATTACTATCTCTTTAAGTCCTAGGTGGTCCTTCTCCTTTAGGGGAAACATGTCCCATAAACGATATCATGCATGAGCGTGATGATAAAACTTATTCGACGCACTCCACTGGACCACCAGGTCGCTATTTTTTTCTTAATGGAGCAGAGAAGGGGAATGAGTATATCTCAGCCCTCCTTACTCAGAATCGCACAAAAATAGCTTTGTTTGAAAGCAGATATGTCATAAGAATAATAAAAAAAAACCCTGGTAGCTTGTGGTCCTGCAGTCTCGTAGTCCTGACACCCCCTGTGGTCTGTCAACTCATTCCAATTGGGTCCCATTTTACTGGGGAGACGGCTAGCTACCTTGCCAATATGGAGTTACGTGGTTTTCATTGATTCTATACATTTGAGTGTAACATTTTTCATAGCAAATCAGCCTTGGGGTAAGAATGCAAATGACTAGTCTCTGAAATTGGAATGGTGTGTACTGTTAAACTGTGTAATCTTCATTTTTTTTCCCCTCATTATTTTGTGCATGAATTGCAAAATGGGGGGGGGGGGGACAGCTCTCATTTATTTATTATAAATAGGAAGACTCATAAACACAACTTTAAGGGTTTAAGAAAGACAAGCTATGGCTAATACTAAACTTACAACTATAAGCATTAGCTAGTGGAACAAACAGAAAGTACGCTCCAGGAGCGAGATGCACTAAGGTTAGATAAGGGGGAAAGCTGGCGGTATTGTAAAGAATTTGCTTCAACTGCAGCTCGACATATGCACAAAGATGTCTTTGCAATCGCATCCCGGTGAATAAGCTGAAATATGCCAATCTTGTCATGCCTATCAGGTTTACGATTTTGCAGTTACTACTTCAACAATGAATCATTTGCATATTGAAATTTAGCCTAAGGAGCCATTGTCCTATACCTGTCTTTGTGTTTTATATGATAACTAATTAAGAGCCCGTTACACGGGCCACAGTGCCACTGCCAGCAGTTCGCGGGGCAGTCATGCACAGTAGAGTCTGCCCACACAGCGGCTAATACAGTGCCAGCTGGTCGCGGTGCAGTCATGCTCAGTAGCTCCTTCAGAGCGCCCTGCTCTGTATCAGCCTTGTCATGTTCAGTCTGTACTGCGCATGACTGCATCACGCGCAGCAGTCTCTACTGTTGGGTTATCTCTGATCTGATGGTTCATATCTTCTCTGGTGACTTTGGGGGCCTTGCATCTGGTCCTTGCCTTACTTCCTGCCTCTGGGAAACTCAATGGTAGGACATCCCAAAGTTACCAGTAACCTGTATTGGACGACAGAGAAAAGAGAATTTTAGTCTTACCTGTTAAGTCCTTTTCTCTTAGTCCATACAGATTACTGGTCTCCCACCCTGTCAATGGACAATGCTTGTGTCTTCTGTGGCAGACTGTGGGGGTCCTTCGGTATCATACTCATAGGAGTCTTCTTTCCCTTCTACTATCTAGTCAATAGTTAGTGTCTCAAATCTTTCTGGAGCTGGTTGGCTAGCTGCAGCCAAGGAGGGAAGGTAGGCTTCACCCCCTGCATTCACTTCTAGAATTGTTCCTGCGTAGTTAAAGGGGCGGATCACCTACCCAAAGTCACCAGTAACCTGTATGGACTAAACGAAAAGGATTTAACAGGTAAGACTAAAATCATATTTTATTTGTGATACACACTGTTCTTCATAGATATGAAGATAGGAATTCAAATTAGGAATATAGTTGACACTTTGGTCCCCTGGGCCTGCCCTGATTGGTCAATCGAAGACAGTATTTTAGTCTCCAATCAGAAAAAGTCCTTGAAAGAGGACTGCTCAAACATAGGAGTCAATTAGTATTCTTTGTTTTCATTCCACAGGGGGATTTCTGCACTATGTCTAGGGATGGGCGATAATTTTCGACTCAAACTGAAATCTGTGAATAATAGCACTTCCCACTTGGCGAATAATTTCCAGGGAAAAGTGCTGTTTTTCCACTTTTTTAGCGTAGCTCATTCCATTGAAATCAATGGGAACATTTAATTTATACACAATACATAGCAAATGTTATTTTATTTCCCAAAGGCATAGTATAAAAGGGCACGAGGGTACCTGTGTTGGTGGGGCGTGGAGAATTATTTGAACAGTGAATGTTTTTTTTTGCTTTTGTTTTTTTTTGGTGGGGGGTGTTTACGGGGATTGGGGGCAGTTAATAAAAAATAAATCCTAAATACAATTAAAAGAACCAATAATACATGGTATAAAAGAGGTCTGAGAAGAGTGCCTGTGTTAGTGGGTGGAGTCTGGGGAATGAATCAGTTTAACAGGGAATTTGTTTTGGGTGGGGTTCTTGGGTATTGGGGGGGTGCAGTTAATAAAATAAGAAATTTGTATGTAAAGTGATAGAGACAGGAACCCCCTGACATAAGTCGCCACTTGGGTGGCCTGGTACTTGATAGAGTATTTTGTAGAGGATGATTTGTTGTTAGAGGCCCAAACCCTGAGAAAACATTGATTTGTAGGACTTAGACTTATTAGAGGCACAAGCCCTGAAGAAACATTGATTTTTAGGACTTAAGCTTGTTTGGCACAAGCCCTAAGGAAACAATGATTTATAGGACTTAGGCATCTGGGGGCACAACTGTATCCAACTGTATCCAAACACCAAAACCCAAATACTGTCTATACTTGTCTAGAACCCGCGAAGGACACATGACAACTTGCTGACAGTTTAATACTAATGATGAACCCTCCCTGCCAGCATCTTAACATATTCTGTGGGATGGAATCTCCTCAGATGCCGCTTGATGCCCTGCTTGCGATTCTCCTTCACCACACTGGCATGTGTGGTCAGTGCACCACACAGTGTCCAATGGGTGGAGATGAACTGCCACATCCTAACATCTACAGAGTGGCTATCATTTAGCGGGGTAGGTAACGATGAACAAGGTGGATTGGCAGAAGATGTAGTTACCCTAGAGGAAGAAGGTATTGGCGAGCTAGTTGTTTCACTCATCATAGAACTTCCAGTCTCTCCCTGAGTTTCTCTATTCTTCCTCCTCTTTAATCTCTGCCTTGCCTCTTGTTGCTTTTCTGGAGAGTCAGGGGGTACAGAAACAGTGGTGATTGATTTCTGTGGTGGGTGTTTGACTTTAACTTGTTTGACATAAATGTCATGGTGTCTGTGTTTCATGTGTGTTATCAGAGTGGTTGTGCCAAGGTGTGTTCCCTCCTTTCCTATTCTCACTGACTTGTCACAAATTATGCACAGTGCCATTGGTGATGACTGCACTGTGCCTGCCCCAAGAGAAAAATAGTCCCACACCCATGACTTCAGATGATAGGGAACAGGTGGAGAAGAATGGCCTCTTTCTTCTTGACCTCCACATTCCCCATCACTATACATGGCAGCAGATGATGTTGTTGCTACTGCCTTGGAATCAGCACTGCAACTAGGACCAGGTGTATTGCTCCTGGCAAGAACAACCTGCCCTAGTCCCGCATCACTTGTTGACCCCATTCCCGCTGTGTCCAGGGTGGTCTGTGGCACACTAGCTTGTGTGGCACACTCAGGACATTGTGGCACACTCAGCATCCTGCTGCCCTTGCAACTCAGCAGCAGCAGGACTTACAGCAGTTGCAAATTGCAAAAGCTCACGGCTGGTGGTGATGGCCATCCTCATCCCTGTCTCCCATTCTTTCTCAGTTTCTGCTAAAAAGACCATCAATGTCTCTTCCACCCCAGCTTCTCTACCATCACCACCACTAGTCCCTACATGCTGCTGCTGCTTTACTACAGACAGCTCACTGCTGCTTAGAGGAGCTGACAGGCAATGTGACAGAGGGTCCCCTAATGTCACACTTGCCTTTTCTTGGTGACGTGGAGAAGGCAGACTGGCAGCAGGCACAGGCAGATGATCTGTACTCCTGCTGGTGGTGGTGGTATTATTTCTGCATCTGCTCTCCCCCAACAGTTCTGGCCTCTTCAGGATCATGTTCCACTTGGACACTGTAGTGAAGGGAATGGGACTTCCAGGGCCAGAGGAATAATGTAGACTCCCTTGACTGCTAGTCTGGATGTTCTCAAATTCTTCACCTCCCACTCCCCTAACACTAGTCCCACCGGTTGCTTCACCATTACTGTTACTATTACTAACACCAACCACATCAATTTCTGCCCCAGAGTCTTCCTCCTCACAGTTACTATTAATATGAGGATATTGAAAACCCCTCCTTCACTCCTAACACTAACAAGCTGTTGGACCTTATTAGTAGTAGAACCGGTGGTACTGCTTGGGGATGGAAAGTGTGACTTAGGGCCCCCGGCTATAACACATGGTATCATCTTCTCCCCCCCTTTCTGGGTATTACAAGACAGCAGCAGCAGGTTCAGCACTGGTGGCAGCAGGTTCAGCACTGGCAGCAGGCACAGCACTGGTGGCAGCAGGGGCAGAACGTCTGATATCAGGCATAGTATTGGTGGCAGCAGGTTCAGCACTGGCAGGAGGCACAGCACTGGTTGCAGAAGTGGCAGCATGTCTAATAGCAGGCACATCAATGGTGATAGCAGGGACAGCAAGTCTGTCAACAGGCACAGCACTAGTGGAAGCAGGGGCAGCATGTCTGGCAGCAGGTACAGCAATGGTGGCAGCAGGGGCAGCACATCTGGCAGCAGGCACAGGCAGCTGACCTGTCCTGCTCTCACTACTACCCTTTTCTTCCTCCCTTCCCATTAAATCCCCCAAGATCCCTAGTGATGATTTAGGGGGACTGGACAGCATTGGTTCTGTAGTGCTCACTTCCTCCTCAGACTCAGTGGACACATAAGGGTCCTACCAATTCCTCCTTTTATTATTTTTAAACCTGCTCATAGTGACAGCAGTCACTATGAACCTCTCCAGCCTCATTTTTACAAACAATTCACCACAGAACAGCACAGCACATCTACCTCTCTCTGTATCTGTTTCTATTGTGTTTCACTTCCTGGAATACGTCACGTTTTTATAGCGAAAAGGTGAAAAACATGTAAATCAATGGGTGGAAACTTTCTAGCCATTGAAAAAATGGAGGAGAATCTTGGCCAATAGGCGAAAAATGCAAAGATTTTAATCTCTTGTTTTAAAGTGGATTTTCCTTTGAAAAAGCAGACAACAACATGGTTTTTGCAGGATTTCTCGCAGGAACACGGCGATAGCTTTTGCCCACTCCTACCAATGACCTAGCCGTAAATGGTAGTTTAGGCATTAGAATACTATGTACATAGAGATGCACAGCAAAATAAAGCATACAGTGACACACTGGGTACATAACAAAGGGTGTAGGCAAAAATATAGTCCTTTGCTGGAAAAGTCCATGGCAAATGTCCTGATATGTTCATGTAACTCCACAGTCCTCACACATCACTGGGGTTAACATACAGTTTCTCTACTGTGCTTTTAAGAGTAATTGCAGTATTAACCTGCTTACTTTAATTTTATCCACCTCACGCTTCTGCGGGACTGGCTCTAAGACTGGGTGGCACTGCAACTACAGTTTATGAATAAGAACACAGAGAGTTCAAAACATGTAAGACCTGATTAGACCTTCCCCTCCCCTATGTCTGTTAACAAAGAATGCATGTGTGGTTTCTCCATGTCATCATAACCCTTTGAATACCAGAGATGTAGGCAACGCATTGCAAAGCAATGTATTGAGTACACTCTGGCACCCAAAGGGTTAAGTGAGGATTTCTCCTTTTTCCAAACTGTTTGACATTGGACTTCAGGTGAGCATTTGTTCAAGCTTTTGTGTCTTACGACTGATATCTTTCCTTAACTATGTCATGGGATAAACTCTCTTGCCTGCACCACATAGGCAATTGTGAGTGTGGCTCCTCCAGTTAGGGTCAAGTCTTTGAGTCAAGTTCCAAAGTAAGGTTAGAATTTATTCAAAACAGCAAGCTCTGAAAGTTTAAGAGGTGGCAGCAGCCATCTGATGTTGTGCCAGAGTTTGACCATTAGCTATGCCACTTTCCTAAGCAATTTGTGGAACATGAGCACCCAAAACAGAATGTAGATTGGGTATGGGTCTGTGAGGGGGAGAGATATTTAGCAGGGTGTCTCACTAATCAACAAGACCCCTGAGAGGCTCCTAGAACCTTAAGACCTCTAGAGGTACTTTATAAACTGGGTCAAGGAATATTTAACAACTTTACATGGTATTCAACAAAAGATATGGCTATAATTTTGTATAAATAGTGGAACTGTCACCTTGATTCAAGTGTGCATGTTTGAAGAATGAATTAACCCCTTAACTTCAAATGCTGTGCCAGGGCCGTCACAGCTGTCCGGCATTTAAGGACCAGTGACGGTCCTGGCATGTCATGGAATTCAGAGCTCCCCACGTGACTGCATGCCGCTTGGGGAGCCCTGAATTGGATCCCCCCATCCTAAAAAAATGCCCCATAGTCCGTAAGTGCTGGCAGCGCGTGCGCACGCCGGTCCTTATGGGGTTAAAAACTGTATATGTGTCATTTTAGTCAAAAGACTAGCAAATGAACAGATAACCCCTTAAGACTGGTGACGTGTCAGGACCATCACGGTTTTATTCCCTTAAGAAAAGCACAAACAGGGTCTGAAATTGACTGCTCCAAGACCAGAGTGGTCTCTCTCAGACCCCAGTTTGGCACACCAGTACACATCACAGGTCACGTGAGCTGATAATGATCAAGTTGGTCCTTATGGGAAGTCACTTCCCCGGACCGCATGCCAATGTACTCGGGCGGTACCAGTAATTAATCTTTTCAGCGATACTTTTATGCTAATGAAGCATGTTGTACCAGGAAACTTTCACTTTTCACAAAAATAAAAAGTGTGAATAATTCCTAAACTATACATCTGGTGGACTTTTGGTTAACATGACACTTAGGCAGGTTTGAATTAAGTTTTCAGATATGTCAGAAAAATTTAAGACAACAGGTCTGATTTAATAAAAAAAAAAAAATATACACCATGGCAAAAACCTAACAAGATATCCGTGTTATAACTTGCGGTGTTAACAAAAGAATATCCTGAAACCCCCAAATTCCCACAGCATGCTAGCAGGAGGTGGAGCTAAGAGTGAGGTGGTGTTAAGGAAGGCAGTGTATACTGAGGGGGAGGTATGGAGAATAAGTCATTGAGGAATTGGTAAGGTGGCAAGGACGTAAGGGACAAAGTGAGACAATTCTGGAGACCTGGGTTAGTGGAGGTAGGATCTGGACACAAGAGAGGGTCACCGGGGGGGGGGGGCTAAGGAGAATGAGTAGTTGGCAAGGCAGGGAAGGACAGATAGGGATATAGAGGCATATGAGGTTATTAAGGCAGAAGGGGGCCATTTAGGCAAATTATGCCGAAGGTGGACACATGGGTCAGCTGAGGTCGAGGGATAAAAAATTAGTGAGGAGGAGAATACAAAGTAGCCAAATCACTTGCCACTGAGGCATAGAGTTGGGACTAGAGAGCTGAGTAGTTGAATGTGGATCTCGGAGACTGGGGAAAGATCATGAGAAAGATGGAAAGGTGGTAAGAGAGACTTAAAGGGGAAAGAGCGAGCGAGGAAAGAAAAAAGAGAGGGGGAAATAGGGATGCAGCTTTTCAGTGTAACTGTCCCAGCAGCATCTTCTGTAGTTCCTAGCCTGTGGATGTCAGTTTTTAAACTTGACAATAGCAGACCTCGACTCCTCCCTAAGAACTCAGCTCCTCCGTAAGAACTGCCTTTAATACACCGCCATGCTCCCCATCTGTCTGTGGACACCATAAGGGATGGGTGAAGGTTTTCACCTCAAAAGAGAAACAGGAGAAAACTGATATTTCGCCCAGCAGGAATATTTTGTGAAGAGTGTAGGGTTTTTTTTTTAATTATTTTTTTCTCCTAGCTCATTGCATTGAAATCAATGCAAAGAAATGATATCTTTCCATTGATTTCAATGCAATGAGCTTAGTGCAAAAAGCAAAAAAAACAAACAAAAAAAAAAACCCTTACTTTTCACTAAGTTTCTCTTCTTTTCCAGCAGGCAAATAAAAGGGTGTCAGGTTCTCACAGTATGCCATTCTGCCTGAGAGGGGAAGAGAAAAAAAATAATTGATACTGACAGAGAGAGGGACATGTGAGTTGTGCTTGAGAACTAGGTACACTGTAGACTGTTCCAATGAAGTATTTGCTTTTAGATTGCTCCATTTCGGCTCTCCTGCTGTAAGCTAGATGCTGATGTCTATGAAAGGAGAGGGAAGGGGGAACTTTGTAATTTTATAGCTCTCAAACTATAAATGTTTGAGAGATCAGAATGGCATCAATTACTTTATTTTTTTAAAGGGATAGTAATACTTGCAAATTACTAATCCCCATATTCTAGCTTTGTTAAAAAGAAACTTATTGCCCCCAGTGTCATCTCTCAAACCCTTATGGTTTGAGAGATGATAATGCCAAAGTTCCCCCCTCCCCTGACTGAACAATGACTGCAGGGGAAGCTGTTGTACAGCAGTCTTATGTGCATCAGGTGGCTCTGCAGCAGAGCCGAGATCGCGTTTATAAAAAATAATTCTTTCACTTCTTTTTTATAACCGCAATCTCGGCAATGCTGCAGAGCCACCTGATGCAAGTAATACTGGATATTCCTGCAGTCAGCTTTCAGTCAGGGAAGGGGGAGGGAGGGGGGAACTTTGAGCGCTATCATCTCTCAAACCATAAGGGTTTGAGAGATGACAGTGGCGGCAATAAGTTTCTTTTCAACAAAGCTACAATATGGGGATTAGTAATTTGCAAGTATTACTATCCCTTTAAACAAAATAAAGTAATCAATGCCATTCTGATATCTCAAATATTTATAGTTTGAGAGATATAAGATTACAAAGTTCCCCCTTCCCTCCCCCTTCATAGACATCAACATCTAGCTTACAGCAGGAGAGCTGAAAAGGATCGTAATACTTTATTATTACTATCCCCTTACTGTAGATATTTGTAAAATAATTTAATAGCCCCCAGGTTCATCTCTCAAACCTTTATGGTTTGAGAGATAAACGAAGGCAACATTCCCCCCTCCCTCCCCTTTCCCTGAAGTCAGCGTTGTACTGACTGCAGGGGAAGTCTGTCGTACGACAGGCTTGCAGCTCTGCAGCTGAGCCGAGATCCCGTTAGTGAAAAATAATTATTTCACTGAAACGGTCTTCTACATGTGTTTGGTTTGCAAGCACATGTAGAAGACCATTTCAGTGAAATAATTATTGTTCACTAACGCGATTGCGGCTCTGCTGCAGAGCCGCATAATGAAAGTCAGACCATATATCCCTGCAGTCAGTACAACGCTGACTTCAGGGAAGGGGAGGGAGGGGGGAACTTTGCCTTCGGTAATATGGTAATATTTGATAGGATTAAATGTACTTCTGTAGAAAGAACGCAAAAGAGTGATGCCAAGGCAATATTTTTTTATGGCTGAGGACAGAAAGTGCAAGCTTTCAGGACATTAACGGTCCCTTCTTCAGGCATGGCTAACACAGCACAACCTTCTTTCCTGGATTAAGAATCTGACAGAAATTTCACCAATACAGAGACTATATAAAGTCACTTTGTGCAGGTTATGTAGTAGGTAACACTAGACCAAACATCCAACGTGTCCCTTTTTAGGAGATATTAGGGGACTGTACCTCCCAAGTGTCTCCTTTAGGAGGGACAGCCCCTCTTTGATACCCAAATCCCTCTGTCCCACCCTGGTGTCCCTCTTTTTAGGAGATCAGACTGTATGGTGTGTGTATATAAATGTATCACATTGCTCTACAGCAATAAAACTCACATTATTATTTGTTTAAAACTCAGTATGTGTGTTTATAAATTAGTCTGTGTAAATAAAATCCTTTGATCTTATAAATAATGTATTCAGCTACACAAAGAGGTGTCACTGACTAAGTCATGAAATAACTCAAACATTCTTAGTAATGCCCCACCACCTAAAACAAATGGGTCTCTCTTATACAAAGTATTTTACCAGGAAGATACATTGGGATTGTCTCTCCTTTTCAAGTATGTCCTGGGGGTATATATATTATTTCCCAATTTAATGGTGCTCATTGAATCTACCTCAGAAGGATGAAGGGCACCAGCTGTAGAATCTGTTCATACAGTGAGGTCACAGGTTCTAGTCCCAGCAGGGTCAACTACCATGCTGGGAATAGAACCTGTGATCTTGCTCTCTGAACAAAGTCTACAGCTGGTGCCTTAACCAACTGAGCCAACTCATCAGCATACTCTTTGGGCATTTGAAATTTTGGGAAGTATGCATTAGTCTCTCACAGTTCCACCTGAAATCAGGTCAGACCCTCAGGTTTCCAAGCACTCTCGCTACCCAAAAGCATACCTGGGAACTCTCAGGATCTGACCCTGAGACTCAGGGTTTACACCAAAATCTGACTGAAGGGCCAAATTTTCAGGATGAAAGAGTTCTGTGTTACCTACTATGATTTTTTTGCTCAAATTGAACATTTCTTTAGTCTTTAAATCGGTGTCTTTTTTTACCAGAAAGACTGGTGAAGATGTCCTACTTTCCCCGTTTGTGTTCAGGCAATGAGCTCTGTAAATTGAAGTATGTTAAAGGTTCCGTACAGACTGATTTAAACATCCCTGGGTTAGAAGAAGCAGGTACTTATTACATATTGCATAAAATCTACATTATGGGTAGCTTTAATGGTTAATACTTAATAATCTCAGGGTCAGCTCATTTTGAAAGCTCCCAGTTATAACGAGCAGAACAGGCACTTACACGGGTCCCAGTGGGTCCACTGGACCCAGGCCACACTTCACATACCTAAAAACAATGCCCAGGGGAGGGCTGGCCTGGGGGGCAGAGGGGCAATTGCCCCCAGGGCCGGTCATATATCTTGGCTGGTGGGCCACTGCCTCACTGAATCTCCCTCTTGCTGTTGTAAATGGAGCTTTGATTAAGCTCTGTATAGCACGAAATGCATAAGACATTTTCTATGTAATTTTTCTTCTCTGTGCTTTGTGTCCCGAGAAGTATTTTATATTTTTCAATAAAAGCAAGTTTTTTTATTCCAATTCATGTGGATCTGTTTCACAATTGATGTATCCAGCTGACTGTGAGTGCTCCCTCAACAACTGTTTCGGGATCTGCTGTAAATGGAGCTACTCTAGTGATACCACAGAGCTTACAAATGAAACGGAGCTACACAAATGATATCACAGAACTGCAATCCATATGAAGCTACACTAGTGGCATTAACCCATTTCTTTTGTAAGCTCTATGGTATCACTAGTGTACACTCATTTCAATTGTAAGCTAAGTGGCATCAGTTGCCTTACCTCTCAACATTAATGCCAATTTTAAAATTAACAAAACGGGGTGGAGTAGGACAGTGGGCTGGAACCATAGTAGAAATGGGCCACATAATTGTATTTGCCCCCCAGGCCACAAGTTGCCAGCCCTCCCCTGACAATGCCCTGCATGGGGAGCCAGTGAGAGTCAGGCCAAAGTGAAGGTCTTGACATGAGATCTCTGGGCCGAGTGTAGGCGGCTGTGCTGCACCTGGCGGCAGGGGGTGAGTAGCATGTGCCCAGAGCCTTCAAGTCAGGCCGTGGCTAAGTGCGGACAACACCTCCCAGGAGCACTTGGATGGACTGGTGATGAACATACCTGGGAACTTCCAGTTGAGGGCTACCCGGAGGGTAGTCCTCTGTTCACCAGGGGGTGACAAAAATGACGCTAATCGCGTCAAAATGGGGCGGGGCTTGCCGCGAGTGAGGGTGGGGGCTTAACCCTTTGAGTGCCAGAGTGGTACGGAATGCATTGCAAAGCAATGCATTCCTTACCACTCTGGCACTCAGAGGGTTAAAGGTGTCACACAGACGGCTGGGGACTGAGGATCTGCGGGAGAAAAAGCGGATGTGGCAGAGTTTCAATAGAAACTCTCCACATCCGGAGGAATCTGCCTTTGCCCCGGAGACCCGGTAAAGTTCTGTCAGAACCGGAGTCTCCGGGGCAAATCCGGAGAGTTCCCAGGTATGGTGATGAAGGACATGGTGGTGGTGTTTATGAAGGGCACAGAGCAAGAAGGGGTGCAAACTCAATGAAAATTCTGAAAATCCCAAAATGCCCATTAATTTAAATGGGGCGTTTAATTTATTGACTATTAGAAGTCCCCAAGCCAGCTGGAGATCTCTAGTAGTCAACAGGTTAAAACCCAATTTAAATTAATGGATATTTTTAACCCCATCCATTTTGGGGAGGTTGGGTTGCTCCACAGTTCGTCCAGTTTTCTTATGAACACGTAGTGCCCGTTTAGTAACCCGTTAACCATCTGAATGCCAGAGCGATGAGCTACGCAATGAGTTACTCACCGCTCTGGTGCTCAAATAGTTAAAGCAATAATTTTCCCCAAACAGAACATACAATGTAAATGAACCTATCCAGTGCATCAGGATGTGTGCAACGCCTTGACACTTCATTTTCATCTATAAAGGGTGTATCAATTAGCAAAGGAACACCAGGGACTGTATCCTCAGTATGCTGTAGTTGGCCTGTGTTTAGAATGTTTAATACAATGGATGTATTTAGGTACATTAACTCCTTAAATGCCAGTTGGGCATGCAAGATGTAGCTGTACAAACCATGCACAACCCTGCGAACATCCATAGGGTTCAGACAGGAAACCTAATTTACAATATGCTTGGTCTAGGAGCTAGCTGACATTGATTAGCCTCAGGCTAGATTAAAAAGTGGTTACTCTATTACGAGGAAACACTGTGATGCAAAGTAACTGGTTATATAGCCTTCAAAACAGGGGTTAAAAGCTATTTTACATCACTGGGAAATGTGTATATGTCCCCTGTGGTAACTTGGTTTATTCCAGAATTACACCAGTTTATGACTTTTTCTGCGTAAGAGAGCTACATAAGAGGCAATTCAAAAAGCCAATGGGAAACTTGCTCTATAGGGAACAAGTCAGAATTTCCAATTGATTTAACCCTTTCAGTGACGTGAGGGGGGGATGTAATGCCTTGAATGGAGCTTATTATTTATTTATATAGCGCCAACTTATTCCACAGTGCTGTACAATATATATCTATATAATGAAGATATACTAATTCAAACCTAAGAAAAAAGCAGGGACAGAGCAATTCCAGGACTGATAAAGCTAGTGGCGTCCCTGGTATTACGGATAACTCGCTATCATAATATTCATACCTGGGAACTCTCAGGGTGTGACCCTGAGTCTCAGGGTTTTGACCCAAATCTCAGGGTGAAGGGCCAAATTCTCAGGGTGAGAGAGTTCTGTGTTACCTAATAAATGATTTACAGCAATTAATTGTTACTTTAGTCTCTAAATTGGTGCTAATTGTTCCAGAAAGACTGGGGGAGAGGTTCTAGTTGTCTTGTCTGTGTTTAGGCAGTGATCTCTCTAAGTTATAACATGATAAAGGTTAATTGACGGCTGACAGGAGCACCTCTGGATTAGTGCTGGTAGGTACGTATTGCATTAAATCTACATTTCAAAGATCTCAGGGTCTGCTCTAGGGTGACCACATTTCCCTTCTGCCATTCCGGGACGTGGTCACCCTATTGCCTTACCTTGAGTCCCTGGTGGTCTAGCGGCGTGGTAAGTGCTCTGTGCCTCCTCCGGCACAGAGCTGAAGCTCCCGCACGCTGTGCTCAGTAATGCAGAGCGCTGGGAGATGATGTCATCTCCCAGCGCTCTGTATTACTAGAGCGCTTACCTCCAGGAGATCAGGTAAGCTGCATTGCCGCCCTGGATGTCAGCCTGCAAGCGGCGTCCATGATGTGACACACCGCTTGCAGGCTGACATTCAGGGCGGCTTGGCTTCATTCCGGGACACTTCATTGTCCCGGTTGAAGGGGACCCGGGACGCGGGACATGTCCCTGAAATAAGGGACAGTCCCGGACGTTCCGGGACCGTGGTCACCCTAGCTCATTTTAAAAGTTCCCAGGTATGATAATATTGTAGTCCAACAACATCTTTAGAGCCACTAATTGCACAGCCCCGACTTTCATATTAACAAAACTCAGACTCAGAAGAGGCGAGGTCTATCTAGCCGGAAGTAGAATCAGACCATGTGGCTGGCACACAGGAACACACGTGGGGCGCAGTGGGGGCTGCCATTGCAAGCCGGAAGTATTGTGCGGTTCTCTTTTCTATAGTTATAGCAGCTCAGTGAGGTGTGCGCAATGAGCTGTCAAATAACTTGTCTGTCCTGGGTGCAGCGGGGAATCGCTAAAGAAGTTCCCGACAAGGTGAAGTGGTTTGATGGATGTTTTCGTTAGAATGTGGTTTAACCAATTGCTTGTCAGGAGGGTGCGTTTAAAGCGCTTTCTACGCCCCTCGGGCACTCAATTGGTTAATTCATTGTTTTGTCCTGGAAGGAGGTCGTTTCATGTGCTGTTACTTGAAGTAAGAGCTATGGATCAACTGCGGGGCTTGTGATGCTTGTTTAGTAAGACAAATGGTGCAATTCTGGGACAAATAAAAATATCGGAGTTAAGATCATCATTTAACTCATTAAATGATGGTATGCAGGAGGTCAGGTGACGTTTTTAAGTTGGTGGCAGTTTCCAGAAAGTTTATTTTCTGTGGTGCGGTTGGAAGCTGTCAGAATTTCACCCAAATTTCCTTACTACATGAGCCTAATTATGTGCTAGATAATAATGAAGAGAACCATGGCGTGACAGAGAGGTATCCAGTACATTGCAATGCGCTGGATACTTCTGACACTCAAAGAATTAAACTGAACTTGTCATGTCGAGCTCAAGTTGGAAAACTGAATTAACCCTTTAAGGATCAGAGGAGGGTCGTGTATCGCACGTTTATGAGAGATTCATATGATTATTTCTGTATCATACATCTCAAGTGTCCCTCTTTAGGAGATATTAGGGATATGTACCTCCCAAATGTCCCCCTTTAAGACCCAAATCCCTCTTTCCCTCTTTCTCACCCTGGTGTTCCTCTTTTTGGAGATCAGACTGTGTGGTGTGTATATAAAGGGGATGTATCACCTTATACATTTTTTTTTTATCATAGCTTTTGTTAATAGTGTAGTAATAGGAAAGCTGTTTATGTTTTTTTTTAATTTACATACTTTAAAGTGGAACTACCACCTTTAAACAACTTTAGCTTCAGTAACTCCCCATCTGGCGACTAGCTGCTACTAGTCGCCAGAATTATTACCTATTTTAATAGATTTGTCAGTTCTTTTGGGGCTTTCAGGCAGGACGGATTGCAGACATCTTGCCATAGTGACATCCGCGCACCTGCTCTGTCAGTCCCAGCCAGTTCTAGGAGGCGTTGCTAGGAGGCGTTCGGCTCTGGAAGGGACTGACAGTGCAGGCACGCGGATGACATTATAGCAAGATGCTAGGATCTGTCCTGCCTGTCAGCCCCAGAAGAATTGATAAATCTATTAAACAAGGTAATGATTCTGGCGACTAGCGCTACTAAGCAGCTATGCGCCAGATGGGGAGTTATTGAAGCTAAAGCTGTTTAAAGGTGGTAGTTCTGCTTTAAAAGATATTGCTTCGTCAAGGTTTGCCGATCAGCATAATGTACCACACGGATTCTTCAGCAAAGCTCTTCTTGACTGCCTAATCTTCTCCCAGCTGACCTGGGGTTGGAACCTCTGTATAATGGTAACCGGAGTTTGATATAACGCTAGAAGCTATTCACAGCACAACGAAGGGAAGCGTGAACATGCTCCCTGGGGCAGCTGGGAGGGATGTGGGAGGAGAAGAGCTGTGCTGTGCACATCATGCGGAAGTGCACAGAACATTAAATATCTTTAAAAGTACTTACATTAAAAAAAATAACAAGCAACTTTCCTATTACTTTGTTATTAATAAAAGCTATGGTAAAAAATTTGTATAAGGTAATACTTCCCCTTAAGTGTATCACATTGCTCCACAGCAATAAAATTCCCATTAATGTTTGTTTAAACTTCACTGTATTTGTTTTTAAATTAGTCTTTGCAAATAAATACTTTGGTATTTCTCTAAATCATTCATTCAGTTACACAAAGAGGTGTCAATAGGTCATCACATAACCTAAAAATTCTCTGTAAGGCCATGCCTCCAGGAACACCCTTAAAACAAGTGTGTCCCTCGTTGGCCATTGAAATGTTGGGAGGTATGGTATGGTCATCTCTTTGAGGGTGGTATCGTATACTAGTAACCCTTTTAATGTGGTTTCATATTCTAATTCAGTTTTGCATTGCACTGAGAAACTTTCACTTCTTCTGCTAGGATCTCAATAAGCTATACATCTATTGGTCATTTGGCTCACACGATTAATAGGCAGTTCTGAATGCAGATTTTAAATATGGAAACGCATTTTAGTTGACTAATCCACTTTAAGGTATCCACTTTCTGAAATATGAAATTATCCAAAAGGTCTTTTTTTTTGTTTGTTCCCATAATACATCAACTGAATGTTCACTCAGGGGAGTAACAGATATGTCTCACATCTGAGAGCTGTATATCTTTAGGTACCCTGATACATACCTCCCAGCATTTCAGATGGCCAGAGAGGGACACTTTTCTTTTTAGGTGGTGTTGCTTCAGGTGTAGATGGTGGGCGGGGCATTACTGAGAATTTTTTAGGTTATTTTGTGAGCTATTGACACACCTTTTTGTAACTGATCACATGATTTAAAGCAAGATCAAATTATTTTGTTTACATGGTGTAATTTATAAACACCCATACTGAAGATTAAACAGACATTAATGTGAGTTTTATTGCTGTGGAGCAATGTGATAAACTTATATACACATACACACCACACAATCTGATTTCCTAAAGGGTCTCAAAGAGGGAGTGTCCCTCCTAAAGAGGGCCACTAGAACTAGAGAGGGTACAGCAAAGTGCAACAAAATTTAATTAAGGGAATGGAGGACCTGAGGTATGAGGAAGACGAGACAAACTTGGTTTATTTACTCTTAGAGAAAAGATGACTAAGAGGAGATCTTATCACATTGTACAAGTATATGAGAGGTCAATACAAGGATCTCTGTGGTGAGCTATTCATTCCAAGGCCTGATCAGATGACCAGGGGGCACCCCTTGAGATTAGAGGAAAGAAGGTTTAGACTTCAGCAGAGGAAATGGTTTTTTATAGTAAGGTCTGTTAAATTGCGGAATTCATTACCCAAGGAGGTGGTTATGGCAGATACAATGGATGCATTTAAGAGAAGATTAGATCCATTTCTTTCAAAAGGGAACATACAGGGTTATACCGTATATTAGTAGGCAAATCAGGAAGGTCTGATAAAGACTAACTTATTTAGTAGCAGGAAAGCTATACAATTCTCATGTCACTAGGGTATGAGGCAAAGGTTGAACTTGATGGACTTGTGTCTTTATTCAACCTAATTTACTATGCTACTTGGGATGTATTCTGATGTAAGTTATAATGCTGCCACTGTTTATTTTCTAGTGCTACAATAAACTGGTCAGTTTGCATTTGCTGCCACTCTGTTTCCATCCTGATGTGGTCCTATCAGTACTGGTGTATATTTATACTTTGGTACATTGGCCTTTGTTTTTCCTGTATCTTCTTTGGTGAAATATTGATATATTTGCATATCTGTTTTGATTACTTATGGGATTTTTACAGGCTTTATTAGCTTTTGTTTGCAATCTGCTTCATTTAGTTTACACACTTACTTTCTCTTTTTATTTTGTTTATACTGTTATGGCATGAGATAAAGTGTATTTTCAATGATTAATAGATATCTAACATCCATTGAGGTTAATGGTCTATTGTTGCTGCTCCTACTTCCATAAGTAGAATTATAATTTGTGTATTGGTCCCATCTGGACTTTTCTTCCCCAGACCTAGCTCAGTGAGTTCCAGAAAGAAAATTTCTGTTGGCAAAGTTGACATCACACAGCCATCTGTACTGCCAATATGAATTAGGCTGCCAATGACAGCTTCATCTCTTTACAGGAAACTGGCAGATAATCCAGCAGGGATCAAAACACTGGGGCATATGTACAAATTTGCCAGTGCAGCCACACTGGTGTTGGCCTCAAATGTCAGTGACTGCTCTTCAGGTCATATAATACAACATACGAGTACTGTAGTACGTGCTGGCACACAAGCTCCTTCAGAGCTAGAACTTTGATTCTATGTGTGCCAGCCTAATCTCAAGATAATGGTATTGTTGTTAAATCACATCATTTCTTCCATGCCTTGTTTAATACATAGTGCTAAATGAGACATAGAGGAAGGGAATGCCTGAAATGCGCATAGACTACCCCATGTTTGTCCACTTGGCAAAAGCAGTATTGATGGGAGGAATAATGGAATATGTTGCTTTTTAAATTGGCTGTAGACCAGCATAGGAATTAGACCTAAATGCTAACACCTGACTGAATCTCCATTATACATGCACACCACTCTGATCTGTGAATGTATAATAGTGCTGGGGTAGTAGCTGTTTAACTGTAAGAAGCATGTTCTATATTCTTTATTTATACACGTTTGTTCCCTTTTATTTTTTTATTTTTTTTGATGGACTTAAATTATGGTATTGGGTCCTAATTTGCAATATCTGCTTTTTTTTTTTTTTTTAGGTTCAGCTGAGCAAAGAAGAGTTAAATAGACTTATTACTGAAGCAAAGGACCAGTTACAGTAAGTAAGACACACGGCATGAATTTGTGGTTTAACCCTTTAAGTGTCAGAGTGGTATGCAACACATTTCAGAGCAATGCATTGTGTACCCCTCTGGCATTCAAAGGGTTAACAGATAATAGAAATCCGTTTTTTCTGAATTGGATTGCGTTTTTGTTTGCATTGTTATTGTGCAGCAATGATTTTAACCCGTTAACGACTGGCAGATCAGCACTTCACTGTCACTTAAGCATCACGGAGCTTTTTTTTTTTCTTTTTTTTTTTTTTATTCCGGTTCCAGACTCCCTGAACGGCGTGCAGTCGCGGGGGGAGCCCGGAATTCCATGACGGTCATGGTACGTCATGGGTCGTTAACTCAGATCGACCCATGACTTATTATGACCATTAAGGGGTTAAAGAATCTGGTACTAGAAGCATAACTTGATGTCTGATAAGAATGAATTGGCACATCAGTTTTTCTAATAATTTACAAATCTCACGTACTCAGAGTTCATAAATTCATTTTTTGTTTTTAGTCTCAATCTCAATTCTTCTGTTACAAGGATGTTCCATGTATCTGACCCTTCTGTAAATTAGCTTTTTTTTAAAGGGATCTGGTAACACCTCTGTGTTAATGAACATTTTCTTGTTCCCAGGACTTTGATCTAACCCTATGCATATAATTTCATATCTATGTATACTGTATGTTTACTAAGTTAATTGACCCCGACTGTGTACTCATATATTCTGTTTCAAATGTATGTCATGCTCTGTAAATATAAATGCAGTGTTATTCTAGCTTTATTTGTTAACCCATGCCCGAAGAAGGGGACTTAGTGTCCTGACAGCTTTCACTTGTTATGTCCTCAGTTAGCCATTAAAAGGCATCATCTTTATATCACTATTTTGAGTTTTTGCTGCACTGAATCCTATCTTAAAGGGATAGTAATAATTGTAGCAGAGTGCAGCTCCAAGTCATCTTTATGCTATTCCCCCCCCCCCCAGTATCGCTTTATTTCAATAATATCAGGCTTGTAGTTCAACCGCAATTGAATAAGAAAGGATCCCCCCTCCCACCCCTTCTAGCTGCCTCCCATCAGTTGTGGAATCCTGTACTGGGATTGGACGGATGCAGCGAGAGACAATCATCATGCAGTAAGTATAAGGAAAACCCTGCCCCCCTTGATGAATGAGAGCAGGATTTTCCTTATGCTTACTGAAGATTGTCCCACGCTACTCTCCATCTAGACCGGCATGAGAGGAAGAGTGACGCAGGGGAAAGGGGCTGGAGGGGGATCCTTTCGTATTCAATTGTGGTTGAACTAAAAGCCTGATATTATTGAAATATAGCACTACATGGGACAAATAGTATAAAGAAGACACGGAGCTGCACTTTTGTTACAAGTATTACTATCTCTTTAAAAGGATAGTAATATTTAATATGTAAAAAAAAAATATTTTGTAGAATTTATCCTCCTGAGTAAAACAAGGGTACTCCCACTGCTGAGAGGTATTCAAAAGTTATTACAGCTCAAACTTGTATTTTTTAGGTGCAGTATAATAGTGTCTGGAAATTGTACAATGGCGCTGTGGTACACCATCCTATGGAGATTTATGGTCAACTGACCGGAGCTGTCCACAGGATGGTGTAGCAACAGCACCAGTCTACAAATTTTGGCCACTGAGATACTACGCTTAAAAAAAAAAAAAAAAAAAATCAAGTTTGAGCTGTAATAAATTTTGAATAACACACCTTTAAGCAGTGGGAGAACCCTTGTTTTGCTCCGGAGAATAAACCTTACAACCATATATAAATATATATTTTTAACATATTAAGTATTACTATCCCTTTTAATTAACTTTTTTTCTCCACCCTTCAGTTTTACATATCATTTAGTTCTGTATTTGCTTTCTTCTAAAAATTGGTGCCATTTTAACCCTTTGAGCACCAGAGGGGTACACAACACACTGCAAAGCAATGCATTTCAATGCAGTCCTTTGGATGCCTCTCTGGCACTCAAAGGGCTTAGGTCTTGGATATGTTTGATTCTCAATATTAAAACTCTAGGAGACCAACAGTATGTGTTTTCAATATATTCCTGCTTGATCACAGTTTGTTAATCAGTAGATAAGTGGTGGTGACTAACACTTCTTTATTTTAAAGGACTAGTAATATTTTACTTTGACATATGCCAGTATTGTAGATATTAAAAAAGAAATATAATAACGTACCTCCCATCTCTAAAACCTTTATAGTCTGAGAGATTGAAGCATCTAAAATCCCCCTCCCCACATGCCCCTTTCATAGACATCAGCTTTCTATGGGATAGAAGCAGATCCTGGTCATTTGACTGCCGGGTGGCTCTTCAGTAGAGCCAAGATAATGAAGAGCTGAGATAGCACTGTGTAGAATGAAATACTTCATTGGAAAGGTCTACAAAGGGTGCCTGGTTTGCAAGCGCACTTTGTAGACCATTCCAGTGAAGTATTTCATTCTACATAGCGCTGTCTCGGCTCTGCTGAAGAGCCGTTGGCCGGTCAAATGACCAGGATCTGCTTCTGTCCCATACAGCATTGACGTATATGAAAGGGGTAGGGGTGGGACTTTAGATGCTTCAGTCTCTCAAACTATAAAGGTCTGAGAGACTGGAGGTACGCTATTGTATTTCTTTTTTAAAGGGGAACTACCACCCCAATAACTTAAGCTTCACCGATTGCTCATCTGGCGACTAGCTGCTTAGTAGCGCTAGTCGCCAGAAATATTACCCGGTTCAGCAGATATCGGCGTTTTACCGATGGTGACAGGAGCATCTAGTCGCCAGATGAGCAATCGGTGAAGCTTAAGTTATTGCGGGGTGGTAGTTCCCCTTTAATATCTACAATATTGGCATACATTAAAACAAACTATTATTATCCCTTTAAGGTACGTGATCATGAAAAACTGACCTGTTGATGTGCCCCTGGGATTGGCTAAGAATCGCTGATTTAGACCATGCATCATTTTAGTAGCACTTCTTTCAGTAGTATCTAATTTATTGGGTGTCCTTCCGGAGATATGTGGCTTTATGTATAAAGACAATTTTGGGGCAACTCAACCACACTTCCAAAGGGGACAAATAAATAAAAACAATCTCTAAATTCACAATGATTTTAACAGGGAGTTTTAACCCCTTGAATGCTTGACATCTCAAATGCATCGCTTTGCAATGTGTTGGAGACCGTTCTAACATTTAACCGGTTAAATGACCCCTTTACATCAGTGAGAGTGTTTGTTCCCCAAAGTGCAGTTATTTTGCCTGAAAATGCCCCATCCCCCCCTTTTATTTATCTACAAAAGGACCGTTGTCTCTAGACCGGAAAACCGTATTCTTGGTAAAGCTGATGCAGTTATCTGTAAAGAGGAATTGGAACATATTTTCTGCAGCTTGTAACTTTGTATACAAACTAGTATCTTGCTGGCTTTCCCTGTTACCTTATACAGCTAGGGTAGTCAACATGTGGATCTCAAACCGTTGGACAAAAACTCCCATTTATCCTTAGCAGTCAGTTAGCTGAAGAGGATGGAAGTTGTGGCTTTCTGGCTGCATTTGGGCTTCCTTTTGCTCACCCCTGCTTTAGATAAGTGAACAAAGCCTAAAAGTACTTGAATTGTTTGCTCAAAGGAAAGGCGCTTTTGACTAAAACAAAGGTGTGTGTTTTTTTTTTTTTTTTTTGTTTTGTTTTGTTTTACAGTAAGAGCGGTAAAGCTATGGAAATTTTTACCTCGGGATGCTGTGCTTGTGGATACTGTAACGGCTTTCCAAAAAGTAATGGATACCTGTCTAGCACAGAACAATATTGAGAATTATGACAGATGGCTTCAAAGCAGATAGAATGTTGATCCAGAGAAATATCTGACTGGCCATTTGGAATCAGGAAGGAATTTTTTACCTAGTTGAGGCTTAATTGGAAATGTCTTCAACACTTTTTTGCCTTGATTGTCCGAGACAGTCCGACATTTTAAATGTGTATGTCCCATGGCCCGGGCAGCACCCTTTTGGGACAATACAAAGTCATAGAATGGAGACTCCTGAGCACAGAGTTCTAAACAAGAAGGAGAACTGCCCATTGCCTACTATAACTGAAATTGATTCTTCTGCTGGGCTACAATAAAATGGCTTTCAGTTCTAACCAATAGCGAGAGAACTGAGCCTAGATCCTGATATCAAACGGGATCTGCAGTTCAATTTTATTGTAGGGTAATGCTAGTCGTAGGCTTTGTGCATGATATACATATTCTTGTAGTCTCCGACAGGTATAGCTTTCTGTTACAGCAGACAGTGGTCAGTTCTGCTGCAGTGTTTTGAACTCTGTTATGTGTTCTTCTCTCCGCAGTGTACCTGAATGGCAGAATTCAAATGTGGTGACCCTAGTTAAAGGGATAGTAATGTTTCACAATAAAAGCAGATCCAATTAATCTTCATGATATTTGGGCCATGGAGTGTGTTATTTCAATACTGTCAGAGTTGCAGTTCAAGAATAATTGAATGAAAATATCCCCCCACCCCTTTTACTGAGATAACACTGCTCACTCAGAGCAGCAATCCTTTCCAGATGGATCACAGAAAGGGACAATCTTCAGTGAGCATAAGGAAAAACCTGTCAAGGGGGGCAGAGTTTTCCTTATGCTCACACTAAGAAGATTGTCCCTTGCTGTGAGCTGTCTGATCCTAGAACCAGTTTCCACATATGAGGGGAGATGGCTTACACTAGGTAAAAGGGGTGTGTGTGGGGGGGTACTTTATCATTCAACTACTCTTGAACCACAATTCGTTTAGTATTGAAATAACACTTTCCATGACCCAAATACTATGAAGCTTAATCGGAGCTGCTTTTTTTGTGAGGCATTACTATACCTTTAAACCAACATTTAAATCAATTGTGATATTCATTTCTCCCCTGTAGTTCAGTTGGTTCGGAATCCGAAACAATCCTCTTTCCCCTATATTCTGCTTCCCTTCCAGAGGAGAAGTAGAAGACAATGAGGATGAAGCAGAACAGGAACCAGAAGATGTCATGGACAGCGCTGAAGACCCCCAGGCAGACACAGAGGAGACGCCTCAATCCACTGAGGACCAGGAGGAAAACATTTCCAAGCTTAATGATGATGAGCTGGCAGAGTACGATTTGGACAATTATGATGAAGGAAAAACAGGTACAATTAGCCCCCAAATAGCAATGTCTGTATCCTATATAATAATTAGCTAAAACGTATGTAACAACGCTGTCATGCGCAGTAGAGACTGCTGCAGTCATGCGCAGTAGAGACTGCTGCAGTCATGCGCAGTAGAGACTGCTGCAGTCATGCGCAGTAGAGACTGCTGCAGTCATGCGCAGTAGAGACTGCCCGCTCCACAGGTGATATAGAGCTGGACTCTCATTATGTGCAGTAGAGACTGCCCCGCAACCGTCTGGCGGTGGTACTGTGGCCTGTGTAATGGGCTCTTCAATTAGTATTTGCATATTTCATACACTTAAAGGGACACTATCACCTAAAACCAACTTTGATTGTAAACAATTTTTTTGGTATCCCTTTTTATTATATTAGCAGGGCTAATAATTGTAAGTCCTTTGCTACTAGCCAGACCTGAAAAGTTACTCGCCACCGCAAGCCAAAACATACCCACCAGGGCTGAATTTCTACTTGCCAGGCCTAAATTTTCACTTGCCATTGGCTAGTGGTGAGTGGAAATTTTGAGCCCTGATATTAGCCATTTCTTTTTTTTTTTTTTTTTTTTTAATAGTTGGTTAGATTTATAGATTATGTTAATTACAGTTAACCTGTAAGTATGATGAGCAAACCATATTTGGCCCAGTATTTTTAAATTATTAAAACATGCTCATTTCATAGTAACATAGTTGATGAGGCTGAAAAAAGACGTGTCCATCAAGTCCAGGCCATGCCAAATCACCCCTGTTTATCTAAAGGAAGGCACCCCCCCCCCCCATTGAAGCCAATTTCAATTAAGCCCCAAGGGGGTAAAAAAAATCCTTCCTGATTCCAAATAGATATTAGATATTTCCCTGGATTAACATTCTATCTGCTTTGATGCCAACTTTTCCCAATTCCCAATATTGTTCTGTGCTGGATAGGAATGCATTACTTTTTTGAAAGCAGTTATAGTATGTGCAACTACCGCATCCATAAGCAAAGAATCCCATAACAGTAAAAAAAATCCCTGCCATTGTTTTAGTCAAGTCTCCTTTTCTCTGGTCTTAATGGATGATGCCTCGCTTGGATTTAACTGATCTGTTTCATGTGGCATGAATTGTTTGAGGTGACATAAGGAGGCAGGAGCTGCTTTGTCAAAAAAAATTGTGGAGTGGAGTAATGTTGTGATGTGGCCAGGTTTGAGAAGAAACTGGAGGATATGGAATAGAGGAGAGGCTGTTTAGATGTGGAGAGTCAGTGATGTTTAGGTTTCTGCTTGAGAGAGTGGGTCAAGGTAGAATGAAAAGAATATAAGGTGGGGTTAGGCTGCAGGTTAACATGTGGTGTGGACTGAGAGAGGGAAAGGGGTGTTAGAGAAGTTAGACTGACAGCAGGCATGAGAATTATAGCTCTAGAGAATGACCATCTTGGTGAGTGGAAGGGTTGAACCACTGCATGAGACCAAAGAAGAGGACCTTAAAGGGATTATAATGTCTAAACAAAACTTTATTGCCAATTGTTCTTTAGATTATAAGAAACACTTTGCTCTGTTTAAAAAGTCTTACTTTTGCGTTGTTCTAAAGTTATGAAATGGAGAAAGATCCCCCGCCCGCCCCTTCTGTCTGCTTCCCACGGAATGGCTAGTGGTGTTGTGCGACCCGACGGCTGCAGCCAGGGACAGACTTCATTGAGTCTAAGGAAAATCCTGTCCCCCTTGACAAAGGAGTGCAGGATTTCCCTTTTGCATACTGAAGTTTGTCCCTTGCCGCATCCGTCCAGACCTCAGAGAGCTGCAGAAGGAGAGGGTGGGGGATCCTTGTCCACTTCATAACTTTTAGAATGACGCAAAAGTAAGAGTTTTTAAATTGAGCAAAGTGTTTCTTATAATCTAAAGAAGAATCAGTGTTTAGACATTACAATCACTTTAATCTGAGGAGCTGGAAGCAGTGGAGGTTTTAGTAACATTGATACATTGAAGTCACCAAGCATTAGAGGGGAAGTATAGAATGGGAGAAAGTAGGGGAGCCGTTCAGAGAAGATATCAAGGAATTGGAGTGGAGAACTAGGGGCCAATAATGGGGATAAGTGTAAACATTCACCTATAAAGAGAAAAGTGAGGAAAAACAGCACTTTTTGCCTTGCAAAGGAATTACTGCAAAAAAAAGTGATTTTGTATTTCAATTTTTTCTGACGCACGAGCACACACATACACACACACATGCTAGTCCACCAGCCATGTTCTGCTGCACTAGTAGCCACAGAACCACTCTTACAGCCCCTCCATCCTTGCACCACGATAGCCATAGAAGCACGGGGACTGTGTATTAGGTTAAGGCAGTATTTCTCAACTCCTGTCCTCAGGACCCACTAACAGGCCAGGATTTTATGATTTCCTTGTTAGAGCACAGGTGAGTTAATCAATGTGAATGAGCCTCTGATCACCACACCTGTGCTCTAGCAGAGAAATCCCTAGGTCCTGGCCTGTTACTGGGTCCTGAGGACAGGAGTTGAGAAACACTGGGTTAAGGTGATTCCTGATGTGTTCTGTTTAACATGGAGAGGAAGAGTGGTGAGGCAGGTGAATTCTCCAGCTGTTAGAAGCAAAAGTAATGAAAGGTAGAGGAGATGAGGGCGGCATTTAAAGATGTGTGAGCAATGTTGAGGAATGGAAACTGGTTGAAGTAACTATAGCAGTGCTCTCAAATGCCAACACTGCTTGTGTTAAAGGTCTGCCATGGGCCTGATAGGTCATGCTGTTTCTTTACAATGTTCTTGTGTGTGAGTGCAGTAAAGATACTACTTATTTTACTTGGGTGAGATTCTGGGGCACACCAAGTGCACCACAGGGAATATTTGGAAATGTAAAAATAAAATTGTTTTACCTAGGTTTTAACCAATTCAATTCTAGAGATGGCTCCAATTCATTGCTTCGTAATGCTTTGGCTAGCATTCAGGGGGTTAAAATACCCATTTAACACAATCTCCAAGTTTCGTTCTACCCTATTGTGCAAATGGGTTCCCCTAGAATTCCTCCTCTTTTGAACATACAGCCCTAGGAGTAAATAATATTTTAATGGTTTTGAGCCCTTTTCATTTTTCGATGGTAATGTCCCTTTAACACATCTCCCCCAGATTTTGCATGGAGTTTAACCCATTGAATGCTAGAGAGTTCTTCAGTGCATTGCGAAGCAATGTATTGGAGTCCCCTCTAGCACTCAAGGGGTTAAAATCCCCTTGTAAATGACTGGGAATTTTGGCCATTTTGCCTCATATGATGCAGTTGATTTGCCCCAATATTGCATCCCTTTTAGCTTCCTGGATATATAGCCCTAAGGAATTGCGGTGTGTTCCATTGCAGTAACTGTTACAAGAGTAATGATTTGGAGCGGTTTATTTTAACTTTTTTTAAATCCATATAGTACACCTAATAATTGGATACTAAAAAAGTGATTTCCTGTCAGGAAACAGCAGCCATTTTTATACTTCCCAACTGGATTTTTAACTTTCTCTAAGTCTGTCATTAGAATATGGAGGACTTGTCCATATTCTTGGCAAATGACCTACCAAATTTATCAGAAAAAATAAGGGTAGGTAATATGTTTTGTTTTTGTGCTGAAACGTTTCAAGCTGTGGGAAACATTGTTTGATATTGCTGGAATTTTGGTGCTTTGACATTGCTGGAATTTTGGTGCTTAACCCCTTCAGTGCCAGAGGCTCGGGCCATTTCCTGAACCCTGCAGGCCAGACACTTTTTCAACATTTTTGCTATCCTTCCGTTTAGGCTTGATTTCCTCTGGGGATTTTTAGTTAAATATGGAAAACTATATATTGTTTTTTTCAGAACGAATTGGGCTTTCTCGTGGTACCTTGCATGAAGAGAATTTTACATCGTGCAAAAAGCTATGATGTCATAATGACAAAAAAAAGTGAAAATTTACTCATTTTGCTAAAATCACATACTATGTATCAAAAACATTTACCTTGATTGAAAAAGTTTCAATTATTTGAAAAAGCCCAGAGTCCCCTGAGTAAAAAAATACCAAATTTGTATAGTTTTACCTACGTCCAAGGCTAGCGTAGAGCCCTAATCACCAGCAGCGCAAAATGACATTTTCAACTTTATAAACTAAAATGCACATTCTAGGGTTTTTGTGGTAAAACTACCCTAAAACAGTGGAATAACTATATAAAACTATATATTTCTGAAAAGTAGACAACCTGCTGCATCTAATGAGGGGTAACTTGCCTTCTTGCCCCAAGCCTGTGGTACCCAAATGCTTCCAGAAGGTGGCACTATAGGAAAAAAAAATGGCATTTTCTTACATTTCTGCCCCTTCAACTGTACTGAAATCTGTGAAAACCATGGAATTTACAACTGTATTCATTAGCTAGTGCTCTTGGGAGAAAAATTACACCCCATTGGTTTGGGTTCACCTACCACAGGGGATGCTAGAAGTGCAAAAAGACACCTACTACAACCTCTAAATTTTCTAACATTTTCTCAAACATTACTTGTCTATACAAAAATGGTTATAACAACTAGAGAATTAAAGAAAGGCTACACAAACCATACCATTTTGGAAAGAAGATAACCTGCCGCATCTAATGAGGGGTAAATTGCCTTCTTACCCCAAGCCTGTTGTGCCCAAATGCTTCCAGAAGGTGGCACTATAGAAAAAAAATGGCATTTTCTTACATTTCTGCCACTTCAACAGTACTGAAATCTGGGAAAACCATGGAATTTACAACTATATTGATTAGCTAGTGCTCTTGGGAGAAAAATGACACCCCATTGGTATGGGTTCACCTACCACAGGGGATGCTAGAAGTGCAAAAAGACACCTACTACAACCTCTAAATTTTCTAACATTTTCTCAAACATTACTTGTCTATACAAAAATGGTTATAACAACTAGAGAATTAAAGAAAGGCTACACAAACCATACCATTTTGGAAAGAAGATAACCTGCCGCATCTAATGAGGGGTAAATTGCCTTCTTACCCCAAGCCTGTTGTGCCCAAATGCTTCCAGAAGGTGGCACTATAGAAAAAAAATGGCATTTTCTTACATTTCTGCCACTTCAACAGTACTGAAATATGGGAAAACCATGGAATTTACAACTATATTGATTAGCTAGTGCTCTTGGGAGAAAAATGACACCCCATTGGTATGGGTTCACCTACCACAGGGGATGCTAGAAGTGCAAAAAGACACCTACTACAACCTCTAAATTTTCTAACATTTTTTCAAACATTACTTGTCTATACAAAAATGGTTATAACAACTAGAGAAGTAAAGAAAGGCTACACAAACCATACCATTTTGGAAAGAAGACAACCTGCCGCATGTAATGAGGGGTGAATTGCCTTCTTACCCCAAGCCTGTTGGCCCAGATGCTTCCAGAAGATGGCACTGTAGGAAAAAATGGCATTTTCTTACATTTCTGCCCCTTCATCTGTATGGAAATCTGTGAAAACCATGGAATTTCCAACTGTATTCATTAGCTAGTGCTCTTAGGAGAAAAATGACACCTCATTGGTATGAGTTCCCCTACCTTAGTGGGCGCTACAAGTACCAAACTACACCTATTGCAACCACTAATTTTTCTAACATTTTCTCAAACATTACTTCTCTGTAGAAAAATGGTTATAACAACTAGAGAAGTGAAGAAACGCTACACAAACCATACCATTTTTGAAAGAAGACAACCTGCCGCATCTAATGAGGGGTGAATTGCCTTCTTACCCCAAGCCTGTTGTGCCCAAATGCTTCCAGAAAGTGGCACTATAGGAAAAAAATGGCATTTTCTTACATTTCTGCCCCTTCATCTGTATGGAAATCTGTGAAAACCATGGAATTTCCAACTGTATTCATTAGCTAGTGCTCTTAGGAGAAAAATGACACCCCATTGGAATGAATCGACATACCTTAGGGGTGCCAGAAAAGCATAACTACACCTACCTGTTTGCTTCTTCGAAAATGGCTGCTTGTACTAATATGTTCATAACTGTTAGAGACATGACGGAAAGGTATAAAAGGTATACCATTTTGGAAAGTAGACATTCTCCCGCATCAAATGAGGGGTCACTTGCCTTTCTACCCCTGGGCTGAAGTGCACAAATATTTCCAAAAGGTGGTGCTATGGGAATAAATACATGTTTTTTTTACATTTCCACCACTTCAAAGATACTAAAATCTTTTAAAACCATAACATTTCCTGCTGTATTCAGTACCTGCTACCAACATGAGAAAAATGGTAGCCCATTTGTGTGGCTTAACATACAATATGTGGGTGCTAGGAACACGTACGTAAACCTGACACTTTTGTTTCTTAAATTATCTGCTTGCACTAAAATGGTTATAACCATAATAGATATGCAGGAAAGGTAGAGAAACCATGCCATTTTGGAAAGAAAACAACCTGACGCATCTAATGAGGGGTCACTTGCCTTCATACCCAAAGGCTGGCATGCACAAATGCTTCCAGGAGGTGGCGCTAATGAAAAAAAGGCATTTTCTTACATTTCTGCCCCTTCAAATGTATGGAGCTCTGTGAAAACCATGGAATTTTCAACTGCATTCGTTAGCTAGTGCTCTTAGGAGTCAAACGACACCCCATTGGTATGAGTTGAACTACCTTAGGGAGTGCTAGAAGTAGAAAACTACACCTACTACAAACTGATGTTTCTAACATTTTCTCAAACCTGACTTGCCTCTATGAAAATGGCTATAACACCTTCAGAAGTGAAGCAAAGGTAGATAAACTATACCATTTTGGAAAGAAGACAACATGCCGCATCTAATGAGGGGTCACTTGCCTTTTTACCCCTAAGTTAGTTGGCACAACTATTTCCAGAATGTGGTGCTACAGGAAAGCAAACAAACATTTCTTTTACACTTCAGTCACTTCAAATATACTAAAATGGTTCAATGGCGTGGGATTTCCTAGGAGGACTTCTTGCCAGCCTAAGAAAAATGGTACTCAGCTGCTGTGGGTTGACATACCAATTTGAGTGACAGGAGCGTAGCTACCAGTGAAATAGGAATGGGAAAGCAAACAGTGTATGTGTGATTTTATGGCTAACAGATGAAAGAACTAGGGCGTCAGCCAGTGTACGCGCGGACCTGTGACTACCAGTGTAACAGTGTGGGAGGGTGAGGGATTAGGCAGTGTGTGTGGGTATGAGCAGAGGAGCAAGGATGGTGGAGATGGTGGGGCAGTGTCTGAGAGTGTGTATGGGAGATCTGTGACTACCAGTGTGCACTGTATGTCCCCCTCATACAAAGTTTGATTCCCAGCCTGAATCTAGTGCATACTGGTACTTTGAGTCTACCAATAGGCAGTGGAAACAGGCTGGGAGTCAGGCTGGGGAATGGGACTGCCAGTTGGCTGTGGAACCAGGCAGGGGAATACGGTACGTGTGTGTGTGTGTGTGGGGGGAATCGGAGGCATTTTTTGTGCATGCCACAAGGGTGCCCAATGCACTGCAAAGCAATGCGTTGGACCCTCTGTTGCACACAAAGAGTTTTTTTTTTTTTTTAATTATTATTTTGTATTCATACCTCGTTGGGGAGGCGGTGTCAGGAACATTCCTGGTGTCCCCCATCCAGGTCTAAAAACAGAATAATAAAAAAAAAAAAAGTGTGTGTGTGTGTGTGTGTGTGTGTGTGTGTGTGTGTTACAGGGGGTCCAACGTATTGCAAAGCACTGCGTTGGACCCCCCCTGTGGCACGTGCATTTTTTTGGGCTTTTCCCCCAATATTTTTGTGTAGACCTCGTTGGGGGCATCAGAACCCATACAATGAGGTCTAAATAAAAAATAAAAGGGGAAAAAAAAATAATCCTTTGGGTGCCACAGGGGTGTCCAGTGGATTGCAAAGCAATGCATTGGGCCCCTGTAGCACACAAAGGGTTAATTTTTTTATCATTACTTTGTATTCAGATGGCCACCAAACAAGCTCTGATCACAAAGTAATGATAAAAAGTCCTGTGTGTGTGCCACAGGAAGGGGGTCTGCATTGAACCCCTATCCCAGTGGCACACACAGGGTTAAATTTTTTTTATTATATACCTCATTGAGGGGCATCAGGACCCCTTGATCCCTCCCCAATGAGGTCTTAGTAAAAAAAAATATATATGTCCACAAACGGAGTGACCCTGTGAGTGCCACAAGGGTCTCCAGCGCATTGCAAAGCAATGCATTGGATCCTTGTGGCACTCAGAGGGTTAATTTTTTTTCTATCATTACTTGGTAATCAGAGCTTGTTGGGGGGCCATCAGGACCAATCCTGATGACCCCCCCAACAATCTCTGATAACAAAGTAATGATAAAAGCCCTGTGTGTGCCGCAGAAGGGGGGCTACATTGCCCCCCCCCCCCCCCCGTGGCGCACACAGGGTTAATTTTTTTTTTATTTACTTTTTTTATTATAGACCTCATTGAGGGGTATACAAACCCCCCTGATCCCCCCCAATGAGGTCTTACCAAAAAAAAAAAAAAAAGTTATCAAAAAAAGTGTCCCTGTGAGTGCCACCATGGTCTCCAGCGCATTGCAAAGCAATGCAGTGGACCCTTGTGGCACTCAGAGGGTTAATTTTTTTTTTATCATTACTTTGTAATCAGAGCTTGTTGGGGGGCCATCAGGAGCAATCCTGATGGCCCCCCCAACAATCTCTGGTAACAAAATAATGATAAAAGCCCTGTGTGTGCCACAGGAGGGGGGGGTGCATTGGACCCCCACCTGTGGCACACACAGGGTTAAATTTTTTTTTTTTTTTTTCCAATTATAGACCTCATTGAGGGGCATCAGGATCCCCCCTGATCCCCCCCAATGAGGTCTTTAAAAAAAAAAAAATCCCCTCCAAAGAATTGACCCTGTGAGTGCAACAGGGGTCTCCAGCACATTGCAAAGCAATGTGCTGGGACCCTGTGGCACTCACAGGGTTACTTTAATTTAATTTATGTATTTTTTATTTTTGTTAAAATACTTTTCAGACCTCGTGGGGGACATCAGGACCCCTCCTGGTGTCCCCCCAGTCATTGATCTCCCAGCCGATAGGCTGGGAGATCAATGATGCGACCGCAGGAGAGCAAGAGCTCTCCTGCCCTTCTCTCCTACCACTGGTAGGAGTGAACAGGACCGGGGAAACTTCCCTAACGTCATCGGTGACCATGTCACCGATGACGTTTGGAGGATTCCCCCGGTCCCGCCCACTGCTACCCGGAAGTTCGGGGTAGGAGAGAGGGGGAAGGAGAAACTCTGTTTCTCCTTTGTGTTTATTGATCTCCCAGCCCGATCGGCTGGGAGATCAATAACTGGGGAGGCATGAGGAGTGATCCTCATGCCTTCCCATGAGTGCCAGGGGTTTTGTTTTTTCTAATGCGGCCACTGCATGCCGGTTATACCGGCTCATGCAGTGACCGCATTTCACTCTTACGCTGTACGAGCGTGGCACAGCAGGTACAGCTGTGTCCACTCGTACGGCGTAAGTAGCTGGCACTCTAGGGGTTAATATAGAAAGCAAAAGGTGAGCAATTGTGGAGCTGAACATTCTACACTAGAGGAGCTGTAATATACACCTCAAATCCCATCAATTTTAAATGGGGCTTTTAACCCATTGAATGAATGCTAAAGAGGTGCCAAATGCATTGCTTTGCTATGTAAACTGTTTAAAGGGTTAGTAATTTCCAAAATAAAGTTGATTCTATATGTTGGGTTTTACAAGAATAACTTTATGGTTTGAGAGAGAGAGCGCGTGCCTTCGTTAACCCTTTGAGTGCCACATCCCCCTCTCCCTCCCCTTCTCCTGACATCAGCTGTAAGCTGACAGTAGGAGTTCCTGGTCTGGGGACAGACATGCGGCTCTTCAGCAGAGCCGCAATAGCGAGATTTAAAAAGAAATACTTCTTTGGAACGGTCTACAAAGTGTGCCTGGTTTGCAAGCACGCTTTTTAGTCCTTTCCAAAGAAGTATTTCTTTTTGCATTGTGTTATTGCGGCTCTTCTGAAGAGCCTCCTCGTGTTGGCCGACACGGATCTCTTTCATCAGGAGAAGGGGAACTTTAGTGGAGGATATCTCTCAAACCATAAAGGTTTGGTAGATCTTACTTCTGGAAAAAGTCCTCTCTCTCATATAGAATAAACGTTATTTTGGGCATTACTAACCCTTTAATATTGTATTAAAGAGAGAGTATTGGGTAAATAGAGAAAAATATTTATCTCTTGGTATAACCCGCTGAGTAAAACCAGGTAATCACACTGCTGAGAAATATATTTTATTCAAAAGTTATTGGGTGTAGTACTTCTGTAGCCTGAAATTTTATGGTGGTGCTGTTGCTGTAGCAGCTGATGGAGGTTTATTATCATTGACATTAGTCCATAGACCGCTGTTTAAAACAGTGCCACCACAACATTTCAATACATGTAAGTAGTGCTTCCAAACAAGTTATAAGCATACCTGGGAACTTTTAAAACAGGGTTACCCGGAGGGTAACCCTGTCAGTGCCGACCTGGGATGAAAATGACGCGATTTGCGTCATAAAAGGGGCGGGGCTTAGCCGCGGAGGGGGGCGGAACAAAAAAAAAAACCTGAAAAATTTATGGAAGAGGGCGGGGAGTGGGAGGAACCGGGCGGGACGGAGCACAAGTGGGCAGAGTTTCTATTTAAACTCTGCCCACCCGGCGATCCACACATTGCCCCGGAGACCCGGTAATTCAGTCTGAAATCCGGAGTCTCCGGGGCAAAACCGGAGAGTTCCCAGGTATGGTTATAAGGTGTGTGTGTGTGTGTGTGTGTGTGTGTGTGTGTGTGTGCACATAATTTTATATTTAAGTAATACCATCTGTTTAAGTAATGTCTTTCTTTCATTAATATCTGAAATCAAAGAAGTTGGCAGTAACATGGACTGAGGGCTGAGTCACACTGGATACATGCAGATGTTGTTAGTGTTGAGATCTGTACATACAGGCAAATTTAACTGTTTTCTGTTCTGTTGTAGATGTTGTGAGCCTTGGAGACAGTCTTGCTGGACTTTCTGTGTATGCCAGCAATGAGAATGATGCTTACATCACCCTGAAAGACACAGTAAGTATCAGGGCAGGATTAAGGAATTTATGGGCCTGCTTCTAAGAGTTATGAAGGAACATGTCTACTGAAAGAGTGTAAAATGTAGATACAGTGTAGAGGTTGCAAAATAGAATTTACCTAGACAGCCAGTGAGTGAGTAGAGGTTCTATTTAGCCTGTCCTCACCATTTTGGAACATCCCTATTATGTGATGTGCTGCTTCTACACCAGGACTGTAGCAGCCAGACCTAGGTTGATGATCTTCAACAGAGCCCTATGGGGCTCACTCACTGCTAATGACCATGGGCCTATTGTTTTTATTGGGGGTGTGTGTATATGTAAAGATGTGTTTTACACCCATCTGTTCCATTCAGGGCTAATCATTGGCTCATACAATTTAGTTGTATGCACCATTAAAGGTGCAAGGCATTTATGACAAAACTTACAAGGATTGACTCAAAGACCTTGATATGTATCTCTTGGAAGAGATGAGGAAAAGGGGGATATGATAAAAACCCCTTAAATATATTAACAAATGTAATAAAGTTCTGGAGAAAAGTATTTTTCAGAAAAAGAGAAATACTACAACAGGGGAGCATGTCCTATAGTTAGATGGTGTAAGATACAAAAAGATTCAAAATTTAAGTACTACTTAACCCCTTACCGCCGGAGGACGTACATGTACGTCCCGAGCAGATGTCCCAGGTGGACAGAGGATGTGCATGTATGTCCCAGATATCGTTTTACGAAATGGAAAAAAAAAATGTCCGGCGGGTGTTAAGTGCCGGCCGCATGCGTGTGCGGCAGGTCACTAAGGGGTTAACAGGCTATAGATTCATGGAACAGCATCCCAGCAGAAGTGATAAGGTCGTCTACAGCAAAGGAATTAAACAATTCCTGGGTTAGTCTACTCTGAGAACAATGGAAGATTGCATTTTATCTGGATAGGAAAATGGGAAGACTAGATGGGTCAGTTGGTTCTTTTCTGCTTTCAAAATGTATGTTTCTGACCTGAGGCCTGCTCTCATGTACTTCAGCCTGAGATCAGTGTAACAGATGATCTTAAGGGTATTTCCACCTGTGTATCTCAGATAGATAAACAATGACAGGGACGTATGCATTAAAGTTGAGTAATTATAGGGCAAATCAAATGCACTGTGGGACAAAAATAAATAAATTAAAAATAAATTATAAAAAAAAAAAAATTATATATATATATATATATATATATTATATATATATATATATATATATATAAAATATATGAGAGAGGAAGAACAGACAATAAACCTGCACTTCTCCAGTATACTTGTAACCAGTGCTTCCTGTATTAGGCATATATAATAACATTATTATGAGATGGTATACTGTGTAGCAGGCAGGCTTCCATAACGCTCCGTTTATATCCTCTCCCATCCGTAATATAGTGCACTGTGTAGATTAGCGGGCAGATGTCTGTATCTCCCATCCTACGTGTCAGCTCTAAATATATCAAACTGACTTCCAATTGGTAAAGCGGGCAGAGGGAATGACGATCAGCGTGATGATTATAAGCCTCCCTTCCTATTTCCACAGTACTGGGGGTCCGATGGAAGAATAACTTAAACAACAGTCAGGCAGGTATGGAGCTCAGTAAAATTTGGCTTTTAGGTGTCTGATGGAAGAATAAGTTAAACAACAGCTAAGAGCCAAATTTTACAGAGTGTTACGGAAGCCTGTCTGCTACACAGTATACCATCTATAGCCTTTCATCCATAGGTTACTGTGGAGGTCAATTATCCTTGCACTATAGATTGAGGAACCTCTATATAGTGCATTCTTTATATTCACATCAAGGACTTGTGTATGAGAGCTCAGTGGACTTTGCTACAGTGTATATAAAGTCTACACACCCCTGTTAAAATGCCAGGTTCTTGTGATGTTAAAAAAAAAAAAATGAGACAAAGATAAATAATGTCAGAACTTTTTCCACCTTTAACGTGAACAATTCAATTGCAAAACAAACTGAAATCATTGAGGGGAAAAATAACTGGTCAAAAGATTGAAGCTGCTGGTATTGTTTGTTTTTTTTATTAAATGCAATAGGATCTGGGGAAATTTGGTGCCCCCTCTCTCTTTCTCTCTCTCATAGAATATATATAAATGCCAACTTTTCCTGTGAGTTCTATGGAGTTTTAACCCCGCATACATTTTTGCTATCTTAAATGCGTCTGTCTCCTATAATGCAAGAGGTTTACACCACAATGATGCCACACTTTGTGCATATGGTCCTAAAAGGAGATGATCTCCCATTAAATTGTATTTTATATCTTTAACCCTTGTAACTTCCAATAACGTGCCAGGACCATCACAGGTTTTGGTCCTTTCAGGACAAGTGTCGGTCTTGGCACATAATGGGTTAAATTATCACAGAATGCCTGAAGGCATGCTGTGATCATACCTTAAACCTGGAACTGACTACTTCAAGACAGTTTCAGCCTGTCCCCATAGCTAATCCTGCACTATTAGAAACATTTATAACACACATTGGGAAGAATGCAAGTGGGACATTCGCTATTTTATAAATTCCATAAATTTACATGCTATTTGCGATTGCTCATGTTTTGATGCAAGAAACCTAGTAACGCCTTGATATTGAAGCACATGCTCCTAAATTAAAGCGGAACTACTACATCAACTATGCTACTACTTAGGCAGGTGACGACTAGATTAATAATAGATATTTTACCTCTCAAAAGTGCCCCTGAGTAAAGTAATCCTTAAGCTTCCAAGACCGGAAGCCAGGCATCAGCGCAGATATCTTGTTTGCGCACCTGCGCTTTCAGTCCCCGTCACCCTTCAGAGGCATTGCACTGTCCTGAACGGCTCCGGAAGAGACTGATGGCACAGGCTGCACTAACCTGGCTGTCAATCTTGGAATATTACTGATTACTTTACTCTGGGACACTTTTAAGGGGTAAAATAACGATTATTAAGCTAGTCGCCACCTGCCTAAGTATTGCAGCGCGACTTTAGTTGTGGTAGTTCCGCTTTAACAGCAAAGTTAGCGAATGCTCCTAAATTAATGGCAAAATTAGCCAGACATATGAAAATGTGTGCTAATTGCTTTGCTGAACTGGGTACAATTGCTAATCCTCTCACAACACAGTGGACATTTTAGCCACACTCACTTTTTGAAACACATTCACTAAAAAATGAGCAAACATTCATTATTTGAGAAAAAACACCCACATTTCAGTAACATTTTGGTGCTAATCATTTTGCCATCAAAAGTACATTGTAAATAGCGATTGCACACATTTCTTGTGTTCCGCCCATGGTGGCATATGCGTTAAACAGAGATGGAGTAATGACGTGATGAACATTTCCATTGGGACTTCTAGAATCCGTGGGTTAATTTTATTAATTGTGGTATATTTGTTGTGACCCAAAATTTGTCATTTGTCTTTATATATCTGCTGTACTATTGTGTTAACCTGAAGTGATTTTTATTTTGCTAATTTTTATTATTTATTATTATTATTTTCTTTAGGAACAATACGAACAAGAAGATTATATCATTAAGCCTACTGATAACCTTCTGGTGTGTGGAAGGGCAGAAAAAGATCACTGCAACCTTGAGATCCATGGTAATTTGCTAAATATAATGTAGAGGATTTGTGCATAAACAGATGACTAGAAGACAAATAGTCAATATTTGCAAAAATATATAGCGGAATTGAGGTGTTTGTTTGATAAAACAAATACGGCAATACTTTGTAATATCACTTGAAAGGCCATTAAGGGCCTAAATGTGTTTAACTCTTTGAGTGTGAGGGAGGTATCCAAGTCATTGCGTTGGATACCTCTGCAGCACTCAAAGGGGTAAAAGAAGCGTTTACATTATGTAATACATAAAAATATAAATAAAGTTTCCCGCCAAGTGTCTTGTCCTATCTCCAGAAAAAGCTGAAGCTGCCAGTGGCAGCCTCAATCCTATTGGCTTTGCAGGTAGGTGTGATGTCACAGCACCAATATGAATCATCCGCTCACCCCCTGGGTACAGGACAAATTCTCCTAAAGATGTCCTGTTCTAGATAAACCTCTTTGATCCCATACAAATCTCCAGAGCATTGGTTTACAATGATGTGTAGATGCCTGTAGCATCTTTACAGGATTTAAATTGTTTAGTATATTATGTTGGTCATCTCAATACCTGCAACTATTCTTCCAGTGTACAACCATGAAGAAGACTCGTTTTATGTCCATCATGACATCCTCTTACCTGCTTACCCTCTCTGTACCGAGTGGCTGAACTTTGATCCCAGCCCCGAAGAATCTACAGGTAAAAGAATCTATGCTAAGAGCAGGATGGTTTTTAAATAATCATTTTATAATTAACCCTTTGAGTTCCAGAGGGGTACGCAATGCACTTAAAAAAATAATTCAAAGCTGTCTACTGAGTAAAGCACTCTCACTACTGGAAGATACATCTTTCAAAATGTATTATCACTTACACAGCCATTAAAGGGAAAGTTTTCTTCTGTCTAAACTCAGCTGAAAATCTAGAACAACATTGCCATCTAGCTGTGACTTTTCTCAGTCTGAAATTTGTCCCTTGTTTTTCTCAGCAAGCAAAGACATATTTTTTTTAAAATATATGTATTCTTCTAGAGTATTTCTAATGATTGCATTTTACCTTGTTGCTAACAGAAGGCTAATATTTTGGGACATGCCTGCCTTTATTTGACTTGTAAACTTGCCTCTGCTGCTGTAAAAAGCCCCCAAAGATTGAAATTTAATAAACGCTCCTTCCTTTATAGTAAAAGGATATATATATGTATATATATATTTTTTTTTTTCTGGTTTTCCATAACGTTTGGTATAATTATTTATTTTCCTGCAGATTATTTCTAAACATATATTTTCTAAATATATTTAATTTACATCTTAACCTGTTGGGTGCCAGAAGGGTGTCCAACACATTGCTTTGCAATGTGCTGGATAACTGTCTTGCTCTCCAAGGCTTAACCCCTTGAAGATGAGAGGGGCATGCAACCGATTACTTTACAATGTGTTTGCACACTCTTCTGGTAATTAAGGGTTTAGATAAATTGTTGGTTAACTCATTGGATGCTAGAGACATCTCCAGTGCATTGCTTGGTAATGCAGTGGAGATGCCATTAGCCTCCAAGAGGTTAACCCTTTGAGTGCCAGAGGCATACAGAATGCATTGCTTCGCAATGCTTTCCATACCCCCTGGCATTGAGAGGGTTAAGGAGATAGTAAATATATATTGTAGGGTAAAACAAAGGTACTCCCACTGCTGAAAGGTGTTTTATTCAAAACGTATTGCAGCTCAAACTTGCATTTTTTAGGTGCAGTATCACAGTGGCCTGAAATTTACAGTGGCGCTGTTGCTACACCATCCTATCAAGGTTTATGGTCAACTGACCAGAGCTGTCCATAGGATGGTATAGCAACAGCGCCACTGTATAATTTCAGGCCACTGTGATACTACACCTAAAAACTTTTGAATAAAACACATTTCAGCAGTGGCAGTAGCCTTGTTTTACTCAGGGAGTAAATATATATATATTTACATATTAAGTATTGCTAACACTTTAAAAACAACCTCTTATAATGTATTTTCTTAATATTTGAAGTCTGTTCTTGTTAAATAGAAACTATGCCTCAGAAATAAATGGTCCTAATCTGTTTAATAGGAGGACTTTTGCGGGTGTCCTTCATAAGTCAGATATATCATTTTATAGCATTGTATCTGGTGTTGGCTGCACGTTCTGATCTTCACTTTAGCTTGCCTTGACAAACATCCTTATATCATACAGGGGACCCTAACAGTTTAGATGTGCAGCCCCACTCTTCTTCTTTTAAAATCTAAGAGAGCCTTTTTCAGATAACAAAATTACACTGTCCAGCCATAGGCCTTGACACTGTTCTAGTGCAAAAGCAAGGACACTAGATACGCCTTAAAGGTGAATGAAAGACATATACCTAGGCAAGTCCTTGTGTTAAAATGATAAACTTTTATTTCTAGAGAAAAGTTCCCATAAATACCAACAAAGAGATGAAAGCTGTTGGTGTCCTAGGTGCCAGTATTGTGTGTAAAGCAATGCATTGGGAATTTGTCCACCAGAGGGCCTTATGCACAAAAAACAAGTAGGTTAGTTTGGAGAAATCAGCCTCACCGCAAGTGCAAATAAATATCCCCATTAAATTAAATGGGGCTTAAATCCCTTAAAGGGATAGTAATACTTCGTTTTAGCTTTATTTTATTTTGTAGGCATTAAAAAAACTTGAAGAACGATATAAGTCTTATCTCTCAAACCTTTATGGTTTGAGAGAGATTCACAATCAAAGTTTTCCCCCTCCCGCCCCTTTCACTTAGTGTAAGCCCTCTCTTCTCAGATGTGGAATGCAGTCCATAGACCAGACAGATAACAGAAGGGGACACTCTTATTCCTATGAGAACAATAAAAGCCCTGCCCCCCTCTCTGCAATCTACCTGGCCACCTCCCTTCTGCTCTGGCTGAACAGTGTTACATCAGTAAAAGGGGTGGGAGGGGGACACTTTGTCATTGAATTACTCTTGAACTAAAACTCTTACAGAATTGAAATAATACTCTCCAAAGTCCAAATACTATGATGATTAATTAGAGCTGCTTTTATTATGAAACATTATTATCCCTTTAAAGATCTGTTCATTAAAAAGCAATATATTGCAGACCTCTGTAGCGTTCAAGTGGTTAAAAGCCCCATTTAAATCAGGGGGGTATTTTGAGAACTTTTATTACAAAATAAGTGCCCAGGGAAGGGAGGGACAGAACACTGAGTACCAAGGATATATACAGCACATTGCAATGCAATGTGTTGGGCACCTACCTGCCACTCACAGGGTTTAAAATCTGTCTCCAGTCTTTTCCTTAGCAGGGATCATGGTACTTTGTTCCATTATTGCGGTTTTTCTGACCTGGTACTGTCAGAACAGGGCTCCTCCCTCTAGAGACATGAATATTGATGTAAACGCTTAAAGGAAATCCTATATAATAATTCGCTAAATCGTGTGTAACGTTGCGACATGCGCAGTAGATACTGCTGCGTGTGCTGCAGTCATGCGCAGTAGAGACTGCCCGCGCCGCGGCTGATACAGAGCTGGGCGCTCCGAAGGAACGTCCAGCTCTGTATCAGCCGTGGTGCAGGCAGTCTCCACCGCGTGTGACTGCCCCGCGACCGGGTGGCAGTGGCCCGTGTAACGGGCTGTTCAACTAGTAAATAAATAAATAAATAAGTATAGTCAATTACACTTTAAATGTTCTGCACATACAAAATATATAAAGTCAAAATGGGGGTGTGTGACTTTAAGGACAAGTAGCACAATTTCCCAAGTATGCTCGTATGAGAGCAGGCTTAGAAGGAAAGCTTGGGGCTGCATTATTCATCTCCAGAATGGCTCATGTCAACCTTGGAGGGGTTGAGAAAACTGACCCCCTTTGGCTGTAATGCAATCTGGAAGTCTGTGGCTCTCAGATATATACTGCTGGATTGCCTGTGCAATCAAATAGTCCTGCTGTATCAATCAGCCTTACAAGCCTGATACTGAGAGTCTATCCAGATAGCTCTGTCACACAGGGCTGAAAACTCAACTGGGAGACTTCAGTCTTCCTGCAGCACCAAAAAGGGGTGCACTGGAGGTTTCTTTCCAGACCCCCAATATGTACCCCTGTTGATTGACTGACTGTGGCTTGCAGTGCAACCCTGCATTCATCAGAAAGTCTGGTCCTTAGGGCAGCAGATCTGCTGGTGGGGCATTATCAGTGGTGGTTCTCTTTACTGTCAAAAAAGCCTATTTAAGAGAAATGGACTTGACCTTTTGAGTGCCAGAGATGTATCTAACACATGGCAACATATAACTCTCTATGTGAAATGTATTCTCATTGCTGTGTGGTAAATACCTAGAATTAGACCCCTTTCCTACCCCTGTAACTCATTGAATGCTATAGAGATTTCCAAAGCAATGTGTTGGAGACCTTTCTAGCGTTCAAAGGGTGAAAAACCTAATTCACATCAGTGGAATTCTTTATTTAATTTCGGTGCAATTGGTTTGCTCCAATTTTTTTTTTTTTTTTTTTAAGTTATAAAATATTTGTGATGTTTCATATTTTTTTTTTTCTAACTTATAAAATATTTGTGATGTTTCATATATATATATATATATATATATATATATATATATAAAAATTATAATTATTGCCCATGTTTTTTCCTTAGGAAACTATGTTGCCGTTGGAAACATGACCCCAGTAATTGACGTGTGGGACATGGACCTGGTGGATTGTCTTGAACCTGTCTTCTCCCTCGGGAGCAAACAAATGAAAAAGAAGAAGAAGAAAGGAAAGAAGGTAACATTTATGTGTTTGGGTAAAACACACTGGAGGCCAGTTATAGATGGCGGGTAATGGAAACTGATCCTGTAATGAGCAGTAACTGCCAGTGTGGTTACTGTACTTTATGTGAAACAGATTGGGAGGAAATGTTACAGCTGCGGAGGAACATAGGGTAATTTACGTCATCTTGGTTTTGGATCCCCTGTCACTTTATAAATCTCTCTATTGCTGCGCAGGGAAATCCAGGAGTGTGTGTGAGCTTCTCTCAGGATATCTTTTTGTGACACATCAGAAAATGCTGATTTATAGAGCTCTCTGTTGTTGGAGGAGAGCAGGTTGTTCAGAAAGTATACTTGCTAGTGTAGTTACATAAATAGGTTGTACATAACTCTCTTTCTCTCTCGGTCTCTCTTTTTCCCTTTCTGTCTCTTTTTCACCCTCTCTCTCTCTCTTTTGCCCTCTCTTTCATTCCTCCCCCTCTCGATTTCTTATCGCCCCCCCCTCGATTTCTTATCGCCCTCCCCCCTCTCGATTTTCTTTCGTCCTCCCTCTGTCTCTTTCTTTTGCCCTCCCTCTGTCTCTTTCTTTTGCCCTCCCTCTGTCTCTTTCTTTTGCCCTCCCTCTGTCTCTTTCTTTCGCCCTCCCTCTGTCTCTTTCTTTCGCCCTCCCTCTGTCTCTTTCTTTCGCCCTCCCTCTCTGTCTTTCTTTTGCCCTCCCTCTCTGTCTTTCTTTTGCCCTCCCTCTGTCTTTCTTTTGCCCTCCCTCTGTCTCTTTCTTTTGCCCTCCCTCTGTCTCTTTCTTTCGCCCTCCCTCTGTCTCTTTCTTTCGCCCTCCCTCTGTCTCTCTCTTTCGCCCTCCCTCTGTCTCTCTTTCGCCCTCCCTCTGTCTCTCTCTTTCGCCCTCCCTCTGTCTCTCTCTCTCTTTTGAAATCTATTTGCCCATCTCCTCTAGCACTGAAAGGGTTAAGTGTTGAGTCGAGGAGGTAATGTAGGAATAAGACATTTTATGCCTTGTAAAACTTACATGTTATTTTTGAAAGTTGTTCTAAAATCACCAAAGTTGTTTTTAGGTGATAGTACTGGTAAAAGAAAAAAAAAAAAACAAGTAGAAGTTAATAGATGCTACTAAAATTAGAAAAATCTAAGTAGAATATTACTATTCTGTTAAAACCAAAAAAGTATTTTGTGAAAATCAAATTGAAAGATCATAATTTAATACTTTGGGTGCTAGAGATGCTCCTAATGCACTGGTGACCTCTAGCATTCAAGGAGTTAAAATGTAATTTTGAGCACCATTTTGCAAACCAATCAGATTTGACATTGACCTGGATAAGCAGTATTTCCGCAGTCTTGCTGTGATCCGCAGTAATGCTGCTTGACAAAGGAAGTCTAAAATATGTAACACAGAGAGACATACACTGGTAGACAAAATGCAGTTTTCCACGTACATTTAATCCTTGTGTTTCTACATGAGAAACAAGCACAGGCTCATCTATTATTGAGGGATTACAAACTCACTTATGCTCAAATGATTTACTGTGCAGGGGGCCTCTTCAGAAGGAAACCAGGAAGGACATGTTGATGCAGTTTTAGACCTCTCATGGAATAAGCAAGTCAGGTGAGGACATAAAACTTTACATTTCGGTCCGCTGTAATTTTATTTTATATTGTCATACATGTATACAATGCTTCATGAAGATAAGAACTATAACAATACAAAATGTGTGGGGTGTGCATCAAATTAAAGGAACATAAATGCTTAAATTGCTATTCTATGAAAGTATAAAAGAAGGGTTGATAAGTAAAAGTAGTCAGGATTATAGTTGACGTAATAGTTGATGAGGTTGAAAAAAGACGCGTCCATCAAATCCAACCTTTGCCACATCAACCTTGTTTTTGTTGAGCCGCTGGATGCAACCCCCACCCCCATTGAATCATTTCATATTAAGTCCCAAGTGGTTAAATAGATTCCTTTTTGACCCCAAAAGCAGTTGAAAATTTTCCTGGATGAACATGCTGTCTGCATTGAAAACAACTGTCCTATTTATCAAGATTATTCTGAGATGATAAAAAAAAAAAAAAAAGTAGCCAATCCTTTTTTTCTTTAATATATTATATACTAGCAGTTTGGGACGGCGTTGCCCGTCATGTTATGCAGGAAATGTTTCTTTTTTTTTAAATAAATGTTATGATAGTGAATTATAGCGTAGGGTGTACGTGTCAGAAAGGTACACACAGTGATAGACAGAGACACATGCAACACACACATATACACACACATGCACTGACAACACAAACAGTGACACACAGCTGCAAATCAGAACATAAATACATACAGTGTGAGCAGTGTAAGAAACATACCTCCCAACATTTCATATGGCCAAAGAGGGACACTTGTGTTTTCGGTGGTGTTACTGGGGGCGTGGCTGGTGGTGTATTTTAGAGAATTTTTAACCCTTTGAGTGCCAGGGGGTAAGCAATGCATTGCATCCCCTCTGGCATTGAAATGGTTAAGTTACTCTTTCTGTAAGTGAATGATTTAGAAGAAGATGAAAGTATTTTTTTTACACAGACTAATTTAACAGATATATACAGAAGTTTATTCCCACATTACTGTGGGTTTTATTGATATGGAGCAATCTGATACACTGGTATATACACCACACAATGTGATATCCTAAATAGAGGAGCAGAGGGATTTGGGTGTCAAACAGGGACTGTCCCTCCTATACGGTATAGTGCCAGTCCTTATACACAGACACATGCAGACTGTATACTATACAGCAGAGGTTCTCAACCCGTGCCCTCAGTGGCCACTAACAGGCCAGGACTTAGGAATTTCACTGCTAGAACACAAGTGTGTTGATCAGAGGCTCAGTCATATTGATTAACTCACCTGTGCTCTTAAAAGGAAATTCTAAAATCCTGGCCTGTTAATAGCCACTGAGGGCACAGATTGAGAACCACTGCTATACAGTGCCAGACCATTGTAGAGAATTTTTAACCCTTTGAGTGCCAGGGGGTAAGCAATGCATTGCATCTCCTCTGGCACTGAAATGGTTAAGTTACTCTTTCTGTAAGTGAATGATTTAGAAGAAGATGAAAGTATTTTTTTACACAGACTAATTTAACAGATATATACAGAAGTTTATACCCACATTACCGTGGGTTTTACTGATGTGGAGCAATCTGATACACTTGTACATTAGGCTGACCAGACCTCACCTTTAACCAGTGACACATATGAAAAATGCATACTGCAGGGCTGCTTTGATTTTGGTGCACTCCTGAAATATGCTTATTTCCTATGTGTCCCCGGTTAAAGGTGAGGTCTGGTCAGCCTACTGTATATACACCACACCGTGTGATCTCCTAAATAGAGGAGCAGAGGGATTTGGGTGTCAAACAGGGACTGTCCCTCCTATACTGTATAGTGCCAGTCCTTATACACAGACTGTATACTATACAATGCCAGACCATATATAAATAGTTTGTCATACATGCTATACAGTGAGCTATGTACAGCATGGAGATGATTGCAGGAACTGGCACCTCTGCTTACAGACAGACTGACAAACAACCTGCTCTCTTTCTCTCTCTTTGTGCAATATATAAATACAGTCACATCCATGTCTCTGCCATTTACCAGCTCAGCTGAAGCCTTGCTCTGCACTGCCTGATCACCTCTCTGCCGTTGTTTCCACTTTCTCAGCAAGCCAGTATCCTCCTGCTGATTGTTTAGAAATCAGCTCACTTGTAGTAATTAGCAGAGCTGTGTAGGCTCAAAGACAGGGAATGAAGAAGCTGCATAATACAGATTGGACCATGGCCTTCCAGCTGTAGCTTGAACATTGTTCCCATCATCCTCAGCGTGCGTGTGTGTATATGTGTGTATGTGTCTGCTAGTGTGTGTGTGGGAGGGCATGTGCATGTGTCTGTGGTGTAGGAGTGTGTGGCAGCCATTTTTTTTTTCAGCCTTAGATAGTGGTGGGCGGGCTGGATAGTGGGGGCAGGCCAAAAATCACACTCCCACAGAATCACCCAATGGCAGCAGTAATCCTTTTTACTGCCGCCCCTGGGTGTGTTTTGCCAGGCACAAAGTCTTCTTTTATTATATTATATATTATAATATATAATATATTATATTATATTATATTTAAGCTATATTATGCATCAAGACATCCTCCTGAGACAAGGAGTACTACATCTTTACTGCCCTTAGTGTGTGAAAAATAATATATCCCTGCCTTTTGTTTAACTTGAAAGCTCCTTCTGTCTAACCTTAAAGGGATAGTAATACTTAAGTATTACAAATCCCTATATTAAAGCCCTAGTAAAAAAAAAAAAAAAACGTATTGCCCCAAGTGTCATCTCTCAAACCTTTATGGTTTGAGAGATGAACGCTTCTAAAGTTGCCCTCTCCCTCCCCCTTCCCCGTAGTACCCTATTGTCCCTTTCAGCAGCTGTGTGACACTGAACAATGTTGTTTGTTCTATTGTTGGCCACTACTCCCACATCTTTCTCTAACAATGATACCCCAAGTAGTTTCCCATTTAGTGTAAATGTAGTATGCATAACTGTACATTTATGTATAATAAGCCTCATCTGACACTTTTTTTGCCCAGTCATCAGTTTTTCCAGCTATTTCTGTAGGGAATAAACATTATGCTCTGTGTATTTCCATACATAATTTATTTTTCTCAGCAAATACTGAGACACTACTTTCAATATCCACTTCAAAAGTCGGTGAGATAGCTCAGTGGTATATTCTCTGACTATGGAGCCTATTCAACCTCCGGGTACAGGTTCGAATCCCGGCAGTGTCAACTCAGCTCTTCATCCTTCTGAGGTCCATAAATGAGTACCATTCATTGGGTAATAACACCTATTATTTCATCTTCCGATTTGGTTAATTGTGAGAGCGTGCGCTGAAAGCACTTTGAGTCCCACTGGGAGAAAGGTGCTATATAAATACTAGTTATTATTACTGTATCTTATTAAAAGTCATTAACAAGCAACTTAAAGAACATTGTACCCAGGACAAAACCCCCTAGGCACTCAGATTGCAGCTTTAGACCAGTTTGAAAACAACCACCCCTTGCATTCTGTCACTTAACTCTTTGAGTGCTGTAGACCTACGTTGGATACCTCTCTAGCACTCAAAGGGTTAATTCATTTTTTATCAATTTATCCAGTATTTCAATAATAATAATACTAATAAGGCCTTGTTCACACTGGTGATAAGAACACGACAATGTCATCACCAAGCTGGTATCGGCCATGTCCTGTGCACTAAACAACCTAAACACAAGGGAAGGCAAGTGCTTTAATCCGACAGCCCACAGAAGCGTCCGCAATACTTGGCTGTCTGGAAAACACATTGGCCAGCCTTTAGATCTTTGCAATAGGCATCTCAATAATTAAGTCAGTGATGTGTGGTGTGAATGGTCTGCCAAGCTGTAGTTGCCCAGCAACCATCTCTGGTCGTCAGAGATCTGCAGCAAGCTTCATTTGTATCATGCCTGCCATCGTGTCTGCACAATGTAAACAAAACAGGAGGCACACAACTCTATGGCACTCTGTTTCTGCAGATTGGGGATGCAGGAACCATGGGGTAAAGGGCTCTTAAATAGGAGGCAATCTAAGAAAACATGCTCGATGAGGTAGAATTCATGTCTGCCCTGTTTAGCCCACCTCTACCTACAGAAAGGGGATTTTCTTCACGTGTTCTCCAAGAAGGAATAACACCTGGACTCTGTAGAGACCTTTTTTATAATTAATAATAACAAATTCTGTTTTTTCCATACGACATATGAACACTTGGGGCTTGGTAGCAGACTTCAGTCTTATTGCCAAACCAACAATCCCCCAAGATGAAGCTCTCGGCTATCCCTTGACTTCTTCCTCAACGACTTTGCAGGGGACACTCTGCTGATGTCATTCCATTTACAACTGGCAGCAGAACTGTGCGGAGGAGCCAGCAATATGCCAGTTTATCATCTGGATTTGGTTGGGAACCTGATCGTGGTGCTGTGTATATGACTGGGATGGGCTGGGTGTCCCCTTTGTAGGTCATATTTCAGCTTTCTATGTGAACACTGTATGACTCTATCTATCTGGTCTCCTTGTGACTTTATACTGTTTTACCACCTAGATGCCTGTGCAGGGAATAGATAACAAGGAAACAGTTTTCCTCTACTATCAATGGCTAGATCCGGGAGCGTGAACACTCCTCTTCAACTCCATATCTGCTTAATGGGAAATACTTCTATGCAAGAATAGCTGACCCATTGGGCATAGTCACAGAAGCTATGATAATAACCTAGCATCTATGCTATGTGTTTTCTATATTTGTCTTTGTTTTCCAGTGTGGTCCTCACTATTAAGGTGAGTGGATCTCATTACCTTTTCATGGCTCTGGTGTGACTTAGGAGAGTATGGTAATTCAACATACTCAGTTTTGCAGCTGATGATATGCCTCTCATTCTGTATCTGTTTCCCAAAGATCCACTGTATCAACAGATCTGGAAAAGTTGGCATTGTCAGCTTGGCATATGAAGTTGAATTCTGCAATGCAATCTTTTTTTACACAATCCGTGTTACTATTTGGCACGCTAGCTGGCTTCATCCAAAATTTGTCATAAACTATGGTCTCTTACATCAGTTAGTGTGAGAAACTTCTGTGCTGTCCATGATCTTTTTTGTATCTGGGTTACAGACAGGGTTGACCCTCAACTAAATGGCTGCAATTTGGCCTTGTCTGATCTTTTTTAGGGAGCGCTCCATTCCGGATGGTTAAGCTCGTCTTCACAATGTAGCTCCTATTGCTTGAATGTTTATCAGTCTAGTTCTGGGGTTTAGAAATAACTTTTTCAAACCTCTCTCTGTGGTGGCAATATGTTGTCTTAGTGACTGTGTGTGAAGAGTGGCAGATTTTCATGCTTTGTCATGCACTTTCACGTCTCAATCTCTCTCTTTCTGACAACGTTTCTACAACTAGGCATACATTTCCTGCTTTTTTTGTCTGTGTTCCATGTGAATCAGGAAAATTGTCATCCCTGTCTTAATCTGCAAATCAGAGGGAGCTTTATCTGTATATTTTAGATGTTCTCAGGTGTTTTGGACACTATATGCAGCAGACTATGTTCTTCCGTAACATAGATTTGTTTTTTTTTTGTTCTGGAAGATCTGCAGCTCAGTTAGGCAGCCTTCTTATCTACTTTGACGTCTGCAGTTCTCTATAGAAAAGGCCTTTGTTCCGCTTGTGAAATTGGTTCCCTTTGGGGTCACTTCTTACTTCACCTGAGCAGTTAGTGTGTTATTGGCTTACAATAATGAACATTCAGCAGAGCTGGTGTGCATGGTGGAGATGCAACTGTCTCTGCACACATTCACTACACTTTATCAGAGTTGGTGTGTTTTGAGAGGAGGCTACAGCAGATTGTGGTAGGCAGCTGAGTAGTGAGCCTTCCTATTTTTAGTCTGACTTTTCTTACATCTCTTTGGTTGTGTGTTTTGTTTGGGTTTCCATTGACGCATGTTCTTCATGGTTATAAGTTTTCTTTCCTCCCTGGTTATTTTTGTACAGTGTTGGGATGTCCCCATAATCCCTGTGTCTGGTGGCTGAAAGCGAAAACTGAAGTTTTGTGCCATGTTGGCTTAGTCACTGTTTACAGAAAATGAGAACACTTGTAGCAAAAATTTCTGAATTTGCAATCTGATAAAATGTAAAGCAATAACAATTATGGAGTGATACTGACATTTGATAGTAGGTCTAGCTGGTGAGCCACAAAAGCCAGTCTGAAAGCGCACAGGAAATTTGAGCTTCAGGTCCTCCACTTAAACTGCCATAACAGATCGGCACCACTTAATTCATGCTGACCAAAGGCAATGAGCAACAACGGCAGAATAATAAAATAATCATTCTAGTTATTCTATAAAATAACACAAAAAGTAAAAGGATGGTCAGTGAGACCATGAAACACGGTGGGGTATTTTTAATAGTGTTTTTTTTTTCTTTTTTATGTTGTTTTATAGAATAAATAATTCTATTTATTATTCTGGTGTGGTTGCTTGTTGCCTTTTGGTCAGAGATGCAGGGAGGACCTGCACTGCAAATTCCATGTGTTCCCAAACTGCCTTTTGTGGTTCACCAGCTGGTCCTACTATGGAATATGAGTATCACTCCATAATTGTTTATTGCTTGACATTGTATCAGACTGCATCTTCAAATATTTTTGTTACAAGTGCAGTACAAAATGTGTGCCAGGCTAGACCAGTCCACTCCTGAAGAAAGGGCCTTTAGTGCTGAAACACATTGAGTGGAGTTGGGCATACATATTGTTACATTTTACTTTTATTTAATAAAGCCACATCTTCAATTGTGAACAGCAGATCCTGTTTACTGTTTGTTGAGTAGTGTCACTAAGCAGGGCGGTTGAGTACTCGTTCTGTACTGGTTTGATTATCAGCCAATTCAATCATATTGATGTTCTTTCCATGTTTGCTTGATTTTTACAGTTTTATCTCTTGGCAGAGTGTGGTGCCTTTGGTTTTCCTGGGAAATAAAATTCTGATAAACCATTCTCATATGGAAAAACTTCAACTAATATTTGTTTGTTTTTTTTGTGTTCCAGGGGAGATGGGGGGTAAAGTAATGCATATTTCCCTTCTATAAACCTCCAGTTATTCATACACAAAATATTACATTTCCCTTGGACAGCAAGATAACCAGTAACATGTCCGATTTTATTTCATTTATCTCCATTTGAATTGCATGCACAAACCGAAAAGTGTTTCATGAGTCAGGATGATGGCTTGTCAAGGGTTTTATTTTCTGTGGTCCATTAGTAAATATTCAGTGCATTAAACTAGTCTTTCTATTCAGTCACAAACATGGCATTTTATTTCTGTTCCCTTTCTTCCCAAATCTGTTTTTGATCTAATGTTTCTTTAGTTCCAGGAAATGTCTTTATTAACCCTTTGAGTGCCAGATGGGTGAGCAATGCATTGCTTTGCAATATGTTGATCTACCCCGCTGGCTCTCAAAGGTTTAATTGTTGAACTTGAATATGAGTAACACAAATGGAAGAATGTCCTGCCTCTGCCATGATTTGGTACAATAAACTAATATATTTATAGGCTATATACATTTTTTTTTCTTTGCAAAAGAAATTTAAAGGAAAACTAATGTAATGATAAACCCTCATTTACCTTAAAGGGATAATAATACTTAAATATTACTAATCCCCATATTGTAGCTATGTTAAAAAGAACTGAATTGCCCCCAGGTTCATCTCTCAAACCTTTATGATTTGAGAGATAACCGTACACAAAGTTCCCCCCTCACCTGACTGCAGGGGAAGTTTTTGTACGACAGGCTTGCGGCTCTGCAGCAGAGCCGAGATCGCTTAATAGTAAAAAATAATTACTTCACTGAAATGGTCTTCTATGTGTGCTTGGTTTGAAAGCACACGTAGAAGACAGTTTCAAGTGAAATAATTCTTTACTAACGTGATCTCGGCTCTGCTGCAGAGCCGCCTGATGAAAATAAGACCGGATATCCCTGCAGTCAGTACAACGCTGACTTCAGGGTAAGGAGGGGGGTAACTTTGCATTCGGTTATCTCTCAAACCATAAAGGGGACATTCAATTCTTTTTACCATAGCTACAATATGGGGATTAGTAATATCTAAGTATTACTATCCCTTTAAAGTGGAATTTTAACCTGTGAGATTCCTGCTCCCATGTGAATAAGCAAGCTAAATATCTTTAAAAGATTTCGTTTGAGTGCTGATTTATACAGTATGATGATTTTTGATATACGGCATCCAGGCTTTCACTACTTTATCTTGAATGTGTGTGTGATAATTCATGTCTCTTCAGGAGACACACACACACACCCAGGGGAGGCAGTAAGGAGGGGATATTCATGTCTCCTCCCTACTGCAACTCCTGGAGAATACAAGGGGGGGCGGTCTTGCCCCTCCCTCACTATCCAGCTGAAAAACAAATTCAACATGGCCGACACACTCTCACACACACCAGTAAACAAAAAATCGCTGCACAGACCCGCACCAAAACATACACACCACAACACACATCCTACATTTAGCCTTGCTCCCTGTAACTTGCTGCAGCCCGCCCACCCTTTGTGTGTGTTGAAGTACGCTCTTGCTCTTCCCTCAGTTTACATTCTACATGTGTCCGTTCTGTCCTACTCCACCTCACCTCCAGGGTTCAAGCGACTCTTCTCCCTGCGTCCCTTCTCACTTCTCCTGGCGGCGGTGCAGGAGACGGACTTCCTCACATGACCCGTCTGTTTCTCCCTGCTCACCCACCGGCCCTTCCGCCTCCTCTTGTCCAGCTCTTGTCCACAGGTCCCAACTAAAGCTGCACTGGACTATCACATGCCCCACTTTGCTTTGTGTGCATGTAATGCTGTGATTGGCTGCTCTCAGCAAGTCGCAGTACAGAGAGAATGTAAATACAAAATGCTGCCTGCATAGATAACAGTTCTCTTTAACTCTTTGAATGTCAGAGGGGTATCCAATGCTATTAGCCCAGTGTTCAAAACATTACGCTAACACTAAGTGTGAATGAAGCCAAACTGTATCTTCAGGTAATTTGGCTAATATGATACATGGGCAGTTCGTATTGACTTCAAATAAGCAAGCTTGAATACAAGGTTACAGGTCCGCTTTAAACACCTATAGAATGCAAGGCTGCATGCTTAAATGGATAGTAATACTTTGTCTTATCTTTATTTTATTTTGTAGGCATTAAAAAAACATGAATGATATACGTCTTATCTCTCAAACCTTTATGGTTTGAGAGCTATTCACAAGCAAAGTTTCCCCTCCCGCCCCTTTTACCTAGTGTAAGCCATCTCTTCTCAGATGTGGAATCCAGTCCATAGACCAGACAGATAACAGAAGGGGACAATCTTATTCCTATGAAAACAATGAAATCCCTGCCCCCTTGACAAGTTTTTCAGCTTTTTCCCTTATCTTAATTGAAGACTGTCCCTCTCTGCAATCTACCTGGGCACCTCCCTTCTGATCTGGCTGAACAGTGTTACATCAGTAAAAGTGGCGGGAGGGGGATACTTTGTCACTGAATTACTCTTGAACTACAACTCTGACAGAACTGAAATAACACTCTCCAAAGTCCAAGTACTATGATGATTAATTAGTGCTGCTTTTATTATGAAACATTACTATGCCTTTAAGAAATCCCATTAAGGAGAGCCACAACAATGGCTGCTAATGCCTGCACTGTTATTTTGATGGGGAGGTCTGGAGAGAGGGATGAAATGTAAATAGCTTGGTATTCTGCTGTCATTGTTCTACTAAATAACCATTGTCTATCTTAGCTCTAGAACAAAGTTTGGAGATATTTGGCTTTCAAGCATCTTTGCAACTCCCATCATTCCCAGCGATGCAACAGCTGGAGGATCACGTGTTTCCTACCCCTGCCATACAGTCATACCTGGGAACTCTCCGGATTTGCCCCGGAGACTCTGGTTCTGACAGAGCTTTACCGGGTCTCTGGGGCAGAGGCTGATTCCTCTGGATGTGGGGAGTTTCTGTTGAAACTCTACCACATCTGCTTTTTCTCCCGCTGTTCCTCCGTCCCCAGCCTTCTGTGTGACACCTTTAAGCCCTGACCCCCCCATTCGTGTCAAGCCCTGCCCCTTTTTGACGCAATTAGCTTCATTTTTGTCACCCCCTGCTGAACAGAGGACTCTCCTCCAGGTAGCCCTCAACTGGAAGTTCCCAGGTATGCGTACAATATCACTGTAAACCATGCGGATCATAACCGGAATTTGGAGTAGTAGGGCCGCACTGTAATGTAAATTATAAACCCTGCAGGGGAGCACAGTTTATTAGCTATGGGGCCATGTGGCGTCAGGGCTGCATGATATATAGGATAATCCTTTGAGTGACAGATGGGTGCAAAGCAATGTGTTGTGTACCTCTTTGGCATTCAGAGGGTGAAAGCAGCCCTTTAGAATGTCTGTACAAAGTTGTTTTTTTCCCTCTCTGCCCAATTTATAACTTTACATACAACAATACAAGCTGTATTTATTTACTTTCAGGAATGTGCTGGCCAGTGCCTCTGCGGACAATACTGTAATTCTGTGGGACATGTCCTTGGGTAAACCGGCTGCCAATCTTACACTGCACACAGATAAGGTAAAGAAGTTTCACTTGTTCCCATGATACAAATCCGCAGCATTCTAAAAAGCATCCAGACTGTAAGCTCTCACGAGCAGGGCCCTCCGATTCTCTTGTTTTTCGTGGTCCATTTAATATCTCTGTATGTCTATTCCCTATTGTACAGCACTGCGGAATAAGTTGGCTCTATATAGAGAGTAGTAATAATGCTAATAAGCCAGTCTTCTCACATTGCAGGGGCAAAAGCAGAATTTCCAGGGAGGATTTACAAAAAAATAAAATAAGCAGGGAATAAAAATATCTCAAACCAGGCATAAAATCTGTTGGGGGTGAATGGAGTTGTAGTTATCAACTGCTGAAGAGCCAATGGTTGCTTACCCCTGACTTACAATTTCTATTGGGTAAATATATATGCAGAATGTATTGCAGGTCCCAGAGCATAAACCGGAAGAGAGCAACCCATAGTGATCGAGCTGTTGTTGGAACACAATTCCCATTGTTTTGCTGTTGTAGTCCAACAGCAGCTGGAGGCGGTCCCTTATGCACAACAGTAGCAAACTGGCCGACTCAGCATGTGGCCGGCAGTTAAGGCCATGGGTCATTTTTTAATTTTATTTATTTTGGTGCAATGGATTCCGGGGTTCCATTCCATGACTTGCCAGGACTGTCACCAGTCCTGGCACGTCAAGGGTCATTAAGGGGCTAATTACTGATACCTCTTCTTTTCTTAATCTGATGGGGCAAAAAGTGTCCAAGGCGGTGTCTGGGCAATTGGAAACACACTCTATCCTTGCATTGTGAACCAGAATCCTAAGAAGTAATTCTGGAACAAACCAATTGCATAGTAGGGATTATATGAAAATCCCAATTGATTTAAAATGGACTTTTAACCCCTATAATAGTAGAGATCATCCGCATATTATGGAGCAATGCATTAGAAACCTTTCCAACATTGGTTCAAACCCTCATTTGAGTAAAATGTATTTGTTCCGTATGGTGCAGCTGGATTGACCCAGGACATTTTCTTTTGAATATAGGGCAACTAGTTGAAAAGCCCGTTTACACGGGCCACAGTGCCACCGCTGCAGTCATGCGCCGTAGAGACTGCCCAGGCTGTGAGTGATATGGAGCTGGGCGCTCCGAATTCAGACCAGAGTCCTGCACTTTATCCCAGGAAAGTGTGCAGAGAGGACTCCGGTCTGAAGTCGGAGCTCCCTGCTCCATATCAGCAGCAACACGGGCAGTCTGTACTGAGCATGACTGTAGCGCGTGCAGCTGTGTCTCTACTGCGCATAACGGCTTCTGACAAACATCTTTAGCGAATTATTATTTAGGATAAGAGTACATTCAGGGCTGGATTTCCCTCAAAGGGTTAAATGTTACAACAACAGACTCACTTTTTTCCTGTCTGCAATCTCTACAACATGAATTTCCTGTTGAGTACAACAAATGTACTTCTTAGTGTTGGTAGATGTTTCATTGAAAAGTTATTACAGGTCATTACCACAATGATGAGGTCATAATTAGAATGGGTACAAACCAAATGCCCCATAGGTAACAAATTTAAAAAAAAAAAAAAATCCCCACTGATTTTAAAATGTCGTATTTAACCCCTTAATTGTGAGAGAGGACTCCAATGCATTGTGGAGTAATGCATTGGAGACCTCTCTAGGATTCAGGGGGTTAAATGAGATTGGGGAGTGTTCATACTCTGTGGTGAAGTTGGTTTGGTCCAGCTCTCTTTGGTCAGCCTGCAAGCTTTTTTGTTTTGTAGAAATTCTGGTCCCCAACAGTAGTTCATTTTAAAGCTAATAATAATGGACTGCAAGGTTGACCCTTTGATTGCCAGAGGGGTATGCAACAGATTGCAAAATAATACGCTGTGCGCCCCTCTGACAGTCAGAGTTAAAAGCTCCATTTAAATCAGCGTGAATGTTTTTGTCCCCAGTGGTGCAGACCGTTTACTGCAGGTTGAATTACCTTTATCTTTGCCTTTGTACCTGTGAGCCTGACATGAATATTTTCATATTTATTCTAGGTACAAACTGTGCAGTTCCACCCATTCGAGCCACAAACTCTCTTATCTGGGTCTTTCGACAAGTAAGTCCATTTTATTTTTATTTTGATATTACTAAAAAATTAACACTGTGGCTTATGTAGTAGGGAAAAGTGGTGCAATTCTGGGACAGACCAACTGCACCATAAACAATTCAGTTGATTTAAATTAGACTTTTTACATGAGTGTTCAAGAGGTATCCAAAGCATTACAAAGCAGGAAGTGGCAGTTGGAAGGGAGGGCAGTGTGGGGTATTAGTATCTGGCTGGCAGGCAGTGGTTAATGAGAAGGAGAGCAGTGTGGAATGTTGTTCTTTGCCTCTCCAGGAGTGGCAAATGGGAGTAGTGTGAAATGTTTGAATTTGGCCAGGAAGGAGTTGCTTGTGGCAGGGAGAGCAGTGTTTGTGTGGAATGGTAATATCTGGCGGAGTAGAAGAGCTATATGGAATCTTATGGTAAGGGGTAGCATTTGGGAGGGAGAGCATTGTGGAATCTTAATATCTGGTTGGGTCGAAGAGTAATGTGGAATATTAGTATTTTATGGCAGGGAGTAACATTTGGGAGGGAGAGCAGTAGAAAAAGCTAGTAACTTGATGGCATGCCAGCCAGTACTGTCTAATTCATATAATCTGGCAAAGATATATATCTCATACAAACATTTAATATCCGATAAAAAAAACAATTGTCATATGTAGTCTGTTGATCTCTTCCCTAATCTGTATAGCACAGAATTAATTTATTATTATTAGAACAGCCATGTTTATCACAAGAGTTTTTACATCCATTTACTGTTTTTGCCTTAACCACTTCTGCTGGGAGGATATTCCATTTATCTATCGTGCTTTACTCAAAATAATGTTTTCTTACATTTCCTCTCATCTTTTCAGCCTTAAATTTTAGAGCATGTCCTCATGTTTTATTCCATTTTTTCTAAAAAAAAAAAAAAAAAAAAAAATAGATCTTTCCTTATTTTTATTAAATCCCTTGATATATTTAACATTTTCAGTCAAATAACCCCTTATGACATCAAAACTATATAGTATTGTTTTGGTTCTGAACCTGCTTACAAAATTGTTATGAAGTGTCTGTTCCACTTTAATTATTTGTGTGTATGTTCTGTTTATCAGCAGGGTAAAGGAAACCTACAGTGTTACACACATCTGGTCAGGAAGATGTATTGTAGTAGACACAGGAAACTGAGAGATAATGTAAAATGGCTTCTCCCAGACAGCTGTAAATAGCATATTCAATATCATATTGCTTAAATTATATTAACCCATTGAGTGCCAGAGGGGTATGCAACGCATTGCAACGTACCCCTCTGGCACTCAAAGGGTGGTTCACTTTTTTTTTTTTTTTTTTTTTTTTTTTTTTTAATATTGTGCAACCTCTTGAAACCTCTTTACCTTCATATTCTACTTCAAAATAGTCAAAGGGATAGTATTGCTTGAAAATAATTTTATTTTATATTGTAGCCCTTAAAAAAACATTAAAAATGATGTCTTATCTCCCAAACCTTTATGGTTTGGAAGATATTAGCAAGTAAAATTCCCTTTTCCTGGCTGTTTTAGCCGAATCTGCCATCTAGTGGACAGATTTAGAATCCGGTCCACAGATAAGCTGGCAGCTCTTTAGTAGTTCCGAGATCCCGATCTTTAAAAAGAACTACTTCATTGGAACTGTCTACAAAGTGTGCCTGGCTTGCAAGCACACTTTGTAGACCATTCCAATGAAGAAATTATTTTTAAAGATCGTGATCTCAGCACTGCTGATGAGCCGTGGCCGGTCTGCAGACCGGATTCCAAATCTGAAGGCTTGAGCAGTGGCGTCACTTCAGGGGAAACTTTACTTGCTAATATATCCCAAACCATATAATTTTAATTTTTTTTTTGAGGGCTACAATAGAAAATAAAGTTATTTTCAATCAATACTATCCCTTTAAGTTCCCCCTCCATCCCCTTTCCATCACGTCATTCAGAGTTGCCTCAAGTCTGAAAGCTGGTCACTTGACTGGACGGATTACAATAATGGACAAGCCCTCTTTGAGATGCGTCCGGACCGGCTTTGGAATCTGAGGGAACTCTGCATGATGGGATGGGAGGGGGAAACTTTTATCTCGATTTTTCAAGAAGAATATGAATGTAAAGCAATTTCAAAAGATGCTGTGCTTTATAAAAAAAAAAATATTTTTTACAATGCTATCTCTTTAAATAATACAAACTTTATATGTGAATTTCAATATGCGGTTTCCTATAATAGTAAATATTCAGTGACTTAAAATCCTGTTTCACCAATTTCTATTAAAACACAGTCTGTTAAATTCCTTACACCAAGGTTAGCCAACCTTGGTCCTGAAAATCTCTGCTTAGTTTTACTTTCCCCTCTGGCACTCACATGGTTAAAGCGATCCAATTATGTATGTTTTTGTTTTGAAATGTTGCAAAATACAGCAGTTGAAACAAGGCTAAAATTTGCTATCTCAACCCCTGCAAAGATATCCAAAGGCAAAAATGCCATGAACAGAACAAGTACAAAGGAAATTGTCCCTGCCATCTGTTAATTGTGCTGGCCGGACCACGAATCAGATTTTATTATCTTGCTCCTCTGTCATGGGAGCCCATTGACAATGCGAGATGAGGCACATTGGGGACCTTCTAGATCTCAACAGCAGATGGGACTGCAGTGTTGTTTGTAGAACATTTATTTCATATACCATGAAGCTTGGAGGAGATGTGTTTTTATTTGTGATGAGGAAATTAATAAATCAGATTCCACCATGGCTTCCTGACACTTGATGATCAGCATTTCCAAATGTGTTCTATGTGCACATAAATTATCAATTGTCTAAATGCTTTGTACCCAGATGTAAGAGTCATGTATAATATTGTCTAGTGTTTGTACTTTTATTTCTTGTATAGATCTTTGCTACAATCAGGGGGCTTAATAATGAAATACCATTTTAGCATAAAAGCCAAGCTAAAACCTTGCAATCACATGGTCACTAGATCAGTCAAGCTCAAAAGCATTAGATCCTCCAGTAGTCAGAGTATTTAGGTTTGGAGCCACCTACAGAGTCCACCACCTCTTAGCTGATGTTCTGATGTTGATGCTATACCTTATTGACATAGTAGGGCAGAATGGGGGAGATTTATGAAAGCAATACTTGGTACATTAGAAAGAATTGTCTTTAAAGGGATAGTAATGTTTCATAATAAAAGCAGCTCTAATTAATCATCATAGTATTTGGACTTTGGAGAGTGTTATTTCAATTCTGTCAGAGTTATAGTTCAAGAATAATTCAATGACAAAGTATCCCCCTCCCGCCCCTTTTACTGATGTTGCACTGTTCAGCCAGAGCAGAAGGGAGGTGCCCAGGTAGACTGCAGAGAGGGACAATCTTCAATTAAGATGAGGGAAAAACCTGAAAAGCTTGTCAAGGGGGGCAGGGATTTCATTGTTCTGACAGGAATAAGATTGTCTCCTTCTGTTATCTGTCTGGTCTATGGACTGCATTACACATCTGAGAAGAGATGGCTTACACTAGGTAAAAGGGGTGGGAGGGGAAACTGCTTGTGAATATCTCTCAAACCATAAAGGTTTGAGAGATAATACTTATCTCATTCTTCATGTTTTTTTAATGCCTACAAAATAAAATAAAGTTAAAACGAAGTATTACTATCCCTTTAAGTCATGACAACTGGAGATGGAGATAAGATAATAAGGAAGGTCATTTTTAAAAATATATGGCATTATTATTCTGATGGTGACACCTGGGGGAAGATTCACTAAGCGGTGATAAATTGGAGGTGACTTCTACAATTTATCATTTCTCCAATTCCTATGTTATTCTGTGGAGCTTATGCACTTGGCTTTCTTCAGCTTTGGGGATGTTAGTGCATAGGCGCCATAGAATAACATAGAAACTGGAGAAGTCCTCTCCGCTGCATCAACTCTTATCACCGTTTAGTGAATCTCCACCCCACCGCCCCACCCAGAATGCTTACAAACATTATATACCCGAAGTTAAGATTGTGGAGAAAATTCTGTTGCCAAATTGTTTCAGTAAGCGACATTTTGTTATTGTCAGGAGCCCACCCTACAAAAGGATGGTATGTGTGCTGCGAGTAACACCACTCGGTGCAGAGAGGGCCACAGCGAGTATGCGCAAGCAGCACTGCTTAGTTTAGATGGTGAGGAATACCTCTCCCCAGGCAAAGGTAGGATACCCGAATACAGGAAATGTGAGATCCAGGCCTACCCCAGAGTATGCACATATAATGGAGACTATATACATATACAAGTAATAAGCAAGGGTACCTGAGAGTCCGCAGGGAGCTGAGCACTCCAGTAGAGGCAGCAGGTACAGCAGATGAGATGCTGAGAAGGAGAGTATACACAGGGAGCTGGGAGTCCGCAGGGAGCAGATCACTCCAATAGAGGCAGCAGGCACAGCAGAGAAGAGACAACTAGCAAGCAGGGTCAGAGTCCAAAGCAGAGGTCGGGGCAGGCGGCAACAAAGAGGTGTCCAAGAAACTAGCCAGGGTTATACACGGAAGATCAGGATGAGCAGAAATATGCAGAAAGGCAAAATGGGACTCAAAGAACAACTGAGTGCCGGATAGCCGTAAGCGCTGCAGTAAATACAGGAAGCCTATGACATCATGACAGCATGATGCAGGGACGCAAGAGACGCTGACATGGTTGCCTGGAGACACCCTGGACGGATGTACCGAAGCACCAATGGAGTCGCCCCCCCCCCCCGACGTGTGGCCTCCGGACGCGACGAGAACCATAACGATCAGGATGAAGCCGGTGGAAGGAACTGAGAAGAGCAGCAGCATGAATGTTGGACAAGGGCTCCCAGGTCCGCTCCTCAGGACTGTATCCCAACCAGGGCACAAGCTACTCCAAATGACCCCGACGCACTCGTGAATCCACTATGGAGTCCACCTCAAATTCCTCTGATCCCTCCACCAGGACAGGTGAAGGACGAGCCGGGGAAGTAGAAGGCGTGAGGCTGGGTTTCCAGGGCTTGAGTTAGGAGGTGTGGAAGGTGGGATGGACCTTCCAGTTGAAAGGGAGTTGCAGGTGATAGGTCACTGGGTTAACGACCTACAGGACTGGGAACGGACCCAGGTAACAAGGACCCAGTTTTCTGGTAGGGCAAGATAAACGAAGGTGTGAAGAGGCCAACCACACCTTGTCCCCGACTTTGTACACAAGGGCAGGCACCCAGTGTTTTATCTGCTTGAGCTTTGTAGGCACGCTGTGCTTCCAACAGGGCCTGCTGTAAGTGGGTATGGGTGGCATGGAGTGCGTGCAAGCTCTGAGTGACAGCAGGGACTGGAGTGTCCATAGGAAGATCAGGCCGAGCAGTAGGATGGTATCCATATGTGGCTTGAAAGGGGACATACGTTTGGAGCGATGGAAGTGGTTGTTATACAAGAACTCCGCAAGAGGTAGGAGGGAGAACCAGTCGTCTTGTAGATGAGTGACATAGCAGCGCAGGTACTGCTCCAAAATTTGGTTCGTCCTCTCAGTCTTCCCGTTCGTCTGTGGATGGTAATCAGAGGGCAGACTGCGACTTATGCCCAGGGCAGAACAAAATGCATTCCAAAACCTGGAAGTAAACTGCGGGCATCTGTCGGACACTATGGTGCCAGGGAAGCCGTGGAGATGGAACACCTCCTTGATAAACAGGGGGGCAGTCTGTTCTGCTGTCGGAACCTTCAACACGGGAGGGAAGTGTGCCAGTTTCGTGAAGCGGTCAACCTCCACCATTATGGTGGTGTGTTTCTGAGATGGGGGTAGGTCCACAATAAAATCAACAGCCACATCAGTCCATGGTGCTGAGGGTACAGGCAGAAAATGTAGCAGGTCAGCTACCCTTGTAGTGACATACTTGTGGATGTCATGGCTCATACCAGGCCACCAGTAGTGCCACTGAACCCGCCGTGGCCAGCAGAAGGGCCATCGTAGCAGGCAAGGATGACTTGTGTACGAAGTGCAGGAGGTACGAAGATCCGGTGGTCACGGAAAAGCAAACCATCACGGAGGGCCAAGGCATGGCGTGCAATGAAGCCAGGAGCAAGGTCGGTGTTGCATCTTGGAGGGGAGAAGTGAGGAGAAGAAACTGTTCTGGTCATAAGACAGTGTCAGAGGAAGTTTGTGTTTTGGGGACTGCTGTGTATCTCCAGGATAAGGCATCTGCCTTGCCGTTTTGTGATCCCGGCCGATGTGTGATGTGCAATGCAAAACGTATACTGTGACGGGATGGATTGCACCTTCCAAGAGGTGCCTCCATTCTTCCAAGGCACATTTCATCTCCAGAAGCTCTTTATCTCCTACGTCGTAGTTGGTCTCTGCTTTGGTAAGGCGACTTAAGTAATAGGCAGTACGGTGAAGGAGAACCTGCAGGCCAAGTTGCAGAGACAATACTGCACCGACAGCGCTGTCAGAGGCGGCAGCCTCGAGGCAGAAGGCTTTGTGGGTATCTGGTTACTCTAGGATAGGTGCTGAAGTGAACAAGTGTTTCAGCCATAGAAATGCAGCCTGGGCGGTAGCAGACCAGACAAACCATGCCTTGCTATGGGTAAGAGCCGTGATGGGGGCAATAATCCTAGAGAAGTTGCGTATAAAATGCCGGTAAAAGTTTGCGAACCCCACGAATCGTTGTACCTCTTTAATGTTAGTTAGGGACAGGCCATTCCAGCACCGCCGTGATTTTCCAGGGATCCATAGCCACAGAGCCTGGGGAGATCAGGAAGCCAAGGAATTCAATCGTAGTGGCCTCGAAGACACACTTCTCCAGCTTGGCATACAAGGAATGGATCCAGAGATGCTGTAATAACTGACGCACATGCTTGCAGTGGTCAACTGGGGAGGAGGAGAACACAAGAATGTCTTCAAGATAAACCACCACAAAGCGATCCAAAAGGTCCCTAAACACATCATTGGTGAAGTGCTGGAATGTCACCGGGGCATTACACAGCCTGAGGGGCATAACCAGGTATTCAAAATGCCCGTACCTGATGCAGAAGGCTGTCTTCCACTCATTTCCTTGCCTTACCCGCACCAGGTTGTATGCACCACGGAGATCCAGTTTAGTAAAGATTGTGGCAGACGTTAGTCGTTCTAGAAGTTCTGAGATGAGAAGCAAGGGGGGTACCTGTTTTTCACGGTGACTTTATTGAGATCACGATAGTCAATACATGGGCGTAAACCCCCGTCTTTCTTCTCAACGAAGAATATGACCGCTCCTGCCGGGGACATGGAAGGCCGGATAAAGCCTTTTTGTGTACTCTCCGCCAGATACGTGCGCAGGTGTTGGAGTTCGGGTAAAGGGTAAATCCGTATAGGTATAGGAGCCCCCGGCAACAGCTCTATGGGGCAGCCGTATGGGCGGTGTGATGGTAGCCTGTCCGTCCCTTTTTAGTCAAAGACATCCGGGAAATCCAGCTATGGTGCAGGTACCTGAGGAACAGGAGAGGAGACTGCCGCACACACCAAAGGAAGAGGAGAGGTAAAACAATGGCTGTGGCAGTAGCCGGATGTGAAGGACAGGGATCCCGAGGACCAATTGATAGAGGGGTTATGCCTTCGTAGCCAGGGCAGCCCAAGAATGACCGGGAAGAGGGGAGAAGGCAGGATACTGAAGCAGAGTGTCTCTGTATGGCGAGGACCACAGCAGAGAAGTAGGTCAGATTTGTGAGTGATGGGGCCCAAATGGTGTGGTCGTCCATCAGCCATCTGAATGCTGAGGGGAGAGGTCTTGAGTCTGGTAGGAACCTGCAGTCAGGTAGCGAGGGTGGAGTCCAGGAAACAGCCACTTGCTCCAGAATCCACAATGGCAGACAGGACATGGGACTGCTTACACCACTGTAAACAAACTGAGAGATTGAGGTGAGGCATAATAGAACACCAAGAAGACCCTAGAACCAATGAAGGAGCTACCGTCTTACCCCCAGAGGTCCATGACACCGCTGGATGAAGAGGACGACTAGGGCAGGAACGCAACAGGTAACCAGGACTACCACAATACAGACACAGGTTTAGTTGTCGACGTAGTCTCCGCTCAGCATCCAAAAAGGGGACTGCAGACCAAGCCCAGCTGCATGGGTTCGTCCGGAGGCCTTTCATGAGGCGATGCAGTATCCGACGAACCAGGAGACGGAGCATGACTTGCAGCAGTTGAACGCTCCCGATATCGTTCGCACAGACAACGGTCTATCTGAGTAGACAGACGGATGAGATCCTCTAAAACAGCTGGGATACCCACATGGGCTAACTCGTCCTTCAGGCCTTCGAACAGACCCAGCCTGTACTGGTCAAGCAGGGCCGTCTCGTTCCATCCGGACTCTGACAGGTGCCGAAATCCAGAGATGTAATCCTCCACGGGCCGACGGCCCTGAGTCAGACGTCTTAATGCAGCCTGGGAGGAAGACCTCAGTAGTGGGTCCTCATAAAGTGTGTCCATTGCTTGGCGGAATGCTGGCCAGGACTGCAAAAGAGGACTATCTGTGTGTAATAATAAATGATGTGCTCAAGCCTGCGGTTCGCCTGTGAGTAGAGTTTTATGACTGTGCGTGTCTTGACGGCATCAGAGGAATAAGTACGGGGCTGTAGAGAGAACAGGAGGTCGCATGCTGTAATAAACCCCCTATACTTGCTTCTGTCCCCATGGAACGTGTCAGGCAGGGAAATGCTGGGTTCTGGGTCTGTGGGCGACACTACGGGCACAGCTACAGGATGAGGATCTGCCTGCAAGTCTTGTAGGTGGTGCTGGAGGGCGGCCTGGTTAGCCTGGAGCTCATGCACCGTAGCCGCTAAAGAAGACCGCTGGGAGCCTTGGTAGGTCAGGGCCTCCACAAGTCCAGCGGTATCCATAACTGGCTCAGTTGTAACTGTCAGGGGCCCACCCTACAAGAGGATGGTATGTGTGCTGCGAGTAACCCCAGCAGCACTACTTACTTTAGATGGTGAGGAATACCTCCCCCCCAGGCAAAGGTAGGATACCGAAATACAGGAAACGTGAGACCCAGGCCTACCCCAGAGTATACACATATAATGGAGACTATATACATATACGAGGAATAAGCAAGGGTACCTGAGAGTCCGCAGGGAGCAGAGAGTCCTCAGGGAGCAGAGCACTCCAATAGAGGCAGCAGGTATAGCAGATGAGATGCTGGGCAGGAGAGAATCCGCAGGGAGCTGGGAGTCCGCAGGGAGCAGATCACTCCAATAGAGGCAGCAGGCACAGCAGAGAAGAGACAAAAAGCAGGCAGGGTCAGAGTCCAAAGCAGAGGTTGGGGCAGGCGGCAACAGAGAGGTGTCCAGGAAAAACTAGCCAGGGTCATAAACGGAAGATCAGGATGAGCAGAAATATGCAGAAAGGCAAAACGGGACTCAAAGAACAACTGAGCACCGGATAGCCGTAAGCGCTGCAGTAAATAAAGGAAGCCTATGACGGTGGGACGCAGGGACACAAGAGACGCCAACATGGTTGCCTGGAGATACCCTGGACAGATCTACTGAAACGCCGACAGTTATAAATTCACCAGAATTTTTGCCAGGTGTATTGTCACTTTTCCAAAAACACAACTACAAGGCGTTACGACTTCCAGAACTGGCGTAAGCTTCTTTATAAATGCTGACCTTCAGTTTTAGCACAGATTACAGACATTTCTCACTCTTCTCCACTTCTATAAACCCCCCCTAAATCATTTGAGCATTTCATGGATCCATCGTCCCTATAGAGGGTGTGTTTGGCACACCAAGCATTTCGATTTTTGGGATATCCCTAATTAAGCACAAACATCTCTGTCAAAATTACTAATCCACTGATCTCCCATGGGATATGTTGAAAGACTGACCGGCTGGTGTGTCCCAAGGACTAGTATTGAGAAACCTTTATATCATGAGCTCAAATGTCTTATTTGTCTTGCAAAATACTGATTTAAGTTGGAGCCATCTAAAATGTGCATGTGTATTCAAATAAATATATATATAATAAAAATACATAAATCCACAAAATAAGAAAAAAATGTAAAAACAGACCCTGGTTTAAATCATACAATAACATTTACAAAAATATATATATATGTTTATAGAAAAGCTGCCAGATCAGTATCTGCTGAGCCCGATTGGCTGGATGAAGATGTTTGGAGATGTAGTCTTCAACAGATTGAGCAATTGACTACCACTAGTATACCGTAATCATTTGGAACTGCATTTTATTTTCATACAGTCGAACAGAGATACCTCTCTGCACTCAAAGGGTTAAGCTTTTCAGAGATCTGGCAACAATTTTGAGCCAATCAGGAGTTCTCATATTCCACAGGGACCCTCTAGCTCGTCTTCCCTTTCACCTTCTAACCTCTCTCGTACGTTCACTTCTATTTTCTTTTCCATGCAAGCTCTATTATTTATAAGACAATCAGTATACTGTGAATATATAAACATACGTCTAATCCTTGTGGGACAGTAGTCTTTTACTCTGTAAGCTGCTTGCATGTACAATACGCATTTGTCCATTGAAGAAATCACCAGGGGGCGGTCATCGTTCCTTAAAAACAGATCACAGATTTATTATGAAAATTAAACACAGATTTTTGGTGCGTTTTAACCCCTTTAGGACTAGGGCTACATTAGACATTGAAGTAACAGTAATTTTTTATGATTAAAACCTATGTTACAAGGCTTTTCCAGTGGCATTAAAAAAAAAAAAAAAAAAAAAAAAAAAAAAAGGTCCTTCCAATTCTGGCAGATGTTTGATTGGTTATACATTTTTAATAAAACTATCAAAGTTGTTACTGTCTCTTTGGAGAACTGTTGTCTGTGACTCACCTCTCCCATGGGATGCAATAGAATAACTGTCGGAACATGTGGGAGGTTAGGCACTAAGGGAGAGATGAAGAGGAGATAACATTTCTTGTGTGATAAACTCTCCAGTTGCTATGTTGTTTATGCACTAAGAGCTCAACAACTTCAGAAACCTTAGTGAATAGGTTCCTTAAAATAACATGGGTATTGCGGAGTGTTTGTCACACTGCAGAATTTATCTCCTCTTTATCACACATTAAAGGGATAGTAATGTTTCACAATGAAAGCATCTCCAGTTAATCTTCATAGTATTTCGGTCGTGGAGAGTGTTATATCAATACTGTCAGAGTTGTAGTTCAAGAGTAATTGAATGATAAAATATCCCCCTCCCACCCCTTTTACTGATGTACCACTGCTCACCTCAGAGCAGCAAGACTGTCCGGATGGATTGTAGAGAAGGACAAGGGGGGCAGGGTTTTCCTTATACTCACAGTAAGAAGAGTGTCCCTTTCTGTTCGGTCAAGAGACCAGATTCCCCATCTAACGGGAGGCAGTTTACACTAGGTAAAAGGGGCAGGAGAGGGGTACCTTATCATTCAATTACTCATGAACTACAACTTTGACAGTACTGAAATAACACTCTCCATGGCCCAGATACTATGAAGATTTAACAGGAGCTGCTTTTTTGTGAAACATTACTATCCCTTCAGTTTCACCCTCCAGTAAAATATAGGTTAACTTTCTGGCAAACAAAGGGTGCTGTTAATGTAAACATCCATTTAAAATGTTTACTTTTCCTTTAAGGATCATGTCAAATTTATGGTTTCTTGCTATGATATTTCACCAATTTATTGTTTAGGGCTCCCATGCAAACTAGCACGCTCGGCTACTTCTCTCTCTCTCGTTAGCTGAAATACTCTATAGGAGTAAGTTTTTCTTGTATTTCAGCAGCTATGTATTGTATAATGAGTATATTTTATTTTATAAAAGCTAATTTTATTTTTAGACTTATTTTGTAACTATTTTTGAGAGATACACACTCTACAACAGACAATACCCCTCAAACTGGGACATTTTACTACAGCATGTTGTTGTCCTTTTAAATGCAAACTCTTTTTCTCTGTGTCGTCCAATACAGGTTACTGGTAACTCTGGGTAGGCGATCCGCCCCTTTAATTGTAGGCAGGAACAGTTCTAGAATTGTATGCAGGGGGTGGAGCCTATCTTCCCTCCTTGGCTGCAGCTAGCCAACCAGCGCATGAAAGATTTGTTCCTTGGTGAAGATAACACAGGCAAGAGAACAGTTCTACTATAGCTTTAGAAGTTTATTTTTCTGTTAGAAATTGAATACCACCATTAGGCGGATTACCATAACTGCAAATGCCCTTAGATGTGGCTAGCTCAGTGACCAGGTGCTTTTTGTGGACCTCAAGCCCTGGGGGGAAAATCTTGGCTACAAGTTCTTTCCTCAGGAGTTGCCCACCAAGGCTTCTTCTTTAAACATGGTAATCTGAAGACAGAAGATCTGCAGGAAAGGTGAGCAACCCTTTAAGTGCTGCAAGTCCACATGTCCCACAGTGCCCCTCCGCACAGGGGCTTTTCATTGGGAGTTCCTATTGCACACTCCTGCACTCACTGGGTCTATCTGTATGTCTGTTGGGTGTTTGGAGCAGGTTTATGTGGTACTTAACCCTTTAGCTGCTGGTTTTGCATTCATTTGGGGAGTTTTCTAACACTTTTCCTACTGGTTGTGTCTTTTGGGTATTCTAGTATGTTTCATGTCTTTTAGTTTTAATCTTTGAATTTTGTAAAATTTGAGTTCCGGCGCTCTTTACCGCATAGGCGCCATTGCTCCATTCACTCCTATGGGACTGTACAGTTTGGGACAAATCTCTGCAACCGTTTAACCTAGAGACTTCAGAGATGGCTCATTTTACTTGTCTGCCCTTTCTCTGTCATCCGGTTCATGTTTCTAGTGTGTTGGGGGGCTCAGGGGGGGTTTCGGGCAATATTTGAATAAAAGATCTTTGAAATATCTTTGGATTCTAGAAACATTAAATATATTCTGGGTAACTCTCGCAGAGAAACAATAGTGGGGACTCCTTGGGTGATAAGCATGGAGGAACCTTCATTTATTGATGCATGCGGTTTATTGTCTGTTGACCCAGTGAGCGTAATACTTACGTGGGGGCCCAGTGATTTATTTACTTCTCAGGTGTGCTCTTAGATGGATCCGCATCCTCTCTCGCTTTCTTAATTTTTCAGTTGATTGAAACCTCATACAAGTCACAGATGTGTAAAGTGGGGAGACTCGATCCATACGAAGCCAAATAAATTATCACTGGTTTATTATACATGTCCCGTTTTTTAACTTAGTGGAATATAAGAAGTTTTTTCTTGCATGTTCTATTCTTGAAGCCCAAGTGGACTATATACCTATGTATTGTTATATTCCTGATAAAAGACATTAATTTATTCCCATTTTTAAGAGCCACAGTACAACCTTGGTTTTTGTCACCTGTGGTAACGTGTGGTAGGAAAATCTCTAAACTGTTTTTGCGTTCGTAGCATTTAAACTTCTCCCCTTTCTCATACGCCTGAGCTCTAGCTGACAGCTGCAGAATCCGGTCATTTGACCGGATGAGGCTCTTCAGCAGAGCCGAAATTGCAACGTGTAATAGGAAAATCTCTAGACTGTTTTTGTTTTGCTTAACCCCTTAAGGACCATTGGTGTACCTGGACTGTCACGCTGGTCCAGCAATTAAGGACCAGTGCGGTGAGTAATACTGGTGACTGAAGTTGATCGCTCCAAGACCGGAATGATCTCTTTCAGTCCGTAGTTCGGTGTGCCGGCACACGTGATCAGTCTTTCAAAATGATCAGAGTTCTTTTTTGATGAGAGTGTCAAACAACCCAAGAACACTCTTGGGATATTCTACATATAGACTGGCATGGGTCTCGCTCCTTCATGGCACATATAGATCAACAAGCAGTAGTCTAAAGCACCACTTTATAGCGTCACATTTATTTCAGTATCAGTCAGATTTATAAATCTCTGCTTGCAAGTATCTACAGCAGTCTTCTATTGCAACATTTGATTTGAAGTATTTAAAGAAGTGGTTCTCTGTCTATTTTTGCTCAATGGACTCCTAACACTTGGTATGTAATTTACTGTGCAGCCCTAATGTGGTGTGGAATTCTCTGTACACCATTAAAACATTGTGTGGAATTCACTGCACACTCCTTGTGACTGCAGGACAAGTAGAAAACTGAGTTCCCTTGAGCTTCTAATCCAGTGTTTCTCAACTCCTGTCCTCAGGATCCACTAACGGGCCAGGAGTTGATGATTTCCTTGTTAGAGCACAGGTGAGTTAATCAATGTGATTGAGCCTCTGATCACCACACCTGTGCTCTAGCAGAGAAATCCCTAAGTCCTGGACTGTTCGTGGGTCCAGAAGATAGGAGTTGAGAAACACTGTTCTAATCTGTAGGGTAGAGGTGTTCAAAAGGGGTGTCCATGTGAGGGTTTGTTTTCTGGTCTGACTGCATTGGCCTTTGATTGTTAACATTTGGTTACCATTTTGGTCACCCCCATCTTGAAATTCCAAAGCATAAGCTGTGAGGCTCCACTGAATAACATAGGAAATGGAGAAGTGATATCGCTGGAGATGTTTTCTTAACGTTATCACCTCTTTAGAACACCTTTAGTGCATAACTCCCTTGGAATCAAACAGTGTGAATACCCAATGTTTACTCAGCAAGAAAAGGCATACACTATAGATTTTTATACTATAATTTTGATATACTGTAGGGTTGCTAAAGTTTTGAACCCTATGAGTGCCAGAGGATGTGAGCAATGCCATTCATGGCCCACCTTTCCTGGCAGTCAAGGGGTTAAAGGGATAGTAATACTTTGTTATAAAAATCTGAAATTGTAGATATTAATAATAAAATTAGAATAAGCTTCTTCCCATGTCTCAAAACTTCTTAGCTTTTGTGTTCGTAGCATTTAACCCCTTAACGACCCTTGAAAGTCATAGTATGTCATGGGTCGATCAGAGTTAATGACCCATGACGTACTAGGAACGTCATGGAATTCCGGGATCCCAAACCTCCCCGCGGCTGCACGCCGTTTGGGAGTCCAGAACCGGAATTTGAAGAAAGAAAAAAAAAAAATGCTCAGTGGTCCTTAAAGGGATAGTAATACTTCATTTTAACTTTATTTTATTTTGTAGGCATTAAAAAACATGAAGAATGATATAAGTCTTATCTCTCAAACCTTTATGGTTTAAGAGATATTCACAAACAAAGTATCCCCCCCCCTGCTCAACCAGATCAGAAGGGAGATGCCCAGGTAGACTGCAGAGAGGGACAATCTTCAATTAAGATAATGGAAAAAGCTGAAAAACTTGTCAAGGGGGGAAGGGCTTTCATTGTTTTCATACAAAGAAAATTGTCCCCTTCTGTTATCTGTACTGTCATACAACCAGACTCACATCTGAGAAGAGATTGTTTACACTAGGTAAAAGGGGAGGGGAGGGGAACTTTGCTTGTGAATATCTCATAAACCATAAAGGTTTGAGAGATAAGACTTATATCATTCTTCATGTTTTTTTAATGCCTACAAAATAAAATAAAGTTAAAACGAAGTGTTACTATCCCTTTAAGTGACCACGCTGCACCGATCATCCGGTCGTTAAGGGGTTAAACTTCCCCCCTCCCTCATCTTTCTCATACATCAGTGCTCTAGCTCAGAGGTTCTCAGCCCGTGCCCTCAGTGGCCACTAACAGGCCAGGATTTAGGAATTTCCCTGCTAGAACACAAGTGTGTTGATCAGAGGCTCAGTCATATTGATTAACTCACCTGTGCTCTTACAAGAAACATTTTCAAATTCTGGCCTGTTGGTAGCCACTGAGGGCACAGGCAGAGAAGCACTGCTCTAGCTGACAGCTGCAGAATCTGGTCATTTGAGGAGTTTGAAAAGTGTTTCAAAATCAAAGTTGTTTTAAGTTATCCAATCCCTTTAAAACCAGTATAAACTGTTTATGTGCCTTAAAGTGGCAATATAACCTAACATAAAAATAAATAAATAAATAAATAAACAGTTTAGAGATTTTCCTACCACACATTGCGATTTTGGCTCTGCTGAAGAGCCTCGTCTGGTCAAATAGCCGGATTCTGTAGCTGTCAGCTAGAACGCTGATGTATGAGAAAGGGGAGAAGTTTAAATGCTATAAACACAAAAACTATGACGTTTTGAGACATGGGACATAGCTTATCCTAATTCTATTATTAATCTACAATTTTAGAGATTTTTAAACAAAGTACTACTATCCTTTTAAACTATACAGAAAAAAAATTCAGCATACAGTCATCTAGCAAATGATAGGATCGGTTTCAAACCACAGTCTCTGGTATTTATCTTGGCAAAATGTGTAAAGTGCTTTCCTTTAGTCTGAGACTTACTGGAGCAGTATATTCATTTTTCTGTGCTTTTGTGTATGTTTTGACAGTCCACGTAATTGAGAGTCTGGATTTTTTTTTTTTTTTTTTTTTTTGCGTTCTATACCAGATGTTGATGGGGATGGCTAATTTAACCCTTTGGAAGCCAGAGGGATGAGCAACTCATTGCTCACCACTCTAGCGCTCAAATAGTAATACTTCGTTTTATCTTTATTTTATTTTGTAGGCATTAAAAGAACGATATAAGTCTTATCTCTCAAACCTTTATGGTTTGAGAGATATTCACAAGCAAAGTTTCCCCTCCCGCCCCTTTTTCCCTAGTGTAAGCCATCTCTTCTCAGATGTGGAATCCAGTCCATAGACCAGACAGATAACAGCAGGGGACAATCTTCTTCCCTAATTGAAGATTGTCCCTCTCTGCAGTCTACCTGGGCACCTCCCTTCTGATCTGGCTGAGCAGTGTTACATCAGTAAAAGGGGTGGGAGGGGGATACTTTGTCATTGAATTACTCTTGAACTACAAGTCTGACAGTATTGCTATAACATTCTCCAAAGTCCAAATACTATGATGATTAATTAGAGCCGCTTTTATTATGAAACATTACTATCCCTTTAAGATGGCTAGTGTGCCAGTCTTTTGCTAACTCTCTCACTCCAATGTACTTAGAAGAACTTGGATAATTTTGGGACAGTCCTGATGCATGGTACTGGACAAATAAATATTCCTGTTCACTTACATTAGGCTTGTAACCCTTCAAATGTCAGAGAGGTACAGAACGCTTTGCAAATCAATGCTTTGGAGAGAACTGTATAGCGTTAAAATGGGTTAAAATACCTGTTAAATCACTGGACATTTGGGGAATTATGTATCCTCTCTGATGCAGCTACTCCAGAATCAGTCCAGTTAATTTTGTTCATGGCCATAAAAAGGAACCTATATGTTGTTCTGGTTCTTGACATTTTTCGTTAAATCGTTTTGATTTGTTACAGTTAAATTATTTTACGATTGTGACATTGAAGGGGGTAAAGGGTCAAGAGGACACATGATAAAATACAAACGTGTATAAAGTTATTTTCTTTGTGAAAGTTGATACATATCTCTCGTTTGAATGGTTAGATCTGCCATATTGTATGACTGTAGAAGTCCTCAAGAAAATCACAGAACCTGGAGGTTTAGCGGGCAAGTGGAAAGGGTAACTTGGAATCATTTCTCACCCAGGAACTTTTTAGTAAGTACTGCAAAAACAAAATCCCAGCATTGCTGAGGTAATGTATAAAATTTAACATGTCAATTATAAATAATGTTACATTTCCAGCAGTCAACCAAGCATCACAGGGACAGTAATAGGCATGCATCAATCAAGATGTAAAGATAGTTTCTGCCACTATGCCAAGAACAATGTATCAATAAAACTGCAACATTGAATTTGGCAGATGTCCCAGAGTGCCTAGGACATACTTGGATCGTAAAGCAACTAGCCCTGTGATACTTCATTATCGATATTAGATATGTTTTACAGCACAGTGGACTTTTTAGTTTTTAATTCAGCAAGTGTTTTTATAGAGAGTGGTATATTATATATATATATATATATATATATATATTATGGCCAGATGTATGTTTGTCCGATGCAGTCATGTGCAGTAGAGACTGCCCGATGCAGTTATGCACAGTAGACACTGCCCAAACGCTTAGCCCATGTACACAGGCTTTTACACTAATATAAATATATACACGGTCCACAAAGTTGTCTGTTTCTATGTGCGCCTTCAAAATTACTTGGACAGCACATCTGGAAACCCCTGTCTGCCTAGACCTTGGTGATGCAGTATGACTACCTTGTGTCTTGTTGCTGTGCTCAGTCTTGCTTTGTGACTTTTGATATTTCACTGTCTTCAGCAACCTCACCTTGTTAGCTGAGTTTGGCTGTTCCTTTCCCAGTTTTATTCCTCCTACAAAGCTGTTTCAGTTAATGATTGTGTTTCAGCTTACTTATTAAATTGATGATCATTAGCACCTGTTTGTTTTAATTGTTTAATCATACACCTGACTATATGCCTACAAAATCCCTGACTTCGTGCAAGTGTACCTAGAAGAACTGATGCTGTTTTGAAGGCAAAGGGTGGTCACACCAAATATTGTTCACTCACTATGCATTTTGTTAATTGATAAATATAAACTATTAACATGTCTATTTTTGAAAGCATTTTTCTTTATAGCATTTTCTCTGTCGTCCAATACAGGTTACTGGTAACTCTGGGTAGGCGATCCGCCCCTTTAATTGTAGGCAGGAAAAATTCTAGAATTTTATGAAGGGGTGGAGCCTACCTTCCTTCCTTGGCTGCAGCTAGCCAACCATCTCCAGAAAGACTTGAGACACTATTGACTAGATAGTAGAAGGGAAAGAAGACTCCTGTGAGCATGACCCCGAAGGACCCCCACAGTCTGCCACAGGAGAGCCAAGCATGGTCGCTTGACAGGGTGGGAGACCAGTAACCTCCGGCACTCAAAGGGTTACAATTGAACAATCTCAGGGTCCGTTCATTTTGAAAGTATGGATATCCTGTATAACATAAAGTGGTAGAATGTGTCGCTAACTGTGAGCCGCAACCGCACATGCGCAGTAGAGAGTCTCTACTGTGCATGTGTGGTTTCTCAAACAGAGCTTCGCTGTGAGCCGTCTGGAGCTCCCCACTAAGGATCAGCGCGTTCAGCAAGTCTCTGCTACGCATGACTGCAGTCATGCTCAGTAGAGACTCGCCGAACGCGCTGCCCTGCTCCGGAAGGTTCACGTCCTGTCTCTGCTCCTGGCTTCGGGGCAGCAGCCAGGGAAGCTGGGTGTACTTTAGCCCGTGTATACGGGCTTTCATACTAGTAAGCTTATAAAGTGTTACAGCACACTCTTTTTCTAATGTCTTAGAAAGCTAAGCATTCAAGCTAGTGGGTCCTCGTCATATGATGCGGCTTCGCTGTCGGATTTATTACAAAGATTAAATATTAGGCCTCAGAAAACCAAATTACGAATTTCAACTAGCGTGAGGTAGCTCCTAAGGACATGCCCATCCGCTTACTCATAAGTTACCCTAAAACAGCTAGGACATGGACATCCAGGGCCTTAGGCTCACCTTCAGGGAAGTTCTGAGTTTCTGACGGTAGTGCTTTTGTGTGGGAATCCCAGAGCATTAATGACATCATTATGCATGAGAGTGATAATGTGATTTATGTGTCAGATCCCACTAGATGCGATTTGTGAGTTGCTATAAATTATATATATATATATATATAAAATAAACACACACTCATACGCGTGTGTATATATACCTGCATGTATACACATTCATGCACGCACACGCTTATGCACACACATAAAATATATAATATATACACAAACACACCTTCATATGAGTGTATATATACCCGGATTTTTAATGGAATAACTACATAGGCGTACAGAGGCCCATTACCAGCAACCATGAATCTTATGTTCCAATGGCACGTTTTGTCAGCTAATCCAAGTTTATCATTTAAAAAGCTAATTGATCATTAGAAAACCCTTTTGCAATTATGTTAGCACAGCTGAAAACTGTTGCGTTGATTAAAGAACCAATAAAACCTCTTAGACTAGTTGAGTATCTGGAGCATCAGCATTTGTGGGTTTGATTACAGGCTCAGAATGGCCTGAAACAAACAACTTTCTTCTGAAACTTGTCCGTCTGTTCTTGTTTTGACAAATGAAGGCTATTCCATGCAAGAAATTGCCGTGAAACTGAAGATCTCGTACAACTCTGTGTACTAATCCCTTCCCCGAACAGAGCAAACTGGCTCTAACTAGAATAGAAAGAGGAGTGTGAGGTGCACCAGTGCGCACCTGAGCAAGAGGACAAATACATTAGAGTGTCTAGTTTGAGAAAAATGCTCCTCACAGGTCCTCAACTGGCAGCTTCATTATCCCTTAACAACCCTTGATGTCCTGGCATGTCATGGATAGACTTGTGTTAAGGACCCATGATATGCCGTCATGGAATTCAGGGCTCCCCGAGTGGCTTCATGCCATTTGGGGAGCCCTGAACCAGAAGCAAAAAAAAAAAAAAGTCAGTGGTCCTTATGTGATGGCCACATGCGTGATCGGCCATCCTTAATGGGTTAAATAGTAGCATCAATACACCGGTCTCAACGACAACAATGAAGAGGCAACTCTGGGATGCTGGCCTTCTGGACAGAGTTGCAAAGAAAAAGCCATATCTCAGACTGGCCCAAAAAAAGAAAAGATTAAGATAGGCAAAATAACACAAACACTGGACGGAGGAGAGTGGAAAAAGTGTTATGGACAGACGAATCAAAGTGTGAAGTGTTCGGGTCACAAAGAAGAACATTTGTGAGACGCAGACCAAATGAAAAGATGCTAGAGGAGTGCTTGACGCAATCTGTCAAGCATGGTGGAAGCAATGTGATGGTCTAGGGGTGCTTGGTGGTAAAGTGGGAAATTTGTACAGGGTGTGAAAGGATCTTGAAGAAGGAAGCTATCACTCCATTTTGCTATGCCATGCCATACCCTGTGGATGGCGCTTGATTGGAGCCAATTTCCTCCTACAACAGGACCATGACAAAGCACAGCTCCAAACTATGCAGGAGGATGCATGGGGTGGAATCTTTTCAGATTACCTCAACAAATTGGCAACTAGAATGTCAAAACGACTGCATGGCTGTACTTGCTGCAAATGGAGGATTCTTTGACGTAAGCAAAGTTATTATTTAAATTAAGAATCATTATTACTAACCTTGTCAACGTCTTGCCTGTATTTCCTATTCCTTTTGCAACACATTTGATTTATGTTTTCATGGAAAACCAGGAAAGTGACCCCAAATTTTTTAACGGTAGTATACATACACAACCTAATATGCATGCACACATATACATACATACACACTCCTTCATGCACACGTACACACACACACCAGAAAACAAGACATCCTGAGCTTACTCCATATAAGTTACAGAAATGTGAACCCTGTATAGAGCATATATTATAACATATACAATTCACTTATTTAAAATGAATAAAAAAATGAAAAAAAAAGGGGTTATGTTGCATATCAATTAAGCACTTCTTTATAATAGACAGTAGGCTTAACCCTTTTATTGTCTTACCAATACATTCGATTCTCCTCTGGCACTCAATGGGTTCTGCTAAAGGAAGACTTGGTGGATATCAGGAAATTCAGGCAACTGCAGATGTAAATAAATAGAACAATCTGACTTCTGTATATAGCACAACTACCTAGCAAGTCCTTCTGTTAGAAAAAGCACTTATTACTTTGTCAAGTTATGCTTTATAGTAAAACCTGTTACACTGAATTCAAATTTTCATAATTGAAGCTTCCATTAAAAATTACCTTAGGTGCATAGTTTAAAGGGATACTAATGTCTGTTATCAAAGTATTTCACCGGGTCTTCTTTATATTAAAAGTAACAGATTGCGCTATGTGTGGTTCAAAAGTTATTATGTGGACAGAGGCGTAACTAGAAGCCACTAGGCCCAGGTGCAAAAATTGCCATTGGGCGCCCCCCCGACCACATTGTCCCCCCCCCCCCATTGCCCCCAATAGTCACAATTGCCCCCAATAGTCACAATTGCACCCACATTGCCACAATTGCACCCACATTGTCCTCAATAGCCATAATTGCCCACAACTGCCTACACATTGCCACAATTGCCCCCAATCGCCACATTGCCTCCACTGACACCATCCGTGCCCATCTCCTACCTCCCTGGTGGTCCAGTGGCTAGCGTGGCAGGAGACCTCGTCCTCAGCTGCTGGCGCCAGGCGAGGGGGTCGCAGGTGGCGGCCGGGCCTCTGGAGTGGCGGGCCCGGACGCAGGTGCGACCCCTTTTGTTATGCCACTGTAAGTGGAGAAGGATCCCCGCCTGCCCCTTCTGGCTATGTTACTCTGTAGCTCTCTCTGGTCCGGATGGATGCAGTGAGGGACACACTTCAGTAAGCAAAGGGAAATACTGTCCTCCTTCATCAAGGGGGAGGGGCAGGTTTTTTTTGTTTTTTTATACTTACTGAACTTTGTCCAATGACTGGATTAGACATTCAGTGGGAGGCGGCCAGAAGGGGCGGGTGGGGGATCTTTCTCCACTTCATAACTTCTGAACTACAAACAAGTAAGCTCATACACATAGTGTAATGTGTTACTTTTAATACAAAGAAGACTCGATGAAATACTTTTATAACAGATATTGGTATCCTTTTAAGCTATGCACCTAAGGTCATTTTTAAAGGGATCGTAATGTCCCGAAAAAAGTATTAACTATACGATAGATACAACTAAAAAAGATTACATGTGCTTATTCGTATCTCTCAGACCTTTATGGTTTGAGAGATATACGAAAATAAAGTTCTCTACTCCCTTCCCTTTCTGCTTGATGAGCTGTAAAGCTGTCAGAATCAGATTCTGGTCAGTTGACCAGACAGCGGCTCTTCAGCAGGCACTGACATAACGATGTCTAAAAATAAATCATTTGAATGGTCTGCAACGTGTGCTTGCACACCAGGCACACATTGTAGACCGTTTATGATTTATTTTTAGATATTGCTATGTCCGCGCTCCTGAAGAGGCCCCGTCTGCTCCCGTGACCAGGTTCTTATGCAGTCAGCTATACAACTGACGTATGAGAGGGGAAGGAGCGGAGAAATTTATTTTCGTATATCCCTCAAACCATAAAGGTTTGAGAGATACGAATAAGCACATGTAATCTTTTTTTAATTCTATCGATCATATAGGTAATACTTTTTTCGGTACATTAGTATCCCTTTAATGAATATGAACATTTGAATTCAGTGTAATTGAGATATTAATGCTGTTATTTCTAAAAGATTATTTCAGTGCAACATTATTGGCCATTTAAACCGTGTGCTGCATTGAGAGCTTAATTCACAAATGGCGTTGTATTCTGAAAGATCAGAGTCTAGAAATAAGTTATTAGTATCTCAAGCATTGTGTCTGCTGGTCTTTTGCTTAATATGATACATGGGAAGCTTTCAATTAAGTTTTCAAATGTTCCTAATTGAATTCAAGGTGACAGGTCCACGTGTTTTAAATAAAAAATGCCTAATAACCATGCAACTGATTTTTGGAAGCTCTTACTTAATCATTTAAGTCGGGGATGTCCAAGTTCAGTTCTCAAGAGCCGCCAACAGGCCAGGATTAAACCCTTTGAGTGCCAGAGGGGTACACAATGCATTGTGTGTGCCTCTACAACTCAAGGGGTTATTGATTTCCCTGATTAAAGGGATGGTAATGTTTCACAAAAACAGCAGCTCCAATTAATCTTCATAGTATTTGGGCCATGGAGAGTGTGATTTCAACACTGTCAGAGTTGTAGTTCAAGAGCAATTGAATTATAAAGTTTCCCCCTCCTGCCCCTTTTACCTAGTGTAAGACACCTCCCCTCAGATGTGGAATCTGGTCTTAAGACCAGACAGCTCACAGCAAAGGACAATCTTCTTACTGTGAGAACTATGAAAACCCTGCTCCCCTTGACAGGCTTTTCAGCTTTTTCCCTGTTCTTAATTGAAAATGTTCCCTCTATACAATCTACCTGGACACACCCTGCTGCACTGAGCTGAGCAGTGTTCTATCAGTAAAATGGGCGGGAGGGGGATACTTCATCATTCAATTACTCTTGAACTACAATTCTGACAGAATTGAAATAACACTCTCCAAGGCCCAAATACTATGATGATTAATTAGAGCTGCTTTTATTATGAAACATTACTGTCCCTTTAAAGATGAGCCACTGATTAACTCACCTGTGCTTAATCAGGGAAATCCTTACACCCTGGCCTGTTGGTGGCCCTTGAGGACTGAACTTGGACAGATCCCCTGTAAGTCAGGGCTATCACCCCTGTGCAAGTGTGACTTAAATGATAGCTTATATAGCGAATATGGGCATTTCTTTATTATTTTCCATTTTAAATACTCTGTGTGAAAATTGACGTTTAAAGAGTGCCTTGCACCCTACTTCCGGATAGACTGTGGGTACAGCTCTCTACACACAGTCTATCACTCTGCCTCTGCTCCCCTTACTCTAACCAGTTTCCTCCAATGACTATAGACTTTCTGTCTATAAGCTAGAGTGCTCTAATTGGCTAGATATCGATCTCTGCCAATGAAAGCGCTCCAGCTTGCAGACAGAAGCCTCCATCATTGGAGAAGGCTGGCTAGAAGGAGGGGCCAGAGGAGAATGATAAGCTGTGTGTAGAGAGCTGTACTAGCAGCCTATCCGGATGTAGGGTGCAAGGCACTCTTTAAATGTTAATTTTCACACAAATAGAGCATTTAAAACGGAAAATAATAAAGAAATGCCCATATTTGCGATATAAGCTATCATTTAAGCCACACTTGTACAGGGGTGATAGATCCCCTTTAAGTTGTCGTAAGTTGCTAGCTCCACTGTCTAAGCAGTTTCATATCACATCCGTGTACATATGTTTTGTAACCCTTATTAGGAATACCCTGCTTTCACTAGTGTTTACATCCCTTCAATATCCGTTATTTATGGTGTGTTGAGTACAGCTTTCTCAACCAATTTAACAATCAAATATTCTCAGTGTATTATAGGTTTTTGTAAAACTGCTTTTTACTGCATTAAAACTCTGAGATGTTCACTCAATTTTCTTTTTCTTCATTAAAGTGTTACACAGTGTGCTACTGACGCCTTGGGCAAATTACTTATAAAAATTGATGGCAAATTGGCCTATCTGTGCAGTGAAACCGAAGGTTCAATAATGGAGGTGACAATGTTCTTCATTGTGCAGTCAGTTTTATGTAATCTTTGATTAGCTGCATACTTTATTCTTTGTTCAAAATAATATATCCATAATTATTTTTCTCTAAATGCTAAATATTGCTTTTTCTGTGTGTTTAGGCAAGCACAGAAGATGGGTTTGTCTACTGTCTAGATGCCCGGTCAGACAAGCCTGTTTTCACAATTAAAGCTCATGATGGTGAAGTGTCTGGTAAGTGTCTTGTCAGTTGGCCATATAAAAAAAAAAAAAAAAAAAGCGAACAATTAAAATAGTTGATACTCTCTTTTTTTGTCCTTGACAATGAGCTACCTGGGTCTGTTTGCAGAGAGCTTCCTGTCGGGGAAAATGAAATATATAAATATATATATATATAATATATAAACACTGGTCTGTCTGGCAAGGTAGCTCATTGTCATGGACGTGAAAGTATTTGTTTTTTGTTTTTTTGTTTAAAAAACAAAGTGGAGATGAAGGAAAAAAAAAATACAGGCTTCTTCACTCTACATATTTTGCACTTGCAGTATTTTAAAGCAGAACTTTCATGCTAATTATATTGCCCCAGAATATATTCCTAACCTAGCGATATGCAAAGTTATACTATCCTTAAGCTTAATAAGTCAGTGGTATTTCAGTAAAAATGCATCTTCTGCAGGCATCTGGCTGCACAGAGCCTACAAGAGAAGCTCTGTGCACCTGCGTGGTCAGTTCTTTCCTGTGCCTTAAGGCACCAAGGAACGTCACCACCAAAGCTGGCAGTGAATGGGACAAACAGCACAGACTCAGAGGTACATTTCCTCCAAGATGTCTGCCCTGTCTTTCCTCTGGTTCCTGCCGAAGATGTGTTTTTATTGAAATACCACTGACTTGTTGAGCTTAAGGATAGTATAACTTTGCATATCGCTAGGTTAGTAATATATTCTGGGACAATGTAGTTGGCATGAAAGTTCTACTTTAAAGTCAAAATAAAGGGTTGCTAATCCTTTCATTCTTTTAGTACCAAAGAGGTATCCCAACGCATTGAGTTGCAATGAGCTGCATACCTCTCTAGCACTCAGAGTAAGGGTAGAGATCTAAAGCCATGTATGCTGCAAAGGAAGCAGACTTGGGGCCATATGTGCAAGGACAAAAGTGGATGCAAACCAATAAATAATAAATATCCCAAATCTGCAATTTATTTATCCCCTTGAATGCTAGGAGGATCTCCAACTCATTGGTTAGCAATTCATTAGAGACTACTTTAGCATTCAGGTTAGAAGGCTGAACTTTCTCTTCTGGATTCCCCAGAAATCCTCTGGTTCCAACAGGGGATTTTAATTGACTTTAATTGGAGAAAAAAAAGGGATGGGGCTTACTCATGAGTGGGGGTGGGTCTTAACAAGTGTATTACAAAAGTGGGTGGGAAATGGGAGGAACTGGGTGGGGCAGGAGGAACAGGGCGGAAAGGAGCAGAAGTGGGCAGAGTTTCAGAGGAAACTCACCACATCTGGAAAACTGGCCTCTGTCCCCAGAGACCTGGTAATGCACTGTCAAAACCAGAGTCTCTGGGGCAATTTCGGAGCGTTCCCAGGTATGATTACGGGAGTCATAATGAAGCATTAGTTGATGCCCACTCTTTTTATAGACTGTAAGCTCTTTCATTGATGTGCATTATAATCCTACTGTACTGAGTAATGAAACAAGGTGGCACTTTACATATCCTATATTATAATTCGCTAAAATGTTTGTAACGATGCAGTCACGCTTAGTAGAGACTGCTGAGCGTGCTGCAGTCATGCACAGTAGAGACTGCCCACGACACGGCTGATACGGAGCAGGGCGCTCCGAAGTAAGACCAGAATCCTCTCTGCGCACCTTCACCCTGGTCTGAATTCGGAGTGCCCCGCTCCGTATCAGCCGCGGCGCAGGCAGTGTCTACTGTGCATGACTGCGCCACGACAGGCTGGCACTGTGGCGCGTGTACACGGGCTCTTCAACTAGTAAATAATGATCACTGACTCATCACAGGTTGCCTACCGTGGGTGTAAAGGTTAGAAAATCACTATAAATTACAATATTATAAATGAATGCATAGTCTTTTATAATATATATTCAAGAGTTGTTATAGCTCAAACTTTTATTTAGTATTTTTTTTTTTTAAATATTAATCTGCAATTTTCTGTTGTCGTCACCAGGTGGTGCTAATCTTATTGTTTACTCTGGGAAAACCATGGTCTTGTTACATTTCTTCCACCGTGTACATTATTAACCCCTTAACGACCAGCGGTCGCGGGGTGTGTGGTCCTTTAAGGACCCGATAGGGAATTTCGGCATGCCGCCCCACGTGACTGATCACGTGGGGAGGCACGCCGAACAGAGGGACTGAAAGAGATCGCTCCCGTCTTGGAGCGATCAAATTCAGTCCCCGGTATTACTCCCCGCGCTCCTGCAGGAGCGTGGTGAGTAATAATACGTGATGTACCAGGACCGTCACTGGTCCTTAAGTGCCGGACCAGCGTGACGGTCCGGGTACGTCACCGGACACGAAGGGGTTAAAAAAAATACATTGTTAAAAGATCTAATACCTTTTGAATGAAAAATCCTAAAGCATTATTTGGAATTTCCTTGTTTTACTTGGCAGGAAAAATCCTACTGCTTCATTTAGGGTAGTTTCACACTGACAACAAAAATTCATCTGCTCCCTACTATATTTGTTGCTTGTCTTCTGCGTGTCTTCCCCCCCCCCCCCTGCTGGTTGTGCAGGGGAGCCAACTCACGTGAGTGTGAGCCATTGTGTAGCTTGAGTGAAAGGCCTGTTGGCAGCCCCATAGTCTGAACACAGATAAGCCATACTACATATTTGCAGCATTTCTTCATCAGAGCAGTTAAGTTAAAGGTTGATGGATTTTGGTGCATTCGTTGATGGCAATATTCTCTTGTGTGAATTGCACCATAGCCCAGCCATATAACTTTCAGTATGGGTGACATAACCAGCGTACCATCAATGTGTTAGTTTTGTTTGCTCGAAAGGGCCCTAAATATTCTCTTTCAGTTTAGATACTGAGTACTGAAAGACAAAAGTAATAGTGAGTTTTTGTTATTGCTACACTTTATATGTATCAACTTATATCTAAGAGAAACCTGTATTCCAGCCTCATTTCCCACATCTAGGCTATAAGACCATGATGGGCATCGTATGGCCCTCCAGCCGCTGCCAAACTACAACTACCATCAATCCCTGCCAACCGGGAAATGTAGTTTGGTAGCGGCTAGAGGGCCTCATGTTTCCCACCCAGACCTGCATTTTATTTTTGTTTTTATTTCATTTAATTCCTCCCTGTCCTGTTCCTGTTACTCTTATCATGTCTTTAGGTCTAATGATTCATGGTGTCAGTATAGCAGAGATTTTGAGCATCATTCCTCCTGCGTTTGTATCAACTGCATTATTGATTTTCCACTATGATGCAGGATATTAAAATCTTGCTGAGCACAGACCTTTACTGGCTGCTTGGCAGTTCTTCTAGCTTTTGAATGTGTGAATTACTTACATGTCACATTGAATTTACTTACTATCAGAATACTTCCATTTTTTTTCCATTGCTTTTTTTGAGCTAAAACTATGGGACCTGTTTCGGAAGCTATAGGGGTGCAATTCTGGAGCCCAAATTACTGGGTCTTAGGGGAGAAGTAAAAATTCCCACTAATTTAAATGGGGATCTTAACTCCTTAAAGGGATAGTAATACTTCGTTTTATCTTTATTTTATTTTGTAGGCATTAAAAAAACACAAATAACAATATAAGTCTTTATGGTTTGAGAGATATTCATAAGCAAAGTTTCCCCTCCCGCCCCTTTTACCTAGTGTAAGCCATCTCTTCTCAGATGTGGAATCCAGTCCGTAGACCAGACAGATAACAGCAGGGGACAATCTTCTTCCTATGAGAACAATGAAAGCCATGCTCCCCTTGACAAGTTTTTCAGGTTTTTCCCTTGTCTTAATTGAAGATTGTCCCTCTCTGTAGTTTACCTGGGCACCTCCCTTCTGATCTGGCTGAGCAGTGTTTCATCAGTAAAAGGGGCAGGAGGGGGATACTTTGTCATTGAATTACTCTTGAACTACAACTCTGACAGAATTGAAATAACACTCTCCAAAGTCCAAATAGTATGATGATTAATTAGAGCTTCTTTTATTGTGAAACATTGCTATCCCTTTAAGTACTAGAATGACTGCAGTCATAGTGATTAACAATGCTTTGGAGACCCCCTCTGACATTCAAGATTTTGAGATCTTCTAGCTTTCTAAGGAGCCAGAGGAACAGTTTGCTGTCTGCAAAATGCAGACAGCAGATTTCCTCCTGTATCACTTTCAATGCCATAGGTATTTGCATTGCACACCCCCATGGCAGTGAAAGGATTAAGATTAGGATCAAAAATGTATTTACTGACTTTTAGTCTACAAGAGTTATTCCTATCTTCCAGCATCAGAGTAAAGATATTTACTGAACCTTTCTTCCAGTACACATGATGCAGCTTATTGAGGTGGGTAGAGAGAGATCAGAGGCACATCAGATGACCTGCACGTACAATTTATTTTTCTTTTCGAGTACAATATGCACCCCCCCCACTTTGCATAAGGTGAAAAGTGGCCGTATTGTACCTGAGATTTTACGGTAGTTATTGAGCAGTTTTAAGTTGGTTTTATCATCTAATTGAAATGTGCATTTTTTAATAGCCTTTTGAGCTGCTGTTAATAAGGGCTGTGTGCAGACCATACATGTAGGTAAAAATATTTAATATTTTCATACTCTAGGGATTCAGGGCTTTTTAAAAAATAATTGAAACTTCCACAAGTCAGTCAAGTCGCTGATGTATACTACATGGCCAAAAGTATGTGGACATGTCTTCTAATTCAGGGATTCAGCCATTTCAGCTACACTTATTGCTGACAGGTTTACAAAATCTAGCACGCAGCCATACAGTCTGCATAGACAAATATTGGCAGTAGAATGGCCTGTTCTGCAGGGCTCCGTTACTTTCAAGGTGGCACTGTCATTGGATGCCACCTTTTTAGCAATCTGTCAAATTTCTGCCCTGCTAGAACTGGCCTGGTCAGCTGATAGCACTGTTATTATGAAGTGGAAATATTTAGAAGCAACAACAGCTCAGTCTTGAAGTGGTAGGCCACGTAGGTTTACAGAACTGGGCCGCCAAGTGATGAAGCAAGTAGCAATTAAAAATCGTCTGTCCTTTGTTGCAACACTCTTCAGAGTTACAAACTGCCTGTGGAAGCAACTTCAGCAAAAGAACTGTTCGGAGCTTCATGAAATGGGTTTCCATGGCCAAGCAACCGCATGCAAACTCAAGATCACCATGTGTAATGCCTAATGTTGGCTGGAGAGGTATAAAGCTTGCTACCATTTGACTCTGGAGCAGTGGAAATGCATTCTCTGGAGTGATGAATCACACTTTGTCAGCTGGTAGTTTGATGGAGAACATGACCTGCCTGACTGCATAGTGCTAACTGTAACGTTTGGTGGAGAAGGATAATTGTCTGGGGCTGTTTTTCATGATTCAAGCTAGGCCCCATAATTTCATTGAAGACCGATCTTAATGCTACAGCATACAGTGACATTCTAGACAATGCTGTGCTTCCTACTTTATAGCAACAGTTTGGGGAAGGCCTTTTTTTTTTTTTTTCTTCACAGAGCCGTGACTTCAACCTATCGAACATCTTTGGGATGAATTGGACAGACGACTGCGAACCAGGCCTAATAGCCCAACATCATTGCCTGACCTCATTAATGCTCTTGTGGCTGAAAGGAAGCACATTCCTGCAGCAATGTTCCAACATCTAGTGGAAAGGTTTCCCAAAAGAGTGGTGACTGTTATAGCAGCAAAGGGGGAGACAAATCCATATTAATGCTCACAATTTTTGAATAAGATGTTCGACGGGCAGGCAATTTAGTATATATTCTATGATACTGGCAAAATTTTTTTACAACACCATATACACAACAATACATTGTGATCTATAGCTAAAAAGTTACCTATAAGAACCAAACATACCTAAACAGGTAGCAAAAGTGCTTAAAATGTGTCCTGCCACCAGGGACTAAGGAACTGAATCTTTGGACCTTTGGGGAATTTATATCTGTTCCTGCAGTGCATTTTGTTTTTCCCAGGTGGGAATTGTTCTGTAGTGTCTTCCACCACAAACTCTCATGATTAACCCCTCAAGGACCAGGGATTTTTACATGGGAGGTTAGTGTAATTTCATTCGCTGAGCGATCACATGTACTGGCTTGCCAAGAGAGCGGCTGAAACTGATTGCAGCGTTCTTGAAGCAGTCCGTTTCAGCCTCCCACCATGATCACAGTGCACCTTGAGGCGCTTTGTGATATATTATCTCATGACGTGCCAATACCGTCACTGGACCTTAAAGGACTGAAGCAGATGTTAAGGGGTTAAAACAAATGACTTTGCCAAAAATAGATCTATTAATTATATTGTTGTGTGGTTTTCTTTTTTCATCACATTTTGTTTTTTTCCCCAGGGCTCGAGTTAAGTAGTCAAGTAAAAGGATGTCTTGTGACGTCTTCTGCTGATAAATATGTGAAGATCTGGGACATCTTACTTGATAAGCCAAGTCTAATTCATTCCAGGGACATGAAAATGGTAAGGTGCACAGCATAAAAATGAATAAAAAATGATTCAGTCTTAGTCCTTAGGGTTTTTCTACAGTCTTGACTACCCAAAATCACTTATTCCAAAATTTGAAATTGGTCTTCATATGAGGAACTCTAGTAGATGTAAGCACATTTGTAAACTAGACCTTGGGGTCTTATGCAGAAAGCAAGTGACGAGCAAGTTTGGAACAGACCAACTGCACAGATTCTAGAGAGATGTACCTTTCTGTCATTTATGAGGTTAAAAAGCTTCATTTGAAGGGATAGTAATACTTCGTTTTATCTTTATTTTATTTTGTAGGCATTAAAAAAACATGAAGAACGATATAAGTCTTATCTCTCAAACCTTTATGGTTTAAGAGATATTCACAAGCAAAGTATCCCCCCCCAGTTCAGCCAGATCAGAAGGGAGGTGCCCAGGTAGACTGCAGAGAGGGACAATCTTCAATTAAGATAAGGGAAAAAGCTGAAAAACTTGTCAAGGGGGGCAGGTCTTTCATTGTTTTCATACAAAGAAGATTGTCCCCTGCTGTTATCTGTCTGGTCTTACAACCAGATTCACATCTGAGAAGAGATGGCTTACACTAGGTAAAAGGGGTGGGAGGGGGAAACTTTGCTTGTGGATATCTCTTAAACCATAAAGGTTTGAGCGATAAGACTTATATCATTCTTCATGTTTTTTTTTAATGCCTACAAAATAAAATAAAGATGAAACGAAGTATTACTATCCCTTTAAATGAATGGAACATTTTGGAAGTTTTATTTTTCTCCTGTGGTGTAATTGTGGGTTCCAAACGTGATCATTTTTTGCTTCCTGCTTAACCTTTTGATTGCCAGAGTGGTACGCAATGCATTGGCATTCAAAGGGTTAAGGACCATTTTTGGTGCCTGAAAAATGTGTAGGGTCTCTTTCACATGGGTGATGGAACTTGATGCAGCCAGTGTAACTTCAATTACCTCCTTGTGTTCTGCCACTATGAACACAGGAGATGTGTGTGTCTTACTGTTGGACCACATCGGTGCCACCTCAACTGACACCAACGTGGGTAGGCCATTCACTGGAAGTTATGATGAGCAAAGGCCACCTGGAAGACCTTTCTTACTGCAACTTTATTGCTTTCCGGAGGGGACGCAGTGAAGCTTTAGCGAGCTGGACTTCGGTGCATTCTCACAAGGTGATAGTCTTCCACGTGAAAGGTGTTGTGGCCCATATACAAGTAATGCAACAGGTGCCAAAACCAATGCAACATCAATGTGTTTGTTTTGCTGTGAGAAAGGGCATGTTTGTTATGTGTTCAGTGATAATAAAGGATAAAAACATGTCTAAACTGCTCTTGTATCATAGCTCTTGTTGTAACATTCATAGTTACACATTTGAAACTTTCCATTTCTCTTGAAATTAAGTTCATATTCAGAATGTAGTTGTTTAAAGTGGAATGTCACTTGTCCACATTCTCACCTCCATAAGAACAAGGTGTGTGTCTGTCAGTCACCCTATGCAAATTATCTAGTATTAGCAAGCAGGGATTGGGAGAGAGAGCAGTGTGAAATGTATGTGCCTGGAATGCCAGTCATTACTCTAATTTGCATAACCGGACAAATACGTAAAAATCTAAATATCTCAAACTATTGTTATAAATAATAATAATAATATCAAAGTATTTTACCAGGAAGGATACATTGAGATTGTCTCTCATTTTCAAGTATGTCCTAGGGCAGTGATTCTCAACCAGGGTGCCGTGGCACTTTGCTGTGCCACGGACATCAACTTAGGGTGCCCCATGTTTTCTATGAAGACTAACAAAAATGGACTTTTAAATAAAGATTTATAGAAATTGTTGTGCACAATATATTTAATTTTGGTATTATGATTATAAAACATAATAATAACTTTCTATTTATGTATTGTACCCTTCTTATGCTCTTGATAAAGTACATTAAATATGTTAGGGGTGCCCCGAATGTTCTAGATTACTTGTTAGGGGTGCCCCAGAACAAAAAAAGATTGAGAACCACTTCCTAGGGGTATAGATATTATTTCCCAATTTAATGGTACTCATTTTATCTACCTCGGAAGGATGAAAGGCTGAGTCGACCTCTAGAACTAGAACCTCTGACCTTGCAGTTTGAACAGATTCTACAGCTGGTGCCTTAACAAACTGAGCAAACTCCTCAGCATACAACAAGTGGTAATTTAGAGGTGATTTTGACAGTTGTTTCGAAATCACCTTTGTTACAAAGTGAGAGTTTCAATGAAAGGATCACAGAAAACATTGACTTTAGACTATTGACAGAGACTCTGTCCTGACCCTGTGCAGTTGTGAACATACTGATTATTACGTGATTAGTCTAGTGTGTTTCTCTAACTTTTTTTTTTTCCCTTCCTCTTTAGGGGGTTGTATTTTGTACGGCCTGTTGTCCAGATTTGCCCTTTGTTTATGCATTTGGTGGGCAAAAAGATGGGCTGAGAGTATGGGACATCAGCACTATTGCTGCTGGTAAGATTCTAATATAAATAAATATATACTAGCAATATTGGGATGGCTTTTGCCCGTGCAGTTAATAATTGTCAGTGCTTAGCCCTTTCATCTCCAAAAAAGACATGCAGCGAATTACAAAGCACTACATTACACAACTCTCCATCAGTTAATGTGAGTGTGTGAACATGGGCGAGCATGCTTGAGCCTATGAGAGTGTTTGAGCAAGAGCATGTGTGTGAGCCTGTGCATATAGTGAATTGCATATTGTGTATTGCCTGTAGCATTTTGCCCACTGAGTATAGCATTATGGCTACTGCATATAACATTTTTCCTATTGAACATGACAGTTTCCATATTGCACATTGTGCCTTGCGCATAGTGTTTGGCATATGGTGTTTTGCATATTCCATATAGCGTTTTGTGGATAGTGTATGTAGTTTGGCGTATTGCATATAGAGTTTTGCATATAGCATACAGCATATGGTGTTTTGACGTATATTGTATTGCATTTGTCATTTACAGTGTGACGTTATTTACCAAATGCTGTAATTATGTTTTGTGCTCCTATTAACACATCACTTCCCCCGTGTATGTCCTGGTGAGGTGGTATGGAGGAGATCTGAATATCTTCTCCTCACTGCATGCCCCGGGTTGTGTGCATACACCTTTCCTGATTCCCACCGGAGACTCCAGTTAAGTACCTGGTCTCCAGGAACTGAGGCAAATTCTCAAGGCTCAGTGACTTCCCATTGGCTCAGGCACTTCCCACTTAGTTTCGACCACTTCTCACCAATCCTGACATGAATCACATCACTTAGACTCATCCATACCATGGAGGTTGACCCTTTGAGTTCCAGAGGGGTAGGCAACGCATTGTGAAGCAATGCGTTGTGTACCCTTCTGACACTCAAAAGGTTAAACAACAACTCTTTTATGTAAAGTGACCCACAGTCCCCATATATTACGATTGATGGGTTTGGAAACACAATCCTAGCAGTCTGAGGTTGAACAGGCAACTCAGTGAGTTTTAAAGAACTCCAGTACAATTCTAGCAGATTTGCCTCAACTTTTTATACATGACCCACATAACTCCCTCTCAATAGAATATTATAATGAGTCCGTGAGGTGGAGGGTAGGCAGGATGCAATTGTGCTAAATAGAAAAGTCCATGTCAAAGCCCAAGAAGGCTGCACAAAAGTAATTTGTATTGTCTGAAGAATTGAAGACAGCACAACTACAAGCGTATGCTTTAACATATTTGCAATGTTTTCAGGCCACACCAGCAGAGGTTAAACTCATTTGTAGCATATACTATGAAATACTGATGTAAATTTTAAAGGAGCAGTAAACTTTGTTTATGAAAAATATATATTTCCTGTTGCGTAAAATAAGAGTATTCCCACTGCTGTGAGATGCCTATTTAAAGAGTTATTACGTTTAAACATGTTTTTTACATTAGCAGTGCCCGCTAGTTGTCAAATTCCAGTTAGTTATTCAGTTACGTTCTAATGGAGAGGAAAGTCAGTGACTTACAATTCTCCATAGAATGTGACAGAAACTGCCTGTCACTTCCTGTCAGTTAGAACTATCAGGAAGTAAACACAGTAAATTCACTTCCTGATTATTTGAACTATTATAAAGTGTGAATAAAACAGCTAACAGTGGTGGGAGTGACCTTGTTTTACTCGGCAGGAAAAGCTCGATAACACGTAGGTTTTCATAAAAAAAAGTTTACTGCTCCTTTAAATGCCAGACATGACCAAGGTAATGCTATTCACTGTATACAATGAATAAGCACATTTGCTGGAATAAGCCACTAACACATTATTTACATATGTGCTCTTGCATTCGGCAAGCCTACATTTCTGTATAGCAAGTGTCCTTGATTAACATAAGAAGATGAAAGATTTTGCCTTCAGCAAGATTTCTGGCCCTGGGCTGGTAATTCTTTTTTCTTACAGAGTCAACAGCTATAACTTTGGATAATGCTATGAATGATTAACTGCATGGAGTAGTAATAAAAGACATAGAACCAGGAGGATAGTGTATCTTTTATATCTATACTAGCAATGTGGGACGGCGTTGCCCGTCATGTTATGCAGGGAATGTTTTTTTTTTTGTTTGTTTTTTTTCATAAACATTATGATTGTGTAATATGGCGTAGGGTGTACGTGTCAGGTAAACACAGTGATACACAAACACGTGCGCAAACACACACATATACAGGGGGACACACAGTGATAGACAGACGCATGCAACACACATACATACACGCACATGCTCTGACATACACAAACAGTGACACACAGATGCAAAGCAGAATATACATACATACAGTGTGAGCAGTGTAAGTAACATACCTCCCAACGTTTCAAATGGCCAAAGAGGGAGACTTGATGTGGAGCAATCGATACACTTGTGATCTCCTAAATAGAGGAGCAGAGGGATTTGTGTGTCAAACAGGGACTATCACTCCTATACTGTATAGTGCCAGTCCTTGTACATGAACACATGCCGGCTGTATACTATACAGTGCCAGACCATTTACAAATAGTTTGTCATACATGCTATACAGTGAGCTATGTACAGCGTGGAGATGATTGCAGGAACTGGCACCTCTACTTACAGGCAGACTGACAAACAATCTGCTCTCTTACTCTCTCTTTCTGCAATATATAAATACAGTCACACCCATGTCTCTGCCATTTACAAGCTCAGCTGAACCCTTGCTCTGCACTACCTGATCATGTCTCTGCCGTTGTTCCACTTTCCCAGCTTGTCTGTGCTAGCAAGTCAGCTCCCCAGCATCCTGCCTGCTGATTGGTTAGAAATCATCTCACTTGTAGTAATTGGCAGGGCTGTGCAGGGTCACAGCAGGGAATGAAGACGCCCATAACTTTGTATCTATGTTCTGGGAACCCTGATGCATAATACAGATTTGGACCATGGCCTTCCTGCTGTAGCTGGAACATAGTTCCCATCATCCTCAGCTGCTTAGCGTGTGTGTGTGTGTGTGTGCATGTGTCTCTGTATGAATGTGTGTATGTGTCTGCCAGTGTGTGAGGGGCATGTGTGTGTGTCTGTGGTGTAGAAGTGAGTGGCAGCCTTTTTTTTAAAAACCTTAGATAGTGGTGGGCAGGCCAAAAATCACACCCCCATTGAATCACCCAATGGGAGCAGTAACTCCTCCTTACCGCTGCCCCGGGATAGATAGATTAATAAAAGGAGGCTGGCCATTGGGATGGGAAATGTAATGACCTGTCTTCCTGAGGCAGTGTCCGGCATGCCACCTGCTTCATCTATTGCGATGCCTCCTCCTTGTAGGACGTCTTCCACTGAAGATAGATTAGTTCCTTGTACAACCTCTTCCACTGAACATAGATTTGTGCCCTGTGAACACCTGACAGGGCACTACTGTAGTTACAGAAGCACACTGAAACTATGGTAGTCTCCTGTCATGTGTTCACAAGGCACAAATCTATGCTCATTGTAAGAGGTCGTACGAGGAGGAGGCACCACAACTGAGGAAGCGGGCAGCACTTTAAGCATACTGTCTGCTGCATGATCTGTCCTGACCATTCTGGGTCAGACTGTGTGCTGCCTGCTGTAGTTTACTGTGGAATCCCTCATTTATACTTGTTGTGTGTTGTATGGAGCGGTGTGTCGGCAATGGGTTATTTTGTGTTGGTTTTTTTTTTTTTTTTTTTTTTTAAATCAAGTGATTGTGAGGAGGTGTAAACTTCTCTAATCCTGTCAAAATCATGCCCCTGTGTATGTCCTAGTCACCCCGGGAGGATGTGTTCTCCTGGAGGGGGGTGGGGGGCGGAGATGGTGAATTCTGGCATTCTGCCAGCCTTCTCCTTTTATTAATATAAGATATAACACACACACACAGATAAATCATGATTGTATCATACTTTTGAGTTTGATAGCCTGACATTGACTCCAAGAGTCGCATATGCAATCCAGAGGCCTTAAAAAGAAATGATCGGGGAAAGCATTCCTCATAGAGTCTACTGGATTGGCCATTGAGCAGTTAGACCCAGAAAGCAGAGGCAGGAGTCTGCAATCCCTAATCACTAAAAAGGGGGGGGGCATGACATTCTCTCTCCTAATTATGTTATAATGGAAGAAGGAAGGGACTGAGAAACCCCCCCCCCCTCTACATTTACTGTTTGCTCATGGGGAATCACATTGCCCCATAGAAAGTGAGGAACATTATTTCCAAGGAAGTTAATGCATTACACATCAGGTTTAACCCTTTGAGAGCTACAGGGGCACCCAACCCTCTGGCATTCTAAGGGTTACCAATAAACACATTTCTAACTTAATACACTGGAGAGGGGAATGGGGTCTTTATACCCACCTGCAGTTGGCAAATATAAACACCTTTTGAGTGCCAGAGGGGTAGTCTGCAAAGCAATGTGTTGTCTACCCCTCTAGCACTCAAAGGGTTAAGCCCCAAGTTAGTATATGATGAAAATTAAACTATTTACTTAGGAATTTATTTATTTTAAATAAAAGGAGGCTTAACCCTTTGAGTGCCAGAGATGTATCCAAAGCATTGCAACGCACCTACCATAATTGTATATGCTGCACGTCTTAGAGGAAATTGATGAATATGTGGCTCTCAACTATATTTGTATTTTACATGCTTTCTATAGACTGACAGTCTAACAGCTCCATTATCTAACCCCATCCCAATCACACTAATTACACATACAGAAAAGTCCTTTGAAGCTTTTTGTCCGTCCACAGCAACCTTTGTGTCGCAGACACATGTTCTCAGAAGTCTTTATTGTAGCATCACATGTATAGAAAGAGACACTAAAGCAGATTATATAGCAGAGTGAGCATTTATTATTTAAAGAAGCGAAACACTTCATTAAACAGATATTATGTTTGCAGGTTTATTTTTTAAGTAATGGTATTTTAATACTTGTTGATTATGTTTCTCCATGATTTACTAATACAATTTTCTCATCTAATGTTTCATTCTAGTGAAAGAAGCATTTGGAAGCAGAGAGAGGCTAATGGTTTCCACTTCATGCAATTTGTCATCTAGCAGTACTGAGGTTGCCAGCAGTAACGCAACGGATACAATGGAGTCTTAGTGCCTGTGGATTTATTGGTTCTTCTGTAGATCATTACTGTTTTATCCTGTTGTGCCCCCACAGCAAGAAAAAAAACATATTGTGAAACTTGAATATCAACATCAAACGACTCTAAACGTGTTTATTAACATCAAGAAACATGATTCATAGTATCAGTTAATTAAACTGCAGTTCATTTAATGACTTTAAGGGTTCAATTTACTAAGCCTCAAAGAGAAAAGTGAATTTTGTTTTACTGCTCTCCAAACCTAAATGGAATGGGGAAAAAAACATTGCATTTACCAATATGTTACATATTTTCTCTGCTCATAACAACACAAAATCTTATTGGTAAATAGGTTTGAATGGGGCTTTGCAGGTGGTTCACTGTCATAATGTCACACTCTATTGTACGACCAACTAAAGGACACATTAACCAGGTCTCCACGATGAAGAAGGCGACATGAGAATCTTGCCCCCATCAAAAGGGCGAGATTCTCATATCACAGGGTTAAGTGTAGCTCGTTTGAGTGCCCGCATACAATACAATACAATGCATTATCAGTGAGAACAGTGGCTAAATGTTGGATCATTGTTTAATGCTGATTAACCCTTTAGCCACTAGAAGTACAAGCACTATGTAGAAATAAATTAGAATTGAAGTAGTGCGCAAATATTTGTTGCAGAATACAAGTGACCATAAACACACCAACCAGTGATATTTGAGCTAGGCTCTGGAAACAGCAGCTGACATTCTTGAGTGCAGTGTCCTCAAGAAGAGAAACTACATCACCAAGACAGCCCTGCTCCTGCTCTGCACCCTTGAGACATGGGAAGTGCTGCTCATCAGGGAAAGCTGCAGTCCTTCAAACCCCTTTACTGGTGGGTCCTTCTCATAGCTAAGGGGTTAATCAGCATTAAACAAGGATCCATTTAGGCACTGAGAATGTACTGTATTGTATGCGATCGACACTTAAGCCCGCAACCTGAGAATCTCACCCTTTTGATGCGGGTGAGATTCTCATGTCAAACTTTTCATCATGGCGACATGAATAATGCACCCTTTAGTTGGTCGCACAATATTGTGCAACGTTTGAAAAAGATACCTTTGCAGTCTGACTGCAGGCAGCGACGAGCCAGGCCAATAAAAATGCAGCCCATTGGCTACATTAGAATTACAGAGGAGGGCCAAAATGACCAGTGGTTCTGAGTAAAAACTCCAGCCCAGCATTATCTCTTCTGTAAATAGCTTGAGTAACAATTGTCTCCTATATATCTCTGGAAAAGAGGACTTTCTACAGTTAGTAAATACCATTTTGTGGTAATTATACAGATTGCAGAAGATGATAAATTCTGGATCATACCAACTGCAGCTTGGGGGCAGAGTTCTGTAAAAATTTGCTAACATTTCCATTGGGTTAAATGAGGCTTTCAAAGCCTCAAATGCGTTTGATACCTCTCTGGGATTCAAGATGGTAAAAATATCATCTGGACCAATGGGAAATGTTTGTTTGTTTTTTTCTTTCTTTCTTAGAGTGGATTTGGTGTGTTCCAGAATTACCCATTGTCCTCTTCTCATAGGGTCTAATAATCAGATGTACTTTGTCAGGTTGATTAATAAAAAGTTAAACCTACATGGGCTTGTCACCGTGTTGCTTTCTATTATCATGTTGTGTTTCTTATCGCCTGTCCTAAGGACAAGGTCACATAGGTGATTTTGTTGCAGTAACTTTGCTACAGAATTTTGCAGCAATTCAGTTGCAATTTAAAAACCTCTATTCCAAGTAGGTAACCTTTGGCACACCAATTGTTGGGAACTATAGCTCCCACCATCCCCAACTGAGTAGCTGGAGTGCCAAAGATAGACACACTGGTCTGCTCAGTGAAACTTAATGAGTTCTTAACTGAACAATGTAGTTCCTTAGGATCTTAGGACTTGAGCATATGTGTTAATTAAAGCGGACATATCACTTTAAGAACACTTTTGCCTGTTGATTAAAAATGAAAACTTTACACTTTTATAATATGTTTTTTCTTAGATGCACTTTTTTTTTTTTTTTAGACGTTGGACTTGGTTGACCTTTTGTATAATCATCTGAGGTCAAGCACATGCCGGACTGCCAGGTGTCTCAGTGAAGTACTAAATAGTGTTTGGGTTTTGTTTTGTTTTTTGTTTAACAACTTCATTTATTATCCCTTTAAGTGCCAGGGTGTGGCATTGGTCACCTCTGTTTTTCAGAGAGTTAATAACAAATTGGAAAGAGTGGGTCCTTTCTCCCTCCCAGTGAGTGTCAGCAGGATGAGCAAAACAATACATTGTTCACCCCTTTGAGTCCCCAGAGTCCTCCGTATTAACTAAACATGACACTCCTCCAAATTTGCAGCAAACTGAAGCTTCAGAGTTGCATAGTAACATAGTTGAGGCTGAAAAAAAGACATGCGTCCATCAAGTCCAGCCCATGACAAAAACATCCCTGTAGTGAGGAAGGCAAAAAAGCCCTCTGAAGCCATTTCCAATTTAGCCCCAAGTGGGTAAAAAAATTCCTTCCTGACTCCAAATGGCAGTCAGATAGTTCCCTGGTTATGTGTTTATCTGCTCAGTGACGGACTGCCGATGTGTCACGCTCAACTATGATGCATCTTGCCTACCACTCGATGAATCCCACACCGCAAAACATATAACACAATACCCCTTCAAGAACCAGAATTACAAAATACTACTGACACCAACACACAGATGGAACCATGTCACCCGCACCAGTGCACACAGGCGATATCTCCAGCTAGAGAGGGAGAAATGTGACTGTCATGCTCGGTGAGTATAGGTTTCATGGGTATAGCTAGAATAGCTAGCTTCATTATGGAGTTTGTGTGGTTTCTGCTGACTATTCCGGGGACTCACTGGATAAGGTACCCACCAGAGTGAGGGATGAACTAAGTATAGCTTTGCAATGTGTTGACACTTAAAGGGTTAATTCATCAATAGGAGGGAAAGGGGATTCTCTCTCCAATTAGTTATTAACCCTTTGAATGGCAGAGAGGTAAGCAAAGACACCATCTGGCACTTTATCGCTGAAGTTGTGGTTTTCCTGAGCATGCACGACTTCAGCTGGACTATAGAAAAGGCCAACTAAAATAAATCTCTAAAATAATAAAAAGTAGTGTAAAGTAAACTTTTAATAGGCAAGTGTTCTTTAAGTAATAGGATCTCTTTAACAGAGCCTTTTATCTAAAGGGATAGTAATGTTTCACAAAAACAGCACCTTCACTTAATCTTCATAGTATTTGAGCCATAGAGAGTGTTATTTTAATACTGTCAGAGTTGTAGGTCAAGCGTAATTGAATGATAAAGTATCCCCCTCCCGTCCCTTTTACTGATGTAACACTGCTCATCTCGGAGCAGCAAGACTGTCCAGATGGATCGTAGAGAGGGAAATCTTCAGTAAGCATAAGGAAAAACTTGTCAAGGGGGCAGGGTTTTCATTATTCTCACAGTAAGAAGTCCCTTGCTGTGATCTGTCCGGTCAAGAGACCAGATTCCACATCTGAGGGGAGGTTTCTTACACCAGGTAAAAGGGTCTGGAAGGGGATATTTTATCATTCAATTACTCTTGAACTACAACTTTGACAGTATTAAATTACACTATGGCTCAAATACTGTGAAGATTAATTGGAGCTGCTGTTTTTGTGAAACATTACTATCCCTTTAACTCCTTTGGTGCAATCTTTCAAGACCTTTCTAACAACCAAAGAGCTTTTCACATTGTTTATGTTTTTATGTCTTTGTACTGACCCCAAACAAAATACAGCAAAAATGGAGATGAGTATTTGTTTAAAAAAAAATCAAACAAAAAAAAAAAACAGCTATTAACTCTTTGAGTGCAACAAGTTTGTATTGGATATCCTTCTGGCACTTAAAGGTTTAAAGAAAAGTTTGTTCCACTGAAGAAAAAATACAGTTGTGATGATAAAACAAAAAAAAAATCCCACTAATTTAACCTTTTGTGTACCAGAGGTGTAGCCAACTCATTGGTGTTGCAATGCATCCAAAGGGTAAAATTAGGCTTTTAACCCCTCAAATGCTAGAGAGGATGCCAGTGCATTGTGAATCAAAGCATTCAAAGAGTTAAAATCCAAATTAAAATCAATGGGGATTTTGGAGAGTTTCCAGTTTGTCCCCTATGATGCTGCTGGTTTGCTCAAGAATTACTCCTGGGGGGGATTCACTAAGTGGTGATAAAGTGGAGATGAATTTCTCCAGTTCCTATCTTATTCTATGGAGCTTTGGAGATCTTCGTGATTAGGCTCTGTAGAATAACATAGGAACTATAGAAATGAGATCACTGGAGAAGTTATCACTGCTTAGTGAATTCTCCCCCCCCCCCCAGGTGTACATCAGCCTCCATAGTAAATGCATAAATAAAAAAATAGCTAGCAAGACAAAACAAACACAAATGAAAAAATGTCCAAAGAAAATGAAAAAATGACTAGAAAAAAAAAATTTTGTATTAAAAAAAAAAAAAAGTGAAGACCAATGGCAGGTCTGCAGTAGGGCTCCCATAATTTTGAAACAAAAAAAAGGAAGCTTCAGGTACACCTGCAGTAAAATTACACCACCTTGGTCTATGGGTGCCATGTTCAACTTTAGAGGTAAAGTTGCATTTTGATTGCATAATACTAATTAAATGTTTACAGATTGTAGGCAGATAGGGACTTGCCTGAATCAGGGATACCCTGATGGGACAGGTGGTCTTCCCATGCATTTGGCCTAAAACATGCAACTAAAAACCCACTGTTTTAATTATCGTAAGTCACAGGTTTATTTATTTGTAAAAGTCAGAATTTGATGCACAGACTTTCCTTTTGTTTAGTTTATATATGTAGCCAAGACCATAGACATATGTAGCACTTTCAACACTTAATAAAGGCTATTTTGAGCTCGCCAGGGATCTGGAGGTTTTGCCTCCCCCTCTCTTAATTGGTAGCTCCACAGCAGCGTATAGCTGATTAGGGAAGGTATAAATAGCTCCCCCATTTTCCTCACAAGGGTTTTGTTCACAGTAGTGGTAAAGTTGCTTTCTAATGGCATTATATTAAATACATATTCACAGATTGTAGGCAGATAGGGACTTGCCTCAATCTGGGGTGCCTTGATGGGGCAGGTGGGCTTCCCATGCATTTGGCAAAAAACATGTAACAAAGTCCACTGTTTTATTTATAGTCAGTTACAGATGATTGGTAAAGTCTGGATTTTATGCTCAGACTCTCCTTTTGTTTACTTGTACAATGCAAATATTGTCCGATCATGAGTTGGTGCTAAAAGGACAATCATCTGAGACGTAAATCCATCACTTTTGAAAATGTGTCATAAAGAATTAAAAGGGACAGAAGATATTGATGAATATTGCCCTTAAAAATTCTGAAGGCAAAGGGGTAGTAATACTTAAAAATAACTATCCCCCATGTTGTAGCCACTAAAATAAGTTAAATGAGACCAGCGCCATCTCTTAAACCTTTATGGTTTGAGAGTTATCCGCTTTCAAAGTTCCCTCTCCCCTGACATCAGCATTCTAGCTGACAGAAAGGGAATCCAGTCCCAGGACCAGCGGAGGCTCTGCAGCAGAACCGAGATTGTGTTAATAAAAAAGAAATCCTTAACTTAAAAGGTCTTCTACGTGTGCTTGCAAACTAAGCACACTTAGAAGACCTTTTTAGTAAAGGATATATTTTTTATTAACACGATCTCTGCTCTGCTGCAGAGCCGCCGGCTGATCCCAGGAGAGGAATCCTCTGCTCTCAGCTAGAACCCTGACGTCAGGGAAAAAGGCAAAAAGAGGGAACTTTGGAAGAGGATATCTCTCAAACCATAAATGTTTGAGAGATGCCGCTGGTATAGTTGAATTTAGAATTTTAAGGGTTACAACATGGGGGATAGTAATTTTTAAGTATTACTATCCCCTTAAAAAGGTCTTTTGATGTCTTTAAAATGACAAATTTTCAAAGACCTTTTTTTTTTTTTTTTTTTTTTTTTTTTTTTTTTTTTTTTTTTTTTTTTTTTAGGGGATCTCTCATCTAAATACGTGTAATGCTCATTAGTTAGAGCATTTATCTAAAACACTTAAAATATTGTTCACTGTATTAAAAAAGTAGTTAAATGCGCAAAAATGAAAGTTTAAAAAGTGTCCGGCAGACTACTTCCGGCTTGCCGAACTTTGCAGACCAGAGGCAGCTCCGTCCCACTACCCATCATCCTCGCATGACGAAGGCTGTCTGTCACTAAAGTGGAGCGATCGCATTGGCAGAGATCGATATGTAGCCAATGCGATCGCTCCACATTACACTTATTTAGATGAGAGATCCCCTTTAAATCTCTATAGTACTGCTTGTCACTTCTGCTAACAGTACATTAATTTGTCTTCTCCAAATTTAGACCATTTTTATTTTGTCGGCAAAAAATGACTTTAATCATACACAAAAGTGACCATTAAAATAATATTTTTTTCTGAAAATACCTCACAATATGTTAGATTAAACCATTCCCACTTTATAAGACTGAAATTGTCTGTAATCAAAATAAAGTTCTTACGCCATGGTCCGTCAGTTCTCAGATGTTACCGTAATTTTTTGCATCCAATTCCGCCATCTTTGTCAAAGGAAAAAAAAAAGTGCTTTTTTTTATTCTGATTAGACAATTTCCATTGCCACCGCTTTAGAACATCTCACCCAATTTGTGTTTTATTTATCTGATTTGTAGATGTATTATCCCTTTGAGTGCCAGATGGGTACACAGTGCATTGCCTTGCAACTCACTGCATACACCTCTGGCACTCGGTTGAATACATAGTTCTATACATGATGAGGTTATTAAAAAAAAAAAAAGTCCAATAAGTTCAAGCTTTGCCAGATCACCTTTGGTAGCCTTTTGAATGCCAGAGAGGTCTTCAGTACATTGTCACTTCTTGTAATGTGGATTAATGGAAGTTATAAGTAATTTGGAGAGATGGAGTGAGCGTACTGTTCACGTAGTTTGGTAGCTTCCCAGAAAAGTGGTTTCTATGGCCAGAAAATATTAAAGGAGCAGTAAACTTTTTTATGAAAAAATATATATCGTAGGGATTTTCCTATTGAGTAAAATAAGGGTACTCCCACTGCCGAGAGATTTATATTTCCAGAGGTATTACAGTTTAAACCCATGCTTTTTTACATTAGCAATGCCCTCTAGTGGTCAAATTCTAATTAGATTTCCTGTTAGATTCTAATGGAGAGGAAAGTCAAAGACCTACAGTTCTCCATAGAATGTGATAGAAACTGCCTGTCACTTAGAACTATCAGGCAGTAAACACAGTAAATTCACTTCCTGATTATTTAACCCCTTAACGACCCTTGACGGTCATAGTACGTCATGGGTAGATCCGAGTTAGCGACCCATGACGTACTATGACCGTCATGGAATTCCGGGCTTGCCCCGCGTCTGCATGCCGTTTGGGGAGTCTAGAACCGGAAATTAAAAAAAATAAAAGCTCTGTGGTCCTTAAGTGAACGCACAGCCGGTCGTTAAGGAGTTAAACTGTTATAAATTTTGAATAAAACATCTGACAGCGATGGGAGTGACTTTGTTTTATTCAGCAGGAAAAGTTCTATAAAATACGTGTTTTCATAAAAAAAAAAGTTTACTTCTCCTTTAAAGGAACAGTTTACTCTAAGCTTCTAATATAACTAAAAGACTGGCCTTGTGCCCCTGTCAACTCTGACCAAGTGCATTGGTTCTATAGGAACTTGAGGTCAAGCCAACCTCTTATAGTACCATTTGCTGATCAACTTTAGAAGTTGGAGACACTTCTCCCATGCAGTGTGAGATTGACCATGGGACTGGTAAGTATTAACCATGGAGTTACTGGAGCAATGTGGTGGTATTCATGGGCACATGACCAGTTTTTTTAGTTAGATTAGGTTTTTTGAGTTAGTTTCTTTTAATGGCTATTAAGAATTTACCCTTGCTCCTTGGATCAATAGATAGATTTTAAATCAGTGTTGGATTTTATTTACATTGAGGCAGACACGACAGCTGTTAGCAATACCAGAAGACCTCAGAAACTACTCACTGTACATGGTAATCTTTAAGGACCACAGGCCTGCTTCCATTTGATAGAACTGCTAACACCGGTCATCTCTGTCTCAGTGAACTTGACATCACAGACTCATTCATAAGCGCCATTAGGATTTTCTGGCCATACTAAAGTAAGTGGAATGTCATCAGGGGAGGGCTTGCCCTGGGGGGCAGGGGGCCCTGACCCCCCACAGGCTGGTCTTATGTTTGGGCCAGTGGGCCACTGCTTCTCACAATCTCCCATTTGCTGCTGTATTAGAGCATTAATGATACGACAGAGCTACGATGCAAATAGAGCTGCTCTAGGAGCATAACCCATTTTCCTTGTTAGCGCTATGGTATCACTAGTGTAGCTTTACTTAAACTGTAAGCTCCGTGTTATCACTAGTGTAGCTCCATTTCAACTGTAAGCTACATAGTATCACTTGCCTTCACAACATTAATGTCAATTTTTAAACTAAACAGAACGGTGAGCTCGAGCAAAGGTAGAAATGGGCCACTTGATTGTATTTGTCTCCTGCGGCTCAAGTTGCCAGGCCTCCCCTGGCTGTGATTAGTAGGTGGTGGTAGTTCTCCTTCAAAATACATTTAAATGAGCGCACAAGTTATATCTGGAACTCTATTTTCAATTAACTTGAACTTCACAGGAAGTTCTAGATGTCATAGATAAATGGATTTTATTCCATTCTTCGTGGAGATCTGGAGATACAATTGCTACATTATTTAGTAGCACAGTTATTTAAAAAAAGAAACACAAATTCATTAAAATCGCACTTCTTTCAAATGCTGCTTTCTGCTGTCGCCAATTAGGCAGTCTCCCAGGTAGTCTTAAATGACATCATAAGGAGTAACATCTGCTTTGTAGACAGATGTAGCACACGTTGACCTTTTCAGCATTCACTTTGGTTATTACTGTCTTTATTTCTTCATCACGGTTTCTGTGTTTCATTAAACGATTCATATTAACCCCCCAGCATTCTAGAGAGATCTCCAACATATTGCAAAGTAATGAACCTGAGACAACTCTAGCATTATGAGCTTTAAAGGGATAGTAATACTTCGTTTTATCTTTATTTTATTTTGTAGGCATTAAAAAAACATGAACGATATAAGTCTTATCTCTCAAACCTTTATGGTTTAAGAGATATTCACAAGTAAAGTTTCCGCCTCCTGACCCTTTTACCTAGTGTAAGCCATCTCTTCTCACATGTAGAATGCAGTCCATAGACCAGACAGATAACAGAAGGGGACAATCTTCTTCCTATGAGAACAATGAAATCCCTGCCCCCTTGACAAGTTTTTCAGGTTTTTCCCTTATCTTAATTGAAGATTGTCCCTCTCTGCAGTCTACCTGGGCACCTCCCTTCTGCTCTGGCTGAGCAGTGTTACATCAGTAAAAGGGGTGGGAGGGGGACACTTTGTCATTGAATTACTCTTGAACTACAACTCTGACAGAATTGAAATAACACTCTCCAAAGTCCAAATACTATGATGATTAATTAGAGCTGCTTTTATTATGAAACATTACTATCCCTTTAAAGGTAAAAAGCTGTTAGGAATAAAAAGATATAATTTTATGGCAAGACACGGAGGCTCATATGCAATAAGTTTCCATCTTTACTACTTAGCAGCATAGTTTATACATTTTAAACAAAGAACAAGACATTTGGTAACTCCACCCCTTTAAATAAGGAACCAATAACATTCCCTTAAAGTGTATAACTGTCACATGAGCTCTTTTTTTCCCCGCTAGAGACAAGTATCAAATTTATGTATCTTACATTTCAAAATTTTATTTTTAAAAAAGTGTCTAATATTGTCTTATATCAACCCCTCACAATAGAAAAAGGATATATATCTTAAGGTTTGAGACAGTTCCTTTGTCTTTTATATATTGTTTTTTCTGCCCTTAAATCCCTCTATTTTACTTTCTTAAAGGGATAGTAATACTTAAAATGTAAAAAAAAAAAATGTTGTAGGGTTTATCCCCCTGGGTAAAACAAGACTACTCCCACTGCTGAAAGGTGTTTCATTCAAAAGTTATTAATTTTCAAAGTTGAATTTTTAGGTGCAATATCACAGTGGCCTGAAATTGTACAGTGGCGCTGTTGCTACACGATCCTATGGACATCTTTGGTCCCGGGACCATAAATCTCCATAGGATGGTGTAGCAACAGCGCCACTGTACAATTTCAGGCCACTGTGATATTGCACCTAAAAATTCAACTGTGAAAATTAATAACTTTTGAATGAAACACCTTTCAGCAGTGGGGGTACTCTTGTTTTACTCAGGGGGATAAACCCTACAACATACTTTTTTTACATTGTAAGTATTACTATCCCTTTAAAACATGTAGTCCGTTTTCCCCTATCCCACTTTACTTAAGGTGTTCCTATTTTGTCCCTTGGTCCTTATATATACACTTTTATTTGATCTGTATAGCCTTTCAACTGTTTCATAGGTGCCACTGCTGCTGAGTAGTAAAGATGGAGACTTATTGCATAATACTCGCCTCCGTGTCTTTAATAAAATCATGACTTTCCTTCACATAGCAAAATCTACAAATTTTGTACTTGGACATTCATAACAGTGTAAATGTATGGCAGGGAAATGGGAGAAAAAAAACAAAGGGAAAAACACAGGGGGCACCTCCCTCAGTTCCCCACACTCCACGCCACCATTTCACGGCCGTTTCCATAAACACAAGCGGTGAGCTAGAGCACGCATCCGCAGAAAAGAGGGCTAGTTACATGTGCACCCTTTGTTCTGTCCATCATGTAGGAATGTTGCTGTATTAGGATTAACTGGTATAATTTGTTGACAAGTACAAAATAGGAAACAAAGATATCCATTAATTTTAGAAGAGCATTAACGCCCTGATGGCTAGAAAAGTCGCCGATGAATTGTTTGCAATGCATTGCATAGTGCTGTTACATCCAAAAGGTTAAATTGTTGCTGGTGGGGGATGACTACACAAGGGCAGGCTAGGCACGCCAGCAGATAGGCCTTGGCCTCCCCAGGCCCGCAGTTAATGATGCGACTGGGTTTTAAGGATACGCTCAATTGAGCACAGGTGTGAGTCATCAAAAGGACTGAGCCACCGAGTAACATGGAGAGACATCCTGAATACCTGCACTGTTGGTGTTTCCTGAGGACTAATGTAAAGAAGCATTGTCCTATGTTAATGACACTGGCATACACTGTATGCATATTCAGTCAATGTACAGTAGATATAGGTCAATCAAGTGCAACACAAAAACAGTTTCTCTTCAGTTCACATGGACAGTTTCTAACACTGCTTTAACTGCAAGAAAATGTAACGCATTGGTGTCTATGGGCCTGTTTACACAGGAGTTTAAAGGGATAGTAATACTTTGTTTTATCTTTATTTTATTTTGTAGGCATTAAAAAAGCACAAAGAATGATATGTCTTATTTGCTTGTGAGAGATATTCACAAGCAAAGTTTCCCCTCCCGCCCCTTTTACCTATTGTAAGCCATCTCTTCTCAGATGTGGAATCCAGTCCATAAACCAGACAGATAACAGAAGGGGACAATCTTCTTCCTATGAGAACAATGAAAGACCTGCCCCCCTTGACAAGTTTTTCAGGTTTTTCCTTATCTTATTTGAAGATTGTCCCTCTCTGCAGTCTACCTGGGCACCTCCCTTCTGCTCTGGCTGAGCAGTCTAACATCAGTAAAAGGGGCAAGAGGGGGATACTTTGTCATTTAATTACTCTTGAACTACAACTCTGACAGGAATGAAATAACACTCTCCAAAGTCCAAATACTATGATGATTAATTAGAGCTGCTTTTATTATGAAACATTACTATCCCTTTAATGCAGCACCTGAGCAGTGCATATGCAGATTTTTGCTGAATGCTAAAATCTGGATTCAATCAACATAGACCACATCCAAATTACAGCATGCCTTGCTGCATACTTTGCCCTTCTTGAAACCTGCTCTAGAGAGACAATCTTACAGCCCTTCACCAGAGTCTGTGGGGACTATGTGAGACGGGACAATGAGATTCACCCCCCCCCCCCCCACACACACACACACACACACACACACACACCATGTAAACACTCTCTTGCCCAGGAGAAAATCAAACCTGAAATAGAAATATTGCTGTAATGCAGCAATGTTCAAGCTGCCTGTTTACTCACCTGTAATCTTGAGGACACCCCCCCCCCAGTGATCACCTCGCTTGTAGGGTCACAGTTCCCAGGAATAAACCAGGAGTCAGAATGGTAAAGTAAAACAATCTTTTATTATTAAAAATCACAGTAATGCACGTAAACAGATAACACACAGAGGGTGATCAAAGAGCCAAGAACTGTATCAGAAATAGCAGTCCACCAATGGATCCACCACACTGTCAGAGACTAGGCCTCAGCCCACTGAAGCCTCCAGTTAATTTGGAATGCCCAAAGGACTAGCACTGACTCAGCCTGCTCTCAGTAAGCTAGGAGTCTGATAGAGCCCCAGGTCCGCACTAGGATGGGTGTCTGTGGAGTGGGGACCAAGACACAGAGGAAACAGACAGAGCCCCCTAGTTAGCACCAGAAAGGATAGTCAGACAAGCCAGGTCATACACGGAGCGAGTAGTCAGCCAGAGCCACAGGTTTGCAACAGAAAGGATGTCTAAGCCAAATCGGAATGTACGAGGAGAATGGTCAGACAGAGCAACATGTCAACACCAGAATGGATGGACAGACAGGCTGGATCATACACAGTTCAGTTAGTCAGACAGAGCCACAGGTCCGCACCAGATTGGGTGTCCACTACACAATAGGAGCCGGCAAAAGAGTAATCGGACAAAGCCACAGGTCAGCACCAGAATGGATGGTCAAACTAACCAGGTCATACACAGAGCCCAAGGGAAACAGAACTGTATTGTACAACAACACAAGGACAACTGAGTCAGGACTCAGACTGCCCTTTAAACCCCTCCTCAGGAAGTAAGTAGGAAGAGCAGGCTCAGAGGAAGGAAGTAGGTAGGAGGAGACTACAGGAAAACAGAGGCCTGCTACACTCTGAAGCCCTGCACCTGCAGATGATGCATCTTGCTCTGATGTGTCCAACCACTGCCGTCATCTGTGCGTCATGAACGGCCGCTGAAACCAAGGTAAGCTGTTACATGAGGATTATGACTGGAGCTAGCCCACATATTATTGAATAATGCCCATGTGGGTCAGCCAGTTACTGAGGCTGCAAACTGCATTGTAGCCACCAAGATAGTCTATAAGAACAATCCACAGGCAGCCAAGCAGACTTATGGAAATTCAGGCATGCTGCAATTTGGATGTGGTCTATGCTGAATGAATCCGAATTGCAATATTCATCAAAAGCTTCCATATGCACTGCTCAGGTGTTGCATTAAACTCCTGTGTGAACAAGCCCATGGACACCAATGGGTTAAAATTTCTTGCAGTTAATGCAGTGTTAGAAAACGTCCATGTGAACTGAAGAGTGTCTTTGTGTTGGAAGGAAATGATTGAATAATTTCCATAAACAATGAAGTGCAGTTTGTTTGGTTTAGAGCATTTCCAGTTAGCATAAATGTTTTGACTGCTACATTATTGCTTAATTTTCTTCTATTTGCTACTCAGTGCTAATTCAGTTTCTAAAGTCTTCATCTTACTACACTCATAAATAAAATGTATGGGCTTCCTGTAGAGACCAACTGACAATGGAAGCTTTATAGATAAAGCATAATTGGGAGGAAGAAGATACACCTGACATGATTACCAAAAGCAGTGATTCAGACAGTTGCTGTCATGGAACTCTTTTGTTTCAAATTAAATCTACATGGAACCCTAACAATCACATGCTTCAGCTTACTGGGTTGTAGAGATGTCTCCAATGCATAGCAATAGCAAATCTATTTGAGTACTAATTAGTAACTGTAACTTTTCTAAATTATTTTGGATAAAATTTATCTGAGAATTTTGTTTGATTTTTTTTTTCCTTGTTATTTTGCTGATGTCAAATAAATGTAACATGAAACAAAGTTGCTCCTTTTAAAATATTGCAGCCTTCCATACATGTATCACAGTCTCCTTGGGCTCCTGTGCTTCCTTCATCTGCGGTGTGTCGGCCAGCATATTTGCGGCCACTTCCGCTTTACTGACATCATGAAACAGGCACTGGCAAGGACGTCTGTTTATGGGCCTATTCTGTGTTGCCTGATTGGGTCCCGCCTTCTCCTGCTCCATTATATCCTCCCTGGGCCTGGGAGTCATGGCCTTACATGGTGTTTCTGCTAGTGTCTCTTGTGCTCCGTTGTGACCTGTGCTTTATCTGAGAATCTGCTACGTGTATGACCCCGGCTTGCCTGACTACCCACTCTGTCCTGATCTGTGGCTCTGGCTGACTAACTCGCTCCGTGTATGACCCCGGCTTGTCTGACTACCCACTTCGGTCCTGACCTGTGTCTCTGGCTAACTCACTCGGTGTATGACCCCGGCATGTCTGACTATCCATATTGGCTCCGACCTGTGGCTCTGGCTGACTAACTCACTCCGTGTAGTCCCCACCTCTGGCTCTTGCTGACTATGGCTCCGTGCATTCCCCAGCTTGTCTGACCTGTGGCTCTGGCTGACTACTTGCCCAGTACCCTCCTAGAGTGCCTGACCATTAGTCTTGGTGTTCCGTGGTTCAGACATGCTCTTGCTCCCTGTTGGCTCCGGTCGCGTGACCCGGAGTAGAGACTGGTGCATCAGTACTATCCCCTCTGTTGTTTCATCCGCACTTCGGGTCTAGTCTCTGGTATCTCGCAGTAGTGCAGTGCGCAGCACAGTGTGCGGCTCCGGGTAGGAGCCTGGGTCCTATCATCCTGAGTTCTGGGGTTGTGTGGGCTATATTATTATTTGCTGTACATTATAAATGAAGGTGGTTATTTATATTTTACGATTGTGTCTGTCCTTCTTTGCCTGTAAATCGTAATAACATGTCAAAAAGTAGTCACAGAACCACACAGACCGCCTGCCAACCCAGCCTTGTTCTACTGGTATGCACTGAACCACACATATACTGACACCCCAGCCATGTTCCACTGTCAGTTGGTTGTCAGAGAACCACACATATACTGACAACCCAGCCTTGTTCTGCTGTGCATTCGTCAAATAACCACACATATACTATCTGACAACCCTGCTTTATTCCACTCTACTGGTGTTCACAGAACCACACCTACACAGTTTGAGAATAATTTAACTAACAAGAACCTTAAACGCTAGCAGAAAAGGACTATAAGAAATTAAAGAGACACTGAAACTGGTGAACTAAGAACTGGAGCACTTCTGTGGATAATAAGCTGCACCATGAGGGACAAATAAAATCTCATTGCTTTAAATTAGGCTTTTAACCTTGAACTCTAGAGCAGTCTCCAACACACTCACTATGGGCCGTATGTTCAAAGAAGTTGCAAAATAACTTTTGTCGTTTGTAACGACTTTTCCAGTACAGTGTTTTTGGGCTCATTGATATTTTCAGAGAGGGTTGTGATCAGAAATATGTTGCGTGTCCTGAGTCAAATTGTCATATGTAAAGACAAAAATGTCTTAACGACAAAAATGTCTTAAATTCACATTCCCTCCACTCTTTTCTTAACATACAAATTTTGTCTTTTGCAAGACATTTTCTGGAGAATTGTTTACCCACTCCCTTTCCCCGTCCCTTGGACCGGCAGTTCTGGAATTGTCGTAGACTATGGACATTACTAGTATTTTGTCATATACTCTATAGAAAATATGTTGTTCATGCATACAATTAGTTATTTTTGTCGTTCCTCTAACAAATTTTTGTCATTATCCCTTTGAACATACAGCCCTATGAGCTGGAGACCTCTTCATCACTCAAGGAAATAGAAGCCCTATTTTCATTTATAGGAATATGGGGAATTGTTATTTGTCCATATGGTGCAGTAAAGTCCCCGATGGTTTGCCACAAAATTGCTCCAATTCTTAGTACATCGGCCTCGCTATGACCTTTTTATGTTACACTCTTTTAAAGGAGCATTAAACTTTTTTCTGAAAAAAAAATGGTTTTCCCACTTCTGAGAGATGCATATTTCTAGAGTTATTTCAGTTTAAACCTGTGGGTTTGTTTGTTTTTTTATTTTTACATTACCAGCACCCTCTAGGAGTCAGACTCCAATTAGTTATTCTGTTACATTCTATTTGAGAGGAAAGTCACTTCCTGTCAGAACTTTCAGGAAATAACCATGCTGTAATTTACTTCCTGACAATTTGGATTGTTATAATGTTTGAATAAAACAAATGGCAGCAGTGGATGTACCCAAGTTTTGCTGAGTAGGAAAAGCTCTATAACATAGGATTTCATAAAAAAAAATGCTGCTTCTTTAATGCTACACAATATTAACCACTACATGTATTAAAGGCACAAATACCTGAGGATGGTACCACAAATGATAAGCATTTGACATGGCGGAATACATTGGGGGAGATGCACTAAAGTGTGATAAATTGAAGATAACTGTATTCTGTGGAGTTTATGCACTAAGATCCCTAAAGTCTGAAAGATGTTAGTGTATAGACTCCACAGAATAACATAGGAATTGGAGAAGTGATATAACTGGAGAGGTTATCTCTGCTTTATCACACCTTAGTGCATCCATACCTCTCAACATTTCAAATTGCCAAACAGGGACACTTGTGCTTTAGGGGGTGTTGCTGGGGGTGTGGCTGGTGGCCGGGGCATTACCGAGAATTTTTAGGCTATTTCATGACCTATTGACACCTTCTTGTGTAACCTAGTAAATGACGTATAACAAAACCAAAGTATTTAATTTACACAGACTACTTTATAAACACATATGCTGATGTTTAAACAAACAATAATTTGAGTCTTATTGCTGTAGAGCAATGTGATACACTTTTTTTCAAACCACAGTCTGATCTCCTAAAAAGAGGGACATCAGGATGGGAGAGAGGGACAGAGGGATTTGGATCTAAAAGAGGGTCTGTCCCTCCTAGAGAGGGACACTTGGGAGGTATGGTGCATCTCCCACATTATTTCCTTCTCTGGATGAAGTCTCTAGATTTGTGCTGTAACTTGCACTCCCAGACTTAGCATATTTTATATGGGATATGCACCAAACTTTTTTTATTTTTATTTTTATTTGTAATTTACATCTTCATATTTTGAATGCCACTGCTGTTTCAGTTTTTTTTTTATTAAACAAAAAGGCAGCCACTTTCCCAAGATTGATGGGTGTTATATGAAATAACATGAACTTTGTTCTCAATTTTTTCCCCCCTTATAATTGACTTCCAAATAATAGCCTGTTCCCCTCTCCTGCAGTATTTCTCTTGCAGCTACATACTGTCATAAGTGAAACATGGTTTATTCTGCACACCATCACATTTAGAATAGAGCATGAATTATTAATATAACTGTACTTGGGCTAAATTCTAAATTATACCTTGCTCTTACAATTTCAGGAATGTACTTTGAAAATACATTAGGTAATTATAATAATTAATGAAAGTCCTATTAATTCTGTAGGGAAATTTTCCGCATAAATATTAAAGTACTTTCTTAATGCGATGCTTGTTTTACGCCTTTCAGATCACAGTGTGGAATGTGTGGATGACTTTTTGTTGCCGTGTATAATCATTGTAGTGCAAAGAGTGAAAATTACATACTTACAACTTCCAGTAGATATCATACTAATGAAGAAACAGTTTCAAGAGTCATAGAAAATACATTTTCTCAGAAATGCACAGGCTTTTTTTAAAGGGCCAGCACCTTCTAATAATCATACCTGGGAACTCTCCAAATCAGCCCCGGAGACACTAGTTTTCAGACTGCATTACCGGGTCCCTGGGGACAGAAGCTGATTCTCCAGCACTGGGGAGTTTATTCTCCTTCCCTCCCGCTTCTCATTCCCACCCTGTTCTGCCCCCTTTCCACCCGCTTTATGACATACAGAGGAGCAAGCCCCACCCAGCTGATTATACACCTCCCCTTTTTGATGCAAATTTTGTCATTGACATCTGGCCCTTAAAGGGATAGTAATGTTTCACAAAAACAGCAGCTTCAATTAATATTCATAGTATTTGAGCCATAGAGAGCGTTAGTTCAATACTGTCAGAGTTGTAGTTCAAGAGTAATTGAATGATAAAGTATCCCCCTCCTGCCCCTTTTACCTAGTGTAAGCCACCTCTCCTCAGATGTGGAATCTGGTCTTGAGACCAGACAGTTCACAGCAACTGACAATCTTCTTACTGTGAGAACAATGAAATCCCTGCCCCCTTTTTCAGGTTTTTGGTTTTTCCCTTATGCTAATTGAAGATTGTCCCTCTCTACGATCCACCTGGACACCACCTTGCTGCTCTGAGGTGAGCAATGTTACATCAGTAAAAGGGGCGGAGGGGGATACTTTATCATTCAATTACTCTTGAACTACATCTCTGACAGTATTGAAATAACACTCTCTATGGCCCAAATGCTATGAAGATTTATTGGAGCTGCTTTTATTGTGAAACATTACTATCCCGTTAACCTCTTCAGGACCATGTGATGTATTATGACCTTCATGTGGTTTTTGCCATTAGGAGCAGTGATGGCCATAATACATCAGCTCCAAGACTGGAGTGGTCTCTCTCAGACCCCAATGCGGCGCATTGGTACACGTAACAGGTCACGTGTACCAGAGAGTCGGAAAGGATCAATGTGGTCCTTAAGGGAAGGTTACGTCCCAAGACCTTGGTCCTTAAAGGGATAGTAATGTTTCATAATAAAAATGGCTCTAATTAATCATCATAGTATTTGGACTTTGGAGAGTGTTATATCAATACTATCAGACTTGTAGTTCAAGAGTAATTCAATGACAAAGTATCCCCCTCCCACCCCTTTTACTGATATAACACTGTTCAGCCAGATCAGAAGGGAGGTGCCCAGGCAGACTGCAGAGGGGGACAATCTTCAATTAAGATAAGGGAAAAACCTGAAAAACTTGTCAAGGGGGGCAGGGCTTTCATTGTTCTCATAGGAAGAAGATTGTCCCCTGCTGTTATCTGTCTGGTCTTACAACCAGATTCCACATCTGAGAAGAGATGGCTTACACTAGGTAAAAGGGGCAGGAGGGGAAACTTTGCTTGTGAATATCTCTCAGACCATAAAGACTTGAGAGATAAGACTTATATCGTTCTTCATGTTTTTTTAATGCCTACAAAATAAAATAAAGATAAAACAAAGTATTACTATCCCTTTAAGGTGGTTAAAGCTATAAGATTATCATGTACAGCGAGCAGAGTTAGAAGATGTTCTCTCTTAAACCAAGGAACAATGGGGGAGAGTTATAAAAGTAGAGTTAATAGTAAAGAAGGGTTAAAATGGTTGTAAGATTGAATCTGGTAGTTATAAACGTATTGACCCTTTGAGTGCCAGAGGTGTAGCAACACATTGCTTTGCAATACGTTGTGTACCCCTCTGGCACTCAAATGGTTAAGGGCAGTTTAGGAGGACATAGCACCATTTAGTAAGTTTTTTTATAAAACGGAATAAGGAACTTTGTAAAACGTGTCACAGTGAATTTTGAAAGAAATTTCGCTATTTGTGATAATTTAGTGACAGAATTTTCACCAAATATTTAGCACCATGTCTGACCTGTTCTTATTCTTAACTGCCACCACATTTATAAATGTAACTAAAATACTTTACAAATACCAACACTTATAAAAAGGAATAATGACATTTTAAGGATCCATTCACAAAAACAAATAAGAACACTTTTTATAAATCTCCCTCCATGGCCCATATTTATTAACAAGGAAGTGGAGTTATTCTGGAGTAAACCAACTGTACCATAGGGGACAAATAAAAAAATCATCACTTCCCATGCACTTGAATATAGCTTTTTAACCCCTTGACTGCTAGAGATGTTTCCAATGCATTGCAGAGCAAGGGGTTAAAAGCCCAATTTAATTTAACAGGGACTTCTATTTGTCCCCTATGGTGCAGTTAGTTTACTCCTGAATAACTCCAGTTTTATAAATAATGGTTAATGTTTGAAAAATAGTACTGATGATATCTGCCAAAAATCACAACAATTACAGTTTGTGCTTTTTTTTAATGTTATATTAGTTGATCTTATATTCTGCCATTTTGGCATATACTGTATCTGTCGGATTCTAACAGTTATTTCCCTAGATCAGGTATTTCCAGTCTTGTCCAATAACAGTCAGTGTCTTAAGAATTTAAGCCAAATGCAGTGAGGCTCACTGGGAACCAACATAATCAGAAAAATTGCTACTCACCCACTCAGAAGCATTTTAGCTCATTATTGCCATTTCAGAGGAGACATTTCCATGTGCCTATAAAACAATGTCTCCCCAGAGGGTATGTCCAGCACCAAAATGCAGGAACGATCTGCACGAGAATACCAGCTAACACCAGACGTTTGTGTTGGCCTCATCAGTGAGATGATGTGATTCTTGTGAGTGGTGAATAACTTTAGAGCAATATGATTATGTTCATTGTTAGTGAGCTTTGCACATTTGACCGTAGGGGTGGAGGTTTATCCAGACATGGAGCACTTGCTCTCAGTGCCTGGGGAAACAAGCTGCACCTCACTGACAAGGCCCAAAGAAGTCCGAAATGTACATTTGGGGTTAGCTGGTATTCTCCTGCAGGGGGAGTTTCCTCTCATTTTGGATATGGACATACCTGTGAACTTTCTAAATGAGTTGACCCAGACACCTTGAAATATTAACCCTTAATATTCACTGCGGTGTAAATTATTGACTTACCAACACACTTGTAGAGGTAACTTGAACTTCCAGATAGCTGCCGGTTTGGAGGTTCCAATTACAGTAAGGTCCGCCCACCGTGCTCTGCTTCCAGACCTCCACTCACTGGCGCTCCTTGTGCAGCTGTCCTGCGAGTCTGTGACGCCAACGTCATCATGTTGGCGTCATTCTTCCTCAGCATGACAGCAGTAACAATTGTCTGACTTGTGTGTCACTAAGTCAGGTGATGTGGGCCCGGGGTGCCAGTGAAGGAGTCACATGGCGGCAAGCGGAGGTGGATGGACATCCGGCAGCAGTAATACACATTAATTAAGCATTGCACTTGCAAATGCCATGAAAATTTGAAGGTTTCATCCGGAGACCTGGAGATAGAGCTCTAAATCCGGAGTCTCCGGGTGAAACCTGGCAAGTTCCCAGGTATGGAAATGGATCTCCCTTTAGTCTGAAATGTTCATGGAAATTTGTCCTCTGTAATGGCACTGGAGACCTAAAATGTGATGCTGCTGAGTGGTGCGGTGACTAGCAGTGGAAGCAATATCTGTGTATGTTCGTTCTCAGTGAGCCTCTCACATATTTTGGCTTATCTTTAGATTTCTCCTACTTCAGCGTGTATTGCACAGGAAGAAAGAGGCGCTCACCAGAATACAGGTCTGCACCAATTATTTTATTGCAAGCCTTCAGCATGGGTCAGTTCATTAACCCTTTAAGAACCAGAAGGGTGTGCAATGCAATGCTTCTTGCTTCATTAACCTTTTAAGAACCAGAGGGGTAGAGTTGCCACCTTTTCCTCAAAAAAATATCGGCCATAGTTGTGGGTCGGTGAGGGCGGAGCAGGAAAAAGGGAGGAGTCACAAAAGGGGCAGAACCACTCAATGAGTGATGATCAGGCCAGATCATCACTTTAAAATGGGACACACACACACATGAAAAATGTCTGCTATAAGGCTACAGTAGTTATTTATTAGGTTGTGATAGATGATTAGATAGATTACCGTCCTTGTTAGTTTCATAACCATACACATTTATGGAGATGTTTCCAAAGCATTAGTGGCATGTGCAAGTTGCCCAAGTTATTTGATGTGACTCTAGTGAATGATGTTACTATATGATGTAAACATTATTTTTCACTGCTGAACTACATCTATTAACCCCTTGGATGCTACAAACATCTCCAACACAATGCTCTGCAATGTGTTATAAGTCTCTGACATTTAACAGTTTAAGAAAAACATAATTTGCACACCATTTTTAATACTAACCAACTCTTTTAGGAATTACTGCAATTATTCTTATACTTTCAAGTTCACATTTTCTCTCTGGAAGTCAAATGGCTAGGCAACAATATATACAATTAACTCAGCAAAAAAAAAATATATATATGGTTATCACTACCACTCAATTGGTTAAAAGCCCTATTTTCAACCAGGGGAATTGTGGGAACTCTATCTATCCCTTATGATGCTGTAGGCTTTCCCCAGAATCACTCCAGCTTTCTTTAGAACACAAGGCCTATTGGAATATGAACAATAAAAACTCATGTCGCCAAATCTCTGTTTAAGTCCCAAATAAAGTTGTAATTTGAGCTACTACATCTATATACATGAATCACTTTAGGAGGCAATAACTGCATAGTAACAAAATGGTTAAAATGGTGCCCATCCACTTTCTCGCTTCAAAATCGAAATCCACTATGCCACTTCATAAGTGTGACCCAGGAGTGGTCAACTGATGGACCTCCAGCAGTTGAAGACTACAACTCCCAGCATCCCCAACCAGGCAAAGGAAGTAGTAGACTCCTACAGCTGGAGGACTAACAATTGACCATTCCTGGTGTAAACCCTTCCTTGCCTAAGTTGCCTTAGGATCCAATACAGCACTGCCAGCAAAAGGCTTAACTGTAGTTTATTCCTTCACACCCTCTTGTCATTAAAGAGTTAATTCTTGTTCTGGCTCAGAAGACTTAAAGGGATAGTAATGTTTCATAATAAAAGCAGCTCTAATTAATCATCATATTATTTGGACTTTGGAGAGTGTTATTTCAATTCTGTCAGAGTTGTAGTTCAAGAGTAATTCAATGACAAAGTATCCCCCTCCCGCCCCTTTTACTGATGTCACACTGTTCAGCCATATCAGAAGGGAGGTGCCCAGGTAGACTGCAGAGAGGGACAATCTTCAATTAAGATAAGGGAAAAACCTGAAAAACTTCACAAGGGGGGCAGGAATTTCATTGTTCTCATAGGAATAAGATTGTCCCCTGCTGTTATCTGTCTGGTCTATGGACTGCATTCCACATCTGAGAAGAGATGGCTTACACGAGGTAAAAGGGGAGGGAGGGGAAACTTTGCTTGTGAATATCTCTCAAACCATTAATGTTTGAGAGATAAGACATATCGTTCTTCATGTTTTTTTAATGCCTACAAAATAAAATAAAGATAGAATGAAGTATTACTATCCCTTTAAACCTGACTTCCCATGCTCCCTCTAATTTTCTGCTTTCAGATCTCCCTTACAGTTCATAATGTCACAGCCATGACTAAAATACAATTAGAAGAGACTAACCACAGCAGCCTTACGTAGCACAGATAATGTTACAGAGAAAGGAAAATTGAAGAGTTGAGAGTTACACAGTACAAAACAGATCCTCTCTCCCTGATGAAAGTTATCTTACACTTCTAGTCTACACAAGTCTCCTCCTATGTGTCACACAAGAAATACAAGATTTGGCTCCCCCTATCTGTGGGAGAGGTGAACTGCAAGACATTTCATATTTCAGAAGGTAGACATCTGCCTGGACAAATGTCAGTGTGATTCTGTGTACAACTTAGTGGCTAAGGCAAGATGAGGATGCGTGCCGGGTGACCCAGGATGTGTTTGTAAACTGTTTGTAGACCATAGATAAGCGCACACAGGGCGGACGGTTCATCTCTTGAAAAGTGGACTGCAGTGGTGCCTGTGTAAAATAAACATGTTAACCCTCCCTGGACGCACACAAGTTCCGGCTTTTCAATTGCCGATATAGCACTAATTACCGGCTGTGCCAGTAAAATACCAGCTGGATGGCAACCTACAGGGGTGAGTAAAGTGCTTCTGTTTAAATCATATCTGTTCAAGCAGGAAAATCCTAAAGACATGGGCCCTATGTTCAAATAGGGTTGCCACCTTTTCTTAAAAAAAATACCGGCCATGGCATTCCCTCCATAGACTTAACATTGGACAGAAGCCAATTTTTTACCGGCCTGCCGGTAAAATACCGGCTGGGTGGCAACCCTATGTTCAAATGAAAACTGGAGTAATTCTGGGGCAAACCAACTGCACCAAGAGGGTGAAGAAATCCCTATTGAATCCACATCTGATATGAGGCAAAGATTTGAAGCAAATCAGTGGTACCATGTGGGGGAATAAACAATTTTCATTTAATTAAATGGGGCTTTTAATCCCTTGAATGGTCAAGTGATCTCATGGAATAGTTAGCATGCTCCATAGTGGTTCATGTTTTCCTTTGTACATAGAACTGTTAAGGCAGTACTCTGGAAGCTGAAAAAAGGGAAATTCTAGAACATACCAACTGCACCATAGGGGACAAATAAAAATCACCAAATTCCCCTTTAAAGGAGCAGTATACTCTTTTATGAAAACCTATATGTTATAGAGCTTTTCCTGCTGAGTAAAACAAGGACACTCTCATGCTGTCAGTTGTTTTATTCCAAAGTTATAACAGTTCAAATAATCAGGAAGTGAATTTACTATGTTTACTTCCTCAAAGCTCTAATTGACAGGAAGTGACTCAGCAGTCTATATCACATTCTATGGAGATCAATAAGTCAATGACTTTCCTCTCCATTAGAATGTAACAGAAGAACTAATTGGAATTTTACCACTAGAGGGCAATGCAATGTAAAAAAAAACAGATTTAAACTGCAATAGTGCTGAAAATATGCATCTCTCAGCAGTGGGAGTACACTTATTTTACTGAACAGGAGAAGCCATACAATATATATTTTTCATAAAAAGCTTACTGCTTCTATAATGTAATGTGACCAGATCTCCTTTGTAATGTGGAATCCTTATGAAAAACACACAAGAAAACAGGAGATATTCTGGGGCAAACCAACAACAGCATAGGAGACTAATGCACATTCCCAAAATCCCCATTGATTTAAATTAGGTTTTTAACCCATTGAAAGCTAGAGAGGTCTCTACCGCATGTTTGCGGAAGTCAGAGTAGCCCCAGTGGCTTTGCTCAGTGTGTCTGAGAGCCTGTTTACATAGTCCAGGTCTTCTGTGTATAATAGGAACATTGCACAGGGACCCACCGTGTATCTTCTAACCCTCTGAATGCAAGAGAGGTGTGCGAAGCATTGCAGAGCAATGTGTTGCACATCCCTGAGGCACTCAAGTGGTTAATCAGTGGGTTTTTTAGCATTCATGAGCTGATTAGTTCAAAGCAAGAAGAAAATGCCTTAACCCTTTGAGTGCCCCAGGGATGAGCAGTGATTTGCTCTGCAATGCATTGCTTACCACTAAGGGATGGCTGTGACTCCATTGAAAGCTATGGGGAAATACGAAACGGAGGTTGGGAGTTAGGACTGTGAGAGCATAGACCACTATCAGAGCGTACTGAATGTGAGGAAGTTCTACATTAACAAACACACCCAGATGAATACACTAATGGTTCATTAAGCTGCATTTAAATATGCAAATAAACCTTTGTCCCAGCAGTCACTGCAAAATTGTAAACCTGCTATGGTGGATTTGTTGCAATGACGGCAGATTTCCAGCAGATTCATAGGGATGTGATGGCATAGACATCTTAGAGCGAATACACCATCATATCACCAGTGTGGTCCCTTATCGAACATTAGTGCATCTCGCCTCATTTTTCTTTCTTTTCTACAAGCATCAAGTGGCTTAAATTTGTCAACAGCAGTTGGAAAAGCAGATTTGTGCCTTTAATAATCCTCCCTTTAATAAGGGAGGGTTAATACCTTATGGGTCCACGCATTGCATCCTAAATAGTCAGAAGCGTTCATGTGATCATCACCGAGAATAGATCAGGTGATTTGATTGAGAAGGATAACGTCATTTGTGTGCCTTTGTTGGATAGCGTGCTTAATGGCGATTAGGCTGTGACTCAGGATGCACGGTAGGAATCCTTACATTGGTTAATTCATTTAGTGTTTTTGTTTAAATAAAGGGGATGGGGTTACAGGGTTTAGATTTTTCCTATGATTAAGTAACCACTAATGGTTACGAAACGCGTTAGGAGATAGGAGGTAATGGGTCTTGCGATCCAATGCCTGTTGATTGATCTTTATTCGTTCTATTTGTGGATGTTTTTAATGAGAAAAAAAAGAATATATTTTTTACCAGATTGGTTTGGGCTGACAATGCTTTGGCAGACCTGAGTGTGCTTCCCTCCGGTTGTCCTCAAAAAACGCGTACTGCATGGATTCATGGGAATAATTGCAGCCCATTAATAATCAATTCAGCCCTGTAGCCTGCATTTTTCATATGCCAAGCCTATTCTAGAGAGGTGCCCAACACATATCAAAGCAATAAAGTGGAGACCAGGCTAGCATCCAGCAGGTTCATGTAGAGCAGCGTTCACAGGAAGAGACGTACGACTACGATCTGAAGCAAATCCAAGAAGAAGTTTGTGTGTACTGTGTGTGTGTGTTGCATAACATGTATAAGGAAATGTGTTAATTGCACCAACAATAAAGTCAGCTTTAGTGGTTATCTCTTAAAACCAGATATAACCTAATCTTAAAGGAAGAATATGATCTTAATAGTGTCTAAATGATTTATTTGAAAAAAAATTCTCATTAAAGAATTGGCTCAGATAGAAATACATTTTTAAGCTTGGCTTCTTTATAAATATGATTAATTGCTGCACATTTTAGCAACTAATTCTTAAACCTCATTAACAATGGTTCTAATATCCCCCCATGCTCTTTGAGGTGAAAAAAGCCATGTAAGGAGATAGAGAAGGAAACTGCCAACTGCTCCCACTGCATTAGAGAAACTGGGGGCCGTAAGAGAAGTCTCTGAGGGCTATATGTGGTCTAACAATGGTCTAGGAAATGGGATTTGCATACCTGGGAACTCTCCTGTTTTGCCCCAGAGATTCCGGATTTCAAACTGAATTACCGGGTCTCCGGGGCAATGTGTGAATCACTGGGTGGGCAGAGTTTAAGTAGAAACTCTGCCCACTTGTGCTCCATCCTGCCTGGTTCCTCCCACTCCCCGCCTTCTTACCTCCATTTTGCAGGTTTTTTTGTCCCGCCCCTGTGACTAAGCCCCGCCCCTTTTATGATGCGAATCGCGTCATTTTCCTTCCCGGTCGGCACTGACAGGGTTACCCTCCGGGTAGCCCTGCTTCAAAAGTTCCCAGGTATGGGGATTTGCCTAAAATAATACTGCTGTAAGACTGTATGCACCATACCTGGGAACCATCTTCTCCCAAGCCTCTGGAGGCTCATTGGGGTTTAATCCTTTAAAATGGAATTGCATATTCAGATTTCAAAAGAAATGGCAAAGTTTTATACACATTTGTTATTATTGGTTATCTCTTTAATGCTTTGGATGCAATGCTTTGAAGAATCCAATGGGTTAATATTAGATCAACTTATTTTAACTTACATGCATTTTATGAATGCTATCCAGTATGTGATATGGATGTAATGGCAATAAAATAAGTGTGATTTTATTTTAGAAACCATTCATTAAACAATAATGTATTTAAAATCACCTAAGCACAAGTGGAGTGCAGAAACAAATATGTTTAACATCCACAACCTTAGAAATATTGATTTAAGATCTTGAACAATTTATGCACCTGGGAAAGAATATGTAAATTGCACAGTAGAAATTGACTTATGCAGAACAAGCACAGAGTGGCAAGGGATATATTGGGTTTTAATGAAGGAAGTTTGGGTCAATTTCAACAGAATAACAAGCAACTGAATAAAAATACATTTACAAGGCAAGATGCCACAGCAAAAAAAAAAGGAATTGTAATAATTGTACGGTAAAAGCCCGTGTACAAGGCCAAGGTCCGGGAGATGTTAACCCTTTGAGTGCAAAGCAATGCGATGCGTACCCCTCTGGTACTCAAAGGGTTAAGAGGCTGGTTCTACTCTGCGTCCTGCTTCCGCCTCACTGGTGGCACACGCGATGCAGTCATGCTCTTTAGAGACTGCCCAAAATACTGGGAGCATTCTGTGCGTTCAGGCAGTCTCTATTGTGCATGACTGCATCGGACATACATTCTAGCGTTTTATTATATAGGAGGATATGAAGAAAAAGAGAAATATTCCTAAGTTATAATACGTTTGAAAAAAGCATCTCCCAGTAGTGGGCATGACCTTGATTCACTTAGCAGAAAAAGTCTTGCATATATATTTTCTCCTATAATAACACATTCCTTCAAAGGGAGTACTAATGATATATGTTTGTTGTAGCATTCACAGCTATATACTAGAAGCCAAAGAATCTTTATCTTGATAGAATTTAAAGACATATTCCTCTCCAGAAGCTTGATATTCTAGTATCCAAGCAGAGCTGGATTAAAACGCCACAGAGTACTAGGCAAGGTACCAGTTTGCCCCCACACTACTAGATTTCACACAGACAACCTAATAAATGCCCCCCTGTCAACCCACTCCCATAACACACATTCATTCTTGTCATGCAAACCCAATAATGACTGCCCAGCATACCCTAGTAACCACTTCCAGGCCACCCCTTTTAAATAGCCAGTATGCTGTCCACATCTCCCATCCACGTGTCCCACATACCCTGGGGGTCTGCCCACCAACCCCACTTCAGTAGCTGCCCGATCACACCACCTTCATAACTTCACCCGTGTCTAAATTTCCAGGGACTACCCCAGGCCTCTCACTGATCTGTGCACCTCCCCCAGCCATAGCAAGGCCCTCTCCTTGCCCCTGGTGTCCAGGTCATGATAGAGGGTTTGGTGTGCTATGAAGGCTCTCACAGCCACTACTACACAGGTTTCATCCTCCTTCCCAGCTGTAACAGCTTGTGTACACCCATAAACCAGGCCGTAGGGGAATACAGATCCTGTGTCACAACATTCCACCTCTTGTCCTGAAGTAAGGCAGAGGAAGGTCAATAGGAATCTGACTGTGATTTTGTATTTGTACATTATCTGCTTCTGAGTGAAATGGTTTGTTGTGACTGCTCCCAACCCCATCCCAAGTTCTCTGAGCCCTAGAAAGGTGTCTAGGGTGTCTTGCACATGATCCAGCTCTGTGTGCAGGAAAAGACAACTGGTAGATTTTGGACTTTAATTTGGATTGTGTATGGCCAGAATTAATCTCTTTAAACTAGACGGTTGCTCAATGCAATGCACACTCCTCTGGTCATCAAGAGGTTGACAGATCTGTTGCTGTAGAAGCTTTTACTGTGTCAGTGTACACATTGTTTCTGGTTGTACACATTGCCTCTGCAATCACTCATTCATTCACCCACACACATAACCGGGTTCTAGAAAGTTTCTTCAAAGCAAAGTGGCATTTATTTATAAAATGTCTTTTGCAGGTAATCCCTAATCATATGTAATGAAAGGTCACCTAGGAATGAGCCTGCCAAATACTGTATTGTGCTCTAAAATAATGGTTCTCAAACCTATTTGCATTTGCATTGACCCCAAGCAGCCTATGAGGAAGCACGGCCGGCTCCAAAAGGGACTGACAGTGCAGGCGCATGGATGTCACTATGGCAAGATGTCCGTGCTTCCTGCTACTGTCAGCCTCTGAATAAGTAGAAAATCTTTTAAACCACGTAATATTTCTGGCGACTAGCGCTACTAAGCAGCTAGTCACCAGGTGAAGACTTAATTAAGACAAAGTTTTTGCGGGGTGGTAGTTCCCCTTTAATCCATTGAACTGCCATTGAAAATGAACTTCTGGCATTTAATAAAAATTTGTGATTTCCATCCCACCATTGACTTCAAACTTATTCACCCATGCAAATGAACTTTCTGGACGCCATAATCAGAATTATAGATAACTATATCCAGACATCTCTGTACTGCAAAAAAAAAACAGGCCAAGCTTTCTCAGAAATGACTTCCCAGGCACACAAAAAGACTCATGTTAACAGCCAGGCCCTTAGGTATAACTGTATCTGCCTTGAGACAGGGATAAACATCTTAAAAATGTCCGGAGAGATTATATCAGTCACAAATATAACACCAAAGGTCACAGACACTCAAATTCAGAGAACTACCAATATACTCCAAACAAATCTCCTGGAATACCAGCAACTTCAAGAAGAGAACAGGGTGAGATTAGTAGTCACCAACAACCTACAACTTGAATATCTGCACAAAATCTCAAAGGCACTTCAAATAATACTGCACACAGATAATGGATTAAAAATATTCCCAGAACCTCCTATGCTCCCTTAGAAAACAGGCCCCAGACTGAAACAACTGTTGGTAAAGACCTCCTTAAGCAAAAAAAATCCTTCTGTTCTCCTCATCTGATTGTACTATTTAATACCTCTGTATGTCTATTCCCAATTGTACAGCACTGAGAAATTAGTTGGCGCTATATAAATAAAGAATAATAATAATAATACATCTCCCTGCCCACAAAAGACATGTGGAACCTGTGCACACATATGTACCCCAGAGATGGAGCCCATACCAAATTTCCACCACAACATCAAGGGTACATTCTCCTGCATCTACTGCATATAAAATGTCCCAACACAGGATTATATATGTAGGCCAGGGGTGTCCAAGTTCAGTCCTCCAGGGCCACCAACAGTCCAGGATCTAAAGATTACCCTGACTAAGCACAGGTGAGTTAATCAATAGCTCACCTGTACTGAAACAGGGAAATCCTTAAATCCTGGCTTGGTGGTGGCCCTTGAGGACCGAACCTGGAAACCCCTGATGTAGGCGATACAGGACAAACATTTTTGCAAAAATGGACACGGTATCAAAAACTCAGGTTTACTGTACTGACGGGAAACTTTCAGACACAGACAGAAAGACCTGGGAGTACAAGCTGATGACCAAGTTTAACCCTTTGAATGCTAGAGAAGTAGTCAACACAATTCGCTGCAATGTTTTGGATACCTCTATTGCACTCAAAAGGTTTAAACACTCAGAACTGTGGCCTGGGGTGTGCTGATCAATGGGAATTAGTATTTGTCCCATAATATCCAGTTGGAATGCTCTAGAATTGCACTACTTTTCTTTTGGTATACTGCCTGCCACTTAATAAAATCAGGAAAGTGATGCTGGGGCAGGTTCCAGGTTTGATAATAACAGAGCCCGCGGCTATTTTATCTGTTTCTCACTAAGAGTGTTATTTTTCTTTATAGCAGAGAAATTGGAAAGACAAAGTGAACCGTTTTTTCCCCCTTATATTGTGTCTTTTTTTTTATCTTGAGCTAACCGTAGCTTTTTATTTAGTTGCCTTCAGCACCATGTACTCAGAATGCCGTTTTTGATTATGAAAACAGATGAATATATAAATCAATAAGAGGGAATAGAAGAATCCACAACAAGTATTACATTTCTCTTGGCACAGGTCCAACCTGAAATTTAAAGCCAGAAATACTCTGATAAGAAATGAAAAACAAATAGTTTATTTCAACACTTGGGTGCCACATAGATTTCTAACATGGAGGAGCAATGCACTAGAGACAGTTCTTGTAGGTATGTGTAGAAGTGCTCAGTGCCTGAAGAGATTAAATAGAGAAGAGCTCTTTCTGCTGGAATTCCAGTAAGAATAGGGATGGATTTCCCTTTAAAGGGATAGTAATACTTCAGTATTACAAATCCCTATATTAAAGCCTTAGTAAAAAAAAACATATTGCCCCCAGTGTCATCTCTCAAACCTTTATGGTTTGAGAGATGAACGTTTCTAAAGTTGCCCTCTCCCTCCCCCTTCCCCATAGTCAGCATTTTAGCTGACTGCAGGGAACAGTCGTACGACTTTCAGGCGGCTCTCCAGCACAGCCTGATCGTGTTAACTAAAAAAAAAGCTTTCACTAAAACGGTCTTCTACGTGTGCTTGCAAGCCAAGCACACATAGAAGACCGTTTTAGTGAAAGTTTTTTTTTTAGTTAATGCGATCGCAGCTCTCCTGCAGAGCCGCCTGATGATCTCTGACCGGATTTCCCCGAGTCAGCTAAAATGCTGACTACGGGGAAGGGGGAGGGAGAGGGCAACTTTAGAAACGTTCATCTCTCAAACCATAAAGGTTTGAGAGATGACACTGGGGGCAATACATTTTTATGTACTAGGGCTGAATAAACTGAAGTATTACTATCCCTTTAAGTAGAATACACAACTCCCTACAGTGTCACATTTTCAGGGGCATCTATGTTGTGCTAGCCACTCTCACATTATGAGCTGTGGGTGTGGCCAGTGCAATTCCAGAGCCCCTGCATCAGACATCCGCTCCTGGTTTATGGTGGCTCGCTTATTTAGCAGTTTATGTATACATTTACTGGCTAGCATTTAACCCCTATGATGGCGCAGAGATCTCCAACTCATTGCTGCGCAATGCATTGGAGCTCTCTCTGTCAACCAGGAGGTTAATTGCTTTTTGTTATAGGCTTAGGGTATTTTCTGTGCCAGGTAACAGTGGAATGATAATTTCATCCGGGAACTTCATCCTTGTGAAGAGGTAAAGAGAATGACACGATTCTCGTCATATAGAAGTGTGATTTAATCGTGAGGGTGGGGCTTAATGTCATTGTGCTGGGAAGTGGGCCAAACAGCATGGGAAGGAGAAGTGGGCAGAGTTTCACAGGGAACTCACCACTGTGGGAGAAACAGCCACTGTCTCTGGAGATCAGAGTTCTCATGTATGATGATAATGGGTGGGGCCTGGGGCACCTAAAAAGTAAATCTGGCCCATCGTGAGCAGCCCTTTTCCTCCCTAAACTCTTTAGCACGATGAACTGATGTCAGTATTTGTGCGTGTGTGTGACAATGTATGAATGAATGTGTGTGCATGAGGAAGTGTTCACAGGTATGTCGAGAAAGTGCTGCGGAAATGCCTGAATGAGGCTTGCTAACACAGAGTAGGAGGGTTTCATCCACTGATGGTAAGCTTGGCCTGATTATCCATCATGTAGGTAGTAAGTCTCAAAAAAAAGCTTGACCATACACAATAAACACCTTAAAGGGACTTGATCACCTAAAACAACCTTGGTGATTTTGAATGAGTTTTGAGAAAAACCTATATGTTCTATTAGCCACTTGTTATTTAGAAAACTAGTTTTTCAGTTATTTAGGTTTATAGATTACACTAATTAAGGCGTGTTGTCCAGGCACTTCCTGTATAGCCATAAAGTACCCCTCCCACTCACTGACACTTAACCCTTTCAGTTCCACTGAGTAAGAGAGTCAAAGCAAGATTAAGACAAAAAATGCCTACATGGCATGCCTTAATTAGCATAACATATAAGTCAAAATAGCCCAAAAACTAATTTTCTAAATAAAATGGGTAATACAACATATAGTTAATTTTGAAAGGTCTTTTAAAATCACCAAAGCTGTTTTTGGGTGATTGGGTTCCTTTAACACTTAATGAGTGTTATTCAGTTGCCCCTGAGTAGATGGATAAGATAGATAAGCTATACAAGATAGACAAGGCAGACAGATATCTACATTGCTATTGAAACCTCTGAGTGCCAGTGGGGTACACAACGCATTGCTTTGCAATGCGCTGCCCACCCCTCTGGCACTCAAAGAGTTAAATTAATTGAACGTCAGTATTTTTGCAGCGCGGCTTGTAGGTTATTCTGAAGGAGCAGGAAGACAAAAGCAGACAAATGCTCATTTTAGCTTGAGCACTACAAACTAATTTAATAGCAGCTGCAGCAATTTACATCATATAAGAAAATTCAGTAATTGGTATTTTTCTAAAGTGACATCTACATTCATTTCATGCTTTTGTTTTAAAGAATTAAATCAATGCAGAGAAGTGAAATTTTAGAGCAGGGTTGCAGATGGTATTGTAATGTTGAAAAATTGGTTGCCACATAGAGCACCTGACATAAATGGTAATAAGGCTACTTAACACTATGAGTGCCAGAGGGATGTGCAATGCATTGCAAAGCAATATTTTGCGCACCCCTCTGATACTCAGATGGTTATGATTTAAAGGGATAGTAATACTTAAAATGTAAAAAAAAATATGTTGTAGGGTTTATCCCCCTGAGTAAAACAAGAGTACTCCCACTGCTGAAAGGTGTTTCATTCAAAAGTTATTAATTTTCAAAGTTGAATTTTTCAGGTGCAATATCACAGTGGCCTGAAATTGTACAGTGGCGCTGTTGCTACACCATCCTATGGAGATTTATGGTCAACTGACCAGAGCTGTCCATAGGATCGTGTAGCAACAGCACCACTGTACAATTTCAGGCCACTGTGATATTGCACCTAAAAAACTCAACTTTGAAAATTAATAACTTTTGAATGAAACACCTTTCAGCAGTGGGAGTACTCTTGTTTTACTCATGGGGATAAACCCTACAACATATTTTTTTTTACATTTTAAGTATTACTATCCCTTTAAGTGCAAAAATGCCTGGAATAGTTATACCTAGTGTAATTCATATCTGAATATGTGATTTGGGGCTTTATGGAAATAGTTAAAAATTAGCTATTCTGGAGCAAACTAACTAAAGCATAAGGTGGGAGTCAACATTCCTATTGATATAAATGAGGCTTTTTATCCCATGAATGCATTACAACACAATATGTATCTGATATCATTGGGGCGCCATTTTCTGTTACCGTCAGTGGGTTTCTATTAGGAAGACCCCATACATTTCTCTCTCTATATAGACATATTATCTTACCTGGGACTGCCACGGAGACTTCTGGATGTTATACTTAACCCCTTTGAGAACCAGAAAAGTATACAATAATACACCTCTTTTGTCTTCTTTATTATGAAAGCACCACACGCATAGACCTCCCTTAGATAAAGCTGACCTTTTAATTTATGCTTCCCTAAAACTCTAGGATTAGGTAGTGGTCAAGAATAAACTGGCTAACTACCTTTTGAGGCACACACCCATGAGTGTAATGCAACAACATATTCCACAGATCCCTTAGTTCCTGGAAATCTAAAAGGCTATCCCAGCTTGGCAACTTCTTTTCATCAATGTTCCAAGAACTTTTTAGTAAATCCAAAAAAAAAATGTTGTTCTATCAACTTCTGACTTCTTTAAATACCTACAGGTCTCCCCATTCCTTTGATCCCTCAAATCCCCTAGCGTGTTCCTTCTTTTCCTCACAACTCAGGAGTACATGTGCTCTAGAATTTGACTAAATGCATGTGATCCAGGGCCGGATTTACATCTCAGGAGCCTGTAGGCACAGAAATCTGAAGCTCCCTCCCCCCAAAAAAAGTGTATATATATATATATATATATATATATATATATATATATATGTATAATGGGGTTAGGGGTATATGGCTGGGGTACAGTTTAGTACAACAACAACCCACACAGCAGAAGAGCTCCAGAAGAAAGCATAGATGATCATGTGCACCTGACCTCACCTACCTGGAGAGGCTTGAATGACGTGTTGTTGGCAGCAGCCTGTGGCACACCACTCTTCACTCTGCCCACTTCTTCTGCAGGAGAGTTCACACACACCCCGGCCCCTGTGCAGTAGCTTGACGCGCAGTGCATCTGCCTGCGACACAGGCGATGAGGTGACCCATGGCTCTTCTTAAAAAAAAAAAAAACAATCCCAATGAGTCTGACACAGACGCCCCTCTCTGGGGTGCGCCTGTAGGCAGATGCCTACTCTGCCTTATTATAAATCCGGCCCTGACATGATCTCCTTCCTATATAATCTATTTATCCAAACTGCTCATTGAAATGTTAAATATCATCAAATGAAAGCTTGAGAGAGAGAGAGGTCAATGTGAAACATCTGAAGATCTCGAATGGTTTGAGTTCTTCATACGTTCCAACAAACTTTCCAGGTGTACATCAAATCTGGAAGCTGCTACCAAAGTAGCTTTTCAGTGGTGCCATAACCCAGAACAGTTATCCACAATTTACAGTGGTATTGGAAATTTGTGTTGGAGGTGTGGGGAGAGGGAGTGGTCCCTATTTCCTGTATGGTGGACCTGTTCAAGGATCACTTCATTATGGAAGTGTTTTACTGAAATTAGTCTACTCAGTAACCACACTTTCTGCCATCCTGGGAAATAACTTTACAGCATCTCAGCCTCAAGGTCTCCAGAAGCACTATCCAAATCATGATTGCCCACATTTTAATTATGGAAGGCTGATATCTCCCCGAATGGGAAAAATTGGTGAAATATATAAACAAGTACATGGTCTAAGAAAAAAAGGACTTTCTGCCTTAATGATAATATGCATTTTTATATATAAAAATTGGGGCCCCTGGTACAAGACAGCCAACGATGCAGCATAGTGAGTTGGTTTGCAGCCATAACTACCCCCTTACCCTACTCTGGTATATTATTTTTCCCTGGAGATGTTCACAGCCCCTCCCCCTTTTCTCCTTCTCTCTTTTCCTATGTGTACCACTGATAACTCTTTTGACACATTGTTGTTCAATGTTGCACTGGTAAGTAGGGTTGTGTGTCAGATACTGACTTGTACTTGCAATTTACATACCGATATACCCCACTCTAATCCATTGTGATCTTTTCTCATGTTTACTTTGATAGATAATTTTTTTATATACCTTTCTATTTTCAATAAACATTCACTGTTTAAAAAAATGCTATCTAGGTGTACAAAATATTTTAATGGATTTGAGCCCCTTTCATTTTTTTGGTGATAATTTCCATTTAAGAGTGTTAACTAACATGCGTACACTGTGTGGCGCCATATAAATAAAGATATACATACCTGGGAACTCTCCGGATTTGCCCCGGAGACTCCGGTTTTGACAGAGGTTTACCGGGTCTCTGGGTCAGAGGCTGATTCCTCCGGATGTGGGGAGTTGCTATTGAAACTCTGCCACATCTGTTTTTTTTCCCGGTGTTCCTCCTTCCCCAGCCTTCTGTGTGTCACCTTTAAGCCCTGCCCCCCAACTCGCATCAAGCCCCGCCCCTTTTTGGCACGATTCACGTCATTATTGTCACCCCCTGCTGAACCAGAGGTCTCCCCTCCGGGCCGACCTCAATTGGAAGTTCCCAGGTATGAAGATATACATACATAAATAGAGTGTGATTATTATTACGAGTTGTTTGGGTTCTTTTAAATAACAAAATGTTTGATATATGTTAAAGGGATAGTAATACTTAAAATATAAAAAAAAAATGTTGTAGGGTTTATCCCCCTGAGTAAAACAAGAGTACTCCCGCTGCTGAAAGGTGTTTCATTCAAAAGTTATTAATTTTCAAATTTGAATTTTTTAGGTGCAATATCACAGTGGCCTGAAATTGTACAGTGGCGCTGTTGCTACACCATCCTATGGAGATTTATGGTCCCAGGACCAGAGCTGTCCATAGGCCACTGTGATGTTGCACCTAAAAAATTCAACTTTGAAAATTAATAACTTTTGAATGAAACACCTTTCAGCAGCGGGAGTACCCTTGCTTTACTCAGGGGGATATTTGTTAAATGTTTTAAATGTTTTAAAATTTATAATTGTAATTTTAAGCAAATTTATTTATCATTAGCATTGCAAGTCTGTGCGTTTTCCTTCATAAGTTGCTAATTCACAATGTCATCCACACGGCAAACTATAAATACTTTGAAAGACCCCAAAATACAAGTTTCCAAACATCAGCACTGAAAAATGCACAGCACACAATTGCTAGAGACAAGCATTGAAAGCTGGGAAATAAATAGCTTTTCACCTGCTGATTAGTTTCAGGCTTCTTAAAACTAAAATCTCATCTGTTTGTTTTGTATTCCAAATATTTGTTGACACCAATTAAGAAAAATAACACCTCGCTTTGTGTAACTGACAATTGCATTGGCTGCTGACCTCATTACTATTCTCGTTATCTTATCTTTAGGAGCTTGTTGTGTTCTACTGCTGAATAATTGTTCCTTTTTTTAACTTAGCCATATTAACAGACTGAAAATTGGAATTTGTTTATTCCCTTAAAGGGCAAGTATTATGTAATAGTTGTCCCACTGGCAGATGGTACACCATTTGCTTCCCATTGTTCTTTAACTCTGAGTGCTAGAGAGGTATACAATACAGGAATCCTTTTGAATGGTTGCATGCAGAGAGCGTGAGACCATTCAACTCTTTCAGCAGGTCGCATGGCTAAACAGTGCGACGTGACAATCTTGCAGTGCATGACAGTGAGAGATTGTCACGTTGCATAGCCAATGGGTGCATGCTGCAGATAAGTGCATTCTTTTATTTGTTTATTTTTTTTTTTAATTTCTTAAATTTTTATTGAAAAAGAAATCCTTTAGTGTGCAAGCCAAGCACAATTTGTAGACCGTTCCAGTGAAGGATTTCTCAGTAATGCAATCTTGGCTCTGCTGAAGAGCCTTCGACGGTCCCGGGACCAGATTCCCCTGCAGTCAGCTTGAGCACTGACGTCAGAGAAAGGGGAGAGAGGGAAGGGGGGACTTTAGTGCAGAATATCTCTCAAACCATAAAGGTTTGAGAGATGGGACTGGGGGCATTTAGTTTAATTTTTTAATGCCTATAAGATTCACTTCTTATTAAAACTTGGAAATACTATCCTTTAAAGGAGACATGATCACTTTAACTCAGAGAGGAGGAGCATGGAATTCTGAAAACCTATACTATTGGGGGCATGCAGACAGGATTGAAGACCTATGCTTTAAAACAGGGGTATCCAAGTCCGCTCCACCATTGTTACCGACAGTCCAAGTGTTAGTGATTTCCCTATTTAAACACAATGTGAATGAGCCACTGATTAACTCACTTGTGCTTAATCAGGGAAATCCTTACATCCTTGGCCTGCTGAATTCGTTTAGACGCTCTCATGCAAGTTTATTAAAGGAGAAGTAACATTTTTCTGAAGAACAAAAATAAATGTTGTAAATGTTTCCAGCACTGAGACACAGCCTATGACTCCCCATGCTGTGGGGGTTGGGTGTTACTTATCGCTGCAGGAACCAATCAGCACATGGTACATTTAAAATGGCCAAAGAGGGACACTTTTGTTTTAGATGGTGTTGAGTGTTGCTGCATGCCGCTTGGGAAGCCCTGAATCAGGTCAGAAAAAAAAATGCTCTGTGGACCTTAAGTGCTGGCTGTGCGTGTGCGTGCTGGTCCTTAAGGTGTTAATGTGAGCTTTTGTGCTGTGCAGCAATGTGATAAACTTATATACACACCACACAGTCTGATCTCCTAAATACAGGGACACCAGGGTGGGAAAAATGGACAGAAGGATTTGGGTTTCAAAGAGGGGCTGTCCTGGCTAAAGAAGGACACTTGGGAGATATGCTCTTGTCCCCACTGAAACGTAGCGTGCCCCTCTTACTGTTTCTCATTTTCTTGTGTTTCCCATTTTTGGAGTGGGAGAAGCTGAATTCTACATATTAACAGGCTGTATGTTCAAATGAAAAGTGGAAGAAATCTGGGGCAAACCATTTCCACTGTAGGGAAGAACTACAAATGCCCATTGATTTAAATGGGGATTTTAATCCTTTGAATGCTAGAGAGGTCTCCAACACATTGTAGATCGAATCTTTGAGGATCTCTCTAGCATTCAGGGGGTTAAAACCCCCATTTAAATCAATGAGACGTTTTGAGAACTTTTAGTTCTCCCCTACAGTGAAGTTGGTTTGACCCAGAATTCCTACACATTTCTTTTGCAAATATGGCCCGTTATCTGAGTAGAATCAACAAAATATCCTTCACATGCATTTGCATTTTGGCTTATGTATTGTATAGTAGTTATCCTATATAATAAAAAGCCAGAAAGTTTGTTACGATGCAGTCATGCTCAGTAGAGACTGCCCGCGTCCGGCCAGTCTATACTGCGCATGATAGTATTGCGTGAGTGAGGTGGCGCAATCGCATGGAGCAGTGAGGTGGCGGCAGTATGAAGAGCAGGTCCGGGTAATGTTAACCCTTTGAGTGCCAGAGGGGTACGCAACACAATGATTTGCAATGCGTTGCGTACCCCTCTGCCACTCAAAGGGTTAAGAGACCAGTCCTGCTCCGCATACTGCCGTTACCTCACTGCTCCACGGCCCATGCACACAGGCTTTTACACTAGTTTATCATATAACAGTTCCTACAATAAGTGCAACCCCCCACCCCAGTCATCTTGGAATCACAGAAAACGGAAGTTTAATGTAAAGAACAAGTATGACTTGTAATAACTTTTCAAAGAAAAATCTCCCTTTAGTTGTACTCAGCATGACAATCCCTAAGATGTATTTTCTCATTAAAAATGTCACTGCTCTTTTAAGTGAAGCATTTATTTGGATAGAGGCATTCAGGAAATAGCATAGCTTATTTTTTCTGTCTTCATTTACTGCATTCTAGAACATGTGCTTGTTGAAGGTTGTATTCAGTGCTTACTAAGACCTAGATTCCATTGCAGCTGAAAAGTGATTTAATCTTCCAGTTTCCAATTCCAGTCTAAGAAGAAATTTGTAGATAAAAATCTATGAACTGCAATGGAATCAAAATCTTATTATGGAAAACCTTCCTGTGTAACAAAACTAGTGTAACCACCAGATGGCGATCTTGTAATATGACTTTTATTTCTGTTAAGAGATACACATGTAGAGGCTGATTTATGTCCTTAAGAAGAACTGAATCAATTCTGGAGCAAGAAAAATACACCATAAGCCACAAATTAAAATACACCATAAGCCACAAATTAAAATACACCAAATTCCCATTGATTGCAAAGCAATGCATTGGAGACTTCTCTAGCAGTGAATAGGAATGCTTATATGAATCACACAAATAGGAACAATTTCAGTAGCTCCATTGTCCCAATATTTATTTGATTCCTACGATGAAGCCATTTCAAATGGCTAAAGAGGGACAATTTTGTTATAGGAGGTGTTTCTGTGGGAGTAGCTGGTGGGCAGGGTATTACCAATAACTTTTAGGTTATTTTGATCTATTGACACCTCTTTGTGTAATTGAATGATTTAGAGCAAAGTCAAGCTATTTTATTTACACAAACTAATGTATAAACACATATACTGAAGTTTTAACAAACATTAATTGTGAGTTATATTGCTGTGGAGCAATGTGATACACGTATATACACACCACACAGTCTGATCTCCTAAACAGAGGGACACCAGGTTGAGAAAGAGGGACAGATAGGTTTGGGTCTCTAAGAGGGCCTGTCCCTCCTAAAGAGGGACACTTGAGAGGTATGGACTCCTAATATCTCCTAAAGAGTGACACTTGGGAGGTATGGACTCCTAATATCTCCTAAAGAGTGACACTTGGGAGGTATGGGTGTAGTTAATTTGTCACAGAACTTCTCCAGTTCTTCTTAATTAAGATCTGCACTCCATTACTGTTTACAACCTTATCAAGGGCTCCACCTACTATGTATGGAATCTGTTAGATAAATCCATTGATCTCATGAACTGCAGTGTAATCTAGGCCTAAGGCCTCTTTTACACAGGCGGCAGAACTTTTGCAGGCCCCCTACAACAATTCTCTCCACTGGGTAATTTTACTTAACCTTCTCTCTCACATTGTACCACTGATCTGGATACAGAAGAGGCAAGCCTTACAGCCAGGCCATGTGAGCTCTGGCTGATATTATTGGCTAGCACCCACGTGTATCAGTCACGTATTATATCTCCACCAATTCTAGGATGGAAGGTCTGCAGGCTGTCCTATAGGAAGGGGAGGGCTGGCCTGGGGAGCAGGGGGGCAATTGCCCCCCAGGCCAGTCATAAGCCTGGGTCAGCAGGCCACTGCCTCACTCAATTTTCTACATGTTGTTGTAAATGAAGTAAATGGACTTTAGCGAGTTTAGTGAGCTACATTAGTAGCGTAGCACCATTTCAGTTGTAAGCTCTGTAGCATCATTCGTGTAGCTTTGTTTCTGTTGCAAGCTGTGTGGTCTCACTAGTGTAGCTCCATTTAAAGGGATAGTAATACTTCATTTTAACTTTATTTTATTTTGTAGGCATTAAAAAAACATGAATAATGATATAAGTCTTATCTCTCAAACCTTTATGGTTTAAGAGATATTCACAAGCAAAGTTCCCCCTCCCGCCCCTTTTACCTAGTGTAAGCCATCTCTTCTCAGATGTGGAATGCAGTCCATAGACCAGACAGATAACAGCAGGGGACAATCTTCTTCCTATGAGAACAATGAAATCCCTGCCCCCCTTGACAAGCTTTTCAGGTTTTTCCCTTAACTTAATTGAAGATTGTCCCTCTCTGCAGTCTACCTGGGCACCTCCCTTCTGATCTGGCTGAACAGTGTTACAACAGTAAAAGGGGTGGGAGGGGGATACTTTGTCATTGAATTACTCTTGAACTACAACTCTGACAGAACTGAAATAACACTATCCAAAGTCCAAATACTATGATGATTAATTAGAGCTGTTTTTATTATGAAACATTACTATCCCTTTAAACTGTAAACTATGTGGTATCCCTATGGTAGCACCATTTTGATAGTAAGTTTTGTGGTATTACTAGTGTGGCTGCAGTTCACATGTAAGCTCTGTGATCTCATTAGTGTAGCCCCATTTCAATTCTAATCTCTGTGATCTATCTACTGTACCACTATTTCAATTATAATATCTGTTGTATCACTTGCCTTACTTCATAACATTAATAGCATTAATAAAATTAACAATGAGGTGGAGTGAGACATTGGGATGGAGTGATAGCAGAAAAAAGGCACTTGATCGTACTTGCTAGTGATGAGCGAGCACCCCAATGCTCGGGTGTTCGGGTGCTCTGACCGAGCACCCCCGGAGGCTCGAGTGCTCGGCCGAGCACCCGAGCCCCATTGAAGTCAATGGGAGGACTCGAGCATTACACCAGGCACCCCCTGCTCTGATGAGGGGAGGGTGCCTGGTCCATAGGAAAAGGGCAGAAAATGATGGAAACACCACAGAAATGGTTCAGGGACAGCATAGGGAGGATGTCTGGATGCATCTTGGACTCCAACATCGCTGCTGGGAACGATCTTTCGCCCGTAGTACGCCATTTTTACAGACTGACCGTAAAACACACAAAAAGGCAGATAAAAACGACTTTAGGCGAAAAATTGTTACCAAACAGTATTTGCTGTATATTTACTTGTATATCATCTGCAAATTCTCCCAAAAATTTCCTTGATTTTTCTGAACTGAGGCCATGATTAAGAGGGAAACGTGCGCAGAGACAAATTCTCCCAAAAATTTCCTCGATTTTTCTGAACTGGGGCCATGATTAAGAGGGAAACGTGCGCTGAGCCGACCATATAAAACATTATGGGTGAGAGTCTGCTGCGGAGCTGACCATCCTAAACATTATATGCGAAGGCCCGCTAGTGAGCTGACGCTATAAAACATTATATGAGAGGGCCCGCTAGAGAGCTGACCCAATAAAACATTATATGAGAAGGCCCGCTGGTGAGCTGACCTATACAAAAATTGTCAAACAGCGCCCGCTGGTGAGCTGGCCCTAGATAAAAATTATATCACAGGGCCCGCTGGTGAGCTGGCCCTATATAAAAATTATATCACTGGGCCCGCTGGTGAGCTGGCCCTATATAAAAATTATATCCCAGGGTATATGGAAGAGAGTCAACCATATACCCATTTTTTGGGTGGAAGGGGTGAATGGGAATACAGAGTATTCCCATCATTGTAAATAACATATATAAAGTGAGTTTATGTTCCCCCGGGGCTTTCCTCCAGTGGAGTGGAGAAGTCAGGGGAAATCCAGGCCTTGTTCATTTTTATAAGTGTCAACCTATCAGCATTGTCGGTGGAAAGGCGGATACGCTTATCTGTTATGATGCCACCAGCAGCACTAAATACCCGCTCAGACAGAACGCTGGCGGCAGGGCAGGCCAGCACCTCCAAGGCGTAGAGTGCCAGTTCATACCACGTGTCCAGCTTGGACACCCAGTAGTTGTAAGGCACAGAGGGATCATTGAGGACGCTGACACGGTCTGCTACGTACTCCTTCACCATCTTCCAAAACTTTTCCCTCCTTGTGACACTAGGCTGCGCATCAGGGTGAGGGTGCTGGCGGGGTGTCATGAAGGTGTCCCACGCCTTGGAGAGTGTTGCCCTGCCTTTGTCGGAACTGCTGTGTGCTCCCCTTTTCTCCCCTTCTCGGTTGGCCAAGGTAGCACGTACTCTGCCGCCAGCGTTGTCAGATGGAAAATTTTGGAGCAATTTTTCGACAAGAACCTTCTGGTATTGCACCATTTTGCTTGTCCTCTCCACCGGAGGAATGAGAGATGAGAAATTCTCTTTGTAGCGGGGGTCCAGAAGGGTGAACACCCAGTAATCCGTGTTGTCTAAAATGCGTATAACGCGTGGGTCACGGGAAAGGCAGCCTAACATAAAGTCAGCCATGTGTGCCAGAGTACCAACAGGCAAGATTTTGCTGTCCTCACCAGGAGGATGACTCTCAATCTCCTCATCCTCTTCCTCCTCTTCTGCCCACCCACGCTGAAGAGATGGAACTAAAGTTCCATGGCTACCCTCTGTAGCGGAGGCAACCGTGTCTTCCTCCTCCTCCGCCTCCTCCAATTGTCGCTGAGAAGACGAAGTGAGGGTGCTCTGGCTATCACCTTGTGTAAGCTCTTCCTCCCGCATTTCCACCTCTTCCACATGCAAAGCGTCAGTTTTAATTGTGAGCAGCGAGCGTTTCAGTAGACACAGAAGTGGGATGGTTACACTGATAATAGCGTTATCGCCGCTCACCATCTGTGTCGATTCCTCAAAATTGCGTAAAACCTCACAGAGGTCTGACATCCATTCCCACTCCTCACTTCTGATTAGAGGAAGTTGAACGGAGAGGCGACGACCGTGTAACAGCTGGTACTCCACTACTGCCCTCTGCTGCTCACAAAGCCGGGCCAACATGTGGAAGGTGGAGTTCCAGCGCGTGCTCACGTCACACAGCAGCCGGTGAGCTGGCAATTGTAAGCGCTGCTGCAGCTTCAACAGGCCGGCTGAAGCTGTAGATGACTTATGGAAATGTGCACACACGCGGCGCACCTTGGTCAAGAGATCATGCAAATTGGGGTAGGTTTTTAGAAATCGCTGAACCACTAAATTAAATACATGCGCTAGGCATGGTACGTGTGTGAGCTTGCCGAGCTCCAAAGCCGCCACCAAGTTACGCCCATTATCACACACAACCATGCCTGGTTGCAGGTTGAGTGGCGAGAGCCACTGCTCGGTCTGGTGACTAATCCCCTGCAACAGCTCTGAGGCCGTGTGCTGTTTGTCCCCAAGGCAGATCAGCTTCAGCACGGCCTGTTGACGCTTCCCCACTGCAGTGCTACACTGCTTCCAGCTACCGGCTGATGGGTGAGTGGCGCTGCGCGCAGAGAATTCGGAGGTGGAAACAGAGGAGGAGGAGCCAATAACGTAGGTGCTGGCGGAAACCCTGATGGAGGTAGGGCCCGCAATCCTTGGCGTGGGTAGCACCTGTGCCATCCCAGGGTCCGAGTCCCTCCCAGCCTCCACGACATTCACCCAGTGTGCCGTCAGGGAAATGTAGCGTCCCTGGCCACAAGCACTTGTCCATGTGTCAGTCGTTAAGTGGACCTTCCCAGTAACTGCGTTGGTCAGGGCACGGGTGATGTTACGGGACACATGGTGGTGTAATGCGGGGATGGCACACCGGGAAAAGTAGTGGCGGCTGGGGACCGCGTACCGAGGGACAGCTGCTGCCATCAGGCTGCGGAAGGACTCAGTCTCCACAAGCCTAAATGGCAGCATTTCGATGGCCAGTAATTTGGAAAGGTGTGAGGTTAGTGCTATGGCCTGTGGGTGGGTGGCTGGGTATTTTCGCTTGCGCTCAAATGCCTGGGGTAACGACATTTGGACGCTGTGCTGGGACAGGGAAGTGGATGTGGTCGCTGATGGTGCTTCAGATGGTACAGGTGCAGGGCGGGAGGTATGCGGGCCTGCGCCTTCGACAGGCGATTGGCCGGCACCGAAAACAGGGGAAGAGGAGGCAGTGGTGTGGCCTGCAGACACAGATGGGCGATCCAGGCGTTCCTCCCACTTATTACGGTGCTTGGATGCCATGTGTCGGATCATGCTGGTGGTGGTGAGGTTTCTAGTGTTCATGCCTCGGCTCATTCTGGTGTGGCACAGGTTGCAAACTACAATTCTTTTGTCGTCCGCACTTTCCTTAAAAAAACGCCATACCGCGGAACGCCTACCCCTTGGCAAGGGAGATTTACGCAAGGGGGTGCTCCGTGGAAAATTTGCGGGCCGGTTTGGTGCGGTCCGCCTTCTTTCTGTAGCCACACCACTGCCTCTTCCAGCCTGTTGCGGTGCTGCAGATGGCTCACCCTCAGGACTGCTGTCATCGCTCGGCTCTACACCTTCCCAGGTGGGGTCAGTCACCTCATCGTCCACCAAGTCCTCCTCCACTTCCTCACTCTGATCATCCTCCTCATGTCTTGATCCCACCACATACTCAGTCATTGACAACTGTATATCATCCTCCTCATCAAGGTCTTGAGACAGTAATAGTGGTTGATGTAATGGCAACTGTGTCTCATCATCATCATCATCCACTTCCTTTGACCTTAAATGCCGTTCACCTCTGTCATCTTCTTGTGATTGGGTACCCTCTAGAGGTTGTGAATCAGGGCACAAGATGTCATGTTCCTCTGCAAGCGTGCTTGGAGAGAGGTTCAAATGAAGGATTGGTAATGAGACGAGCTCCTCACTATATCCCAGTGTGGGATCACTTCTTTGACCAGATCCTCTATGGTGGGAGGAAGGATGATCAGAGTGAGGATTATGTTGACCAGACTCTTGGCTACTGAGAGTGGACTTGGTGGAAGACAGGGTGGTGCTTAACCGACTGGAAGCAGTATCAGCTGACATCCAACCGACCACCTGTTCGCAGTGGTCGGACCTCGAGAGTGATGTCCTGCGACGCCCTGTAAACTGAGACATGAAGCTAGGTATGGTGGATGTCTTTCTGTCTTGTGCTCTGGCACCAGGCGCAGTTTCTACGCGTCCTGACCCGCGCCCTGAACTATCAGGATCACGTCCACTTCCCCGTCCCTTTTTACCCGCCTTCTTCATATTACACGGAATATGTGCTGCAAATCTGCAACTTTGCACAGTAAACAGAATTTGCTTCTTAACTGCGGCGACGCACAGTGAATGGAATATGTGACTTTGATATTTTACAGTTTGAAGACTTAACAGAATTTTTTCCTATTCTGAAACTGTGCACAGTACACAGAATTTGCTTCTTAACTGCGGCTACGCACAGTGAATGGAATATGTGACTTTGATATTTTACAGTTTGAAGACTTAACAGAATTTTTTCCTATTCTGAAACTGTGCACAGTAAACAGAATTTGCTTCTTAACTGCGGCTCGGCACAGTGAATGGAATATGTGACTTTGATATTTTACAGTTTGAAGACTTAACAGAATTTTTTCCTATTCTGAAACTGTGCACAGTAAACAGAATTTGCTTCTTAACTGCGGCGACGCACAGTGAATGGAATATGTGACTTTGATATTTTACAGTTTGAAGACTTAACAGAATTTTTTCCTATTCTGAAACTGTGCACAGTACACAGAATTTGCTTCTTAACTGCGGCTACGCACAGTGAATGGAATATGTGACTTTGATATTTTACAGTTTGAAGACTTAACAAAATTTTTTCCTATTCTGAAACTGTGCACAGTAAACAGAATTTGCTTCTTAATTGCGGCGACGCACAGTGAATGGAATATGTGACTTTGATATTTTACAGTTTGAAGACTTAACAGAATTTTTTCCAATTCTGAAACTGTGCACAGTACACAGAATTTGCTTCTTAACTGCGGCGATGCACAGTGAATGGAATATGTGACTTTGATATTTTACAGTTTGAAGACTTAACAGAATTTTTTCCTATTCTGAAACTGTGCACAGTAAACAGAATTTGCTTCTTAACTGCGGCTACGCACAGTGAATGGAATATGTGACTTTGATATTTTACAGTTTGAAGACTTAACAGAATTTTTTCCTATTCTGAAACTGTGCACAGTACACAGAATTTGCTTCTTAACTGCGGCTACGCACAGTGAATGGAATATGTGACTTTGATATTTTACAGTTTGAAGACTTAACAGAATTTTTTCCTATTCTGAAACTGTGCACAGTAAACAGAATTTGCTTCTTAACTGCGGCTCGGCACAGTGAATGGAATATGTGACTTTGATATTTTACAATTTGAAGACTTAACAGAATTTTTTCCTATTCTGAAACTGTGCACAGTAAACAGAATTTGCTTCTTAACTGCGGCTTGGCACAGTGAATGGAATATGTGACTTTGATATTTTACAGTTTGAAGACTTAACAGAATTTTTTCCTATTCTGAAACTGTGCACAGTAAACAGAATTTGCTTCTTAACTGCGGCTCGGCACAGTGAATGGAATATGTGACTTTGATATTTTACAGTTTGAAGACTTAACAGAATTTTTTCCTATTCTGAAACTGTGCACAGTACACAGAATTTGCTTCTTAACTGCGGCTACGCACAGTGAATGGAATATGTGACTTTGATATTTTACAGTTTGAAGACTTAACAGAATTTTTTCCTATTCTGAAACTGTGCACAGTAAACAGAATTTGCTTCTTAACTGCGGCTCGGCACAGTGAATGGAATATGTGACTTTGATATTTTACAGTTTGAAGCCTTAACAGAATTTTTTCCTATTCTGAAACTGTGCACAGTACACAGAATTTGCTTCTTAACTGCGGCTCGGCACAGTGAATGGAATATGTGACTTTGATATTTTACAGTTTGAAGACTTAACAGAATTTTTTCCTATTCTGAAACTGTGCACAGTACACAGAATTTGCTTCTTAACTGCGGCGACGCACAGTGAATGGAATATGTGACTTTGATATTTTACAGTTTGAAGACTTAACAGAATTTTTTCCTATTCTGAAACTGTGCAAAGTAAACAGAATTTGCTTCTTAACTGCGGCGACGCACAGTGAATGGAATATGTGACTTTGATATTTTACAGTTTGAAGACTTAACAGAATTTTTTCCTATTCTGAAACTGTGCACAGTAAACAGAATTTGCTTCTTAACTGCGGCGACGCACAGTGAATGGAATATGTGACTTTGATATTTTACAGTTTGAAGACTTAACAGAATTTTTTCCTATTCTGAAACTGTGCACAGTACACAGAATTTGCTTCTTAACTGCGGCGACGCACAGTGAATGGAATATGTGACTTTGATATTTTACAGTTTGAAGACTTAACAGAATGTGCTCTAATCTGCAACTTTGCACACTAAACAGAATGTGCTCTAATCTGCAACTTTGCACACTAAACAGAATGTGCTCTAATCTGCAACTTTGCACACTAAAAAGAATGTGCTGCTAATCTGCAACTTTGCACACTGAACAGAATGTGCTCTAATCTGCAACTTTGCACACTAAAAAGAATGTGCTGCTAATCTGCAACTTTGCACACTGAACAGAATGTGCTCTAATCTGCAACTTTGCACACTAAACAGAATGTGCTCTAATCTGCAACTTTGCACACTAAACAGAATATATGGGTTTTTTTTTGTTTTTTTTTTCCCCCCCACACAAAATAAACTGCTGCCCCCACACACAGTAGTCCTAAAAAGGACTTTTGGTTCTTTTTTTTTTTTCACAATTGCTTGTCTTCTCCCTACACTGACTTTCCCTTCCTATCCTCATCTCTCCCTGGCTAAGACTGAGCCGAACTCGCTGGTCAGGTGCTATACAGCACCCGATCACGGGTTCTGGCCAGCCAATCAGTGTAATGCCAGCAGCCAACATGGCTGCTGGCATTACACTGATGTCAGAGCCTCCCTGCACGTTTATTGGCTGCGCAGCAGCCGCGAAACGTGCGGGGAGGAGACCCGAACATGGCGGGCGAGCACATGCGGTACTCGTACGAGTACCGTCATGTGCCGAGCAGAGCGATGCTCGAGCCGAACCGAGCTTCGGCCGAGCATGCTCGCTCAACACTAGTACTTGCACCTCAGGCCTAAAGTTGCCAGCTCTCACCTTCCTATAGGCCTCCATGTAGGACTTCCTTACAGAAACTGTATTGTGTTCCTGATGGAATGCACTAAAGCTGCAGCTTGCTGGACTCTGCTGCATTCATCTGAGGTGATAGTCACTCATGCGAAAGGGACCATAGCTCAGCATAGAACCTTTCACAATGGGAGACAAAATCAACGCAGCACCTATGTGTTGGTATCCCCCAACTAATCCGTCTCTTAGAATACAGTTCTCTACATTTTACTTTTATGTTTCTCTATAGAATTTCACAGATACATTATCTGATTCATTTTAAAAGACGTTATTGATTTGCAACCATTTTTCTGTTCACTCATTAATAATGTACTTGCTATATATTTAAAGAAACTATAAAATGGTGGGTCAGTGTCCCCTACAAGTATCTCCTTACATATATGGATATCATGCTTCCCAAGTGTCCCTCTTTAGGAGGGACAGTCCCTCTTTTAGATCCAAATCCCTCTGTCCCTCTTTCCCACCATGATGTCCATCTTTTTAGGAGATCAGATTGTGTGGTTTGTATAGAAGTGTATCACATTGCTCTACTGCAATAAAACTGACATTATTGTTTGATTAAACATCAGTATAAGTGTTTATAAATTAGTCTGCATAAATAAAACATTTTGGTCTTGTTATAAATAATTTATTAGTTTACTCATGGAGGTGTCAATAGGTCATAAAATAGCCTAAAAATTCTCGGTAATGCCCCGCCCACCACCAGCAACACCCCCTAAAACACAAGTGTCCCTCTTTGGCAATTTGAAATGTTGGGAGGTATGGGATATTATTAGTTTGTGTTTTTATGAGGGTTCCATATTGGCTATTTTTGATAGATTTTTAGTTGTGCCAGCTCTCTCTCACTTGGGTAGGATTTAGGACCAGTACGGCTGCAGTAGATTCATGGTGGCTTTGCCTTTACATTGGATTATTATGAGTCAGGGATTTTCTACTGGCTGGTAAGTGTCATGTTCCTGGATAGGTTTTTCATTTTGGACTCATTGTCATATGAGGCTGTTGTACACTTGCATCTAGTGTCTAGTCTCCTGGTTCATGTAGACATCTTGTGGGAGAGTGGTGATGCATACTGAAGTCCACTTTTTCACTTAATAGTAATAATTAAAGGGATAGTAATACTTCATTTTAACTTTATTTTATTTTGTAGGCATTAAAAAACATGAAGAATGATATAAGTCTTATCGCTCAAACCTTTATGGTTTATGAGATATTCACAAGCAAAGTTTCCCCCTCCCGCCCCTTTTACCTACTGTAAACAGTCTCTTCTCAGATGTGGAATGCAGTCCATAGACTGGACAGATAACAGAAGGGGACACTCTTATTCCTATGAAAACAATGAAATCCCTGCCCCCCTTGACAAGCTTTTCAGGTTTTTCCATTATCTTAATTGAAGATTCTCCCTCTCTGCAGTCTATCTGGGCACCTCCCTTCTGCTCAGGCTGAAGAGTGTGACATCAGTAAAAGGGGAGGGAGGGGGACACTTTGCTTGTGAATATCTCTTAAACCATAAAGGTTTGAGAGATAAGACTTATATCATTCTTCATGTTTTTTTAATGCCTACAAAATAAAATAAAGTTAAAACGAAGTATTACTATCCCTTTAATGTATGACATTGTTTTAAATAAATTTTTATTTTGGATTATTATATGTTTTGCAGTTTTCTGTTTTTTATCCTTTCTTCTATACAAGTGGTGTTAATGCTCAGTATAATTTTTTGTTATCTTGTATACAGTTTACACCCTGTAAGTGGGGTCATTCAGTATTGAGCAGCTTTCACACTTTCTGGATTTGTTTACCTGCACCAGTGAGCACTGTTATTTTTGATAAGTAATATAATGCATTGCTATGCTGGTGGCAAGTAAAAATCTATTGCTCTTCTGGTGGCATGGAATGGTATATTTCTCTGAGGGTGGAATGCAATGGTGTATTGGCCTGCAGGTCTCACTTTATATAGTGTACTACTCTGCTGGAGGCATGTGCTAGTGTATTGGTCTACTTGTAGATTAACAGATACAAAGGGTACACACAGACACACACAACTGGATTTCCCATTAGACAGAATAGGCATTCAGTTGCAGAATTAGCTGTACTTGCCTTACCCACAGAGTTGATTCATTGGCATGGCTAACACAGTCCTAATGACCCTGCACCAGATACCTTCTCTTGGCTGGTTTATTTAACAGTTTATATTTTACTGTCCAGCTCCATTTCTAGAGGAGTACAATGAGTGCAATCACTCTGAGTTCTGTGAGTTCTTAGCAGCTCAGCACCCCCCTCAGCTTTAGATCACATGGTGAGCATGCCTGTCTGTTACCTAATCTGCAGATGGCTGCGCTGGGATGAGCATAAATCCTCTATAAATGCAGCCACCTCCACATGTAGACCTAGAAGAAAGGTTAGAGACCTGTGTTTGGGAGTGAGACAAGGGGAAGGGTGTACAGAGGATGAAGACCTGGAGCTGGGGAAACCTATTGAAAGGAAATAATGTGTGTGGTTGAGGGGGTAAACTGTGTGTGTGTTTATGGAGGCTTTTAAGAGGGAGAGACCAGGGGAGGAGTAGAAATAGAATGTGTGCTAAGGAGTTAAAGGGATAGTAATGTTTCATAATAAAAGCAGCTTTAATTAATCATCATAGTATTTGGAACTTGGAGAGTGTTATTTCAATACTGTCAGAGTTGTAGTTCCAGAGTAATTCAATGACAAAGTGTCCCCCTCCCGTCCCTTTTACTGATGTCACACTGCTCAGCCAGAGCAGAAGGGAGGTGCCCAGGTAGATTGCAGAGAGGGACAATCTTCAATTAAGATAAGGGAAAAACCTGAAAAACTTGTCAAGGGGGGCAGGGCTTTCATTGTTCTCATAGGAAGAAGATTGTCCCCTTCTGTTATCTGTCTGGTCTTACAACCAAATTCCACATCTGAGAAGAGATGGCTTACACCAGGTAAAAGGGGCGGGAGGGGAAAATTTGCTTGTGAATATCTCTCAAACCATAAAGAGATAAAGAGCGATAAGACTTATATTGTTCTTCATGTTTTTTTAATGCCTACAAAATAAAATAAAGATAAAACGAAGTATTACTATCCCTTTAAGAAGGAGAGATTGTGTGTATATGTGTGTTTATATGCTTGTATGTGCGTGTATGTGTGCATGTGTACTTGTGTGTGTATCTGTGTTTATGTATGTATGTGCATGTTTGTTTACATGTGTGTATGCATGTATATATGTATGTATGTGTATATGTATGTGTGTGTTTATGTGCGTATTTGTGTGTGTGTATGCATTTATATATGTTCGTGTATGTGTACATGTATGTGTGCGTGTGTGTATGTGTGTATAAATGTATGTATGTCTGCGGGTATGTGTGTACATATGTACGTGTGGGGGGGGGCTAGGATTAAATAGGAGGGAAGTGAGCCCATATGTATGTGTTTGGATGGAAGATATCTGAAGGGTGGGATTAGACATCTAAGTGGTGATATGATACCATTAACAAATATATTCAAGCTCAAAACAAAGAACTATCCAGTTAATTATTTATTCAAAGAGCTGGGCTAAGAACAAGAGGTTATCCATTAAGACTAGAAGAAAGGTGCTTTTGACTAAAACAAGGCAGGGCTTTTTACAGTAAGGGCGGTAAAGCTATGGAATTCTTTGCCTCGGGATATTTGCTTGCAGATACTGTAACTGCTTTCAAAAGAGTAATGGATGCCTATCTAGCACAGAACAATACTGAGAATTATGATAGATGGTTCAATGCTGATAGGTTGTTGATCCAGTGAACTATCTGACTGCCATTTGGAGTCAGGAAGGATTTTTTTTACCCACTTGGGGCTTAATTGGAAATGGCTACAATGTTTTTTTTTGCCTTCTTCTGGATCAATAGGGGTGTTTTGGCATGGGCTGGACTTGATGGATGCATGTCTTTTATTAAGACTCATCAACTATGTTACTATTTTACTACATAGTTGACTAGTCTACCAAAATATTTCTAGGTTACAAGAACATTTTTCTCCTGCATCAGATTTAAAAAAAACAAAGGAATCAGCTGACATGCCATTCAGATTCATATAAGACAAAGAAAACCAAATTTTCTAATCAAAGCAAAGGATGTTCTTTTCATCAAATAATGTAAATGTGTGTTGTGATTATCCAGTCTCTGTTACCCAAACTGCATTCATAAGGTGTTGAGTTTTACTCCCTCCATTTAAGAATTGAATGAGAGTAAGTTAAAATAGATAGTATTAGTAATTCTATTAAAATATTAGCTGTACTAGATTTTTTCTATGCAACAAACTCAAAATAATAAAAATAATCATAATAATAATAAATCTCGGGGGAAGGCCAGTTGCCCAGGGGTAGGTGGGTGGACCTGGGTTAAGGAGGGGGGAGAGAGAAGGGTTGCTGTAAGTAAAGTTATTAATTACCTTTTATTTCCATCCCTCACAGTCCACATGGACTTTTCTGCTACAGTGGATCTGCAACAGTGTATCATCAGGTATGGGAGAAGTCAAACTTCGGTCAAAATACTGCCCAGGACAGCTTCAAGAACAATGTAGGTCTGTAATGCAGTTTTCCAGGCCTTACAACACAGCTTAGCCAGAGAAGGTGACAGAGAAGGTAACACTGGCTACATGGTGGGTCTGGACAGTCAGGCACTGAGGTAGTGTGGGCAGGGCTTAGGATACTGACATCCACTTAACCTCACAGATGGAGAAATAGTGATGCCATCACTAGGTACAGGATAGGGAACTGTGCCTGGGAAGTCCCTACATGCTTTGGGTAGTATACAGCTGGGTGTTGGGTTCTGCCCATGCTGTTGCAGGTATATATGGTTCAATCTGTCCTTAGCTGGATGCAGGGTTTGGCCTGGCTGTTTTCCTGGAGGTACCGTGTGGTACCAATGACATTTCATTTGCTAATGAAGTATTTCAGTGACATTGCATATGGTAATGAAGCCTTTCAATGACATGTCATATGCTAATAAAGGTTTCCAGTGACGTTTCAATGAAGTTTACAAATATGTAAAAAATTTAAGGTGATAGGTCCACTTTAATTCATTCATTCATTCACATGTATACTTGCATACTTACACACATTCACCCAAGTATTACATTTACTTTGATGTCAGTGGTCCAGTGGTGCCTTGGTCCTTCATCATCTCTACCTAAAAAATGTAAATGATAAAAATATCCCTACTAGCCCACCACCTCCATCCTCTCTACTGCCATCTATAATAAAGAACCCCTCCTCATCCTGCTTGGGCCGTTGCCAGAACCAGAATGAGGGAAACATGAACAGGGAATTACTTTTATATGGCCATCCCTGTTCAAATAAGTTCCCTTGCTCCCATTGGCTGGGTCTGTGGGATAATACAAGGCACAGAATGAGCCCTGCTGTAACCTCATGTCCTGGCCAGTCATCATCTAGCTGGAGGGGTCTCAGATGCGCTTAACAGCTAGCTCTTCATATTTCACTCATTCTGGCTTGGGCAATGGCCTGAGCAGGATGGGGAGGTGTTTTCTTTTTAAGGTGGCAGGGATGGGGTTGGTGTGCTAGTAGTTTTTTTTTAATTAATATTATTATTATTTAACTTTTTTTATTTAAAAATACTGGAGAACCAGGCCGGTGAGGAACCACTGGACATCCAATATCAAGGTAAGTGTTATAACTTGGGGGGGGGGGGGGGTACTTTGTTAGAATTCCAGGTGAACAAATTAACAATCAACCAAATGGGGGGGGTGGGGGACAATGACATTTGTTTTATCTGACTGGGGTAAAAGAAATGTATAGAATCATTTGGACGAAACAAATGTTTTGCTTATGCACAAGTCTAATATAACCTGTACTTTTATATTTTGTGCCTGAAATGCATAATGGTCCAATAATGAGAGGAAAAAAGGAAAAATCTGCAGTTTGTTTTTCAATTACTAATGTTTGTAGGAAGACCTACACATTAAAAACAAATTTTGACAAGCTAGTAATAAACGTAGAACCATAAGCATTTGCTAGTATAAGAAAGAAACAATACACTCTAGAACATTCTTTCTTGTTCAGGTTAGGGGATATCCACAAATCAAGTGCAAAATTTAAAAGTATAGGATCTTCTGAAAAAAGAGGAAAAAAAAAAATTAAAAAAGCAGTTTATGACATGTATGGGTTGTTCACATAAAAGCACATAAAATTGTAATGTGCCTGTAAACTGCAACAAAATGTGATAACATGTTTAGTGCGGTGAGTGAGGAGTGAAACGGCTTACCAGTGAAGTAGTTAACTCTTTGAGTGCCCCTGTGATTCTGAAAGGGTTAAAAGATCTAAGATCAAAATCTATAGTTTAGTTATTATCACTACAACATGCAAAACCTGTGAAATGTTGCCCTGCATTATCTCCCACTTAACATTCTTAATAAGCTGTTTGAGCTTATCTGAACCGTGGTTGCTAAGGAACATCTAACGTGTTATATTAATACTACTCACAGATTTAATTATATCATTTAAAAAAATCAACAATCACAACAAGGTATTCATTCCCCATGTTATTAATGGTCCAGATTATTCAAGTTTCAAAAAATAAACAAAAACAAGAAAATCCTCTCCTCTTGATACTGTAGGTAGACTTAGATGCCAAATACTATATTATAATTCGCTAAAACGTGTGTAACGATGCAGTCATACACAGTAGAGACTGCTGCGCGTGCTACAGTCATGGGCAGTACCGACTGCCTGCGTCAAGGCTGATACAGAGCGGGGCACTCAGAAGGAGCATCCAGCTCTGTATCATCCGCGGCGCGGGCAGTCGCTACTGCGCATGACTGCCCCGTGACCAGCTGGCAGTGGCACTGTGGCCCATGTAACGGGCTCTTCAACTAGTAAGATATAAATAGCATTATGGAGTTTTTTTTTCTGGATGGAGAGCATTCTATGTCTTCCTGATTAAAAAAAAAAAAAGGAAAATTCTCACAGAAATAATATAGTTTTACTCGGAATGGCAGAGGGGTGTGCAACGGATTGCAAAGGAATACCTTGGGCACTCAAAGTGTTAATCTATGTAAAATGTCTTGTAGGAACTTTATTGTGTCGTGTTTCATGAGTAAAATGTTTGTTTAGAAGTTGACGGAGATTTGTAGAATTAAAAAATGTAGGTAGATATAAAGAAACATAGATAGATAGATAGATAGATAGATAGATAGATAATAGGTAAATAGGTAGATGGATAGATGGAAAATACAAGGATTTTACTGCTGACTGATACAAGGGTCTCACCCTGATGGAAGATGAAATGTTCACAAGTTATTAACCCCTTAAGGACTGGCCACGCTCACACGTGGCGGTCATTTAAGGATCATGGGGCATTTTTTTTAGAATCTGATTCCGGACTCCCCTAACGGCATGCAGCAGCGCGGGGAGCCCGGAATTCCATGACGTACATGTACTTCCTTGGTCCTTTAGGGACCGCAACCTCATGACGTACATGTACTTCATGGGTTGTTAAGGGGTTAAAGTTCTAACTGTTTTCACAGCACCGCCTGATGTCAGATGGCATTTTTTACTCCCTATAGGGTCTGTTTAAAGCGGAACTTTCACATATTAATAAGTCGCCTTTCAATCATTAAAAATATGGCGACTAGCTTGATAATACGTGTATTACCTATCAAAAGTGGCAGATTCTAAAGACATCTTTAATCGTAGGAGACCGGTGTCAGGTCCTGTCGTGCTGCTTTTTGGCACTCTTAGGTTTTCTTACCTGGGACTTTGTTTCTATTGGTTGACTGGCAGTTTTATTCTGCTCTACCTGTCTCCTCCCTGCTCGATTATTCGTGCTCCTTAGTTTCTCCCCTTCCAGTTCCTGACCGTGGTTTCTAGACTCAGCTCCTGCTCCGTCCTGGCGTCTGTCGCTCCGACCTGTTTCACCCTTGTCCTGCCTGCCCGCCGCGCTCCCCGCCTGCTGCTGGTAAGTTTCCCTTCCCTATTCCTTGTTCCCCTGGTTGCCTGCTCCGGTCCATCCTGGGCACCCAGTGGTTGTCTCCCCCAGACACCTCTGGTCCTCAGTTTGCTGGGCGTGTTCGCCCAGGGTGAGTCTTTGCCCCCCGTTATCCGGTACTCCCGTCCGGCCCCAAGCTGTGTTACTGGTGCTCTTTGTCCACTGGCTCCTTCCGCCCCGCTCTCTCTCACCTCTTTTGGCCGTGCAGCCGGATCCCTCGCGGCGGCCTATCCGGGGCTCCGGCCTTTGGATATTCCCCGCAGCCAGGGCCAAGGCTTGCCTTCTGGCGGGGTTCTCCTCCGAGTGGTGTCCTGCTGTTCTGGGCGGTGCATCCTCGGGGTAGGTCCACATTTTGGCTCAGAGGAGAGTGGGAATCTGCTCTTCTGGCCTGGGACTTCCCACTGTTAGTGGGGGATCTGAGGCCCAGACTCAGGTTGGGATTGGGCCAGGGAAGTCTCTGGGAGTCAGGGGTTTTGAGACCTACCTTTGGTCTTGGGGGTCCTCACCTTTTTCTGGCAGGCTGCAGCGGTTCACCCCTTTCTGGCTGAGGTTCTCCAGTGGGGCTCCTAGGGTCCAGGTGTTTGCAGGGGTTGGTCCCAGTCCTTTTGGGATTGGTAGACCACGAATAAGGATATCCTGGGTATTGTGGGCCTCGTCAGACTTGCCTGGTGCCGATTTGGGGCCTGGGGGGTTGGCAGGTTTGTAAGGTTGGACCTTGCCCGGATTCCAGGTGGTTCCCTTCCACCTCCTTTGGACCTTGTGTCCCTTCAGTGCCAGGTGGACTCGGTTCCGGCCTGCTTGCGGTAGGGGCCTTCTGGGTTCCCGTCCCAGTCTGGGGGGTTAGTTCAGGGTCCCTTAGATCGCTTCCTGAGCTGCGTAGTTCTCCCTCTTTCTCCGGTCTCCTTTCCTCTGCTCGAGGATCCTCTCGACTTGGGGATCAGGTTCACACAGTTCTCCCTTGCCTTCATCCTGGTCAGGGTCCCGGCTCAACCGGGATCGGACATCTGGCTTTGCGGCCAGCACCTTTAACCCGGCTTCGGCCGCAGCAAGGAGGCAGGGGCGGCTGTCACCAGTCACAAGCATCGCACTCCAGCCTCGCTCTCTAGCTTCACACCTGGTCCCCTCGGTGGCCCGTGACAACCAGAAGCCAGACATCAGCGCAGACATCTCGTTTGAGTGCATGTGCTGTCAGTCCAAGTCTCTGTAAGAAGCCATCAGTCTCCAAAGATTAAAGATTTCTTTAGTATCTGCCACTTTTGATAGGTAATACACGTATTGTCAAGCTAGTCGCTATATATTTAACTCATTTTAATGCCCTGTACACGGGCCAACACTGGCGGAGCTGCAGTCATGCCAAAGATGTTGTGAGATAATTAATAATGTTATTAAGTTTAATCAGGACTTCCTATTCCTATTTCTGAGCCACCAAACGCTAAACTTCAGCTCCCAAAAGGTAAAATGTAGGTGCTTCTCCGTTCTCAAGTTGTTGAAGCAGAAACTGTCCATTTAGGAGCTGAACTGACTTTGGAAATCTTGACTGGCTGTAATATAATCTATGAATTGACCATTTCCACTGATGGGCCATTTGATCACCCGTTGATGTGTAGTGAATCATTACTCCACAACACAATAAACACAACAGATTGGCTACATCAGCTTGCATTTAACTACTTCTGTGCTGGAAATGTCTTCAATGTATTGCTAAACAATGCATTGGAAATATCTATCAATAAAGTCAATACTTTTGATAGTTCCATTTTAAAGGGATAATAACACTTAATATGTAAAAAAAATGATATTGTAGTGTTTATTCTGCTGAGTAAGACAAGGGTGAGCCAGCTCCTAAGAAGTGTTTTATTTAAAAGTTTTTGCAGGTCAAACTTGAATTTTAGGTGTAGTATCTCAACGGCCTGAAATCTTACAGTGCTGCTACCCAAGTCTATGGAGATTTATATTCAACTGACCAGAGCTGTCCATAGACTGCTGTAGAAAAAGCACCACTGTAAGATTTCAGGCCATTGCGATACTGCACCTGAAAATTTCAAGTTTGAGCTGCAATAACTTTTGAATAAAACACCTCTCAGAGGATATACCCTTGTTTTACTCATTAGGATAAACCCTGCAGTATCCATTTTTTTAAAATATTACTGCATGCTTTGGCTTTAAAGGGATAGTAATGGTTGTTTTTACCAAAGTTTAATCTTGTAGATATTAAAAATATTAATGCAATGAGGTATGGTTTTCAAGCACACTTTGTAGACCATTCCAGTGAAGTATTTCTTTCTATATAATGCTATTTTGTCTCTGCTGAAGAGCCACCGGCTGGTCCCGGGACCAGGATCTCCTTCTGTCTGATAGAGCACTGACGTCTATGAAAGGGGCGGGAGGAGGGAACATTAGATGCTTGTATCGCTCAAACTATGTTTGAAAGATGGGACATACCTCATTGCATTAACCTCTTAAGGACCAGCCACACACGCACACAGGCACACAGCCATCCAGGACCACCATGGGTCCTTAAGTGAAAACAAGCTATGACGGTCCTGGACTGTCATGGGTCCTTAAGGGGTTAATATTTTTAATCTGTACAAGATTAAACTTTGGTAAAAACAACCATTTAAATGTAGTTTTATTGAAATGTCTGTCACATTTAGCAAAATGTGCAAAGTCTTTGCAGGGGCAAAACTCTTTTTTATAAAAATCCTATAGTTTCTTTTAGATCTTTATCTTTGCTTCTGTCAAACTACTATAAACTTCACACTAATTAATTGAGCAATTGAGACCGAATAGATATCATTCAGAATAACTTTTACTTTTTCTACTTTGAATGGAACAGAATGATATTGATTCTATTCAGCATTCTGTTCAGCTATACAATATTTAAAGCCTCTCACATTAATATTCACCACTCTATCTGTTATAATGTTGACACCCTCTGAATATATCTGATGTGACCCACTGAGTAACAATGAAACATAATCTCAGTTCCCTAGATCTCACAGACGGGTCCCACTGGAATCTTAATCTATAAATCTTGAGCTGAACATTCCTCTCTATCTAGCAGAAAATTGAATGTATGGTCTTTGTGTGCAATGGGATGTCAGTGCAACATTTGTATTGATTATGAATTGAGACAGATCATAACTAAACAAGTAGACATGTATACCAAAGACAGTAAGGTAGTGGAGTGAAAGAACAAATTCACCAGAGCAATTTCACTGGCATTAGCCTACAACACCAGTGGATGCACTTCAGGGTATACATTACTGTGTATGATTGCTTTAGTGAAACCAGCAGACACACTGCCATTATGTATTTAAAGGAAGAGTACATTTTTTATGAAAACCTTTATTTTTAGAGCTTTTACTGCTGAGTAAAACAAGGGCACTTCCATTTATGTTAGATGTTTTATTCAAATGTGATAAAAATTCAAATTGTTAGGAAGTGAATTACAATGTGATTGCTTCCTGTAAGTTAAACTGACAGCATGACTGAGCAGTTTATATCACGTTCTGTTGAGAAATGATTGTCAGTGACTCATCTCTCCCAGAAAATACAACAGAATAACATATTGGAATCTGACCATTAGAGGGCACTGTTAGTGTAAAAATGCAAGAGTTTAAAATGTAAAAACTCTGGAAATATGCATCACTCAGCAGAGGGAGTACCCAAGTTTTAATCAACAGTATATGTCTATATATGTGTGTGTGTATGTTTACTTAATTTAGGAAAGCTGTTTTAGTCAAGTTGTATAGATGCAATGAGTGAGCATCGCAGTATGTGATAAAACCTTTTTTATTGGACTAACATTCATTTTTCAGGACAAGCTTTCGAGAGAAATAACCTCTCTTTATCACATTGGAGACCTCATTAGTATCACAGGGAATAACATAAGAACAAAATTAAATTTATTTGGTTGCTCCATGGTACTTACAAGGTAAAAGATAAGGTAAAACACATTTTCATGTCCCTGACGAGGAGATTCCAAAAATATCCTCTTCCAGTGAGCTTCGGGACAGTGACTGAGAGTAATACAAAGTAACATTACCCCTGCAGCACAGAGTGCTTTATATGCTTTATATTTAACCCCTTTGTGACAAGGGCTTTTTTGACACTTGAGGATAAGAGCAATCTATCTTTTTTTATTTTATTTCCCCCACCACCAGTCCTGCACCTCGTACCTCAAAATGCCTCATGTCTGGCCATTTGAGGTACTAGGAGCTCTGTTCTCTGCTTCTCTCTGCCTCACTAGCACAGTGAGGAAGAGAGAGGCAGAGAACACTGACAAAGGCGCCACCAGCACATGTGATCATTGTAGCAGCAATCATTTGTACTGGCTCATTAGGAAAGGCTGAAACTGACTGCTCCGTCCTGGGGCAGTCAGTTACAGCATCCCCGGGATGATCACAGTGCACCCTGAGGCTCTCTAAGATCATGAAGTGTTTGACTTGTCAGGACTGTCGCCTGTTCTTAAAGGATGGAAATGTGTCACCTGTCCATGACTAATAGACTGCCTCATTCTTTGCTACACTGTCACTATAATTTGTAAATTTTTTTTACATTGTAACTCTATTCCAGGGAGCTCAATATCATAGATATAAAAGTATAAAATAGCTATTTAATCCCTTGAATGCTCTTTAGACCTCTTTAGCTTTCAAGGTGTTAAAAACCCCATTTAAAGGGGAACTATTTCCTACAAAAATGTCCTAATTTAACATTTTGACTTTGTTTGAGCTTAGAACCCAACCAGTTCAGTTCACTGAAACTCTTCTGTTATTTATCATTTTACCTTAAAGTGTTAGTAATGTCCCAGAAAAACTTATTATAGTTTTGTAGAGGATGAAAAAATAAGCTTAAACTGCTATGGTTTGAGAGATATAAGCATTGAAAGTTCCCCCCTCCCTCCCCTTCTCCTGATGTCAGATGTAAAGCAGACAGAAGGAGATCCGTGTCGGCTGACATAAGGAGGCTCTGCAGCAGAGCCAAAGCCACATTATTGCAAAAGAATGACTTCATTGGAAAGGTCTACAAAGTGTGCTTGCAAACCAGGCACACTTTGTAGAGCTTTCCAATGAAGTAATTATTTTGCAATAACGAGATTTTGGCTCTGCTGCAGAGCCGCAGGCTGATCCCCAGACTGGGATCTCCTGCTGTCAGCTAGACGATGATGTCAGGAGAAGGGAAGCGAGTGGAGAACTTTCAATGCTTATATCTCTGAAACCATAGGGGTTTGAGAGATAGGGTTTGCACCATTAAGCTTATGTTTTCGTCCTCTACAAAACAATAAAGTTTTTCTGGGACATTACTAACACTTTAAAAGAATAGTAATGTTTCATAATAAAAGCAGCTCCAATTAATGTTCATAGTATTGGGGCCATGGAGAGTGTTATTTCAGTACTGTCAGAGTTGTAGTTCAAGAGTAATAGAATGTTAAAGTATCCCCCTCCCTCAAGGGTTTTATCTATAAATGTCTCCATAGACTTGAATGGGAGTTTATTAACCCTTTCACTGCAATGCGTTGGCTATCTCTCTGGCACTCAAAGCGTTAACCCAGAGCTCTCGCATATGAACTGCAATTCAAGACCTACATCCACCTCAATGGCTGCAAACCTGAGATGAAGTTGGTCTTTGGAGCTTATTAGTCAGCCATTTTGACTACCAATATGGCTACCTTGCCTTGCATACTTTTAGACATACCATATACATATAGGAGAGTGAAATGTGAGTGTGCATCATACCTCCTAACATTTAAAATCGCCATATAGTAATTTTTGGTTTCAGGTGGAGTTGCTGGGGGGCATGGCTGGTGGGCAGGGTATTACAGAAAATGTTTGCATTGCTTTATGATCTATTAACAGCTCTTTATGTAATGCATGTAACTGAATAAATGGTTTATAAGAAAACCAACATATTTTATCTACACAGACTAATTTATCAACATTTATACTGATGTTTAAACAAATTTTAATGTGAGTTTTATTGCTGTGGAGCAATGTGATACACTTAAATACACACCACACAGTCTGATCTCCTATACAGAGGGACACCAGGGTGGGAAAGAGGGACAGAGGGATTTGGGTCTCAGAGTGGGACTGTCCCTACTAAAGTGGGACACATCACGTATGGTGACTGCAAGCTAGTGGGGCCAGGGCCAAAATGAAAAATTAGGAAACCGCAAACCACAGTAGAGGTTCTATCATACATCAGCAAGTCAGTCCCAACAAAGTCAATTTGATAAAGAGTTCCAATTACAGCAAAAAAGTGTTATAATTTCTGTACATCAGTCTGACTGCTTTTCAGTTGACTGCAGGAAATTCCTTTCACCCCAGTAAGTTTACATAGGGAGACACAAGCTGAAAGGTAAGCTCAACCTGTAAACTGCCTTTAAAAGGGCATAATGAGTAAAAGTTCATATATACCCTAACAAGAGTGTTTCTGGCATCTCCAATTTCTAACAGCTTGTCAGTGTAGACAGATATGAGTGGCATACTAAATTTGTACACTTGTAGAAAATGTTCTTGCAATACAATGTCATGTCAAATCAAATTCTTTCACAAGTCCCCCAGGCCGATAATACAAGATTCAAACCTAGATTACTTGGAGTCAAGTATTCCCTAAATTAAAAAAGTAATACATTTGATCAGATTCAAGGACATTTAAAGGACATGCTGTCAATATCAAGAACGATTATATTGGTGCATATTTATTTAACCCGTTGGGTGCTAGGTTCGTCTCCAACTTTAGCATCCAAGGAGATAAAAGATAAATCAATGGCAAATAATATATATATTATGCATGTACACAGTACATAAAGGGATGGATAAAACTGTAAAAACCTTTGAAGCCAGAGAAAATTGCTAGGAGAGAACTTTTAGGAGCCAGTGAAGAGGTAAATGCACATAGATGAATATACAATATCCCCAAAGTCTTGAAGCCAGAGGAACATGTTAGACTCCTCGATATATAATAAGATCAAGCGAGCAGGGTTAGAAACATTTCATCAGGTGGTTAAAAACAGTCTTCCTGTTTATTTGCCCTTATATAACATCCTAATATAAAAAATCAATCTCACTGATTGGATCCATTCCCAGTCGAATAAACCAATTGCATAGTTCGATATACAGTACATCAGCTATAGTCAAGTAAATTACACTGTATTTCTAAACTCACTTTGTTTGATTAAAAGTCTAATTATCACATTTTATTAAGGTCTATGGAAGGAGGCTGTGTAAATAACCCAGGGTGGCACTGTGCAGCTACAAAATAGCAACTTTCAGCTATTCAATGGGTGCACTGGGCTAGGATTCAATCTGGAATGAATTGGCTCATAGCCACAAACTTCACAGGTTGCTCAGGCATCTCCTATAGGCATCTCTAGTGTCAGGTGTGGAAGCCCTTCAAAATAACCTAAGGGGGCCGAGGACTTCAGAGTCTTTCAGTTCAGTCTCTCTTGTGGGACCAACCAGGATGCTCCTGGGTTCTCTCTTCAGACCCCTGTTTAGTTCACATGCTGATCAGCAGGAGCAGGGGTTTACAATGGAGCCCCTGGCTTTATCAGAAGGTCTGTTTCCAGGGGATGGGGCACTAGTGAAGTGAAAGTTGCTCTTAAATGTGGAAAACTATACCTTCTCCCCAAAACCCACATACTTACCACCTTGATTTTTTATGTGTGCAGCTGCAATGTTCTGAATTCTAAAATATATTTCGGAATATCTGGAAGGAGCCATCACCTTTAATTTCGGTATAGTTTATTTAATATTACTGCAACTTGAACAATAATTTTTAGATAAACACATTTAAGGATTTACCCGATTAAGCACAGATGAGTTAATCAATGGCTCGTACATATTGTTTGGTCCACTTGTACTCATGCAGGGGAATCCTGAAATCCTGGCCTTTTAAAGCCCTTGATGTCCAAACTTCAGCACCCCTGCTTTACATGTATTTATGACCTGTAACAAGAATAAGCCGCCTTTGACACTCCTGCTGTTCATAGACTACAATGCCCAACCAACCACTGGCTGGATGAGGTTGATGGGAGTATAAGAGATAAAAAGGAGCAATTCTGGATCAAACCAACTGCATGATTGTAAACAAATAATCATTTTGGTTTAAATAGTTCTTTCAATGCCTTGAATGCTAGAAAGGACTCCATCACATTGAGAGGCAATGCACTAGTGCTGTCTTTATCAATCAAGGCATTAAAGAGTTCTGAACCCTTTGAACAGCTGCTAAACTACAGATTTTCCAAATTGTGAGAGGATTATAAACAAGAATTTTATATATTTTTATAATCTTGCCTGGGCCTGGGAACCATCTTGTTCCAAGTCTCCAGAGAACCATTGAGGTCTAAGGGTCGGAGTGTTGAAATGATGCCATTCATAAAATGGGCGTGGCCAGTTTGTGGTGGGTAGGATTTGCCCTTAAAATGGATGGATTATGGGAAGAACATGGCAGAAAGTGACCTGAACTGGTAGTAAAGTAGGAGGAGTCTCAAGGCCAGATCCAGAGAGTTCCTGGGTATGATTCTGTTGCTGAATCCAATACTTTTTTGGACTACAGACCATATTTCAAAACACAAAAAAGCAAAATATAATAATAATAACAATTAAAGCATCCAAATCTGCAGAGTTAGAGCGCAATCACAGAAAAAATAATAAAGAGAAACAGAGGAGAAGTGCTCTAAGTGTAGTATCTTGAATGAACATAAATAAAAAACAAGCAGAACAAAAAAGCCCCCCTTCTCCCCATGCACTTACAAGATGCCCATCTTGGGCTATAGCATCTCAAGGGTCCCTGCCCTTAGCTGCCACGAAGCTGTGCCTTCCTTAAAATTCTTTATAAAGTATCCGTCCATGTGAGCGCTGAGGTCACAGTCTTTTAATCCTTGCTGGAAACAAAGTATCTCCAAGTCCTGGGTATTCTTTTTGAAAGGGTATTCTTCATTGTGGATATACTTCAACTCCCAAAAATTCATAAATAAATTGGCATAGGATGGGGCAAATGTTGATCCCATCGCTACGCCTGATATTTGTAAGAAAAACGTATTATCAAAAAGAAAATAATTGTGGTATAGAATAAACTCAATACATTGTATAAGAAAGAAGACCTGTTCTTGGGGTAACAAATTATGTATATTTAAGATATCTGTTATGGCTCTCAATCCTGCTTCATGGGGTATGTTCGTATATAGGCTGCAAACATCACACATTGCCCATTTAAAATCTTTTTCCCATTTTATATTTTCTACTTCTTGAAGAATATGTAGAGTATCCTTAAGATACGATTTTTGAGTAAGTATTAAAGGTTGCAGGAACTGAACAACATATTGTGACAGGTGGTTAGTCAAGGAATTAATACCAGATACTATCGGTCTCCCTGGGGGATCATAGACCAATTTATTTAGTTTGGGTCAGTGGTAAAAGATTGGTATGGTAGGGAATTCTTGATAAAGAAAGTGAAATACATCCTTGCTGATAACCCCTTTATTCAGAGCTGCTGTAAGTATTCTTTGAAGTTCATTTAGAAACTCTAAAGTTGGATCTACCTTAAGTACATTGTAAGTTGCAGTATCATTAAGTAACCTTTTTGCCTCCTTAAAATAGTCGCTAGTATTTTGAATGCAGATAGCCCCTCCCTTATCTGCCTGTCGAACAACAATGGAAGTATTTTTCTGTAAAGCTAATAAAGCTGATTTCTCTTCTTTATTTATATTATGTTTTCTAGAAGTTGTATATGTACAGAGATGTTCCATATCTCTGTTAATAAGGTAATTGAAAACTTTTATGTGCTCACTTTGAGCTTGAACAGGATAAAATGTAGATTTAGGTTTGCATGTACTGTGTATAACACTCAAGGAGTTCGGATCTGTACTATTATTCTGTAACATTTCCAACTCCCTGAGGTCATATTTATCTTTCACTGTACAATGCAAAATAGGAGCATAAGTTTCTTGTGTTTTGGTGGCAAAAAATCTCCTGAGAGTTATTGATCTAATATATTTATGTATATCCACATGAAGATTAAAACCATTAGGATCTTGATGAGGAGAAAAAGACAGACCTTTGCGTAAAACTTTAGTTTCAGGTAATGTTAATTTGTGGTCACTGAGATTGTAGATGTTATTCCCAGAATTTAATCGACCTTGGATACTTTTACTGTGGTTCCTTCCTGCTCTGCATCCTCTTCTGGTTGCAGAGGTCTTTTTTGTCCTTTGTTGTTCTGTCCTGTTATCATTTTCGTTGCAGATAAGTGTCTGTGTGGTTGTTGTTGCATTGGGTTCACTTGTCTTGGTTGGTGATATCTGTGATTGTGTGGTTGTGGTTGTTTGAATTGATTGTGATGATTGTGATAATGATGATGATGCTTGTTGCGTCTGGGAGGATAATTGCGATATCCCAAAAAATGCTGGTTAGGGGCGAAATGATGTGAGCAGGGCTCAAAATTTCCACTCGCCACTAGCCAATGGCGAGTGAAAATTTAGCCCTGGCGAGTAGATCTTCAGCCCTGGTGGGTATGTTATGGCTTGCAGTGGCGAGTAACTTTTCAGGTCTGGCTAGTAGCAAATGACTTAAAATTTTAAGCCCTGATGTGAGGAAGTATAAAATCTATGTGAATTATTTTTAGGTCTAGCATCTTCCTGGGAAAATGACCTATATGGAGGTGGAGCCAAGGGGGTGAATCTGTTTGTAATGGGTATGTTGAATGATTCATTAGAATCTAAAGGATTATCTGAAATGAAGTCTTCCTTATTAGTATGTGAATCTGAAATATCTTGTACTATTGACATATGATTTGAGTTGTCTAATGTCAATTTATTATGATATGGAGTATTACTATTTTTAGACTTGATAATATTCTTCTGAGATGTACGTTTTTGTCCATAATCAGATTTATCCCTGCTATTTATACATTACTCCAATAAAAACATACCATAATATACAATACCATGTATACAATACCATGTATAAATAGCAGGGCATAAGTCCGTTAGAAATCTTTGCTTCCCCTGAAGAAGTGGATCCGAGCATCCATGATATGCGTTGGGCATCAGCCTCCCCTCCCCCTACGCGTATTGGGATAGGACCCGCCCTGCCCCCTGTGAAAACCTACAGTTCCAGTCCTGAGCAACCGAGGACACAGCGGTAATGCTGTCTCAGCGTTCTGTTTCTCCACGTGGAGCCTGGCTGTTACTTATTATTATTATCTCCACTAGTAAGGACACCATCTTTTTCAGGCATTATAAACTTTACTTGTATTGTTTATATGGTACTCAGGAATTTGAGATACTTTGTTTCCAGCTTCACGTGCATCATTTTGGTACCCAGGACTTGGAGATACTTTGTTTCCAGCAAGGATTAAAAGACTGTGACCTCAGCGCTCACATGGACGGATACTTTATAAAGAATTTTAAGGAAGGCACAGCTTCGTGGCAGCTAAGGGCAGGGACCCTTCAGACGCTATAGCCCAAGATGGGCATCTTGTAAGTGCATGGGGAGAAGGGTGGCTTTTTTGTTCTGCTTGTTTTTTATTTATGTTCATTAAAGATACTACACTTAGAGCACTTCTCCTCTGTTTCTCTTTATTATTTTTTCTGTGATTGTGCTCTCAACTGTACAGATTTGGATTTTCCCTTTGAGGTATACAAGGATACCTTTGACTGAGAGCTGCACCAGAATTTACTGAGACTTCGGAAAGAGATTGCTTTCACTGACTAACTCATCCTTATCATCTCATCTCATTAATCATACATCATATCATCATAAACCATCTATTCATCAGGACTCCTAACCTTAAGTGACTGTTTACTTTATATTGGGACAGTGTCCAAACATTTTACAGTTTAAAGGTGTTTTTATTACTATTATTTATCATTATTTTGACTTTATTATCATCTGTGGTTAGTCATATACATCTCCATTTTTTGTAATAGTTGCGCAGATTTATTGTTTGTGAACAATTAAAGCATATTTCAAAAATCAAGTCAAATTAGAAAACTTGCAAGATAAAATTTGAATCACTGAGGTATGGTCTGTATTTTATGAATTTTACCACAAGGTTTTTATATAATATATATAAAAAAAATCATTAAAGTTTTATTATTAGAAAAACAGCATATACTGTAGTGTTTTTACTGTGGAGTAAAAGAAGGATACTCCTGCTGCTGGAAGATGATGATCCATTCAAATGTTGATATAGTTCAAAGTAGTGCAGCTGGTACCATTACATACAATGGAAAACTGTACACACCTGTCCCATAGAATGCAACAGAAAAATTGCCTGGAAACTGGGGGGAGGATTGGAGATTCACTATGGAAGGCGTGCTAAAAAGGATATACAATCTGCATTGTGATATACCCTCGAATTCCTATGTTATTCTATGGAGCCTCTCTCTAATGAGATATCTCAGTGCTCAGACTATAGAATAACATAGGAATAGGAAAGTTTATCACTCAACTTCATCACACCTTGATCATACCTTAGCTTATCTCCTTCCAGGTGGCACTGTTACTAATATTTTAATGAAACAATTTTAACTGTAATAATTTCGGTACAGAGCATCTCCCGTCGGTGTAATCACCCTTATTGTACTCAGCAGGAAAAGCTCTACAAAATATCTCTTTTCATAATAAGTGTACGGCTACTTTAACCTCTTTCATATCCATAGTGTTTACATCAGAAGTAAGAAAGCTTTGACATTCTGGCTGTTCGGGACTACAAGTCCCATCATCCTCAACCAGCTGTTTGCTTGCTTGGGATGATGGGACTTGTAGACCTAGATTCAATTAGGCCCGACGTGAAAAAAAAACAGGTGACTGCATTTTTTCAAGCAAGGTAAGTTATTCAGTTTCCTGTACTATGAAAAAATGCCAGCACCAAAAAAACATATTGGCCAATAAATTTAGTAGCATTTTCACCCATAGAAAAGAAAGTAAAAAAAAAAAAAAAAAAAAGTAAAAAAAAAACAACCTAAGTCCCCATTGGATGTATTCAATACATCCAAAGCAGACCCGAACTGTTAATAGAATTAACCTTATGAGTGCCAGTGGGATCGTGTTACCCCACTGACACTCATAGTGTTAATACGACTAAGATTCAAATCAACAGCCCCTGAAAATAAACACTTACCATTAATTCAGCACCATGTTCAGCTACTGTCCATCTTCTTCCATCTTCTTTCTCTCTTCTTTCCGCTCTCTTCTTTGTCTCCATTCCATCATGCCTATGAAAAAAGAAAACAAGCAAGATTTAGGCAGGGATTCATCAAACTGCGGGGGGAAAAAGTAGCGTATCAAATATGCTGCTCTTCGCCACAATCATTGATGGATACCCTTGGGTATTCATCAATGATTTGGTGTGTTTCCAGGGAAAATTTTGAAATTGGTCAGTCATGAGAAAAACACACGTATACTCATAAGCAAAAATGTGTATGCATGTGTTCACCCCATGCATTGGAATGGGATCCACCAGTTTGAAGCTAGCGGATCAGATTTGCGGATCTATCTGGCCATCGCTTATTGAACAATAAGCGATGGCCAGATACAATCTGTAAATTGCTGAATCCTCCGATTTTCTTGTACATTAATCCATTCGCACCTTGATGAATCCTGGTCTAAATAAGGTGCGTCCAAACATAACACTGTCATCTGTGCATTGTTTAAACAATGCACAGATGTCAGGGTTAGGTAGATAGAGAATGCATTAATAGCCCCATATATCCTGTGTAATTCTAATGTTATCTGAAAAGAAAAGGTTAGTTTAAGTGCCCAAATAAATATAAAAAAATTCATATGGCCAGCAGAACCCCTCCCCCCCTTATTACCTTTACGGGCCAATGCCCATTCCACTGTGAGGGAGTTTTGAACATAGACTGCCTTTATATATGGACAGTTTCTGTTCAAAAGGACTCACAGCCATTGGCTGGGATATGTGCTTACACAGGTTCTAGCAGGTTCCGTCAATCCCCCAATCAAAGCTGATTGGCTGGAAGGTGCATAAGCACTAGTGTTGAGCGAGCACCCCGATGCTCGGGTGCTCGGGTGCTCTGACCGAGCACCCCCTGAGGCTCGAGTGCTCGGCCGAGCACCCGAGCCCCATTGAATACAATGGGGCGACACGAGCATTACACCAGGCACCCCCTGCTCTGATGAGGGGAGGGTGCCTGGTCAATGCCCCCCTTCATCTCCGCAATGTCCCCCTTCATCTCCGCAATGTCCCCCTTCATCTCCTCTATGCCCCTCTTCCACAATGTCCCCCTTCATCTCCGCTATGCCCCTCTTCCACAATGTCCCCCTTCATCTCCTCTATGGCATAGAGGAGATGAAGGGGGACATTGTGGAAGAGGGGCATAGCGGAGATGAAGGGGGACATTGTGGAAGAGGGGCATAGAGGAGATGAAGGGGGACATTGTGGAAGAGGGGCATAGCGGAGATGAAGGGGGACATTGTGGAAGAGGGGCATAGAGTCTATGCCCCTCTTCCACAATGTCCCCCTTCATCTCCGCTATGCCCCTCTTCCACAATGTCCCCCTTCATCTCCGCAATGCCCCCTTCATCTCCGCAATGCCCCCGTACCTCCAGTCCCTGGTGGTCCAGCGGAGCGTCTTCTGATCTGTGCCTCCTCCGGCACAGATCCCCACCACCCGAACATGGCGGGCGAGCACATGGCGGTACTCGACGAGTACCGCCATGTGCCGAGCAGAGCGATGCTCGAGCCGATCCGAGCATCGGCCGAGCACGCTCGCTCAACACTAATAAGCACATATTCCAGCCAATGGCTGGAAGTCCTTTTGAACAGAGCCTGCCCACATATAAAGGCAGTCTCTGTTCAAAATTATTTCAAAGTGGAACAGGCATCAGTTTGTAAGGTACTACGGTGGGGGTTCTGCTGATTTGCCCTTTCTCCACCGGCTCGGGGCCAAATGAAGTATTTAATATTTATTTGGGGACTTAAATTAGCCTTTTTTTGGAGAACATTAGAATTATATAGGATTTATGGGGCTATTAATGCATTCTCTATCTCCCTAATCCTGTCATCTGTGCATTGTTTAACCCTTTGAGTGCCACTCAAGGGGTTTAACTATGCACAGACAACAGGGCTATGTTTGGACACACAACATTTCATATTACTTATTTTATTTTTCCACAGACATAACAGAATGGTGACAAAGAAAAGAGGAGAAAGAAGAGGAGATAGAAGACGAAGATTAGATAAAAGAATGAAGATTGAAGAAGATGGACAGTGAATGACAGGTAAGTATAACACAGATAAGCTAACGACAATATGTCAGGCATCTGTTGTTAGCGTTTTTCCTTTGAAGTTCAAATCATTGGAATCAATTATAGGCGTTTTGGGAACTTAACGTACAAAACGGACATTTGGTCACGTCATTTCCTGTCGTCCGTTGTGCTTTCAGCTGGTAAGGAAATTGAGCAGCTCATTGCACTTTTTGCTAACAGCCAAAGGTCGCCTTTCATTGGATTACATGATCCAATCTCCCTCTTTGCCTTGACTTTGAATACCATTCTAATAAGAATATTTTGATAAGCTCCCTGTGTGCATGTACAATAATAATCCCCAGAGGATGAAAAGCATGATAAATGTGGGAAGAATATCATTATTCAGCTTTTTATTTCTGTAATAAAAATGTCACAGGATTATGCAGAATACATTAACACATAATATGTTTTGGCTGGCAGCATATGCAAAATGCTCGAAATCATTCAAATCTTCAGAATGATAACATTTAGAGCAGCATTTAGTCTACAAGCTGTCAAAAAAAAGAAAAAAACATTAGTCATAGCGGAAAAATGTTTGCCAAAAATAATAGCCTACACAATCATTGTTTTTCTAGTAAGATACTTCTATTGAACTTTTTCTGTAGGCAAGCCAAGTTTGAGAATGTTGTATGTTGTGACATTGAACGTTAATCCTCCTGAGCAATAGTACAAGGGTAGGTAACTTTGGTTCTGCAACTCTTGGCGACTATCATCCATCAGGGGTGTAAGTAGGTTCCAATGGGCCCAGGTGCCAATCATTTGAGTACAATAATAGCATCTGTGGGGTCATTTCATAGATTGTGTATGATTATGAAAGGACTCTAAGAACAGGTACTGTATTTTCCTAGGTTTGTGCAGGGTCTGGAACAGATTCTTTCATTAGATACCACTAAAGAGCCATGGGTTAGAAACTACCTGACCACATCCACAAATGACATCTCTACCAATTCACAGTGCCATGTGCACAAAGAACCAATGGAGCAATTCTGCATCAAACCATCTACACCATAGGGAACATATAAAGGTTTATTATGATTTAAAAGGGGCTTTAACACCTTGATTGCAAGGTCTCCAGCTAGTACTGAAGGGGTTAGTAGCTGCTTCACTGCTAGTTGGTGACATCTAGTATCCAAGGGTTTAAAAACCTCATTTAAATTCATGGGAACTTTTCATTCTTCAAATGACGTAGTTTGTTTGCCCCAGAATTGTTCCACTTTTTTTGTGCATATGGTTAACAGCCGCAACAGAGGTGGAAGCAGTCAGCCAAGTACAGCAACCCATTGAGCTCTGTGAGTAATCTTGTTGCTTTTAGCATCTAAAGGAAGGACACAGCTCAGTGTGTTGTTGAAAGGTAAGTTGATTGGCCAGCAAAACAGGTAGGGTGTTAAAGAATGTTCGGTGGTAGGGTATTTTGGAAGCATTACCACATTTAAACTTGGAAAATAGAGGAAACTATGCACTGCTGAACATATTTAAATCCTTGAGTGTCCAAGGGGTAAGCAGCAAATTGCTGAAAGGGTTAAACAATTCTGATAATGTTACATAAGTGATATATAGACCCCCTCCCTCCCACATAATGCAACATGTATTCAATGCCTTCCTCCCTTACACACACAGTTAATGTGGAGGGGTCAGACCAGGATCAGGAAGAATATGCACAGACAAAAAAATAGATTGGAGGCTGCTGTAACAAGAAGAGACTAAGGGATACTGAAAGATCACTAAGACCATATGGGGATCTGATGAGATATGGGGGGACCAGAATGCACAAAAGGATCCCCAAAGACAGATAATAGTTGTCTTTGGGGATACTTCTGTGCACTCTGGTTCCCCCATATCTCATCAGATACCCTTTTGGCCTTAGGGATACTTCAGCATCCCCTAGTCTATCCCTACTCCCCTGTTTGATGTAATTGCTGCACACTTGGGTTTGAACTATTGACTGTGCTGCAAGCAAATGGAGGCCCATTGAAATGAGGCCTTGCAAGGCCCAGCTGGACTCATGAGGCCTTCGAGTCTGATAATCTACAGGAATTTCTTCCCTTCCTGTCCATTGCAACTTTATTTGTCTCTGGGTAAGAGTGTGTTCAAGGAGATCTAATCCAGTCCTGCATGGGCAGAAAGTTTGAGCTTGCGGTCTGCTTGCTTTTTTAGTAAAGTAATAGTGTCCATAGACTCATATATCCACAACCTGACGTAACAGCATACTCTAGCACTCACGTCAGGTTGCATCCACGTGAGTCTCTGCACACTATATTATGGGGACACTTAACTAGAGGAGCAAGTGGGCAGCATTTTCAAACTTGCTGTCCCATCAGATCAGATCTCCTTGAAAACACACTTCCCCCAACAGGACTGCCACTCTGGACTGATGCCCTGGCTAAGGAAGGGTGTACGGTTCTGGTCTAATGTGCTTTTGATATGAACTAGTGTGTGCTGGAGAAGCTAAGTTTGCTGCCTGCAGCTTATCCGTGATCCTGCCACCTTCTCAAATCCACCAGTGAGTACAGGGTCATAATTACAGGGGAGTGTTGAGACATGGTGCAGAATTTAGGCACTCCATGAGCCCAGGTCCCTTTAGGTTCTCTTTATGTCCCCAGCAGAATAATTTTGTTCGAGGTCTCAACAAAATGTTTGCACCAAAGCCCTCCAATGCCTTCTTACACCACTACTTAAAGGGATAGTAATACTTTGTTTTATCTTTATTTTATTTTGTAGGCATTAAAAAAACATGAAGAACGATATAAGTCTTATCTCTCATACCTTTATGGTTTAAGAGATATTCACAAGCAAAGTATCCCCTCCCTGTTCAGCCAGATCAGAAGAGAGGCCCAGGTAGACTGCAGAGAGGGACAATCTTAAATTAAAAAAAACATGAAGAACTATATAAGTCTTATCTCTCAAACCTTTATGGTTTGAGATATATTCACAAGCAAAGTTTCCCCCTCCCACCCCTTTTACCTAGTGTAAGCCATCTCTTCTCAGATGTGAAATGCAGTCCATAGACCAGACAGATAACAGAAGGGGACAATCTTGTTCCTATGAGAACAATGAAAGCCCTGCCCCCCTTGACAAGTTTTTCAGGTTTTTCCCTTATCTTAATTGAAGATTGTTCCTCTCTGCAGTCTACCTGGGCACCTCCCTTCTGATCTGGCTGAACAGTGTTACATCAGTAAAAGGGGTGGGAGGGGGGTACTTTGTCATTGAATTACTCTTGAACTACAACTCTGACAGAATTGAAATAACACTCTCCAAAGTCCCAATACTATGATGATTAATTAGAGCTGTTTTTATTATGAAACATTACTATCCCTTTAACCAAAAGGCCAGCAAACATACAGCTCAGGAGATATTCACACTTCTTTCACATGCTAATGTATGCTATTTGCAGCACAGTGTGGCATGAGTGATGCTTTCATTTGTTAAATTAAGCAAGTCACTTATGTTGCATATGCTAATAAAGCCTTTTCAGTGATGTGTCATATGCTAATAGAGGTTTCAATGACATTTCATATGCCAATACAGCTTTGTGTAGTACCAGAAAGTGTTTAGCTTTACTTTGCCCAAAAATAAAAGGGTGAATATTTCCTAAACCATACATCTGCTGGTCTTTTGCCTAACATGATATATAGGCAGTTTTTAATGCAATTTTCAAATATGCAAACTTGAATTAAGGTGATAGATACACTTTAATCCTTTGTGTGCCAGAGGGGTACCCAGCCTAAGATAGTGCATCTCATTCTCTTTCTTTACATCAAACGTCCTTTGTTTTATTGGGAAATGTACTCTTATTTAGGAATCTCATTTTCTGGATGTCATGCACTAAAGTGTGATAAAGTGTGATGACTTCTCCAGTGTAATAAACTCTCCAGTTCCTATGATATTTTATGGAGTTTATGCGATAACAGGTCTTCAGTTTATAAGCTCTCACTGCACAGGTTCAATAGAATAAGAATTGGAGAGTTTATCAAACTGGAGACATCATCCCATTTTTATTACACCTTTGTTCATCTTGGTCCTTGTAAAACAATTTTTAAGGCTGGTCAGACAGGGCTTGCCAGGTCAATGAGCAGTAACCTCTGTGTTACTTGGAGGACTATGCACTAAGGTGTGATACAGCAGAATATAATTTCTCCAGTGTGATAAACACCCGATTAGTATGTTATTCTCTGGAGCCTACGTAGTAATATCTCTCAAGCATGAGTGGTGTTAGTGTATAGGCTCCACAGAATAACAAGAATTGGGAGGAGGTGCAGTAAGGTGTGATAAAGAGGTGATAAAGTGGAGATTACTTATTTAATGATATTGTTTCTTCAATTCTTATGTTATTATATGGAGCCTATGCAACAAGATTCCTCAAGCAGGTGACATCTTAGTACACAGGCTCCATAAAATAACATAGAGATTGGAGAAGTGATGTCAATGGAGAAGTTATCTCCACTTTTTCACATATTTATCACACCAGAGTACATCTCCCCCCAGGTATTTCAGGAGGCCAGCAGAACAATACACCATTGCATGCAACCAGTAGAGCAGTACAAACTATATACCAACAGCAGGGCAATACAACATTACATGCAACTAGCAGATCAATGGTCACACACAAAAGAGCGTGCAACATAAAAGTGCAATAACCATGTCGCTGTGATGGAAAGGGCGACATGAGAATCTTGCCCTGCATCAAAACAACATTTAATGCAGCGACGTGAGAATCTCACACTTTTAAATAGCGACATTTCTTTAAAAATTCACTGATCCTCTTTTTACAAACTTACTCCATTAAAGAAAAATCCTAAACTGTCCTTAATACTTTTATAACTGCCAGCAACAATCTTACAGCCACTCTAATGCTTCTTTTCCATTAACCCCACTTTTATAAATCTCCCCCATTATCACCTAAAATAACTGATGATTTTGAAAGAGCTTTCAAAATCACCTGGATCCTTTATTAACCATTTTTTTGTTTTTTAAAAAACTCATTTTTTAGTTATTTACATTTACATATTATGCCATGCAGGTACTTCCTGTCTTAGTCCTACATTACCTCCCTTACGCATTGACACTAAACACTTCTTAGCAGTGTCTCTGGTTGCAGTAGGTAATACTGGGCTAAAACAGGAAGCGCCTGCACACCATAATCTGTAAATTTAAAGGGATAGTAACCCCCCCCCAATAACTTGACAGCAAAATATAGCAATCATAGAAACATACTGAACACACTTAGTCCCATCTCTCAAACCTTTATGGTTTGAGAGATGTAAGGCAAGACAGACCTCTGCTCCCTCCCCCTTCTCATACGTCCGCTGTATAGCGGACATCATGAGATCCGGCTTCCAGCACCAGACAGCGGCTCTGCAGGAGCGCTGTCATCTAGATATCTCATTATTACTTCATGGGTATGGTCTAAAATGTGTGCCTGGCTTGCAAGCACATGTTGTAGACCATTCCTATGAAGTAATTATACGGAGATATCTAGATGTCAGAGCTCCTGCTGTACCGCCGAAAGTCGGCCGACCGGATTCTGCCTCTGACAGCTGTACAGCTCGTCAGGCAAAAGGGAGAGGGACCGGAGGTCTGTCTTGCCTTACATCTCTCAAACCAAAAGGTTTGAGAGATGGGACTAAGTGTGTTCAGTATGTTTCTATGATTGCTGTAATTTGCCGTCAAGTTGTTGGGGGGTTACTATCCCTTGAACTAAAAAACTAGGAAGTACCTTCACGACATGCCTAAGTTACCATAATCTAAAAATATAAACAACTCTTAAATGAATTATCTAAATTAAAGATGGCTAATACATAATATATTTCATGTTTGAATGTTCTTTCACAATTACCAAGTTCTTTTTAGTGACAGTGTCCCTTTAACGAAAGCCCTGAATGTCTCCCCTATAGGACTTGCAGGGTAATGGAGTAAAATTACACCCCTTTAATCTGCACCTTTTTAGTTAATAACATAAAACAAGTCGAAGAGGATAGGAATACCCCAAATCCCCAATACATTAGCACAAGTGGCATTAGGGGACAATCTTTAGCATATGTTGTTCAGTAAACTGGCATAAGGCAGGCACAGGACTACAAATTGGTTCCAGCTCATATTTTACCACATAATCATATTAGTATATCCCCGTGGTTGCCTGTAACATTCAAATGGTTAAAACAGATTTGTTTAGGTGGTTACTTGACTACTCTATGCCAAACTACACCTTCAAAGGGCAACATGTTCTTAGTGCTCCTCACTGTCCTTCCAGGTACTTTAGCGTCTCTGAGAGCCGCTATTCTTTGTATTCTCATCTGCATTAAACAGCACATCAGATGGTTCTGTCATCTGCTGAAAACCCCATCTCTCTCAGGTAAATGCAGGGATATGTCTATGTGCAATTCACACAATAATGGTGTCTGTTTAATGCCTTTGCACAGCTGTTATCATGTTGCCATTAGGCTGACAGTCGATTACGATTTGTGCTTTGGTTTTGTGCATCCTGTAGCATCAGGTGTACTATATTTCATGAACACAATTATTGATGTCTTTTTGGAACAAATCCACTAGCTAAGCTTTTACAAACTCTTTCATGTGCATTAGTATCTTTATATAAGCTTCAAACTAATGCTTTAAACCTGTGGAACTCAAAGGGTTAACCCCTTGGATGCTAAAGAGGTTTCCAAAGTACAAAAGTTCTTCAGTTCACACCGTCTGCATGAACAACCCTTTTCCATGCTGTAGTCAATTTTTGCCTTTCCAGCTGTTGGGAAATAAAACTACCATCAACCTCATCTAGCTGCTGGCTGACTGGAGAAAATGGGAGGTGTAATCCCCAACAGGCGGAGAACCAAACATTTACTACCCCTGCCTTACCGTAACCCCTATAATGTGTATTAGTCAAAGGAAGGGTTTGCTCCATGGTTAGTACATATCCTTTGTCTGGGCTTAGATGATTGGCTAGCCTCGAAACACCCGTTCACTCACACACACTTTTAAACATGCACAGAGCTTTGTAGATAGGTACTAAGTGAGTTCAGGAACAGAACTCAGTTTTTAAGTCATGTATTGTAGTGGAAATTATTTCATGCAGCCCTCTCCACACAAACACATTTTACTTGTGGACAATGTGTCATACCAGACATAGTCATGAAGGAGCATCGGACATAGTTATGAAGTAGACATAGTCATGAAGAAGCAGTGTCTTCAAAGTTTGTTTACTGAGTAAAGCTACTGAACGAAGCAGCTTCAGTTAATCTGTAAATAGTCACAAGCAGAATAGGCAACTGTCTAGAGTTCCAGATATTTAGGGGTGTCTTAGCTGTAATGGACACACCCACATTCTTAATTGTAGGTGTGGCAAGGGCAATCTCAGTGTCCTTGCCCCAGTTTATATACCCTTTTACTGGTCATTATTTAATTTGCTTTATGCTATAGAGATCTCTAATTCTAATCAATGCTTTGGACATCTCTCTAGCAACTTTGAGCGTAAAGCTTTTTTTGTCCTTTATTCTTATTTTCTATAGCAAGAAATAGTGAATAAGCATAGCTGAGAACTGGATTTGCCCTGGATACTCTGGTTTTTGCTGCTAATTACTGGGTCTCTGGGGCAGAGGCTGTTTCTCTGGATGTAGGGAGTTCTAATGAAACTCTGTCCACTTCTGCTCCTTCCCAGTCTGTTCCTCCCACTCCTTTCCCTCTTCTCCATCTTCCCCAGCCTATTCATTATACTTTTCTTCATTTAATAAGATCCGTCTCAGGCCATGGTGAGACAATGTAAACTCATCTGCCTTACACCTATTGCAGTTTTCATGTTCCCCACAAGACATAGACCAGTCAAGATTATCTTCTAAAATAATGTCAACATTATTCCAGAATGAGCAAAAACTTAGGCTTATTAGAGAATATGTTTATTGGGAGTCAGAGACGCTCAACTAGGAATGAGTCTGCAATACAAATTTTTAGGCTCTATAGGAATGGTGTCCTACCCAGGGTGCAGTCTCTTTTAGCCCACTAGTGCTTTTCACTGAGAGGAAATAGCCTAAAGCACGTCATACTGGTCCTTCTATAACAGCAGTCCAGCCACAAAATGCCAGGCAATTCCTCTCTGAACAAGAGAAGCAGCCAATCCCAGCCGTACATTTCAGCCTTGTTTGACTTTGTCAGTGAGTTGCAGCTGATCTCTTTAGGCACTGTGAGCAAGGTGTCCAATGCTGTATTCCCCTATTACTCTTGGGGTGACTAATCACAAGCATAATTTGCATATGCATATTGGCAGTCATAGACTCTCAACTAGAAACTAGTCTGCAATACATATTTGTAGTAATGGTGTCCTACCCATTTTTGTGAAAGGATATCTGTGAAAACTCAGTATTTTCCTATTTCTCATAGGTGTAAGCACTTTCACAGTGTGATTCTGGCAGTAGAAACTCAGGATTGTGTTACAATGGGTGGGAAAACTCAGTATTTTCCAATTTCGCATATGTGTAAGTACTTAGAATTGTAGGAATCTTGCAGTGAACTCAGAACTGAATGGAACTACTCTAAGGCTGAGTATATAATTTTATCAGATGATTGTACTGGATGTAAGACTTCCCCAGTGAATTGCAAAGCAATATACTGAAGGCCTCTTTAGAATCCAAGGGGTTAATGTGGTTCTGGCACCTCATAAGAAGTGTGCTTTGATTTTCAAATAATTAAAATGTGCCTTTATGTTGTATTAGCCAAATTTCTGTAAACATTTTTTTAAATCCTTTGCATTTTGGTGGCACAGGGTAGCACTGTATGCTAATTTCTGTCACTGTATAATAAATAGTTACATTCTAAGCCAAATTTCACTTACTGAACTATTAGAAATTACATCATTGTGTGGGCTCTGAATCCTAGATTAATTCTAGGTGGTATTATTGACAGTGCAGAAACTAATATGCATAATATTCCGGCACTGTGCTACAAACCAATACAGGCTAATTTCTCATAAACTATTTCATTACATACAAATGGTTCAAGCAACATAAAGGCAGTTTTAAACTTCCTTTAACCCCTTAAAGGGATAGTAATGTTTCATAATAAAAGCAGCTCCAATTAATCATCATAGTATTTGGACTTTGGAGAGTGTTATTTCAATTCTGTCAGAGTTGTAGTTCAAGAGTAATTCAATGACAAAGTATCCCCCTCCCGTCCCTTTTACTGATGTAACACTGTTCAGGCAGATCAGAAGGGAGGTGCCCAGGTAGACTGCAGAGAGGGACAATCTTCAATTAAGATAAGGAAAAAACCTGAAAAACATGTCAAAGGGAGCATGGCTTTCATTGTTCTCATAGGAAGAAGATTGTCCCCTGCTGTTATCTGTCTGGTCTATGGACTGCATTCAACATCTGAGAAGAGATGGCTTACACTAGGTAAAAGGGGCGGGAGGGGAAAATTTGCTTGTGAATATCTCTCAAACCATAAAGGTTTGAGAGATAAGACTTATATCATTATTCATGTTTTTTAATGCCTACAAAATAAAATAAAGATAAAACAAAGTATTTCTATCCCTTTAATGACTGCCTGATCATGCACACCCCTTCTGGCACTCAAAGGTTTAAAATGCCACTGGTTGTAACAGCCCAAACTAGGGAAAAGCACTGTACTTTATTTTCTATAAACTACTCCCCTTCTGTCTGCATTGTCCCTGGTGGATCCTTATTCAAGAACATGCTGCAAAATACTGCATAGATTTTTATCACTGTATTGAAAAAAGAAAAAAGTAGACAGCAACATATAAAGAGAAAGCAAATGTGTGATTTTCAAGGGAAATAATATGGTTATATGCCAAGAACAATAAGTTAGTTTACAATACCTTAGTCACTTGCAAAGTTAAAACAATATAAATTTCACAGCATCAGATTTATGACTCGAAAGACATAGGTGAATTGAGTACAATATGCACATAAGAAAAGTACATTTAAGTCAATCAGGTCCTTAATCATTTAGTTAGCACAGGGGCAGTCAATCACTGGACCTGTAGCTTTTGGTTACTACATCTCCCATTATCCCCAATCAGTTGGACGATAATTGTAGTAGGGTGACCTGACAATATTTCCTTTCAGACATTCCAGGATTTGGCAAGAGTAGGGCAGCAGAATAGCTCTCTTTGGCTTTAGTATGTCTGAGCAGTGAGGTCATGTGACATCACTGGGCGTCATTGCACATCCTGCTCTTTCTCTGGAGCACCACAGGACTCTAATAACTCTAAAGAGTGAACACTCCATTAAAGGAACATTAATGTCCCCCCAAAAATATTTCCAGTTTTGTAGAGTTTAAAATAATAATCAATATGCTCCAAACCCTATCTCTCAAACCGCTACAGTTCACCCCTCCATCCCCTTCTCCTGATGTCTGCGTCTAGCTAACAGCAGGAGATCCCGGTCTGGGGACCAGCAGGCGGCTTTGCAGCAGAGCCCAAATTGTGTTACTTAAAAAGAACTCATTCACTTGGGGTCTACAAAGTGTGCTTGCAAACCAGGCACACTTTGTAGAGCTTTCCAATGAATTAATTATTTTGCAGTAAAGCGATTTTGGCTCTGCTGCATATGACATCAGAAGACAGGAAGGGAGGGAGAACTTTGAATCCCTATATCTCTCAAACCATAGCGATTTGAGAGATAGGGTTTTTTTGACAGCAGTTATAGTGTCTGCAAGCACAACATCCCAAGCCAAAGTATTCCACAGCTTTACCACCCTTACTGTAAAAAATCCCTGCCTTTGTCTTAGTCAAAAGCGCCTTTCCTCTTGTCTTAATGGATGACCTCTTCTTCTTAGCTTAGCTCTTTGTGTAAATAATTAATTGTATAGTTCTTTGTTTGACCTGTGAATATATTTGTAAATGGTAATCATATCACCCATTAGACGTCTCTTCTCTTCTGTAAACAAACCCACTTTGGCTAGTCTCACTTTATAAATCAGATCCTCCATTCCCCTTATCAGTTTTGTTACACGTCTGTGCTTCTTCCAGTTGAATAATGTCTTTTTTAAGAACTGGTGCCCAAAACTGTACTCTATGTCCTAGATGAGGCCTAACCAAGGATTTATAAAGAGGAAGAATTAAAATAGCATCCAGTGCATCTATGCCTCTATTCAGGGCTGGTGCAAGGATTCTTGCCACTCTAGGCAAAACCTCATTTCCCACCCCTTGGCCCTACCCCTTTTGTACCACCCATTTATGCCCCACCCCTGTATGTGTATAAGTGTCAGTGTATGTGTGTTTCTTATATGTGTATTAGTCAGTTTGTGTGTTCCCTATGTGTCAATGTGTGTGTTCCCTATATGTGTACAAGTGTCAGTGTGTGTTCCCTATATTTGTATGTGTCAGTGTGTGTGTTCCCAATATGTGTATAAGTATCAATGTGTGTTCCTTACATGTGTATAAGTGTGCAAAAGTGTGTGATCTTTTTATGTGTATCACTGTGTGTGTGTGTTTCTCTGTATGTGTGTCAGTGTGTCATTGATTGTATTCCTTATATGTGTATAAATGTGTCAGTGTATGTTCCCTAGCCTATATAATAATTCACTACAAGGTTTGTAACGACGCAGTCATGGGCAGTAGAGACTGCCCGTGACAAGGAGGATACAGAGGTGGGCGCTCTGACTTCAGAGTGTCCAGCTCTGTATCAGCTGCGGCGTGGGCAGTCTCTACTGGGCATGACTGCACCGCGACCGCCCGCCACTGTGGCCCGTGTACATGGGCTCTTCTACTAGTATGAGTATAAGTGTGTCAATGTGTATGCTTGTCTGTATGTGTACAGTGTGTTAGTGTGTGTACTTATCTCTATGTGTATCAGTGTCGGCAGAACATCCGATTATTGACCAAAACGTTGAGCAATACATCGCTCTAATTTTGCATTCTAAAAGTGATTATTATTTTATTTCAATATTCATCTGTGCGCAATTCTAAAATGGATAAAAAGTCCGTCCATTAAAAGATAGATATTCTATATTAGTAATAATAATAATTGGTGAGTGCGGCTCTGCGCCCCAGTAAATGTGCGCCCTAGGCCGGCGCCTACTTTGCCTATAGGTGGCACTGGCCCCGCCTCTATTTATGCAGGATAGTACACTATTTGCTCTTGCAGCAGCTGAGTGACTCTGCACACTGCTCTGAAGTCTGTCGTCTATCAGTACACCTACTCCCATTTAGCGTATATATAGCACGTTTGTTTCTATAGCCCAAATGCATAACCTTACATTTATCTACATTAAATGTCATTTGACGCTTTTCTGCCCATTCACTCAGTTTATCTAAATCTTTCTGCAGAGAAAAAATATCCAGCCCTCTGTGTATTCCCTTACATAGCTTAATGTCATCAGCAAAGATTGAAACACTGCTTTCAATTCCCAATTCTAGGTCATTAATAAAAAATAAAAGCGTTAGCTAAAGTTGCCCTGCAATACTTAGGCAGGTGGCGACTAGCTTAATAATAGTTATTTTACCTTTCAAAAGTACCCCCTTTTAAGTAATCATTAATCTTCAGAGACTGATGGCCAGGTTAGTGCAGTCTGTGGGCCTGCGCTGTCAGTCCCTTCCGGTACCGTTTGGGCCAGTGCAATGTTTCTGAAGGGAGACCAGGACTGACAGCACAGGCACTGATGCCTGGCTTTCGGTCTTGGAAGCTTAAAGGGATAGTAATACTTAATTATTACTAATCCCTATATTAAAGTAATGTTAAAAATAAACGTATTGCCCCCAGTGTCATCTCTCAAACCTTTATGGTTTGAGAGATGATCGCTCCTAAAGTTGCCCTCTCCCTCCCCCTTCCCCAAAGTCAGCTTTGTAGCTGACTGCAGGGATATCCGGTCTTACGATCATCAGGCGGCTCTGCAGCAGAGCCGCGATCACGTTAATAAAAAAAAATATTTCACTAAAACAGTCTTCTACGTGTGCTTGCAAACCAGTGAAAGATTTCTTTTTAATTAACGCGATCTTGGCTCAGCTGCAGAGCCACCTGAAAGTCGTACAACAGGCTTCCCTGCAGTCAGCTAGAACGCGAACTTTGGGGAAGGGGGAGGGAGAGGGGAACTTAAAGAATGATTATCTCTCAAACCATAAAAGTTTGAGAGATGACACTGGGGGCAATACATGTATTTTTAAAAGGACTTTACTATAGGGATTAGTAATAATTAAGTATTACTATCCCTTTAAGGATTACTTGACAAGGGGGTACTTTTGAGAGGTAAAATAACTATTATTAACCCCTTAGTGACAGCCGCATGTGTACGTGGCTGTCACCTTAACGCCCGGCTATCTTTTTTTTTCTTTAAATGATTCCGGAGTCCCCGAACGGTGTGCAGCCGCATGGAGACCTGGACTTCCGGGACTTACCAGGTACGTCCTCTGTCACTAAGTGACAGTTTTTGCGGGACGTACCTGGTAAGTCAATTGTCGGGATGGGGTTAAGCTAGTCGCCACCTGCCTAAGTATTGCAGGGTGACTTTAGCTAATGTGGAAGTTCCGCTTTAAAGATCATTGGGCCCAGGACTGAACCCTGCGGCACCCCACTTACAACTTCAGACCAGCTTGAAAAGTTTCCATTTACAACAACTTTCTCCCATCTATCATTTAACCAGTTCTCAATCTGTGTACAGATATCACCTCTCAAACTGAAGTGTTTTTATTTATATAGTAACCTGTTGTGAGGCACTGTATCAAAGGCTTTTACAAAATCCATGTATACTAAATCAACAGCAATTACCTTGTCCAAATTACTACTTACCATTTTGTAAAATGCAAGTAAATTAGTCTGGCATTCTTCATAAAAGCATTCTGACTCCTACTAATAATATTTTTTGACTTCACATAGTTCTGAATACTGTCAATTAGAAACCATTTTAATATCTTACCTACTATGGAAGTCAAGCTCACATGTCTATAACTTCCTGGTTTGAACAATGAAACTACATTAGCTTTCCTCCAATCAAAGGGCACTGTGAAAATGAATCAATAAATATTAAGTATAATAGTCTTGCTATTACTGAACTAATTTCCTTAAGTACCCTTGGGTGTATACCATGAGGTCCAGGTGCTTTATTCACTGTAAAATTTTCCATTCTCTTTTGGACTTTGTACTCTGTAAGCCATGTACATGATGGAGGAAATTCTTTGGTTTTGTCTATCTGCACATGGTCTATCATTGTTGCTTCCGTTGTATATACAGAATCAAAGAATGTATTTAGGGTGTTAGCCATAGCCTTATTTTTACTAATCGATCCACCTGTATCAGCCTTAAGAGGACCAATATCAACGTTAATCTTTTTGTTATCAATATATTTGTAGAATTGTTTATGATTTTTCTTGCTCTCTTTTGTAATACTTCCCTCATTTTTAGCTACACCAATTGCTTGTTTTCAGATTTTATTATATTTTCTTAAATGATGCATCTGACCCATCTGATTTAAACACATTAAAAGCCTGCATCTTATTTCTCATTTCCCTACAAACCTCCCTATTAAGCCACATAGGTCTCAGTTTACTCCTCTTGTGCTTATTTCCCAGTGGTATATATAGATGCGTATTTTTGTCTAAGAGCATTTTAAACAAATTCCATGATTCTTGTGTATTTTGATCTTTGAAGATTACATCCCACTGAAAAAATATGAATATTTTGTAAATTTTACATATCCTGGACTTTTGGCAAGCATGACACATAGGCAGTTATGAATTAAGTTTTCAAATATGCAATCTTAAATTTGTTAATAGGTCCACTTTAAAGGGATAGTAATGGTTAATTTTGTGTTTGTTTCATATTGTATGCATTAAAAAAATATTAACAATGATGTAAGTCTTATCTCTCAGACTTTTATGGTTTGAGATATATACCGTGCTAAAGTTACCTCTTCCTGGCTGTTTGAAAGAAGTCAGCGCTCTAGCTGACAGCTGCAGAATCCGGTCATTTGACTGGACGGGGGCTCTTCAGTAGAGCTGAAATCACTGTATTTTGAAATGAATTCTTCATTGGAACGGTCTGCAAAGTGTGCCTGGTTTGCAAGCACACTTTGTAGACCGTTCCAATAAAGTATTTATTTCAAAATACCACAATTTCGGCTGTGCTGAAGAGCCTCCTTCCAATCAAATGACCGGATTCTGCAGCTGTCAGTTAGAGCACTGACTTCTCTCAAATAGCTAGGAAAACTTACATTGTTGTTAATATTTTTTAATGCCTACAATATAAAATAAACATAAAATTAATCATTACTATCCCTTTAAATTAAGATACAAGACAATGGGGTTGTTGTACTTGTTTGACATCGGTAGTTTGGGTTCAGTTGTCCATATGGTGCTGTAAAAGGGTAACCTGAGGCATTCCAGCTGTGGAGGACTACAGTGCCCATCATCCCCAGCTACTTGTTGTTCACCAATGTGCTATTGCATACCCTGAAGTGTGGTTGCAAGAGTTTGGGGCTAAAGCCAATGCAGCTGAACTGGCAGATTCATACATTCCCCTCAGCGTGTATCTCCCAAGTGTCCATCTTTAGGAGGGGCAGTCTCTCTTTGAGTCCCAAATTCCTCTTTCCCACCCTGGTGCCCCCCTTTTTAGGATATCAGACAGTATGATTAGGGTGACCACATTTCCCTTCTGCCATTCCGGGACGTGGTCACCCTAGTTGCCCCGTCATACCTTAAGTCCCTGGTGGTCTAGCGGCGTAGAATGTGCTCTGTGCCTCCTCCGGCACAGAGCTGAAGCTCCCGCGCGGTATGGCCAGTAATGCAGAGCGCTGGGAGTGATGTCATCTCCCAGCGCTCTGTATTACTAGAGCGCTTGCCTCCAGGTAAGCTGCATTGCCGCCCTGGATGTCAGCCTGCAAGCGGTGTGTCATATCATGGACGCCGCGAGCGGCGTCCATGATGTGACACACCGCTTGCAGGCTGACATCCAGGGCGGCTTGCCTTCATTCCGGGACACTTCATTGTCCCGGTTGAAGGGGACCCGGGACGCGGGACATAGCCCTGAAATAAGGGACAGTCCCGGACGTTCCGGGACCCGTGGTCACCCTAAGTATGATGTGTATATAAGTGTATCACATTGCTTCGCAGGAAAAAAAAAAACTTGCATAGTTTAAACTTCAGTATATGTGTTTATACATTAGCCTGTGTAAATAACATACTTAATGTAACAAAGACAAAAGTGTCTGTCTTTTGCCATTTGAAATGCTGGGAGCTGTGTCGGTGTTCTGTCCAAGGTTTACTTGTGTATGTAGCAGTTTAGTCATATGGAACTACATTTTGGATCCTTTTCCTCTATGATATTGGTCAATCTGTCATTGATGCTGCACTATGTTTAATACATGCTGTGCAAGGCTTCTACTCATGGCTTATCACTCATTCAGGTTCAATCTAAATTACACAAAATTGGAACTGTGAGTTCAAACTCTCCACTGGGTTTCTTGAAGTCCATAAAGATGCACTTATTACATTTGGGAATTAAAATCCCATACTTCATTAGTCCTCCGAGGAAGCTACACGTGAGGTCACAAAACCCGCTGAGGGCTTTCCACAGATGGAAGTCTACAGCAAGGGATCAATAAAGTTTTAAGGATAATTGATTAAAAAAATAGACTTACATTTCCCCAAGGAAAGACATGTGTATCTGTGGAATGTGGCAGCAGCAATCTGTACATGGAACAATTAATTGGTTTTATCCACCTTAAAGCTGGAAACTACAACAGTTAAAATAATTTGAAATATAGTATAAAAATAAACAGGAGCAATTCTAGGATAAATCAACTGTACCTTACAGAAGAAATACACATTGCCATGTCCCCACTGATTTAAATGGTTCTTTTAACCCATTGAATGAGAAAGAGGCCTGTAATGCATTCAAGATGTTAAAGGAATAGTAATTCTTCATTATTACTATACCCCATGTTGTAGCCCTTAAACTTCTAAATTCAACAATACCAGCGGCATCTCTCAAACCTTTATGGTTTGGGAGATAGCCACTTTCAAAGTTCCCTCTCCCCTGACGTCAGCATTTTATCTGACAGCAGGGGAATCCGGACCCAGGACCAGCTGCGGCTCTGCAGCAGTGCTGAGATCTCGTTATAGAAACAGAAATCCTTCACTAAAATGGTCTTCTACGTGTGCTTGCAAACCAAGCACACGTATGAGACCATCTTAGTGAAGGATTTCTGTTTCTATAACGCGATCTCAGGACTCCTGCAGAGCCGCCGCTTGCTCACTGACCAGATTCCCCTGCTCTCAACTAGAACACTAACGTCAGGGAAAAAGCCAAAAATAGGGAACTTTGAAAGCAGATATCTCTCAAACCATAAAGGTTTGAGAGATGTCGCTGGTATCGTTGAATTCAGAATTTTAAGGGCTACAACATGGGCGATAGTAATAATGATGTATTACTATCCCTTTAAAAGAACCATTTAAATGAATGGGAATTTAAATTGCTACCCTACTGTGAAGTTGCTTTGACCCAAATGTATAAAAACCATGTCCACCCTAAAAACAAACCAGTCCTTGATATTTGCACCAGACACTTCTAAATTAGGATATTTCATATAAGCACAATGTTAATTCAGGCACATATAAATCAAGCAGAGAAAGAATAAAATAATATACTCCAGATATAAAAGTGACAGTCACCCCTTGGTGTGTTTCTATATATTTACTCCAGTCCACACAATCAAAGTCTTTCACTCTCATTCAGGATGTTAAAGACCAGTATTCTCATTGACTCTATAAAAAGCTAACAGGTTAGAATTCACCATTGTAATCAACAGAAAAATGAATGAGAACCTCCCAGGTATGGATTTCTGATTATGCTGCCCACCAGTTAATAAAACTTGGTTGCTTCTGCTCAGAGATGGATTAAAGCTACATAGGGCCCTAGGCAAGGTACCAGTTTGGGGCACCACATCTATTGATCTGGTGATTTGGATGCAGAGTGTTGCTAGCATGTACTGGCATTGTGGCTCTAATGGAAATGGGAACAACTGGAGGATGCTGGTCTATTTAGACAAAAAGGGCATCTTACACAAGATGTTAACACCAGCAGGGTCTCTGTCTGTGAACGATCACTTGCAGCCAGGGCCCTCTCGTATTGCAATGGGCCTAAGACAGTAGTCTAGGTAGCTATAATGGATGATCCGGCTCTGTTCCTGCTTTATATATTCTGCAAGTAAATAATATGTAAAATCAAATTGTCTATGGTGAGCTCTTTGTTTCTAGAAAGCTTTCTGGTCAAGGACTATGAAAACAGCCATATCCATACAATGTAACACGAGCTCTGTAATGTAAAGTGTATTTAGACTGGAGGTGGTCTTTTCTATCTGTCTCGCAATGCTTTTTTCATTGCATATTTTTTACATTGTATTTATTTTTTAAAGCGAAGCGGGACTATCATTTACATATAATTGACCCCCAATTAATTGTTAGTATACTGATAATCCTGGAACTAGTGTCATAAATTTTGTTAAGTGCCAGCATTATTTCCAATCATAACTTTGTATGAGATTTACATCAACACGACAGCACAGACATCTTAGCGAACTGAAATCTGTGAGCCTGCCCTGTCTGTTCCTGTCTCGTCACTGCCAAGGGGAAAGCTGCATTGTAACCATACGGTACAGACAAGGACAGACAGCACAGGCGCTCAGGTCCCACTTCACCAAGATGTCTGCTCTGTCGTGTTGATGAAAGTCCCATATTAAGTTATGATTGAAAATAATGCCAGCACTTAACTAATAATATGGCCCTATTTCCATGATTACCAGTATACGAACAATTAATTGGGGGTCAATTATGTGTACATAATAGTTCTGCTTTAACTTATCAGTATTCATGCTTTCATGATCCCTGCCAGGAACCTCTCTGTAAACAGATTCAGGGTGTTCTCCCATAAAAGTGTAAAAAAGACAGGTGAAGATGAAAAAAATATAATAAAAAATAGTCCGTTTGACTTTACATATTATATATTGCAAAATATGTAAAGTCAAAATAAATACTCTTTAACCCATTTTTGTAGCAATTTCATATAAACTGGTCCATCCAAGTTTCTTACTCAATATTTCTTTCCTAAAATGAACTCTGACTTTAGAGAACTTTTCTCTTTTACAGATGCACAAGTAACAAAGTTCTTTATATTCTTTCCAATAAAAAAGAAGACAAACCATCTATAAGGGTGCACATGTTCAATTTACAAGGATTATATGCCAGGAATAATAATACGCTTTAAAGCCCCACAGCTTCTTATAAAGTTTGAGCTATAAAATTTTATAATGTCAGGCTTATTGCTGAAAAGAGATATGAGATGAAAATATAGAGCGAGGAAAGCGATATGTCTCAAGTCTTGTGTTTTTGTGGACAGTAAGAAAATCGTAACAGTAAATGATTTCAAATATTAATGCTGGTTGCAAACCTATGATAAATGTTTACAAAATTTAGATGTTTGAGATCACAGAGCATCTAAATCAGGAATAAGCAATCTTTGGCTCTCCGGCTGCTGGAGAATGCAGCTCCTATCATCCCCAACAAGTAAACAGCTGAGATGAATGGAACTGTAGTCTCCAAAAGCAGCTGAAGCATGGGTTACCTATCCCTGGTCTAATTTTATGTTAGTGCATAATGGATAGGCTGGCCATCAGGTTTATCTGATGATCATGATAATGCGGATTCGTTATGTTTTAAATATCAGTCTTAAAGGGATAGTAATCCTTCGTTTTAACTTTATTTTTTTTTGTAGGCATTAAAAAAACATGAAAAATGATATAAGTCTTATCTCTCAAATCTTTATGGTTTATGAGATATTCACAAGCAAAGTTTCCCCCTCCCCGCCCCTTTTACCTAGTGTAAGCCATCTCTTCTCAGATATGGATTGCAGTCCATAGACCAGACAGATAACAGAAGGGGACAATCTTCTTCCTATGAGAACAATGAAAGCCCTGCCCCCCTTGACAAGCTTTTCAGGTTTTTCCCTTATCTTAATTGAAGATTGTCCCTCTCTGCAGTCTACCTGGGCACCTCCCTTCTGATCTGGCTGAACAGTGTTACATCAGTAAAAGGGGAGGGAGGGAGACACTTTGTCATTGAATTACTCTGGAACTATAACTCTGACAGAACAGAAATAACACTCTCCAAAGTCCAAATACTATGATGATTAATTAGAGCTGTTTTTATTATGAAACATTACTATCCCTTTGAAGGGATAGTAATGGATGGAAATACACGTCTCTCCGTTTAATGCCCCTTTATTATGAGTCATATAGAGCTGTATATATGCAGTGTGTAACTTGTCATTCAAAAGTAAAGAAAATGTAAAGTATCCCCCTCCCTCCCCTTTTACCTCTTGGATGTGAACCTACAGCTGGTCTGGACAGTGCGCAGCGAGGAACAATCTTCAGGGAGAGTAATGAAAATCCTGCCCTCCTTTGTCAAAGGGAAGAAAGGTTTTTCATTATGCTTACAGCAAGAAGAATGTCCCTCATTTCGCTCTGTCTGGTCAAGCGACCAGATTCCACATCTGCGGGGAGGCGCATCCAAGAACTACAAGTCACACACTACTTATGTACAGCACGATATGACCCATAGTATAGAGTCATTAAATGGAGCTAGATGTATTTGAACCCATTACTATCCCTTTAACCCTTGTACCCCTCTGGCACTCAAAGGATTAATGTAAGCAAAATAAATATATATATATATATATATATATATATATAATTCCAGTCCAGGTTTTGGTAAGCACACCCAAAGAAAAAAGCACATTTAAAATTGCTGGATTGCAACCAATTTTGACCAAAATAGCTAAAAGCAAATACACAAAATATTGGCGTACATCCAAATTTTCATCACCATTAACCCTTTACTCTACGGCATTGTGCCTGCATATCACTACTATATTCAAGATGAGAATTTAGTCACATCATATGGCCATAGAATGCTAAGCTTGCCACCAACGCCAAGGTACCTCAGTATTGGCAAGTACCTAACCTTAATATGCTTTGTAATTATGAGCTGAATCTCTCCTACTATAGGCAATTACTAACCTTAATTTACTTTATCCTGGGAGCTGAGTCTTTGTCAGCTTTACTCATTAATGGAGAGAGAGACTCTCTTACAGGCACTATATAGTGTCCTAGAGATAATGAATAATGCACCTATGGCCATGTGATGTGACTAAATCCTCATCTTTAATATAGTAGTGATATGCAGGCACAATGCCGGAGAGTAAAGGGTTAATGGTGATGAAAATGTGGATGTGCACCAATACTTTGTATATTTGTTTATATATATATATATATATATATATATATATATATATATATATATATATATACTAGCAATGTGGGACGGCGTTGCCCGTCATGTCATGACCGTTGGGCGCATGTGTGTGAAATGCAGACACACTGAAAAACACAGACATATGCAACACACAGGCAGACACATACCATACATCCCAAGTGTCCCTCTTTAGGAGGGACAGTCCCTCTTTGAGGGCCAAATTACTCTGTCCCTCTTTCCAACCCTGTTGTCCCTCTTTTTAGGAGGTCAGACTGTGTGCAGGGCCAGCTCCACCTATAGGCGAGGTAGGCGCCGGCCTAGGGCGCACACGTACTGGGGGCGCGGGCATGCAGCGGAGAAGAGCTGCGCCCGCACACACCACGCCGGGAACCACAACACAGTCAGGTCTGTGTTGCTACAGCGCTCCCTCATTGGGTCGGATCTTTAGTAATGCAGAGCGCGCTGGGAGTCATGATCTCTCGCCGCGCTCTGCATTACTGAAGAGAAGACTGCGCAGGAGCTACAGGTATGTGATGGGGGGCAAGTTGGAGCTGAGGGGGCATACTGGAGCTGCTGGGGCCAAGTTGGAGCGGATGGGGGGCAAAGTGGAGATGATGGGGGCAAGTTGGAGCTGATAGGGGCAAGTTGGAGCTGAGGGGGCAAAGTGGAGCTGCTGGGGGCAAGTTGGAGCTGATGGGGATAAGTTGGAGCGGATGGAGGTCAAAGTGGAGCTGTTGGGGGCAAGTTGGAGCTGAGGGGGCATAGTGGAGCTGCTGGGGGCAAGTTGGAGCTGATGAGGGTAAGTTGGAGCGGATGGAGGTCAAAGTGGAGCTGATGGGGGCAAGTTGGAGCGGATGGGGGTCAAAGTGGAGCTGAAGGGGGGTCAAAGTGGAGCTGGTGGCGGCAAGTTGGAGCGGATGGGGGCAAAGTGGAGCTGATGGGGGCAAGTTGGAGCAGATGGGGGGCAAAGTGGAGCTGTTGGTGGCAAGTTGGAGCTGTTGGTGGCAAGTTGGAGCTGCTGGGGGCATAGTGGAGCTGCTGGGGGGCAAAGTGGAGCCGATAGGGGTAAGTTGGAGCTGATAGGAGCAAGTTGGAGCTGATAGGGGCATAGTGGAACTGAAGGGGGGGCAAAAGTGGAGCTGGTGGGGGCAAGTTAGAGCGGATGGGGAACAAAGTGGATCTGATGGGGGCAAGTTGGTGCGGATGGTGGGCAAAGTGGAGCTGATGGTGGCAAGTTGGAGCTGCTGGGGGCATAGTGGAGCTGATGGGGGGCATAGTGGAGCGGATGGGGGGCATAGTGGATCTGGTGGGGAAAAAGTGGAGCTGGTGGGGGGCAAATTGGAGCTTGTGGGGGGCAAAGTGGAGCTGATGGGGGTAAGTTGGAGTTGATGGGGGCAAAGTGGAGCTGATGGGGGCAAGTTGGAGTTGATGGGGGGCAAAGTGCAGCTGATAGGGCCAAAGTGGAGCTGATAAGGGGCAAGTTGGAGCTGGTGGGGGGCATCTCTTACAGGCATCTCTAGATCAGGGGCAGACTGGCCCAGGGGGCAGAGAGAGGACAATCATGAAAAGAGGTGGGGTATAAGTAGGCAGGGTATAAAGGGGTGGGACACAAGGGGCGGAGCGAAATGGGCAGCAAAATTAGGTTTTGCCTAGGGTGGCAAAAATCCTTGCACCAGCCCTGACTGTGTGGTGTGTATTACTTTGCTCTACAGCAATAAAGCTCATATAAATATTGTTTTAAACTTCCGTATATGTGTTTATACATTAGTCTGTGCAAATAAAATGCTTTGGTCTTGCACTAAATAATTTATTCAGTTACATAAATAGTCAGTAATAGGTCATGAAATAACCTAAAAATTCTTACTAATGCCCCGCCCACCAGCCACGCCCCCAACAATATCACCTAAAACTACAGTGTCCCTCTTTGGCCATGTGAAATGTTGGGACGTATGCACATACACACAGTGAGCGGCAGAAACATGCAAAAGACACGCACACACAGACACACTGGAGATGGACACACATATGTAACAGAGATGTACACACACAACATATGATATAGTGAATACACACATAGGAAGCATATGTAAAAGAATATATGCCTGAAGCCTCCTGTCATGTAGTAAAATTGTATTTCTGTAATACCTAAATGTATTCATCACGTCATGAATTTGCAATTGATAACACACAGGGGAATGCTATAGCTTTTGCCTTTTACTGTCTGTCCAATAATAAATTATGGCCCATATCTCACTTAAAAGGAGTAGCAACATTTTAGTATATATATATATATATATATATATATATATATAAAAGAAGACTTTGTGCCTGCCAAAACACACCCAGGGGAGGCATAAAGCAGGAGTTACTACTCCTATTGGGTGATTCAATCACGCAGGGAGTTGGCCCGCCCCCACTATGCAGCCCGCCCACCACTATCAAAGTCAGAAAAAAACAATATGGCCGCCACTTGCTCCTACACCACAGACAAACACACATGCCCCACTCACACATGCCCCACACACACAGACCACCACACACACATGCCCCACTCACACAGCACCACACAAACACACACACATGCCCCACTTACACAGCACCACACACACACACACATGCCCCACTTACACAGCACCAAACAGACATGCCCCCACTCACACACACAGCACCACATACACACACAAAGCCAGAAATACATATGGCTGACACACACACACAGTCACTCACCCTGACTCCCAGAGTCCTCAGCAGGACCTGTACTGCAGCACCAGAGGAACAAAATTGCACTCAAAGGGTTAAGGTAGGTCCTCATTGCTCAATTATTTCTTCACTGTCATCATTTGCCATGCAAGACACAGGACAGACAGCCATCAGATTCACACTTAAGCCACTGACTGCCACAGGGTTGTGTATCAAGTTTTACCCCTCAGGGAGTGTGTTCAAACCCCTCACACTGTAAACTTGCATTTCTCTCCCACTTCTCCTCCTTCCCCAGCCTATTACTAACACTTTTCCATATTTATGTTAAGCCCCGCCCCTACTCACGATTAAGCCCCGCCCCTTTTTAACCCAGATTGCCCCATTGCTCTCTCCACATCAGCACCACATGAGGGACTCCACAAGTAAAAGTTCACAGGTATTACACACTCATGCCCCACTCACACAGCACCAAACACCCATACACACACACAAAGCCAGAAAGAAAGATGGCTGACACACAGTCACTCACCTTGACTCCCAGTGGCCTCAGCAGGACCTGTAGTAAAGCCACTGAACGGTGCTGCATCACCAGGGGAACAAAATGGCACTCAAAGGGTTAAGGTAGGCCCTCATTGCTGAATTACTTCTTCACTGTCACCATTTGCCATGCAAGACACAGGATAGACAGCCATCAGATTCACACTTAACCCACTGACTGCCACAGGGTTCTGTATCAAGTTTTACCCCTCATGGAGTGTGTTAAAACCCCTCACACTGTAAACTTGCATTCCCCTCCCACTTCTCCTCCTTCCCCAGCCTATTACTAACACTTTTTCACATTTATGTTAAGCCCCGCCCCTACTCGCGATTAAGCCCCACCCACTTTTAACCCAGATTGCCCCATTTGTCTCTCCACATCAGCACCACATCAGTCCCCTCTAGGGACTTCACAAGTCAGTGTTCCCAGGTATGAACACACTTCCCACTGCTATTTAACTCTGACATGCCTCTCTATACCTTAACCCTTTAAGTGCCAGAGGGGTACACAACTCATGAGCACATGTGTTTCTGCTCATATATGTTGCGTGTCTGTGTGTGTACATCTCTGTTACATATGTGTGTCCATGTGTGCATCTCCAGTGTGTCTGTGTGTACATGTGTTTTGCATGTCTCTGCCGCTCACTGTGTGTATGTGCATACCTCCCAACATTTCACAGGGCCAAAGAGGGACACGTTAGTTTTAGGTGATATTATTGGGGGTGTGGCTGGTGGGCGGGGCATTAGTAAGAATTTTTAGGTTATTTCATGACCTATTACTGGCTATTTATGTAACTGAATAAATGATTTAGTTCAAGACCAAAGTATTTAATTTGCACAGACTAATGTATAAACACATATACTGAAGTTTATTGCTTTATTGCTGTAGAGCAAAGTAATACACACCACACAGTCAGGGCTGGTGCAAGGATTTTTGCCACCCTAGGCAAAACCTAATTTTGCCACCCATTTCGCTCCTCCCCTTGTGTCCCACCCCTTTATACCCTGCCTACTTATACCCAACCTCTTTTCATGATTGTCCTCTCTCTGCCCCCTGAGCCACTCTGCCCCTGTTCTGGAGATGCCTGTAAGAGATGCCCCCCACCAGCTCCAACTTGCCCCTTATCAGCTTCACTTTGGCCCACCAGTTCCACTTTGCCCCTATCAACTCCAACTTGCCCCCATCAGCTCCAACGTGCCCCCACCAGCTCCACTTTGCCCCCTCAGCTCCAACTTACCCCCATCAGCTCCACTTTGCCCCCCATCCTCTCCAATTTACCCCCATCAGCTCCACTTTGCCCCCCATCCGCTCCAACTTGCCCCCACCAGCTCCACTATGCCCCCAGCAGCTCCAACTTGCCCCCATCCGCTCCAACTTGCCCCCCCCATCCGCTCCAACTTGCCCCACCAGCTCCACTTTGCCCCCCCTCAGCTCCACTTGCCCCCCCTCAGCTCCAACTTGCCCCCCCTCAGCTCCACTTTGACCCTCATCAGCTCCACTTTGACCCTCATCAGCTCCAACTTGCCCCCATCATCTCCAACTTGCCCCCACCAGCTCCACTATGCCCCCTCAGCTCCAGCTTTCCCCTAACAGCTCCAACTTGCCCCCATCATCTCCACTTTGCCCCACATCTGCTCCAACTTGCCCCCTTAGCTCCACTATGCCCCCTCAGCTCCAACTTGCCCCCCATCACATACCTGTATCTCCCGCGCAGTCTTCTCTTCAGTAATGCAGAGCGCGGCGGGAGATCATGACTCCCAGCGCGCTCTGCATTACTAAAGATCCGACCAGATGAGGGAGCGCTGTAGCAACATAGACCTGACTGTGTTGTGGTTCTTGGCGTGGTGTGTGTGGGCGCACCTCTTCTCCGCTGCATGCCCCCGCCCCCAGTACGTGTGCGCCCTAGGCCGGCGCCTACCTCGCCTATAGGTGGAGCCGGCCCTGCACACAGTCTGACCTCCTAAAAAGAGGGACAACAGGGTGGGAAAGAGGGACAGAGGGATTTGGCCCTCAAAGAGGGGCTGTCCCTCCTAAAGAGGGACACTTGGGATGTATGATATGTGTCTGCCTGTATGCTGCATATGTCTGTGTTTATCAGTGTGTCTGCATTTCAAACACGTGCGCCCAATGGTCATAACATGACGGGCAACGCCGTCCCATGTTGCTAGTATATATATATATATATATGTATAATTATATATATATTAAAAAAATAGCAGCATGTACAGAGCTTGACTGAAGATCAATAAAACTGCAAATTTATTGAATCTACATTTTAGCCTTCACTGGGGGCTTTGTTAAGATCTTGTATACATATTGTATCTAAAGCAGGGGGGTCAGCCCTGGCCCTTAAGACCTACCAACAGTACTTGATTTCAGATGCCAATAATGAACACATGTGGAACTATTATAGTGATTGAGTCCAGCTGGGATATCCCAAAAACATGAACTGTTCTTAGCTCTTGAGGACCAGTTAACTATACTTGATGTAAAGGATACTCCGTCTTCTGAAGATACTTTATTTTAAAGTAATTACATTTCAGACTTTCATAAGGCCCAGAGAATAGTGTGCAGATCTGGCATTAGAACGCAGTGTTGCATTCTGATATATTCTGCATGGGAATGACTTCTTGTGTGAACTGAACCATAGGGTTCAATGATACAGTACATGTGTGTTTTTTTTTTTAATATAACACAGCTTTCACTGAGAGCAACCGATTTAGACACCATGCTGATGAATATGTATACTAACATATAAATATATGATTTGAGTTGCAATATCTTTTGAACCATGCATCTCCCAGAACTGGGCACACCCCTATCTTACTCACCAGGAAAGTCTTATATTTCATAATAAAGATTTACTACTCATTTAGGGCTAGATTCTATTGCTGGTGCTAATTTTATCTCTGATTTTATCTTCAGTTTTCCGCATAGACTTCAATAGGAAAATGTTTGATAAAAAAGGTGGTAATATTTATCACCTGCAATAAAATCCAGCCCTTAATTAATTGCTGTGAATAAAGAATGGGAAATATACTTAACTATAGACATAAATTAACTGTGCAATACAACAGTTGGGTACTATGTAGAAGCAGAAGAAGCATCAGAAGAAGCAGATACAAGTCACAGGACAGACTAAAATAAGGAGTAAGCAAGTTAACAAAAGAAGACTAGAAAAAGTGTTTAAAATACTTTTTATTTGTACAATAATACAAAACATTTAAGCTGATGTACCAAGAACTGCAAACATTCTGGAACACCATAAGGGAGAAATAAAAACTACCTAACCCATATTAACATAAATGGGGCTTAAAAGTCTCATTTAATTCAATGGGAATATTTTATTTTTCTCTTTAGTATAAAGGCCTCTTTGTTGGAAGGCTTAAATATATATTTTCTGATCATTTTAATATAAATTTTACAGTTCGTTTCATGGGTATTCCGTTTTATCATTATGAAGATGTTATTTTCCTAGCAATGCCAATATACATTTTACATTTTATTTTTATCTTTATGAAGCACTTTTTAGCATACATCCTTAGCTATTTCCTGAAGATGACAATGTAAGGTCAGTTCACCCATATGTACAAGGTGACCTTGAGCACAGCATGCATTCATGTCCTTTAAGTGTCATAATGAGGTAGAGAGAATAAATCTGAAGGGGTTGGTACTGAAGAAATATAATGAAAGGTTCCTTCCTTCCATTCAGTGGTATATATGAAAGAGCTAGATTTCATCAGCAGAATCAGACTGATGCACAGAATGACGCTCTGAAGAACTGGAGTAATTTTGAGGCAAGCTAATTGTTCCATATGGGACAAATATACATTATCATTGATTTAAATGTGGTTTTTACATTCTTGCATGCTAGAACAGTGCCATGTATGAGAATGTGACCAGATGGCCAGTTTATATCAGGTTATCTGGATGTTAATGAAAAATACACAGTGCACTGGTTCCAATGCTGACCTGCAGAATGAAATTTTCATATGCATCCTGCATTCATATTGTAACCTAAACTGGGGGCCATATGAACAATGGAAAGTGGGGCAATTCGGAGGAAGCCAGATGCACCAAATAAAATTCCCATTGATTTCACTGGGGCCACACCATAAGGAACAAATAGAATTTCCCATTGATTTAGTGCACAATGCATTTTTGACCTTTCTTGTATTCAAGGGATCAAGGAGATAGTAATTTCCAAAAAAAAAAAAAAAAACTGTATACAATTGTTCATAGTAATTTATTTTAATGAATAGCATTAATTTTAAAATCATGTTACCTTCATACTCTTCTTCAAATTCTATTTAAAGGGATAGTATTACTTCATTATTACTATCCCCCATGTTGTAGCCCTTAAAATTCTGAATTCAACGATACCAGCAGCATCTCTCAAACCTTTATGGTTTGAGAGATATCGCTTTCAAAGTTCCCTCTCCCCTGACATCCGCATTCTATCTGACAGCAGGGGAATCCGGTCCCGGGACCAGCGGCGGCTCTGCAGCAGTGCTGAGATCTCGTTATAGAAACAGAAATCCTTCACTAGAATGGTCTTCTACATGTGCTTGGTTTGCAAGCACACGTAGAAGACCATTTTAGTGAAGGATTTCTGTTTCTATAACTCGATCTCAGAACTCCTGCAGAGCCGCCGCTTGCTCATTGACCAGATTCCCCTGCTCTCAGCTAGAATGCTGACGTCAGGGGAAAAGCCAAAAAAGAGGGAACTTTGAAAGCGGATATCTCTCAAACCATAAAGATTTGAGAGATGCCGCTGGTATCGTTGAATTCAGAATTTTAAGGGCTACAACATGGGGGATAGTAATAATGAAGTATTACTATCCCTTTAAAAGGTTCCCCCACACCTTTCACTTACGTTAAGGAAGATCTGAAAGCTGGGGATTAACGGATCGCAACGATGTACAATAATGTGTCAGTACAAGGAAAACCCTGCTCCTCTTCATCAAGGGAGCAGGGTTTCCCTTATTCAGACACACACCCAATATTGTCCCTAGTCACAATCCATCTGGTCAAGCGACTTGCTTTAGGATCTGAGAGATCTCTGCCTGACGTAATGGAAAGGGGTGACGGATAACCTTTTAAATTGAATCTGAAGAAGAATATGAAGGTAACATGATGTTAAAATATGCTATGTATTATAACAAATTACTTTGAACAACTGTTTACATCTTTTTTTGGGATATTACTATTTTTTTAAAAGTCTCATTTAAATCAAGTGTTAATTTTAGCAATTTTTATTTGTCACTCATGGTGTACTTTGTTTGCCCCAGAATTGCTCCGATTGTTTTTGGTACATCAGTCTATGAGGGTCCAATTAAAAAAAAGGTAAACCTGTGAACACTGTAATGATGTTACATGTAAAATTTAGGTAATCTGTGTCTCATCAACCAATGCTACACTACGACATCCAGCATTCTCAGTCTAACACATGAAAGCTGCAGCAAGGGACAGCAGGGTACATCACACTCCCCACATTTCTCCGCCCCTCTGACAGCCAGTAGGTTATGCACTTACCACTAGAAGGTCTGCTGTGAGGGCAGAGCCTGCTGTTCCTTGCTGCATCTCCCCCTGTTAGCTTGAGGTAGTTGGGAGTCTTAGGGTGGTATGGTGTAACATTCACAATCGCTATCTACAGTGTATTTTTGATGGCAAAATGATTAGTACCAAAATATTACTGAATTGCAAATGTTTTTTCAGAATTAGCAAACTTTTGTGGGGATTTTGTGAATGTGTTCAAAATGTGGCCGTGGCTAAAATGACTGCTGTTTTGTAAGAGAATAAGTTATTTTGCCCAATTCAGCAGAGCAATTAGCACACATTTTCATAAGTCTGGTAAACACTGATGTTAAAGGGATAGTAATGTTTCATAACAAATACAGCCCCAATAATCATCATTTGGACTTTGGAGAATGTTATTTCAATTCTGTCAGAGTTGTAGTTCAAGAGTAATTCAATGACAAAGTATCCCCATCCCGCCCCTTTTACTGATGTAACTCTGTTCAGCCAGATCAGAAGGGAGGTGCCCAGGTAGATTGCAGAGAAGGACAATCTTCAATTAAGATAAGGGAAAAACCTGAAACACTTGTCAAGTGGGGCAGGACTTTCATTGTCCTCATAGGAAGAAGATTGTCCCCTGCTGTTATCTGTCTGGTCTATGGACTGGATTCCACATCTGAGAAGAGATGGCTTACACTAGGTAAAAGGGGCAGGAGGGGAAACTTTGCTTGTGAATATCACTCAAACCATAAAGGGTTGACAGATAAGACTTATATCGTTCTTCGTGTTTTTTAATGCCTACAAAATAAAATAAAGATAAAACGAAGTATTACTATCCCTTTAATTTAGGCCCATTCACTAACTTTTCCATTAATTTAGGTATTCTCTAACTTCGATGTTAGTTTAGAAGCATGTGCTATTCAGCATCAAGGTGTTAATACTTTTTTGCATTGGAATTTGAACAATTGCAAATAGTGCATACATTTATGCCTCTCCAAAAATAGTGAATGCTACACATTCTTGCATTCTGCCCATAGCACCTTATTGGTGTAAGAGTCAAAGGTTGCCAATAAGTTAACATTTAGCATTATTATGGTGTATATTTTTCTTTAATGATGCCAATATTCTGTGCTTCCTTACTACAATCCTATTGAATCAGGCAAGAGTCTGCAGAAACTTTCATCAGACAGCTATAATAGTTTGGAAGGACTCTTTGGGAAATGTAAATGAGAACTTTCAGAATGGCTTGACTCTGAGATATTTGAAATATTAGTCTTTAAAGTACACCAGGCTATCGATTCTATGCAATATGTTCATAATTCAGAAGTGTTTTGATTATTATTCAAGGAACCCAATGGATAAGTTCACCCCAGAGACATTTTCTTAGCTTTTTGAACACTGCTCTAAATGCCCACAAATAAACATCACAACCTCCAATATCACTTGTGACAATGGACTGCATGGTGGACCACAGGCCTCAATGCAGAACAAGCATGCTACAACTAGGATTTACCCTTTACAGAACACATCCAGATTGTAGAATGTTGTGTTCAGATGCATTCTGGGAAGTTTGTTCCATGTGAATAGCCCCACTGAAGATGATTAGAGCATTGCTCAAAATGCTATGATAATATATCTGTGTGAACTTACTCAAAGCGTTAATTGATGACTGTTTGGATCACTTCTGGGTTAAAGAAAGCAGGGACATATCTCTTAGAATAAATGCTCTGGGAAATGTTAATATTTCAAATATCTCAAGGTCAACTTATTTTGAAGGTTCCCAGATATGCTCAGTACCCAATTTGTCCTGCAAGCTTATATATAGTAATTGATGAATGTTTCTGCAGACTCTTCATTAGTCTGATTCCTTTGATGCAGTGCTTATCAGACGTGGTTCCATGGAACTCTGGGCTCCCTGAAGTATAAAGCATTCTCCAGAGTAAATGTAAGTAATGACAGTCAGAGGACAAAAAATTGAAAGATACACAGTGTATGTAGGGTTCTGAGACTATCAGTGGATAATGGAACAATGCTGGAGTGTGAGACAGTGGATGTGTGGTTCTCTGACTACCAGTGGACAATGGAACAAGGACTGGGAAGCAGACAGTGTATGTGTAGTTCTGTAACTACCACTGAACAGTGAAATAAGACTGAAGTATCAGACAGTTTACAGGTGGTTATGTGACTAATAGTGATTAGTGGAAAAAGACTGGGTTATTAGACAGTTTATAGGTTGTTCTCCCACTACCAGGGGACAGTGAAACAAGATTGGAGAGGCAGATACTGTTAGTGTGGGTCTTTGAATACCAGAAGATAAGTCAAATACTGAATCATTCCACACAGTGCAATAATATTTTTTCTTAGAGAGTTAGTAAAGTCTCTTTGAAATAAAATGTAATATTGTAGATATTACAAAAATATACTAAGTTATCAAAGTCCTGTCTCTCAAACCTTTATAGTTTGAGAGGTATACAATGCTGAACTTCTCCCCTCCCACCATTTTCACAGACGTCAGCCTCTAGCTGACATCATGAGAGAATGGTCCCGGGACCAGCCGGTGGGTCTTCAGCAGAGCCGAAAAACCGGTATCTAAAAAGAAATACTTAACTGGAACGGTCTACAAAGTGTGCTTGCAAATAGCAGTATTATGGCGCTGCTGAAGAGCCGCTGTCGAGTCACACAACTCAAATCTCCTTCTGTCACCTTTACAGCTGATGTCTCTGAAACGGGAGAGAGGGGAAGTTTAGCATCATATATCTCTCAAACAATAATGTTTGAGAGACAGGATTTGGATCAGTTAGTTTATTTTTTGCTCTTGTAATAAGCACTACATGTTCTCTTCTAGGAAAACAATATTATTAGCTATAATTATGTGATTCCTTTTATACTATAATTTTTTCTTTATTGTGCAGTATTGTTACTAGTACCAATTATATCCTATTACATGTAATACAGTGTTTACCCCTTGGATGCTAGACAGATCTATTAGTCATGAGATAAAAACCTCCCAAGCATATAAGGGGTTAAAATATTTGCTTTTAGGGCTTAGTGGGGATTTTATTTAGAACGAAAAGCGTTCAATCATTGCAAAAACATTTCAAAACCACTGCTGTGATGACATCTAGCTCTTTCATATATCTCATTGAACTAAAAGGATGAAAACATTCATTATATTTCTTCAGTATCTACCTCTTCAGATGTATTCTCACTCTCTCTTTCTGACAAAAGGACATGAATGTGTTCTCTGTTCAAGGTCACATTCACATATACAGCTGAGTGTACGAACTTTTACCTTGTCATCATCAGCAAATATCTTAGGATTTGTGCTAAAAAGAGCATCATAAAGGTAAAAAGTAAGATGTATTTTAGCACTGTTAGGAAAATAACATTTTTACAGTGGTGAAACTGAATACCCATGAAACAAAATATGAAATTTAAATTGAAACTATCAGAAAAAAATTATACTTAAGCCTTCAAGCCTTGAGACTGGTGTACTAAGAACTGGAGAAATTCTGAATATCTTTGAAAGGGTGGAAATATAAAAATATGCATTCCAAAATGGTATGCCTTGTCTAGCCTTTCTTCTTGTCTGCAGTTGCATTCTGGGTAAATAGTTTTGCTTATGTTAGGGGATATCCGCAAACCAATGGTATCTTTTGAAAGTGCATGGTCTACTGAAAAACAAACAAAAAAACAACACTGCATAACATATGTGAGTTTTTCACTGAAAAATACAAAAATCATGTACCTGAGATCTGTAACAAAAGTGTGAAAATGTGAAAAAATGCTTAGCACTGGGGTTTAGAAAACCTTAGCAGAGTGGTGCTTAATAAATAGATGTTAGGCAAGCACAGAACAATTAATAGATTTCAGCAAAGAATCATATTAGTACACCCCCCTCCTATATTCTTTTCGCCTTGCCCCTAATTACACACCCACATGTCACATGACCCCGACTGAAACTATCACACATACACACTTATACAGTTACACAAGCACACACAACATAACTCTCTCTCTGACACACATACATAAACAATCAAACACATATATACACACACACTGTTAAGCACACAAACTCTCACACATAAACTCTCTCTCTTATGCACATACACACACACACACACAAACTATCAAACAAACATACACACTCATAAACTATCACACATACATGTACACACACACACACACACATACACAATTTTGTTTTCTATCTTCAGTTTTAGAAGTGAAGCTTGTGGGTCGCCCATATCCCAACCTGATTTGTATATTCACTATTGGCATCTTGTGATCTTGGCTGGGTTGGGATAAACTGGCCAAATAAGTAGATGAAATTAACTTTCTACAATATAGAAAATGTTTAATAAACCAAGAAAGTATGCCTGGTTCAGGGGGATTGGTACTGCAATGTCCATGTCTCAGTGTGGTAGGCTTAAACCTTGGCAAATCTGCCTCTGTATATACTGATGACATTTTGGTCTGCAGTAATGTTATGATAGAGCAAGAGACCAGCTACATAGGCATTCAAGTATCTAGAGGGAAATTTTTGAAAAATTAGTATTCTTGTTGCTGGGAAATCTTTTAACGCAATGAGGTAGATACCTCCATGCCACTCAAAGGGTTAATGTAATGTTATTATAACTCTAACTTCTTTTTTTATTTTTATCAAACTGTATAACAGTATCAACTGGCATCTACAAGGCATGTTTCCTTAATCCATGCTATAGGAGAGCCTGAGTCATAGATTACTGCTTTATATAGTAAGGAAAAAGAACAGCACAGTCTGGTGACCAGGTAAATTTTAAAAAAAATAAAATAATCAAATTGAGCTGTAAGAATGTTTGCATGAAAAATCTCCTAGCAATGCGAGTACACTTGTTATATTCAACAGGAAAAGCTGTCAACATCCACCAAAAGGTTCTATCTATCTATCTATCTATCTAGCTGATAGGACAGGAAACCCTCCCAAATTTATAAAGCCACTAGTGTTGAGCGAGCGTGCTCGGCCGATGCTCGGATCGGCTCGAGCATCGCTCTGCTCTGCACATGGCGGTACTCGTACGAGTACCGCCATGTGCTCGCCCGACATGTTCGGGTGAAGGGGATCTGTGCCGGAAGAGGCACAGATCCGAAGACGCTCCGCTGGACCACCAGGGACTGGAGGTACGGGGGCATTGCGGAGATGAAGGGGGCATTGCGGAGATGAAGGGGGACATTGTGGAAGAGGGGCATAGACTCTATGCCCCTCTTCCACAATGTCCCCCTTCATCTCCGCTATGCCCCTCTTCCACAATGTCCCCCTTCATCTCCGCTATGCCCCTCTTCCACAATGTCCCCCTTCATCTCCTATGCCATAGAGGAGATGAAGGGGGACATTGTGGAAGAGGGGCATAGCGGAGATGAAGGGGGACATTGTGGAAGAGGGGCATAGAGTCTATGCCCCTCTTCCACAATGTCCCCCTTCATCTCCGCTATGCCCCTCTTCCACAATGTCCCCCTTCATCTCCTCTATGGCATAGGAGATGAAGGGGGACATTGTGGAAGAGGGGCATAGCGGAGATGAAGGGGGACATTGACCAGGCACCCTCCGCTCATCAGAGCAGGGGGTGCCTGGTTTAATGCTCGAGTGCTCCCATGCTTTTCAATGGGGCTCGGGTGCTCGGCCGAGCACTCGAGCCTCAGGGGGTGCTCGGTCAGAGCACCCGAGCACCCGAGCATCGGGGTGCTCGCTCATCCCTAAAAGCCACCAACATCTTCCTTCCCATGTCTTTTTGGTTTCCTGTCCCTGCTGAGGATAAGATTCGCACTGTGGAGAATGTGACTCATTATTTAGGTCCCATTCCAGCTTTGGGTCTCTTTAGAGGCAGAGGCTCTTTTTAGGCACCTCACATCATGGCTGCTCCCTGGAGCCCTGAGAAGCAGGCCAATGGAGTTCTTCGTGTATGCCCCGGTAAGAGATTTAAGCCTGGAATTGTGGGAGGTCAGGAACCTTGAGAGTTGGGTCTAGCCTTGGAGGGGCATTCTGGTGTTTGCCATTTTTGATGTCTGGAAGTGCTTCAGGCCTGCTGCATCTACTGCTGTGCCCAAGGGTCCTTTTAGTTGCAGTATAGTTTTTCTTGTTGAGTTCTTAGTTTTTTGTGCTTTCTCTAGTTAGTTGGCTTAGTCTATTTTTTGGTGTTGCTTTTTGCAGTCATCTCTAGAGTCATGTATTTTGCTCCTACCCCTAAGGCAATTAGAGAGAGACTAGAAACAGATATGGGGACAAGCATCCATAGAGAACAAACAAGATAAAGAGTCTTCTTCTAAGTCATGGTAGCCTCTCAGTGGTGCTACACATCATTTTCACTTTCACTGCAGAGAGGAAATGTCTATATCCATATTCAACTGGTCCTGCCCACAGATGGCAAAGCTCTGAAATGTCAGGCAAATGTTCTCTGAATGAGAGTATCAGCACAAACACAGACATACATTTCAGCCTATGTGGGTCTAATCAGTGTGGTCCAGCTGATTCCCTTTGGGCACATGTAGAGCAAGGTCTAAAGAAGAAATTGCTTATCCAGCCCAAGATGAGTCCTAGGTCCTTTGAGATAGAAGAACTCTTCTCTCCTATTAGAAGATTCCTTTCCTGATTCTGGAATATGCAGGGATTTCAGTGGCTTCACAGTGGAAGATGAAGATCATGAATCACTGTTTATTTCTACATATCACTGGTTAAAACTTTATTCCAAACTTTCTGACAGCCTTTGAATTTTCAAGCAGCGCAAGATTAGCATTCAACAGATTGGAAATTCACATTCTTGAAGGAAAAAAAGATCTAAGAGTTTCTAATAGGCTCTTCAGTTCCATGCTATGGTTATCAGTGCAGGACGTTACTTTTTAATTTATATTTCTTATCTGGCTACTCTTTCATGTTGTTGTTTCATGCAGGCAGCTCTTTAGACACACTCTGTTGGAAATATGGGAAGGTGGTGGGTGGCAAAAATCTTCACATCAAATTAAAATTGGCATATAATGGCACTTCCCGTTAGGTGAATAATTTCCCGTTAAAAGTGCAGTTTTTCCGATTTTTTTCGCCTAGCTCATTCCATTGAAATCAATGTGAACATTGAATTTACACACAACACATAAGAAATATTATTTAATTTCCCAAAGGCATAGTATAAAAGGGGCATGAGGGTTCCTGTGTTGCTGGGGTGTGGAGAAAGAATTACTTGATCAGGAAATGGGTTTTTTTTTTGGGGGGGGGGTTGTTTACTGGGATTGGGGGCAGTTAATAAAAATAAATCCTAAATATAATTAAAAACACCCATAAGACAAGGTATAAAAGGGGTCTGAGGAGGGTGCCTGTGTTTGTGGATGTAGTATAGGGAATTAATCAGTTGAACAGGGAATTTGTTTTGGGGGGTTCTTGACTGGTATTGGGGTGACAGTTAATAATACAAAAAATAATAAAATAAGAAATTTGTATGTAAAGTGATAGAGACAGGAACCCCCTGACGTAATCTGCCACTGAGGTGGACTGAAACTTGATTTGATAGAGTATTTTGTAGAAGATGATTTGTTAGATTTGTTGTCAAGCCCTGAGGGAACATTGATTTGTAGGACTTAGACTTTTTAGAGGCACAAACCATTTGTAGCACTTTAGCTTGTTTGGCACAAGCCCCAAGGAAACAATGATTTGTAGGACTTAGGCTTGTTAGAAACAAACCCACAAAAAATGTTTGTTTGTTTGTTTGTTTGTTTTTTGTAATACTATGTTTTGTTTTTGTATTATTTATTTTGTATATTTTTAAAGCAAAAGCCCTGAGGAAAAAAATGCCTTACTGGCCTAGTACCAGCAGGTCATGTTGGACAGTGGCCACTGGCCATTGTCAAATGTCCTCCTGAGTCCATAATTGTGGAATTTGCAACTGCTGTTCTTGCTGCTGCTGCTGAGTTGTTTAAGCACCAAGATGATTAGGCAGCTGATAGGAAATGAGATCAACAATAGCAGTAACATGAGTGATGGATGATGAAGGTTCCACTTTCCACAGCTAGCTCCAGTGATGCTCCTGAGGCAGTAGCAGCACAATAAGTAGCCCCCAGTATATGTGGAGAAAAGAAGAAGTTGGCCAATAATTCTTCTCCATCTGCCCCTCCTCCAAAATCATGGGTGTGTTTTTCCCTTGAGAGCAGAAACTGTGCCTCTCATCAGCAACTGCAATGTGCACAGTGTGTGTGTGGTAAATAACATCTGGGGGCACAACTGTATCCAAACACCATGACACTAGAATCCAAATACTGCTGCCGGCACTATACCCCTTGTCCAGAACCCTCTAAGGACACATGACAACTTGCTGATAGTTTAATAGTAATGATGAACCCTCCCTGCCAGCATCTTAACATATTCTGCGGGATGGAATCTCCTTAGATGCCGTTTGATGCTCTGCTTGCGATTCTCCTACACCACACTGCCTGGGTTTCTCTATTCTTCCTCCTCTTTTGATCTCTGCCTTGCCTCTTGTTGTCTTTCTGGAGAGTCAGGGGGTACAGCAACAGTGGTGCTTGATTTCTGTGGTGGGTGTTTGGCTTTAACATGGTGTCTGTGTTTCATGTGTGTTATCAGGGCAGTTGTGCCAGAGTGTGTTCCCTCCTTTCCTCTACTAACTGACTTGTCACAAATTGTGCACAGTGCCATTGGTGATGACTGCACTGTGCCTGCCCCAAGAGAAAAATAGTCCCATACCCATGACTTCAGGGGATAGGGAATAGGTGAAGAAGAATGGCCTCTTTTTCTTATCCTCCACATTCCCCATCACTGTCTGTGGCAGTGGATGATGTTGCTGTTGTTGCTGCTACTGCCTCAGAATCAGCACTGCAACTAGAATCAGGGGTCTTGCTGCCGCTGGCAAGTGGAACCTATCCTAGTCCCACATCACTTGTTGACCCCATTCCCACTGTGTCCACGGTGGTCTGTGGCACACTAGTTTGCTCCTCAGCATCCTGCTGCCCTTGCAGCTCAGCAGCAGCAGGAATTAGAACAGTTGCAAATTCCAAAAGCTCACTGTTAGTGGTGGTGGTGATACCCATCCTCATCCCTGTCTCCCATTCTTCTCAGTTTCTGCTAAAAAGGCCATCAATGTCTCTTCCACCCCAGCTTCTCCACCATCACCACCACCACCACTAGTCCATATGTGCTGCTGCTCTATTACAGACAGCTTACTGCTGCTTGGAGGAGGTGACGAGCAATATGACAGAGGGTCCTCTAATGTCATACGCCATTTCTTGGTGATGTGAAGAAGGCAGACTGGCAACGGTAGCAGCAGGTACAGGCAGCTGATTTGTGCTCCTGGTGGTGGTGGTGGTATTATTTCTGCTCCTGCAATCCCCCAACAGTTCTGGCCTCTTCAGGATCATGTTCCACTTGGACACTGTAGTGAAGGGAATGGGACTCCCAGGGCCAGAGGAATAGTGTGGGCTCCCTTGACCGCTAGTCTGGATGCTCTCAAATGTTTCCCCTCCACTACCCTAACACTAGTCCCACTGGCTGCTTCACAATTACTGTTACTATTACTAACACCAACCACATCAATTTCAGCCCCAGAGTCTTCCTCCTCACAGTCACTAGTAATATGATTACCCTCTCCATCACTCCTAACACTAGCAAGCTGCTGGCTCTTCTTAGTAGTAATAGTACTACCACCGGCGGGACTACTTGGGGATGGCAAGTGTGAATTAGGGTCCTCTGCAGTCACACTTGGTATCATCTTCTCCTTCCCTCTCACAAGTATTACAAGACAAACAAGCAGCAGCTTCAGCACTGGTGGCAGCAGGTTCAGCACTGGCAGCAGGCACAGCACTGGTTGCAGCAGGGGCAGCACTGGTGAAAGCAGGGGCAGCATGTCTAACAGCAGGCACAGTACTGATGGCAGCAGGTTCAGCACTGGCAGCAGTGACAACACTGGCGACAGCACAGGAAGCACTGGCAGCAGGCACAGCACTAGTGGCAGAAGTGGCAGCACATCTGACAGCAGGCACAGCACTAGTGGAAGTAGGGGCAGCACATTTGGCAGCAGGTGCAACAATAGTGGCAGCAGGGGCAGCATGTCTGACAGCAGGCACAGGCAGTTGACCTGTCCTTCTCTCACTACTACCCTTTTTTCCTCCCTTCCCATTAAATTCACCAATATCTGTCACAGTTGTAGTTCAAGAGTAATTCAATGACAAAGTATCCCCCTCCCGCCCCTTTTACTGATGTAACACTGTTCAGCCAGATCAGAAGGGAGGTGCCCAGGTAGATTGCAGAGACGGACAACCTTCATTTAAGACTAGGGAAAAACCTGAAAAACTTGTCAAGGGGGGCAGGTCTTTCATTGTTCTCATAGGAAGAAGACTGTCCCCTTCTGTTATCTGTCTGGTCTATGGACTGGATTCCACATCTAAGAGATGGCTTACACTAGGTAAAAGGGGCAGGAGGGGAAATTTTGCTTGTGAATATCTCTCAAAACGTAAAGGTTTGAGGGATAAGACATATCGTTCTTCATGTTTTTTTTAATGCCTACAAACAAAGTATTACTATCCCTTTAATACGTCAATATTAGTCCAAGTGGTAATGAAGACATCGCACCTGGTAATCAACACCCATTACCTACCTCCAAAACAAAGATTATTTACTTGTGACTATCCAGCTGCTATTTAACCCTTTGAGTGCCAGAGAAGTGTGCAACACATTGCTTTGCAATGAGTTGTGTACCCCTCTTGAATTCAAAAGGTTAACAACAACTTCCATCATCCTCAGTCTGTCATTAACCAAAAACTTAAACTGGAAACATTTTGGCTCAATGCACATTTTTACCTGCAACTGGAACTATTATCCAAGACGTCCTAATGAGCGGTAACCTTAAACCTGACCTTTTGTTGTGTTGCACTGCTGATGTGGAATAGAACATTAGGCAACCTTACAGTGCTTGCCTTTATTGTTTTCACCCTGGAGGAAACTGTGACTGTTTGATTATTGGAAACATTCCATGCCAGTCACATTGTCTGAGTTCCATGCTGATATTATTACCTTTCCGAAACATATGGACCTGCTGAAGATGCAGAACAGAAAAAAGACCAATTGCAGAGTGTGCTAAAATAATCTTTAAAACATACAAGTACTATATTTACTAGCAGAACTCCTGCAATGCTGATTTAAAATATATTTTAATGGATGTGTAATCTTTTTTTAAATGCTTTCCACTGTGGGAGCCATCTTCTTGAAAGGATTTGCATGATTATTCTTCCCCATTATTGTATTTCACCCCTCTTGGCCATGAATTCCTTTGTTAAAACATATCTCTTGCAGATGTGCTGTAGAGGGGGCACAAAACACACTGAGTATGAAGCTTTTATTGTTTTAATACATATTTTAATGCCTCATCTGATTCATTGTTCCCATTGTCATCTGTGCACCTGGAGAGAGGTGGAGCCAAAGGCAGAGATGGTGAAGGACTGAAGTGGGAGCAAGGGTTGGCATGCCTGATGGCATCCAACCAGAGGTTCCCCAAATGGTGATTGGATAGAATTTTCCTGTATGCATTTAAGTTGTTATTTTGGGTGACATCAAGAGAATGTATTTTTCTGAATTATAGCATATAATACACCAATATAAGGGCTGTATAAGCACCTTCTTTCTCTTATGTCTTTCTCATAAATCTTGTCTTTCACTTCTTCACTAAAAATCCAGGGGCTGCATTATACTTCCTCAATATGGCTCCTACTAGCCATTTGGGAGGGGTGGGGTCAGAAACCACTTGCCTCAACTGGCTGGCATGTAACCTATACGTATGCATCTCTCACCAACAAACGGTGGGTATCCTTTTGAAATGTTGCCCACTATTGGGTGACCAACTAAATGGCACATTAACCATGTTGCCATGAGAATCTCGCCTGCATCAAAAGGACTGGGTTCTCATTTCGCGGGCTGAAGCATCACTCATCAAAAGGCAGAGACACTGAGGGGAAGGAGAACGGGAGTACAAACAGAACTGTTCGGCCTTGATGGTGACTTTTCTATAGCCCACCTATGAAGACACATATGTCAGCAAGGTATATTTATGACAATCTCGGCCTTTTGATGCAGGCACTCAAATGATCGACGCTTAAGCCAGCATCATGAGAATCTTGTCCTTTTGATGTGGACTAGATTCTTGTGTCACCATTTTCATCCCTGCGATATGGTTAATGCACCAATAGTCGGCAACATTTTGATAGTAAACCTAAACGGTGTGGGTTGCATGCGCCGCCTCCATAGACCCTCTTTGTCAGACTTTCAAGCTAGATATAGAGGGTCTATGAGGCACTGAGAGCACAGTCCAAAGACACTGAACTGCACACTTCATTGTGTCTCTTGTTGTGGGACCAGTGAGTTAGCAACATGGTGCCTTTTCAGACTTCCCATTCAGCTCTCCTGCTGGTCTGTTGGGGCTCAAAATGCATCCTCAGTTTCATCAGGAGAGATGCTCCCAGATCTGCAGATGCAACCCATCCTGGTGAGAGTTGCTTTTTAACCCCTTTGCATGCCAGAGGGTATGCAACACCTTTCAAAGCAGTGCGTTGTGTACCATTCTGGCACTCAAAGGTTAATTCCTTAATGTGACCAAATCTCCTATTAAAGGGCAACTAACATGTAAAAATAAGAATAATATGTTAAAGCTCAGTCTTTAACTAGTTAATCACCATAATATTACACCCCTAAGTGCACAATTCCAGCCCAAGCTTCTTGTCCCACCACCTGCAAGAGCCGAAGCTACCAGGAAAGCCTCATTTCAATTTGCTTTGAAAGTGAGTGCAAAATCAAAGCACCCAATAGGAATCAAGATCTACCTCACTAGCACTCACAACACAATATCTGGGAAAGAAAGGACTGTAAGCTTATAATACTGCAGCAATTAACTAGTAAAATACTGATCATTAACATATATGTTTTTATTCTTTCATGTTAATTGTCGTTTACCCTCATGAATGCTAAAGACAGCTCAGACTTATTGTTTTATAAGATGTGGCAGGTGTCTGTAGAATAAAGGGATTACAATGCATTGATGATGTAGCTTACATACAAGACATTAATAATGAAGCAGGTCATTTCTCTTATATCTTGCCATTTTATCTCAGAAGAATACAATTTGTTTCCTAAAAGTCTCAAGAGGCTAACACTACAAACCATTGCCTTCATTCTATATTACAGGGGTAGTAAACTGTTGGACCTCCAGATGTTGGGAACTATAATTTCAGAAGCAGCAGCATCACCATCACCACCAACCAGCCAACAGACAATCCCAGCTCTGTTATATTCCGCAGTGGGACATTCCACCGATACTGTTTTGAAATGACACAAAATCTTAATTTCAAAGATGGAAGAATAGTGCAAAAAAAAAAAAAAAAAAGGATTCTTGTGTGCTGAATGGTCCTATGCCTCTGAGATAGCAGTAGAGTTTGGTCACATAGTGTAATGCTCTTTGCAGCCTCCAATCACTGTCAGATCTACCTGGGCATCAGAAAATAATACTTTTCTGATGTTGATATAGGCTGACCAGCCATCATACCACTTTCATGCTCCCCAGCAATGAGACCACCTGGGCGAGGGAGGAACAACATAACAACATATGGACTGGGGACGTGGGTGGCATGTTTGGGGAAAATGCCATGCTTCCCAAAGCATCCTAATTGTGTTTAAAAGTATAAAAAAATTGGTGAAAAATAATGTATAGAAATATGTTTTCCGTTGAATAAAACAATGGTATCCTCATCGTTGGAAGATGCTTAAAGGGATAGTATTACTTGAAAATAATTTTATTTTATATTGTAGTCCTTAAAAAAACATTAAAAATGATATAAGTCTTATCTCCCAAACCATTATGGTTTGGGAGATATTAGCAAGTAAAGTTTGCCCTGGAGTGACGTCACTGCTCAAGCCTTCAGATTTGGAATCCGATCTGCAGACCGGCCGCGGCTCTTCAGCAGTGCAGAGATCACGATCTTTAAAAATAATTTCTTCATTGGGATGGTCTACAAAGTGTGCTTGCAAGCCAGGCACACTTTGTAGACAGTTCCATTGAAGTAATTCTTTCTAAAGATCATGATCTTGGCACTGCTAAAGAGCTGCCGGCTGATCTGTGGACCGGATTCCAAATCTGTCCACTAGATAGCAGACTTGGCTAAAACAGCCAGGAAAAGGGAACTTTACTTTTATTATTATTAACTTTACTTGCTAATATCTCCCAAACCATAAATGTTTGGGAGATAAGACTTATATCATTTTTAATGTTTTTTAAGGGCTACAATATAAAATAACATTATTTTCAAGCAATACTATCCCTTTAATTCAAAAGTGTTTTTACAGTTCAAACATTCAATATACAAAATGTCACCAGCAGGTGGCACTGTTGCTGTTCTGGTCTATGGAGAACTACAGTCGATGAATATCTTCAGTGACAGGGATGATCTGATCTGTAGAAAGCATCTTCCAGTAGAGAGTATTTCACTCTACAAGGAAAGACCTAAATTGTATAAATGTATATATATATATATATATATATATATATATATATATATTTGTTTCAATAAAAATGTGCTATTATTTTAACCCTGTGATTGCCATGAAGGTATGTTACTCAATATATGGCCACCTCTCTAGCTCTGAAAGGCCCATATGTTTAAAGAGATAACTATATAAAATTGTCATATGAAAGACAAAAATAAGTCCTTGAATGCATGAACGACATATTTTCTATAGAATATGACAAAGAACTAGTAATGTCCATTGTATACGACACAACTCCAGAATTGATGGGCAAAGGGGCGGGACAAGGGCGTGGCTAGAGGAAAGGAAAAGGAATGTGTCCTGAATGTGAGAATTTTTGTCTTTAGTTAAGACATTTATGTCGTTAGTTAAAACATTTTTAAAGACATTTTTGCTGTTAAGACATTTTTAAGACATTTTTGTCTTTAGTTAAGACACTTTTTTGTCGTTCCATACAACAATTTCAGTCAGGACAAACGACATATTTCCAATCACAACCGACACTCTCTGAAAATATTAATGATCCTAACGACACTGTACTTTCAAATGTCGTCACAAACGACAAAAGCTATTTCGCAACTTCTTTGAACATATGGCCCAAAGACTTGTTGGATTCTTTTCTATTACTATTTTGTTGCATATATTTGTATTGTATTCTATAATTAAGTATTATTCTGCCAAATGTTTACATATGCAAAATGGTATCTGCTTTATGCCAGTTGCTGGGCTACAACTCCCATCAACCTCAGCTGGCTGTTGGCCGGCTGAGGATGATAGGAGTTATAGTCCAACAACAGCTTGAGAGTTAGAGGTTGGCCGTACCAGTGTCCTATCAGTCTTTTGCAAACTCTCTCAGCACTGAACGCTATTGCTAAGGCTTGCTGTGTACAATCACTCTTAAGATCATCTCTATCAATAATTGGCCTAATTTTGTCCCATTAAATGTATTAGATGTGTGAGTATTGCCGCACAATTGCATGCAATTACATTTGTCTATTTTAGAGTCTATCTGTCATTACCTGCCTCCGCAACCAATTTATCTGAGGCCTTCTGCAGATAAATTAGATCAAATGTATTACATCCTGCTTTGATTTTATAACGCAAGTTGAATCTGCAAGCACAGAAACTTTGCTTTCTGCATCCACTTAACATCCCTAGCAAATAGGTTAATGAGCCAAACAGCGAGGTAAGACCTACCAACCAGACACTTAATTTGAAATCCCAGTCAAAACAAAAAATATTGTTCATTAAAGGAACATAGCTAAAATGTAACTTGCAACCATAAGAAATAATGGGGGAGAAACAGTGATAAAGTTGAGATGACCTCTCCAGCTCATCACTTTTCCAAATCCTATGGAGCCTATTCACTAAGCTGTCCAAGGCTCCATATAATAACATAGGAATTGGAGAAGTGATGAACTGGAGAAGTCATCTCCACTTTAGCACCTCTTTATCACTTCTTTATCACCACTTAGTGAATCTCCCTTTATATGGTTTAAGATACACATATATATCTGGGAATGTTTCCAGTTTTGACTGAATGTAAGAAATATTTTATTGCATGTGCTGTTTTTCTGGAGGACGGGAGGACAATTTTCTTGCACACTATCTCCACTTCCATCTTTGTCTTACACTCTACAGTCTACTGACCAGGAGGAGAAATGTAAAGGAAAATGTTTCCCAACCTGCTGATGTACCATATTATTTCAGATATTTTAAAGAAGCAGTAACACCTCCCAATAATAACCCCCCAAATAACTTATTACAGCCCTTATGGAGTTTGCATTTATGCCTTTGTTAAAGGGATAGTAATGTTTCACAAAAGCAGCAGCTCCAATTAATCTTCATAGTATTTGGGCCATGGAGAGTGTTATTTCAATACTGTCAGAGTTGTAGTTCAAGAGTAATTGAATGATAAAGTTCCCCCCTCCCGCCGCTTTTAACTAGTGTAACACTGCTCCCCTCAGATGTGGCATCTGGTTGCTTGACCAGACAAGGGACAATCTTCTTACTGCGAGGAAAATGAAAACCCTGCCCCCCTTGACAGGTTTTTCAGCTTTTTTCCTTATCTTAATTGAAGATTGTCCCTTTCTGCAATCTACCTGGGCACCTCCCTGCTGTTCTGTGCTGAGCAGTATTATATCAGTAAAAGGGGCAGGAGGGGGATACTTTATCATTCAATTACTCTTGAACTACAACTCTGACAGAATTGAAATAACACTCTCCAAGGCCCAAATACTATGATGATTAATTAGAGCTGCTTTTATTATGAAACGTTACTATCCCTTTAAAGACATGACAGCCTAGATGCACAAACATTCGTAGAGGGCTAAAAATGTTGATATCCTGTCGGAGCAATGTCCTAGGCACATCCACAGTATTCACCAAAGTATTCACCAAAGTGACATCACCAGCACTCCGACAAAAAGATGCTCACATCGACATCAATCCGACAGGTATACGAATGTTCATCCATCACATCGACAATGGCCTATTTCCTTATGGAAATGGAGTATAATGACTCATTTCCATTTGGAAATGCTGAATAATGAGACACATTTGTATGCAAGGAGGTGTGTTGATATTTTAATGTGTCACGGTAGCTTAGACAAAGAGACTCTGACAGGTACAGTTAAAATCAACACCACTTTATTGAAAGGTATAATACAATAATAGCAAACAAGTACTTCCCCAACCTTCCCCGGGGTCAGGCATGGAGACAGTGCTACAGTCCACTACCGAGGAGCTGACACTGAATTTAGCCCGAATACTAGAACCAGGAACACGGCAGAGAACGCGCCTATGGTTCTGGGTACCACCTGAGATGGAGGAGGGTGGCAAGTGGCTGATCTCTAGCAGAGGCACTATATCCTAGAATGCTAGGGTCTAACGGGAACAATACCCTAGAATGCTAGGACTCACAGCAGTCAGACACCACACCCTAGGATGATAGGGTTCAGGCAAGATACTGGGTAAGACCAGAGCAATACAAGGTATAGACAAAACCCAGAGCAATACAATGGCAGAGACCAGGCCCAGAGACCTGCATAGAGAGGGAGCCATGCCGGAAAGTATAGAGCAAGCGGAGTCAGACAAGGTCATGCACATAACGGGTAGTCAGATGGAGACACAATACTTAGCACGGAGCGGTTTGTCAGCCAGGCCAGGGATCATACATGGATTGGGTAGTCAGACTGAGCCAGGAATCGAGCAAGGATCGGGTAGTCAGACAAGGCCAGAGGTTCAGGTACAAATCGGGTAGTGAGACAGAGCCAAAGGTCAAACACTAATTGGAATCAACAGCCAAGAATGGGTCACAATGAGGAATACAAGCAATTCTCAGATACACCACGAAAGGGCACTGAAGCAATGTTTGAAGGCCACCGGACAGACGAGCATAATTCAGTACCCTCTGGTACTCAAAGGCTTACTAGGCAAGGTATACGGCTGCATACCTTGCCTGTATATGTGTAAAAAATGTATTTTTTTTTAAATTATATATTTAATGTTATTAAAAAAAAAAATCAGACCTCAAGGGTTGTCATGACCTCTCATGCCACCCCCCTAGCATGGGGGCGTCAATTGCTCATTTTTCAAATAAAGCACATATAATCTATGTTTAACATAGGTTATATGTGATTTTTATAATTAAATAATACTTTCAGACCTCGAGGGGGGCACACCATTGTGTGTTAGCCCCATATACATTGCCTGACACCCCCAGCCTTTCTCCCTTGCCCAGGCAGTGGCCATGAGGATTTGTGGCTAGCAGTGGGCAGGGGGAAAAGGCTGGAGAGGGTCAGACAGTGTACATGGGGATCTGTGGTTAACAGTGGTCAAGGGAACAAGTGTTGAGGCCAAGCAGTGTATTTGGGGTTTTATGGCTACCACTGGGCAAGGGTACAAGGCTGGGGGGCAAGTGGTGGCCACAAATCCCCATAGATGCTGTGTGACCCCCAGTCTTGTTCCCCTGTGAGTGAACAACATGTATAACATATGATAAATTGTTTAGGGGATAATTGTGTAGTGCTTGGTGTACTATTTTTGTTTATTTTAACCCTTTGAGTGCCACAGGGGTGAGCAATGCACATCCCTGTGGCATTCAATGCTGTCCTTGGTGCTGAAAGCCTTCTCTTTATTCCCCTACTGGCCAAGTAGGGAAGCACAGAGAGAATGCTATTCAACTTCAGAATTGTCGTAGCATTGGAGATGTGTGAAGGGAGGACATCCCTTCCACATCGATAGCACTTCAAAAAATCCTGCATGCTAATAGGGACCTTCTCCAACCCTCCCTTTCCATCCGACAATTTTGGTGAATATGTCGATGTGTGTGCAGATCGAATTGTCAGAGTGATTCAAACACATCGACAATATCATATCGACACCGCATTGAACTTTAGTGCATCTAGGCCATAGTCTTCAAAAAAGTCCTGGATGTCATTTCCATGGGGGCCAACATGACCATTGCTTATAGGACCACAGGAAGCAAACTCTGCCCACTGCACTTAAACAACAATTTGATTGCCAACACAAAGTGTTGGGTACCTCTCAGGCACTCGAAGGTTAACCTTCTAAGGACCACAGGGATGTGCAAAAATTGCTTTGCAATGAGCTGCTGTGTCCACTGGTCCGACAAGGGTTAAGCATACATTGTGGCTGCTTAGGTTTGAAAAAAGTACCAGTAACTGTCACGTCTGCCTGCATGGACATAGCATCCAGGACTGACTGAAAATGTTTTTTTCTTTAATAAAAGCATTAAGACAGAATTCACAGGGATCATTAGGATTTTCTGTTCACAGCAGGGTTAAGTTGGGGATTATTAGTAGGAGGTGCTACTTCTCTTTAAGCTCTATGAAAATATTTAAACTTGAACGAACAAAGCATATTTTTTAGCGTTGGCCATCTTCTCATAGGTGATACCAATGCTGTATCAACAGCACCATGCTAGTATTGCCCATATCCTGTACACTGCATTGTCCCTATAAGCTTAACGCAAAGTGAGGCAGGCACTTTAATTCTACTGGCCCAAGTAGGACTCAGCGTCACTTTATTGGCTGATGCCAGATTAACCAGCATGTCTTTAGATGATTGCGGGGATCGTCTCAACATTTCAGTCACTGTACAAATCTTCACTGCTCAAACTCCCTGGTGAACATCATTAGTCATCGATGAGTTGCAGCAAACTTTGCCTGGTTAATCCATTGTTGTTATACTGGGCCCTCGTGAACACAGACATAGAATGAAATGCACTCTATTTTTGGGCAGTTTTGCACTGCAGTGGTGTCACAGTGGCACAGTATATCCTGTGAAGAAATCCTTAGAGCTGTAGTTTCAAAAGAAAAGTGGAGCAACTTGTAATGAATTGTATATCTCACTAACATTCAAGGGTTAAAAGCCAAATTAAATCAATGGGAATTTCTATTTTCCCTATAGTGCAGTCAGATCAGTGGTGGGTAACATGACACCCTCCAGCTCTTGATTAACTACAACTCCCCTCCATCTCCCATGAGCTGCTGGTGATGTAGTTCAGCAGCAGCTGGAGAACTTCTCATTGCCAGCCCTGAGTTACACTGACCTAGAATTTCTCCATTTTGTCTATTGAACATAGGGCCACTTACGGTCAATTAACAAGCACTCTTCTTATCTACAGCTGAAACAGCGAGGGACTTCCTAGGTGCAAGTGTCAGGGACACCCACGATGGTGTCTGTGATGGCCAATGATGCAACTGGTAGACAGCTGGTGATTGGGACAGCCCAGGTAGTGGGAAATCCAAAGGCAGGTCAAAGGGCTAAAGGCCTAAAAGGCAGGCCAGCTCAGCTGGTCAGCATTAGTACTAACCTCTCTCTTTTTGTGCCTTTCAGGTGCTCCGGATGATCCATGGATTCTCATGAAGCATTGCTGCTGGACAGACCAACAAGGAAGGTGAAAATGCCATAAAGGTACTGCCAAGATCGCTTGGTGGCTGGTAAGGTGGTCAGGCCATAGCACAGTAGACTTGTGCATGGCAAAAAAAATCGTTAAAATTAGTTTTCGGGCAAATTTTTTTTTTAATTCGATGCATCCGATATTTGGACCGGTCCCGTTCAATTCGGATGACATTCAGGTAAAAACCGAATTATTCATCTGAATTTGCCATGCTTTTCAAAATGCAATAAAAGTCAAAATTAGATAAAAATAAATGGAACCATTTCTAGGGTCTAAATGAAGATGGTGGAACAGGGTAAGGTGGCGCTTTAGCCTTATGGTACTATGGATAAAGCATGGACATAGCTATTAGAAAGAACACTGAGGGTGACTGGTGCAGGCGGACGCAGGATGACAGCAACACTGCAGATGTAGCTGGCAGCAAACTGCAGAACACTGGAGTAGGACTCAGTAGATGGATACAGCAACGGAGGATGACTTTTGCGAGGCAGACTCAGGATGACAGCAACACTGCAGATGTAGCCAGCAGCACACTGCAGAACACTGGAGCAGGACTCAGTAGATGGATACAGCAATGGAGGATGACTAGTGCAAGGAAAACTTAGTATCACAGCAATATTGCAGATGTAGCTAGCAGCACACTGCAGAACACTGGAGCAGGACTCAGTAGGTGGATACAGCAACGGAAGATGACTGGTTTGAGGCAGACTCAGGATGACAGCAACACTGCAGATGTAGCCAGCAGCACACTGCACTGGGGCAGGACTCAGTAGATGATACAGCAATGGAGGATGACTGGTGTGAGGCAGACTCAGACCCAGACTGGAAGGGCTCCCCGTCTACCAAATTAAAAGTCGCACCCCCAACTGGTATGAGCTGTGCAATGAGGCGTGTGATTTTCCTGGACTGCTGTCTGCCCATCCCCTTGGAATGAAACCCACCAAAAATCCTCCAATGTGGGCTGTATTGATTTTAGGATGGGCTGAGTCTGTCTGCAGCTCTTACTAGGACCAGATGTGGCATGATCCCCCTGCCATTTCTCCTGCTGCCTACCGGTGGTGAATGTGACACTGGTATATGCAGTACTAGTAGTGCCACTTACTGCTCTTATCAACACTGACTTGTGGTGGGTGTTCAGGTGTTGGTTCATCCCGGCCGTGGTTAGATGACCCAACACCTTCCCACGGCTGACTTCCCTGCCACACAATTTGCATTTTGCTAGCCGGCCATCGCCAAGTGCCACAAACTGGTCCCACGCTTTGGAGCAACAGATGACTCTGGAAGATGGTGGAGAAGAAGAAACTGAGGTGACAATTTCTTCATCTTCACATGCTGGAGCAACCTCACTATGCTTTTTCTTTCTATGTACCTTTACAGGAATACCAGCAGACCTAAAGATGGCAGCAGGGATGTTGGGACTGGGACTGGAGGAGGATAGTGGAGTAACAGTATTGCTGCTGGTGAAGACACTAACAGCTACTACCTGGCTTCGAGACTCAAATGGAACTGGAGAGGCAGGTGCTGAGTTGTCAATAGAAGACAATAATGTAGCTGGAGAAACAGGAGGAGTACTGTGGGAAGCAGGGGAAAATTTAAGCTCAGGGGAATAACCAAGCTCAGTGGAAAAACTCAAGCGTAGGAGGCCTTGATCCCACAGATTCTTCTTCTACCACTTGTAGGTTTGGACAAGAAGAAACATAATCAGCAGAAGCAGCAGCAGATTTTGGGGAGACCTGCTGAATTCCCTCTTCTGCCTGGTGGCTACTGGGAAATGATAAACTATGTCCCTCAATAACCTTTTCTGGAGAAGATATGCTCTCAGTGGCAGTGACAGTGGTGGCAGGAAAATTGTTATCTAAATACTGCAATAATTTCCATTTGGGCAGCTTACATGGACGTTCGGTATAAAAATCCTGCGTTGACCCTGCTCACAGTATCTGACCAGTAGTGTTACACATGCTAGATTTCCCCAAGTTTATAGAACTGGCAGTAGCGGAGTTGGGGACTAAACTGGCAGTAGCACTAGTCATTGTTTTGGGGGGGATCATCATAAAACAGCTGACGGGACACAGGTGATGGCTGCTTCATGGTCTTAGAGGAGGACCTGGACCTCTCTACATTGCTAGAAGAGGTAGAACGACCTGCCGCTCCCTTCATCTTTCTAGTTTTTGGTTTGGAGCGCTGCTGCTGAGTCTGACTAGTACTTACTGACAATCCTCTTCTTTTTCCACCTGATGCTGCTTGCTCTGCCTGAAAGCAACGGCACTGTGGTGGTGTTGGCGGTTGCTGGGTCACTGCAGCTGGTACCAGGACGAGCAACATCATGTTGTTCACTACAACTCAAATCCATTACAGATAGGTCAGTAGTGTACTACAATAATTTTAAAATTTTAAGACCTTGCCACACGACAAATGGCACATTGGCTGTGTCACTCTGCAACTTATTTAAACAAATGCTTTATATTTTTGAACTGGAACAAAGATGGCTTGCTGTGGCAAAAGGGTACTTTTGCTGGAGTCCTGCCTGCCTACGTAAAGCACACACTGGCTGTGTCACTCTGGAACTTATTTATACAAATGCATATTTTTGAACTGGAACAATGATGGCTTGATTTGGCAATAAGGCACTTTTGCTGGATGTCTGCCTATACAAAAGCACACTGGCTGTGTCACTCTGGAACATATTTAAACAAATGCTTTATATTTTTGAACTGGAACAAAGATGGCTTGCTGTGGTATTAAGGCACTTTTGCTGGATGCCTGCCTGCTTACACAAAACGCACACTGGCTGTGTCACTCTGGAAATTAGTTAACCAAATCCTTAATATTTTTGAACTGGAACAAAGATGGCTTGCTGTCACAGTAAGGCACTTTTGTTAGATGCCTGCCTGCCTACACAAAATACACACTGGCTGTGTCACTCTGGAGCTTATTTAAACGAATGCTTTATATTTTTGAACTGGAACAAAGACGGCTTGCTGTGGCAATAAGGCACTTTTGCTGGATGGCTGCCTACACAAAACGCACATTGGCTGCGTCACTCTGGAACTTAGTTAACTAAATCCCTAATATTTTTAAACTGAAACAAAGATGGCTTGCTGTGGCAAAAGGGCACTTTTGCTGGATGCCTGCCTACACAATAGATGTCAGATTGGCTGTGTAATTTAAAATAAATCAGCTCCTGATACTGGCAATAAGGCACTAGACTGGCTATAAGGCACTAGACCGGCTAATAAATGGCTTTTTTGGACACACACTCTCTGCTTCTTCTCTCTCTGAGCTCAAACAAAGGAGTACCAGAATATGCAGGCTGTCTGGGTGTCTGTGTCATTTGTCCAACCCGAATCATGAAACAAAGAAGCTCATTGGACTACAGAAGAAACCTACCATGTAAGAAAGAAGCTAATTGGACTAGAGAGGAAGGGAAAGTAGAGTGCACGTGTGGGAAGCCCATTGTCCGAATTTCCACATTTTTTAACAAAATTCGGACCCAGGACTGTTCGTATTCAGAGTTTTTTCAAATTTGAACCTTGCTATTTGATTTGGTTTGAATGACCTGCATGACCCCCTATTCATCCGAATTCTGAATTTTAACGAACCAATTCGCACAAGTCTATAGCACAGGTATTCCTCAACGTCTGTTCCATTGTCCCTTCCCTCCCCTTGTCCTTCCTTATAGCTCTTCCCTTGCTCTCTTGTGACTCTTATAGCACTCGTGGCACCAAAAATGTGGGGACAATCAGATGCCCCCCTGATGGTATTGCATGATGGATAAGTATCTGCCTGTACTTCTCAACACTGAGAGTACAAGTAATTCTGACCAAATCCCCAACTCCATTTGCAGATATGCAGCCCCAAACTTGCAACGGAACTCCACCATGCTTCACTGTTGCCTGAACACACTCATTATTGTACCACTCTACAGCCCTTCGGTAAACAAACTGCCTTCTGCTACAGCCAAATATTTCAAAATTTCACTCATCAGTCCAGAGCACCTGCTGCCATTTTTCTGCACCACAGTTCCTGTGTTTTCATGCATAGTTAAGTCGCTTGACCTTGTTACCACATCGGAAGTATGGATTTTTGGCCTCAAGTCTGCCACGAAAAACACTTCTGACCAGACTTCTCCGGACAGTGGATGAGTGTACCAGATTCCCACTGTTTTTTGCCAGTTCTGAGCTGATGGCATTGCTGGACATCTTCCGATTGCAAAGGGAAGTAAACATGATGTGTCTTTCATCGTAGACTGCGTTTACGGTCCTCAGTGTTGCTTGTTTCTTTGTATTCTTCAAGACAGCTTGCACAGCACATCTGGAAACCCCTTTCTACCTTGAAATGTCTGCCTAGGAGAGACATTTCTGATGCAGTATAACTACCTTATGTCTTGTTGCTGTGCTCAGTCTTGCCATGGTGTATGACTTTTGACATTAAACTGTCTTCAGTAACCTCACCTTGTTAGGTAAGTTTGGCTTCCTCATCCAGTTTTATTCTTCCTACACAGCTGTTTCTGTTTCTGTTTCAGTTAATTATTATGTTTCAGCCTACATATTAAATTGATGATCATTATCACCTGTTTGATATAATTATTTAATCATACACCTGACTATATGCCTACAAAATCCATGACTTTGTGCAAGTGTACCTAGAAGAATTGATGCTGTTTTGAAGGCAAAGGCAAAACTATTAACATGCCTATTTTTGAAAGAATTCTTACTTCACAGCATGTTTTCACACCTGCCTAAAACTTTTGCACAGTATGTACGTACATACATTTAGGCCAGAAATCTGGCTGGATGATGGTAGTGTCGGAGAATAGAATCCTTCATCCGCCTCCCTCTGCTGCTGCTGTGTGTCTGTGTTCAGCTGGGTGGGACTTCCGGCAGTGGCTAGTCACAACCGATATGCAAAGACTAGGTGACAGGGAAGAACCTCTGTGCTCCTCCGAACACGGGAGAGTCGGACATGGTATTGTGTTGGTGCCCAGTGCAACAGTGTGGCTGGGCACCAGGCAGATAGTAATATGATCTATTACACTAACACTCATATGTATTGTGTTTATTGGGTTGAAGGGGAAAACTGTGTAGAATAAACACCATAATGATGCTCACTCCCAGGCAGTCCCTTGCTGTTTCATAGCAATGTAAGCAGGTCATTGTCCAGTACTAGTAAAGCTCACTATTTTGTAAGCGCTGACATTAAACAGAGTAGACACAATTTTTACTGATAATTTCATTTTTAAGATTACTAATCTGCAGTTCTCTGATTGTGACCTTGTCCAACATTTATTCAAGGGCACAGGATTTGCTGTTTAAGAATGTTTTCATATTAAAAGCTCTGACATGTGACCTCTTCAAATGTCTCATAATAATCAACCCCAGTGGTCTTTATAGAATCTTCATTCTATGTCATTAGGTTAAATCACTTTATTTACTTAAGTATTCTTCAGTTAATCTTTCTTGTGCTTCATTTCTAGCTATCTATCTAGCTATTTATCTAGCTATCCATCTATCTCTCTCACTACCTGTCTATCTCTCTCTCTCTATCTAACTCTGCCTCTCACACCTATGTGTGTGTGTGTGTATCAGTATTTCTGAAGGTTAATCCTCTGGGCACACCAACAGGCCAGATTTTCAAATTATCCTTGTTTAATCATAGGTAAATAATCAGTGGCTCTGTCATTTCAGTCGAGCTGTTGCCTGTACTTAAAGTAGAATTCTCACTTTGTAACAAATATGTGATTTTGAAAAGTGTGTCCAAAATCACCATATTTGTGTTAGTCATTTTTAATTTCAAACAATAATTTATGATATATTTTTCTTTATTTATATGTCAGTTTATGCAACTGAGCTAGTACTTACTAATAGGAAGTGACAGTTGGTAATGCAGAGATGTGCAGAACATTTGTGCCTTTCAGTCATACCTGGAGGACTTGTACTAAGTGACAAATAAAGTGAAATATCTTAAACTTTTGTTTTAAAGGGATAGTAATGTTTCATAATAAAAGCAGCTCTAATTAATCATCATAGTATTTTGACTTTGGAGAGTGTTATTTCAATTCTGTCAGAGCTGTAGTTCAAGAGTAATTCAATGATAAATATCCCCCTCCCACCCCTTTTACTGATGTAACACTGCTCAGCCAGAGCAGAAGGGAAGTGCCCAGGTAGATTGCAGAGAGGGACAATCTTCAATTAAGATAAGAGAAAAACCTGAAAAGCTTGTCAAGGGGGGGCAGGGATAGGAATAAGAGTGTCCCCTTCTGTTATCTGTCTGGTCTATGGACTGCATTCCACATCTGAGAAGAGATGGCTTACACTAGATAAAAGGGGCGGTAGGGAGAAACTTTGCTTGTGAATATCTCTTAAACCATAAAGGTTTGAGAGATAAGACTTATATCATTCTTCATGTTTTTTTAATGCCTACAAAATAAAATAAAGTTAAAACAAAGTATTACTATCCCTTTAAAATCCTAGCATAATGTAGTTTACTTTTGAAAATCACCTAGTTGTGACAAAGTGGCAGTTCCAAATTCAGTTAACGATACTGTGAAAACCTGACCTGTTGGAGTGCCCTGAGGACTGGCTCAACATAACCAGAAGTGCCTAGACAGACAAAGCAACTGCTGGCGCTAAGTGGCTTTTGTATTTATTGAGTACTAGTTGAAAAGCCTGTGTACACGGGCCACAGTGCCATCCAGAACCTTGGCTGGTGGCCGGATCCTCTCATCACTGCTGCAGTCATGTGAAGTAGAGACTGCCCACACCGTGGCTGATATGGTATGAGGTGCTCCTAATTCAGACAGTAGTCCTCTCTGCGCACCTTTCTGGGACCATGTGCAGAGAGGACTCCGGTCTGAATTCGGAGCTCCCCATTTTGCATCAGCCACGGTGCGGGCAGTCTCTACTGCTCATGACTGCAGCACACGCAGCCGTCTCTACTGTGCATGACGGCTTCTGACAAACATATCTTAGCGAATTATTATATAAGATTGTCAATGTTTGAACTCCAATCATAAGACTTTATCAAGACTGTCTTGATAAACACTTCTGGTCAGACCTCAAATGTTGTCCATACCCAATTAATAAAGCATTATATATATATATATGTACACATATATATATATATATATATATATGTACACATATATATATATATATATATATATATATATATATATATCAAAGTGATACACAGTGGCACTCATATCTTTACAACATAATGGTTGGTGCACGTCCCATAGAATAAATGAACATACAAGTATACTCAGCCTCAGGGGTTCCATAGACCAAGGAGACAACACTCAGGATACATCTCATAAGATAAAATGGCTTTATTCAATACATTCCAAACGTTTTTTGGTCTGCAATCCGACCTTCATCTGGCCCTGACAAAGCCCAGTAACCAGACTATCAAGTTTTCATTATCCTGTGATATTTTATAAACTGGACCAGTTTACTCTCTTGGCTGGTGGCGAAAACATCATCACAGATGGCCACTACCAGCCACTGAGCCCCCTCCTATTTTTTAACCCTTTGAGCACCGGGGGGGGAGGGATTACTAATGCATTGCAAAGCATGATACAAACTTGCTCTGGAACCTTAAATAAGGTCTGTGCTGGTACTTTACATAATCTTGCTCTATACCATCTTGTGTGGGGTTCCAGTCTCAGATTTTGTTTCAGGACACAGTCATTTCTAGTTATGCCCATGATACAGCACACTGTTAGGTACATAGAAATAAATCATTATGAGCTGAGACTACAGATTACAGAATATACAACATCACAGGCAGGAAAATGACATGAGATGGTTAATACCAAGCTTTTCCCTTCCAATCATACTCTTACTGTGTAGAAGGGTAGAAAGCTGCCATACACAGCCCCATACAGCTCTACCCCACTCGAAAGTAATGGCATAAATTATAGATTTCTGCACAACCACCATCATAGCCAGTGCACAATGGAAAGAAATATTCCAAGCTTTGCTATAGTTTACAACTATGGACTTATGTATAAAACTGAAGCAGTGCAATTTTAGGGTAAACCAATTGTGTTGCATACCTCTCTGGCACTCAAAGGCAATCTGGATAATTATTATGTGTCCCCTACGGTGCAGGCGGTTTACCCAGAATTACATTACTCCAATTTTATTCATAAGGCCCTGTGATCTACCTGAGTCAGGTGATCGTTTGAATATCTGGGAGGGAGATGCACTAAGGTGTGACTAAGAGGAGATAAACAGGTGATAAAAAGTAGATAACTTATCCAGTGTTCCAAATACTCCAAGTCATATGTTTAGTCCATGGAGCCAATGCACTAAGGTTTCTCCAACTTTAGAGATCTTAGTGCATTGGCTCCATAGAATAAGACAGGAGTTTAAACACCTCTTTATCACCTCTTTATCACACCACACTGCATCTCCCCCTGCTCTGTGCTTACAAAGCATATTCATATTCAATGTGAACTGTCAATCTAGCCAATTACTTTAAGTTAAATTCAAATGTGGTTTTACAAGCACAGACCAGATCTGTGCGATAACGCTATCTAGAAATGAATACTTCGCTAGAACGTTCTATACAGCACCCCTTGTAGACCAGAATCTCCTGCTGTTAGCTAGAGTGCTGACATCTATAAAAGGGGAGGGAGGGGGAAACTTTAGCATGTTATATCTCTCAAACTATAAACATCTGAGAGACCGGACTTACAACATTTTTTTTTTCAATATCTACAATATTAAGCAATGTTACAATCAACCATAACCATCCCTTTAAACATAGCACAAAGTGTTATAAACACAAAACAGAAGATTCGGAGATAAACTTGATTTAGACATTACTATCACTTTAAGAGTGCAATAGTCAAAAAGTCATCATAATGAAAACATTTTCAGATAGTGAGTTTGTGATAAAAGGACAACATTTTCAGAAGTAAATCCACCATGTTTGAACTTGAATTAAAAATGGCCTTAAGATGAGATTGATGAATATTGCCCATAAATATTGTTAAAAATTCTTCATTATGTCTTTGAAACAAATTTTTCAAAGAAACAAAAACATTTTTTTTGTCTTTAAAACAGCAAATTTTCAAACAATTTTTACAACATCTCGCCCAAAGAATAATAAAGAATCCATAGTCAAGTGGATCTGTCTCTGGAGGGCCATTCCTTTCAACTCAATAAGGAATGTCCTTATTACAATACTTTTGCACCTATTGTGTGGTGTCTATAGGTTACACAACCAGGGGCGGATTGTAGGGAAATACCAGCCCAGGCATTTTGTTTTTTAAAGCAACCCACTAGCTGCACCAACGTCCCTATCGACGCCCCCTTGTGGTCCTTGTGCGGCATGAGAGAGCAGGCGCCAGGATATTATGTCATATCCTGGCGCTCTGCATTAACCCTTTGAGTGTCAGAGGGGTACGTAACGCATTGCAAAGCAATGCGTTGCGTACCCCTCTGGCACTCAAAGGGTTAACGAGGAACGCGAAGGCTGTCACAGAGAGTGCCTGTGGCAACACAGACCTCTACTTCAAAATATCATGGGGCGGTGAGGTGAGATCCTCTGATCTCCCCCACCGGCCCATGATCTAGCGGCCCACCGGGGGATGCCCGATCCCCCGATAGGACAATCTGCCCATGTACACAAACAACTGTAAAGTTCAATATACCCAGTGCAATCCATATCCATAATCACTAACAGTAGCGGGATATATGCTCCCATATGCTCTGGGATGAAATTGTGAAAACACCTTATTTCAAGAAAAGATACATAGTGCATTCCAGGATGGCAGCGTCTATTACAGTCTATGTTTACAGTCCATCATAATGTCCAGATGATGACAGAGCAGTCCTACAGACGTATAAATTCATTTGCAATAGCAGTTCTTCCATTAGGTGCATTCGCTATTCCACTCACACAGATTCGTTAATCTTAGCCACGCCAACAAAAAATAAATATATACAGCCGTTCGCTAATCTTGAATTTTCATGCAAAATTCAACAAAATCATGTGCAGACCTATTCACTAGTGGTTTTCACACCGGAAATAAAGATTGTGCACGTTTCCTGCATCGCACCAAATGTTCCAGATTTCTGCATCCTTTGCTACTCTCACCATTACTGGAACTTACTCCTGAGTAACAGTGGTTGGCATCTGCCTACAGGCACACCACACAGAGGGGCGCCTGTCATTGGGATCTTTTTTTTTTTTTTTTTTTTAATATAATCAACCAGCCTTATGTGCATCATGTCTCATGTCTGGTGAGCCGTTCAGCAGTGTGAATGACGGATATGTGCACAACTCCTCTGGTATGCAGAGAGTGAAATGGGAGATGGAGTTCTGTGAGTATAACACTTTAGCTACCACAGAGAAGCAGTTGCATGATATAGCTGTCATACCCTTTGGCCTTGGATGCTACAGACAGCTCCTACAATGGAGACTTTACTAGCATTCAAAAAAAATATTAGGACACTGTTACCAAGGGATTTTATATGGCAATGTCATCTCATTTGCCAGTCTAACATTGCCGTATTTTTTTTTTGGGCGGTGGAGGGGGCGCTTCAGATTTCTGTGCCTACAGGCTCCTGAGATGTAAATCTGGCCCTGGTGGTTGGGTATCTATTTTGATCGATTTAAGATGTGCCAATATATTGTGAGAATCTATGAAGTATTTTTCTATTGATTTGTCAGATTGGCCAATGTCTATAACATCCCCTACTTAGTCATCCTTTCTTGAAAAATAGTAATAATTTTACCTGCATAAGGCAGATAACATGGGCATGAAATGAAAAACACAAAATATGTGTTTGTGCAATAAGTTTATGTTTAATTGCAATGGATTTACCAGTGTGTGGATGTTTGAAATACTTTTTAGATATTTACATGTGGTGTGGGCTGTGTACCTGTTGCAACCAGGTTTGTCAGTTGGGAGCCAGAAGTATATTTATTCATATAGCAATAATATAGATCTGTTTTTGCCAATAGATCAGAGAAATTGAGACCCCTTCTACAGACCAGACATGACTGTTCTGTGACTACTCTTGTCAATGTGTCATTAGTAGACACTATTAGCAAACAGTTGTTGAAAGTCTGTTTGATAGTATTCCTACAGTTGAAGTGCAAATAGTTGAAAATATTACCTCCTTGGGTTTTAATTTAAACATCAATAGTTCTATTTGTTGCAATTGTGTAGCTCTGTGTCTTAACTCATCAAGGTCTGTTTCTCTGCAGCCTTTTGGCAGTAGGTGTCACTTAAATCTTGAGTTGCCTTGTACAATTTTGAGTATATGACTTTGAGGTGAAAATTTTTGCCAAATTGAAAACTATCAACAGTGGCGTAACAATAGGGGTCGCAGGGGTCGCACCTGCGACTGGGCCCGTCACTCTCAGGGACCCGGCCGCCCCCTGGGACCTCCTTGCAACGCGCCCACAGAACAGCTGATCTCCCGGCGGCCGGCGCTTTAATAATGCAGAGCGCTGGGAGATGACATAATCTCCCATCGCTCTGCATTACTAACAACCACGTGGGAGTTTGTGTTCCAGAGGTCTGTGCCTCATTCGGCATGTTACACACCGCTAGACCACCAGGGACTCGAGGTAGGAGGATGGGGGGGGTCAGTAGGGGCAATGTGTAGATGGGGGCATTGTGGAGATTGGGGGGCATTGTGGAGATTGAGGGGCAGTGTGGAAGGGGCATTGTGGAGATTGAGGGGCAATGTGGAAGGGGCATTGTGGAGAAAGAGGGGCATTGTGATGGGGCAATATGGAGGGGGCATTGTGGAGATGAAGGGGCAATATGGAGAATGAGGGCCATTGTGGAGATTGAGGGTCAATGTAGAGTTGGCCAATGTGGTTGAGGGGGGCCAATGAGGTCAGAGGGGGGCCCATGGCAATTCTTGCACCAGGGCTCCGTGGCTTCTAGTTACGCCTCTGACTATCAAACTGTAGTAATGTGTTTCTAGCAGTAACCTTTTGAAAGTCTGTGGTTCCCAGCTTATGGTCTTTGATGAAAACAGTCAGATCTAAGAAGTTAATCTGTTAGATGTCACATTTGCATGTTAATCGTAAAGATTCTACATTACATCTCCAGATAAAGAACAAATTGTCATTGTATCAACAGTCAATTATGACTTATTCCTGGCAGAGGAGTAATACAAAATGCAGGGCCCCCCGCAAACTATAGGGGGTCCTCCTGCCCCACTCACCTTTGCACATTGTGCACATTTTACACCACGCTGCTATCATTAACTGCACAAATATCATTATACTATGTTTGCAGATCCTCCAGTTATGATGCCCCTATCCCACATAAATAAAGAACCTTGATAAAGCACAAGCCACTAAATATAAGCATCAAATCAATGTTAAAATAATGAAAAGAAAATAAAGAAACCAAAAACAAAACATGAGGTTGGTATTTTTCCTGGTGATTAATCAACCTAAAAATGCCCTTGACTAGTGTCTGGAAGGTCCTAGGCCATTGCTTACCAACTCCAGCAGTTATACAGAGTCATTGTGACAGATCCATCAGTGCTAATTATATTCACTGTGCTTACATGCGGTAATCCTGATAAACTGCATCCATGATGTGTCCTGACGACCGGAGCTATAGGCTGCTACCAGATTAGTAAAACATTTGGATACAAAGAAACCAAGAGTAAGGGCTACCAGGGAGTCACCATGACTGTGTTTGGAGAAAGGGCTGTATAGAATATATGATTCAGTATAAACACAAACGCAAACAGCCTGCAGTATCAAATCCTGGGTTTAACACATCTCATATATACAGCATAAACACACACAACACAGAGTACAGCATCACATCCTGGTTGTAACACATTTCATACATACAGCATAAACACACACAACACAGAGTACAGCATCACATCCTGGTGTAACACATCTTGTACATACAGCATAAACACACACAACACAGAGTATAGCATCAAAGCCTGGTTGTAACATATCTCATACATACAGCATAAACACACAGAACACAAAGTATAGGACCAAAGCCTGTGTTTTTAACACATCTCATATATACAGCATAAACACATAACACAGACTATAACATGAAATACTGGATGTAACACACCTCATACACACAATATTGGATAAACAAAATATAATGGGGCCCCTGAAATAAAAACGTAGCTGTGGCAAAGGGGGCTTGACAGGGCCAGGCATAAAGTAGGCAGGAGCGTGTCATGGAGTTATAATGTATGTAGGTATGTATATACATATCTTTATTTATATGGCACCACACAGTGTATGCAGTGCTTTACAATAAACATATGTTACAATAAATAAGAGGGGATAATATAAGTACCTCATTCATAGAAACAATAGGAGAGAAGTCTCTGTCCCAAGGAGCTTACAGTCTAAATGGGTAATAAGAGACAGACAACAGTATATGAGTGTTACAATGCAAATATTGTAACACTGTTTGCTTATGGTGCTACTGTATTGCCTTATACTTCCTGTTTCCTGTTCTTACCTCTGACTTGGATGTAGTTCTATATCTTAACATGAGTTCTCACACACACAGCTTGCAGTGTCTTCATTACTATACTTGAAACATGGTGTCAGAACTGACTAGAATCAGAACTGAGCCTCTTTTTTGGAGTACAGCAGCTTTGAGACACAGCATAGGTTTGTGAGTTACTGCCTAAGACTGTAATTTGTGGACTTTTCTGACATTTGAGTGTTCATAGGTTTAAATGCAAAATGACTGCCATGAATTGCATACCACCCCCAGAGGGACTGAATATCAGTGGGGATTGGAGCAGCAATTGGGAAACTTTCAGAGCTGAATTTGAAGATGATTCCCTTGCTAAGGGGTTGAGTCTAACAAATTATTGACTGTGATTCCTGTGATTTAAGAAAGAAACCCCTATAAGCTATTTTTGTGTCCCTAAGTTTAAAACACAAAATTATCTGATGCGGAAGTACTTTTTTTTTTTTTTTTTTTTTTTTTTTTTTAAATCTCTGATTACATATATATTTTATTTATAAAAAACATAGGTTGTCTGTATAGTAACAGTTGTGCCACAATTATTTAGGAAATCTTTCTTGCAGATTTCATCTCTGCAAAGTCTTATGCTAGACTTGATTATCTGTTCTCACACTCTGTTGATATCTGTAACAAAGTGTGGAAATGCCAGAAGTGTCTCCAGCATCCAAGAGGTTAATTGTACAAAGGACATTTATAGTTAAAAGGAAATTAAAATTAGACGGAGTTAGCACACTGAATAATATTGGCCTCTATTGGATGTCTGTTTTGAATGTTACACAGAGCACACTGTAAACCAGTCCATTATGAACAAGTAGAGCTATTTTGGAGCAAACCAAAATCTCCATAGGGAGGGGGGAATAAAAGTATCCATAATATCTACTGATTTAAAGGGAACTGTCAAATCTTTTAATGATTTAGATTTCTTTAACTGAGTATAAAAAAGGTGTTGGAGGTGTTTGTCATAGCTTTCAGGGGAGGAAAAGTTCAATTAAATTGATAAAGAAATTTTATATGTCCCCAGTATGGTACAAAATAGTATGACCCAAAATATTACCAGCATGCATTGCTCTTACAAAATATATATCAGAATATGGAAAAATTAAAATATATCAACTTCATGGTTCTTATTTCGGGAATAAAATGAGTCTAACAAATTGTGGACTGTAATTCCTGTGATTTGAAAAAGAAATTCCTATACACTATTTTTTCTGTCCCTAAGTTTAAAATAGAAAATTATCTGATGCAGTACTACATTTTTTTTTTTTTTTTTTTTTTTTTAAATCTCTGATGACATACATTTTATTTATAAAAACCTTAGGTTCTCAGTATATTAACAGATGTGCCACAATTATTTAGGAAATCTGTCTTGCACATTTCATCTCTGCAAAGTCTTATGCTAGACTTGATAATCTATCCTCACACTCTGTTGATATCTGTCACAATGTGTGGAAATGCCAGAAGTGTCTCCAGCATCCAAGTGGTTAATTGTATAAAGGACATATATAATTACAAGGAAATTAAAATTAGGCGGAGATAGCACACTGAATAATATTGGCCTCTATTGGATGTCTGTTTTGAATGTTACATAGAAAACACCCTGTAAAGCAGTCCATTATGAACAAGTAGAGCTATTTTGGAGCAAACCAAAATCTCCATGGGGAGGGGTGAATAAAAGTATCAATGATACCTACTGATTTCAAAGGAACTTTCAAATCTTTTAATGATTTAGATTTCTGTAACTGAGTATAACAGAAGGTGTTGGAGATGTTTGCAATAGCTTTCAAGAGAGGAAAAGTTCAATTTAATTGAAAAGTAAATTTCATATGTCCCCAGCTTTGGTACAAAATGGTATGCCGAAAGTAATCCCAGAATGCATTGTTCTTATACAAAATATATCAGAATATGGAAAAATTAAAATATATCTACTTCATGTTTCTTATTTCAGGAATAAAATTAGTCTAACAAATTGTTGATTGTGATTCCTGTGATTTGAGAAAGAAATCCCTATAAACTCTTTTTTGTGTCCTAAGTTTAAAATAGAAAATGATCTGATACGGAACTATTTTTTTTTTTTTTCTTTCTTTCTTTTTTTTTTTTTTTTAAATCTCTGATAACATATACATTTTATTTATAAAAACCTTAGGTTGTCTTTGTAGTAACAGATGTGCCACAGTTATTTAGGAAATCTTTCTTGCAGATTTCATCTCTGCAAAGTCTTATGTTAGACTTCATAATCTATTCTTACACTCTGTTGATATTTGTAACAATGCTTGGAAATGCCACAGGTGTCTCCAGCATCCAAGAGGTTATTTGTATAAAGGACATTTATAGTTAAAAGAAAATTAAAATTAGAGGGGAATAGCACACTGAATAATATTGTCCACTATTGGATGTCTGTTTTGAATGTTACACAGAACACACCCTGTAAACCAGTCCATTATGAACAATGAACAATGAACAAGTAGAGCTACTTTGGAGCAAACCAAAATCTCCATGGGGAAGGGGGAAATAAAATGATCCTTGATGCTTACTGATTTGAAAGTAACTTTCAAATCTTTAAATGCTTTTGTGTTCTGTAACAGATTATGAAAAAAAGTGTTTTTGATTTATATTATAGCTTTCAAGAAAGTAAAAGCGCAAATTAATTGTAAAGGAAATTTTATATGTCCCCTGCATGCATTGTTCTTATTAAAAAAAATATCAGAATATGGAAAAATTAAAATATATCAACTTCATGATTGTTATTTCAGGAATAAAATGAGTCTAATAAATTATTGATTATGATTCCTGTGATTTGAGAAAGAAACTCCTAAAATCTATTTTTGTGTCCCTAAGTTTACAACAGAAAATTATCTGATGAGGAATTTTTTTTTTTTATTTTAATCTCTGTTTACATATAAACTTTATTTATCAGAATCTTAGGTTGTCTGTATAGTAACAGATGTGCCACAGTTATTTAGGAAATCTTTCTTGCAGATTTTATCTCTGCAAAGTCTTATGCTAGACTTGATAATCTATTCACACTCTGTTGATATCTGTAACAATGTGTGGAAATGCCAGAAGTGTCTCCAGCATACAAGAGGTTAATTGTATAATGGACATTTATAGTTAAAAGGAAACTAAAATTAGACGGCGTTAGGACACTATTAGGACATATTGGCCTCTATTGGATGTCTGTTTTGAATGTTACACAGAGCACCCTGTAAAGCAGTCCATTATGAAGTAGAGCTATTTTGGAGCAAACCAAAATCTTCGTGGGAAGGGGGGAATAAAACTATCCTTGATTCCTACTGGTTTAAAAGGAACTTTCAAATCTTGTAATGATTTAGATTCCTTTAACTGAGTATGACAGAAGGTGTTGGAGATGTTTGTCATAGCTTTTAGAAGAGCAAAAGTTCAATTTAATTGAAATGGAAATTTTATATGTCCTAAGCTATGGTACAAAATGGTATGACCCAAAATAATCCCAGCATGCATTGCTCTTATAAAAAATATATTAGAATATGGAAATATTAAAATATATCCACTTCATGTTTCTTATTTCAGGAGTAAAATGAGTCTAACAAATTGTTGATTGTATTCCTGTGATGTGAAAAAGAAATCCCTATAAACTATTTTTGTGTTCCTAAGTTTAAAATAGAAATTTATCTGATGCGGAACTACTTTTCTTTTTTTGCTTAATTTTTTTTTTAAAAAATCTCTGATAACATATACAGTTTATTTATAAAAAACTTAAGTTGTCTGTATAGTAACAGATGTGCCACAGTTTAGAAAATCTTTCTTGCAGATTTCATCTTTGCAAAGTCTTATGCTAGACCTGATAATCTATTCTCACACTCTGTTGATATCTGTAACAATGCGTTGTATTAGGTTGTATGTATAGAATCAGATGTGCCACAGTTATTTAGGAAATCTTTCTTGCAGACTTTATCTCTGCAAAGTCTTATGCTATACTTCTTATTCTATCCTCATATGCTGTTGATATCTGTAACTTTGCATGGAAATGCCAGATATATCTCCAGTATCCAAGAGGTGAATTGTATAGTTAAAAGAAAATTAAATTTAGAGGAGGTTAGCATACTTAATAATATTGACCTCTACTGGCTGTCTATTTTGAATGTTACACAGAACAAAATCTGTAAAGTTGTTAATTGTGAACAAGTAGAGCTATTCTGGAGCAAACCAAAATCTCCATGGGGAGGGGGAAAATAAAATTATCCATGATACCTACTGATATGAAGTAGCTTTCACATCTTTTAATGCTTGATATGTCTCTCTGTCATAGTTTTCAAAAGAGGAAAAGCTAAATTTAATTTAAAAGAAGATTTAATATATCCCCTGCTATAGTGCAAACTAGTATGTCCCAATGTCGCAGCATGCATTGCTCTTATAAAAATATATCCACGTCACGTTTCATATTTCAGGAGTAAAATGAGTCTAACAAATTGTTGACTGTGATTCCTGTGATTTAAGAAAGAAATCCCTATAAGCTATTTTTGTGTCTATAAGTTTAAAATAGAAAATTATCTGAACTGGAAATTCTTTTTAAGTGTATGATTTCATATATATTATATTGATAAAAGCCTTAGGTTGTCTGTACAGTAAAAGATGTGCCACAGTTATTTAGGAAATCTTTCTTGTCGATTTCATCTCTGCAAAGTCTTATGCTAGACTTATTTTTCTATCCTTATACTCTGTTGATATCTGTAACAATGCAGGGGTATGCAAGAGATGTTTTCAGTATCCAAGAGATGAACTGTATAATGGACATTGATAGTTAAAATACAATTAAAATTAGAGGAGACTAGCACACTGAAAAATATTGGCCTCTATTGGCTGTCTGTTTTGAATGTTACACAGAACACACCCTGTTAAGCAGTTCATTTTGAAGAAGTAGAGATATTCTGGAGTAAACCAAAATCTCCATAGGGAGGTGGGAATTCAAATTATCCATGATACCTACTGATTTGAAAGAAACTTTCAAATCTTTTAATGCTTGCAATATCTGTAATAGAGTTTCAAAAAAGGTGTTGGAGACATCTCTCATAGCTTTTAAGAGATGAAAAGCTCAATTTAATTTAAAAGGATATTTTATATGTCCTCTTCTATAATGCAAAATGGTATACCCCAAAGTAATCCCAACATGCATTGATCTTATAAAAAATATATCTGAATATGGAAAAATGAAAATATAGCTACTTCACGTTTCCTATTTCAGAAGTAAAATAAGTCTAACAAATTGTTGAATGTGATTCCTGTGATTTGAGAAAGAAATACCTATAAGCTATTTTTGTGTCCCTAAGTTTAAAATAGTAAACTATCTTATGAAGACATTTTTTTAAATATTATTATTATTATTATTATTAACATTATTAACAACAATAATAATAATAATAATAATTATTATTATTATTATTATTTCCAATTACATATATATTTTATTTATAAACACCTTAGGTGGTCTGTACAGTAACAGATGTGCCACAATTATTTAGAAAATCTTTCTTCCAGATTTCACGTCTGCAAAGTCTTATGCTAGACTTCTACAGAGATATCTCCAGTATCCAAGAGGTTAATTGTATATTGGACATTTATAGTTAAAAGAAAATTAAAATTAGAGGGGAATAGCACACTGAATAATATTGTCCACTATTGGATGTCTGTTTTGAATGTTACACAGAACACACCCTGTAAACCAGTCCATTATGAACAATGAACAATGAACAAGTAGAGCTACTTTGGAGCAAACCAAAATCTCCATGGGGAAGGGGGAAATAAAATGATCCTTGATGCTTACTGATTTGAAAGTAACTTTCAAATCTTTAAATGCTTTTGTGTTCTGTAACAGATTATGAAAAAAAGTGTTTTTGATTTATATTATAGCTTTCAAGAAAGTAAAAGCTCAAATTAATTGTAAAGGAAATTTTATATGTCCCCTGCATGCATTGTTCTTATTAAAAAAAATATCAGAATATGGAAAAATTAAAATATATCAACTTCATGATTGTTATTTCAGGAATAAAATGAGTCTAATAAATTATTGATTATGATTCCTGTGATTTGAGAAAGAAACTCCTAAAATCTATTTTTGTGTCCCTAAGTTTACAACAGAAAATTATCTGATGAGGAATTTTTTTTTTTTATTTTAATCTCTGTTTACATATAAACTTTATTTATCAGAATCTTAGGTTGTCTGTATAGTAACAGATGTGCCACAGTTATTTAGGAAATCTGTCTTGCACATTTCATCTCTGCAAAGTCTTATGCTAGACTTGATAATCTATCCTCACACTCTGTTGATATCTGTCACAATGTGTGGAAATGCCAGAAGTGTCTCCAGCATCCAAGTGGTTAATTGTATAAAGGACATATATAATTACAAGGAAATTAAAATTAGGCGGAGATAGCACACTGAATAATATTGGCCTCTATTGGATGTCTGTTTTGAATGTTACATAGAAAACACCCTGTAAAGCAGTCCATTATGAACAAGTAGAGCTATTTTGGAGCAAACCAAAATCTCCATGGGGAGGGGTGAATAAAAGTATCAATGATACCTACTGATTTCAAAGGAACTTTCAAATCTTTTAATGATTTAGATTTCTGTAACTGAGTATAACAGAAGGTGTTGGAGATGTTTGCAATAGCTTTCAAGAGAGGAAAAGTTCAATTTAATTGAAAAGTAAATTTCATATGTCCCCAGCTTTGGTACAAAATGGTATGCCGAAAGTAATCCCAGAATGCATTGTTCTTATACAAAATATATCAGAATATGGAAAAATTAAAATATATCTACTTCATGTTTCTTATTTCAGGAATAAAATTAGTCTAACAAATTGTTGATTGTGATTCCTGTGATTTGAGAAAGAAATCCCTATAAACTCTTTTTTGTGTCCTAAGTTTAAAATAGAAAATGATCTGATACGGAACTATTTTTTTTTTTTTTCTTTCTTTCTTTTTTTTTTTTTTTTAAATCTCTGATAACATATACATTTTATTTATAAAAACCTTAGGTTGTCTTTGTAGTAACAGATGTGCCACAGTTATTTAGGAAATCTTTCTTGCAGATTTCATCTCTGCAAAGTCTTATGTTAGACTTCATAATCTATTCTTACACTCTGTTGATATTTGTAACAATGCTTGGAAATGCCACAGGTGTCTCCAGCATCCAAGAGGTTATTTGTATAAAGGACATTTATAGTTAAAAGAAAATTAAAATTAGAGGGGAATAGCACACTGAATAATATTGTCCACTATTGGATGTCTGTTTTGAATGTTACACAGAACACACCCTGTAAACCAGTCCATTATGAACAATGAACAATGAACAAGTAGAGCTACTTTGGAGCAAACCAAAATCTCCATGGGGAAGGGGGAAATAAAATGATCCTTGATGCTTACTGATTTGAAAGTAACTTTCAAATCTTTAAATGCTTTTGTGTTCTGTAACAGATTATGAAAAAAAGTGTTTTTGATTTATATTATAGCTTTCAAGAAAGTAAAAGCTCAAATTAATTGTAAAGGAAATTTTATATGTCCCCTGCATGCATTGTTCTTATTAAAAAAAATATCAGAATATGGAAAAATTAAAATATATCAACTTCATGATTGTTATTTCAGGAATAAAATGAGTCTAATAAATTATTGATTATGATTCCTGTGATTTGAGAAAGAAACTCCTAAAATCTATTTTTGTGTCCCTAAGTTTACAACAGAAAATTATCTGATGAGGAATTTTTTTTTTTTATTTTAATCTCTGTTTACATATAAACTTTATTTATCAGAATCTTAGGTTGTCTGTATAGTAACAGATGTGCCACAGTTATTTAGGAAATCTTTCTTGCAGATTTTATCTCTGCAAAGTCTTATGCTAGACTTGATAATCTATTCACACTCTGTTGATATCTGTAACAATGTGTGGAAATGCCAGAAGTGTCTCCAGCATACAAGAGGTTAATTGTATAATGGACATTTATAGTTAAAAGGAAACTAAAATTAGACGGCGTTAGGACACTATTAGGACATATTGGCCTCTATTGGATGTCTGTTTTGAATGTTACACAGAGCACCCTGTAAAGCAGTCCATTATGAAGTAGAGCTATTTTGGAGCAAACCAAAATCTTCGTGGGAAGGGGGGAATAAAACTATCCTTGATTCCTACTGGTTTAAAAGGAACTTTCAAATCTTGTAATGATTTAGATTCCTTTAACTGAGTATGACAGAAGGTGTTGGAGATGTTTGTCATAGCTTTTAGAAGAGCAAAAGTTCAATTTAATTGAAATGGAAATTTTATATGTCCTAAGCTATGGTACAAAATGGTATGACCCAAAATAATCCCAGCATGCATTGCTCTTATAAAAAATATATTAGAATATGGAAATATTAAAATATATCCACTTCATGTTTCTTATTTCAGGAGTAAAATGAGTCTAACAAATTGTTGATTGTATTCCTGTGATGTGAAAAAGAAATCCCTATAAACTATTTTTGTGTTCCTAAGTTTAAAATAGAAATTTATCTGATGCGGAACTACTTTTCTTTTTTTGCTTAATTTTTTTTTTTTTAAATCTCTGATAACATATACAGTTTATTTATAAAAAACTTAAGTTGTCTGTATAGTAACAGATGTGCCACAGTTTAGAAAATCTTTCTTGCAGATTTCATCTTTGCAAAGTCTTATGCTAGACCTGATAATCTATTCTCACACTCTGTTGATATCTGTAACAATGCGTTGTATTAGGTTGTATGTATAGAATCAGATGTGCCACAGTTATTTAGGAAATCTTTCTTGCAGACTTTATCTCTGCAAAGTCTTATGCTATACTTCTTATTCTATCCTCATATGCTGTTGATATCTGTAACTTTGCATGGAAATGCCAGATATATCTCCAGTATCCAAGAGGTGAATTGTATAGTTAAAAGAAAATTAAATTTAGAGGAGGTTAGCATACTTAATAATATTGACCTCTACTGGCTGTCTATTTTGAATGTTACACAGAACAAAATCTGTAAAGTTGTTAATTGTGAACAAGTAGAGCTATTCTGGAGCAAACCAAAATCTCCATGGGGAGGGGGAAAATAAAATTATCCATGATACCTACTGATATGAAGTAGCTTTCACATCTTTTAATGCTTGATATGTCTCTCTGTCATAGTTTTCAAAAGAGGAAAAGCTAAATTTAATTTAAAAGAAGATTTAATATATCCCCTGCTATAGTGCAAACTAGTATGTCCCAATGTCGCAGCATGCATTGCTCTTATAAAAATATATCCACGTCACGTTTCATATTTCAGGAGTAAAATGAGTCTAACAAATTGTTGACTGTGATTCCTGTGATTTAAGAAAGAAATCCCTATAAGCTATTTTTGTGTCTATAAGTTTAAAATAGAAAATTATCTGAACTGGAAATTCTTTTTAAGTGTATGATTTCATATATATTATATTGATAAAAGCCTTAGGTTGTCTGTACAGTAAAAGATGTGCCACAGTTATTTAGGAAATCTTTCTTGTCGATTTCATCTCTGCAAAGTCTTATGCTAGACTTATTTTTCTATCCTTATACTCTGTTGATATCTGTAACAATGCAGGGGTATGCAAGAGATGTTTTCAGTATCCAAGAGATGAACTGTATAATGGACATTGATAGTTAAAATACAATTAAAATTAGAGGAGACTAGCACACTGAAAAATATTGGCCTCTATTGGCTGTCTGTTTTGAATGTTACACAGAACACACCCTGTTAAGCAGTTCATTTTGAAGAAGTAGAGATATTCTGGAGTAAACCAAAATCTCCATAGGGAGGTGGGAATTCAAATTATCCATGATACCTACTGATTTGAAAGAAACTTTCAAATCTTTTAATGCTTGCAATATCTGTAATAGAGTTTCAAAAAAGGTGTTGGAGACATCTCTCATAGCTTTTAAGAGATGAAAAGCTCAATTTAATTTAAAAGGATATTTTATATGTCCTCTTCTATAATGCAAAATGGTATACCCCAAAGTAATCCCAACATGCATTGATCTTATAAAAAATATATCTGAATATGGAAAAATGAAAATATAGCTACTTCACGTTTCCTATTTCAGAAGTAAAATAAGTCTAACAAATTGTTGAATGTGATTCCTGTGATTTGAGAAAGAAATACCTATAAGCTATTTTTGTGTCCCTAAGTTTAAAATAGTAAACTATCTTATGAAGACATTTTTTTAAATATTATTATTATTATTATTATTAACATTATTAACAACAATAATAATAATAATAATAATTATTATTATTATTATTATTTCCAATTACATATATATTTTATTTATAAACACCTTAGGTGGTCTGTACAGTAACAGATGTGCCACAATTATTTAGAAAATCTTTCTTCCAGATTTCACGTCTGCAAAGTCTTATGCTAGACTTCTACAGAGATATCTCCAGTATCCAAGAGGTTAATTGTATATTGGACATTTATAGTTAAAAGAAAATTAAAATTAGAAGAGGTTAGCACACTGAATAGAGGGAGTTAGCACACTGAATATTATTGGCCTCTATTGGCTGTCTATTTTGAATGTTACACAGAACACACCTTGTAAAGCTTTTCATTGTGAACAAGTAGAGCTATTATGGAGCAAACCAAAATCTCAATTGTGAGGTGGGAAACAAAATTATCCATGATACTGATTTGAAAGGAACTTTCAAATCTTTTAATGATTGAGATGTCTGCAACAGAACATGTGTATGAGTGTTGGAGATGTCTGTTATAGTTTTCAAGAGAGTAAAATCTTAATTTAATTGAAAAGGAAATTTTATATGTACCCTATATGATGCAAAATAGTATGCCCCAAAGTGATCCCAGCATGCATTGCTCTTATAAAAAATATATCAGAATATGGACAAATTACAATATATCCATATATATATATATGTTTTTTATTTCATTAGTAAAATGAGTCTGCATGGAAACATTTTGATTCATTTCTGATACAGGAGTAGAGTGGACTGATACAGGAGTAGAGTGGGTTGATAAAGGAGGAGAGTGGACTGATTCAGGAGTAGAGTGGGCTGATACAGAAGTAGAGTATGCTGATACAGAAGTAGAGTGTGCTGATACAGGAGGAGAGTGAGCTGATACAGGAGGAGAGTGAACTTATACAGGAGTAGAGTGGGCTGATACAGGAGTAGAGTGGGCTGATACAGGAGGAGAGTGAACTGATACAGGAGTAGAGTGTGCTGATACAGGAGGAGAGTGAACTGATACAGGAGTAGAGTGTGCTGATACAGGAGGAGAGTGAACTGATACAGGAGTAGAGTGGGCTGATACAGGAGTAGAGTGTGCTCATACAGGAGTAGAGTGGGCTGATACAGGAGTAGAGTGGGCTGATACAGGAGTAGAGTGTGCTCATACAGGAGTAGAGTGGGCTGATACAGGAGTAGAGTGGGCTGATACAGAAGTAGAGTATGCTGATACAGAAGTAGAGTGTGCTGATACAGGAGGAGAGTGAGCTGATACAGGAAGAGAGTGAACTTATACAGGAGTAGAGTGGGCTGATACAGGAGTAGAGTGGGCTGATACAGGAGGAGAGTGAACTGATACAGGAGTAGAGTGTGCTGATACAGGAGGAGAGTGAACTGATACAGGAGTAGAGTGTGCTGATACAGGAGGAGAGTGAACTGATACAGGAGTAGAGTGGGCTGATACAGGAGTAGAGTGTGCTGATACAGGAGGAGAGTGAACTGATACAGGAGTAGAGTGGGCTGATACAGGAGTAGAGTGGGCTGATACAGGAGGACAGTGAACTGATACAGGAGTAGAGTGGGCTGATACAGGAGTAGAGTGTGCTGATACAGGAGTAGAGTGGGCTGATACAGGAGTAGAGTGTGCTGATACAGGAGAAAAGTGGGCTGATACAGGAGGACAGTGAACTGATACAGGAGTAGAGTGGACTGATACAGGAGTAGAGTGGGCTGATACAGCAGGACAGTGAACTGATACAGGAGTAGAGTGTGCTGATACAGGAGGAGAGTGAACTGATACAGGAGTAGAGTGGGCTGATACAGGAGTAATGTGGGCTGATAAGGGAGTAGAGTGGGGTAATACAAGAGTATTGTGGGCTGCTAAGGAAGTAGAGTGGGCTGATAACTGAAGTAGAGTTGGCTGATAATGTAGTAGAGTGGGCTGATAAGGGAGTAAGGAATGCTGATAGGGGAGTAGAATGGGCTGATACAGGAGTAAAGAGGACTGATAGGAGCGTAGCGTTGGCTGGTACATGAGTAGAGTGTGTTAATAAGGGTATAAGGAGTACTGATAGAGGAATAGAGTGGGCTAATTATGTACTGTAGATTTCCCATCTCCTCTTCCCTGTCTGCCCTGATCTCATTAGAAGACTCTTACCAGATCAGGTTTAAGATCATTACGGACACTATTCCTGCTATAAGCAATGCATTGTTGCTGTGAGCAAGATTTCAGTCTACTACTATGGCCAAATGATCTCAAAATCAAGGATTAACAGTAAAGGGCATGTTACTCAGCACCCCCCCCAGTTAGGAGTTAATATGGACATAAATGTACAGTGTAATCTTACTTATCGATGGATTGCTTTGAGAACAGAAATAGTTCCACTATTAATTATTAGGGAATCGGGGGATGTCTCAGCTTGGCTCCACCTCCTTTCATTGCTGCCGTTCAGACCAGGAAGGAGTCTGCATGGAAACATTTTGATTCATTTCCGCTTTTCCCACAGAGATCAGTTGCCCCCTCCTGTCTTGTGACAATGGGACTCAAAATCCAAATTTGTCCTTGTGTACCTTCATTTTTGGTTCCATGCTTTGTAGATGCCAGGACACAATTTCTAAGCATCATGGTGCCTGGGATTTGCCAAGCTCTGCAATGCATCCTGGGATAGATAACACATAAATACAAACTGCCTGCAGCAACACGACCAGGCTAGCTATGTACAAAAGAAAACCTGTAGTCCCGCTGGTATTGTACTAAGGAATGGTTTATGACTTTCTGTGTGCTTTTAATGGCACTTGAATGAAAATACAATGATTTTATTACAATGACAGTTAACTCTTTAAGGACTGGAGGACTGCAATGCTTTGCGCACCTTAAAGGGTTAATGAGCGTGCACTAACCTTAGTTCCTGATAAAATAAACTACTGCAGTTTATATTTAGCGCCCTATATTCCTAACAAAGCTAGAGTCATTCTGGGATAATCCACTGCACCATTGGGGCCAAATACAAATGATACTTGATTTACATGTGGCTTTTAACCCTTTGAGTGCCATAAGGGTACGCAACACATTGCTTTGCAATTCGTTGTGTATCACTCTAGCACTCAAAGGGTTAACCACCTGCATGGTACAGCATCTGCAATGCATTGCTCCCCAATGCACAGGAGACTGAGCTAGCATTCAAGGGGTTAAAACTTGAATCAATGTGAGTTTTAGTAATTTTTATTTTCATCCTATAGTGTAGTTAGTTTACCCCAGAACTGATTTAATCCCTTTGAATCCATGGCTCCTGGAGTCAAAAAGCAGTACTTTGAGTGCCAGAATGGTATGCAATGAATTGTTCAGCAATGTGTTTTGCACTTTTCTGGTACACTGGTAACCACTTGAGTGCCAAAGGGGAATGTAACACATAGCTCTTCAATGTGATGTGCATCCCTCTGGCACTCAAAGGGTTAAGGATCCTATCAGGTCAGAAAACAGAGCTCTGACTGTTGGAGGGTGATCTGCCAGTGACTGCTCAGAGATAAGGGCTAGGAGAGTAGTGAATGGGGAAGCAGAGAAAAAGCAGGGAATGGGGAGCCAGATTTTAGAATATGGGGGTATTGAGGGGACAAATGGGTGCAAAGATGATGGGGAGGCAGAGAGATATAGCAATAATATTGTGCAGGCACAGACAGAGAGAATGAGAGATAATGAAAGAAGATTTGGAAGGTGAAAGGGGAAACAGCAGAGACAGAAATGAACAGAGAATCTGCAGAGAAAATGAGAGGAATAGAATCAAAGGGGAAATCCTTGCAAAACTACGAAATAGATCAATGTCAAAGATACCTGCAGCATTTAATACAATGTGCCTGTCACTTAGGCACAATGGGTTAGGTCACTGAGAAGCCTACGCTGTTAGGGTGACTACATATAGAATCTCTATGCAGAATGCAGTGATTTTGTGAAGGCAGTGATGTAACTATAGGGGTCGCAGACTCGCAGGGGTCACACCTGCAACCAGGCCTGTCACTTCAGGGGCCTGGCCGCCCCCTGCGACCCCTCCACCTGACACCCGCAATCTCCCTCCAGGGCTCTAGTAATGCAGAGCGCCGGGAGATGACATCATCATCTCCCAGCGCTATGCATTACTAAGAGGACATCGAGGGAGCTCCAGGGAGGTAGGAGATGGGGGCATTGTGAAGACTGGGGGGCATTGTAGAGGGGGTCAGTGTGGTCAAGGGGGGCCAATGTGGTGGGGGGGGCCTGTGGTACTTCTTGCACCAGGGCCCAGAGGCTTCTGGTTACACCTCAGGAAGGAGGAGTCAGAGATGCTTAATTAGATAGGTCTGATTTTAGCCTTTAGCTCACAAGTGTCATACATAGAGAAGAAACATCATGAAACATGTCTTACTGGTCCAGCCCAGATAACAATCCAGCTATAAAACATCAGACCATTACTCTCAAAAGAGAAAACCAGCCAAACACAAAAGCACATTTCAGTGATATTCCTAACAGCAGTGTGCTTTTGAAAGGTGTGCTTTGCTGGATTCCCCTATCACATTTGGGTGATCAAGGTTAATTATATTTAGCATATGGAAGTAGCATTCAGAGATGCTCAAGTAGGTAGGACTCGTATAGTATCCAGGGCGCAATCGCTGTTCACTCAAAAGTGATATACACAGAGAACACGGATCCTGAAGCACATCATATTGTTCCTGCATAGACGACAGTTCAGCTACATAATGCCAGCTAAGCCTCTGATACAGAAATGAAGAAACCCAAGCTGTACATTGCAGCTTTAATTAGCATATGCAAAGTGGTCAGTGATACCTACAGCACACAATGCAATGTGCCTGTGCTACAGGTCTCTTTGGCACAGTATCCTATTGAAATGTCCCCTACTAATTGATGACCAAAAAAATGGTGCATTTAACCCCTTAAGGACCATTGAATATCCAGATCATCATGCTGGTCCGGCACTTAAGGACCAGTGACGGTCCTGGTACGTCACATACTTTTACTCACCGCACTGCTGCAGGAGCGCGGTGAGTAATACTGGGGACTGAAGTTGATCGATCCAAGACCAGAGCGATCTCTTTCAGTCCCTCGTTCGCCATGCCAGCACACATGACCAGTCACATGGGGCAGCACGCTGAACTTCCCTATCTGGTCCTTAAAGGACCACACACCCCAGGACCGCTGGTCCTTAAGAAGTTAAAATGTAGCATCCATGAAAAGAGTGACATCAGAATGTCGCCTGCATAAAAAGGGCGAAATTCTGATGTTGTAGGCTTAAGTGTCACCACCATCTGTGCCTTAGCCCTTTGAGTGCCAGACAGGTCTGCAACACATTGCAAAGCAATGTGTTGCAGGCCCCTCTGGCACTCATAGTCTAAAGATGCCCTCTTCCACTCACAAGCCCATGGCTGTTATGTCCGTTAGTCTCCTTGCTGTCAACATCTGAATCAAAACAGAACAGTGAATAATCAGAAGTGTATCCATTGGCCCATTTTGACTGAAGTGAACGGCGGTAAGACACAAAAAGAAGGGAAATTTAAGGGCTGGTCCTGCTGTCTCTCATTCCAGGCAGCCATATTGCTGGAGAGATAGAAGAGACAGGGAGATTTGAGATGTACATCAGATACATTTGAGACATATATCTCAGATAGATAACAGATACATAGATATGGATAGTAGAGTAATCTCAATTCCTTGGAACATTATGATCAGGCCGGTATGACAGTGCAAAATCTAGTCACTACTATTGCCAGGCCCTTGTCCATCTCTCCGGTCACTCACTCAGCACTAGTACCAGGCGGTTCATCATCTTGGCAGCAGATGTTCACAGACCGGCCCTGGGAGAAGATTTTGAAAAAAAAAAGAACTGAGCAGTTGCCTCAAGCACACATTAACGTGGCAAGTGACAGGCCGATGTGACCTTGTGAGTGGAAGAGAGCACCTTAACCCTTTGAGTCAGTAACAAGGCAATATGACTACCTGGAATGGGAGACAGTAGGACCAGCTCTTATATTTCTCTTCTACTTGTGTCCGGTCACTTCAGTCAAGATGGGTCAGTGGACAGATTAAGGGCTGCTTAATCCCCAGTACACAACCTGCTGGTATATCTGGTATATTTGGAAGTGAAGGGGGGATCCACTTTTGATTATTCTCAATTCAGTTTGGATTCAGAGGTTGGCAGCCAGTAGACTAATGACCATAACAGTCAATGACTTTTAAGTGGAAGAGGGCATCTTAACCCTTTGATTGCTAGAAGGGGCCACAATACATTGCTTTGCAATGCATTCCATTGCATACCTCTCTGGCACTCAAAGGGCTAAGGCACAGATGGTGGTGATACTTAAGCCTGCGACCACAGAATGTCACCATTTTTATGCAGGCGCCAGTCTAACGTTGCCCTTTTCATGGAGGCTACATTTTAAATGTGCCGTTTTGTTGGCTGCAATTATTGAGCAACATTTCCATAGTGAACCCTTTAGAAACCTACTCTGCGAAAGAATCTTTTTATACCATGTGAAATTGTGAAGTGGTGGTCAGAGATAGGGATGGGCAAACATTTTCACCTCAAACTTGAAATCGGTGAATAATGGTACTTCCTGCTTGGTGAATAATTTCCTGCGAAAAGTTCTGTTTTTCAGCTTTTTTCGCATAGCTAATTCCATTGAAATTAATGGAAACAATTTACACCCAACACATAGGAAATATTATTTTATTTCCCAAAGGCATTGTATAAAAGGGGCATGATGTGTTGGTGGGGTGGGGTAAGAATCAGTTGAACAGGGAATTTTTTGGGTGTTGTTTACTGGGATTGGGGGCAGTTAATACAAAAATAAATCCTAAATACAATAAAAAAAACCATAAGACATGGTATAAAAGGGGTCTGACGAGTGTGCCTGTGTTGGGGGGTGGAGTCTGGGGATTGAATCAGTTGAACAGGGAATTTGTTTTGGGGGGTTTCTTTACTGATATTGAGGGGACAGTTAATAATAAATAAATAAAATAAGAAATTTGTATGTAACGTGATAGAGACAGTGACCCCCTGACATAAGCTGCCACTGGGGTAGACTGATACTTCACATGACAGAGTATTTTGTAGAGGATGATTTGTAAGATTTGTTGTTAGAGGTCCAAGTCCTGAGGAAACATTGATTTGTATTAATTAAGCTTGTTTGATACAAACTGCCAAAAATTGTTAATTTTTTGTAGGACTGTTGGGGTTTTTTTTAATTTTTTTTTGTATTTTTTTTATTTTTTTTAAGCACAAGCCCTGAGAAAAAAAGCCTAGTGCCAGCAGGTCATGTTGTGTTGGTCAGTGGCCACTAGCCATTGTCAAATTCCCTGAAGTAGATGTGGAATTTGTGACTGCTGTTCTTGCTGCTGCTGCTTATTTGTTTAAGCAGCAGGATGATTAGACAGTTCAGAGGAGATGGGATCAACAACAGCAGTAACAGGGGTGATGGATGATGAAGTTTCCACTTGCCACAACTAGGTCCGGTGATGCGCATGTGGCAGTAGCAGCACAATATGTAGCCCTCAGTATATTTGGAGAAAAGAATAAGTTGGCCAGTAATTCTTCTCCACCTGCACCTCTTCCAAAATCATGGGCGTGTTGTCACTAGAATATACATTTTTCCCTTGAGAGCAGGAACTGTGCCTCTCATCAGCAATTGCAATGTGCACAGTGTGTGTGGTAAATAATACCTGGCCCAACTGTATCCAAACACCATGACACCAGAAACCAAGTACTGCCGCTGTCACTATACCCCTTGTTCACACCCCGCTAAAAACACATGACAACTTGCTGACAGTTTAATAGTAATGATGAACCGTATCTGCCACCATTTTAGCGTATTCTGCAGGGTGGAATCTCCTCAGATGCCACTTGATGCCCTGCTTGTGACTCTCCTCTGCCACACTGCCAAGTGTGGCTTGTGGAACACACAGTGTGCAATGGGTGGACATGAACTGCCACATCCTAACATCTACAGAGTGGCTATCATTTGGCAGGGGAGGTAATGATGAACGAGGTGGATTGGCAGAAGATGTAGTTACCCTAGAGGAAGAAGGTGATGACGAGCTAGTTGTTTCACTCATCATGGAACTTCCAGTCTCTGCCTGGGTTTCTCTATTCTTCCTCCTCTTTGATCTCCTCCTCTTGTTGCCTTTCTGGAGGGTCAGGGGGTACAGGAACAGTGGTGCTTGATATCTGTGGTGGGTGTTTGGCTTTAACATGTTTGACATAAATGTCATGGTGTCTGTGTTTCATGTGTGTTATCAAGGTGGTTGTGCCAAGGTGTCTTCCCTCATTTTCCCTTTCCACTGACTTGTCACAAATTTTGCACAGTGCCGTTGATGATGACTGCACTGTGCCTGCCCCAAGAGAAAAATAATCCCACACCCATGACTTCAGGGGATAGGGAACAGGTGTAGAAGAATGGTCTCTTTCTTCTTCTCCTCCACATTCGCCTTCATTGGCTAGGGCTGCTGATGCTGCTACTGCCCCAGAATCAGCACTGAAACTAGGATCAGGAGTATTGCTGCTTTCAAGTGGAATCTGTCCTAGTCCTGCTTCACTGGACCCCATTCCCTTTATGTCCACGATGGTCTGTGGCACACTAGCCTGCTCCTCAGCATCCTGCTGCCCTTGAAACTCAACATCAGCAGGAATTAAAGCAATTGCAAACTGCGTAAATTTCAAAAGTTCACTGCTGGTGGTGATACCCATCCTCATCCCTGTCTCTCATTCCTTCTCAGTTTGGGCTAAAAAGGCCATCAATGTCTCTTCCACCCCAGCTTCCCAACCATCATCATCACCACCACAACTAGCCCCAAGTGCTGCTGCTCTATTACAGACATCTCACTGCTGGTTGGTGGAGGTGACAAGAAATGTGACAGTGGGTCCCCTAATATCACACTTGCCATTTCTTGGTGATGTGAAGAAGACAGACTGGCGGCACTAGCAGTAGGCACAGGCAGCTGATTTGTGCTCCAGGTGGTGGTGGTATTAATGCTGCGCCTGCTATCCACTACCAGTTATGGTTTCTTCAGGATGATGTTCCACCTGGATAATGCCATGAAGGGAAGGGGACGCCCAGGGCCAGGGGAACCGTGTGGGCTCTCTTGATCGCTAGTCTGGACACTCTCGATTGCTCCCCTACCACTCCCCTAACACTAGTCCCACATTACTGTCACTACTACTAAAACCAGCCATATCAATTTTAGCCCCTCCTCACAATCATTAGTAATATATTACCCCCTGCTTCACTCCTAACACTAACAAGCTGATGGACCTTCTTAGTAGTAGTACTAGCACTGGTGGGACTGCTTGGGGATGGCAAGTGTGACTAAGGGTCCCCTGTTGTCACACTTGGCATCAACTTCTCTTTTTCCACCTTCTAAGTATTTCAAGACACACTGGCAGCAGGTTCAGAACTATTGGAAGGCACAGCACTGGTGGCAGCAGGGGCAGCACGTCTGACAGCAGGAACAGTACTGCTGGTAGCAGGTTCAGCACTGGCAGCAGGCACAGCACTGGTGGCAGCACGGGCAGCACATCTGACATCAGGAACTGCACTGGTGGCAGCAGGGGCAGCGCTGGCAGCAGGCACAGTACTGGAGGCAGCATGGGCAGCACTGGCAGCAGGCACAGCATTGGTGGCAGCACATCTGTCAGCAGGCACAGCACTGCTGGCAGCACGGGCAGCACATCTGACAGCAGGAACTGCACTGGTGGCAGCAGGGGCAGCGCTGGCAGCAGGCACAGTACTGGAGGCAGCATGGGCAGCACTGGCAGCAGTCACAGCATTGGTGGCAGCACATCTGTCAGCAGGCACAGCACTAGTGGCAGCAGGGGCAGCACATCTGGAAGCTGGCACAGCAATGGTGGCAGCAGAGGCAACATGTCTGGCAGCAGGCACAAGCAGCTGACCTGTCCTGATCTTACTAATACCCTTTTCTTCCTCCCTTGACATTGATTTAGGGTGACTGGCCAGCATTGGTTCTGTAGTGCTCACTTCCTCCTCAGACACAGTGGACACATAAAGGTCCTTCCAGTTCCTCCTTTTATTATTTTTAAACTTTCTCATAATGATAGCAGTCACAATGAGTCGCTCCTGCCTCAGTTTTGCAAAAAGATCACAGCAGAACAGCACAGCACATCTACCTCGCTCTGTAGCAGCTTCTATTGTTTTTGTGAATATGTCAAATTTTTATAGCGAACAGGCGAAAAACACATAAATCAATGGGCAGAAACTTTCTAGCCATTGCAAAAATGGCAAAGAATTTTTGCCAATGGACGAAAAATGCGAAGATAGCTGTTTTTAAAGTGGATTTTCCAGCGAGACAGCAGACAACAACATAGTTTTCGCAAATCTTTTCACAGGAACATGGTGGTGGCCGAGATGCTCAACTAGTATCCTACCCAGGGTGCATTGTCTTCTAGCTCACAAGTGCCATACACAGAGAAGAAACATCATGAGAAACAGCCTTGGTTCTGTACAGGTGATAGTCCAGCTACAAAATGCCTGGAAAAAGACGAGAAGAAGCAAACCCCGGTCATACATTTCAGCCTTATTGATCCTCATTGGTGAAGTTTACTCATGAGCAAGGGATTCGCCTATTACCCTGAGAGAAACCAAGCCTAATGAGAATTAGCATATGCAAAAGTGGCTCAACAGAGCAGGGCTGGTATCCAGGGTACAATCTTTTTGCTCCCAAGTGTCATACACAGCGAAGAAAAGAAAATCCTGAAACATATCATACTCATTCTACTTTAATGACAGCAATGGGGAGGTGGCAGGCTACCTGTGAGGCCAGGTGCAGAGCTTCAGAACCCCACACCCTACCAAAAAGTCCAAAGACAGAGTGGGGGTAGCAGGCCGCCTGTGGGGCCAGGTGTAGGGCTTCAGAACTCCGCCCCCTCCCGGTCCAAAAGGTCCAAAGACATGAGGGGATGGCAAACTGCCTGGTGTAGAGATTCAGAACCAAAACCACTCCTAAAATATCCAAAGATAGAAGGAGGGGGTAGCAGACTGCCCATGGAGCCTGGTGCAGAGCCTCTGAGCCCCACAGGCAGGCTGTCCGGGGGGGGTCTGGTGCAGAGCATCTGAACACCACCCCCCTCCCGGGTCCAAAAGGTCCAAAGACAGGAGGGGATGGCAAACTGCCTGGTGTAGAGATTCAGAACCAAAACCACTCCTAAAATATCCAAAGATAGAAGGAGGGGGTAGCAGACTGCCCATGGAGCCTGGTGCAGAGCCTCTGAGGCCCACAGGCAGGCTGTCCGGGGGGGTCTGGTGCAGAGCATCTGAACACCACCCCCCTCCCGGGTCCAAAAGGTCCAAAGACAGGAGGGGATGGCAAACTGCCTGGTGTAGAGCTTCAGAACCCTACCCCCTTGCAAAACAAAGACAGGAGGGGGATAGCAGACTGCCTGTGGAGCCTGGTGCAGAGCTTCTGAACCCCACCCCCTACCAAAAAATCCAAAGACAGAAGGGGGTGGCAGGCTGCCCAGGAGGCTAGGGGCAAAGATTCAGAACCTCACACTCTCCATAGGCAAAAGCCAGAAGTGGGTGACAGACTGCCTGGGTGGCCTGACATAGAGCTTCTGAACACCACTCTTTCCCCAGTCCAAAAACAGAAGGGGGTGGCAAACTGCCAGTGTAGAGCTTCAGAACCAAAGCCACTCCTAAAATGTCAAAAGATAGAAGGAGGGGGTAGCAGACTGCCCATGGAGTCTGGTGCATAGCCTCTGAGACTCTCAACAAGACTTTGCAAAGAACAGCACTTAAAACACAAGGGGTTCATGTCTGGATTCCCTATTACCATTATGGTGACCACCCCTTGGTAACTAACATATTAAAAGTAGCTTTCAGAGATGCAAAAGAGGTCCACAGTGACTCCTTGCAGAATCTTGGAATACCACATGATATTGTGAAGTGGGAGTTAGAGATGCTCAACTAGGTAGGACTGGTATCTTACCCATGTGCAATTTCTTTTAACTCACACCTGGACAAGAACAGCAGGAGCAGCAGACACCAGCCCCAACCCTGTGTTTCAGTCTTTGTGGGTCTCATCAGTAAGGTATACTCATGAGCATCTGGTCCCAAATCTAGATTCTCCTATTACCCTTACGCTAAGTAAAGCCAACTAAGGCCCTAGCCTTCCAGCTAGGAATTATAAAATACTAGTTGAACAGCCCATTACATGGGCCACAGTGCCTCTGGCAGCCGGTCGCGGGGCAGTCATGTGCAGCAGACTGCCCGCACCACTGCTGATACAGAGCTGGACGCTCCTTCGGAGTGCCCAGCTCTGTATCAGCCGCGGCGCGGGCAGTCTGTACTGCGCATGACTGCCGCATGCGCAGCAGTGTCTACTGCGCATGTCGGGCGTTACACACAACTTAGCGAATTATTATATAGGATTCTTCACTACCAGCCAGAAGGGTAGGGCAGAACAGATGACAATACATAGAAGGTCTATAATGTCCATGCAGTACATCTCTAGGGTTATCATTTCCTGATTCATATGCTCTCAGAAGCAACAGCATTTGGCTACTCCTCAGACATTACCCACATGAGACCAAATGCAGCAATCCATCTCTTAACAGACAACTACACCACTTGATGCTAATCAACAGGCCACAACATACATCATATAACACTTTAGGAACATGCGAATGACTTGTGAACAATGGATCCATGTCTGGTTTCCCCTATTACTCTTATGGTGAGCAATTACAAAGTTAATAAGCTGGTGAGATGGTGCAGTTGGTTAATGCACCAGCTGTAGAAACTGTTCAAAGTCACAAGGTTGCAGGTTCTAGTACCAACAAGGTAAGCTCAACCTTTCATCCCTCTGAGCTAGATAAAATAAGACCAGGACATACTTGAAAATGAGAGACAACCTCAGTGTATTCTTCCTGGTAAAATACTTTTACAAACAACAGCAACAAAAAAAAAATTACCATATACAAAGTAATGGTCAGAGATGATTGTCTAGGTAGAACTGTTATCCTACCCAGGGTGCAATCTCTCTTAGCTCACAAGTGCTTTACACAGAGAAGTGACATCCTGTCCTACCTAGATGAACTGACTGCCACTTTGAATATGTTAATTGTCTTTGGGCTTATTCATCTTAAGGGGAATCCAGATGTGGGCACCTTACTTAAGAGTGCCATACACAGGAAAAATGTTCTTTAGTTAACAATATTGGCAATGGGAAGCAATGTGTTGCAGGCCTCTCCAGAGGTCAAGAGATTAAAACCCCCAATTAACTCAATGGAAATGTTGGCGCTGTTTATCTGTTATCTGTGTTGCTTTGGTTTGCCCCAGAATGACTCCACTTTTGCCCCTGTTCAAATTGGCTACTGTTCACAGATATGTTGCTGTTTCTTGTATCTTTGTGTGATGCATATTGAAGGGATGGTAAAACCTGACATTATATTAAGATCATATTGAAGTTTTCCTGATTTTAATAACAGAAATGTGTTTAAACTTTTATTAGCAGAATAAATTCACTTTAAGACCTAAGGCAAAGCATTCGGGTGGGAGGGAAAGCAAGAGACCATATTATTACATTATTCTAAGAACAAACCTAATAACTTGAATAATACCATCTGAACTCTTACAAGCATGAAATACTACATAACCAACGTGTTGGAGACCCAAGTAATTAACATCAAAGAGGTTAATTGGTCGTCAGCTATTCAAAGTCTGTGTATTGCACTTAAAGTGGACCCGTCATCTTGAGTCAAGTTTGTATATTTGAAAACTTCATTAAACTCTGCCTATGTATCATATTAGTCAAATGACCAGCAAATCTACAGTTAAGGAGATGTATTTATGAGAAATATTTTTATACAGCACCAACACGTGTATTTAACACTTTACAGTTTACATTTAGTATAGGGGGATACAATAAGTGCAGTAGTTAAATGGTACTCCCACCGTTGTCAGTTGTTTTATTCAAAAACGATAACAGTTCAAATTATCAGGAAGTGAATTACAGTGTGATTACTTCCTGAAAATTCTCAGCAGTTTTTAGCATAATGTATGGAGAACTGTTTCTCAGTGACTTTCCTCTCAACTTGAATGGAACAGAATAACTAAATGCAATCTGACCACTAGAGGGCTCTATTAATGTAAAAAAACTGTAATAACTCTGGAAATTGACACCTCTAAGTAATGGGAGTGTCCTTATTTTACTCAATAGTAAGATACCTACATTGCATTTTTCATCTTAATAAAAGTGTATTGCTTCTTTAAATGCTGTGAGGTAGGTAAACATCTGTGGGATATGCACTCTACATGCTTGAGATAAAACAACAAATGCAAACAACATACAATCCAGTGACCACCCCATTGTCCTCCATTTGGAAAAAGCGAAATTAAAGAAAGGAATTCGTAGCTTAGTAAATTGTCATTAGGCAGGAACACGGACATAAAATCAATTCCAGAGACTGATTTTGTGTAGAATTACCATCATTCACCCAGTTATATCTTGAACCAGGGTGCAAGTACAAAATTGATAGGGGACTTTAATATTTGCTAACATAGCAATGTAAATTTGCATTTATTAATAGAAGGTGCTAGTTTAGCTACTTTAACTACATTAACAACATAAATAAGAATATTTTTTCTTTATATTTTCCCTATAACACCTTTCTCTTTTAGTTGGCCAAGTGAATATTCCACAGAGATTTCCTGTCTATCACAAGGCTAGAATTATCTGTATATGATAGTTCAGCTATAAATAATTCATACTCCTGGCTGATTTCTCATTTTTTCCTCATCCATACAGGACAATCAAAACACTTTCATAGAAGTATATTATTTTCTCTTCTTAATAAAGATTCATCACTTTCCATCTCTCCTCATATGTGAGGTTACTTTGAGATGTGCTGTCTAATTATAGGACACAAGTAGAGAACATGCAGTTTACTAACATGTTATAGATCAATGATCTACCAGTGAGAATTATATGTGTATTTTACTTTTTATGCTTTGTAACATAAGTAACATAGTTGATAAAGTTGAAAAAGGCATGGGGGAAGATGCACTAAGGCATGATAAAGGTATGATATAGTGGAGATGAGAGTGATATAATATCTACAATGCCTATGTCAATCTATGGAGTCTATGTTGGAGAGATCTTAGTGCATAGGCTCCACAGGATAACATAGGACTTGGAGAAGTGATTTCACTGGAAAAGTCATCTCCACTTTATCACCTTTTTATCACTCCTTAGTGCATCTCCCCCATGAAGTTTAACATTTGCAATATAGATAAAAGTATATTATGTGTTAGATGTAGAAAAAGCAGGAAACTAGTCCAGCAAAAGTGATACTTTTATTGACTAAGTAGCTCTCAGATGCAAGCTTTCGAGACAACTTAGGTGTCTTCTCTAGGCATATTTAGAATGAAGGCTGAATACAAATTACATGACAGGTTATACACTCAAATTGTTTTTACATTTACATTCCACCGGAAGTGAACACCTTATCACCATTTCCTTGTGTAAATCATTTCCAATGCTCCAGTAGAGGCATTCCTTTGTATCTGGGTAAGTGGTACAAGATTTATTTCCCTTTTGCTGCTCCAGTAAATTAGAGTGCAGACAGTTTGTGACTGCAGCCAAATATGGCTAATTTTAAGGAATGTATGGGTTCATTTTCACTTCCATATTAGACTAACCCCACCCAAAAAGGTCACTCAAATTCCAAAATGATAAACAAGTCCCCTCTGAATAGAAATTACCAGCTAATCCCAGATGCACATTTCAGCCTTGTTTGAGCCTCTTCAGTGAGTTGTAATTGGCTTCTCTAGGCACATAAAGCCAGGGGTCCATGTGTGGATTTCCCTTTACTTTTAGAGAGAGGCTCTGAACACAAACAAAAGCAATATTGCCTGTTCTTTAACTAGTCACTGCTCGAGAGCATCACATTTTAGCGCTCTAGTACTATTACAGAGGAAAAATTTCCACATCCATTTTAGACTAATCCCACCTAAAAGGACAATCCAGTTCTAAAATGATAGGCAAGTCTTCTCTGCACCAGAAATACCATCTAACCCCAGACATATGCTTTGGCTTTGTTTGGTTCTCATCAGTGAGGTGCAATTAGTTTCCCAAGGCACTGAGAGCTAGGGGTCGACATCTGTATTACCTTTTACCCTTTGAAATTGTTTTTCAAAACACAAGCCAAAAGATGTGAGAGGCTCTGAACACGAACAAAAGCAATATTTCCTGTTCTATGGCTAGTCACCGCTCAAAAGTATCACATTTTAGCTCTCTAGTGCCATTATGTATTTATTTATTTATTTATTTATAAAATGTTTTACCAGGAAGAATACATTGAGATTTCTCTCACTTTCAAGTATGTCCTGGATAGTTTTCAGTAAAAGGTTACATATACAAAGGTAAAAAGTTCCACATTCATGTTAGACTAATCCCGCCTAAAAGGGCAGTCCAGCTCCAAAATGACAGGCAAGTGCCCTCTGCATGGGAAATAACCCTCAGACTTATTTTTCAATCTTGTCTGTGCCTCATCAGTGATTTGCAGCTGGTTTCTCTATGCACTGAGAGCAAGAAGTCCATGTCTGGATTAACCTTTACTTTTAGGAACACAACCTAAGAGTTTTTCAAAGAACAATCCAAAAGCTGTGAGATGATGAAATAGAGTTTATAGGAGGCAGGATAATAAACAATCTGTGGAAATATGAAGTGACGTATATATATATTTGGTGTATTATCTGAAAATGTCTAATTTGATAGTGCAATTTCTAGTCTGATAATAGTCTATTCTTATACCAACAAAGGTAATATCTAAAACTATATGGAGTAATATTGGTGATTCTACCAAATACTCTATTGATAATGTTGAATAATTTTTCGTTGCTCAAAAAAGAAAAAAATGCAACTATGTGGCCTATAAATAAAATGTGAATATAAATATAAGCAGCTGTATACCTTCATTATACAAACATGACGTGAATAATAGAGAAAACATATAGGTGGGTGCTAAAAAGCGATACATTGAATATTATAGAAAAGATAACATAAATGAATGAATTACTTAGAAAATGCACCAATAAATAATATACCATAATATTGAGAATCTATTAAAATAATATTCTAGGCTGCGAAGCTCCCTGTGTGCGTAACTGCACATGCGCAGTATAGACTGCTGGAAAGATGCAGCCATGCGCAGTGGAGACTGGCCGAATGCACTGATCCAGAGAGGGGATCTCTGAAGGGCCCACCGCCTGTCTCCGCTCCCGGCTCCGGGGCAGCAGCCGAGGCCGTTGGATGGCACTTTATACTAGTAAGTATATAAAAGTTGTATATTCATCACACACCCAAATTATGTGTTGAACATGGAACAATGTTTAGATAATGTTTTAGACGGGCGATATGGTGGTGTATTACATGTAAATAAAAAACATAAAAAAACACATAGCGTGATCTGTAATATATGTAGCAGAACTTTAATAAATCTCACTGGATACAAGGCTAAATGTACAAGATAAAATAAATAGTCTAATAAAACGTAATTTGAGGTACAGTGTTGAAATAAGATCTAGGTAAGAATTTGAATAACAATGTACAAAAGATATTCAAAAATATAGTAAATGATGTTGCAACGCGATCTAAATGTGCATCTGAATATCAGGACACATAGAATATTCATTCATATATGATGGAAATCACTTGTACTGTCTCCGTCTGACTGACACAATTAGACAGGGTAAAGTCATATGTGAGGAGTACATGACTTGTCCTCACTCAGTCAACATGTGTGTGTGTCTATATATATATATACAGAGGCTTAAATAAATGTGAATAATAAAAAGAATGTTACTCACATTCAAACATGGCTACTGTTGGTATATTGTAGTAACTATGGCTTGTGGAGGATATTCTCACTGCCACCACACAGATACATGCTCAATCATTCCAAATGGATCGTACACCGGAGATGCTTCTGACAACACAAAGAAAATATACCAGGGGGAGAGCCCAGATTCTATTATGCAAAGTGTGTTGGCACAAGGATACTAAAAAGATGATAGTCACAATTCAGCATCCATCCGGCTCATGTATGAAGAAGCTGGCATAGACCAGCATAGAAAAGAAGTGCCAGTCCTCCCTGCAACTAGACCACTTTGAGAAGGGCACACCGATACTCTTAGGATCCACAGTAAGATACTAGTTGTAGTTAAAAACTTCAGCAGACCAAGCAAAAAATGTTTAATTTGTAATATATATATATATTTATATATATATATATATATATATATATATATATATATATATATATAAGAAGACTTTGTGCCTGGCAAAACACACCCAGGGGTGGCAGTAAGGAGGAGTTACTGCTCCACTTGAGTGATTCAATGGGAGCATGATTTTCACTGCTACTCCTGTGAAAACCATGCAGGGAGTTGACCTGCCCGCCCACCCACCACTATCCAAGTCTGAAAAAAACAAAATGGCTGCCACTCACTCCTACACCACAGACACACACACATGCCCCACACTACACACACACACACACACCACACACACCACATTCCACACATATGCCCCACAATCCACATACACCTCACGCACATGCCCCCCACACACAGAACTTTCACCTCACTTTATTTAGCATGCTGAAAGATCGCCTATAACAAGGTTCTGCTGCACCAGTAGTCCTGCCTGGTGCCTCTCTCCACAAAGCCTTCTAATTCCTTTTACCCTAATTCCTTTACCTCTCAAAGTCCCACTTTTCCAACTGTCTGCTGGCCCACTCTCGGTCCTGCCTATTTTCTTTAACAAGCACATCAAATACATAAAATACACAATTTTGCAGCTCTGAGAAGCCCCGCCCCCACTCACTTTAAGCCCCACCCCCTGTTTGCCGCAAATCATGGCATACGTTTTCCCCAGCGGCACCAAAGGAGTCCCCGTCCAGGACAGCTAAATGTAAAGTTCCCAGGTATGCCTTGTACATGGGGACCCGATGTATATATGACTTTGACATTTTAACATTAATTTAACTTGGAACAAGACGCACCATTAGATTAACCCCTTCAGTGAGAGATATGTTTTCCACATGTGTGGGGACAATTCTGGCACTAGTGAAAGTATTGTTAAAAACTTTATTTTTTTTCCCAAATTAATATTGTCTGCAAATAGATGTATTAACTCCTTCAGTGCCAGATATGTTTTCCACATATGCAGGGGACAATTCTGGGACTGGTGAATGTATTGTTAAAAACTTTATTTTTTGCCCAAATTAATATTGTCTGCAAATGGATGTATTAACCCCTTCAGTGCCAGACATGTTTCCCCATATGCAGGGAACATTTCTGCCGCTGGAGAATGTACTGTTAAAAACCTTATTTATTTTTTGGAAAAATCTGTCTGCTTTTGGATTTATTAACCCCTTGATTGCCAGAGGTGTTTTCCCCATATGCAGGGGACATCTCTGCCACCAAAGGGGTTAATCCATCCAAAACCACACATATAATATTATTTTGCTCCAAAAAATAAAAAACATTTTTAACAATACATTTTCCAGTGCCACAAATATCCCCTGCATATGGGGAAAATATTGCTGGCACTGAAGGGGTTAAAACAACCATTTGCAGATAATATTAATTTGACCAAAAAAATAAAGTTTTTAACAATACATTCACCAGTGCCACAAATGTCCCCTGCATATGGGGAAAACATCTCTTGCACTGAACAGGTTCATGTAATAATTGCTGGCTCACTGATAACATTAGCCTATTGAAACATACATTACCTGCATAACATAATGGGCAACACCGTCTCACATATATATCATAATAAAAACAGTTATATCAATCCTGACATGTTTCATGGTACCATTGGCCACTTCTTCAGAGGAAAGAAAAAACACAAAGTCTGCCTAACCAAAATGCATTTTGGACAAACAAAACCATTGATGTGATTGGTCGATGATGATTTGAACACACCAGCAACCACTGTTAATTGCCCTAAAAACAGCTCACATAAGGGTCTGGCAATATGTATTCAAACACACATATACAAGTTGATATATACATGAATTAAAACATGCAAAAAATCTTTTACTATACCCATACAATCATATTAGTATGAAGCCCATTGATCCTTTATGTGTGTACAAGAGGAAATTAAATTGATACATTACTGAAAAATTGTAAAATGTTTTCAGTGTATATAATTGCATATGAAACTTGAATTAATTAATATATAAACTCAACAATACATCTACATTAAATAAAAAACTACAGATAAGATGGGATAAAAAACTGACCCGTGAAAAAGTGATTAGTAAAATAATACATACCCTAAGAACCCTAAAGGTTAAAAAAATGGATAAGTGAATGAATATGAAGTTATGAACATAAATAGACTCATTATGAAAATGGTACACTGGACTAGACTAAACTTGACTGATTCAACAACAAATGAAACTGATTATTTCTGAAAGGGAGAAAATAAGCAATCCCCTCATTGAAATTAAATATAAAGAATAGGAAAGGAAAAATGGAAAGATATAGAATCCTGACGATCACTGTGTCTCCAGTATGTGAAACAGACCTACAATAATATAAAATGGACAAAATTAACCCATAAAGAACTAGGTTATAAAAATAGTATGGGAAAAGATATTGAATAAATAAAGTAAACTAAAAACTGGTAGTAACAATGATCCTTATAGCCATCAAGAAAAAACAATGAAAAGAAGAAGGGGGAAAAAAAAGAAAAAAGAAAGAAAAAAAAATTAAACAAATAAAATTTAGGTGAATATATGCATCACTAACTAGTATATATATGTATATTGATCCGCTCACTTACACATATTGGCAAAAAAGAGAACCGGTGACTGAACCAGTATAGGGACACAAATCACTAGTGAATTGGTAAAATGATGGAGGAAAAAAAGGAAATGTGATGGAACATGCTAAAGAAGCTATACAATGATATATCACACTAAAAAGGTCAATGGGCTTGTAAATATACATAAAGATAAAGAAAAATAATTAAATAAATAAATAAATGAAAATGATGAAGAAATAAAAAATAAGAAAATGGACAAGTGAAAATAAAACAAAAATATAAATAAAAATAAAATGAACATCATTCACCCATATCTAATATATGTGGTTGTCCGTGCATATACATGCACATAATACACCGACATGCATAGGCACATGTGCATCCAAACACGCGTACGCGTACACATGGTCAAACGAAACCATAAGATAGACTGATATATAAAATCACATCTAAAGTCAATCAAGACTATTTAAGTATTAGAAAAAAAAAAACTGTTAAAAGGACCTGTATTGTCTTATATGTACTGGCCACTGATTCATTAAAGGGATAGTAATGTTTCACAATAAAAGCAGTTCTAATTAATCTTCATAATATTTGGGCCATGAAGAGTGTTATTTCAAAACTGTCAGAGTTGTGTTTCGAGAGTAATTGAACATTTAAGTATTCCCTCCCGCCCCTTTTACTGATGTAACACTGATAACCTCGGAGCAGCAAGACTGTCCGGATGGACCGCAGAGAGGGACAATCTTCAGTGAGCATAAGGAAAAACCTGAAAAACCTGTCAAGGGGGCAGGGTTTTCCATATGTTCACGGTAAGATTGTCCCTTGATGTGATCTGTCCGGTCAAGTGACCAGATTCCACATCTGAGGGGAGGTGGCTTGCACTAGGTAAAAGGGGTGGGAGGGGGATACTTTATCATTCAATTACTTTTGAACTACAACTCTGACAGTATTGAAATAACACTCTCTATGGCCCAAATACTATGAAGATTAATTGGAGCTGCTGTTTTTATGAACAAATGATACCGTGTTAGCCGTAGAAGTACAGGAGGCAAATATAGTTTTTGATACCTTTTATTGGCTAACTAAACACATTTAGAATGCAAGCTTTCAAGGCCTTAGGTCTCTTTCTCAGGCATGTTAAACAGATAAATATGAAAACATCTCTCAAATTCAAGTACACATTGCATTGTTTAGAATGGAAAACAGATAAGAGAACTTCAAATGAAATTACATACGAATGAAAGACATAAGAACATATTCCCACAGCCTCCCTTACTCTCCTTCAGACAGCCTCCCAATTTGAAACAACTGATGGTAAGGAGTTCCCTGAATAAAAATACAAAAAATGGCACATCTCCATGCCTACAAAAGAGATGTGAAACCTGTGCACACATTTACACCACCGACACGATACCAATTCCAAACACCCAGTTACACCAGAAGATCAATGGTACCTTCACCTGTAAATCATCTAATGTAATATATCTTATCACGTGTGCAAAATGCCCAACAACTCTTTATGTGGGAGAAACTGGCCAGCAACTACATAAGAGGTTTAATTCCCACAGATCCAGTATTAACAATAAAAAGAAAGAGACTCCTGTGGGAGAACATTTTTGTCAAAATGGGCACAGTGTCAGGGACATTAAGTTAACTGTATTGATGGGACTGTTCTGCACTCAGAGGAACAGAAAAGTATGGGAGGTAAAATTAATGTTAAAATTTAATGCTATATGTAATGGTTTGAATAAGGACCGAGAGTTCTTGTCACATTATCACTTAACGGATTGACCTTTCCGACAGACCCAAGAGCACCGTAAATACCTCTAAAGCCTGAGAGGAAGAGTGTAATTTACCATTGACTGATCAAAGTATCTGGATCTGGGTTGAGTTCTCTTATCTGATTTTCATTCTAAACATTGCAATGTGTATTTTTTTTAAGAGAGATGTTTTCATATTTATCTGTATAACATGCCTGAGGAAGAGACCTAGGGTCTTGAAAGCTTGCATTCTAAATCTGCTTAGTTAGCCAATAAAGGTATCAAAAACTATATTTGCCTGCTGTTGTTATGAAACATTATGGATATAGAGTTCTAAGACAGAAAATACAAAAGGATTCTCTGATATTTAACTGATGCAGCCTATTATATCTAGGAGAAGCTATCACTTGAAAAAATATATATATATTTTTTTTTAAAAGGATCTGTATTGTCTAATATGTGATGGTGACAAATTCATTAAGACCTTCTGGATATATAGTTCTGAGATGGAAAATCCAAAAGTATTCTTTGTTATTTAACTGTTGCAACCTATTATATCTAAGAGAAGCTATCACTTGTTCAACTGGAATGACTGTAATGACATTGAGATCCTTATGATGTCTATCTGTACAGATAGACATCACAAGATAGACATCACAAAGATCCCAGTGTCATTACAGTCATTCCAATTGAACAAGTGATAGCTTTTCTTAGCTATAATAGGTTACAACAGTTAAATAACAAAGAATCCTCTTGGATTTTCCATCTTAGAACTATATATCCAGAAGGTCTTAATGAATTTGCGACCATAGCATATTAGACAATACAGGTCCTTTTTAAAAAAAAAAAAAAAATTTTGTCATTATTTAAATAATCTTGATTGGCATTAGATGTGATTTTATATAGTCAGTCTATCTTATAGTTTCGTTCAACTACTTGTGTGGGTGCACATGTACAAATGCATATTTGCATAGTAACATAGTAATATAGTAACATAGTAGATAAGGCTGAAAAAAGACATGCGTCCATCAAGACCAGCCCGTGCCAAAAACACCCCTGTTGATTCAGAAGAAGGCAAAAAAAAGCCCTCTAGAGCCATTTCCAATCTAGTCCCAAGTGTGTGTGTGTGTGTGTGTGGGGGGGGATTATTCCTTCCTGACTCCAATTGGTAGTCAAATAGTTCCCCGGATCAATATCCTATTTGCTTTGAAGCCATCTGTCATAATTGTCAATATTGTTCTGTGCTAGATAGGCATCCATTGCTTTTTTGAATGCAGTTGCATTATCTGCAAGCACAACATCTACATCTACATCTACAAGCATGTATATGTGTGGATAACCACACATGTATTAGATATGGGTGTATGATGTCCATTGCATTTTTATTTTTCTTTTGTTTTATTTTCACTCACCAATTTTGTCATTTTTTTATTTCTTTATATATATACTAGTTGAACAGCCCGTTACGCGGGTCACAGTGCCACTGCCAGACGGTCGCAGGCCAGTCGCGCGCAGTTGAGACTGCCCGCGCCACGACTGATACAGAGCTGGACGCTCCTTTGGAGCCCCCAGCTCTGTATCAGGCGCGGCGCGGACAGTCTCTACTGCGCATGACTGCAGCACGCGCAGCAGTGTCTACTACGCATGTCGCGGCGTTACATACGATTTAGCGAATTATTATATAGGATGTACAAGCCCATTGAAGTTTTTAATGTGCTCCATCACATTTCCTTTTTTTCTTCCAACATTTCTACAATTCACTAGTGATTTGTATTTCTACAGTTATCGGTTCTCTTTTTAACCCCTTAACAACCGGCCGTGCAGCATGTTGCGGTCACTAAAGGACCACAGAGCATTTTTTTTTATTTTTAATTCGGATTCCGGACTTCCCGAATGGCGTGCAGCTATGGGGGAAAGCCTGGAATTCCATGACGGTCATAGTACATTATGGATCACTAACTCAGATGAACCCATAACATACTATGACCATCAAGGGGTTAAGCTAACTTGCGTTTATTTTTGTTTTCCACCCTTCATTTTTTTTCTTTATTTTTATTTTTGCATATAGATATACATACATGTGAGCAGTTCCCTAGCCTTACTTAAGCTCAGTGATATACATATTGTTTTCCTAAGCACAGGACGCAAGGGACATGGACATGTCTGGATTACCCTTTACTCTTAGGGAGACACCCTAAGAGTTTTTCAAACAAGCCAAAAGAGTGAGACGCTCTATGCAACAATGCTTCTTTTTCATGCTTAGAGCCTAAAATTCTCTTAGGATCTCTCCCTAATAGTAAAGGGTAATCCAAATCTTACTCTTACTTGGATATCAGCTGCATCTCATTGGTGGTGGTGGCGGCGGCAGCAGCAGTAGTGGTGTAAGTAAGGCAAAAATGTATACCTGTGGGTGATTGGTAAATTTTATTTTGTGTAGAGTGGACTTAGATTTCATTCTAGATCTGAAACATTCTTTTGGGTGGGGTTAGTTTAATATGTATGTGGACATTTTTTCTTTGCAATGGTACAAAAGTGGTAACATCTGATGTTCTTGAGTAGGAGCTAGTGTAGTAGAACAGACAACATATTGTTCATGCTCAGTGCCTCTCACATTATTTGGCTAGTTTTTGAGACACTCTTAGGTAATCCACATGTGGACCCCTTCCTCTCAGTGCATATAGAAATCAGCTACACCTCACTGAGAAAACACAAACAAGACCAAGTGATTAGCTAGTATTTCTTGTGCTGAGGGGACTTGCCCATCATTCTAGAATTGGTCTGCACTTTTGGGTTGGATTAGTCTAGACACCTTGCCCTCTATGCTTAGGGAAACTAGCTTCTCATCATTGACAAATCCTAAACAAGGCCAAAATATATGTCTTGGGTTGGCTGTTGTTTCCCAAACAGAGGGGACTCGCCCATCATTTTGGAACTGGACTGCCTTTTTGGGTGGCATTAGTCTAATATGCGTGTGGAAATTTCTCCTATGAATAGCACCAGAGAGCTAAAATGTGTTGCTCTTGAGCTGTGACTAGCTGTAGAACAGGCAACATTGATTCTGTTCATGCTAAGAACCTCTTACATCCTTTGGCCTGTTTTTGAAACACTCTTAGAGTGTCTCCCTAAGAGTAAAGGGTAATCCAGATGTGGACCCCTTGCTCTTAGGGCCTAGGAAAACTAACTTCTCATGGCTGACAAAGTCCAAGCAAGTCCAAAACATATGTTTGTGGTGGGCTGGAGTTTACTTTGTAGATGGGTCTTGCTGATAGTTTTTGAACAAGACCACTCTTTTGGGTAGGATTATTCTGATAGGTATTTGGAAATATCTCCTCTGTAATGATACTAGAAACCTCAAACATGATGCTCTTGATGGGCGAGTAGATGTAGAACAGGCAACATTGCTTCTGTTCATGCTCTGCGACTCTCACATTCTTTGGCTTGTTGTAGAAACACTCTTAAGGTGTCTCCCTAAGAGTAAAGGATAATCCAGGTATGGACCCCTTGTTCTCAGTGCCTAGGAAAACTGGCTGTACCTCACCAATGAAGCACAAACAAGGTTGAAATGGGCATCTGTAGTGAGTTTTTTTTTTTTTTTTTGCAACACTCTTAAGGTCTCTCACTGAGAGATAAGGGAAATTACAAAAACCAAAAGAATGTGACAAACGCACACCAAGAAAGAGCAAAATAAAGTGGTTTGCTCAAGACATGTGTGGCCTCTCAGGTGCTGCTCAAGTTAAATTTTTCACTCCCCTGTGCCATTTAAGAGAGGAAATTTCCATATTCATATCAGTCTGGTCCCACCCAGAGACAGTCCAGCTCCGAAATGTGAGGCAAATCCTCTCTGCACAAGAGAAATTGCACAACCCCAGATGTTCATCTCAGTCTATGTGGACCTCATCAGTGGGGTGCAGCTGATTCCCTCTAGACTCATGGAAGCAGGGTCCCATTCCTGGGATGACCTTCCGTTTAGGGAGACTACAAAAACCAAAAGAAAGTGACGAACGCACACCGAGAGAGCAAAATAAAGTAGTTTGCTCAAGGCATGTGTAGCCTCTCAGGTGCTGCTCTAGTCATGCTTTTCTCTCCCATGAGCGATTGCAGAGAGAAAAGTTCTATATTCATATCAGCCTGGTCCCGCCCACAAACAACTCACCTCTGCACAAGAGAAACAGCACACCCCTAGACGTACGTTTCGGTCTATGTGGATCTCGTCAGTGGGGTGCAGCTGATTCCCTCTAGGCACATGAAAGCAATGCCCCATACCTGGGATGCCCTTCCGTTTAAGGAGACTACAAAAACCAAAAGAATGTGACGAATGCACACCAAGAAAGAGCAAAATAAAGTGGTTTGCTCAAAGCATGAGTGGCCTCCCATATGCCATTGCAGAGAGGAAATTTCCATATTCATATCAGTCTGCTCCCACCCAGAGACAGTCCAGCTCTGAAATGTTATGCAAATTCTCTCTGCACGAGAGAAACAGCCCAACCACAGACATACATTTTGGTCTACACGGACCTCATCTGTAGGATACAGCTGATTCTCTCTAGGTACATGGAAGCAAGAGCCCATGCATTGGATGCCCTTCCCCATAGGGAGACTACAAGAAACAAAAGAATGTGACAAATGCACACCAAAAAAGTGCAAAATAAAGTGGTTTGCACAAGGCATGTGTGTCCTCTCAGATGCTACTCAAGACACATTTTTCACTCCCATGTGCCATTGCAGAAACAAAAAGTTCCATATTCATATCAACCTGGCCATATACACAGACAGACCAGCTCAAAAAATGGCAGGTAAATCATTTCTGCACAAGAGAACCACCACAATCCCAGATATACATTTCAGCCTATGTGGACCTTATCAGTGGGATGCAGCTGATTCCCTCTAGGCATATGGAAGCAGGGGCCCATGCCTGGGATGCCCTTCCGCCTAGGGAGACTACAAAAACAAAAAGCTAAGGGAAATACAGACATAGACACCTTGCCCTCTATGCTTAGGGAAACTAGCTTCTCCTCACTGACAAACCCAAAGAAGGCCAAAATATATGTCTTGAGTTGGCTGTTGTTTCCCATGCAGAGGGGACTTGACCATCATTTTGGAACTGGACTGCCTTTTTTGGGTGGCATTAGTCTAATATGCATGTGGAAATTTCTCCTCTGTAATGGCACTAGAGAGCTAAAACTTGATGGTCTAGAGCGGTGACTAGCTGTAGAACAGGCAATATTGCTTCTGTTCATACTCTTTCAAATCTTTTGTCTTTTTTTTTTTTTTTTTAACTCTCTTAGGGTCTCTCCCTAAGATTAAAGGATAATACAGATTTGTACACCTTGCCCTCAATGCTTAAGGAAGCTAGTTTTTATTGCTGACAAGTTTTAAACAAGGCAAAAACATATGTTTTGGTTAGAGTTGTGCTTACTTTGTAGTTGATTTTAGACCAAGCCTGATCTTTTAGGTGGGGTTCTTCTAATATGTATGTGGAAGTGTCTTCTCTATAATAACACTAGAAAGCTAAAATGCATTGTTCTTAAGCAGTGAGTAGATGTAGAACATTGTTTCTGTTCATGCTCTGTGATTCTCACATTCTTTGTCTTGTTGGTGATGTACTCTTAGGGTGTCTTCCTAAGATTAAAGGTTAACACAGATGTGGACCCCTTGCTCTCACTGCTTAGAAGAATCAATTGTACCTCATGGATGTAGCCCAAACAGGATTGAAATGTGCATCTGTAGTTAGTTAGTTAGTTAGTTAGTTAGTTAATTAATTAATTTCTTTATTTTTGTACAGCACTCTTAGGGTCTCTCCCTAAAATGTAATAGATATAGACACCTTGCTCTCTATTCTTAGGGAAACTAGCTTCTCCTCACTGACACATACCAAACAAGGTAAAAATATATGTCTTGGGTTGGCTGTTGTTTCCCATGCAGAGGGGACTTGCCCATCATTTTTCAACTGGACTGCCTTTTTGGGTGGCATTAGTCTAATATATATGTGGAAATGTCACCTTTTTAATGGCACTAGAGAGCTGAAATGTGATGCTCTTGAGCAGGCAACATTACTTCTGTTCATGCTCAGAGATTCCTCACATCCTATGGCTAGTTTTTGAAACACACTCCCTAAGCGTAAAGGGTAATCCCGATGTGGACCCCTTGCTCTCAGTGCTAGGAAAACCAGCTACACCACACTTATGAAGGCCAAGCAAAGACAAAACATACATCTGGACACATCTAATGTTTTCCTGGGCAGAGTGAAATTACCCATCATTTTGGAGCTGGACTGCCTTTTTTTGGGTGTGGTTAGTGTAATGAAGAGCTCAAAATTTCAAGTCGAGCTACTAGCCAGGCCTGAAAAGTTACTTGCCACCAGTTTCCATGTCTAGCCCCACCAATATCCCTGCCTATATACTAAAAAGTAATAGGATAAAAAAAAGAATGAGTGAAAATATGCCCCCTCAATATAAAGCTGCTTTGATCCCAAAAGAGGGTGAATGTCCAAAAAAAATTAATAACTACAAACAAACTGAGAGTGCTGTAATAAAAAACTCAGTGTACATAAATGCCTATGAACTCAGTACCCTTTTTATCTGCATGTTCCAATGATATCTGGAACCAGCATCTAATATGTACACTGTAAACCATAGGTACAATAGGGCACAGACAACAAAAACCATGATAACTCGATGAATATATAAATCATAAAATACACTTTAATAAAAATATATAATTAACTTATACACCTAGCCAAACGTATCTATAACAGGCTAAAAGTCTGGTTCAGCCCCATGGCACATCGACTGTTGCATGTGCATCAAAAAGTTAAAATGCACCTGCTACACATAGTTCAAACAGTGTGCCAGTATAAAGTACCTGTCACATCTATGTGTCCTGTGATGTGACTAGGCTCACTGTGGCTTCTCCTGTCTGTATCCTCAAATGACCCCTATAGATCACTGCTGAAGTAAACACATTAAATGATCCAATACAATCAGGCTAAATGTGAGGATTCCCCTCAGCTGAATAGATGATGAACTTAATCTTATATTTGTCGGTTGAGGGTTCTGGGCAGAACTTCCAGCCACTTTATGTGGTCTTGCAGGCTCTTGCTGATCCATTGTTATATGTGTAGCTTAAGATCTTTAAGCAGGCAGAGGTATCCTTCGACACAAAGTAGATGGATAGTCAAATGAAGCAGATTTACAAGTGAGCAGTCTAAAACTATTCTGAGCACTGCAAAAACCGGACTAACTTTTCCAATGAGTTTTGTACAATTAGCACTTCATCAGGGATCTATATAAATGGTATTGCTCATTCACAGGGGACTTGTCTGTCATTTTGGAACTGGACCACTCTTTTGGGTCTAATATGTATGCGGGAATTTCGCCTTTGTAATGGCACTAGAGAGCTAAAATGTGATGATCTTGATTGGTGATTAGCTGTAGAACATTGCTTCTGTTCATGCTCAGAGCCTCTCACATCCTTTGGCTTGTTTTGAGAGTAAAGGGTAATCCAGATGTGTGCCACTTGCTCTCAGTGCCTAAGGAAGGCAGCTGCACCTTGTGGGTAAAACTCAAGCAAGGTTGAAGTGTACTTCTGGGGTTAATAGTTATTTTCCATGCAGACGGGACTTGCCCATCATTTTAGAACTGGACTGCCCTTTTGGAAGGGATTATTCTAAGATGTATGTGACATTTTTTTCTCTATAATGGTGCTCAAGAGCTAAAATGTTATGCATTTGAGAGGTGACTAGCTATAGAACAGGCAACATGGCTTCTGTTTATGCTTGGAGTCTTTCACATCCTTTGTCTTGTTTTTGAAATGCTCTTAGGTTCACACCTTAAGAGTAAAAGGTAATCCCAATGTAGACACTTGCTCTCAGGGATTAGGGAAACCAGCTGCACATCACTGACACGATTCAGATAAGACTGAAATATACTTCTGGAGTTAGATGGTGTTTCCTATACAGAGGTGACTTGATCATTGTTTTGGAACTGGTCTACCCTTTGGGTGGGATTAGTCTAATATATATGTGGACATTTCTTCTGTGTAATGGCACTAGAGATCTAAAATGTGATGCTCTTGAGTGGTGAATAGCCATAGAACAGACAATATTGCTTCTGTTCATGCTCAGATTCTATCACATCCTTTGGCTTGTTTTTGAAACACTCTTAGAGCGTCTCCTTAAGAGTAAAGGGTAATCCAGATGTAGGCCCCCTGCTCTTATTGCATTGGGAAAACAGCTGCATCTCACTGATGATGTTCATACAAGACTAAAAAGTATGTTTTTTTTTTTTTTTTTTTTTCTCTTCTTCTCCCCCTCTTCCCCCCACTCTCTTCTTCTCCTCTCTCTCAATACAGAGAAGACTTGCCTGCAATTTTAGAACTGGACACCTGTTTTGGGTGGGATTAGTCTAATATGTATGTGGGAATTTCTCTGTTTTGGTACTAGCATGTGATGCTTATGATCTGGGACTAGCCGTAGAACAGACAACATTGCTTCTGTTCATGCTTGGTGCCTCTCACATGCTTTTTCTTGGTATATGGGTATTGTAAGAATAAAACAGGGATGAGATAATGAGTTGTATTTGCTGGCAAGTTCTATGGGGAAGGCATGTAAAACCAATGTAATAAAGAAAGTGTCTGTAGAATTGCCTGAAAAAGAAACGTATATATATATATATATATATATATATATATATATATATATATATATATGGTAAGAGCAGGCAGTGGCACTCACCACCAATTAAATACCAGAAATCTGGTGCATCTCCCATAGAAAACTACAAAAGTTTTCAGCCTTGGCTTCCAAGATGAAACAGCACACGGTGAAATCACAAGTAATGCTTTGAATGGGAAAAAGGGCTTCACAATGCCAAATGTTTTCGGTCTATCATCGGACCTTCATCAGGGTGACCAGTGTGAATAGAAAGACATGCATATCTACATATCTGAAATCCCATGAAGCCACTCCCAGTGTTCAGGGTGCCCACCAGATGCACCATCCATGCATTGCATTGGAGACCTCTCTAGCATTTTAGGGGTTAGAAAGCTGTATTAAAGTGCATTGTAATTCAGGAATTTTATTTTGTTGCCTATGGTGCAGTTGGTTTACTCCATAATAACTCAAGTTTGGTTTTATAACTATGGGCCAATATTCCTAAATTCTCTATGTTATTTCCTTTCTAATCTCTTTTGCTACATACATTTTCACTCCTTGCATATTTCATTATTCTCTATTAGATTTCAGAACATTCCTTCTTTTGCTGGTATTATTAGCAAATCTATTTTTACCGTCCCGTCCAATTTGTGACAGTGTTTTTTTCCCTTATCCTCTATCTTTACCATTTTCCCTCAGGGACTTAGTAGCCATTATTAACAATCTACCTACTCCAAAAGGAAAATTCCTTCTTTAATCTCCAGCACAATAAACCAAGCTCAGAAACTTCTGCTTTTATGATTTATTATTTGATTTCTGTTGATGTTTTTTCTTAATTATGATGGATTGTTCCTATTTTCTTAAACTGACATTGTGTAAGATAATTGTGATTTGATTTGTGATCACCTTTAACCCCTTAAATGCTAAAGATTTCCCTTGTGCATTACTTCACTCTGTTGATGCTAGAGGTCACAATGCTTTATGCCTGGGTAGCCAATTGTTGCATCACCATTGGCTCATTGTGGATCATGGGAGTTATAGCCTCTGATACATGTAGGTCCAACAATTGGCTATCTCCTCTCTATACAATCAATAAAGGACATCTCATACGGGCATCAGCCAATGATATGTGTTTTATGCTAATGTGAAACAGCTCTGCACATACATACCACCCCTATGAAAGGATTTCCATAGGACCTCAGTGACAAAACAAGTAAACTGGTGATTTGAGATGCAATTTATTGCAACTCCATTAAATTAATCAGTGTGAACCTGGACTCTTGGCCTACTTCACAGAGGAGACTTGTAGCACCAAATCTGTAGCAACAACAATTCTATATACATCATTGTTTTCTGTGGAGTAGTTCACAAGGGTGACTTGTACAGCTACAATTAGTTTCATTGGCAAGCTTGTATTACAGTAACATCGTGCAACAAAGTTGCTGCCACAAAGCTATCTATGTGAATCCGGCCTTAGGACCTGTTCCAACAGCAAATTAATCAGTTCTGAGATGGGGGGTGGGGCATCTAAGGTCCATTTGTTATACAATTGTTATCCAATTTTCATACTTGCCACACAATAGATGTTGCTTAAAAGCAGGTACGATAGCGGGAGAACTCATTCCATCCACAGAAGTAAAAGCCATCCAATTGGGGCCAAACCCTCCAGAACATTTTATAATTTTCATGGAGATCGGCCATCATTCTTTGCATCTCATATGCATCCAATATATTACTAAAAACGAACCCATGAAAGGAATCCTATCTATCTTTTACCTAATTGCCAAGGCTCTCCTATCTACTAGACTGAAAATGTTCACAAGCTTGTTCTGAACAGAAGTTAGGTAAGTCAGTGGTCTGTACAGTAAAGAGGACCTTGGGTCTCCTGGGACTGGAGCAGTTAGGCATTGTTGGATAATTACAGTAACTCAACTCTACTAGTCTTTCAGTGTGAGACAAGCCCACATGACTGAAGAAAATTTCCCACACCTCCATAACCATTCCAACAAATAATGATATTAGGCAACCTCATTTTATGTATAATTCATGACATTTCATAATCCATGCTGGATACAGAGAGCTTAGAATTTACTTCCCAAATTCCTACCCCATCTTCATCAGATAGAATACATCCAAGGTTTCCTTCCCATAACCTAGTTTAAGGAGGCCTGTGACCAGGCGGAATAGTTTAGGACTATAACACATGAAATATTGATCACTGTTTTGTTCATTGTATGACATAATGTAATAGTGTGTGTGTGTGTGTGTGTGAGCGTGTGTGTGTGTGGTGTTATACCGTAAGTCCTGTAAAGGGATTTGGCAGTGAGGAACTAGAGTGAGTACAGAGTGGGCTGTTAAGCCCAGCACTCTGGCTTGTTTAAAGTATACAGCATGTCTGTGTAACTTGTGCTACTGAATGTTTGGAATGTGGATTGACTCCTGCTGTGCTTCATTATCCAATCAGGGTAGGTTATTATGGTCCAGTTAAAATGCCCCTTTTTCAATCCCTGCTTTGTATTCTTATCTTGATAAGGGTGTCTGGAAATGTAGGCCATTCCCTGATTGGTCAAGTGTAACAACACTGTTCCAAGCCCTAGTTTACATTATAATATTGATAAGAGTGTCTGGAAGTGTATATAAGCAGTGTGTTTCATCAATAAAGGTTGTTCTGTTTTACCCTCCTTAATACAAGTCTTGGCTGTATTTCTGGAGGGGGCTTGGTCTGTGGATTCTCACCTTACCCACTCCATGAAAGAATTCACTTGGCTCACCGGTCTACTGGCGTAGGGTCTCTGGAAACCCCACCTAGGGTTCTGCAGCTAAATTCACTAGCTTTGCCAGTCTGCCAGGGAGCAGCATCCATTTGTTCCTGTCTGAGTATCCAGGACCTCCACACCACCAGGAAGTAGCAGGGCTCCAGCCAGCATTGGAAGAGGGACAGCAGCAGCGGCAGTTCAGGAACCGACTACACCAAAAGGGCCTGGTAAATCCTGGTACTGTCACAAGGCCTATTTTTATCTCCTTTGAAAAAACAATAGTTTAGCTCCCTAAAATAATTCCCACATAGCCTATAGCAAACTGGCTCCTAAATAATATAAGGAGAACTAGTGGGATTCCAGCACATATCAACAGCTGATTTAGTTGGTGGAATCCATTGAATGTAAAATGTGAGACTCAGCATATCTGAAGAGAGAACACCAGTCCGGGGAATGGATTTCCAGTGCACACCTAGTTTCCTGGAGGCTGGGGGGAGAGCCACCGAGAGTCACTGAAGTGTGTGAGGGTTGGAGAGTGACATCTAATGCAATGATTAACCTTTTCACCTAGATACTCCACTGTGTATTTTTTCTACTTCTTTTTGCAGTTGTCTGTTAATTAGTAGTACCATCAACTTTGGGATGAGCAGTAAGAGTCTTGGAAGACTATTAGTTGGACTATGTGATTTAACCAAAGCTATTGGAAGGAAGCAATACAGAGGGGTTGAGCATTTACATGGTTTGCTTTAGAGTGGGCAGGACACAAACAGCAACAGTAAGGACATCATACAGGACATAGAATGGGAGCTGTAGTGGACTGCACGTATAATGAAATGCAAAATAACAATGTCCATAACACAGAGTGGAGGGGAGAACACATTCAAGGTGAAAATGGACAACGGACACAACACAGAGCACAGAGGTCAAGAAGACTCATAAAACTCACACAGGAGACATGAACAGGAGATGCAAGAGTGAGCAGATTCCTGCAGTGATTTGTCCAGGACTAGGCAGGGGGGCTTCACCCCCACAAAATCTAAATCATCATCTCTGCCACGCTTCTTGCAGGCAGCAGTAGGGAAGAATTTGAATAAGTTCTCTCTACTGCTTCCTCTTGGTATGCCTGTCTGGGATGTAGGATCACAGCTTTGAGTTTCTCTTTGATATATAGATATATATATATATATATATATAACGTGCAACTCACTGGAAAGCAATCAGTTGCACACCCCTCTGGCACAGAAGCGTTAATCTCTTGGATGTTAGAAATGTCTCCAAAGCAATGACAGGACATCTCTCTCTCAAATCCAAAGGGTTAAAATAATTCAGTCTACATCACTGATTCTAATTTTCCCCCCGTCATTTATCTTTTTTTCATGCAAATTTAATCAATAGAACATCTCATCATTCATCTCTCTCTTTCCTGTTGCTTAATAGGCACAAGATAACTCCCTTAAATTTATGCCCTTTCTATAAAACCTGATATCCCAGCTTGTCCATGGACGAATCTTCAGTGTTATTGCCTCTGACCGGCTCTCCTATAGCTTGTCATTCGCTGTCATTACTAGACTTATTTTATGTGCTGTCATTTTTTTTGTCCCTCCGTAGCTATAAAAACTTCGGCCTCTTAGTCTCCCTTAACATTCATCTTCAGTGCAATTATGTTTGTGGTGCAATCTTTTCAACCAGGATTATTTTAGTAATCAATTGTTGCCCCTAAGCCTTCACCCCAATCCTTTTAAACATCTGGAATATGTTAATGTCCAGGACCACCAATTTGTCAGAAGGCTGCCAAACTTTTCCATACAAATAAATGAATTTTCTTGGCTTAGCTTCATAGTGTTTTACAGTTTTATATGCAATCCATTACTGATGATTGACAGCTCTCTAGAACATAGACTGTTAATCTTTCAGTATAAAATTCACATCTGAGTGCTCGCCTTAAAGGTGCAGTACACTTTTATTGTGAATACAACACATAGGGCTGTATGTTCAAAAGAAAAGAGGAGTAGTCCTGTGGAAACCCATTTGCACTATAGGGTAGTACTAAAAATTCCCTAAATTCCCATTGATTTCAATGGGAATTTTAACTCCTTGAATGCCAGAGATTCTAGCATTCAAGGGTTTAAAGGGATAGTAATTAGGGATGAGCGAGCACCCCGATGCTCGGGTGCTCGGGTGCTCTGACCGAGCACCCCCTGATGCTCGAGTGCTCGGCCGAGCACCCGAGCCCCATTCAAATGAATGGGAGCACTCGAGCATTAAACCAGGCACCCCCTGCTCTGATGAGCGGAGGGTGCCTGGTCAATGTCCCCCTTCATCTCCGCTATGCCCCTCTTCCACAATGTCCCCCTTCATCTCCTATGCCATAGCGGAGATGAAGGGGGACATTGTGGAAGAGGGGCATAGCGGAGATGAAGGGGGACATTGTGGAAGAGGGGCATAGAGTCTATGCCCCTCTTCCACAATGTCCCCCTTCATCTCCGCTATGCCCCTCTTCCACAATGTCCCCCTTCATCTCCTCTATGGCATAGGAGATGAAGGGGGACATTGTGGAAGAGGGGCATAGCGGAGATGAAGGGGCACATTGTGGAAGACGGGCATAGCGGAGATGAAGGGGGACATTGTGGAAGAGGGGCATAGAGTCTATGCCCCTCTTCCACAATGTCCCCCTTCATCTCCGCAATGCCCCCTTCATCTCCGCAATGCCCCCGTACCTCCATTCCCTGGTGGTCCAGCGGAGCGTCTTCGGATCTGTGCCTCTTCCGGCACAGATCCTCTTCACCCGAACATGTCGGGCGAGCACATGGCGGTACTCGTACGAGTACCGCCATGTGCCGAGCAGAGCGATGCTCGAGCCGATCCGAGCATCGGCCGAGCACGCTCGCTCAACACTAATAGTAATGTTTCATACTAAAAGCAGCTCTAATTAATCATCATAGTATTTGGACTTTGGAGAGTGTTATTTCAATACAGACAGAGTTATAGTTCAAGAGTAATTCAATGACAAAGTGTCCCCCTCCCGCCCCTTTTACTGATGTAACACTGCTCAGCCAGAGCAGAAGGGAGGTGCCCAGGTAGACTGCAGAGAGGGACAATCTTCAATTAAGATAAGGGAAATAGCTGAAAAGCTTGTCAAGGGGGGCAGGGATTTCATTGTTCTGATAGGAAGAATATTGTCCCCTGCTGTTATCTGTCTGGTCTGTGGACTGGATTCCACATCTGAGAAGAGATGGCTTACACTAGGTAAAAGGGTTGGGAGGGGAAACTTTGCTTGTGAATATCTCATAAACCATAAAGGGTTGAGAGATAAGACTTAAATCGTTCTTCGTGTTTTTTAATGACTATAAAATAAAATAAAGATAAGCAAAGTATTACTATCCCTTTAAAGGGATAGTGATTTTTCAAAATAAATGCAGCTACAATTATTCTGTATAGATTTTGGGCCATGTAGAGTGGTATTATCATTCTCTACGATGTGTAGTTCCACAGAAATTGGATTATAAAGTATCCCCCTCCCACCCCTTTTAATTATTGTAAGCCACCTCCCCTCAGATGTGGAATCTGGTCACTTGACCGAACAGCTCACAGCAAGGGACAATCGTATGGTTGTGAGCATAAGGAAAACCCTGCACCCTTGAAGGAGGAGGACAGGTTTTTCCTTATGCTAACAGAAGATTGTCTCTCGCTGTGATCCATCCGGACAGTTTTGCTGTGCAGCTTTGCAATAGGTAAAAGGGGCAGGAGGGGGACACTTTACAATTACTCTGGAACTACACATCATAGAGAATGATAATAATGCTCTACATGGCCCAAAAAACTGTAAAGAGTTATCGGGGCTGCATTTATTTTGAAGCATTACTATCCCTTTAAATTCTCCATTTAAATCAATTTGAATTTTTAGTTCTCCCCTATAGCACAAATGGTTTGTCCCAGAACTCCTCCACTTTTCTTTTGAACATACGACCCATAGTACAGAAAAGGGTTAGTAAGTTGTGGACTACACCTGTTGAATGGGAGTTGTAGTCCCCAACAGATGGAGATCCAGCAATTGATTACTTCTTTTATATAGCTTTACCTGTAGAGTAAAACAAGGGTGCTCCCACTGCCATTAGCGGCTTTGTTTGGAAGTTATTAAAGCTCATACTATTACATAGTATATTAAATTGCTAACAAAGTCCCCTGGTGTCACGACAGGTTTTTCTATTGCATTGTATGGGAGAGGTGAGTCCCATGCTTCAACTGATAACTCCACCACTTTGTAACAGTTTGATCTGTAATAACATTTTAATGAATCGTCTCCCTGCAGTAGGAGTACCATTGCTTTAATCAAGGTTAAACCCTACAAAATATGTTTTATTTTTCATAACAAAACTTTAAATAGAAAATATCATGTGTTAGTAGATCAGACGGCACATTTACTACCATGGGAGAATACTTGACAACTAAGGCTGAGATTCATTCCAGCCTTTATGTATGCTAAATTTTTGAATTCATCAAAAATACAAAAAAGTTCAATCTGATTGTACAAAGAACTATTCTGCTATTACATACTAGCAGAATGACCTTAGCAAGGGTCCATTTCCCAGCCTGATAGTCCTTCCCAGACTCAGCAGCTGAAGGTTGCTGAGCCTGAAAAAAGGCCTATTTGGACTAAATATTCGCCAACTAAAGCACACCCCAGTGTCCCCCAGGGGTCCCATACTGAATCATACCCTGGTCAAGTAAAAAAAAAAAAAATTATATGAGCCCCCATATCATACTGATACTGGGACCCCATCTTTTTCCTTCCTAAGGGAACAAATGTAAAAAAAACAAAAACCAAAGATTAAAATAAGGTCTGAAGCCCACACATTACTCCATAATTGCTCATTGAAATTTATAGATTCCTTGCAAGCCTTGTTTTAGTGCAGTTTTAGTGTTTTTCATGGGTCCACAGAGCAGCCCCAGTTTTTTTCTCTAATCCGCTCCCATTGGAGCAGAAGTAGTAAAACATGGTAATTGACCCTTGAGCTAGTGACTCTGAGCATCAGTACAGTGGGAGAAATGTAGTCAAGTCTCCCTGCTGCTATTGGCTACTGGGAATGCTATTTCTTGGGCCAGGAAAAATTGGGTGAGGCTTGGGACTTTTCTGTGGAATCTGAGTGTGAACATGAGTTGGTTTAGTATGCCTTTCCTACTGATGTCTAAAATGTAAATCTGTCCATAATATAACATGATTTTGCATGCCACCCAACCTTCTAAGCTTGATCTTAGAAGATGATTAGGTGATAGTAATAGCTCCACCTAGCCGTAACAGTTTGAGCTGTAACAACTTTTGAATAAAGTGTCTCCCAGCAGTGGCAGTTCCTTTTATATAACCTATGCATTTACGTCCTCCCTACCCTTGTATTTTTTGTGAGAGATTCAGGTAATTAATATATGTCATAAGGAATCATTTTCAAATAAGAGTAGTGGTAGAATTGTGGGGCATACCCAGCTGCACCTTAGGAGATACCTGAACGTTCCCATTGATTAAATCATGATTGTAACGCCTGTAATGCTTGCTATGATTTGGAGACCCACTCTAACACTCAAGGGTTTAAAATACCCATTTCAATCTATGGGGAATTTTGGATTATTTTTGCACCAGAATTCCTCCACTTTACTTTTGAACATACTACTACAAAGATCAGAGGAAAGGTCCACCTCCATAGTCCACCCTTGCAGCGAACTGTGTCAAGGGAAGAATTTTTGATATAATAGTTAAGTAAATTTGCATTAGGCAGGTGTAGGTCTAGAAAATCGATTCCATCTCCTGTGGAATAATATTTGTACATTCACAACATTGACCTTTGACTATATCACAACTGGTAATCTGCCTTGGGACTCATAAAGGGAGATGTATCAATATGATTCACTTTATAACATGCACTGAAACAGATATCTTAGTTTTTTGGCTGCCTGAACCCAATGTAATAAATTACTTATGCCGAAAATTCTCCCATTAACATTGCTTCATGCATCCCCCTTTGACCTTACAGTTGTGCCCAGACAAAATTATTAGTGATGAGCGAGCACCCCAATGCTCGGATGTTCGGGTGCTCTGACCGAGCACCCCCTGAGGCTCGAGTGCTCGGCCGAGCATCCGAGCCCCATTGAAGTCAATGGGAGGACTCGAGCATTACACCAGGCACCCCCTGCTCTGATGAGGGGAGGGTGCCTGGTCCATAGGAAAAGGGCAGAAAAAGATGGAAACACTACAGAAATGGTTCAGGGACAGCATAGGGAGGATGTCTGGATGCACCTTGGACTCCAACATCGCTGCTGGGAACGATCTTTCGCCCGTAGTACGCCATTTTTACAGACTGACCATAAAACACACAAAAAGGAAAATAAAAACGACTTTAGGCGAAAAATTGTTACCAAACAATATTTGCTGTATATTTACTTGTATATCATCTGCAAATTATCCCAAAAATTTCCTTGATTTTCGGAAGTGAGGCCATGATTAAGAGGGAAACGTGCGCAGAGGCAAATTCTCCCAAAAATTTCCTTGATTTTCAGAACTGAGGCCATGATTAAGAGGGAAACGTGCGCAGAGGCAAATTCTCCCAAAAATTTCCTTGATTTTCAGAACTGAGGCCATGATTAAGAGGGAAACGTGCGCAGAGGCAAATTCTCCCAAAAATTTCCTTGATTTTCAGAACTGAGGCCATGATTAAGAGGGAAACGTGCGCTGAGCTGACCATCTAAAACATTATGGGTGAGGGTCTGCTGCAGAGCTGACCATCCTAAACATTATATGCGAAGGCCCGCTAGTGAGCTGACGCTATAAAACATTATATGAGAGGGCCCGCTAGAGAGCTGACCCAATAAAACATTATATGAGAAGGCCCGCTGGTGAGCTGACCTATATAAAAATTGTCAAACAGGGCCCGCTGGTGAGCTGGCCCTATATAAAAATTATATCACAGGGCCCGCTGGTGAGCTGGCCCTATATAAAAATTATATCCCAGGGCCCGCTGGTGAGCTGGCCCTATATAAAAATTATAGTACAGGGCATATGGAAGAGGAGGAGGAGGATGAGAAGATTAAGAGTCAACCATATACCCGTTTTTTGGGTGGAAGGGGTGAATGGGAATACAGAGTATTCCCATCATTGTAAATAACATATATAAAGTGAGTTTATGTTCCCCCGGGGCTTTCCTCCAGTGGAGTGGAGAAGTCAGGGGAAATCCAGGCCTTGTTCATTTTTATAAGTGTCAACCTATCAGCATTGTCGGTGGAAAGGCGGATACGCTTATCTGTTATGATGCCACCAGCAGCACTAAATACCCGCTCAGACAGAACGCTGGCGGCAGGGCAGGCCAGCACCTCCAAGGCGTAGAGTGCCAGTTCATACCACGTGTCCAGCTTGGACACCCAGTAGTTGTAAGGCACAGAGGGATCATTGAGGACGCTGACACGGTCTGCTACGTACTCCTTCACCATCTTCCAAAACTTTTCCCTCCTTGTGACACTAGGCTGCGCATCAGGGTGAGGGTGCTGGCGGGGTGTCATGAAGGTGTCCCACGCCTTGGAGAGTGTTGCCCTGCCTTTGTCGGAACTGCTGTGTGCTCCCCTTTTCTCCCCTTCTCGGTTGGCCAAGGTAGCACGTACTCTGCCGCCAGCGTTGTCAGATGGAAAATTTTGGAGCAATTTTTCAACAAGAACCTTCTGGTATTGCAACATTTTGCTTGTCCTCTCCACCGGAGGAATGAGAGATGAGAAATTCTCTTTGTAGCGGGGGTCCAGAAGGGTGAACACCCAGTAATCCGTGTTGTCTAAAATGCGTACAACGCGTGGGTCACGGGAAAGGCAGCCTAACATAAAGTCAGCCATGTGTGCCAGAGTACCAACAGTCAAGATTTCGCTGTCCTCACCAGGAGGCTGACTCACAATATCCTCATCCTCTTCCTCCTCTTCTGCCCACCCACGCTGAAGAGATGGAACTAAAGTTCCATGGCTACCCTCTGTAGCGGAGGCAACCGTGTCTTCCTCCTCCTCCTCCTCCTCCTCCTCCGCCTCCTCCAATTGTCGCTGAGAAGACGAAGTGAGGGTGCTCTGGCTATCACCTTGTGTAAGCTCTTCCTCCCCCATTTCCACCTCTTCCACATGCAAAGCGTCGGTTTTAATTGTGAGCAGCGAGCGTTTCAGTAGACACAGAAGTGGGATGGTTACACTGATAATAGCGTTATCGCCGCTCACCATCTGTGTCGATTCCTCAAAATTGCGTAAAACCTCGCAGAGGTCTGACATCCATTCCCACTCCTCACTTCTGATTACAGGAAGTTGAACGGAGAGGCGACGACCGTGTAACAGCTGGTACTCCACTACTGCCCTCTGCTGCTCACAAAGCCGGGCCAACATGTGGAAGGTGGAGTTCCAGCGCGTGCTCACGTCACACAGCAGCCGGTGAGCTGGCAATTGTAAGCGCTGCTGCAGCTTCAACAGGCCGGCTGAAGCTGTTGATGACTTACGGAAATGTGCACACACGCGGCGCACCTTGGTCAAGAGATCATGCACATTGGGGTAGGTTTTTAGAAATCGCTGCACCACTAAATTAAATACATGCGCTAGGCATGGTACGTGTGTGAGCTTGCCGAGCTCCAAAGCCGCCACCAAGTTACGCCCATTATCACACACAACCATGCCTGCTTGCAGGTTGAGTGGCGAGAGCCACTGCTCGGTCTGGTGACTAATCCCCTGCAACAGCTCTGAGGCCGTGTGCTGTTTGTCCCCAAGGCAGATCAGCTTCAGCACGGCCTGTTGACGCTTCCCCACTGCAGTGCTACACTGCTTCCAGCTACTGGCTGATGGGGGAGTGGCGGTGTGTGTAGAGAATTCGGAGGTGGAAACGGAGGAGGAGGAGCCAATAACGTAGGTGCTGGTGGAAACCCTGATGGAGGTAGGGCCCACAATCCTCGGCGTGGGTAGCACCCGTGCCATCCCAGGGTCCGAGTCGCTCCCAGCCTCCACGACATTCACCCAGTGTGCCGTCAGGGAAATGTAGCGTCCCTGGCCACAAGCACTTGTCCATGTGTCAGTCGTTAAGTGGACCTTCCCAGTAACTGCGTTGGTCAGGGCACGGGTGATGTTACGGGACACATGGTGGTGTAATGCGGGGATGGCACACCGGGAAAAGTAGTGGCGGCTGGGGACCGCGTACCGAGGGACAGCTGCTGCCATCAGGCTGCGGAAGGACTCAGTGTCCACAAGCCTAAATGGCAGCATTTCGATGGCCAGTAATTTTGAAAGGTGTGAGGTTAGTGCTATGGCCTGTGGGTGGGTGGCTGGGTACTTTCTCTTGCGCTCAAATGCCTGGGGTAACGACATTTGGACGCTGTGCTGGGACAGGGAAGTGGATGTGGTCGCTGATGGTGCTTCAGATGCTACAGGTGCAGGGCGGGAGGTATGCGGGCCTGCGCCTTCGACAGGCGATTGGCCGGCACCGAAAACAGGGGAAGAGGAGGCAGTGGTGTGGCCTGCAGACACAGGTGGGCGATCCAGGCGTTCCTCCCACTTACTACGGTGCTTGGATGCCATGTGTCGGATCATGCTGGTGGTGGTGAGGTTTCTAGTGTTCATGCCTCGGCTCATTCTGGTGTGGCACAGGTTGCAAACTACAATTCTTTTGTCGTCCGCACTTTCCTTAAAAAAACGCCATACCGCGGAACACCTACCCTTTGGCAAGGTAGATTTACGCAAGGGGGTGCTCCGTGGAACATTTGCGGGCCGGTTTGGTGTGGTCCGCCTTCTTTCTGTAGCCACACCACTGCCTCTTCCAGCCTGTTGCGGTGCTGCAGATGGCTCACCCTCAGGACTGCTGTCATCGCTCGGCTCTACACCTTCCCAGGTGGGGTCAGTCACCTCATCGTCCACCAAGTCCTCCTCCACTTCCTCACTCTGATCATCCTCCTCAAGTCTTGATCCCACCACATACTCAGTCATTGACAACTGTATAACATTCTCCTCAACAAGGTCTTGAGACGGAAATAGTGGTTGATTTAATGGCAACTGTGTCTCATCATCATCATCATCATCATCCACTACTTCCTTTGACCTTAAATGCCGTTCACATCTGTCATCTTCTTGTGATTGGGTAGCCTCTAGAGGTTGTGAATCAGGGCACAAGATGTCATGTTCCTCTGCAAGCGTGCTTGGAGAGAGGGTCAAATGAAGGATTGGTGATGAGACGAGCTCATCACTATATCCCAGTGTGGGATCACTTCTTTGACCAGACCGTGTATGGTGGGAGGAAGGATGATCAGAGTGAGGATTATGTTGACCAGACTCTTGGCTACTGAGAGTGGACTTGGTGGAAGACAGGGTGGTGCTTAACCGACTGGAAGCAGTATCAGCTGTCATCCAACCGACCACCTGTTCGCACTGGTCGGACCTCGAGAGTGATGTCCTGCGACGCCCTGTGAAATCAGACATGAAGCTAGGTATGGTGGATGTCTTTCTTTCTTGTGCTCTGGCACCAGGCACAGTTTCTCCGCGTCCTGACCCGCGCCCTGAACTTTCAGGATCACGTCCACTTCCCCGTCCCTTTTTACCCGCCTTCTTCATCTTACACAGAATATGTGACTTTAATATTTGAGTTTGAAAACTTAACAGTATTTCTTATAATTCTGCAACTGTACAGAGTACACAGAATAGGCTGTTAAACGGCGTTGAAACACACTGAATGGAATATGTGACTTTAATATTTGAGTTTGAAAACTTAACAGTATTTCTTATAATTCTGCAACTGTACAGAGTACACAGAATAGGCTGTTAAACGGCGTTGAAACACACTGAATGGAATATGTGACTTTAATATTTGAGTTTGAAAACTTAACAGTATTTCTTATAATTCTGCAACTGTACAGAGTACACAGAATAGGCTGTTAAACGGCGGTCAAAGACACTGAATGGAATATGTGACTTTAATATTTGAGTTTGAAAACTTAACAGTATTTCTTATAATTCTGCAACTCTGCAGAGTACACAGAATAGGCTGTTAAACGGCGGTGAAAGACACTGAATGGAATATGTGACTTTAATATTTGAGTTTGAAAACTTAACAGTATTTCTTATTATTCTGCAACTCTGCAGAGTACACAGAATAGGCTGTTAAACGGCGTTGAAACACACTGAATGGAATATGTGACTTTAATATTTGAGTTTGAAAACTTAACAGTATTTCTTATAATTCTGCAACTGTACAGAGTACACAGAATAGGCTGTTAAACGGCGTTGAAACACACTGAATGGAATATGTGACTTTAATATTTGAGTTTGAAAACTTAACAGTATTTCTTATAATTCTGCAACTGTACAGAGTACACAGAATAGGCTGTTAAACGGCGTTGAAACACACTGAATGGAATATGTGACTTTAATATTTGAGTTTGAAAACTTAACAGTATTTCTTATAATTCTGCAACTGTACAGAGTACACAGAATAGGCTGTTAAACGGCGGTGAAAGACACTGAATGGAATATGTGACTTTAATATTTGAGTTTGAAAACTTAACAGTATTTCTTATAATTCTGCAACTCTGCAGAGTACACAGAATAGGCTGTTAAACGGCGGTGAAAGACACTGAATGGAATATGTGACTTTAATATTTGAGTTTGAAAACTTAACAGTATTTCTTATTATTCTGCAACTCTGCAGAGTACACAGAATAGGCTGTTAAACGGCGTTGAAACACACTGAATGGAATATGTGACTTTAATATTTGAGTTTGAAAACTTAACAGTATTTCTTATAATTCTGCAACTGTACAGAGTACACAGAATAGGCTGTTAAACGGCGGTGAAAGACACTGAATGGAATATGTGACTTTAATATTTGAGTTTGAAAACTTAACAGTATTTCTTATAATTCTGCAACTCTGCAGAGTACACAGAATAGGCTGTTAAACGGCGGTGAAAGACACTGAATGGAATATGTGACTTTAATATTTGAGTTTGAAAACTTAACAGTATTTCTTATTATTCTGCAACTCTGCAGAGTACACAGAATAGGCTGTTAAACGGCGTTGAAACACACTGAATGGAATATGTGACTTTAATATTTGAGTTTGAAAACTTAACAGTATTTCTTATAATTCTGCAACTGTACAGAGTACACAGAATAGGCTGTTAAACGGCGGTGAAAGACACTGAATGGAATATGTGACTTTAATATTTGAGTTTGAAAACTTAACAGTATTTCTTATTATTCTGCAACTCTGCAGAGTACACAGAAAAGGCTGCTAAACTGCGGTGAAACACACTGAATGGAATATGTGACTTTGATATTTTAGTTTGAAGACTTAACAGTATTTCTTCCTATTCTGCAACTCTGCACAGTACACAGAATGTGCTGCTACACTGCGGCGAAGCACACTGAATGGAATATGTGACTTTGATATTTTAGTTTGAAGACTTAACAGTATTTCTTCCTATTCTGCAACTCTGCACAGTACACAGAATGTGCTGCTAAACTGCGGCGAAGCACACTGAATGGAATATGTGACTTTGAAATTTTAGTTTGAAGACTTAACAGTATTTCTTCCTATTCTGCAACTCTGCACAGTACACAGAATGTGCTGCTAAACTGCGGCGAAGCACACTGAATGGAATATGTGACTTTGATATTTTAGTTTGAAGACTTAAAGGGATAGTAATACTTAAAATGTAAAAAAAAATATGTTGTAGGGTTTATCCCCCTGAGTAAAACAAGAGTACTCCCACTGCTGAGACGTCTTTCATTCAAAAGTTTTTAATTTTCAAAGTTGAATTTTTTAGGTGCAATATCACAGTGGTCTGAAATTGTACAGTGGCGCTGTTGCTACACCATCCTATGGAGATTTATGGTCAACTGACCAGAGTTTTCCATAGGATCGTGTAGCAACAGCGCCACTGTACAATTTCAGGCCACTGTGATATTGCACCTAAAAAATTCAACTTTGAAAATTAATAACTTTTGAATAAAACACCTCTCAGCAGTGGGAGTACTCTTGTTTTACTCAGGGGGATAAACCCTACAACATATTTTTTTTTACATTTTAAGTATTACTATCCCTTTAACAGTATTTCTTCCTATTCTGCAACTCTGCACAGTACACAGAATGTGCTGCTAAACTGCGGCGAAGCACACTGAATGGAATATGTGACTTTGATATTTTAGTTTGAAGACTTAACAGTATTTCTTCCTATTCTGCAACTCTGCACAGTACACAGAATGTGCTGCTACACTGCGGCGAAGCACACTGAATGGAATATGTGACTTTGATATTTTAGTTTGAAGACTTAACAGTATTTCTTCCTATTCTGCAACTCTGCACAGTACTCAGAATGTGCTGCTAAACTGCGGCGACGCACACTGAATGGAATACGTGACTTTGATATTTTAGTTTGAAGACTTAACAGAATGTGCTCTAATCTGCAACTTTGCACACTAAACAGAATGTGCTCTAATCTGCAACTTTGCACACTAAACAGAATGTGCTCTAATCTGCAACTTTGCACACTAAACAGAATGTGCTCTAATCTGCAACTGTGCACACTAAACAGAATGTGCTCTAATCTGCAACTTTGCACACTAAACAGAATATATATATTTTTTTTTTTTTTTTTTTGTTTTTTTCCCCCCACACCAAATAACCTGCTGCCCCCACACACAGTAGTCCTAAAAAGGACTTTTGGTTCTTTTTTTTTCACAATTTTTGTTTTTTTCCTCCCTACACTGCCTTTCCCTTCCTATCCTCAGCTCTCCCTGGCTCAGACTGAGCCGAACTCGATGGTCAGGTGCTATACAGCACCTGACCACGGGTTCTGGCCAGCCAATCAGTGTAATGCCAGCAGCCAACATGGCTGCTGGCATTACACCGATGTCAGAGCCTCCCTGCACGTTTATTGGCTGCGCAGCAGGCGCAAAACGTGCGGGGAGGAGACCCGAACATGGCGGGCGAGCACATGCGGTACTCGTACGAGTACCGCCATGTGCCGAGCAGAGCGATGCTCGAGCCGATCCGAGCATCGGCCGAGCATGCTCGCTCAACACTAAAAATTATCAACCATTATTATTCTGAGTGAAGGAATGGTAAGTAGTTATTTATTGCAAAGATGCAAAGGCATGAAGACTGATTGAAGAGTTGACATAGTATTTTTTTATCAATTTCAACATTAATCATTTAGAAAGCAATCCTCAGCCAGGTGCAGTTCTATAATGGGCATATCTATAACAAGCCAGCTAATGCCTTGATTCATTACATTCACAGGAATTTACAAAAATTATTTTCTGAAGGCTAGGCAATGTAGTTGCCTGCCATAAATGTCCCCCCCCCCTACATTTTACACTACTAGAGAATACATAATACAGTTCATTGACTAAAATGAATTAGGATATGAAAAGCATTTCTCTGCAGAGAAACACATTTAGTTTAGCGGGTTCACTGATCAGTGCACATGCAGATGTACAAATATCTTCTGCTTCAATGCACAACTCTCAAAGCCATTTGCATTAATAAACAGAAAATATTCGGCACAGAGTCTGGAAATGTGTAGATATTTTAAATGTATAGTAATGTTTGTTTATATATATATATATATATATATATATATATATATATATATATATATATATATGACATATATAGAGACCAATAATTATATTTATATATATATATAACACTCTGCAGATGAATTAACATCAAGCATCAAGTGCACGCTTAGGTCTTTCTTTAAAAATTAAAATCCTTTATTGAAATCAATAGCTCTTGTCAACGTTTCGACCCGTCTTGGGGCCTTTATTTATTTATATAGCGCACACAGATTACGCAGCGCTTTACACTCATATTGGTCACTGTCCCCATTGGGGCTCACAATCTAAATTCACCTATCAGTATGTTTTTTGGAGTGTGGGAGGAAACCGGAGTACCCGGAGGAAACCCACGCAAACACGGTGAGAACATACAAACTCATTGCAGATGTTGTCTTTGGTGGGATATGAACCCAGGACCCCAGTGCTGCAAGGCAACAGTGCTAACCACATATATGTATGTATCTAGCTCTAGCGCTCTCTCTCTCTCGCTCTCTCTCTCTCTCTCTCTCTCTCGCTCTCTCTCTCTCTCTCTCTCTCGCTCTCTCTCGCTCTCGCTCTCTCTGTATATATATATATATATAGAGAGAGAGAGAGAGAGAGATGGTTATATACAGTTTGTAGTCCACAGAACCACACTCACAGGGCTTCTTCAAAGAGATGCAATTTTGTTTGTGTCATCAATGTTTAGGACCCATTTTGAGCCTTTGTCAAGATAGTTAAGAAGAAGCCATAGACTACAAACTGTATATATACTTACATGACCTAGCACCCAGGCCTATATCCATTCATATAAGGTGAGTGCACTGATTATCTACAATGCCGAGTGAAAATTTAACCCTGACGAGTAGAAATTCAGCCCTGGTGGGTACGTTTTGGCTTGCAATGATGTGTAACTAGTAGCAAAGGACTTAAAATTATAAGCCCTGATATATATATATATATATATATATAAATAAAATCACTAAGCTATAGCGCTGGCTTGTAGTCCAAGTACCTCCTGTACTAATAATGAGAGGCGGTTCGCTATAAAACCTCTGAATCTGTTAGTGGCCAGATAAAAGAAAAAAAAATCAAAGAATAGAGGCTAAACGCTCTATGTCTCCGTGTAAGAAAAAATATTTATTATACAATACACAGCAATGTCCTAAAAAACACCTATATAAATTTGAATACAATCACTAAATATCTGGTACCAGTATAAATATGTATGCAGAATACCATGGTGAGGGTACTGGGCATGGATGCAGGGTATGAGAAAATCTGTATTAATAGTGGAATGGTTAGAACAGATAGAAGTAATATGTTCATGTTGGCATGCATGTGACAAGGCTTGCAGGGTACATACAGGTAGACAGAAACCAGCTGAGATTGAAAATAATTTTATACTTGTAATATTTATTTAATCTATTCTCTCCAATTCCACTTCATTCATTTTTGCTTACTTGCCTGTGTTTATCAGTGAGTGTACTGCAGCAGCTGTCTTTCTTTCCTGTTCACTCTCCTGTGCAACTCTCCATACTTTGATAAGGTATTACTTAGATAAGGTGGTAATAGCCCTGGCAAATGCCACCCCAGCATAATGCCACTCCTAACTGGGCCCTAAATATATACTAGCTGGAGCCCCTAGGAAGACTGACTGAGGGAATTACACATTACAAATTGTTTTGCACAATTGCCCTGAGTGTAATCAGCTGTGACACCATTAAAACATCTGATAAAAAACAGACACAGAGATATAGGAGAGGGATGGGGGAGGTAAGCAATATGGAGACTGGTAAAGGGGGTTGTAAATGGCTAATTGTTAGTACATACCACAAGGGGTTAAACTTGTACAGGGAGATTGCATGGGATTTGAAGTTCCAGTTAAATAGCCCTGGTTAGTACATACCATACAAGGGGCTAAAACTGTAAGACTGCATGAGAATTGCTCTTGTGTTTGATTCTTGTCTTTGTATTTCCCTCATCAACAATAATAAAAAAATCTATAAATGTTACCACCATCTTGTACCTATGGAGAATTTCTATGGATGGATTGTAAAACTCTCCAAACACTCACATTAGCAGGCACTGAGGCTGATCAACTAAGAAGAACTCGGGAGAGATGCACAAAGGTTTGATGAGATGGAGAAGTAGATCTGGTGATCTGTGCTGATCCTTCTCGTGGAGAATAAAACACTCTTCACCACACCATAAGCACTGGGAATTAGGGATTTTATTCATTAGCATATGAGAATGGCGTAAAGCTGCTAATTCCTTGCATTGCAGACATCAGTGTATTGCAAAGTAAAATAATAATGAAATAATATGGTGCTCACTGTTACTCTGTATTGTGTGGTGCAGTGGAGTTCATCCGCGACCTTGGAATATGAAGGACTATTCACAAAAAAAACATAAGTGATGAAACATTAAAAGAATGAGGGGGACAAGAGAATGAAGTAAAAGAAAGTGCTCTCTCACATTGTTATTGGGCCCATTTCTAATAAAACAGCAAGCAAGAAGTTTGGACTTGAACATATCTAATTAGCATGCAGTACAGAAAATTATAGCAAAGTGTCCCACTGTGTAACCAACACATCAAGGTTAAATTCTTAAAAACTATTTATTATACAGAAAAATGGATGGTACAATATATAGGCAGATTTTAATTCACTGTAAAACAACTAAACTTTTCTTAGAGTGACATGTCCACTTTAATAGTTTAGAACAGGGCTGTCCAAGTTCAGTCCTCAAGGGCCACCAACAGGCCAGGATGTAAGGATTTCCCTGATTAAGCACAGGTGAGTTAATCGGTGGATCATTCATTTTGACTGACTGTGCTTAACCCCTTAAGGACCGGGAAAATCTGAGGTGGATTTCACTTAAGGATCGGAACAATTTTGACTTTTTTGACTATGTCATTGTTCAACCATATTTTCTCTTTAATTCCTTTTGTACACCCACACAAATTATATACTATTTTTTAAGCCCAAGTTGGACTTTCCTTTGACACCACATTTATATGAATACCTCATCATTTAATTTGAGTAAAATAGAAAAAAAAGCAAAAAAAAAAAAAATACATTTTGCTTACCTTTTCCTATCAGGATTTGCATATTATTAGTCATTACAAAAAAATACCCCTAAATATATTAATTTACTTCTCCTGAATCTAAGAGTACCCCATATGCCTAGTTTTTCAATCCCTTTCTCACATTTACAAGGTAAATATTACAAGATGGATGCCATTATTTCCAACCATCAATTTTTCAGCAATTGGCATTTGACCATCATAGCTTAGTTGACAGTGCCAGAGCCAAAAATGTCCCACAAAGGTATATGTTTCTGAAAACTAGACAACATCCTATATAAAAATATGTAATGATGCAGTCATGCGCAGTAGAGACTGCCCGTGATGAAGCTGATGCAGAGTGGGGCGCTCCGAAGGAGAGTCCCGCTCTGTATCAGCTGCAGCACGGGCACTCTCTACTGAGCATGACTGCACCGCGACTAGCTGACACTGTATCAGCCGTGGCATGGGCAGTTTCTACTGTGCATGACTGCCCCGCGACCAGCTGCCAGTGGTAAATGATCAGGAGAATTTTGGATTTTTTTATGCAGCTATTTTTCCATAAATATTTTTCAAAATTGTGGTAATATTTTGTTTTTTTGCAGTTTCCACACTTACTTTTCAATATTACTGTTGATATCAAGCACAGGATAATTGAAAATTTAAAAATATCCATTGTTTAGTGTTCAACTCCTTCTTCTGAGTACGGCAATACCGCATATGCATAGGTTTATGAAGGTTTGCGGGAGCTACAGGGCCCAAATTGGAACATGGAACATGTTTCACACTTTGAATTTTCACAGCTTGCGTCACTGGTGCCATGTCTTTTGGGGCTGTGTACCAGTGCTCCACCTTAAAATTTTCCCCAAAAGTATATATTTTTGGAAAGTAGACACCCCAGGATTTCATTTTATGTATGTTTTCAAATTTTTTAAGCAGTCATTTTACCACCAATCCCTCGTAAATCTTGACATAAGTAAAAAAAACAGCGTTTTTCACACTTTGACTTCAATGTTGATGTGAATTTCAAGCACAGGATAGGTGTAGATTTTAGAAACTGCATTGATTAATATTTAGCTCCTCCTTCTGAGTAAGACAATACCCCATATACATAGGTTTCTCATGGTTTGGGTGAGCTACGGGGCCACAATTTGAACAAATATTGAATTTTCACATCTTGCCACTTCTCATTTGGGGCTATCTTCCAGTGCTTCACTTTAAGATTTCCCCCAAAAAGTGTATATTTTTGGAAAGTAGACACACCCAGCTTTCATTTTAGGTGTGTTTTCAAATTTTTTTACACAGCCATTTCACCACCAATCCTGTGAAAACTTGACGTAAGTAAAAAATTCAGCGGTTTTCACACTTAGATTTCAATGTTGATGTGAATTTCAAACACAGAGTACGGCAATACCCAATATGCATAGCTTTCTCATGGTTTGTGGGAGCCATGGGGCCCAAATTGGAACATGCATGTTTCCAGGTTCACACTTTGAATTTTCACAGCTTGAATTACTGGTGCCATTTCTCATTTGGCCTGTGTAACAGTGCTCTTTTTTAAGATTTCCCCCCAAAATGTATATTTTTGGAAAGTGGACACCCCAGGCTTTCATTTTAGGTGTGTCTTCAAATTTTGTACACAGCCATTTTACAACAAATCTTATGAAAACTTGATGTAAGTAAAAAAAAAAAATCAGCATTTTTCACACTTAGACTTCAATGTTGATGTGAATTTCAAGCACAGAATATTCTTGGAGAATATAGGGGTATCACATATAGGGTTTTTGCTCCAGTAGGATCTGATACTTGGTTTTTTTATTATCCTCATTGCCATTATTAAGGCCCAGAATTGCTTAAATTCTGTGATGTTCGTGGGTTTCCATACTTCTTGCTTAACAACGAAAGCTGTAGGGTTGGCAGCAATACACCGGGCTGCATACAGATTGGTTTGGGACACAATTTCCCCCAAAATATCTTCCCCAAAAACAAATCAAAAAAATTATTATGGGTAAATCCTTCCACATCAATTTGAATCCCTGAGTTGCCTGTGAATTCTGGGATTTGTGGGCATAAAATGGTTGGTGATACCCATTCATTAGGATCAGGAGTGGCAGGTGTTGGGGCATTTCTTTGGACAGCACTTGGGGCATTTCTTTGGGCAGGTTTGTGGCAGGTGCTAGGGCAGTTGCCAGGGCAGCTCTTGGGGCACTACATCTTTTCTTTACAGAAGGCTCAGCATCATCACTAGAGCTCTCACTCTCTGAAAACTGTGTTATATTAAACTCTGACGCAGTGTCTGTGGCTTCTGAGTCAGACGCCAAAAAGTCATATGCCTCTTCTACACTGCACCTCCACTGCATTTTGTACACTTACTCTAAAAAACTTTTTTTTTTCTAACACTACCCCTAAACCTAAATCTAACCCTAAACCTTACCCTAACCTACTTATACCCTAAACCTACCTAACCCAAGTCAACTACCTATCTAAACTATAATTATTATATTTTTTTGTGGTTTTTTTTTATTCCCTACTCTACTCCTAAACCTAAATCTAACCCTAAACCTTTCCCTAACACACATGGCCTAAACCTACCCAACTACCTACCTAAAGTACCTAAAATAAACTACATATTCAAATTTTATTAAAAAAAATAAAGAAAAATAAAAAATAAATTTAAAAAAATACAAGGGGGATGTACCACACATCAGCAAACGCTCATCTGCAGCAAACTGATCATTACTAGAGTGATCAGATGGGGGAAACTGTATTGATCACTACAGAACAGTGATCAAAGGGTTAATTTTGTCTTTTTTTTTAACACTTTTTCACATAGGAACGCTAGAGCAGGCTCTGGAAAGCTGTGACACGATGACTCTGTCTCTCTTCACCTCAGCAGTGTGCAAGATGGAGGGAGGCAGAGAGATGTGACAGGGACAGTATTTACAAATACTGTCCCTGTCATTCGGCTTTTGCAACATGTGATTCACTCATCAAGTGAATCAAATGTTGCAACAATGTTTCTACTGGTTGTAACTAAGTGCCCCGGTACCGGAGTGCTTAGTTACAGCCAGCTCGCACTCTCCCATCGCTCCGTGCAGCGGCGATGGTAGAGTTTAACCCTTGATGTACCAGGACCGTCATGGGTCTTGGGAGCAAATCTATCCATGACGGTCCCGGTACATCATGGGTCACTAAGGGGTTAATCAGGGAAAACCTTACATCCAGGCCTGTTGGTGGCCTTTGAGGACTGAACTTGGACAGCCCTGGTCTAAAGGCAACCTTTCTATACTACGTTGCTATCTTTATTACATTATACCTTTTTTATATTGCATCACTATCCCTGCTTTCACATACAATCCCTGACACAACTACGGTGGTATGTATGTTTTTTATGTTTATTAGAGTTTAGACAAAAGATGCAGGCATACCAGGGTGTTGAGAACATAGTTGCACCTCCAACATTAACCCCTTAAAGGGATAGTATTGTCAATTTTAAAAAAATGGATTGCAAGCACACTTTGTAGACCATTCCAGTGAAGGATTTTTTTATCTCACAGTCTCGGCTCTGCTGAAGAGCCTCCACCGGTCCTGGGACCGGATTCCCCTGCAGTTAGTTAGACAGCTGATGTCAGGGAAAGGGGATGGAGGGGGGAACTTTACCTGTGAATATCACTCAAACCATAAAGGTTTGAGAGATGGGACTGGGGTCGTGTAGTTACATTTTACAATAGCTACAAGATTATTATGTTTTTTAAATGTGATGATCCCTTTAAGGACCAAGGACGTACATGTATGTCATGGGGAGAATGTGCATAAAGGGCCAATGAGGTACATGTATGTCCTGGAATTCAAGGGTCCCCACTCGGCTGCATGCCGTTCGGGGACCTCTGATTCCAGTAACAAAAAAAAAAAAAGTCTCTGTGGCCCTTAAGTGGCGGTGGCGCAGCTGGTTCTTAAGGGGTTAAGGTAACTATTATGACTAGGTTAAGGCTTATTCAGAATATCAGTGGATGATGCAATGAAAATCTTGGCCAAAATTCTGACTAACCAAATGGGGGAAGTGGGTAAACGAAATTACTTTGGACAAAATAACATTTTTTTCTGTGCACAAGTTTAATACAGATATTGTTGGTGCTGTCACATACAGTAGCAATATGCAAGAAAAGTTTGAATTTCTGTTTTAGCAAATCAAGATGCATAAGTTAAGAGTAATTATAGGATTAAATTTGACAGACATATGTCTTTTCTTTTCAGCCTCAATAATTATGTATTTTAAAGATTTGTTCTCCTGCAACGAGCCTCATAGAATGTTCCCATTAGATTTATAAGTTGCATGCTTATTTGTATTTCCCAAATGCATAACTTTACATTTTCCTACATTAAATCTCATATTTAATTTGTTTGCCCAATCTGCAATTTTATATAAATCATTCCAGAGAGAAAAAACATACTTTTCTGAGTTTATTTTGCATAATTTGATGTCATTCTCAAATCTTGAAATTTTGCAATATATACCTAATGCCACGTAAAAAACAGTTGACAGAGTCCTTAAAGGGGTAGTAATAATTAAGATGTCAAAAAATATATGTTGTAGGGTATGTCCCCAAATAAAACAAAGGTACTCCCACTGCTGAGAGATATTTTATTAAAAAGTATAACAGACCAAGCTTGGATTTTTTAGGTGCAATATCACAGTGGCCTGAAAATTTACAGTGGCGCTGTTGCTACACCATCCTATGGAGATTTATGGTCTACAGACTAGAGCAGTCCATGATAGGATCATGTAGAAACAGCGCCACTGTAAATTTTCAGGCCACTGTGATATTGCACCTAAAAAATTCAAGTTTGAGCCGTTATAATTTTTTAATAAAATATCTCTCTGCAGTAGGAGTACCCTTATTTTACTCAGGGGGATAAACCCTACAACATATTTTTTTACATTTTAAGTATTACTATCCCTTTAACCTTTAAGCACTCTACACTCTACTGCATTTGAAAATATTCCATTGACAACTAACTGTTCCCTATACATCAACCAATGTCCTATCCAATTACAAAAGCTATCCCCTAGACTTAATTTCCTTATTTCGTAGGCCAATCTCCTGTAATGCACTGTATCAACCTTTGCAAAGTCTAGATATACTGCAGTTACAGCTCAACTATTATCTATCTATCTATCTATCTATCTATCTATCTATCTATCTATCTGTCTATTTATCTATCTATCTATCTATCTATCTATCTATCTATCTATCTATCTATCTATCTATCTATCTATCTATCTAGCTATCTAGCTATCTAGCTATCTATCTATCTATCTATCTATCTATCTATCTATCTAGCTATCTAGCTATCTAGCTATCTAGCTATCTAGCTATCTAGCTATCTAGCTATCTAGCTATCTAGCTATCTAGCTATCTAGCTATCTAGCTATCTAGCTATCTAGCTATCTATCTAGCTATCTTCATAGAAGCTCAATAGATTTGTCTGACAAGATCCATTCCTCATAAAACCATGCTGATTCCTGCTATAATCTTTTTTCAATATATTCCTGACTACAATCCCTTATTATCCCTTCAAGCAATTTCCCCACTACCAAACTCAAATTCACAAGTCTAAAATTCTTAGGTTCTGTCTTAGTTCCCTTCTTAAATAAAACACTTCAATGGCTTTTACACCAAACTTGTGGAAATGAGCCAGTGAAGACTGAGTCATCAAAGATTAAAAAACGTGGTTTGCTAACACTGCACTAAGGCCTTGATTCAATTAGGTCAGACAACTAAAAAACAGCCAACTGCATTTTTTGTCAAGCACGGTAAGCTATTCAATTACCTGTGCTATGAAAAAATGCCTGCAAAAAAGTATTTGATCATAAGTAAGCGCAGTAAGAGTAAAACACGTTGATCAGCTCTGATGGATACAATACACCTGATTTGTGCCTGATTCAGTCTCTCCACTAGCTTGAACTACAGGCTTATACTATGCAAGCTGTTTTATTGATTGATTCATAATAAAGTGTTTGATGATTTTATATTTCTGGACTTCTGTGGTTGGATTTACTATGTTTGTGCATGCTACCTGCAATTGACATTGAGTTGCTACATTAACCTCAAGAGAAGTTTTCTACATTGCAAGTGTGGTCCCCACTTTGTTCCAGCAAGCTTTACTATTCACTACCAGAAGATTGATTGTGTTTTGATATTCATCATATACCACTGAATGAAGGATAAACTTCCTGAAGTCTACTTTGGAGTCAGAAGTAAGAACTGTCGAACTCCTTTATTTGTATTGTAGGTGCACAAGCACACATCCCAGGCAATGGATTTGAGCCCATTTGAACAGAGACTGTCCATATATAAAGGCAGTCTCTATTCAAAATTCCCTCACAGTGAAATGGGCATCAGGTATGGGGGGAAGGTTCTGCTCAGTCGTACTTTCTCAGCCTCCAACAGCAGAGGAGAAAACAATGGGGCATTATGGATTGCAATATTTTTGGCCATGTCTGTTAACTTTGTTTGGGAGGAAACATTATTCACGCTGTATAGCATATGTTTTGGGAACTTATCTCACAAAACGGACGTTTGGCCAAGAGTCCTTTTCCTTGGCCTAACGTCCGTTGTCCTTTCAGCTGGTAGGACAATTGCATACCGACTTACATACAAGAAATCTCAAGGGTAGTGTTTTTAACTTAGATAGGAATGACTGTATAAATGGTTAGGTACTCGCCTTGTATTGGGGAGCCTTGACGCGGCAGGTGGGCTTAAACATATTTTGGCCAAACTATGCAACGAAGGCCCCAAATTTATTAACGTGGTTTAATATATGCTTTACACAGCATTCACATTTGGATAGTTTATATGGAGGAGTGCAGATTTTTTTTTGCTTTGGGTTTATTGTTTGGGCTTCGGCCTAGTTTTGGGGAGCCTGGAGAACTCCCACACTTCTTGCTGCTATTCATATTTATTCACTTGGGTTCTCAATTTCTATCTGTAAAATTAAATGTATAATTAATGTGAGTTAGCGCTGTGAGTTTTCTGTTTCTTTTGTTATTGCACATTTTCTCTTTCTCATTCTAGCTGCTTTTTCACTATTACTTTAATTAATTTCATAATAAAAAATGTTATACACTTAAAAATGTATTTTCACATTTGCTGTCAGTTGCAGAGGGTTTTTTAAAGGCATGGTTTCAGACTGGTGTTTGGGCTGTCTGACCTATGTCTCATGCAATTAACCCCTTAACGACCGGCTGCGCGGGCGCGTTGCGGTCACTAAAGGACCAAGGAGCATTTTTAAAAAATTTTTTTATTCGGATTCCGGGCTCCCTGAACGGTCGTTAAGTCAGATCTACCCATGTTATACTATGACCGTCAAGGGTCGTTAAGGGGTTAAGGCACTGTGTAAACCCCATGTGACTTATGGGGGTGGGTGGATAGACATTATAAAGGGGACTGAGAGCTCCAGTCTCTTTGGACTGCTGCCCACTCTCTATAAGTCACTGAAGGTGAGTCCTAACATGAATTTGTGTTCATTTATTATTATTTATTATTAGACATTTTTTTATATCGTCCGGTAGACAATTTAGCCCTACCAGCTGTTTTATCTCACAAAAATAAATCAGGCCTAAGTTCCTAAAGAACTCTTGGATGTATGCCATCAGGATCAGGTGCTTTCAGTCTTAATTTCATCCACTCTTACCTTGACCTCTTCTTGTGTTATCCATTTAACTGATAATGGTATTCGTATACTTGTTATTTGTTGAGAATTGAAATTACCAGTTTGTTCTCTGGTATATATAGATGAAATTAATTTGTTCAGAACATCAGCCTTTTTCATATCCTCACTAATCGACTTGCCTATCTCATTTTGACAGGTCGAATGCTCTGCTACTTATGTTTTTTTTTTGCTAGTCTTGCTTTTCTTGGCAATTTGTGTTCGTTTTCTATATCTGGTAACTTGAATCTCTTTTTTTGTATTCCCAGTATTTCAAAAAAGAATATTTTTCCTTCAGACTTAAATAACCTAAATACATTTTCTTTCTTGCCATTTCCCTCTTTCTATTTGTATTTAACCACATAGGTTGTGATTGACTTTTTCACATTTTTTACCCAAGGGTATACAATTTTGAAAATATTTCTCCAGCCTAAATTTAAATTATGACCATTTTCCTCAATATTTTTCCTTTCATCTCAGTCTATGTTACATTGATGATATTTCCATTTTGAAGTTAGTCTCTGACTCTTTGTTGAACCTATAAAGTTATGATTTTGAAATCAAATAAAATCACATTGTAATAATTGATCCCCAAATGTTCATCTACTTAAAGGGACAGTAATGTCCCAGAAAAAGATCTTTATAGTTTTGTAGTGCTTAAAAAATTCAACTATATGCAACAAATCCTATCTCTCAAATCTCTATGGTTTGTGAGATATTCAGCACTAAAGTTCCCCCCTCCCTCCCCTTTCCCTGATGTCAGAGCCGTGCTGACTGCAGGAGAATCCTGGCTCGGGACCAACTGGCAGCTCTGCAGCAGAGCTGAAATTGCGTTATTGGAAAATACTTATTTCAGTGGAAAGGTCTACAAAGTGTGCCTGGTTTGCAAGCACACTTTGTAGATCATTCCAATGAAGTAATTTGTTTTAAATAATGAGATTGTGGCTCTGCTGCAGAGCCACCTCGTGTCGGCCGACACGGATCTCCTGCTGTCAGCTTTACAGCTGACATCAGGAGAAGGGGAGGGAGGGGGAACTTTGAAAGTGAATATCTCTCAAACCATAGCAGTTCCATATTTTATTCCAAATTATTATTAATTTTGTATAACTTTTTATGTGGTAAAACTCTTGTCATGGTCAGGTTGATCATGACATTTTGTATTTAATCAAATAGCATTTGTAGTCCTGAAGTGATTATTGTTTCACTGTGAGCTCTATACTGAGAATGTACCCTTTACGGTATAGCCACAAATTCTCTTGCTTTTTTAACTGTAAACTCTAATATCTCTGGCTGTATTGAAACAATTTACTAATTTTAAAAATAATAATAATAATAATAAAAAAATAAAAAAGCTGTGCAGTAATCATCAGGGCCCTTCTCCCTACTGATTGTGATTAGAACCCATAAGCTAGTTAAAGGGATAGTAATACTTAAAATGTAAAAAAAATATGTTGTAGGGTTTATCCCCCTGAGTAAAACAAGGGTACTCCCACTGCTGAGAGATAGTTTATTAAAAAATTAGAACAGCACAAACTTGAATTTTCTAGGTGCAATATCAGAGTGGCCTGAAAATTTACAGTGGCACTGTTGCTACACCATCGTATGGACCATAAATCTCCATAGGATGATGTAGCAACAATGCCACTGTAAATTTTCAGGCCACTCTGATATTGCATACAAACAAGCAAATCTGCGCTTCTCTATATACTATAAAGTATGTGTGCCCTGTAATGGGCGTATATCATAATCCTTAGTAAATCTAAGTGAAATAAGTGAGAGTTTCGTCCCACGAATTGGCCAATCCATGTGTAAGCTTACCAACCACGCCAAGGTATCTCACTTTATGGTAAGTCCTATTCTAATACACCTACAAATACTATCTAAATTAAAAACTTGAATATGTGTATGCCCCCTGTGTATTTGGTATCAACCATTCCTCACATGACCTGTGAGGAAGGCTATAAATGGAACATAGTTCTCTATGTAATCACTTTATTACTACAGGCCCATATGGGTCCTGCACCAGGTAGGTCTTTCATTTACACCTTTATTATTTTAATTGTATGTTTGCTGTTTTTAATTGCACTACATTGGGACCCATAAAAAATAGTAATAAAAACTTCATATTGTCATTTAAAGGGTCCCAGTCAACGCGTTTCTAAATAACTCCTTCCTTTCAAGTTTTTAATTTAGATAGTATTTGTAGGTGTATTAGAATAGGACTTACCATAAAGTGAGATACCTTGGCGTGGTTGGTAAGCTTACACATGGATTGGCCAATTCGTGGGACGAAACTCTCACTTATTTCACTTAGATTTACTAAGGATTATGATATACGCCCATTACAGGGCACACATACTTTATAGTATATAGAGAAGCGCAGATTTGCTTGTTTGTATGTATTTTAACTTGGGTTTAGGCCTAAAGTAAGGGGGACTGGGGAACCCTCTCATTTCTTGCTGCTATCTATATTTTCCATTTTTATATTTAATTTATATTTATTATATGGATATTTTATGATGAGTTAGCGCTGTGAGTTTTTCTTTCTTTTTGCTTTTGCACATATCTCCTTTAGCTCAATTTAGCAGCTTCTCATCTTATCCAACTTAATCACAAAGAATAAAACACATTATGTCTTTATTTTATTTCACCATTCCTATATATATACTATAAAGTATGTGTGCCCTGTAATGGGCGTATATCATAATCCTTAGTAAATCTAAGTGAAATAAGTGAGAGTTTCGTCCCACGAATTGGCCAATCCATGTGTAAGCTTATCAACCACGCCAAGGTATCTCACTTTATGGTAAGTCCTATTCTAATACACCTACAAATACTATCTAAATTAAAAACTTGAAAGGAAGGAGTTATTTAGAAACGCGTTGACTGGGACCCTTTAAATGACAATATGAAGTTTTTATTATTATTTTTTATGGGTCCCAATGTAGTGCAATTAAAAACAGCAAACATACAATTAAAATAATAAAGGTGTAAATGAAAGACCTACCTGGTGCAGGACCCATATGGGCCTGTAGTAATAAAGTGATTACATAGAGAACTATGTTCCATTTATAGCCTTCCTCACAGGTCATGTGAGGAATGGTTGATACCAAATACACAGGGGGCATACACATTGGAACAGACCAAAAAGCCTAGTTCTTAAAGGCCAAGTGGGATAGAAAAGGAAAGGAATGGTGAAATAAAATAAAGACATAATGTGTTTTATTCTTTGTGATTAAGTTGGATAAGATGAGAAGCTGCTAAATTGAGCTAAAGGAGATATGTGCAAAAGCAAAAAGAAAGAAAAACTCACAGCGCTAACTCATCATAAAATATCCATATAATAAATATAAATTAAATATAAAAATGGAAAATATAGATAGCAGCAAGAAATGAGAGGGTTCCCCAGTCCCCCTTACTTTAGGCCTAAACCCAAGTTAAAATACATACAAACAAGCAAATCTGCGCTTCTCTATATACTATAAAGTATGTGTGCCCTGTAATGGGCGTATATCATAATCCTTAGTAAATCTAAGTGAAATAAGTGAGAGTTTCGTCCCACGAATTGGCCAATCCATGTGTAAGCTTACCAACCACGCCAAGGTATCTCACTTTATGGTAAGTCCTATTCTAATACACCTACAAATACTATCTAAATTAAAAACTTGAAAGGAAGGAATTATAATTTCACTTGGGTTTAGGCCTAAAGTAAGGGGGACTGGGGAACCCTCTCATTTCTTGCTGCTATCTATATTTTTCATTTTTATATTTAATTTATATTTATTATATGGATATTTTATGATGAGTTAGCGCTGTGAGTTTTTCTTTCTTTTCACTCTGATATTGCACCTAAAAAAATTCAAGTTTGAGCTGTTATAATTTATAATAAACTATCTCTCAGCAGTGGGAGTACCACTGTTTTACTCAGGGGGATAAACCCTACAACATATTTTTTTTTACTTCTTAAGTATTACTATCCCTCTAAGGATGTATGTCTGCCTACAAATTTTCATAGTGCCAAATGGAAAACGTTTTATATTTATTTATAAACCCTTACTGATACTTTAAGGTGTTCAAACATGTCATCAGGCCACCCCCAACAGTGCAGGATTTCCGGACCTCCTCAAGTGAACACAGGTGGATCAATCAGTAGTTCACTCATGCTGAAGGATCTGCCGGAATTGACATTCAGTTATGTTTTGTTGTGGATATCCTGTAACCATCCACTGTTGAATGGTTTGAGGACAGGTTTGAGCTCCCCCACTTTAAAGGGGAACTACCACTCCACACAATGTTTCCTGCGAAGAATGACCCATCTGGCGACTAGCTGATCAATAGTACTAGTCGCCAGAATAATGACCTCTTTATTGAGAATTCCTACTGCTCCCGAGACTGACAGCCAGGAAAGAGCGCTTTAGAAGAATCTGCGCGCCTGCACTGTCAGTCACTTCTGGTACCTTAAAGGGATAGTAACACTTCGTTTTAACTTTATTTTATTTTGTAGGCATTAAAAAAACATGAAGAATGATATAAGTCTTATCTCTCAAACCTTTATGGTTTATGAGATATTCAGAAGCAAAGTTTCCCTCCCCGCCCCTTTTACCTAGTGTAAGCCATCTCTTCTCAGACGTGAGTCTGGTTGTATGACAGTACAGATAACAGAAGGGGACAATTTTCTTTGTATGAAAACAATGAAAGCCCTTCCCCCCTTGACAAGTTTTTCAGCTTTTTCCATTATCTTAATTGAAGATTGTCCCTCTCTGCAGTCTACCTGGGTTTCTCCCTTCTGATCTGGTTGAACAGGGGGGGGGATACTTTGTTTGTGAATATCTCTTAAACCATAAAGGTTTCAGAGATAAGACTTATATCATTCTTCATGTTTTTTTAATGCCTACAAAATAAAATAAAGTTAAAATGAAGTATTACTATCCCTTTAAGGTATTAAGCAATGCCTCCTAGAGCAGCCTGTGATTGACGGAGCAGGCACGCAGATGTCTCTATGCAAAGATGACTGCGCTGTTTCCTGGCTGTTAGTCTCGGGAGCTGTAGGAATTCTCAATAAGGAGATAATTATTCTGGCGACTAGTACTATTGATCAGCTAGTCGACAGGAAACTGTGTGGGGGTGGAAGTTCCCCTTTAAGGCATGTCATTCTACTATCATTGTCATATTTAGTAACAAGAACACGCAATGACTTGCAGACCCTGGTTTGTAAATTTGTCCCTGGGGACAGCACAAAAGAGAATGGACTAGTACATGAAACAAGAAGACTGTGGGGAAGTAAGCAACAGAGAATGGGTCCAGTATTGTAAGAGATAGAAAGATGAACAAAGAAGAATGGCCAGAGGGGTAAGATGTGGAGACCTACCTGAAGGAGTTTCCATCCTTGTTTAGACATGTTCCCTGGAAAGGAGCATTCTGTTATTTATGGGTAAGTGAACTGCTTTTTCTTTTTCACATTGCATGGATGCCTCACCACCTATCTGATTGGATACATTATTAAACAAACACAAACTTGTTTCATAACACTTGATTCAGGTCTTGCAAAAAAGCCTTTTTTGTACAAAAAAACAGTTACAGACTTGTTTCATTCATCTTTATTGGTTAATGAACATATTTACTTCTCTGCCTCTAATCTTCATGTACAAATACAACTGATGAATTCTGAATAACGGCTTCATGTTGAACAATGTCACATCTGACCTGAAACATTTTCAGTACAAACATCTTCAGAACAGGATTATTTCTCTTTGATGTGCTAATCAGAACTGGAGTAATTCTGGGTCAATCCAACTGTATCGGAGAAGAGAAATACAAATTCCCATTGGTTTAAATGGGTCTGGGAACATCCTTGAATATAAGAATCACCAAACTGCCATTGATTTAAATGGAGATTTTAACCTCAGGAACACTAGAGAGGTATCCAATGCATTACAACGTAATTCATTATAGACCTTTCTATCACTGATTGAAATCATTCATGGAAACTCTCTGAATCTGCCCCATACACTCATGATTTCACTTTTAATTACTGGGTTTCTGGGAGAAGAGGCTCTTTCTTAGGTGCATCCCTGGTTACCACACCCACTTCTTGCCCCATCCCACCTAAGGGCCATTTCCCTCTTATTACACCCACTTTAGGGGGAAACTTTGCCTTATTTCCTTGCAAATTCCACCCACCCCAACTAAGCCTTGTGCATATTATGATATGACATAAACAGAAACAAGGATTGCACCAGTAAAGATAGCTATACCATAAAATTTCTAAACTAAATAGTTAAAGTGCACTCAAGGTCTAAACAGACAAGCCAAAACTAAAAGGGGAATCATGGGACAGAGAGACCACAAACCACATAATAACCCCTAAATAAAGAAACCCAATAAATTGATGTACACTAAATGGCATAGGAGATGAATGACAAATATTTAATAAGAGACAGGATATAAACAATAACCTACTGTTCAAATAACAGCATCATGTGCAAATAATCATAAAAATGTGCAATATATAATTGAAGGTAATCATCTATTCAAATGGAAGCCAAGGTAAGGCCAGAGCTCTCTTGTCATCTCAGCAACCCAACGCGTATCACCACTCTAGGTGGCTGGGATGACAAGAGAGCTCTGGCCTTACATTGGTTTCCATTTGATTATTTGCACATGATGTTGTTATTTTCACAGTAGGTTATTGTTTATATCCTGTCTGTTATTTGTCAGGATGGGTTGGACTTACAAATGAAACAAATTTATATTTCAGTGCTCACTAGCCTTTGGTTTACATTTTATGATACTGCCTCCATAAATAAAACTTTTTGTATTTAATAAAATATTTGTTATTCAACTCCTATACCATTTAGTGTGCCTCAATTTATTGGATTTCTTTATTTAGGGGTTATTATGTGGTCTTTCTGTCCCATGTTTCCCTTTTTATTTTTTGCTCATCCTATGATATGAGTCAAGTAGTTTGGGCAGTCCCATACCAGCCGTTTTAGTACTCTATGGGCTGGGGTGGGAGTATCTACATTATATGATTTGCATCATAATATGAACAGGGTTTTATTGGTGGGGTAGATTTGCAAGGAAAGATGGCAGGCCTTGACACTAAAGTGGGTAGAACAGGAGGGAACTGGGTTGAATGGAACGAGAAGTGCGTGGGGCAGAGTAAGACCAGAGCCGGATTTATCATAACGCAGAGTAGGCATCTGCCTACAGGTGCACCCCACAGAGGGGCACTTGTCATTAAGATAATTTTTTGTTTCTAAATTAGCCTCGCCTTGATGTGCGCAGTGGCTTAATAAACCCCCCCGCCCAGTGAGGTCTGTGCCTTCTTCGGCACAGACCTGTAGCTGCTGAGCTCCCTCGTCGGTTCTTTAGTAATTCAGAGCACTGGGTGATGACATTATCTCCCAGCGCTCTGCATTACTGAAGAGAAGACTGCGCGGGAGCTCCAGCAGCTACAGGTCTGTGCAGAAGGAGGCACATACAGACCTCTCCTGCCATGCCGCTGGACTGCCAGGGAGGTAGGAAACAGACACCGGGGGGCCAATGTGAGGGTGATATGGAGATGGTGGGGGCAGTGTGGAGATGATGGGGGCAATGTGAGGGCAATATGGAGCTGATGGAGGCAATGTGAGGGCAATATGAAGATGATGGGGGCAATGTGGAGATGCAGGGGGGCAAGTTGGAGCTGATGGGAGGCAATGTGAGGGCAATATGGAGCTGATGGGGGCAATATAAGGGCAATATGGAGATGATGAGGGCAATATGCAGCTGATGGGGGTCAATGTGAGGGCAATATGGAGATGATGGGGCAATGTGGAGATAATGGGGGCAATGTGAGGGCAATATGGAGCTGATTGGGCAATATGGAGCTGATGGGGGTAATGTGAGGACAATATGGAAATGATGGGGCAATATGGAGCTGATGGGGCAATGTGAGGGCAATATGGAGATGATGGGGGGCAATGTGGAGATTAGGAGCATTGTGGAGGTGTCCAGTGGAGATGCCAATGGAGGGGGGGGTGCTTCAGATTTCTGTGCCTACAGGCTCCTGAGATGTAAATCCAGCCCGGAGTAAGACATTGCCGTGGTTACCATGAACTCACCAACCCAAAGAAAGAACCCTCTGTTCCCAGAGACCTGATAATTCTATGTTATAATCTGACTGTTCAGGGCAGATATAGAGAGTTCCTGGTTATCCTTTCAGTGCAATCCAACACGAAGACCTCCCTAGCATTAAGGTGGTTATAATTGCCAGTAACCCTTTGACTGCCAGAGGGGTTTGTAATGCATTGGGTTAAAGGGTCAAAGGGTTAATTCAAACTCAGTTTTGGGATTTGCATATTTATAGTCTCTGGTGCAGTTGGTTTCCTCCAGAATTGCATGAAACATCTTTTCACCCCCCCCAGCTTCCATACTACATGTGTAAAGCTGAATGCAACTGTTGCTGTTTGATTAAACACTGCATCGCCTGCATTACTTTTATTTATTAAATCAACTTGGAAATATTCTGCTTTTTAACGGGAGCTGGAGGTTTCCATGGAAACTAGAGTTAACTTTTTAAGCACTAAATAACATAATAAAGTATGTAGATTTTCGACAACGCTTTGTTTGCGTTCCTGCCATTAGCTCTTAAAAGTACTAAGCGTTTTCTGGGATATAAAATTATCCATGCATTCCTAAGTGTGTGAGTTTTAATAGAAGCAAATTGGCATTACAGTTGTCAGATTACATGCAGCATATCCCCTTGGCACTGGGAAAATTCTAACAGACCCATGGACTTGTGAAAAAAAGAAAAGCATTCAATTTTATCCTGGCACCTGGAGTCATTTATAACCAATGTCAGTTGGACCCAGCCTGAACAATCATTTTATGGCTGCTTTTAGTGATTTTGCAAACTAACTATTTTTGCACCATAGTTAAGGGCAGTAAATGAATCATCTTTGTATGAAATAATAACATTACAAGAGAATAGGATGTGCATCATTTAAAGTACACGTCTGAAGTATTTTTATTGCTTTGTGCTTATCGGGCGTGAAGAAGAATACACGTTTCCCTTCGATTTAATGGTGCAATATTGTCTGCAGAAGCTTTAAAACAAATAAAACATCGACAGTAAACAAAATTAATACCGGAGCATAATTATGCTGAGAGGAAAATGAAGTTCAGTCAGCAAAGTCAGTTTCTTATATTTTGCAATGCAAAGGAGTGGGTCTTTTTTCATGTTTATTTTAAGGATAAAAAGTTAACAGATGCGCAGATGTGCGTTCCCATGCTGAGTTCTGAAGTTTACACATTGTGGTGCTGACATTCCTGCAATGATATCATAGCACATGCATTACACACACACACGCATGTACATGCACATTTCTCCCCCGGTGGATAAATACACTTCTTCCCTACTAGTGATGTCAGATAATGAAATTCCACCTAACACTCTCAGCTCATGCTGCTCATTCAGTATTCTTTCCCTTGATGTCATCATCAGTGTGAGGTTTAGCAGTAGAAAAGGAAAAGAAGAGGAGAGAAGCTGAATTTTCCACACCCAGACAATGAAAATATCAAAATTTAGATTTTTTTAAGATTTTTAAGACCATTTGGAAGTATCAGAGATAAAGGAAAAAATTTATTAATTCAACAATGCAGTCTCACTGGTGTTAGAGGCACATCAGGGTATGCAGGGTATGTGCATACCGGTAACATGTAACATAGTTGATGAGACTGAATAAAGACATGCATCTGTTAAGTTCAGCCTATGCCATATCACCCTTTTTGATTCAGAAGGCAAAAAAAAGCATATGCTGGCATTACCAATTAAGCCCTAAGTGGGTAAAAAAAATATTTAATGACTCCAAATGGCAGTTGGATATTTTCCTGGATCAACATCTTATATCTTTGAAACAATTATCAATATAATTCTGAGCTAGAAAGGTGTCCATTACTTTTTGAAAGTAAATACAAGTGCAGTATCCCGGGGAGAATAATTCCTTAACTTTACTTCCCTTACTGTAAAAAAATCCCTTTCTTTTTTCAGTCAACAGCACCATTCCACTACACCAGTCATATAGCATGCACAGGGTAATGGTGTACTGTCATACCATTTTCTCTACACTTTGTAAATTGTACTAAAAAAGGGGTAGCGGAAAGAAACTGCACAACATCCACAGACTTATATAGTTACATATAGTTACATAGTAGTTTAGGTTGAAAAAGACTTGCGTCAATTAAGTTCAACCCTTTTCCTATTCTTATTTACCGTTATTGATCCAAAAGAAGGCGAAAAAAAAACCCTCAATACAGCAATCAGATTTCTCCTTGGATCAACATGCACTAAATAAATATTAATCCCAATACTAACATACATAGCCCTCTATGTTTGGCTCTTTTAAAAAAGTATCCAGGCCCTTTTTAAAGGCATCCAAAGTATTCGATAGTACCAACTTCTCAGGCAGTGAATTCCATACCTTTATTGTCCTTACTGTAAAGAATCCCTTCCACTGTTGTAGACAAAATCTCATTTCCTCAAGTCTAAGCAGGTGACCCCTTGTCCTTTGTACTGTTCTGCTAATGAACAGGTCTTTGGAAAGCCCTTTGTATGGGCCCTGAATAGATTTATATAATGTTATCATATCCCCTCTAAGATGCCGTTTCTCTAGTGTGTACAAGTTTAACTTTTCAAGCCTTTCTTCCATTGCCTTATTAGTTTTGTAGCCCTATTTTCTCTAGTTCCATAATTTCAGAAAAGGTGCCCAGAACTGAACAGCATATTCAAGGTGGAGTCTTACCATGAACCTGTAAAAAGGCAGAATAATGTCTTCCTCCCGTGAGTCAATACCCCTTTTAATACATGTCAATATCTTATTGGCCTTTGTAGCTGCCAGATGGCACTGCACGCTACTGCTAAGTCTATTGTCTACCATTACTCCAAAATACTTTAAATTAGTAGATTTTAGACTTGTGTGAATCAGTTTGGGTGATTTTGGAATTTGGACAAATAAAGGTCATTCGGCATCATTCAGGCCATCAGAAAGGAAAAAGTAGCTAGAATCCGAACAGAATGTCATTGAAAATTTCAGAAATTTGTGACGACTACCCGCGCGAGCGATAATTTCCCTCCCTCTAGTCCAATTAGCTTCTTCGTTTCATGATGGGGGTTGGACTAATGACATGTCAGACACCCAGACAGCCTGCATTTCCTGTTAGCCCATTGTTGGAGCTCAGAGAGAGCAGAAGGAGATAGAGTGTCCAGTTGTTGTACAGGCAGGCAGATAGCATAGGCAGAGAGCTAGTCAGAGACGCTCAACTAGGAATGAGCCGGCCCTCAAAGTGATGAGGCTCTATAGGATAAGTATCCTACCCAGGTTGCAATCTCTTTCAACTCACTAGTGCCTTTCACAAAGAGAAAATATCCTAAATCACACCATACTGATCTTGCCAAAAGGCAGTCCAGCCATGAAGTGCCAGGCAACTCCTCTCTGAACAAGAGAAGCAGCTAATCCCAGACAAATGTTTCAGCCTTGTTGTGCTTCATCACTGATGTGCATCTGATCTCTCTAGGCACTGTGAGCAAGGGATCCACGTCTGGATTACCCTGTTGTCCTTAGGGTGACTAGTCCCAAGGATAATTTGCATATGCAAAGAGCTAGGTGGCATAGGCAGGCAGCCAGCATTAGTACCTTATTGCCACTGCAAGGGAGAGTCATCTTTGTTCCTGTGCAACATGAAAAAAAATATTAGGAATTTGTTTGAAGAATAGTTTTCAGAGTGACACAGCCAGTCTCACAGTTGTGTAGGCAGGGAGGCCTAGTACCTTATAGCCACCGGAAGGGAGAGTAATTGTTTAAAGTATGTTAAATTCGTCCGAATAATTCGGAATGTCGACAAATTTCATCCGAGTCTAACAGGTCTGGTCTGAAATGCGGATCCTCTGAACGACAAAAAAAAAAATTAGTCCAAAATCTAATTTTACAGAAAATGTTTGTTGTGCACAAGTTTAGTAGATTTCCCCAAAGAAGAACCATTTAAACTATATGTTGCATTTTTATTATTATACCCAAAATGCATAACTTTACACTTGTCTATACTGAATCTCATTTGCCCTTTTCCTGCCCAGTTACTCAATTTGTCCATATCCTCTTGTAATGAAGACACATCAAGTTCAGACTTTATTACCCTACTTAATTTTGTGTCATCGGCAAACACATTGTCCCCCCTTGGCACAAGCAGTGTTAAGGGGTAGAATGTTAATGTTCATAGTTTAGCAAATTGATGTTAAGTAGAAGATCAAAAACTCGATTTTGTCGTCTGATTTAGAGCAGAGTCACTGTTATACATTCACATCAAACTCCCCAATGCTGGATTTCATTAGAAAACAAAACTTTCTAACATAGGAACATTGCTCCATTAATCTTATTGTGAAATATTGATATTTTTTATTTGATCACTGTGGGACAATTGTTTTTCACTTGTTAAATTTAATTTACCCCTTTAGGTATGAGATCAGTTATTCTGGTTTGCAGGATTTAATAAATACATCTGCACTGTGAGTTTTATTTAACATTTCACAGCTTTCAATATTGCCTGCATTTGTTTAATTACAAGTCTGGCTACCTGCAGTTGTAGTGTTCTATCAAAGTGTAAAAATAATATAGATTATACTCCGACAGCTGTGCCATGCCAATGAGCATTCATTCATTTGTGTGTGTGCTGTGCGGCTTTAAAACTAAATTCTCATTATCAATTAGCAGTTCTCATGCGGAGCTTGGTAATGCCGCACAGCTTGTTTTGTTATTGAGTCTACAATAAAATTCTGAAAATTACAGGCTACGAGACTTTTGCTCAAAAGAAAAGATGAGCAATTGTGGAGCAAACCAATTGTACCATAGGGGACCAATAAAACTTCTTGTTAAGTTAAATGGGTATTTTAACCCCTTCAATGATAGATAGGACTCCAACGCATTTTGTTGGAGTCCTCCATAGCACTGGAGGGGTTAAAAGCCCCATTTAAATCAAAGGGAATTTTCATTTGTTCCCTACGGTGTAGTTGGTTTACTCCACAAATGCCATTCCAGGGAACTCTCCAGATCCTAGTAACATAGTAACATAGTAAAGTAGGTTGAAAAAAGAAGTCCATCAAGTCCGACCTTTCCTCATACCCAGAGAAATGAGAATTATATAAACTTTCCTGCTTCTAATAAGTTAGAATTTATCTGAACTTCCTGTTTTGCCTACTAATACACACTAAAACACTGTATGTTCCCTCTGGAAAGAAATGTATCTAATTGCCTCTTAAATGTATCTATTGTATCTGCCATTACCACATCCCTGGGCAAGGAATTCCACAATGTAACAGACCTTACTGTAAAAAAAAATCCTTCCTCAGCTGAAGTTGAAACTTCATTTCCTCTTATCTCAAGGGGTGGCCCCTGTTTTTTTGATCAGACCTTGGAATAGATAGGTCACCACAGAGATCCTTGTATTAACCTCTCATATACTTGTACATTATCTTTTCTCTAGAGGAAATAAACCAAGTTTGTCTAGTCGTTCCTCATAAGTCAAGTCCTCCATTCCTTTAACTAATTTTGCTGCTCTTTGCCGTGCTGTCTTCAGTTCTAGAATATTCTTTTTCAGAACTGGTGCCCAAAACTGCACTGCGTATTCAAGGTGAAATCTTACCAATGGTTTGTACAATGGCAAAATAATGTTATCCACTCTTGCTTCAATACCCCTTTTTATACAAGACAGGACTATTTTGCTTTTTCTTCTGCTATTTGATTTGGGTCGCTACTTCCACGTTTGTAGTTTACAAGGATTCCCAGGTCTTTCTCTAGCAACGAGTCCCCTAAAATGATTCCATTAAGTTCATAAGTAGCATTGGGATTTTTTCTTCACAAATGTGTGACTTTTCCACAGTAAACTTCATATTCCATTTGGTTGCTCAATCTGCCATTTTATGTAAATCTCTCTCTCACTCTCTCTCTAGAGAATATCCTGTTCTGAAATAATTACCTTGCATAATTTAGTGTCACCTGCAAATATTGATATTTTGCATTCCATAACTATTTCCGGTTCATTTCTAAACATCATAAGATCCGGAGAATCTGATGTTTATACTTAATTACCAAGCTGATTCTCAGGGCTCAGTGAATTCCTTTGTAACTCCGCCCACTTCACTATCAGTTCTGGTCAATGCCCACACTGTACACATTCCCTGTCCAATTTAAGGGAAAACCAAGCTTCCCTTCTTCCAATCCCATCCTCAGTTCAATCAAGTCCAGGTTTTGGTAAAGCACACATAAAGAAAAAAAATTAAACTTGCTGGAGTGCAACCAATTTTGACTAAAATAGCTAAAAGCAAATATACAAAATATTGGTGCACATCCAAATTTTCATCACCATTAACCCTTTACTCTGCAGACACTGCCATCCCCATACCTTATAGGACCTCTGGAGGCTTGGGATAAGAAGATTGCATATCTTCAACTTATTAAACAGTCCTAAATACTTCACCTCTCACCAGATTCCTCAGCAATTTCTGCAGGTGTTGTATGATGGTGACTTCTTTTTCCAGTGTGCTCACATCCATTCATTTGATTCATTTTCTTGCATTACTAAAGGACAGCAAACTCCTCCTTCTTGTCTTCTTGTGAAGCCTTTAGTGGGGGAAGATTGTGGTCATTGAGTCCTGCATCAAAGAATCATGTCCATCTCCAGGAACAAGATACCCACAGAATTTATCCATAGTGTTCATTAGGATTATGAATTGAGGTAATTATTATTATGAAATGTTAGTGTCCCTTTAACCCTTTGAGCACCAGAGGGTTACCCATTGCATTGCTAAGCAATGCGTTGGGCACCCCTCTGGCACTTAAAAGGTTAAAGTAAAACACTGGTGGTGGGAGCAGTGGTCATTTGGTATGAATGACCCATTACCCCCAAAACAAAAAGGCATTCTGTGATCTCTGCCCTTTTGATTGATGCATGCACTCTACTCTTTGTGGAAATCTATACATTTCCAGTATTTGTATTATTTTTTGCCTTGGGAATCAGCTAAAGCACTGTGTCAACATAACACATTCAGCTCAAGGTGCAACTGTAAGGACCATTGTGAAAACTTCAGCTGCAGCTAGGCATGGAGCAATAAATCACTGTCAGGTCTTGTTAAGGAACGATGATGACTCACTCAGGTGAGATGCACAGAAAGAACTGAAGCTATGAATGCTTTGTGTTCTAAGAAAATCTAATGACTAAAAAGGTCAACTAAAATAGTTTTTATAATAACCACAGTTTACATTACTATGGACAGAAAATCCTAATGGCCCTGGTGAATTTGTCCCTTGATTTGCGATTCAAGGCATCTCCAACCAGTCCTGGATATCATTTCCATGGACAAACATCCAGAAGAAAGAAGCGGCATGCAGACGCCAATATATCAGACCAATGGCGTAAACACACTGACCGCTTTCTGCGGTAAGAAGTAAGAAGAGAAGGGATCACACACACAGAAGGGATCGCACAGAGACAACATAGAGTGAAAAACAGCCTTTGTTCCAAAGAGATCAATAAAACATTTAACACACTAGAGAGATCCAAGGTAGAGTACAAAAACAGCCTGTAGTCCAAAGAGATCAGTAAGATATTTAGCACAGTGTGTGACAAACTGTTATTGAAGAAATTGTCTCTTGAACCATAGAGTCATTAGTATTTTCTGGTTATATTAAGGTAACTAGTGGATTATTAAGAGGCATTTGTTCTCCTGTAATGACATTTTCCTTCCTCAAATCTAAACTGAAGGTCATACCTATAGGCAAACACAGCAATCAGCTTCATCGCTAAAGGGCAATTGTTATGTAGGAGTTAAAGCGGAACTTTCAACTATTATTAAGTCGCCATGCATTCATTAAGCGCATGGCAACTAGCTTGGAAATCCACGTCTAATTCTAAAGAAATCCTTGCCGTTTGGAGACCGGAATCCAAGCTACAGCAAAGACATCTTATCTGCACTCCTGCACTGTCAGTCCCGGCCTCCTTTGAGTAGCACTACAGTGACTAGGGTTGCCACCCAGCCGGTATTTTACTGGCAGGCCGGTAAAAATTTGGCTTCTGTCCAATGTTAAGTCTACGGAGGGAATGCCATGGCCATGGTAACCGGAAGGGATTGAAGGCGCAGGCGTGCAGACAGCACTAACCTGCCCGTCAGCCTCCAAACGGCAAAGATTTCTTCAGAATCTGCTATTTTTTAAAGGTAAGACATGGGTTTCCAAGCTAGTCACCATGCTCTTAAAGGGATAGTAATGTTTCATAATAAAAGCAACTCTAATTAATCTTCAATGTATTTGGACCTTGGAGAGTGTTATTTCAATTCTGTCAGAGCTGTAGTTCAAGAGTAATTCAATGACAAAGTATCCCCCTCCCGCCCCTTTTACTGATGTAACACTGCTCAGTCAGAGCAGAAGGGAGATGCCCAGGTAGACTTCAGAGAGGGACAATCTTCAGTTAAGATAAGGGAAAAACCTGAAAAACTTGTCAAGGGGAGCAGGGCCTTCATTGTTCTCATAGGAAGAAGACTGTCCCCTGCTGTTATCTGTCTGGTCTTACAACCAGATTCCACATCTGAGAAGAGATGGCTTACACTAGGTAAAAGGGGCGGGAGGGGAAACTTTGCTTGTGAATATCTCTCAAACCATAAAGGTTTGAGAGATAAGACTTATATAATTCTTCGTGTTTTTAAATGCCTACAAAATAAAATAAAGATAAAATTAAGTATTACTATCCCTTTAATGAATGCTTGGTGACTTAGTAATAGCTGAAAGTTCTGCTTTAAAAGGAAAGTGCCATAAAGAAGAAACCATAGAGTCAATTCAGTCCCAGTGAATCCATCACTGAAGTGTCTGGCTGATTACACACACAAAGATATTGGGGGGGGGAGGGACTCCCAACACATTGACAGCCTGGGCATGCTTATTGCTTCATGCCTGCATACTGATGGATAATGATGTGATTTACACCTTTTCTTTCCAAATATATTACACATTCGTCATGATTGTAGTGTTGCTCTGTCTTCTGTTTTCAAAAGGAGGCAGAGGCGGTCCCCAAGCACCATTAACCCTTTGAGTGCCAGGGGGTATGAAATGCTTTGTATACCCCTCTGGCACTCAAAGGGTTATCAGACAAGAGTTTACTCATATCCTGGCTTGGTAAAATGTATTAGCAACTAACCCCTTGAGGACCAGAGGGGCATGAAATGAATTGTGAAAATACTGGAGAAGTAACACCTCCTAATAATTACCACCCACTTACTTTACTATGGCCAGAAACTCCTAATGGCCCTTTTACCTTTGTTGAAGAGATAATATCCTCAATCAGTCCTAAATGTCATGTCCATGGAGGTGGAAACGACAATTAGTAGCCCACAGGACCTCACACTCTGCCCACTACCAGTGGTAATCTTTAAAGACAATCCCACATCCTTCTGGCATTAAAAGGGTTAAACAGTATCATGCACTTTGCCTGCTTCAGTTTGAAAAACTGCCAGAGATTGTCATGTCCGCCTCCTTGGGCATGACATACAGGATTCACTATCTCTTGAATAAAGGCACAAAGGCAAAATAAATAAATGAAGCATAAGGAGATGTAAACTTATGAAAAGCTAGTATTATAGACTTTCATATCGAGTAAATCAATAGTACACTCATTACAGGGAGATTTTCTATTTTAAAAGTTATTACAACTCAGACTTGCATTCTGTAACTCAAACTGTTCAGAACAGCTCTAAGGTCCATAAGGCAAATATTTCTCCAGAATACCCTCTGTGGAAGACCGTGAGTCACTGACTATGGAGTTATGGCTTGTGATAGGAATGGCATCAAGTCATGAACATAACAGAAAATGGCAGTTTAACCATCTGAGTGCCAGAGGGGTGCACAACACAATGCTTTGCATACCACTCTGGCATTCAAAGGGTTAACCTTTTAAGTGCTAGAAGGCTATGCAACACTTTGCTATGCAATACCCCCATCAGGCACGTAAGGGGTCTGAGCTGTAATACCCTTCACATAAAAAAATTCCCAACAGTGTCAGTACCCTTGTTTTACTCAACAGGATAATCCCTACGATATATATTTTTTCATTAAAAAAGGGTTTACTGGGCCTTATGGTTTCTGCCCTTGTGCCTTGGTTCAAGTGATAATATTATCAATCAATCCTGGATGTCCATACCTTGGAACTGCAGGGACAGAGGCTGATACTCTGGCAGTGGTGAGTCCCTCCTCCTTTTCATCCTGTTCCTCCTACTTCCCAACCACAGCTCCTCCTTCCTACCCTGTTCTGCCCACTTTCCATCCATTTCTCACCCACTTTATGACCATTGATGAGTAAGCACCACCCACCCAATTAAGCCATGCCCCTTTGTGCAGCAAATCACATAATTGCATACCCTGGTTGGCAGCACACAAGCCCTCTCCAGGTGTTCACGGGGAAGAATTTGCCAGGTAGAAATATCCTGACACTTCCCACTTACTCCATTAGGGTCAGCAAATTTTAATTGCACCTCTGATCTAAGGATTTATGCCTTGGTTCAATAGATAACATCTTCAGTAGATTGTGAATATCATGTACAGTGAGTTCGACGTGACAGTTGCTATAACAGGACCTCAAACCTTGCCCACTGGACATGGTAATCTTAAGCTCATGCATCCTCCTCCAGGACAGATGAATGTGTTGGTATGAATCCCTCCAGACCAGCTTAGCTGGTGTTAACCTCCCTAGGATGACCATGTCATTCAGGGACACTGCGGAGATGAGAGCAGCAGAGCACTTGTCCTCGGCACTACCGCTGCTGTGTGGGAGGGGTCACTTTACATCACTGGACATTAGTGCGTAACATGCTCTGTTTCCAGCACATTACAGATCTCTAAACACTAAATGGTGATCTACCCATTGACTGTGGTGACAGAAAGTGATTCCTGTGGCGGCTACAAGAAAATGTCCACCAGCCTTAGACTAGAATTAAACTAAAACTCAATTACACTGCAGTTCCTGATGTCAGAATCAAGGATCAGTTATTTCTCCATTGTTTAGTGTTCTGTCCGGAAGTCATTTTCTTGTAGCACAGCAGAGCTTTCTGTCCGAGAACGATATGGGCAGTTTTCCTTTTAGTGCTAAGAGCTCTGTGCTCAGGAATCTTCATTGTCCCAGAAGGGGGATGCCAGGGACACAGGACATACATTTAAAATCTGGGACTGTCCCAGGTAATACAGGACACGTGGTCACCTTAAGGCTTCCTACTCTCCCTCCCTCTAGTGCCAGCAATCCCCAAACTCCAGCTTAAGGTCATGCCAAACTAAGGTCACGCCATTATTCTATGGAGGCTATGCAATAAGATCCCCAAAACTTAAAAAATGTTAGTGAATTGACTCCATAGAATAACACAGGAACTGAAGAAGTGAAATCACTGTAGAAGTCATCTCCGTATTATCACCTCTTTATCACACCTTAGTGCATACCCTCCATTAGGGTTTATTCACTAAGGTGTGATAAAGAGGTGATAAAGTGGAGATGACTTCTCCAGTGATATCACTTCTCCAATTCCTATGTTATTTTATGGAGTAAATTCACTAACATTTTTTAAGTTCTGGCGATCTTAGTGCATTGGATCCATAGAATAACATAGGAACTGGAGAAGTGATATCACTGGAGAAGTCATCTCCACTTTATCACCTCTTTATCACGCCTTAATGAATAACCCCCATCATTATAATTGTAGAGAGAGTCTTTAGTAATGCAAGCAATGAATATATTTCATTAGGGTACCAGAGCTGGTTAACCCTTTGAGTGCCAGAGGGGTACGCAGTGCATTGCTTCTCATTGCGTTGCTTACCCCTATGGCACCCAAATGGTTATGACAGCAGCCATGTAAGTAGACATAATAAAATAATAGGACATATTGACCCGATAACTCGATATTACCTAAATAAATAATATGAACAGAAACACAAAGACACTAAAAACAATGTAAAAGTCAATTAGACATACTGTAGGTGCATTTGTTACAGCATTAGAGCTGATTTACAAAAATCCCAAAGGCATTAAAAAATGCTTTAGCAGATCCACCAGAATGGAAATACTGCATGCACGGATTTTGCTTTTATTTCCACATGAACAGGAAAAATATCACAGTAAGGCATAAAGTACAACGTTAGCAGTTCTGAAGCATTAGCAATTTTACAAGTCTTGTTGGATGTACATGGAAATAATACTTAACCCTTTGAGTGCCAGGGAGGAATCCAACGTGAGTTGCAATGCATTACATACCTCTCTGGTACTCAAAAAGTTAATCCTTTGAATGCCAGAGTGGTGGCCAAGACAACCCTATGACATTCAAATAAGGGCCCATATGTGTACCTAAAATAAACACATGTACACCGTAACACTGGAGAAGAAAGCCTGAGTTGTTAAAGGGATACTCATATTTTTATTTTGAGTTTAAATATTCTTCAAGTACATAAAATATAACGTCTTATTACCTATATTTTATTATTATTTATTTTTATATTAACCTATCGTTACACTATTATATCTCTGACAGTAAGCTACATAGATCTCTGTTAGACAGCTTTCAGCTCGGAAGACTAAGGAAACAGGATAGTGATACAATGTAACATTCTCCCTGCTCACGGTGTGCTCGGTAAGCTACATTTTTTACAGTGTATCTTTTTTATACCACATTACTATCTGTGATTTCACATAAAAGTGTTAAAAAATAGGAGAAGATAATAAATATAAAAACAATCTGACTTTACATATTATGAATGCACTTGCAATGCTATTCCTTTTAAATGCAATAAAAAAATGTAAGAGTGTGTTACAGCTGTTAAAAGGCAACTATTACTTGGAAAGTGCATATCTGCTTCCCTGGGAGCAGGCTTGTCATTGAAGCTGGGTCTGACTTGTGAACTCTGGAAGACCAATATGGGCACCAGAAAGGGGGTCTGAAATGAGATCCCTGGTGCTGCCTCATTGGCCCCACGAGAGACACTGTGCTGCCAAACTGAAGTCTGTTGGTTCAGTTTCATTGGGCTGCACAAGCAGCCCTCATAGGTTCTGGTGAAACATTTCTAAGCCTGACACCAGCGAATGGTGGAGGCTACAAGGAAAGCCCACAAAGCTGAAGTGGTGAGTTTAGTGATCTCCCAAATGGCTAACAGGACCTGTGTTGGAGCTGCACAATGCAGTCCAAAATGTTTTTCTAAGTCTGCCTCCACAAGATCAGGCTTAGTTAAGCATGTTAATTGCCCTTTAAATTGGACAGAAGAAGTCAGAGATGCTCAACTAGGCTCCCAAGCTTGCAAGGGTATGCAAAAGCTCACTGGGACTGTGTCCCCCATACCCAGGTTGCAATCTCTTTTAGCTCACAAATGCAATACACTAAGAAAAAATATTCGGAAGCATATCATACAGATCCTGCCAAAATGACAGTCCAGCCACAACATGCCAGACAATTCTTCTCTGAACAAAGGAAGCAGCTAAGCCCAAGCTGTATGTTTCAGCCTTGTTGGCAAGATGCAGCTGATCCCTCTAGGCACTTGTGAGCAAGGAGTCTACATCTGGATTCCCCCATTACCCTTATGGCAACTAACCCAGCAATCTATTTATGCCTTTTTGGGCCTCATTGGTGAGGTGCAGCTGATCCCTGTAGGCACTTGTGAGTCCACGTCTGGATTCGTCCATTACCCTTAGGGTGACTAACCCCAAGAGCAATTTGTAAATACAGAGAAGAAGTCAGAGGTGCTCAGCTAGGCTCATGAGCTTGCAAGGGTATGCAAAAGCTCACTGGGACTGTGTCCTCACACCCAGGGTGCAATCACGTTTAGCTCACAAATGCCATCCACAGAGAAGAAATATTCTGAAGCATATCATACAGGTCCTGCCAAAATGACAGTCTGGCCATGCAATGCCAGACAATTCTTCTCTTTGTATGGCACTTGTGAGCTAAAAGAGATTGCATCCTGGGTGCGGGGACACAGTCCCAGTGAGCTTTTGCATACCCTTGCAAGTGCATGAGCCTACTTCTATGCAAATTGCCCTTAGGGTTAGTCACCCTAAGGGTAATGGGGGAATCCAGATGTGGACACCTTACTCACAAGTGCCTAGAGGGATTATATGCACTTCACTGATAAGGTCTATGAAGGCTGAAATATACATCTGGGGTTATCTGCTTCTCTTGTTCAGAGAAGAACTGTCATTTTTATAGGACCTGTATGATATGCTTCAGCATATTTCTTCTTTGTGGATGGCATTTGTAAGCTAAAAGTGATTGCTCCTTGGCTGCAAGGACACAGTCCAGGTGAGCGTTGGTATACCCTTGCAAGCTCATGAGCCTAGTTGAGCAAACTCTGATTTCTTTTGTGTATATGTAAATTCCTCTTGGGGTTAGTTACCTTAAGGGTAATGGGGAAATCCAGACGTGCTCACAAGTGCCTAAAGGGATCAGTTGCACTTCACTAACCAGGTCCATGAAGGCTGAAACATATGTCTGGTGTTATCTGCTTCCCTTGTTCAGAGAAGAATTGTCATTTTGGCAGGACTTGTATAATATGCTTCAGAATATTTCTTCTCTTTGTATGGCATTTGTGAACTAAAAGAGATTGCACCCTGGGTGTGAGGACACAGTCCCAGTGAGCTTTTGCATACCCTTGTAAGCTCATGAGTCTAGGTGAGCAAACTCTGTCTTCTTCTGTGTATATACAAATTGCTCTTGGGGTTAGTCACCCTAAGGGTAATGGGGAATCCCGACGTGGACCCATTGCTCACAAGCGCCTAAAGGGATTAGCTGCACCTTGCTAATGAGGCCCAACAAGGCTGAAAATGTATGTCTGGGGTTAGCTGTTTCCCTTGTTTAGAGAAGAATTGTCTGGAATTTCATGGCTGGACTGTCATTTTGGCAGGACCTGCATGATATGCTTCAGAATATTTCTTCTCTGTGTATGGCATTTGTGAGCTAAAAGAGATTGCACCCTGCCGTGAAGACACAGTCCCAGTGATCTTCTGCATACCCTTGCAAGCTCAAGAGTCTAGTTGAGCATCTCTGACTTCTTCTGCCCCTTTAAATTGGAACCATAGCTACATAGCAGAATTACTTACCTACAGAGGTGTCCTGTGTACATCAGTGAAGTACAGCCATTCATATATTTCCTGCATTGTATCTGTACTTGTCTGCATGTCATATGAAGTATGATTCTAGGGAAGGAAAGCAAGGAAGTTGCGTTTTTTTGAAAGCCATGTATTTGTGCACTTTTTGCGACTGCGCACATTTTAATGCAAGAAACATACCAACGTCTTGATGCTGAATAGCACATGCTCCTAAACTAACGGTATCAGTTAGTTGCAAAGTTAGGGAATGCCCTTAAATTATGGCAAAATTAGTGAATGCACCTAAATTAACAACAAAGTTAGCCAGATATATGAAAATGTGTGCTAATTGATATGTTGAATTAGGTGTAATCCCTCATCCTCGCACAAAATAACGGAAATTGTAGCCATGCTGACTTTTTGGTACACATTCACACACAAAAAAGTGCAAATATTCGCTAATTCTGAAAAACCATTCGCAATTCAGTAATATTTGCTGCTAATCATTTTGCCATCAAAAGTACAATGTAAGTAGTGATTGTGAATGTTTCTTGTATTCCACACTAGGTACCTGGGTCCCAGCCTTATTCCCTCATATTGAAATCCTCCCTCATCCCTACATCCTCCCACAATCCTCCCACATCTTTAGAATTATCCTAATGGGGCACAGATGAGTTAGTTCAAATGGCTGCGCCTCTGATCAACTCACCTGTATTCATGTAGGGAAATCTTAAAGGGAAACTAACACCTCTAGACTCTAATTTCTCATGAGCAGGGCCAAGTGGCATAACAATAGGGGTCACAGGGGTCGCCACTCCAGGGGCCCGGCTACCCCCTGCAACCCCCCACACGGCAACACAAACCTCTAGCAGCTGAGCTCCCTCTTCAGCACTCTAGTAATGCAGAGCGCTGGGAGATGACATCATCTCCCAGCGCTCTGCATTACTGGAGAGAGGACCAAGCGGGAGCTCCAGCTCTTAACAGAGGTCTATGCAGAAGGTGACACAGACCTCTCCTGCCATGCCGCTGGACCACCAGGGAGGTAGAAGATGGACACTGGGGGTCAATGGGGGCAATGTGGAGAGATGGAGCAATATGGAGATGTGGACACTGGGGGTAATGTGGAGATACCCAATGGGGGCAATGTGGTCAGGGGGGGCCATGGCAATTTTTGTACCAGGGCCTGGTGACTTCTATTTATGCTTATGGCAGGGCCCTCTGATATTTTTGTTTACTATGTTCCAATTGTACTATTTTGTACTGTACTGTTTTGACTCTGTATGTCTACACACTATTGTCCAGTGCTGAGGAATGGGTTGGCACTATATAAATAAAGGGTAATAATAATAACTTCCTAATTATAACCCCCAACTTACCTTTCTATGGTGAGGCAATCCTTATGGCCTCTTTGAATTTTCTGATTTTGAATTAGTCCAGTCCCGGATGCTATGTCCTTGAAGAGTGTCTGAGCCTACTTAAGATTACCACGTGTATTAAGCAGAAGTAGAGACCTTGTGGCCCTGATAGCAACTGTCATGTCAGCCTCAATAGGACCTGACATTTAGAAATGATTAAAGGTGCTTGTGACCAGACGGAGTAATTTAGAACTATAACATTTGAAATATTGATCACTGTTTTGTACATTTTGTGATATTTGGTAACAGTGTGTGTGGGGTTATACTGTAAGTCCTGCAAAGGGGATGGCAATGGGGAACCAGAGTGCAGAGTGGGCTGTTAAGTCCAGCACTCTGGCTTGTTTAAAGAATGCTCCATGTGCTAAGGAATGTTCGGAATGTGAATTGACTCCTGCTGTGCTTCATTGACCAGTCAGGGGAGGTTATTATGTACCAATTAAAATGCCCCTTTTTCAAGCACTAATTTGTATTCTTATCTTGATAAGAGTTTCTGGAAGTGTATATAAGCAGTGTGTTTTATCAATAAAGGTTGTTCTGTTCTACCCTCCTTAATACAAGTCTCAGCTGTATTTCTGGAGGGGGCTTGGGCTGGGGATTCTCTCCTTAGCTACTGAAAGAGCAAATTCACTTGCCTCGCCGGGGCCTCTGGAAACCCCACCTAGGGTTCTGCAGCTAAATTCACTAGGTCTGCCAGGGGCCAGCATCCAGTTGTTCCTGCCTGACTATCCAGGATCTCCAGACACCAGGAAGTAGCAGGGCTCCAGCCAGCCGTGGAAGAGGGGCAGCAGCAGTGGCGGTTCCGGAACTGACGACCCCAAAAGGGTCCGGTAAATCCTGGTACCGTAACAGTGCTATCTTCAAATGTGGCATTATTATTAAAACCTGGCTTTAAGTAGTCCTGGAGATCAGGTCTGAGAATTACTTCTGTAGGCCACACCTCCTTACAATAAACAATGGCTTCACCAAACCTTGATGTCTTGTCTTATCAGATTGCTCAAGAAACTAACTAGCAATAGGCTACATCAGAGATCAGATGCAAAATATAACTGGTTGATGGATCCCTACTTGGGAGTGTCCTTCTGTTTAGAAAATTAAGGTCCACTTTTTCTTAAGTATACTCAACTATGTTCTTATTTACAAACCTAAATATAACTTATTAACATAATAAACACTAAAAATGGATCAATAACAATAAACCCATTAACAATAAGGTATCAAAATACGTACCTTAACTCATAGGCATCCGTAAGCACAGAAGAGCTAATATGACAGTAGAGATTAACCAAGTATTCCCAGCTACTATTGTGTAATGGATACTCTACACTTCTCAAGAACTGTAGAGTATAACACATTATTATTGCCTTTGCAGAAAATGTAAGATGTTTACTACATATGTCTCCAAAGTAAAAAAAAAGCAAGGGGTTAACATGAAATGAATCCAAGAGTTAATTTTAGAAAACAGTACGCAGACTTATCATGTTCTTGTTCCACTCTGTGACAGAAGATTCATTGCTGGAGTAATGGGGCAGATAGAACAACAGGAATATTTCCTTATTAAAGTTGAAAAGAAGCAGCGGATTCCTGATGGATTTCTCCTGTTGGGACCTCAGAAAAACAGAATTACTAACTGCAGCTGCATCTGAAAGATTTCTTAGGCTTGTTTTAGTGTCTCTAGCAGAGATATGCATATTTACACCGAGATCTGAGAATGAAGGACAAACCAATTCCCTGTCATATTAAAATTCTACAATATACCTATATTCCACTAAAAATCTCTTTTTATGGTTTAAAGGAGAATAATATTTATAGGAATGCATTTTTTTATTTTTAGGCTGATTTACTAAGATCTGAAAAGCAAAACGACTGCTTGTGGTTTTATTTTAGCTATTGTAAATAGATGTAGCACATAAAATATCATACTATACCTTCAATATATATTTTAAGTGTGGTAAAAAACTTATTATTTAGACAATAAATATGTGTGTGTGTGTGTGTTGTGTGTGTGTGTTGTGTGTGTGGTGTGTGTGTGTTGTGTGTGTGTATGGTGTGTGTGTGTGGTGTGTGTGTGTGTTGTGTGTGGTGTGTGTGTATGGTGTGTGTGTTGTGTGTTGTGTGTGGTGTGTGTGTGTGTGTATGGTGTGTGTGTGTGTGTGTTGTGTGTGTGTATGGTGTGTGTTGTGTGTGTTGTGTGTGGTGTGTGTGTGTGTATGGTGTGTGTGGTGTGTGTGTATGGTGTGTGTATGGTGTGTGTGTTGTGTGTGTGTTGTGTGTGGTGTGTGTGTGTATGGTATGTGTGTGTGTGGTGTGTGCGGGGTGTGAGTTGTCTCTGCAAGCAAGCACCGTAAATTCTCAGGTATAATATGCACCTTTGTAAATTATACCCAAGATTTCAGGGAAAAACAAAAGTGCCTATGTATAATACGCACCCTTGTTTTCCTGCCCTCTATCCACTAAAATATATATTTTCTTCCCTCCCTCCCTATACCTAAATATGCTGCTACTTTTCCCTTTCCCCCTCATCTACTCACCCCCTCCGGAGGGTGTCAGGACATCTGTGAAGTGGGCAGCATGCTTGCATTCATTGTCCGCTTCCTACACTTCCCTTTGAGGACATGTGCTAATTAAAGATAATGGTATTGTCCTTTGAGAACCTGAAGTCCCTTGCAGAGCAATACTTTAGATCTAATGCGTACACCTCCGTGCAATTAAACTACAGTAGTGCTTTGTGTGGACCTTCAGGGCCTCAGAGGGGACTACCGTTATCTTTAATTAACACGGGTCCTCACATGGCAGTGTGGGAAGCAGGAGGCGAATACAAGCATGCTACCCACTTCACAGATGTTCTGGTGGCTGCCGGAGTAAGGTGGCAGCATATTTAGGTGAAGAAAGGGAGGGGGGCAGCAGACCATTTTTACTTTTTTACTCTTGTGTATAATATGCACCCCCACTTCACATAAAGTGCATTGTACCAGAAATTTTACAGTATCTATTCAGCTTTTAAAACATTTCAAAATTCCAAATAAGAGTCTATTTACTAGAAAAAAGGCTTCTATGTGTAACAATCATATTTTCTTTCAGTTAGTGATGCCATTTGTTGGAATTTTCTTAAACTGCTGTAAAAGCATTCTTTATATATGTCCTAATGAATGGTTAATTTATTAGTGATCTAATGGGAACACCTAGAGGGAATTAATAAATTATACCTTGTTTTCTTTTTCCTTCCATCTTATGAACATCCCATATATAGTCACACTGTGGGGTAGAGCGAGAGCCTCTTGCTTAGTTAAATAGAGGAGACATGAGAGGCATTGGGGAACTTGAAAACATATTGTGGGAAACTCTCTGAGCCAAGACACACTCTTCACACATTTATAATCTTCCTTATAGGCTCACTCTTATCTACATAGTGAGAGTGGTCTGTGAGAAAAAGGAGAAATAGAGAAAGATAATGGATTAAAAGCCCTAACCTGGAAAGGTGGAATTTATCCATCATAAAACATCCACACAAAAACGATCTACCTGTCTAATTATGATAACTCTCATACCTAAATATCAGACTGCAGCCAACACCTATATCCACCTACAAACATTCTGTACATCTAAATTCATGAGAGCTGAGTGCTATTTTTCACTATGAATTCAAAGAGGAAAATAAGCATTGGAATGTATATGTATCAACCCTTATATGTTTGTCATTTTTATCATTGTTCCTATAAGTGATTTGCGTGATGGGGGAATTCCTGTATGAGGAGCTCTTTGGTACAAGCCTTTGTTTCTGAACTAGTAATGTCACCAACAGCAACTTCATAGACTAATCTATTATTGCTTTGAATCCATGAAGCTCTCTTGCAGGCTTAGCACCATTTGCCTTATTATTTTGGGTGATTATGTTATAAAGGTAAATGATCCACAATGTTGTAATACATGAGTGACAGACAACAGAACTTAAAAGTGTATCCTACTTTATTCCCATTCATTAAGAACACACAGAAAAAGAGAAAGGTCTACACAAATAACAAAACAGAAAAACACCAAAACAGTTGTCCTAGATTTCTGCCTTCGGTAATAGACACAAAATATATTGTAGACCTGCACTTTTTTTTAACATCTCTCCTATGCCATGATGCTTACTCATTGTTTAAGTGATTTTAATTCATGTATTTATGTTTACTTTATTACATTTACTCATTTTCATTTTTTTTGTTTGTTTGTGTTGTGAGTGTCTATGTCATGACCATTTTTAGTAGAGTAGTTGTAGCTATATAAATAGCTATCATATAGATAGGTTACTTTGGTCATGTGTCAAAGTTTTAATCAGATGGAGATTGATAGGGGAGTGGAAATCATGTGATTTCTCTGGTTACTTTTTGCCTGTCTTCCCAGATCTAAGGCAAGTGGTCAAATTATGACACACCTCCAGTTTTCTGATTAGCCAATGATAACATAAATTTGAAACAATAGTGACTGTCAATTGCCTATAATTAAGCATGTAGTAACATGTGAAATAATGGATAGAATGTAGCTGTTTGTTATCTCAGTGAGCTAAAGTATAAATAATATTCAGAGTTTTAATGGATGTTTTAAAATGTCAAGTTTTATCCTTCTCTTGATCAGCATTTTCCTACCTTTTTTTAAATTTCCCAGAGTGTGGGGTCTGTCTAGACTCATTTATAGAACACGGTGCAGTAATATCGGCCCAGGTAAGAAAATAATTAACTTAAAGTTCCAAACTGTGCCACCAACACATATAGAACATATATATAACAACAATGGATAGTGGATCACACAGGTAATTTATCATTCTTAAAATTAACAAAAAAAAACATCTGAAGGTGACAGGTCCATTTTAAATTGTCTTTCAGTGGGATTGCTATTGATGATCATTGAGAGGCTCAACCACTTTTCCTTTAAGGACATCTGGGAGAAATCCTCAATACTAAAACTTCTAAGGATGTTTCTTAGACATCCTCAGGATATATACTAGAATTTCGGCAAAAAAACAGGTGTCAGATTTACCTAGTGGTGAGTCCTGCATACCAACTTATAGTTGTCTGTTGGAGCACTCCATGCATCCTGCTGTTGTGACCATTTTCATGCATAATTATGTCAAAGGGGTTGGAAGCTTCCACTAGACCACCAGTGTGTATCTAGAGGCAGGGGACACTCTATAATAAAGCCTGTGTCTAAGCCCTCTTCATTATGATCTAAACAAACTGGTATCATTTGAAAGGGGAAGTCCACTGGCATGAATACCCCATCTTTTTGATTTTCAGTGAAAAAAGTCCTTCATACCGCTGAGGAAGTGACCAGGTGGTCAAGAAAAGTGTAAAGCAAGCTATGGTACACGCTTCAATGCATTTTTTTTTTTTATTTTATTTTAAACTTGTTTATATTTTAACTGGCTTACCTTTGAAGAGCACAAGTGCAGCATGGGCAGTAATGGGTTTGAATATGATCTACTTGGTGTTTTTTGTCCTCTGAGTGTATTTGCACTGGTGCACCTCACCTTTCCATGAATACGCTACCAGGATGGAGAATCTATAACACTGATGTAGTTTGATCTATACTCTATGTTCCCCTCTTCTTTCCTTTTTATGTCTTTGATATAATCATGAGTAGATTATTTGAAGGGGCAGCAATGTGACAAGATGGATACCCAGCCAAGAACCCTTCAGTCTCTTATGCTATGTGTTTGGTGGAGGCTATTTTACAGCTGACCTGTTTGTGAGTATACATTGTATGTCAAAATATTTTTATAATTTTTGTCACACCTAGGGGAATTAGCAGAAGAACTGAAAAATGTCAATTCGGATATTATTTGCTTATGTGAGATTTGTGAAAAAGGACAAAGGAACCAATAATGGACAATGTGGAAGAATTGGATTTTTGATTAACTAAAGATGGACTCATTCAGTCATAAAAGTGGAAAGTATCTCTGAAAGAATTGCTTCCTGTGCCATTTAACTGAACAGTCACTATGTTCTTCAAGTAGCCACAGTGAACATGAAGTCAAAGAATTTTATGATGATTTATTATTATGCCGCTACAAACAGGACAATTACCATTACAAAATGTATAATGGGATATTTCAGTGTGAGAACTAGTAAGATCCAAAATGGGAAAAAGATCAATCTGACCATATGAAACTGGAAAGAAAGACAATAGAGGCAACCAACTGATCATATCTGCATAAGAACAAAATTTGTACATCATGAATTCATTCTACAAGAAAAATGTCCCAGAGAAAATGGAAAAGGAAATGACCGTATGGCAATACAAGTGAAATTGACGTCACACTTGCAGATAATAAAACTGTATTCACTGACTGCTCAGTCTTAAACTGTTTTAATATTGGACGCAATCATTGGCTAGTGAGAGCAAAAAAACAGAATTAACTGCAAGAAGGAATAAAAGAAAATGATCAAGTCAACAAGTGCGAATATTGACACTAGTCAGCTACTGAAAAATCTTAGGCATTTTTATTTCATTTACTGTCCAATGGCTTTCATGTGCTGCAAGACGGTATCCTATTGAAATGTTGGCAACCAACAAAACACTGCCTGTCACCTGCATGAAAAGAGTGACATCAGAATGTTGCTCTTATAAAAAGGGCGACATTCTGATGTCATAGGCTTAAATGTCACACACAATTTTTCCTGCATCACAGTCTTCTTCTGATGCGGGTTTGTTACCCTACAAAATCGCAATATTAAGGTTTAAGATACATAACCTCCTTCATTAATGCATACTGTTCATCTGTGCCTTAACTCTTTGAGTGCCAGAGAGGTCCTCAACGCATGCAAAGCAATGTGTTGGATCCCTCTCTGGCAGTCAAAGGGTAAATGTAAAGTTGTTCCTCTTTTGAACATCTTGGTTTTTCTTCTTATGATGCAGGCTTGTGACTGGAAGAGGGCATCTTAAGCCTTTGCGTGCCAGAGGGATCGTCAAAGGGCACTCAAAGGGCTAAGGCACAGATGGAGGGTATGCATTAAAGATGGATGTTATGCACCTTTACCCATAATACTGTGATTTTGTAGTGTAATAAATAGATGCATTTCTATCTAACTAACCCTCTGTTATAGATCTCCCTCCCCAACACTGTAGTTCTTACACATCCCGGTGTAAATTCAAAGCGTTGAACTCACAAGACTGCATCAGAAGAAGACTGTGATGTGGGCACAATTAAAGGAATTAAAGCAAAGACATTTGCTCAACACTTAAGCCTACAACATCAGAATGTTGCCCTTTTGATGAAGACGAAATTCTGATGTCGCTCTTTTCATGCAGGCAACATTTTTAATGTACCATTTGTTGGTCGCCAAATAGTGGGCGACATTTCAATAGTTACACCTCAAGACTTACCAGACACAGACATTTCAACCCACAATGACAAAGTAATTGAGACTATATTAGATACTCTTGCATCTACTTTGAAGCAAGAAAAATAACCAGAATATAAAAAACAGATACCATGATGAAAAAGCAAAAGAAATAAATCTAAAATGTAATATTAGAAACAGGGTAGAATATGTAGAAAGTTGCAAGACCATATGGAAGAGCATATGAGGAGAAGGTTGAACTTGATGGACTTGTGTTTACTAGTTTACTATGTTACTATGTAAAAGAATAAACGTAAAAATACAATCCTGAGCTCATCAAAAGGACACTGGAAGAAATCCAAGGGCTAATGAAAGCAAAACAAAAGATGGCCACGCATAGGAGCCAAATGTTTGCATTAAACTTAAGGATGGTACAACAGCATAAACTCAACAATTACTAAAACGAGTGGAAGAATTGTATTCAAATCTTTATAAGGATGAATGAAAACAACTGAATACAGTGCCAAATGTTGAAGCTGTGCCAGAAGTTTTGATAAAAGAACTAGAAGCAGCAATAAAATCATCAAAAAGTGACACACAAATGGATTTCATAAAGGCACTACTGAAATGTTAAAAGCTAGAAGTCAACTCTTATTCAAAGCCCTGGGTAAATTATTTTCAAAATACCTGCAACTCAGTAAAGTGCCTGCAACATGGAAAAATGCAGAAGCGTCCTATTGCACAAAAAAGGTGTAAAGGCCAATAAGCATATTCATCTGCAAGGTTTTCACAAAGGTACTGTCACAAAGAATGGACACAATACTGATACAGCACAACCTAAACAATAATCAGGTGTCAGAAGTAGCTTTAGTACAATGCACCATATCCAGACAGCGCAACACTTTATAGAGCTGCAAAATTAATACAACCTTCCATTATGCATAACTTTACCGACTATGAAAAGGCCTTTGTGAAAAGGCAAGCAATAATCAATGCCCTGATCAACAAAAAAAAGACAAAGCTTACAATATTCTCCAGTCAATATATGAAAATGCAACTGAATCAATACAGGTGAACAACGATAAAGTTCAGATCACAAATACAATCAAGTTGTTACCTTTATTGGCTAACTAATCAGATTTAGGATGCAAGCTTTTAAGACCTCTTATGCCTCCTTCTCAGATATATTATACAGATAATTATGAAAACACCTCTCTTAAATACAAGTACACATTGTATTGTTTAGAATAAAAATCAGATAAGATCTCAGTCCACACCAATATTCTTTGATCAGTCAATGGTAAAGGAGTATGATGTAAACTGCAGTCATCCTCTTTACATGTCAAAGGTATTTACACCCCCGGTGGGACTGTTGTAAAGGCTAATCCACGATGTAATAATGTGACAGAAATTCCCTGTTCCTGTTCAGGACATTATTTAAAGTATTAAACTGGAGCATTAATTTAATATTCCATTTTTCTGTCCCTCTGAATGCAAAACAGTCCTGTTTGTTTAATGTCCTTGACGTTAAAGTTCAGATCAACATAGAAAAATGCATACAACAAGGAGACACAATCTTACCAAAACTATGTTTGGCTTGTTTAGAAGAAATGTTAAACAAAATAAATTGAGAGACAAAAAAGATCAATGTAGATTACCTACATCACTTAACTTTTGTAGAAAATATCTTTGCCAGTGTTCCAGAAGACCTGCAAGAAAGCACTGAAGAACAACAGGAAAGCAAAAATTTGGGTCTGTGGCTGTATATCAACAAAATGCAAGTTAAGTTTAACAAACTTACCATACCAATGAAAATTACAGCAAATAGACAAGAACTAGAAGAAATGGAAAATTATGTTTACCTTTTACAGGAAATATCAACAGATGTAAACATGATGATGGAAACTGTGTTATAAATAAAACTGGGATGGCAATCATTTGGAAAACTCAGTAGTATTGTCTTTAAGACAAATTTGCCACTCTGTCTCAATGTGTCCTACCAGTGTTTACTCATGTCTGTCAAACATGGACAATAAATGCCAAAGACATACAAATACTTAAGAGAAGTAGAAGTATGGAACAAATTCTGAATATAAGAAATAGAGACTGAAAAATTTGTGCATGCATACGTCAGCAAACAAAGGCTTATGACATAATTGAAGGAGTAAAGAGCCTAAAATGGAAATGGGCAGGTTACATAGCAAAAAAGGCTTGATGGTTGATGAACCAAACACATTTTGAAATGGATTCCACTTGATACTAAAACACCCAAGAATAATGCCAAAGACAAGAGGGGCTGATGACATTTTATGGGCAACAGAAAACACAAGGCCAAAATTATTGTAAAGTTACTGAGGAGGCCTTCATCCTGCAGTGGACCATCAATGGCTGATGATGATGAATATAAATATATATTGATACAGAGCGGGGCGCTCCGAAGAAGCATCCCACTCTGTATCAGCCACGGCGCGGGCAGTCTCTACTGAGCATGACTGCTCCACGACCGGCTGGCACTGTATCAGCCACGGCGTGTGCAGCCTCTACTGTGCATGACTGCCCCACGACCGGCTGGCAGTGGCACTATGGCCCGTGTAACGGGCTCCTTAACTATTATATATATATAAAAAGACTGGACCAAACAACAAAAGTTTCAAGACATACTTAGCACAGTGGAATAAATTTATTAGTAATGAAGGGGTTAAAAGAAGAGAAGGGGGAGTGATAGGAAATCAGCCGAATTTACCAGACCCAGAATTCAGAAAAGGGCAAACTTTTTTAAAAATAACTGCACATTTTTAATGTGTGTAGGGCTACTTAAGCATGTCAGGGGTAAGCTCCCCAGTTCTATAATTAATATATTTTTTCAACCACAAAGCACTTCCCCTTTAAATAAAATGAATGCACTCAAATTTCATTATAATGTACGGTTTAAGTACATATAAAAGAATAAAACATAATATTGTATGATGTTATGACATGTCTTGGAAAACCTTGGGAAATCTCTAAGTGTTCTCTATATTTCATCACTAGATTTGGGGAGGAAAGATCTGGTTTCAGACAGGTGTTTAGCTCTGTTTTTCAGAAATCCTTTTTTTTTTTTTTCATATTTAATCTTTTTGCCACCTGCTCCTGTGACTCTTTGACTTCAACTGAAAAAAAAATTGGCACAAGACCCAGTGACAGAAAAATAGTAGAATTAATTTCGTGAGAATAAGAGCAAATAAAAAAGCTGTTTCTTAAGTGTAACTCTTTGAGTGCCAGAGGGGTATGCAATGCGTTGCTCTGCAATGTGTTGTGTACCCCTCTAGCACTCAAAGGGTTAAGAATTTATGGAGAGTTTATTATTTATACCTCCTTTGGATACTCGAGGAGGTTGATACGGAGAACTGGGGCAGTTATGGGCAATCCAACTGTACCATAGTGGCAATTCCCCAAAATCAGAAAAAGTATATAAGCTGAGCGCATCTAATGACCATATACCATATAGCACATAATATGAGGACTTTAGGACTTTAATCAATACCAAAATAAATATACAAAAAAATGGGAAATAAACACACATATATATATATATATATATATACATATATATATATATATATATATATATCTTGAGAAAGTCTTGAAAAAGTCTCTATGATGGAGCCGAAACATTGATTTTTAACCAATCTAATAAAATTTCATTTTTTAACTTTTCAAAGACCTGTGAGTGCTTTTGTATATGGCAAATTCCCCATTTACTTATCTCATATACGCTAATTTAAGAGAAGCACCCAGACAAGTCAATTTCATTCTTTTCGTTCTGGAGTGCCCACCTCTGGCATTATATTATATATATATACATATATATATATATATATATATATATATATATATATATATATATATATAAAACAAAAAAATTAGATCTGGGGGGAGATTCACTAAGCGGTGATATAGAGGTGATAAAGTAGAGATAACTTCTCCAGTTTATCACTTCTCCAATTCCTATGTTATTCTATGGAGCCTATGCACTAAGATGTCTCCAACTTTGGAGATCTTAGTGAATAGGCTCCATAGAATAACATAGGAACTTAGTCAATCTCCCCCCCCCCCCCCGGTGTGGCGCTTATACCATATATCCCTATAATAAAGGAACTTCCAGGCAGCTACTATCCTAAAGCCCAATAGTGCAAACATGGGCTATAAACAATTATAGAAAAATGGAGAGCGCCTTTTAGTTCCCTGAGGAAGAACTGCACTAAGTACGAAACGCGTTGGAAGGAAGTATTTCAGCATGCCAACCAATAGTTTGTATTGTCAAAGTTATTTCTGGGACACGGGAGACCCTCACTGCATGCAAGTAATAAATTCAGCGAACTCTGGCTGCAATCAAAGGCATAAAGTCTGGAGAGGACAGAAGATACATAGAGTAATTATTGATAGCACAGAATGAATATCAGCATTTGTTGGGATAACAGATAAGAGGAGAATAAATAAAGAGAGAATGGAACCTCACCTGGTGGCGGAACAAGTACCCCAGGTAACACATTCTTCCCGCGGTTGCAAACAGGAGACGGGAGAGGTGGAAACTGTTATAATCCCACATATTGCTATATTTTAATATACTTTTGAAGTGCTACAATGTCTATCATATTCAAGGACGTAAGCATTTGCTGAACACATGCGTATTGAGGAATAGTGCAGCAACTGATTTGACCTATTACAACAATCTGAAACATGTAACAGCTTTTACAGGCGGAAAGATTGGAGGACTCTCTTAAAGAGGATTTATATCCTAAAGATTGGAGCTCGATAATCCTAATATTAGAACTGTATGGGTACATTTATTGGAAACCCGTTACCCATTTAATAGATACGAGGTATTTCCCTAAGTGATATTTTAAGATTAAGATGTTTTAAGTTTGTGATTATGGAACCATAATTTGTTCCGTATTTTTGTTGATTTAGGATTTATATACATTTATATTCTTTATTTGATAGTGTCCAATCCACAATAAAAGTGTTATTTATTGGATCTAACAGGAGCTCTCCTTTTTTCTATTTGTATATATATATATATATATATATATATATATATATATATATATATATATATTTGGGTTGCACCGATAACGATACTGGTATTGGTATCAGTGCTGATACCGGCATTTGCGCGAGTACTCGTAGTCGCGCAAATGCGGATGATGCCAGCATCGATACCCTGTGTCCGGGTCGGTGCTGCAGAGAGGGAGCCTGGGGAGCTGCTCACAATGCTCCCCGGTTGCCTCTCTCCCTCCTGCAGCATCGGAGTGTTGCCGTGGGTTACCATGGCAACGCTCCAACGCTGACCTCTGCTGGGGCTTGCGAGAGAACAGCGAGCACCCGGCAGAGGAGGGTAAGGCAAGCAAAGGGGGATCAATAGAGGCCAGATGGGGTGAAGAAAGAGGCAGAGTGGTGGGTCAAGAGGGAGAAAAAAAGGCAAAAGGGACTAAGGGAGAAAAAAAAAAGGCAAAAGGAGGAAGACTCAGGAGACAAAAGGAGGGGGGCCAAGAAGAGGCAAAAGGAGGGGGGATCAGGAGGGAGAGAGAGAAAGAGGCAAAATGGTGGGATCAAGAGTCAAGGAGGGGGAGAAAAGGGGATCAAAAGGGAGAGAAAAAGCCAAGGCAAAAGGAGGGGGCTCAAGAGGGGGAGAATGAAGCAAAAGGTGGGAATCAAGCTGGGGAGACAGAAGCAAAAGGGGAGAATCAAGAGGTGGTGTGTATGTATGTATGTGTGTATATATATATATATTTATACATACACTTTAGGTACTTGGAAAAATGGCAAATAACCGGAAAAAAAAGTATCGGTAATTGGTATCGGCGAGTACTTTAAAAAGTATCGGTACTCGTACTTGGTCTTAAAAAACTGGTATCGGTGCATCTCTAATATATTTTCTCCCGGCTGACTTGGTTACCAAGCACACGTAGAAGACTGTTTCAATTAATCATTTTTCCTTCCATAACGAGATATTGGCTCTGCTGAAGAGCCTCCTCTTAATTCAGAGACCGGATTCCCCTGCTGGCAGCAGAACGCTGATAGCAGGGGAGAGGAAACTTTGAAAGCGGCTATCTCTTAAACCATAATGGTTTGAGAGATGCCACTGGTGTCATTTAACTCAATTTATTAAGGGCTACAATATGAGGGATAGTAATTTTGAAGTAATACTATCCCTTTAAGTCACAGGTTCATACAGATACTGCATATGATAATAAATTGTAAAGACTCTGCCAACGGCACTGAAAGGGTCTCTCCAACGCATTTCATGCTAGAATCTAGCACTTCATCAGGGAATATCATGTTATAAATGAAAATTCCCCAAATTTCCATTAATTCAAATTATGCCTTGAACCTTTTGCATGCCAGAGGGGTACACATCACATTGATTTGTAATGCATTGTATACCTCTCCAGCATTAAGCCCCATTTAAAGGAATGGAACATTTTATTTGCCCCCTGTGTTGCAGTTGGTCTGCCCCAGAATTGTTCCAGTCCTTCTTAGTAGATCAGTCTTAAAGGGACAGTAATGTCCCATAAAAACTTGTTCTAGTTTTGTAGGGAAGAAAAAAATAAGCTGAATGGCACAAACCCTGTCTCTCAAACGCCTATGGTTTGAGAGATATAAGCATTGAAAGTTCCCCCTTCCCTCCCCTTTCCCTGACGTCAGCGCTGTGTTGACTGCAGGGGAATCCTGTCCGGGTACCAACCGGAGGCTCTGCAGGGGAGCCGAAATCACTTTATTGTGAAAGGATTACTTAATTGGAAAGGTCTACAAGCATACTTTGTAGACCTTTCCAGTGAAAAAATTATTTTGCAATAACTCGATTTCGGCTCTGCTCAAGAGCCTTCTCGTGTCGGCCGATTCGGATCTCCTGCTGTCTGCTTTACAGCTGACATCAGGAGAAGGGGAAGGAGGGGGGAACTTTCAATACCTATATCTCTCAAACCATAGCAGTTTGAGAGATAGGATTTCTGCCATTCAGCTTATATTTTCCTTCTCTACAAAACTAGAACAAGTTTTTGTGGGACATTACTGTCCCTTTAAAGGGATAGTAATACCTGGAAAAAATGCAGCTCCGATTGATCATCCTATAAAGCGTATCATGTTACACTTTATTTCAATATTTTCCTTGTTGTAGTTCAAACGCAATTAATTGCTAAAGGATTCCCCCTCTCTCCCCTTTCACATCTTGTAAACCTCATCTCCTTATATGTGGAATCCACTTGTGGGAACGGACAGCACGCAGCGAGGGACATACACAGAGTATAAAGAAAAACCCTGCCCCCCTTGAGGAAGGCAGGATTTTTTTTTTTTTATAAAAGTATTTTACCAGGAAGAATACACTGAAATTGTCTCTTATTTTCAAGTATGTCCTGGACTAATTTTAGCTACTTCAGAAGGGTGAAAGACAGAGATGACATTTCTGGGACTAGAACCCACAACCTTTGTGTTTGAACAGATTCTACAGCTGGTGCCTTAACTAACTGAGCCATCTCAATGGATTTTCCTGATACTCGGTGAAGATTGTCCCTCGCTCCGGCCAGCTGAAAGAGGTGTGACGTGAGTAAAGGGGGAGGGACTAGGATCCTTTAGCATTTTAGTACTTTTGAACTACAACCCTGAAAATATTGAAATAAAGCATTACATGTTTTTTATATAGTGACTAGTTGAACAGCCCGTTACACGGGGCCACAGTGCCTCTGGCAGCTGGTCGCGGGGGAGGCACGCGCAGTAGAGACTACCCGCGCCGCGGCTGAGACAGAGCTGGACGCTCCTTCGGAGCGCCCAGCGCTGTATCAGCCGCTGCGCGGGCAGTTTCTACTGCACATGAGTGCCACACGCACAGCTGTGTCTACTGCGCATGTCGGGCGTTACACACAATTTAGCGAATTATTATATAGGATAGCGCTAAATGGGCTAGTTCTACTCCACATCCACTACCTGCCACCAATGACAAGATCACTGCCAATAGATCCACAAAAACTTTACAGAAACAAACAAAAATATAAGAGGAATAATTAACTGAGAGATCCAGTTAAAAAAGGTATTAGAAGAACACAGCTACAACCAATTGGTAATCAGGAAGAGTTTGTGAACTGATTTGTCTATGAGGTTGTAGCGGGTAGTTGGTGAAAGTAAGTCCAGTGGAAGAGCACAAGAGAGTACGCTGGTGAATTTGTTGAGTACCAACTGATTTTGAAATACAAAATCATTATTGTTGGTAGCTGGATGAAGTATACCCACAGAAGAGATAACCTCAGCGAGTGAATTCGATAAGGAACGTCTGAGATAAAAACGATATTTTAACATACTTCCAGATATTGAGATCACCAGAACCGTGAGTGTTCCTGAAGCTGGGTTTGAAGTTATTACCTCTTATAAAGTTGGGAATAGAAGGCAGCAATTGATCATGAAGTATTACCTTTAATATATCAATTGAGTGCATATGTATCGATAAGTTCATTTAGATACATTGTGACGAGTATATATGTGCAATAAGGAAGAATTTGCAGTAGATTGGAAGAAATATGTACATCATGTCTCCGGAGTAATAACCACTTAATATATCTAAAGCTTCTCTAGTTTAGTTTGTTACTAAACTATTTTGGTACATCATTTTTCAGCATTTAAGGATTACATGTTTGGGACTGTATTAGACCGGGACTTTTGGATAAGAGATTCATATGTTTTTTATGTGATCGATCACTAGTTTTTAGAATTTTTTTTTTTTTTGAGTATTTTTGGGGATTATAGGAAAGATGTTCTATTGTTGGGGACGCTTCCACCATTGAGAAAAGGAGTGGTTTTCTTGGTGGTGAGGACGCGCAGACCAATTAAAGGCAATGTTGGCACTAGTTAGAGTTAAATGATTTGTTTTTTTATGTATTGGTTGTTCTGAGGGATTTGTACAGCGGTGTTGGTGAAGTATAGAACGTTAGCCACTTATTACCTTGTGAGTTAACAGACAGTGGACTTTTTGGTGACGGATAGATCTTACTCCGAGTACAGTTAACACTGTGGGGTGTATTGTCCGAGCCCTAGTTCACTTTGTTGAGTTAACCCTGGGAGGGTGAAGATACGGACATGGTATATTTTGTTCAAGAACCGCTGACATATCACTCAGTTTTTTGGGGGATATTGTCTTGTATTTAACGCATTAAGGGACTGACAGCTCAGGCGAGCGGACGTCACTATGACAAGATGTCCGTGCTTCCTGCTACTGTCAGCCTCCGAAAAACTCGAAAATCTTTGAAACCAGGTAATATTTCTGGCGACTAGCGCTACTAAGCAGCTAGTCACCAAATGAAGACTTAATTAATGTAAAGTTTTTGCGGGGTGGTAGTTCCCCTTTAAAGGGGCAATGCATTGGAGGAATTTTTAGTATTCACAGGATTAAAATCCGCATTGAAATGTATGGGGGTTTTGAGAACTTTTACCTTTCCTCTACAGTGCCGTTAGTTTACGCCAGAATGTCTCCAGTTTATTAGTACATCAGCTTCTCTATCAACACTGAAGTGGTTTTATTATTGATATATATTTGTATTTTAACATTACTGAACTATAATAGCACTTGCGGCTATATTCACAATTAAATGCAAATCACTAGCATGGTGCATATCATTTTACATCTATCACATTTCATATAGATCCACTCATTCTGAGTCCTGTATCTTCCAGTTTATTAATCACAGGAGGATTATTATTATTATTATTCTGAGTGCTTGGCCAGAGAACCTTAGTACAGGGAATAGTATTGACCTTTCCAATCTCATAAATGTGAGTCTGTTTAGAAAAAAAGGTCTCTCCACTGTGTAATGTGCAGCAAAGATATTGATGAAATGACCACAGTAAGGAGAGCTAAGCCAGGTACTAAAATCTTCTTTAGTCCGTTATTTCACAGTAGCAGAAACACAGTGGGGGCACTATACGAATCAGACAGCAAAGCCTATTTTCATCTATATTAGTTTAAAAATCATATGCCTACACTTATTCTTATGTATGAACATTTTACTACATGCTGGCACTCACAGTATGCCACTGTTAAGACTATAATGCGAGAAAGCCTGATTGTCACACCTTTAGCATGTGCAGGAAAATGGTAGAATTTTACTCCCATTTTTTCATGTGAGATTTTTGGGGGTAGATGCACTAAGGTTAAGGTTAACTATATTGTGGCAAAATTATATTTTGTTATATACTGTAAGATGCCTTCACCATCATATCCCTGTGAATACGCCACAAATATGCCAACATTACCATTCTTTCACTATGCCTAGGCTGTCAGGGGTCCACAGTCCCGACTTCTGCAACTTGAGATAACATTGGGGCTTAAACTCTGACGGCTAGAGACATTTCTAACACAATTCTTCACACCTACTAAAGAAAAGAGGAGAAATTTAGATAAAGCAAAACTGCATCTTAGAAAATAAATACAAATTTATAGATTTAAATGGGAAGTGTAATTTGTCCCCTATAGTTCAGTTAGTTTGAGCCAGAATGTCTCCTCTTTTAATTTGTGTATAATGTATATATGTGCATTGGTGTATGTGTATATGGGTGTGTGTGTGTGCATGTATGTGTATGCATTTGTTTGTGTGTGTGAGTGTGTATGTATGTGTATATGTGTGTATATGTGTGTGTGTGTGTGTATATGTATGCATGTGCATTTGTGTGTGTATGTGGGTATATATATCTGCGAGTGTGTGTGATTGTAGATTTGTATTTTTATATGTGTGGGTATGTGGGTTGATATGTATATGTGTTTATTTGGGTATGTGTTTGTGTATGTGTGTTTGTGCTTATTATGTATATGTATGTATGTATGTGTGTGTGTGCCTGCGTGCCTGTGTATGTGCGTATACTGATGGTCTTCAGCAACCACCATGTACTTTTTATTAACTATATTATGGTGGGTAAAAAATAAGTCTCTATTAATGCATACAGTTTTGTAATTAATAAAGCCTACAGTGATCTTATACCTATACTGCCAGAATGATGCTTCATCCACAGTTTCTCACAGAAGTATTCATCCACTGGGTGTTAGAGACAGCTCTAATGTATTGATTTGCATTTTTATATGTCTACAGCTTTCAACTGGGTAAAGGATTGTAATAATTAGAAAATATATATATTGTAGAGTTTTTTTTCCTGGTTGCTCCACTGTGAGCTGCTTAACTTCAAAGTTGTTACAGCTCAAACTTGCATTTTTGTCCTATACTTCTCTATAACAAACCTATGCTTAAAACCTTCAAACAACCATTGAGCCCTAGCTCTATCTGGACAATCACCCAACAATACACCCAACTCATTTACCCTCACTGGGGACCCCGCCATTTCCGGGCTTATGAAACAAATGGAGAAGTGTCAAGTTAAGTGTTAGATGGCCTAGAGTCACTAAAGGTCGATGCTGTGGCAATATGATTTTGTCAATGTATTCAAAACACTTCAACATTTCATATACAAGGAGGTCAGTATATGCTGAATAAAACTGGAGAAAGAAGCATGTCGAATGGGAGCACTATATGTTGAAATAAAAATGGAGAAAGTTAGTACGTCGAATGGGAGCACTATATATTTTGAATTACAAAGAGGGGGTGAGTATGTCAGAGGGGGACACTCTTTGTCGTATTTCTAACATCTTGGGCAGCATGGAGAACAACACCATTGTGTGTTAGCCTCATATACACTGCCTGAGATCCCCAGCTTTCTTCCCTTGCCCAGGCAGTGGTCATGGGGATTTGTGGCTACTAGTGGGCAAGTGGAAAAGGCTGAGGAGGGCCAGACAGTGTGCATGGAGATCTGTGGTTACCAATGGTCAAGGAAAGAAGACCGGGGGTGTCAGGCAGTGTATATGGGGCTAACACACAATGATGTTGTTCCCCATGCTGCACAACATGTTAGAAATCCAATATACAGTACTCACCTTCGACATATTAACCCCCCCTTAGGAAATCAACATATACTGCTCCCATTCAACATTCTTCTTTCTCCAGTTTTATTTGACATACACTGACCTCCTTGTATATGAAATGTTGAAGTGTTTTGGATACATCAACAAAATCATATTGCCACAGCATCGACCTTTAGTGAATCTAGGCCATCTAACGTGTAACTTTACCTTTCTGTCGTCAAACGTATGCCAATTTCCTTGGACTTTGACATTCAACTCGTATTTTAGGCGGTAGTTTAAGGAGTAGTTGGATAAAAGCAGACATCATCATTTTTGTTAGTAAGGCCACATGTGCAGCGTATGCTGGGTTTTGTCTTACCGTGGTTCTACAATAGAAAACCGGTAAAACACGTTTGCAAAATAAACAGTGCTTGCTTTTATTGTACTGACGATTTTGGGGTGGCTAATAGTATCAAGCCCTTAATCGGTTTAATCCTATGAATGCCGGGGTAATTATACCCCACTATAACTCATAGGGTTAATTCTACTAACATGGAACAAACTTTAGGTACATTAGATGTACTGATATGGGGCTTAGGGCCCCATATCAATCCATCCATTGGGGACTTTTTTTGCTTTCAATTCCTGCGTCAAAATAGGATAAGGGACTTTGGTCAGAAAAAAACTGGGTCTTAAAGGGATAGTAATACTTCGATTTATCTTTATTTTATTTTGTAGGCATTAAAAAAAACATGAAGAATGATTTAAGTCTTATCTCTCAAACCTTTATGGTTTGAGAGATATTCACAAGCTAAGTTTTCCCTCCCGCCCCTTTTACCTAATGTAAGCCATCTCTTCTCAGATGTGGAATGCAGTCCATAGACCAGGCAAATAACAGCAGGAGACAATCTTCTTCCTATAATAACAATGAAAGCCCTGCCCCCCTTGACAAGTTTTTCAGGTTTTTCCCTTATTTTAATTGAAGATTGTCCCTCTCTGCAGTCAACCTGGGCACCTCCCTTCTGCTCTGGCTGAGGGGGATAATTTTTCATTGAATTACTCTTGAACTACAACTCTGACAGAATTAAAATAACACTCTCCAAGGCCAAATACTATGATGATTAATTAGAGCTGCTTTTATTATGAAACATTACTATCCCTTTAAATTTAAGCGATAAAGGGCTGGATTCAAATGGAGGATATTAATGTTACCTCCCATTTTATCAAAAATGTTCCTAATGAAATATATGGGGATACCTGGAGATAAAAGCAGAGATAAAATTAGCACCTGCATTTGAATCCAGCCCAAAGTGAGTCCCTTCTCAGATCTTTATAGCTAATGCATTCAACTGAATTGCAACTTGCGGCGTTTTTTTTTTTTTTTTTTTTTTTCAGTGGGTCAAAACACCTTTTACTTTATTGCCGGCAGTGTTTTTTGATGTCATTGTTTCATACAACTGGTAATTGAATAGCTTGCCATGCTTGATAAAATGCCGGTGTTTTTTTTTGAGGGGGGCCTAATGGGGACAATTGGATCGAGCTCTATATGTCTTGTTAACCAAAAAGTCCATTGGAGGAATACTTTAGGAAATAGTCAAACTTTTATTTGTGGGAAAAGTGAAAGTCTCCTGGGGAAGCACATGCTTAATTAGCATATGGAACGTCACTTAAAATAGTTTATTAGCATATGAAACAGCACAGAAAATCTTAATCAGCATATGAAATGTCACAGGTACATTAGCATACAGTACCAAGTATGAATATTTCCTTAACTGTACATTTGCTGGTATTTTGGCTAACATGACACTTCGGCGGTTTTTAATGAAGATTTCAAATATGCAAAATTGAATCAAGGTGAGAGGTCAATTTTAATCAATTTTTTATTTGGTCAGGTTTGGTTTAAGCCACTGTTGTGCCCTGAGCAAAGTATAAAGTGAGGGGCCTCCTTAACCCCTAGGATTATAGACAGAATAGTTGAAAGTGGTGGGCCCCTTCCATCAATGAACTGTGAGTAGATGTTTACTTTGCCCGAATGTTAACCCTTTGCGTGCCAGAGAAGTATCCAACGTATTGCACTCACAGGGTTAAAACTGCCCTACCTATGGTGCATTTGGCTAGCCCCAGAATTGCCCTAGGGTACATAACTGTGGCTCAGTGAGAAGAGCAATTCTGGGGGAAACTAACCAGCACCATTAGGAACAGGTACATATTCTGATTGGGTTGAATTGCATTTTGAACATTGAATGACAGAGGTTTCAAAAGACCCATTTAAATGAATGGCAATTTATTTTTGTCCCTAGAGTAAAGTAGGTTTCCCCAGATTGTTCAACTTTTGCATTTGTACATAAAGAGACTTGAAAAAAAATCCAAAAGAAAGCTCTGAGCTTCATCAGGATTATAGCTGCTAGTTAGAAATTGCTTCTCGTTACTTACTGCCGATGTGTCAAATTCACTCAAAGTATAGCAACTCTTACCATGATTCTACAAGTTCGTTAATCACACAAAACATGGAGTTTTGCAAGACACAAATCAATGTTGCAACATGGGTGTTTCTTTTCACTTTTAGCTTCCAGCATTTAAGTGGACCTATCACCTTGAATTTCTTCACATATTTGAAAATGTCATTCAAAACTGCATATGTGTCATGCTAACCAAAAGTCCAGCAGCTGCATAGTTTAGGAGATGTTCACACTTATTTCTGGGAAAAGTGAAAGTGAAAATTTCCTGGTACTGCACAGAGCTTCATGAACATTTGAAACAGCATGAAACCCTTCATTAACATATGACACATCACTGAAAAGCCTTCATTAGCATGTGAAATGTCACTGAAAAGCTTAATTAGAACATGAAAAATCACTAGTACTGCACAGGTACCAGAAGTAGCATACATTAGCATATGGTAACAAGTATGAATATCTCCTTTACTGTACATTTGTTGGTCTTTTGACCAACATGACACATAGCCAGTTTTAATGCAGTTTTCAAATATGCAAACTTGAATTATCAGAAAACACGGTCATGTGAAGTTCAGGAAAAAAAACCCTTAGTTTTGCTTACTTCAATCAAACAGATTCCAGTCTCATCTCAGTAATGTAGAAAAACCTCTTTGGAGGGTGAGAGGACTGCAGGACAACTCGCATGTACTCTGCACTCCATGATGCCTACTGCTACTTCCTTTCTCCCTATGCTCTTCACTGCCACCTCCTCTCTATCTGTGCTCCCTATGTCTACCTTCTCTCTTCCCAGGCTCCTGGTTGCCACCCCCTAACTCACTATGCTCCTTACTGCTGCCTTTTCTCTCCCCATGCTCTCACGTGCCTTGTCCTCTTTCCCCATTCTTCTGGCTGTCACCACCTTTCACCCCAGACTCCCTATTGCTGCATCCACTCTCCTCAGACAGCCCACTGCTGCCACCTCTGTCTACATGCTCCCCACTGCCATCTCCTCACTCCCCACAGTTGCCTCCTTTCCCAAGATGCTTCACACTTCCACTTCTTCTCTTCCAAGGCTCCCCGATCCTTCCTCTTCTTTCTAGTGTGTTATGCACACACACACCCCTTCTATTTTCCTCCCTTGTGTCTCCCCTTTTATCCTTATCCCTCTCACATTCCTCCAAACATTTCAAATGGCCAAAGCGGGACACTTTTTAGTGGGTGTGGCTGGGGGCATGGCTGATGGGCAGAGCTTTACTGATAATTTTTAGGTTATTTCATAACCTACTGACACCTCTTTGTGTAATTGAATATGGGATTTAGAGGAAGGCCAAAGTATTTTATTTACACAGACTAATGTATAAAACACAAGCAAACATTAATGTGAGTTTTATTGCTGTGGAGCAATGTGATACACTTATATATACATGTAACGGAAGCTGAGAAGGGGCCGCGTCGCCTTCCGCCTTCGTTCCTGGGTCTCTCCTTCTCGACGCAGATAAGCGCCGTCAGGTGCACCGGTTGGAGTATGGACAGTCACTGGAAACAGCCACAGGATCGCTGGAAGCAGGGAAGAGTCCACGTCGCCGCCTGACAGTCCACGAAGTTAGGTCGCAGGAAACTGGCAGCAGGCGGTCGGCGATTCAGGATACTTGCCGCAGATGGGTATCAGAGTGGATACTTTAGACCATAAGCAATACAAGACTCCAGGACTCCTTGTTCACTCCAAAACAGAACTCATTTTATTGACACAAACTACAGATATTTATATACAGTACAGTGCATTGGATCACATGGGGAAACTGATACAATAGGGAACATGATTAAATCATAGCACATCAGACAAAAGCCAGCAACAGCTGGTCTTAACAGATACAATGACTCAGACTGGGTTACATTTCAGATACACAGGGGTTTGATTGAACAAAGACTTGAGGGCGTGAACTAATTACCACATGGCAGGGGGTCAACATAGTGAATGGCTAGAGCTGCTATAATCCATATCTTAGGGACAGTGGCCCAAGGTTGGAGCCTTTGATTGACTATTTTGAATGCCCTGCCCCAACTTTGATCAATCACTGGTCTGCCTACCATTTCCCAGGTTAAGCTAAGGAAGATATTTGCATACCTGGTAGTTGGTGATTGCACAAACCTTCAAATTGGACAAGTACAATTAAACACATACAATATTTGAAAATACATAAAACCAAACTTAATACACAAACCAATGTTCTTAACTATAAGTCTTTGTTCCTGGCAATAGCTGGCCAGTTCGTATGCCAGAGCCCACAGGTACATCCAAGCAGGGCAACAAGGTCCATAGTTTTTAAGTAAATAGTTTGTGGTCCAGACAAGGGCTCAGTAACGGGTAGGATCCGTTACATTTCTCCCCTTTTTTTGTACCAAGCCAGCGGTTGCGGTAGTAAATGCTGGCTTGGGACTTAAGGAGAGCCTTACTGCTGTGAGCCGCTTGTCTGGACAGTTCGTTAGTCCAGCGGCCTTGGTCCTAGGCCAGTCACAAGTGTGGAGCCCCTTGTCCTGGGCCAGGGAAACAACAAGCAAGCCCCTTGTCCTGGGCCAGGTATACAATGTTGGGCCTTAGTTCTGGGCCAAGGAAACTGGTACCTCCTGATCCTAGCTAACATCAAGTTGGGAGGCTTCTCCTGGGCCATGCTGCAGGAAGTGCTGGGGTCAGACCCTCCTGGGTCTGGGACCAGTAGCTCAGGGTCCAGAGCCAGTCCATACGGTGGACCCCTTTGTGTCCACAGAGACTCTAGGCTTTCCATAGCCTGGAAATCAAGTAGTGGGGAGAGGGGCACATCTCCCCGTTTTTGTGGGGCCAGTGCCCCAGAGGGACAGGAAAGGATGTCATTCCCACTCTCCTGGGCTAGGGCAACATCCAGAGAGCTGAGAACTTGTTTGGTCGGGGCAAGGGTATCCAAAGGGCCGGTGAGGAGCACCCTCTCACTCACCACCCCACGGCAACCAGACTCTGGGCACAGAGCAAAACCAGGGCAAGACCCAACTTCTTTAGGGAGGACAGTGGTCCCACTCCCTTTGGCTGGGTCAACAGTTGGCCTGGTGGGGAACGAATTCCCACCCACCAGGCCGAGGTCACAGAATTCAAGGGGCACAAAAGTTGGGCTGGGGATGAGGCCTGTTGTCCCACTCATCCCAGCCAGAGTTTCACAGGATCTGGTGCTCTCACTCCCACGCACCAAGCCAGGGGTTACAAGGGTGCTGATGGGGAACGCATTCCCACCCATCAGTTCACAGTTCAAATCCACAGGAGGGTCAGCGGCACTGCTTTCTTCTAGTCCGCTGGGTTCCTCCTCCTGTAGGCCATCACACACAAGGCCCTTCTCTGCCTTGAGGGAGACCGTAGTCCCATCACCCAAGGCGGCATTATCCGTGACCCTGGGGAGCACACACTGCTCTGCTCCCAGGGCATTCTCCAACAAACCAGGGGGCAACATCTTGGGGCTGCTGGTGAGCTCTTCTACACTCACCACAGCAGGAGGTTCACAGGGACTGATGGGCTCTCTCCTACCCATCAGTTGGGGCACAACATTGCTGCTGGAGGGGATCTGCATCTCCTTCACCACAGCAGGGGTATCCCAGGCCCTGGTGAGCTCGCTCCTACTCACCAGGCCAGGGGTCGCAGGGGGGCTGGTGGGGCACTCCATTCCACCCACTAGTTCACACAACATATCCTCAGAAGGGCCAGCAGTACTGCTTTCTCCCAGCGCGCTGGGGTCCTCCTCTTGTAGGCCATCACTCACAAGCCCTTTTTCTGCCTTGAGGGAGACCGCAGTCCCATCCCTCAAGGCGGCATCACCCATGGCCCTGGGGTGCACACACTGCTCCTCTCCCAGGGCATTCTCCAATAGAACAGGGGGCATCTTTCTGGGGCTGCTGGTGAGCTCTTCTCCCCTCACCACAGCAGGGGGTTCACAGGGACTGATAGGCTCTCTCCCACCCATCAGTTGGGGCATACAATTGCTGCTGGTGGGGACCTGCGTCTCATCCACCGCAGCTGGGAAAACAGGGGAAGGGGCAATATGCCTATCAGGGGAGATGTCTGTACCATCCCCTGATGCAGAGGCATCTTCTTGGCTGAGGAGGAACGCATTCCCACTCTTCAGATCAGGAAAAGTATAATCCAAGGGAAAGGGGGTATCAGGGAGGACTGTTGTCCCATTCCCGGATGTAGGGGTAACACAAGGGGCACTGGTGAGGAACGCATTCCCACTCACCAGTGTGGAGTGAACAGGGGAAACTCCATCCAGGTCCTCAGCTTCACTGAGGCCCTCCTCAGATGAGTGACCCCCCCAGTCTTCTTCTTCCTCTAGGGCCTCCAGAATTTCTTGCACTAATTTGGCATACAGGTATTCCACCTCACACTCCCAACTGACTGTGTCGCTCAAGTCCTCTTGCAAGCTCATGGGGACGTACCCCCCTAGCATATCTTCTCGTTTGGCCAAAAGCTCCAAGAAACGGTCGTTTTCTGGACTGCCAAAGTTCGAATCCCACAGATAAGCATTAGTGATGATCGAGCACCCCAATGCTCGGGTGTTCGGGTGCTCTGACCGAGCGCCCCCGGAGGCTCGAGTGCTCGGCCAAGCACCCGAGCCCCATTGAAGTCAATGGGAGGACTCGAGCATTACACCAGGCACCCCCTGCTCTGATGAGGGGAGGGTGCCTGGTCCATAGGAAAAGGGCAGAAAATGATGGAAACACCACAGAAATGGTTCAGGGACAGCATAGGGAGGATGTCTGGATGCATCTTGGACTCCAACGTCGCTGCTGGGAACGATCTTTCGCCCGTAGTATGCCATTTTTACAGACTGACCGTAAAACACACAAAAAGGAAGATAAAAACGACTTTAGGCGAAAAATTGTTACCAAACAGTATTTGCTGTATATTTACTTGTATATCATCTGCAAATTCTGCAAAAAATTTCCTCGATTTTTCGGAACTGGGGCCATGATTAAGAGGGAAACGTGCGCAGAGGCAAATTCTGCAAAAAATTGCCTCGATTTTTCTGAACTGGGGCCATGATTAAGAGGGAAACGTGCGCAGAGGCAAATTCTCCCAAAAATTTCCTCGATTTTTCTGAACTGGGGCCATGATTAAGAGGGAAATGTGCGCAGAGGCAAATTCTCCCAAAAATTTCCTTGATTTTTCTGAACTGGGGCCATGATTAAGAGGGAAACGTGCGCTGAGCCGACCATCTAAAACATTATGGGTGAGGGTCTGCTGCGGAGCTGACCATCCTAAACATTATATGCGAAGGCCCGCTAGTGAGCTGACGCTATAAAACATTATATGAGAGGGCCCGCTAGAGGGCTGACCCAATAAAACATTATATGAGAAGGCCCGCTGGTGAGCTGACCTATACAAAAATTGTCAAACAGGGCCCGCTGGTGAGCTGGCCCTATATAAAAATTATATCACAGGGCCCGCTGGTGAGCTGGCCCTATATAAAAATTATATCACTGGGCCCGCTGGTGAGCTGGCCCTATATAAAAATTATATCACTGGGCATATGGAAGAGAGTCAACCATATACCCGTTTTCTGGGTGGAAGGGGTGAATGGGAATACAGAGTATTCCCATCATTGTAAATAACATATATAAAGTGACTTTATGTTCCCCCGGGGCTTTCCTCCAGTGGAGTGGAGAAGTCAGGGGAAATCCAGGCCTTGTTCATTTTTATAAGTGTCAACCTATCAGCATTTTCGGTGGAAAGGCGGATACACTTATCTGTTATGATGCCACCAGCAGCACTAAATACCCGCTCAGACAGAACGCTGGCGGCAGGGCAGGCCAGCACCTCCAAGGCGTAGAGTGCCAGTTCATACCACGTGTCCAGCTTGGACACCCAGTAGTTGTAAGGCACAGAGGGATCATTGAGGACGCTGACACGGTCTGCTACGTACTCCTTCACCATCTTCCAAAACTTTTCCCTCCTTGTGACACTAGGCTGCGCATCAGGGTGAGGGTGCTGGCGGGGTGTCATGAAGGTGTCCCACGCCTTGGAGAGTGTTGCCCTGCCTTTGTCGGAACTGCTGTGTGCTCCCCTTTTCTCCCCTTCTCGGTTGGCCAAGGTAGCACGTACTCTGCCGCCAGCGTTGTCAGATGGAAAATTTTGGAGCAATTTTTCGACAAGAACCTTCTGGTATTGCACCATTTTGCTTGTCCTCTCCACCGGAGGAATGAGAGATGAGAAATTCTCTTTGTAGCGGGGGTCCAGAAGGGTGAACACCCAGTAATCCGTGTTGTCTAAAATGCGTATAACGCGTGGGTCACGGGAAAGGCAGCCTAACATAAAGTCAGCCATGTGTGCCAGAGTACCAACAGGCAAGATTTCGCTGTCCTCAACAGGAGGATGACTCTCAATCTCCTCATCCTCTTCCTCCTCTTCTGCCCACCCACGCTGAAGAGATGGAACTAAAGTTCCATGGCTACCCTCTGTAGCGGAGGCAACAGTGTCTTCCTCCTCCTCCTCCGCCTCCTCCAATTGTCGCTGAGAAGATGAAGTGAGGGTGCTCTGGCTATCACCTTGTGTAAGCTCTTCCTCCCCCATTTCCACCTCTTCCACATGCAAAGCGTCGGTTTTAATTGTGAGCAGCGAGCGTTTCAGTAGACACAGAAGTGGGATGGTTACACTGATAATAGCGTTATCGCCGCTCACCATCTGTGTCGATTCCTCAAAATTGCGTAAAACCTCACAGAGGTCTGACATCCATTCCCACTCCTCACTTCTGATTACAGGAAGTTGAACGGAGAGGCGACGACCGTGTAACAGCTGGTACTCCACTACTGCCCTCTGCTGCTCACAAAGCCGGGCCAACATGTGGAAGATGGAGTTCCAGCGCGTGCTCACGTCACACAGCAGCCGGTGAGCTGGCAATTGTAAGCACTGCTGCAGCTTCAACAGGCCGGCTGAAGCTGTTGATGACTTATGGAAATGTGCACACACGCGGCGCACCTTGGTCAAGAGATCATACACATTGGGGTAGGTTTTTAGAAATCGCTGAACCACTAAATTAAATACATGCGCTAGGCATGGTACGTGTGTGAGCTTGCCGAGCTCCAAAGCCGCCACCAAGTTACGCCCATTATCACACACAACCATGCCTGGTTGCAGGTTGAGTGGCGAGAGCCACTGCTCGGTCTGGTGACTAATCCCCTGCAACAGCTCTGAGGCCGTGTGCTGTTTGTCCCCAAGGCAGATCAGCTTCAGCACGGCCTGTTGACGCTTCCCCACTGCAGTGCTACACTGCTTCCAGCTACCGGCTGATGGGTGAGTGGCGATGTGCGCAGAGAATTCGGAGGTGGAAACGGAGGAGGAGGAGCCAATAACGTAGGTGCTGGCAGAAACCCTGATGGAGGTAGGGCCCGCAATCCTCGGCGTGGGTAGCACCTGTGCCATCCCAGGGTCCGAGTCGCTCCCAGCCTCCACGACATTCACCCAGTGTGCCGTCAGGGAAATGTAGCGTCCCTGGCCACAAGCACTTGTCCATGTGTCAGTCGTTAAGTGGACCTTCCCAGTAACTGCGTTGGTCAGGGCACGGGTGATGTTACGGGACACATGGTGGTGTAAGGCGGGGACGGCACACCGGGAAAAGTAGTGGCGGCTGGGGACTGCGTACCGAGGGACAGCTGCTGCCATCAGACTGCGGAAGGACTCAGTCTCCACAAGCCTAAATGGCAGCATTTCGATGGCCAGTAATTTGGAAAGGTGTGAGGTTAGTGCTATGGCCTGTGGGTGGCTGGCTGGGTATTTTTGCTTGCGCTCAAATGCCTGGGGTAACGACATTTGGACGCTGCACTGGGACAGGGAAGTGGATGTGGTCGCTGATGGTGCTTCAGATGGTACAGGTGCAGGGCGGGAGGTATGCGGGCCTGCGCCTTCGACAGGCGATTGGCCGGCACCGAAAACAGGGGAAGAGGAGGCAGTGGTGTGGCCTGCAGACACAGATTGGCGATCCGGGCGTTCCTCCCACTTATTACGGTGCTTGGATGCCATGTGTCGGATCATGCTGGTGGTGGTGAGGTTTCTAGTGTTCATGCCTCGGCTCATTCTGGTGTGGCACAGGTTGCAAACTACAATTCTTTTGTCGTCCGCACTTTCCTTAAAAAAACGCCATACCGCAGAACACCTACCCCTTGGCAAGGGAGATTTACGCAAGGGGGTGCTCCGTGGAACATTTGCGGGCCGGTTTGGTGCGGTCCGCCTTCTTTCTGTAGCCACACCACTGCCTCTTCCAGCCTGTTGCGGTGCTGCAGATGGCTCACCCTCAGGACTGCTGTCATCGCTCGGCTCTCCACCTTCCCAGGTGGGGTCAGTCACCTCATCGTCCACCAAGTCCTCCTCCACTTCCTCACTCTGATCATCCTCCTCATGTCTTGATCCCACCACATACTCAGTCATTGACAACTGTATATCATCCTCCTCATCAAGGTCTTGAGACAGTAAAAGTGGTTGATTTGATGGCAACTGTGTCTCATCATCATCATCATCCACTTCCTTTGACCTTAAATGCCGTTCCCCTCCACTTCTTGTGATTGGGTACCCTCTAGAGGTTGTGAATCAGGGCACAAGATTTCATGTTCCTCTGCAAGCGTACTTGGAGAGAGGTTCAAATTAAGGATTGGTGATGAGACGAGCTCCTCACTATATCCCAGTGTGGGATCACTTCTTTGACCAGACCCTCTATGGTGGGAGGAAGGATGATCAAGGTGAGGATTATGTTGACCAGACTCTTGGCTACTGAGAGTGGACTTGGTGGAAGACAGGGTGGTGCTTAACCGACTGGAAGCAGTATCACCTGAAATCCAACCGACCACCTGTTCGCAGTGGTCTGACCTCGAGAGTGATGTCCTGCGACGCCATGTAAACTGAGACATGAAGCTAGGTATGGTGGATGTCTTTCTTTCTTGTGCTCTGGCACCAGGCACAGTTTCTACGCGTCCTGACCCGCGCCCTGAACTATCAGGATCACGTCCACTTCCCCGTCCCTTTTTACCCGCCTTCTTCATATTACACGGAATATGTGCTGCAAATCTGCAACTTTGCACACTAAACAGAATGTGCTGCTTATCTGCGGCTCGGCACAGTGAATGGAATATGTGACTTTGATATTTTACACTTTGCACACTAAACAGAATGTGCTGCTTATCTGCGGCTAGGCACAGTGAATGGAATATGTGACTTTGATATTTTACACTTTGCACACTAAACAGAATGTGCTGCTTATCTGCGGCTAGGCACAGTGAATGGAATATGTGACTTTGATATTTTACACTTTGCACACTAAACAGAATGTTCTCCTAATCTGCAACTTTGCACACTAAACAGAATGTGCTGCTTATCTGCGGCTCGGCACAGTGAATGGAATATGTGACTTTGATATTTTACACTTTGCACACTAAACAGAATGTTCTGCTAATCTGAAACTTTGCACACTAAACAGAATGTGCTGCTTATCTGCGGCTCGGCACAGTGAACGGAATAAGTGACTTTGACATTTTACACTTTGCACACTAAACAGAATTTGCTGCTAATCTGAAACTTTGCACACTAAACAGAATGTGCTGCTTATCTGCGGCTCGGCACAGTGAACGGAATAAGTGACTTTGATATTTTACACTTTGCACACTAAACAGAATTTGCTGCTAATCTGAAACTTTGCACACTAAACAGAATGTGCTGCTTATCTGCGGCTAGGCACAGTGAATGGAATATGTGACTTTGATATTTTACACTTTGCACACTAAACAGAATGTTCTCCTAATCTGCAACTTTGCACACTAAACAGAATGTGCTGCTTATCTGCGGCTCGGCACAGTGAATGGAATATGTGACTTTGATATTTTACACTTTGCACACTAAACAGAATGTTCTCCTAATCTGCAACTTTGCACACTAAACAGAATGTGCTGCTTATCTGCAGCTCGGCACAGTGAACGGAATAAGTGACTTTGATATTTTACACTTTGCACACTAAACAGAATGTTCTCCTAATCTGCAACTTTGCACACTAAACAGAATGTGCTGCTTATCTGCGGCTCGGCACAGTGAACGGAATAAGTGACTTTGATATTTTACACTTTGCACACTAAACAGAATTTGCTGCTAATCTGAAACTTTGCACACTAAACAGAATGTGCTGCTAATCTGCAACTTTGCACACTAAACAGAATGTGCTGCTAATCTCCAACTTTGCACACTAAACAGAATGTTCTCCTAATCTGAAACTTTGCACACTAAACAGAATGTGCTGCTAATCTGCGGCTAGGCACAGTAAACGGAATATGTGACTTTTTTTTTAAAACTCTGCCCCCCAAAACAAAATATATCTGCTGCCCCCACACACAGTAGTCCTAAAAAGGACTTTTGGGTCTTTTTTTTTTTCAATCTCGCTTTTCTTCTCCCTACACTGACTTTCCCTTCCTATCCTCATCTCTCCCTGGCTAAGACTGAGCCGAACTCGCTGGTCAGGTGCTATACAGCACCCGATCACGGGTTCTGGCCAGCCAATCAGTGTAATGCCAGCAGCCAACATGGCTGCTGGCATTACACTGATGTCAGAGCCTCCCCGCACGTTTATTGGCTGCGCAGCAGCCGCGAAACATGCGGGGAGGAGACCCGAACATGGCGGGCGAGCACATGCGGTACTCGTACGAGTACCGCCATGTGCCGAGCAGAGCGATGCTCGAGCCGAACCGAGCTTCGGCCGAGCATGCTTGCTCATCACTAATAAGCATCCCATACCAGCCCTTGGATCTTACATCGCAAGCGGGCCGGGGAGAAGGTTACTGGGTCACGGGGCCATACTCTTGTTCAATGTGATTTACCAGCATCCAGTAGGCATCTTGCATTCGTAGCTCCTCTGTGATGCAACCACCCAGTTCTGGAATAAAGTCATTTACAATATCGTCCAGCCAGAAACTCCACTGAGACCGGATTAATTCGAAGCGATCCTCATATGACCCAAAAGCATCCTCCATATCTCACTCGATGCAACCGATGAATGAAGGAGAAATCCCACCGCTATGCCACCAATGTAACGGAAGCTGAGAAGGGGCCGCGTCGCCTTCCGCCGTCGTTCCTGGGTCTCTCCTTCTCGACGCAGATAAGCGCCGTCAAGTGCACCGGTTGGAGTATGAACAGTCACTGGAAACAGCCACAGGATCGCTGGAAGCAGGGAAGCAGGGAAGAGTCCACGTCGCCGCCTGACAGTCCACGAAGTTAGGTCGCAGGAAACTGGCAGCAGGCGGTCGGCGATTCAGGATACTTGCCGCAGATGGGTATCAGAGTGGATACTTTAGACCATAAGCAATACAAGACTCCAGGACTCCTTGTTCACTCCAAAACAGAACTCATTTTATTGACACAAACTACAGATATTTATATACAGTACAGTGCATTGGATCACATGGGGAAACTGATACAATAGGGAACATGATTAAATCATAGCACATCAGCCAAAAGCCAGCAACAGCTGGTCTTAACAGATACAATGACTCAGACTGGGTTACATTTCAGATACACAGGGGTTTGATTGAACAAAGACTTGAAGGCGTGAACTAATTACCACATGGCAGGGGGTCAACATAGTGAATGGCTGGAGCTGCTATAATCCACATCTTAGGGACAGTGGCCCAAGGTTGGAGCCTTTGATTGACTATTTTGAATGCCCTGCCCCAACTTTGATCAATCACTGGTCTGCCTACCATTTCCCAGGTTAAGCTAAGGAAGATATTTGCATACCTGGTAGTTGGTGATTGCACAGACCTTCAAATTGGACAAGTACAATTAAACACATACAATATTTGAAAATACATAAAACCAAACTTAATACACAAACCAATGTTCTTAACTATAAGTCTTTGATCCTGGCAATAGCTGGCCAGTTCGTATGCCAGAGCCCACAGGTACATCCAAGCAGGGCAACAAGGTCCATAGTTTTTAAGTAAATAGTTTGTGGTCCAGACAAGGGCTCAGTAACGGGTAGGATCCGTTACAATACATAACACAGTCTGATCCCTTAAAATGAGGGACACAGGGTGGGAAGCAGGGATAGAAGAATTTGGGTCTCAAAGAGGGACTATCCTTCCAAAAGAGGGGCACTTTGGTGGTATATTCACCCCCCTGCTCCATAATCATTTCCAAATAGATTCAGATGGATAGGTCCTGTTTTTTGGTCCATGAAACAAATCATGCAGGATCTTCTATATCTGTGAATGACATTGTTTTTCTATAAAAGTAAGCTGTCTTTTATCATTAGTCTTTCTTTAAATTTAAAATGTTGCAATAATAAACTAAAAGTTTCTGTTCCTTGTCAACAAAGGACTTAAGAAGATCTACAAAAGAAGACAATCAATATTGCTTTTTGCAGGTGGATTGCACAGTTGATGTTAGAACAATCTTTCTCTGGGTCTGAAACTTCAAACCGCGGCCAGTAACTGTTCTCTCATTCTCTGCAGGCACCATTCCCAACATTTTAGATTAAAGGAAAGCGTTAAATCAGTAGTGAGACACACATACGTGATGTCCATGTAATAAGCTGAATAGTCAGCAGGTTTAATGTCACTTGTTAGTAAATTGTATGAAAAATAATTTCTTTTTTTAAACCCTTGAGCAGTAGAGGAGTGTGCAATACACTGCAAAGCAATGCTCTGGATTGGAACACCCATTGTCACTGGGGTAATACTATATAATTATTATTGTAATTATTATTATTATTTTAAACCCTTAATTAAATAACAGTTAAATTTACTTTTAATCAGAACTATGTTTTGTGATTAACCTCTTGAAGACCAGAGAGGCGTACAATGCATTAGCAAAGCATTGCATACCTCTCTGGTCCACAAGGGGTTAATCTTGTAACAAGAATAAATATTTTTAAATGCCTCGGTTTGTGGTATGCATTAAGCTATCAAATACATTTTAAGCTGTTATGGAGGACTGGTGTGCCAGGCCGTCACACAATTCCGTACTTTGAGGATGGATGACAGTTGAGTCACGTCATGGGGACCGGAGGAGTCAGTTCCAGCTGTTCACTGGTGGTTTAGCGCAAGGGATCCCTGCTACAGAGATCACATGTGTCAATGTAGCCACATGACAAAGGCAATGTATGTACGCATTCCATTTGTCACTGTTCTCTGCATCTCTCCTCCTCAGTATGATCGTGAGGAATGGAGAAGCAGAGAACAAAGGGGGAGATTTATAAAAGTGTTATTGTTTTTTTTGTGAACGGATCCTTAAAATGTCCTTATTCCTTGTTATGAGCATTGGTATTTATAAAGTATTGTAGTTACATTTATAAATGTAGTGACCTTAAAGAATAAGACCAGGTCAGAGATGGCCTTAAATATTTGGTAAAAATTATGTTGCTAAATTGTTGCAAAAAGCAACATTTCCTTATAAATTCACTGAGCCACCTTTTATAAACATCCTTACTCCATTTTATTAAGACAAATACTAGATTTAGTTATGTCCTCCTAAACTGTCCTTAATACTTTTATAACTACCAGCAACCATCTTACAGCCATTTTAAAGGTCCACTTTTATAAATCTCCCCCAGAGCTCCCAGTGCCCCAAATGGATAAAGATGAGGCACTTTTGTTGCACTGAGAGCAGGACTGGTAGGGAGAACTTAAAGAAAAAAGTAGTCCATGACACATTGATCCATCTTTGTGTAACTGAATAATACATTATTTAGAGCAAAACTAAAGTGTTTTATTCACACAGACTAATTAATAAAAAAGTACTCAACTTTAAACAAACATTAATGTGAGTTTTATTGCTGTGGACCACTTATATACAGACCATACAGTCTAATCTCATAAAAAGAGGGACACCAGCGTGGGAAAGAGGGACTGAGGGATTTTCGTCTCAGATGGACAGTACCCCTTAGAAAGGGACACTTGGGAGTTTGTTCATACCTTTTATCGGGTCCCTGTTAAAAATGAACAAATTGAGCACAAATTATCACAGGAAAAAACCTATAAAAATGTTGTGTTTTTTCAGTTTTTTCAATGATGGGTTATACATGAATGTGCCACAAAAGAAAGCCCTACTTATCCTTAAAATTGGTATATAATTTGTGTGGGTGTACTAAATGAGTTAGAGAGAAAATATTGTTAAACAAAGGCATACTAAAAAGGCCAAAATTGCTCTTGTCCTCTAGTGTTAAATGGCCCTTGTCACCAAAGGGTTAATAGATCCATACTTAACTGTTAAATGTTTGCGATACCAGATATGATTTGATGATTCCTATTGTCTGCCATATGACACCCACTTGGACCACCAATATGAGTGAGGCTTCCTCAGGCTCTTGCCGACGAAGGCGACAAGAAACTGGTGGTAGACCTGTACAAATAGGACTGTAAGATTCTAATGCTACTCCCAGAGGTGGGTATAGCAATTTTTAACTTTTAAAGCACTGAACATTAACTTTTTTTATGGTATATGCCATTTAAGTTAACATTATCCATACATTAAATTAGTGAGGTTGAAATAAAACAGATGTTCATCAAAACCTTATTTCTGTTGTTCCAGGGGAAAGCAAACATAACCCAGTTTTGCATTAACCCTTTGAGTGCCAGAGGGGAATCCAACACATACCACTCTGGCACTCAAGGGGTTAAACTGGATATATCACCATAAGAAACATTTAGTTTAACAGGGAATTAAAATCTTTCTATAAATTGTACAATCCATTTTCATGTAATATATATATTTTTAAGAAAACCTTTATATTTTAGTGACACTATGTGGCACTGTATGCTAATTCATGCACAATATGCTAATTAGTTATATTCAAGGCCAACAATCACTTGTGGTGCTATAAGAACTGCCCCCAGTGTGTCAGCTCTGTATAGATAAATTCCCAGCAGAGTTGTGATTATATTGGCCCAGCACAGAAATCAGTCATTAGAGAACACCACCAACATATCAAGGTCATTTTCTCAAAAACTATGCATATTACAAACAAATGACTAGTATAATATCTAGACGATGTTTAATTATGTTTTTAATGAACTAATCTTCTCAAAGGGTGACAGGTCCTATTTAAGGTAGGAATTATTTCTCCCTGACTCCAAACTGGTAACCAAGTTTATCTGTGAATAAACATTCAACCTGTGTTGAAATAATTGCCCTCACTCTGTATATTGGGGGATATTTATAAAAGTGGAGTTAATGTAAAAGAAGTCTTAGTGCGGAGCCTTTACCTTATTTAAAGTTGCCCTGCAATTATTAAGCAGATGGCGACTAGCTTCATAATAGTTCTCTTACCTCTCAGAAGTAGTCGATTCTAAGGTAATCCTTAATCTTCGGAGACTGACGCCAGGTTAGTGCCGTCTGTGTGCCTACGCCATCAGTCCCTTTCAGTTACCTTGTGGCACACTGCAATGCTTCTTAGAGGAGACTGAAACTGATATGGCAGGCGCACAGACAAGATGTCTGCACTGATGCCTTGCTTCCGGTCTCCGAAGATTAAGGATTACTTTAGAATCGGCTATTTCTGAGAGGTAAGAGAACTATCATGAAGTTAGTCTCCATCTGCTTAATTATTGCAGGGCGACTTTAAAAAAGGTGAAAGTTCTGCTTTGAAATGGCCATAAGATTGTCTCTGGTAGTTATAGAAGTAATAAAGTCAGTTTAGGAGGACATAACACCGTGTAGTATGTTTTTTTAAAAAATGGAGTAAGGAAATTTGTAAAAACAGAAGCATTGTATTTATTATGAAATGTTGCTATTTGTGACAATTTAGCGACAGAATTTTCTCTGAATATTTAAAGGGGACCTATAACCCCTATATATGTTGATACCAATAGTTAAAGGGATAGTAATGTTTCATAATAAAAGCAGCTCTAATTAATAATCATAGTATTTGGGCCTTGCAGAGTGTTATTTCAATTCTGTCAGAGTTGTAGTTCAAGACTAATTGAATGATAAAGTATCCTCCTCCCGCCCCTTTTCCTGATGTAACACTGCTCACCTCAGAACAGCTGGGAGGTTCCCAGGTAGACTGCAGAGAGGGACAACCTTCAATTAAGATAAGGGAAAAAGCTGAAAAACCTGTCAAGAGGTGCAGGGTTTTCATTGTCTCATAGTAAGAAGATTGTCCCCTGCTCTTATCTGTCTGGTCTTACAACCAGATTCCACATCTGAGGGGAGCAGGCTTACACTAGGTAAAAGGGTCAGGAGGGGGAAACTTTATCATTCAATTACTCTTGAACTACAACTCTGACAGTACTGAAATAACACTCTCTGTGGCTCAAATACTATGAAGATTAATTGGAACTGCTGTTTTTGTGAAACATTACTATCCCTTTAATATATGTAGCGACTAGCTGATAAAATGGTTTTGTTTTCTAAATACAATTGGTATTTTACTGAAATGAATCAAGCAAATACTGCCCTGTGCCCTACTTCCGGACAGAATGTGGTTACCAGCTCTGTACCACAGCGTGTCACTCTGCCTCTGCTCCCCTCCCTCGATCCAGCCTCCTCTGATGACGGAGGCTTTCTGCCTGTAAGCTGGAGCGATCTCTGGCCAATGAGACCGCTCCAGCTTACAGGCAGAAAGCCTCCGTCATTGGAGGAGGTTGGATCGAGGGATGGTAGCAGAGGCAGAGTGACACGCTGTGGTACAGAGCTGGTAACTGCAGTCTGTCCGGAAGTAGGGTACAGGGCAGCACAGTATTTACTTGATTCATTTCAGCAAAATTCTGATTTTATTTAAAAAAACAAAACTGTTTTACCAGCTAGTTGCTACATATACTAACTATTGACACCAACATGTATAGCTGTGATAGATCCCCATTAATCCCATGGCTGACCTGTTCTTATTCTCTTATTCACCACATTTATAAATATAGCTAGAATACTTTATAAATACCAACACTCATAGTAAGGAATAAGATCTTTTCACAAGAACACTTTTTATACATACCCCATTCTTCTTTGCTGGTACATTATATCTGTAATTATATGTAAAATAGGCAGATAGGAGAAAAGTAGAATTGTACTAATTCTGGTGCACACCTGCACCATAGAGGACTATTAAAAATTCCCAGAATTCCTATTGATTTAAATTGGGCATTTAACCCATTCAAGGCTAGAGAGATCTCCAACAAAGTACGTGGGAGTGTGTTGGAGACCATTCTGTAATTAAAGTGGTTAAACGCCACATTTAAATTAATGGGAACTGTTTTCTTATTACATCAGCCTATCTCTGTCTGAAGATATATAAGGATATCAATCCCTGATCAATTATTTGATCCAGATCTTGCCATACATTTGACTATCATTCCAAATTTGTATAAAAAATATTTGGAATGCACCAAATTTGTGATTTTTTGCCGAGACAAATAGAAACTTTCTTATTAGAACTTAGATTTGGCCAGTTCCCAGTGATGTACGTCTTGTTCCACATAAATACATCAGCACAATAAATACCATGATCACAAAGGTGCTCCCAGCTCCATATGATATAGCCATATTTTGGATGATTCCAAACTCTGTGATCCAATCTGTATCTATACTGTAATTTCTGTAGGGCAATTGGTTTGCAGGCTCTGAGGGTTCTCCTTTCATGTTGACTAGAGCTGATTGTATCTGTACTCTCAAACTCAGTGCACCAGTTGTATAGATTACAGGATCCGAGGAGTTTCATATTGCTTGAAAGCCCTGTGATTCAGTCTGTATCGTTAGAAGCCCTTTGAGTGCTAGAGAGGTATCCAAAGCATTGTGACACAATGTGCTGGATACCTCTCTGGAATACAAAGGGTTGATGTACACTGGGAGTCAGTTCTACAGTGTAAATATCAAATAGTCAATGTGTATATTAACTGCAAGTTCAGTGCTCAGGCTTGTATCTGCATTGTAGACTCTGTTAATCTGTTAGCCTATAGATTGCATGCTCTGAGGATCAACTTTCCTGTTGATTGCAAACTCTATCAATCATGAGTAACAAGGGTGATCAAATATTTTTTTATCAGTCAAGTGTTGCCTGGACTGATAATCTCTATACACTTGGCAGAGTGCAGAACTTAGATTTGAAAAAGTTTACCTCAAGCATTGGGAGATATTGAATAAGACTACAAGACTACAGGTTTGTGATTGTCACAATTGCTGATTGAGGCACAAAAAAGTTAATAGTTGCTTAAGCAAAAGAACAAAAATCTGAAAGACTGTAAACCTAGCACTTCAGAAATTTATGGAAAAAGGATGAAAAACTCCCTTAAGGAAAAGACGTGGGCAGCGGAGTTTAAATGAACTGTCACTAAGTGTCTGTTTTCCTTAAGCTTCATCCATTCAAAATTGATATTGGCAGATTTGTGACTGAATTATGCACAGTTTAGAAACACAGCAATTGCATAGCTAAAGAAAATCAAAACTGAATTCTGAAAGGCTTCAAAACTGACAGAATAAAAAAAACCCTATAAGATGAATGTACACAGTCACTGGCATTAGCCACCAATGGCTGTACTCAGGAGTATGCACTGAAGCAGGGGATTCCAATAATGGCACATGGGCCAAATTCAGCCCGTCTGACTCCAGGCTGTGGTCCATGAGAGAGTTTTAAAAAGCTATTTTTATACCTAATTAGCTAGCACACATTAAAGGGATAGTAATTTTAACTTTATTTTATTTTGTAGGCATTAAAAAAACATGAAGAATGATATGTCTTATCTCTCAAACCTTTATGGTTTAAGAGATATTCACAAACAAAGTATCCCCCCCTGTTCAACCAGATCAGAAGGGAGGTGCCCAGGTAGACTGCAGAGAGGGACAATCTTCAATTAAGATAAGGGAAAAAGCTGAAAAACGTGTCAAGGGGGGAAGGGCTTTCATTGTTTTCATACAAAGAAAATTGTCCCCTTCTGTTATCTGTCTGGTCATACAACCAGATTGACATCTGAGAAGAGATGGCTTACACTAGGTAAAAGGGGAGGGAGGGGAAACTTTGCTTGTGAATATCTCATAAACCATAAAGGTTTGAGAGATAAGAATTATATCATTCTTCATGTTTTTTTAATGCCTACAAAATAAAATAAAGTTAAAACGAAGTGTTACTATCCCTTTAACTATTAGCCTACTAAGACATAATCCCGTGCTTGCCAGTACTTTGCACTCCAAGAACTGATGTCTGTTAAACATCAGTATGGCCATTGACTTGATCAGTAAATAATAAATCAATATTTCTGAAAAGCTGGCAGGATATAATTCACCATCATTATCAATAAAAAAAATAATGCCACCCTCACAATTGTGGTCGGGGCTTCCAGTGACTGATATGTAGAGAGGTTTGCCATAACCCTGAGCTTACCGGAAGCTCAGGTGAAGATCGATGTGGTAGGCCTGAATAGAGGCCTACCTAGGTAAATGAATGAAATAAAGGGGTTATGGAGGTGGGGCACAAATGACGATGCGCCCCAGTGGGAGAGGCTGCTGTCGGTATTTAAGGCTTGCAGCCCCTCCCACAAATGCAGGCCCAGCCTTCTACTTGTGTTCGGGGCTTCCAGTGACTGATATGTGGAGAGGTTTGCCATAACCCTGAACTTACCAGAAGCTCAGGTGAAGATTGACATGGTAGGCCTGAATAGAGGCAGAAAGGACAGTATAATTAAAATGTTTATGTACTTGCGCAAAGATTACATTACTTGGATAAGTCTGACGCCTTGTTGAAGTGAAGCAGAAGGCTTTGGGAAGTAATGTGAGCAACCTTAAGGTTGTCATCTGCCAAGTCAAATAAGATAAGAACTGGCATAATCTACTTAGAAGCGGAGGATGCCTTCTCCCATTAAAAATGCGGGACTGGAGATTTGGGTAGAATCCAGACCTATACGGGTGAGACTGATTAGGATGTAATAAATTAATAGGTAGTAAAGAGGTGACCAGATTGGAAAGGGGACAAAGCTGACGACCGTGTGATGCTGGTGAATGGTAGTTAGAAAACTGGTGTTTAAAGGATACCAAGAATTGAGGAAGCAAAGTAAGGAATGAGATGGCCTACATGTGCTTGGTCCGTATTAAATCAGGAATGATAACGGTGAAGTGGATGGAGAGATGAAGAAGTGGGTCCCTTTGAGCGAGGGTATCGGTCCCTAATGCCAGGAGCCTTGCCTGGGCAGGGGAAGCCCAAAGAAGGCAGAAGGTTGGCGGCCACGATGATGGTGACAGGCTGGTGCTGAAAGGGTTAATAATTAGAAATTCTTACGCTGGTTGAAGGTGGGAGGGGGATTTGGTAAGTATGAACTATGGTGCCTTTGGCCTCTATGAAGAGGTAAGGTATGAGCTGTGTAACCTTAGCCCTCTACGAAGAGGTAAGGTATGAGCTGTGGTACCTTGGCCTCTACGAAGAGGTAAGGTATGAGCTGTGGTACCTTCGCCCTCTACGAAAAGGCAAGGTATGAACTGTGGTACCTTTGGCCTCTGCGGAGAGGTAATGTATGATCTGCGATCCTTTGACCTCACGATGTGGTAAGGATTGAAGTGTGATTCTTCGGCCTGTGCGATGAGGTAAGGATTGAAGTGTGATCCTTCGGCCTGTGCGAAGAGGTAAGGATTGAAGTATGATCCTTCGGACTCTGTGAAGAGGTAATGATTGAAGTGTGATCCTTGGGCCTCTGCAATGAGGTAAGGATTGAAGTGTGATCCTTCGGCCTCTGCAATGAAGTAAGGATTGAAGCTTGATCCTTCGGCCTCTGTGATGGGTAAGGATTGAAGTGTGATCCTTCGGCCTGTACGAAGAGGTAAGGATTGAAGTGTGATCCTTCAGACTCTGCGATGAGGTAAGGATTGAAGCGTGATCCTTCGGCCTCTGCGAAGAGGTAAGGATTGAAGTGTGATCCTTCGGCCTCTGCAATGAGGTAAGGATTGAAGCGTGATCCTTCGGCCTCTGTGAAGAGGTAAGGATTGAAGTGTGATCCTTTGGCCTCTGTGATGAGCTAAAGATTGAAGTGTGATCCTTCATAAGAATACCTGATGTTGTTTATTGTAGGAAATGTTGCGCGGGTATGATGTGACTGACTTTGGAATGATGTGAGACGGGCACTGGGATACCTGGGTGGGATGAAGAAGTGAGAAATGTCTGTTCACTAAAACCTGAGGCTAGGGGACCTCCTACAATAACGTTAGAGGGAAAATGAACTTGCGTGAAGCGCAGGTATGTATCCATGCCTGAATACATGGTTGCGTGCCCACATGGATATTAACGGGTGCTAAATGCGTGAATACTTACATAAACTGGGGTACGTATGCAGTAATTAAAGGGAGAGGAATAATGAGGTGGGTTTTTTTACCTTAACTTGGAATTCTTTGTGAACCTCTGAATAGCTAAGAGTATGTTGGTCAGAGAGACTGACGGATACCTGAGACTTCAACTGAGTAGAAGCGGGGCAGAACAATAGGGAATAACCCCCGTAGCTGAAGTAAAGCGGATGGTAAAAAGGGTGAGTATCCCTAATATGTGCACAATAGTACATAGAACCATGACAATGATACAATGTATGTTTGTCCGATAGAACATTGAATCAGCACAGTGATACAATGTACCAATGTATGAATGGCGAATGAAAATGCTATCAAGACTGTAATCTAACGCAACAATGTAAGTATGTACAATAGAACATGGAAATGATAAAATACAACAATGCATGTATGTGAGACAGAACACTGAATCTGAAGATTGAAATAATAAAATGAAATATGTATGTGTAATAGAATATGGAATCAGGACATTGATGTAGCAATGTATGTATAGTGATGGAACATGAATCAGGACAGAGATACAATGTAACCATACTCGGGCCAGTGGTAAAATGTAGTGATTATGTATGTCTGTGTGTAAGCTTTAGGTCCCTGCTGTGGGGTAGGGTTGGTATGTGTGTACCTTCGACCTCTGCGGTGGGGTAAAGTGTGTGTGGACCTTAAGCCCTTACGAAGAGGGTAGGTACCTGTGAGTGTGAACTACAGTCTATGTTGTAAGGTATGGACCTGAGGTGACCTCTGGCCTCTGAAAAAGTGAGGTTTCTGATGGATATGACATAGAATAAGGATAATGATACTACGTAACTAAGTATGCATGGTGATAGAACATCAGGACATTGATACAATGTAACAATGTATGTATGTACGATGGAACATGGACTCAGGACACTGAAACAATGTAACAATGTATGTATGTACAATAGAACATGGAATCAGGACACTAAAACAGTGTAACAATGTATGTATGTATGATAGAACATGGTATCGAGACACTGAAACAATGTAACTATGTATGTATGTACGATAGAACGTGGCATCAGGACACTGAAACAATGTAACTATGTATGTACGATAGAACGTGGCATCAGGACACATGTAACTATGTACGATAGAACATAGAATCAGGGCACTGAAACAATGTAACTAAGTATGTATGTATGTACGATAGAACGTGGAATCAGGACACTAAAACAATGTAACTATGAATGTATGTATGATAAAACGTGGAATCAGGACACTGGAACAATGTAACTATGTATGTATGTATGATAGAACGGGGAATTAGGATACCGAAACAATGTAACTATGTATGTATGTACAATACAACGTGGAATCAGTACACTGAAACAATGTAACTAAGTAAGTATATACAATAGAATGTGGAATCAGGACACTGAAACAATGTAACTATGTATGTATGTACGATAAAACATGGAATCAGGACACTGAAACAGTGTAACAATGTATGTATGTACGATAGAACGTGGCATCAGATAGAACGTGGAATCAGGACACTGAAACAATGTAACTATGTATGCATGTACGATAGAACGTGGAGTTCGGACACTGAAACAATGTAACTATGTATGTATGTACGATAGAATGTGGAATCAGGACATTGAAACAATGTAACTATGTATGAATGTTAGATAGATTGTGGAATCAGGACACTGAAACAATGTAACTATGTACTTATGTTACACAGAACGTGGAATCATGGGAATGTTGTATTGGTACATACAGTATGATGTGACTGGACGTAGGTTACAATGTGAATGTTGTATTGGTATGTACTGTAAGGGGTAACTGGGCGTTGGTAGCGACAGGAATGTTGTATTGATACACACAACTTTTTACCAGGAGGGATACACTGAGATTTTCTCTCATTTTCATGTATGTCCTGGGGGTATAGATATCACCACCAATTTAATGGTACTCATTTTATCTACCTCAGAAGGATGAAACACTCAGTCAACTCTGCTGGGACTAGAACCTGTGACCTTGTGGTCTGAACAGATTCTACAGCTGGTACCTTAACCAACTGAGCCATCTCATCACATCATGTGACCCATGATTTAAAAAAAACTTAGGCTTCCCTGCTCTAAAGAGTATAATGACTGTAGGGTATACGGCTGCACACACCCTGCATTTGTAAATGTAAAAACTTGTAAAAACTTTAATGCCATCAAGCCCCTTACACCTAACCATAGCATGCACAAGAAAATGACATAAAGTTACACCTTACATGTCATTAAACAAGTTGAAGATGAAAGAAGCATCCAAAAATACCCTGTCACGATGCCGTGATTACTTGCCTGTTGTGTCAGTCCAGTGACCTGATTGTGCTAGATGCTGCTTGTCTGAGTCATCTGCGGGTGCGCATCTCGGACGTTTCTCTCACTATTTTGTAGCTCCCTGTTAGTTGGCCGAACAGGCTCCGCTTTCGGGCGATGGCCTTATATGCTGGGCGCGAAATGGGCTTAGTTGCCCTTTCGTGGTGTACCTGTGTGCATCCAGTTTGTTCTTCCGACCCTTTCTTGGCTTACGTTGTCTCCTGGTTTTCGTTCCTTGGCTTGCCTGACTACTCGCTGCAGTTGTGACCTTTGCTGTGGCTGACTTCCTGATCCGTATATGACACTGGCTTGTCCGACTACCCGCTCCGTGCTGACCTTGGCTGTGGCTGACTTCCTGATCCGTGTATGACTTTGGCTTGTCCAACTACCCACTCCGTATTGATTCTAGCTGTGGCTGACTACCCGATCCGGCTCCTGACTGTGGCCTATCTGACTGACGTTCCATGTTGTCCCTCGCTCATGTCTGACTACCACTGGGCCGATCTAAGGGCGAGCTCCATTACTCTGCTGCTCAGCTACCAAGCTGGTAGCTTTGCAGGTTGTCTTTGCTCAGTGCATTCCAATTACTCTCAGGGCAGTAGTGCAGCTCAGTCTCTCTCCGTTGCTCTTGCTTGGTGCACTACCTACTAGCTGCCTTGCTTAAGCACTTGCAGTACTACCTACGCTCTGTGTTTCTCAGTTGCCTTCCAGTTGGTTGATTGCAGCTTACCTCGCTCCTTTGTCTCAGCTCTGTGTGCTCTTATCTGGCTGCCTCTATTCAAGCACTCACTCTGCTGCCTCGAGCAGTGCTCTCAGTATACTGTCCTGGTATCTGCTGGTTATCCTACGCTCTGTGCCTCCGCTGGGTATTACTCATATTTGGGCTACCCAAATCCTCTAGCTGACATTCCTTCCCATAGGACTGTCCGGGTATGCTCATGTGCTAGTCTTAGCATTCTGATTCCTATCTGTGGTCTACTATCATACCTGCAGTGGTTCAGTGTCAGCTCCTGGTGTAGCGGACTAGACACTGTCCTCACGTCTGCTTCCCCTTTGACTGGATAAGTGTTCGCTATTATTATTATTTATTATTTCACTCAATAAACTGGTTTAAATTCACTTGTACTGTTTTGTGTAATTATTTGCTCTAGTGACCGTGACATACCCATAGCTATTTAATTTTCATCCCTTTAGTAGGACAGTACATAAATTACACTTATAGTTGGTAGTGGCATTAATATAGCCTTGTGCCTCTGGACAGCATTCACGCATGCAGAGGATCTTAGCTAGTGATGATCGAGCACCCCGATGCTCGGGTGTTAGGGTGCTCTGACCGAGCACCCCCGGAGGCTCGAGTGCTCGGCCGAGCACCCGAGCCCCATTGAAGTCAATGGGAGGACTCGAGCATTACACCAGGCACCCCCTGCTCTGATGAGGGGAGGGTGCCTGGTTCATAGGAAAAGGTCAGAAAATGATGGAAACACCACAGAAATGGTTCAGGGACAGCATAGGGAGGATGTCTGGATGCATCTTGGACTCCAACGTCGCTGCTGGGAACGATGTTTCGCCCGTAGTACGCCATTTTTACAGACTGACCGTAAAACACACAAAAAGGAAGATAAAAACGATTTTAGGCGAAAAATTGTTACCAAACAGTATTTGCTGTATATTTACTTGTATATCATCTGCAAATTCTGCAAAAAATTTCATCGATTTTTCGGAACTGGGGCCATGATTAAGAGGGAAACGTGCGCAGCGTAAAGCAGGTGTTCAACGTGGTTATGGCCCGGGTAAGGTACAGCATTCAGGAACGGAGGCCGCAGCTACCACAGGTTTTACAACATGTCCATTTGCCCTTGTTAAGTCCAAAATTTATAGTCGGAACAGTGGGGTCTGATCCAATGAGTAAAAGTGACGAAGTGACTTATTGGATGAAGCCAAGAACTACCTTCTGCTCTGTCGAACACCACAGCCCTATTTAATTCAATGGGAGGACCTGAGGCACTCCGATACAACCTGTATATCACAAAATGGAGGGCCTCATTCACATTGTGGTACAATAGTTCAGGTAGTGGTCCAACACTCATAAAGCCTATGCACTAAGTGAAAGGGCTGCCAAAAATTAGACTGAAATGTCACTCCAATACACCCTTTATTACACATAAAGGAGGGCATCATACACACCCTTGAAAAATTAGGATTAATGGCCTGCTGGTGACCCTCTAAAACATTAGGGGCGAGGGCATGCCGCTAAGCTGACCATCTAAAACATTAGGAATGAGGGTCTGCTGCTGAGCCGACCATCTAAAACATTATGGGTGAGGGTCTGCTGCGGAGCTGACCATCCTAAACATTATATGCGAAGGCACGCTAGTGAGCTGACGCTATAAAACATTATATGAGAGGGCCCGCTAGAGAGCTGACCCAATAAAACATTATATGAGAAGGCCCGCTGGTGAGCTGACCTATACAAAAATTGTCAAAAAGGGCCCGCTGGTGAGCTGGCCCTATATAAAAATTATATCACAGGGCCCGCTGGTGAGCTGGCCCTATATAAAAATTATATCACAGGGCATATGGAAGAGGAGGAGGAGGATGAGAAGATTAAGAGTCAACCATATACCCGTTTTTTGGGTGGAAGGGGTGAATGGGAATACAGAGTATTCCCATCATTGTAAATAACATATCTAAAGTGACTTTATGTTCACCCGGGGCTTTCCTCCACTGGAGTGGAGAAGTCAGGGGAAATCCAGGCCTTGTTCATTTTTATAAGTGTCAACCTATCAGCATTTTCGGTGGAAAGGCGGATACGCTTATCTGTTATGATGCCACCAGCAGCACTAAATACCCGCTCAGACAGAACGCTGGCGGCAGGGCAGGCCAGCACCTCCAAGGCGTAGAGTGCCAGTTCATACCACGTGTCCAGCTTGGACACCCAGTAGTTGTAAGGCACAGAGGGATCAGTGAGGACGCTGACACGGTCTGCTACGTACTCCTTCACCATCTTCCAAAACTTTTCCCTCCTTGTGACACTAGGCTGCGCATCAGGGTGAGGGTGCTGGCGGGGTGTCATGAAGGTGTCCCACGCCTTGGAGAGTGTTGCCCTGCCTTTGTCGGAACTGCTGTGTGCTCCCCTTTTCTCCCCTTCTCGGTTGGCCAAGGTAGCACGTACTCTGCCACCAGCGTTGTCAGATGGAAAATTTTGGAGCAATTTTTCGACAAGAACCTTCTGGTATTGCACCATTTTGCTTGTCCTCTCCACTGGAGAATGAGAGATGAGAAATTCTCTTTGTAGCGGGGGTCCAGAAGGGTGAACACCCAGTAATCCGTGTTGTCTAAAATGCGTATAACGCGTGGGTCACAGGAAAGGCAGCCTAACATAAAGTCAGCCATGTGTGCCAGAGTACCAACAGGCAAGATTTCGCTGTCCTCACCAGGAGGATGACTCTCAATCTCCTCATCCTCTTCCTCCTCTTCTGCCCACCCACGCTGAAGAGATGGAAATAAAGTTCCATGGCTACCCTCTGTAGCGGAGGCAACCGTGTCTTCCTCCTCCTCCTCCTCCTCCGCCTCCTCCAATTGTCGCTGAGAAGACGAAGTGAGGGTGCTCTAGCTATCACCTTGTGTAAGCTCTTCCTCCCCCATTTCCACCTCTTCCACATGCAAAGCGTCGGTTTTAATTGTGAGCAGCGAGCGTTTCAGTAGACACAGAAGTGGGATGGTTACACTGATAATAGCGTTATCGCCGCTCACCATCTGTGTCGATTCCTCAAAATTGCGTAAAACCTCACAGAGGTCTGACATCCATTCCCACTCCTCACTTCTGATTAGAGGAAGTTGAACGGAGAGGCGACGACCGTGTAACAGCTGGTACTCCACTACTGCCCTCTGCTGCTCACAAAGCCGGGCCAACATGTGGAAGGTGGAGTTCCAGCGCATGCTCACGTCACACAGCAGCCGGTGAGCTGGCAATTGTAAGCGCTGCTGCAGCGTCAACAGGCCGGCTGAAGCTGTAGATGACTTACGGAAATGTGCACACACGCGGCGCACCTTCGTCAAGAGATCATGCAAATTGGGGTAGGTTTTTAGAAATCGCTGAACCACTAAATTAAATACATGCGCTAGGCATGGTACGTGTGTGAGCTTGCCGAGCTCCAAAGCCGCCACCAAGTTACGCCCATTATCACACACAACCATGCCTGGTTGCAGGTTGAGTGGCGAGAGCCACTGCTCGGTCTGGTGACTAATCCCCTGCAACAGCTCTGAGGCCGTGTGCTGTTTGTCCCCAAGGCAGATCAGCTTCAGCACGGCCTGTTGACGCTTCCCCACTGCAGTGCTACACTGCTTCCAGCTACCGGCTGATGGGTGAGTGGCGCTGCGCGCAGAGAATTCGGAGGTGGAAACGGAGGAGGAGGAGCCAATAACGTAGGTGCTGGCGGAAACCCTGATGGAGGTAGGGCCCGCAGTCCTCGGCGTGGGTAGCACCTGTGCCATCCCAGGGTCCGAGTCGCTCCCAGCCTCCACGACATTCACCCAGTGTGCCGTCAGGGAAATGTAGCGTCCCTGGCCACAAGCACTTGTCCATGTGTCAGTCGTTAAGTGGACCTTCCCAGTAACTGCGTTGGTCAGGGCACGGGTGATGTTAAGGGACACATGGTGGTGTAAGGCGGGGACGGCACACCGGGAAAAGTAGTGGCGGCTGGGGACTGCGTACCGAGGGACAGCTGCTGCCATCAGGCTGCGGAAGGACTCAGTGTCCACAAGCCTAAATGGCAGCATTTCGATGGCCAGTAATTTGGAAAGGTGTGAGGTTAGTGCTATGGCCTGTGGGTGGGTGGCTGGGTATTTTCGCTTGCGCTCAAATGCCTGGGGTAACGACATTTGGACGCTGCGCTGGGACAGGGAAGTGGATGTGGTCGCTGATGGTGCTTCAGATGGTACAGGTGCAGGGCGGGAGGTATGCAGGCCTGCGCCTTCGACAGGCGATTGGCCGGCACCGAAAACAGGGGAAGAGGAGGCAGTGGTGTGGCCTGCAGACACAGATTGGCGATCCAGGCGTTCCTCCCACTTATTATGGTGCTTGGATGCCATGTGTCGGATCATGCTGGTGGTGGTGAGGTTGCTAGTGTTCATGCCTCGGCTGATTCTGGTGTGGCACAGGTTGCAAACTACAATTCTTTTGTCGTCCGCACTTTCCTTAAAAAAACGCCATACCGCGGAACACCTAGCCCTTGGCAAGGGAGATTTACGCAAGGGGGTGCTCCGTGGAACATTTGCGGGCCGGTTTGGTGCGGTCCGCCTTCTTTCTTTAGCCACACCACTGCCTCTTCCAGCCTGTTGCGGTGCTGCAGATGGCTCACCCTCAGGACTGCTGTCATCGCTCGGCTTTCCACCTTCCCAGGTGGGGTCAGTGACCTCATCGTCCACCAAGTCCTCCTCCACTTCCTCACTCTGATCATCCTCCTCATTTCTTGATCCCACCACATCCTCAGTTATTGACAACTGTGTATCATCCTCCTCATCAAGGTCTTGAGACAGTAATTGTGGTTGATTTGATGGCAACTGTGTCTCATCATCATCATCCACTTCCTTTGACCTTAAATGCCGATCACGGGTTCTGGCCAGCCAATCAGTGTAATGCCAGCAGCCAACATGGCTGCTGGCATTACACTGATGTCAGAGCCTCCCCGCACGTTTATTGGCTGCACAGCAGCTGCGAAACGTGCGGGGAGGAGACCCGAACATGGCGGGCGAGCACATGCGGTACTCGTACGAGTACCGTCATGTGCCGAGCAGAGCGATGCTCGAGCCGAACCGAGCTTCGGCCGAGCATGCTCGCTCATCACTAATCTTAGCCCATTTCTGCTTTGGCACTCTGGATCACCAGTACAGAAGCAAAAGAAAGACGAACAAAATCTGTTCCTCCAATTCAAAATTCAAAAATGTATTACACACTACTCACAGCACTATATGCTGCTTTATCAAGTGTGTGGTTCAAGGAAACCAAGGAGGAAACAGCACTCCATATCCCATTTTAATCACTGTTGTTAAGTGAAGGATTTTCATAATAAGTAGCATCATAAATTGAAGTTAGGCTAGCATAGAGCTAGAAAATCTATTCCAACTCCTATTCTTGCTAGGAAACATATTCGTACATTCCCCCAGAAGAACGGGTGATTTTTGTAGTTCTTGGTGCCAAACAAGTAAAACAAATCCCCCACAGCTACAAGAGACTCATTCATGGACATCCTTTTCATCCCAATGGCATGTGAACCATATATAGGTGGTTCTTATCATGGTGAATAAAAGGAAGGACAGTGGCAGAGAGTGGGCACGGTTGGCCTAGAGGTTGGTAGAATAGTGTGATGAAAGATCTTGGAGTGGACAGAGCAAGCGGAACTGACATAAGTCAGGCAAAGTAGATAAGAGGCTCATTAAAGGTAGAACTGTTACCTACACACTTTTAGGCTCATTTAATGTACCTATTTAAACTGTCTATACCTCATGTTTTTTGTCTACTAAATAAGTTATTAGTAGTTATGAAACCTAATCTCAGCAAAGCTTAAACATGCATAACTAATTACTCACATATCCTGAAAATAATCTCCCTCCACCTCCTTAGGGTGCTCTGCACACAACCTTCTCCTCTCCACAGCTCTTATCACATCCTTCCACTCCCACCTTCAGGACTTCTCCTGTGCTGCACCTCAGCTCTGGAATTCCCTCCCCCACCCAATCAAACTCTCCCCCAGCCTTCAGATGCTCCCTAAAAACTCACCTCTTCAGGGAAGCCTATCAACTACCGCCATAAACATTATCACCAAGAACCACCCCTTCCTTGGGCCACAGCACTCAACAGCACTTCTCACTCCCACCGACTGACCAGCAGTTCATGTGGCAGGAGGCACTTACACCCAACAGCACTTACTCCTTCTGTGTCCAACCTTCCTTCCTCTAGACTGTAAGCTCTCACGAGCAGGGCCCTGTAACCCTTCTGCTCTCCACATTTGACTGTATTATTCAGACACGTGCACACATAGACACCAAGGGGGGCTTGAGCACCTGCCCTTTTTGTCCAAAGTGCCCTCGTGCCCTTTTAACCAAAAAAAAAAGTTGCCTCGCTGCCCTCACTAACTCCACCACCGCCCAGTCAGGTCTGTGCCTTCTTCAGGACAGACTTGTAGATGCTGTGCTCCCTCGTCGGCTCTTTAGTATTACAGAGCGCTGGGAAATGATGTCAATAATTATGAGAAGTGCCCTTTTTTCATTTGAGCCCCTGCCCCCCAAAATGTCTGTGCACGTCCCTGGTATTATTTAATACCTCTGTATGTCTATTTCCCATTGTACAGCGCTACATTAATAATAATAAAATAATAAATTAGGGTTGTAGAATTTAAAAATTTCTAACACAGGGATGGAATCAATAGATAAGCAGAAATAATCATGCAGATTCTTTCAAGATGGAAGATCTCAATGAGGAAGGACTTCTTTAAAATAAAGAAAACATTACATCTGTGAAAGTACTAAAAACATAATGCAAAGTAAACTTTTTTAAATTAATCTACAAAATAATTTTAAAGTACAAAATTTGCATTAATAAGGAAAATGTAAGGATTTGTGAGCACACTACAACTACAGCACATGGGCAAAATAAAAATGCCTATTTATTTAAATGGGTATTTAAACCCCGAAAATGCTAGAGAGGTTTGCAACACATCGTGAAGCAATGTGTTGGATACCTCTCTGTCATTCAAGGGTTATAAACCTTGTTTAAATCAATGGGGATTAGGAGAATTTTTATGTCTCCCATATGGTGCAGTGGATTTGTTCTAGAATTACTCCAGTTCTTTGTAATAACTCAACCTTTTAGTCTTTGGAGCAATCCCTAGAGCCCCTAGGTATGCTTATGACGCATCACTTAACTGGCAGGGAGCAAGGGAACATGAATGTCATATGATCACCCGAGCCATGAAATAATGTCAATGTGAATGTGATCTTCTCATGCTGGCAATATAGTCATTCAACAGCCTTAAAGGTGTGCTGGAGACAGGGACTTCATCCAGACTTTATGAGAAGGGGATGAACGCAGACATTCTCACAGACTCTTCACATCCCTGTTGGACATCTGGATACACATTTTTATTTAGTTGGTGGTTTCCCACAAATCTTACATTCATCATATCAAATGACAAGTATCTTAACTTTCGTAGCCCCCTCCACAATTTCTTTTCTTTACTGCCATCACCATTTCTATCCCTGGCCCTGAACTTTCCTCTTTCTTTTAAGTATATACTAATGTTTTATTATGAAAAAATGAAAAGGTATTTCCAGTTCTGGGAGATAATTCATTCAAAAGTTATAACAACTGAAACGTTTTTCTTTAATAACAAAAAGAATCTATAAAACTGTCCATGAGGTGGTGCTGGTTCATTAGCTCCTCTGGAAAGTTTCAGGCAATTGACTAGAAAGCTCTTCACACTGAAGTAGAGAGGCATTATTTTGTGCTGTTATAACTTTTGAAAACCAACTCTATCAGAAGTTGGGGGTACCTTTATTTTTCTTAACAGGAAAATCCTGTTCTGTCTGTCTGTCTATCTATCTATCTATGTGCTATATCATATCTATCTATATCGTGTGTATATATATATATATATATATATATATATATATATATATATATATACTAGCAGTGTGGGACGGCGTTGCCCGTCTGTTTTTGTTTATGAAAGTTCTGTAAAATGCATGACTTGAACTGCCATAGTGTCCCCATTGTAAGAGACACACATCCCATACTGAGACACACATACATCCCATACAGAGACACACACATGCCATAGTGAGCACACACATACACATCCCATACAGAGACACACACACACACATACACATGCCATAGTGAGACACACACATATACACATCCCATACAGACACACACCATAGTGAGACACACACATATACACATCCCATACAGACACACACCATAGTGAGACACACACATATACACATCCCATACAGACACACACCATAGTGAGACACACACATATACACATCCCATACAGACACACACCATAGTGAGGCACACATATACACATCCCATACACAGACACACACAAACACATCCCATAGTGAGAGACACACATGCACACCCTATAGTGAGACAGAGAGATACACATCCCATGCAGAGACATACACCCATACACATGGCATAGTGATACACACACACATACCCATAGTAAGATACACACATATACACATCTCATAGTGAGGCATACACACACATATAACCATCCATAATTGTATATTTGTTATTAATTTGCAATGCATTGCCTACCCCTCTGGCAGTGAAACAGTTAATGCAATGTACTCTTTTTTTTCCCCCACTGGGCTTCAAGGGTTAATATCAGATCTGTGAGTGATGGTATTTCAAAAGTTCCCAGCTATGGCCATAGTGAGAGACACATACACACACACACACATACACACATACACATGCCACAGTGAGACAAACACACACGCACTACACATCCACATCCCATAGTGAGACAGACACGCCGTAGTGAGATGCACACATTCCATACTGAGACACACATACAGATTTCATAGTGAGACACACACATACACATTCCATACTTATATACACATACAGATCTCATAGTGAAACACACACACACACACACATTCCATACTGAGACACACATGCAGATCTCATAGTGAGACATACATACACATCATACTTAGACACACATGCACAACCCATAGTGACACACACATACACATTCCATACTGAGACTTACACAGTGTCCCCATAGTGTGAGACAACACAACAGTGGTCTTGAGTCCTATGTGATGATACACAGAGCAGGTCCCGTCCATCGTCCCTTTGATGTGTTGAAATTGTCCTGTCCCCTTAGCAGAAAAACAACCCCAAAGCATAATGTTTCCACCTCCATGTTTTTTTTTCAGGATTTTGAGTTGTCATTTTGTCTCTCACTGTTCAAATAAACCTACCATTAAAATTATAGACTGATCATTTATTTGTCAGTTGGCAAATGGACAAAATTTGCAGGGGATCAAATAATTTTTTCCCTCACTCTATATCATATCTATCTATCTTCTATCTATCTACCGATCTATATATCTATTTGATGTCTATCTATCTTTTTCAAGTTTAATTATCTATCTTTATAATATTTTTTTGATTTAAAAAAATTACTATCTATATAAAGCCCTCCTTTCTCCACCTCTTGTTTATTGTGTCCCCTTCCCCTTAGCCCACCAACTCTGTTCCCCACCTCATGTCTCTATAGCTTAAACTGTTCCTTCCCCCAAATCTGAGCCACTTGGACAATGAGAACGATCAATCAAATGTCCAATTGGAATTGCTATGATGATGTCCATTAGGGACACCTCATTGTGCTCTGCATGCTTTAACCCTCTGAATGCCAGAGGAATGTTCAACACAATGATTTGAAATGTGTTGCATACCCTTCTGGCACCTAAAGGGTTAAACAAGAACTAGCTCCTCCTACTAATAACCTCCCACTGACTTTATTATTGCCAGAAAATCTTAAAGGCCTCTATTAATTTTGCCCTTGTACCTTTGCTCAAGAGATAATATTTTCAATCAGTCTTGAATGTCAGATTCATGGAGGCAGACATGACAGTTGGCGAGAAGTTTTTTTTTTAATCTTAAGCAGGAAGAATGCATGAGTATATTATGTATGTTATACATCCTTCTGGTTCTTAAAGAGTTACAAGAATCATGTGAAGTGGGAAGAGTTTGTGTCCTTTGGTCCTGCTAGCAACTGTCATGTCTGTCTCCATGAACATGATATATCCAGGACTAAACAATGGCATAAGGTCAACATTCATAGGGGCCATTAGGATTTTTTGGACAAAAGTAAGGTAAGTGGGGGTTGTTATTATTAAGAGGTGCTAGTTCTCTGTTACAATACTCAGACATATTCACATCAGACTGGGGCTGCCCACAGACAGTCCAGCTCTGAAATGTCAGGCAAATCTTCTCTGTACAAGTGGATCAGCACTACCACAGAAGTATGGACATTTTGGAGCTGGGCTTTCTGTGAGCTGGATCAGTCTGATGTGGATATGGAAATTGCCTCTCTGCAATGGCATATAGGGGTTAAAAAAGGTAACTTGTAGATCCATTTAGAACAAGACATTTTATCTTGTTTGTTCTCAATGGGTTCTCATCACAATATTTCTTTCTATGTCTCCCTAAGTGGAAGCACATCCCAGGCATGGCCTCTCCTTTTCATGTGCCTAGAGGGAGTCAGCTACACCACACCAATGAGGCCCATATAGGCCGAAATGAGCATCAGTGGTTGTGCTGACTCTCTCATGCACAGATGATTTGCCTGAGGTTTTGGAGTCAGACTATATGTGGGCAGAACCAGTTGGTTTGGAAGTTTCCTTTCTGGGAGAGAAAAACATGATTTGTAGCACCATTGAGAGTCCACCATGCCTCACAACAAGACACTATTATATTTCTCTTTCTCAATGGGTACTCATCACAATATTTGTTTCTAGGCCTCCATAAGTGGAGGGTATCCCAGGCATGGGCCCTTGCTCTCCATGTGCGTGGAGGGAATCAGTTACACCACAGCGACGAGCCCCACATATGTCTGTGGTTGTGCTGATTCTCACGTGCGGAGAGGATTTGCTTGACATTTTAGAGCTGGACTCTCTGTGGGCAGGACCAGTGTGATATGGGTATGGAAATGTCCTCTCTGCAATGTCACATGGGAGTGAAAAACATGACTTGTAGCACCATTAAGAGGCCACCATGCCTCAGAACAAGACACTTTATCTTGTTGTTCTCACTGGGTACTTGTTACAATATTTGATTTTAGATATATATATATATATATATATATATATATATATATTATCAAAGGCAAAGCACTTTGAACATGGGGCATAGAGTAAGTTGGAAGAACTTAACTCTTTAAGGACCCATGACGGTCCTGGCACATCATGGATTGGCGAACCATAAGGACCAATGACGTGCCAGGACATTATGGATTTCAAGGCTCCCCGCGCAGCTGCCGTTGTTCAGGGAGCCTTGAACTGGGATCCTGAAAAAAAAAAAAAAAGGTCCGTGGTCCTTAAGTGCCAGCCACATGCACAAGTGCGGCTGGTCCTTAAGGGGGTTAACCTGTGTTTCATGTTTGTTTTTTTTGTTTTGTTTTTTGTTTTTTTGTGTTTGATTGAGAACTTAACTGTGGCTTTATGATGTTTTTCGCAATTAAATAAAGAATTTTTTCCAGTAAGTTTCTGCTGCCACTTATAATACATATTTGCTCTTCTCTATAATTACTTAACTATGTAAGAAACCAGTGAGGAAGATCAATGTTAACAGATGAAGCTGTGTGTGCACCTGTGAAGGTCCACCGTACCTGGAATCATTAAGGAACAGTAAGATTTTAATCTGGGGAAAAATTATATTGTAAAGCTTTTAATTCTGAGTAATACAAGGATACAGACTAGATCTACACCAGGGGTAGCCAACCCTGATCTTGAAGCTACCAACAGTGCATGTTCTCAGGAGGATATCCCTGAAAGGGCACAGATGAACCAATTAAAGTGAATGACTCATTAAATATTCCACCTTTGCTGCAGCTGGGATATCCTAGTAACATGCACTGACTGTAGATTTGGAAGTCTAGAATTGGCTACTTCTGCTCTACACTGATATATGGATCACCACCTTTTAACCCTTTGAGAACTAAATTGCTATCCAGAACATAAATATAGCACCAGAAAAGGCATGTGCTGCACATTTTCTATTTATAAATGTGGCATAAATTAAAGGGATAGTAATGTTTCACAATAAAGGCAGTTCCAATTAATCTTCATAGTATTTGGGCCATGGAGAGCGTTATTTAAATACTGTTAAAGTTGTAGTTCATGAGGTATTAAATGATAAAGTGTCCCCCTCCCGCCCCTTTTACTGATGTAACACTGCTCACCTCAGAGCAGCAAGACTGTCCGAATGAATCACAGAAAGGGACAATCTTCAGTAAGCATAAGGAAATACCTGTCAAGGGGGGAGGGTTTTCATTGTTCTCACAGTAAGCAGATTGTCCCTTGCTGTGATCTGTCTGATCCAGAGACCAAATTCCACATCTGAGGGGAGATGGCTTACACGAGGTAAAAGAGGCGGGAGGGAGTTATTTTACCATTCAATTACTCTTGAACTACAACTCTGAGAGTATTGAAATAACATTCTCCATGGCCCAAATACTATGAAGATTAATTGGAGCTGCTGTTTTTGTGAAACGTTACTATGCCATTAAAAATGGTAACCTTACAGCTTTGTCATTGCACTTGTGATTGCCAAACAAAGGTCTGTATGTTCAAAAGAAAATTGGCAGAAATTTGGCTCAAACCAGCTGCACTATTCCCTTGAATGCTAGGTAGGTCTCCAACGCATTGCTTCGCACTGAACATGTCACTAGCATCCAAGGGGTTAAAAACCACATTTACATGAATTGGAATTGTGGGAATTTTTATTTTCTACTCCAGTTTAGCTGGTTTGCTTCAAATTTCGTACACTTTTCTTTTGAACATACAGCCCTTTAACTGCTTAACGACCAATGAAGTGCCAGGACCATCATTGGTGGTAGGATGACCACATTTCAGTTCTGCCATTCAGGGACATTGTGGAGAGAAGTGTGCGCCACAGAGCACAATGGAGGGAGAACTGCCCAACGACTGCTGAGACAGAAAGAGATGACTATGATGGGCTACAAGAAAAATTATATCAAGCCCAAATTTGTAGACTAGTATTACACCACTAATGACACTGCAATGCAGCTGCTGGTTTATGTCATTATCAAGGCTCAGTTCTCTCTCTAGTGTTTAGCGCTCTGACTGGAAGACATTTTCTTGTAGCCCAACAAAGGCATCACTTTCTGTCACAATAGTCTATGGGCCGTTCTCCTTCTACTGTTTAGAACTCTGTGCTCTGGAGTCTTCATTCTGGGACTTTGTACAAGGGCAGCTCCAACTTGAACAGCGCCACAGTTTTAGGCCACTGAGATACCGCCCCTAAATACTGCACCTAAAACACTGAAGTCTGAGCTTCAAGAACTTTTGAATAAAACACCTCTCAGCAGTGGGAGTTCCCTTTTTCTACTCAAGAGGATAAACTTTACACTATAGATTTAACCCCTTAAGGACTACATGACATACTATGACCGTCATGGTCCTTATACCCTTAAGGACCGACGACGGTCATAGTATGTCACGTACTTTTTACTTACATCGCTCCACCGGGAACGCTGTAAGTAAAAATGGGGCCTAAAATTGACCGCTCCAAGAGTTGAGTGATCTCTTTCAGGCCCCAAAGTGGAGCGCCAATACACGCAACAGGTACCGGCACATCGACAAGGATCAAAGTGGTCGTTATGGGAAGGAAACCTCCCAGGACCGCTGGTCCTTAAGGGGTTAAAGATATATTATTTATATGATATATATATATATTATATATTATCTCCTTAGATCTTTGAGTGAGAGACAGGTCTTCAATTCATTGTGAAGCATACCTCCCAACATTTCAAATGGCCAAAAGAGGGCACTTCTGTTTTAGGTGGGGGGGGTGGCTGGCAGGAAGTGGGACATTACAAAAAACTTATAGGTTATTTAATTTCCTATTGACACCTCTTAAATGATTTAGAGCAAAATGATTTAGAGAAAAACAAAAGTATTTTATTTATACAGACTAATGTATAAACACATATACTGAAGTTCAATCAAACAGTAATGTGAGTTTTATTGCTGGGGAGCAATGTGATATACTTATATACACAGCACACAGTCTGATGTCCTAAAAGAGGTGGCAAAGAGGAGTGTCCCTCCTAAATGAGAACACTTGGAGGTATGGCGAAGCAATGCTTTAGAGACCTGTCTAGAATTCATTGGCTTACAATGACAATTTTAATCAGTGGGGATTTGCAGAATTTTAATTTGTACCCTATGGTGCAGGTGACATGTCCCAAAATTACACTTCTTTAGCTTGATTAATATGGCCCATTGTTTAACCACAAAAAAGAAAGAAAAATGATTTGACTTTGATAAATGCATTAGGCCACAGTAGGTCATTGGCTGGCAGGAAATGATGGGGTTGTAGTCTGGCAGTAGCTTGAGGGTCTCACATTTTCCATCCCTGTATTAGGCAGACAAACATATATGGTAATAAACTAGCATGTTAATCTAATAATCCCTGTGCAGTTGAGACCTGATAAAAATGCTTCGGCACTGCTGAAGTGTTATTAATGTAAATGACCTTCGAGCAGAAGTAAATTTTCACAGATAAAACAATACTCATGATTACATCTGAACAGTAGGAATGTAATATTTTCTTTTGCTGCAAGCATAAATAAAGTTGATTGCTGTAAACTGTCCTCACATTGGGACTAGAGATAACATCAGTATTCTATTTTTGCTTGTTTCTTTTATTTTTTATTTGGCCACATTTGTTATCCCTAAAGGGAAAAGGAGTATTTACTAGAATAAATTATTTGTTGAAGGTGAACTCCCATTCTCTCTAATACCAAGGGATGACATTGTGTTTGCAAAGCCAAATAATGAGAAAATATCCTCTGAATTTTACATATTCACCTTGAACATATTTGAATATAACAGCCATATCCAAATGATGAATCCTCATTTATTATATAAATATATCTTTACTAGACATTAAAGCAGTGTTTCTCAACCAGGGTCCTGTGGCACTTTGGTGTGCTATAGACAACCACTTAGGGTGCCCCATTTTATCTTATAAGGCTTTGACAAATATGCAAATGTAGACTTACAACTCTACATTTAAGGCTATTACTATGCACAATATGTTTATTTTAGTTGCGAGGTCTAACGATAACTCTATATTTATGTATTTGTAACAGTCATTACACCCTTGACAAATGACATAAAATGATAGGGGTGCCCCAAAAATGCCAGGCTGCATGTTAGGGGTGCCTTGAGCAAAAAAAAACTTGAGAACCACTGCATTAACCCCTTAACAAACCTTCATGGTCCTGGTACGTCATGGGTAAAAGTGACTCAACGACCCATGACGTACCAGGACCGTCATGGATTTCAGGGCTCCCTGCGCGGCTGCATGCTGTTCGGGGAGCCCTGAGTCGGATCGGAAAGAAAAAAAAAAGCTCCGTGGTCCTTTAGTGACTGCCGTGTGCCTGCGCGGGCAGTCGTTAAGGGGTGAAAGGTTCAGACCTCAGCCTGCTAACAATTTTTTCCAGACTTACAGATATTACCATAGGCCTCAGACTGCTAACAACTTTTACTTTCAGCTGTGAATTTCTACACTTCATAGAAATCATAGGCAGAAATTGGGTAGAAATTGGCAAGGTTCTCTTGGGAATTTTATTGGTGGTAATGGATTTTTTATCAGAAATGATTTTCACACAAATAAAATTCTTTTACATTTTCTACAAAAATTCCCACAAAAAGAAAGCAGCACTTTTTGCCCATCCCTCCTCAAGAGACAGGCAATCACAATGAGAGCTACTATTTTGGCAAGCAAGTCACATAACTTGCATATTATATTCTATTTGCGTATCCATGCTGGAATCCTGCGTATTATGTATTAGTCTCTTTTTGTTTAATACAAGCTCTTAGGGGCAAATGGTTTTTGACTAATGCATTACATTGGAGATGATTCTAACACCCAAATAACCCATACAGTAACCACTGACCAACAACCAAATAACTCATACAATAACCACTGACCAACACCCAAATAACTCCTAAAATAACCCATACAATAACCACTGACCAACAACCAAATAACTCATACAATAACCACTAACACCCAAATAACTCCTAAAATAACCCATACAGTAACCACTGACCAACAACCAAATAACTCATACAATAACCACTGACCAACACCCAAATAACTCCTAAAATAACCCATACAATAACCACTGACCAACACCCAAATAACTCATAAAATATCCCATACAATGGAAAGTTGTAATAAAAACATATAGTACAACTTGTTCTAGTATTTTAAAATAAATGTGTTATTGTTATTTTCAAACCCTTGCATGCTAGAGAGAGAGAGATCTCTAATGCAATGCATTGGTGACCTCTATCACCCAAGGGGTTAATCTTTTATAACCACTTAAGGACCATGGAGCATTTTTTTTCCCACAATCATATTCAGGGCTCCCTAAACGGGAGGAGCCCTGAAATCCATGACGTGCCAGGACCATCACTGGTGCTTTAGGGAAGTTTTCCCATGACAGTCCTGGAACATCATGGGTTCTTAACGGGTTAAAACAAGGTTTTAATTTCATTATTATACAACAAATCAGTAATAAGCATAAATTGATATTATGCAAAATTTGAATATACAACATTAAACAAAAATTAAACAAATAGGTAACAGTCCTGGATGATTTTTCAACAGTTGAACCTTTTTTCAAGAGTTGCTAAATGTAGTATAAACATGAACTTCTGAGAACAGGCCCATAAATGTTACATGTAATTTATTTAGTACTTGCCACATTAACTAGAATGTTTGACGAAGCATCTGATTTGTGTTTCTGTAACTGTGGTTCTGTGTAACCTTTTTTGCACATCTGGTGGGAATACCCCAAGGTTACAGATTTGTGGGTTAAGTTGTTTGCTTTCTGAAATGTTTCATAAGAAATAGACTTGTGCACAGCAAACATTTTCGGTAAAATTTGATTTTGGACGAATTTTTTTTTGTCATTTGGAGGATCCGCATTTCAGACCAGACCTGTTCGACTCAGACGAAATTCGACAATAGTCCAAATTATTCAGCCGAATTTAACATACTTTAAAAAATGACTCTCCCTTGCTGTGGCAATAAGATACTAGGCCTGCCTGCCTACACAACTGTGAGATTGGCTGTGCCACTCTGAAAACTATTAAAACAAGTTCCTAATATTTTTTATATTTTGCACAGGAACAAAGATGACTCTCCCTTGCAGTGGCAATAAGGTACTAATGCTGGCTGCCTGCTTATGCTACCTGCCTGCCTATACAACAACTGAACACTCTCTATCTCCTTCTGCTCTCTCTGAGCTCCAACAACGGAGTAACAGGAAATGCAGGCTGTCTGGGTGTCTGACATGTCCAACCCCTATCATGAAACGAAGAAGCTAATTGGACTAGAGAGGGAGGGAAAGTATGGAGGCTAAGTATCTTGCGGCTGGTAGCCGTCATCCAAATTTCCGAAATTTACGCAGAAGATTCTGACCAGGGCTTTTTGTATTCGGTTTTTAAAAAAGTACAACTTTTTCCTTTCGACAGCCCGAATTACGCCGAATTACCCTTATTCGTCTGAATTACGAAATCGGCCGAACCGATTCACACAAGTCTAATAAGAAAATAGACCTGAATCTTTGGGAAGCAGTGCCAGGTAAAAGAGTTAAAACATTTGGAATAATATGAGGATAAGTTGACAACTCTGGTCTGCCTCAGTGTGAGAATGCATGTCACCTCCTAGTGGAAGATGGATCTTTGTCCTAGAAAATGATACTTGACAAAATTCAATATGTTTGTGATAACCCCTTGAGTGCTTTGCACTGCGTTGCACAACCGTCTGGCACTCAAAGGGTTAATGATTACATGTCATCAATAACCATTGATTGTTATGATATATTTCTAAAAACCCTGGTCTCCATGACAACAGGATGCATATTTATACTATGTTTAACAATACATACATTTGATTTCAGCTGAATTAATTAATCTGAGAAAATTTAACAGTTTATTGTTATCCAAGTGATTAATCAGACGATGGGGTTATGCACTAAGGCGTGATAAAGAGGTGATAAAGCGGAGATGATTTCTCCAGTGATATCACTTCTCCATTTTCTATGTTATTCTATAGAGCCTATGCACTAAGATCTCCTAAGCTCCCCATTGGTGCATTGACTTCATAGAATAACATAGAACAGGGCTGTCCAAATTCAGTCCTCAAGGGCCGTCAACAGGCTATTATGTAAGGATTTCCCTGACTGAACACAAGCTAGTCAGTCAAAATGAATGAGTCACTGACTAACTCACCTGTACTTAATCAGGGAAATCCTTACATCTTGTCCTGTTGGTGGCCCTTGCAGACTGAACTTAGACAGCACTTATATAGGACTTGAAGACGTGATATCACTGGAGAAGTCACTGCTGCTTTATCACCCCTTTATCATGCAGAGGCGTAACTAGAAGCCTCTGGGCCCTGATGCAAGAAGTGCTATGGGTCCCCCTCCCGACCACATTGGCCCCCCTCGACCACATTGGCCCCCCTCAACCACATTAGCTCCTTCCACAATGCCCCTCAATCTCCACAATACCCCCATCTCCTACCTCACTGGTGGTCCAGTGGCATGGCAGGAGAGACCTCTACGCAGGTGGAGCTCCCGCGCGGTCCTCTTCAGTAATGCAGAGTGCTGGAAGATGATGTAATCTCCCAGTGCTCTGCATTACTAGAGTGCCGGAGGGAGATAGTGATAATCATATTGCGGGCACCAGGCAGGTGGTCGCAGGGGGCACCCAGGCCCCTAGAGTGACGGGCCCGGTCGCAGGTGCAACCCTTGCAGTCCCTACAGTTACGCCACTGTTATCATGCCTTAGTGCATCTCTTCAATTGAAATCATAGTTGTGGGTTTTTGGAAGGGAATGGCAAATGAGATGTATTGAAAATGTGACTTCTTGATATGTTCTGAGGACCAACAATGAGAATCACTGCATTAGAGACTAGTTCAAATGATTGACATTAGTGCAGCAATTATAGCTTATGAAAAACAAAATAAACACTTGGTTTTGGTATCACTGACTAATATAAAGCATTTCACACAGGTGATTTTATCAGTTCATGTCACAACGGAACAAAGAAGTGGCAACTGTGGTCAAGCAGTGCAATCACACATATATCTTCTGTTTTGCTTTGATTAGTATTGAACACAGCTAGAGAGTTGTTTTCATAGATTTCTTGATATTTAATCTCTTAGATGCTGGAGACATGTCCAAAGTATTGCTGCCTTTAATCACATGAAAGGAACAGGAGGGTGAATGGGACTCTCCCATGACTTTTTAAGCTACTGACATCCTTGATTGTTCACAGGTGGGTAATCAGTGCCCCACAGACTCCTGTTTTTAGACTGAATTACTGGTACAGAAGCTGATTCTCCTGCAGTGGTGAGTTTATTCTCCTTCCCTCCCTGTTCCTTCCACTTCCTGCCTACTTTTCCACACATTTAACGGCTCAAATATGAATAAGCCCCACCCCATTTATGATACGAATTGGATCATGGACACATACCTCCCAACATTTCAAATTGCCAAAGAGGGACACTTGTGTTTTAAGGGGTGTCGTTGGGGGTGTGGCTGGTGGGAGGGGCATTACCGATTAATTTTTAGGCTATTTCATGGCCTATTGACACCTCCTTGTGTAATCTAATAAATGATTTAAAACAAGACCAAAGTATTTTATTTACACAGACTAATTTATAAACACATATGCTAATATTTAAACAAACAATAACGTGAGTTACATTGCTGTGGAGCAGTGGGATACACTTATATACACACCACACAATCTGATCTCCTAAAAAGAGGGACATCAGGGTGGTAAAGAGGGACAGAGGGATTTGTGTCTAAAAGAGGGACTGTCCCTCCTAAAGAGGGACACTTGGGAGGTATGTGGACATACTCTTGTCAGCATCACATGAACCCTCCATGGGGGCTCAAGATGATTTATTTATGCAAAGAGCTGAGCTAAAAATGAGAGGTCATCCATTAAGACTAGAGAAAAGGTGCTTTTGACTTAAACAAAGGCAGGGATTTTTTACAGTAAAGGCGGTAAAGCTATGGAAATCTTTGCCTCCGAATGTTGTGCTTGCAGATACTGTAACTCTTCCAAAAAAGCAATGGACGCCTGTCTTGCACATAACAATATTGATAATTATGACAGATAGCTTTAATGCAGATAACTTGCTTATCCAGGGAACTGACTGCCATTTGGAGTGAGGAAGGATTTTTTTACCCACTTGGGGCTAAATTGGAAATGGCTTCAACTGGGGTTTTTTTTGTCTTCCTTTGGGTCATCAGGGGTGTTTAAGCATGGGCTGGACTTGTTGGATGAATGTCTTTTTTCAGCCTCATAAACTATGTTACTATGCACATGCTCCTACGTATGGTCTTACTTGTAAGGGCCACATTCATTTTTGTATTCATAACAACGATGGATACAGCCTGTCAGCTATTCAAAAATATGGATTTATTTATTTAATAAGTCAATGACAACACTGATATTTAACAGACAACTATTTGTGAGCTGTAAGGTACGAGTAGTAGGTTAGACCTGGCTGGCCTGATAGTTCATGTGTGTTAGTTAATTATGCTTTTTATTAAAAATATCAGACGGGCCGTACTCATGGGGTAAGGTATTCCCACAGGCTGCACATTGGATGCCCATTATTTAACCCCTTAAAGTGTGTTGGAGACATTTCTGTCATCTAAGGGGTTAATTTGTACAATACTAACCTCACATTTGGCATTGTATCAAAAGTCTTTCCAGTATTTATTAAATTAAACTACATCCAATACATTCCATATAGTTCTGCATTCTATTATACATTCATAGAAATAAATGCATGTATGTATCTTTATTACATAGTGCCATACAAGTACATAGTACATTACAGAAACAGAAGGGATAGGACAATACAGGAATACAAAAGAACAAAAACAGTACCAGACTAAAATCCAACCATTGCATTATTAACCCTTTGCGTACTTCACAATTCACCCTCTGGCACACAAAGGGTTTACAAGGGCAACCAGGTGAAATACACAGTAAGAAGGGAACCCTGGCTTAAAAAGCTTACAATCTAATGAATCAATTTGACATGACCTTCTCCTCAAATCCCATGGTGGTTTTTACTAATAGCACTTTTGTTCATACTGCAGACCTAAATACTCCTTGGTGACCGTTTAAGTAGCTTCCCAATGTCAAGCACAAAGGTCTTGAAATCCCAGGTTAAATAATGGCAGCTATCTGCTTTCCACCAATACCACTGTTCCATGCTAGAAGAAATTAGGTCCTTCAAGATTAAAAACAGCAGTGTGAGGATTACCTAACTAAGCTTGCTAAGCACCCATAGGAGTGTGACATATGCAACAGGTGCTGTATATCAAATAAAGGAGAACTAACACTTCCTAATAATAACCTCACATTTACCATACTATGGCCAGAGAATCCTAATGGCCCTTCTGAATTTTGCCATTGTACATTTATTTAAGAGGGTTCGAGATGGTTGAAAAGGTTCATGCTCCCTGCCTGCACCAACTTGAATAAAACTGATAGCAACATTTATGTCTGCTCCAATCAGTCCTAGTCATTATATATGCAGAGTGCATAACCATAGAAGGCCAGGGGAGGCTTAGCCTTCCAAAAATAACATCCAAGCAACAAGCCCAGCATTAGATTATAGTGGTAACAGTTTTTAACTAAAGATCTACTTTAGTATCCATAAGGACGGAAGAGGTAAAAAAGACAAAAAAGATTTTAAAAAAATCTTCATTTACAAGGGTCAAAAACTCTGTTTCTCTAACAGCAGTCACTATTGGCAAAGAAAAAAAGACATTTATGATCCTAAAAACTCTGTGACAGTCTAAAGGTAGAGACATATAAAAGTAGATCTTTAGTTAAAAAAGTTTCTCGATATCCATACTATGTTCATTTTTATAATATTACATTTAAAGATATTATTTTTATATAGTATATCAAGTAGTGGCACTCTCTCCTTTCTCTTTGTATATATTTGTATTTTTGTCACCTTTTCACACAGTGACTAATAGATTGTGGAAGCTGTACAGATATGTGTATGTAGTTATTTAGAACTTGCAGAGTTCAGATTAGAGTGGTAAGTGTGAAAGGAGAGTTTTCTGTGCTGTCTGTGGTATATTAGTGCCAATATAGCACAGCGACCTACCAAATACATTTACTTTTTAGTATTTTTCTTTATTTTTATTTTCATTTTTATTATATATATATATATAGATAGATAGATATATATATATAAAGTACAAAAATGGGGCAGCACCAGTGGGACTTTACTAAAGAGGTATTTATTTAGCAAAAATGTAATCTACAGGTCAGGTCAACGTTTCAGTCAAAAACTGACCTTTCTCAAGACTTTCTAATAGTAGTTAGGATTGTGCACCTGGGCTTGGATGTAGCTGGAAGAGTGAGTGCTTTCCACCATTTTGATTTTTTATATATATAGTTGGTAAGCAAAATATTGTAAACCAAAATATTATTATAACATTGTAATAATATTATTATTATTATATTAGTATTAGCCTATCCAAACTAAAAAAAATCATCCTAATCCTATGTGTATAAGCCTACTTACCCTATAAGGAACAATTGTGTAACAATGCTTTGTACATGTCTCTGGCCCTTAACCCTTTGAGTGCCAGAGGGGTACACAAAGCATTGCAAAGCAATGTGTTGCTTACCCCTCTGGCACTCAAAGGGTTAAAGGGTTAACATTACCATGTGCAGTGAGCACAGTCTGTGGTCCTACTACCAGCTGTCATATCTGCCTCCATGGACATAACATCCAGGGCTGGTTGAAACTGATATCTCTTCAGCCCAGGAGCAAGGTCTAAATCTGTAGGGGCCATTAGTGAGTATGGACATTGTAAGGTAAGTGGGGTTATTATTAGGAGGTGGTAGTTGTTAGGTCACCTTTAAAGGGAAATCATCACCAAATAATTGAAAATGGTTTATATCCATAAAAGCGATACAAACACATAGTTAGCATTCTTATTTTGGGGAAAATCAACTTCACCATAGGGAGAAATAAAGAAAAATTGTATTATTTTAAATGGGGCGCAAATGAGGTGCAATGCATTGCTGGTCCTTAATGGATTAATCCCTTAAATGATAGAGAGATCTCCATCTCATTTATTCACAATGAATTGGAGACCTCTCTAGCAGGGCTCAAAATTTCCACTCGCCACTAGCCAATGGCAAGTGAAAATTTAGCCCTGGCGCGTAGAAATTCAGCCCTGGTGGGTATGTTATGGCTTGCAGTGGCAAGTAACTTTTCAGGTCTGGCTAGTAGCAAAGGACTTCAAATTTTAAGCCCCGCTCTCTAGCATCCAAGAAGTTATATTTGTCCCCTATGGTGCATTTGATTTACTGTGGAATTGCCCCAATTCTACCTATACCAGCCTCAATGATTAACACTGTTTTGTGTGAGCTAGGTAAGTGATTCATTTGGTTTGTATAGAATACAAATGTCTACTTGCTGTATAGGGAAGCCATCTAGATAAGCATTTTTTGATTGCTAGACTTGACCCAATGCCAGTGAAATAGATTTTGTCTGTTCTAGCAAGGAAACCGCTTGCCTTCCTCCTGCTTGAGAAAAGGTAGATTCTTTCATTCATTGCTTCCTGTTTATGACCTCACCAAGCAGTTTAGATTCTCCTGTGGAATGATTAGACATTTTCATATCCTGGTTTAACCCTTTGAGTGTCAGAAAGACACTCAACACATTGCAATGCAATGCACTGGATGCCTCTCTGGCACTCAAAAGGATAATGTTCTTTAAGGACCCTTTCAGCTAAAACAATTTAATATATTTTGAGCTAGATTCAGTTATTTAGAAAACTAGTTTTTGAGTTTAGATGTATAGATTATGCTATTTAAGAAATATGCAGTGAAAGCACTTCCTGCCTTAGCACTAAATTACCTCCCCTACTCACTGATAAGTAGGTCTGTCAGTGCTAGGGGTGCCGGACAAGGCATAGATTGCTGTGCAGTGTGAGTAAGTGGGTGAGGTAAAACAGGAAGTGCCTGTACTGCAGACTTGATTACCATAATAGATACATCTGATGAACCCAAAAACTAATTTTCTACATAAAAATGGTTAATTAAATATATAGATGATTTTGTAAGCTCATTCCAAATCATGTAAGTTGTTCTTAGATGATTGGGTCCCCCATTTATCTTAAAATGGGCTGAAGATCCTAATGGCCACTATAAATTAATTATGGCTAACATGGATCTTTAAAATTACTCTTTAATTAGTACTGCATATAATGTCTCTGGAGGCAGACATGATTTGTTGTTGGAGGACTCTAGTACCCCACACTCCTCCTACTGAAGTCTTAGTAATAATTCTTCAGTGGGTAGAGATTTGGGAGATTTAGAGTCCTGCAGAAATAATCATGCCAGCCTTCAATGACATGACACCCAGTACTAATTAATTTTGCAGAACCAAGCTATGCAGAATTAATTTATAGTGGTCATGGATTAAGACATGTGGGGGTTATTATCAAGAGCAGTTACTGTTCCTTTAAAGGGATAGTAATACTTCATTTTATCTTTATTTTATTTTGTAGGCATTAAAAAAACATGAAGAACGATATAAGTCTTATCTCAAACCTTTATGGTTTAAGAGATATTCACAAGCAAAGTATTCAGCCAGATCAGAAGGGAGGTGCCCAGGTAGACTGCAGAGAGGGACAATCTTCAATTAAGATAAGGGAAAAAGCTGAAAAACTTGTCAAGGGGGGAAGGGCCTTCATTTTTTTCATACAAAGAAAATTGTCCCCTTCTGTTATCTGTCTGGTATTACAACCAGATTCACATCTGAGAAGAGATGGCTTACACTAGGAAAAAGGGACGGGAGGGGGAAACTTTGCTTGTGAATATCTCTCAAAACATAAAGATTTGAGAGATAAGACTTATATCGTTCTTCATGTTTTTTTTAATGCCTACAAAATAAAATAAAGACAAAACGAAGTATTACTATCCCTTTAAGCACACTTTCACAAAGGATTGGTATTTCTGTATTAGATTGCAAACCTTTTGAGTGCCAGAGGGTTGAGTAGCACATTGTGTTGCAACTACTTGGGCACTCAAAGGGTTAAAACTTCCTACAGGCTGTTTCTTATCTGAATTACCCATTGCAAAGGATGATTGCCATTGCTCTGCTGGTACAGAGAGATATCCAACACATTGCAACATAATGGGGGAGATGCAATATGGTGTGATTTATTTATTTAGAAAAAGTTTCTCTCGTTTTCAGGAATGTCCTAGAGACTTTTTAAGGTAAAAAGTTACCTAGTTACACAAATAGAGAAATAATATACATACATTAATATGCATACATAAATATCCATACATAACATTTATATAAAGTTACATATTGTTTTTAGATATAAAGAAGCAGTTATTTTTTAGGGATTTTGGACTGGGAGAAGATCTGATTTTTTCTGGTAGGTTATCCAAGGCTTTTGGAGCTCTGACGGTAGATCAACTGGAGTTTTTCTTGTAGTATGGAATACACAGTGAGTTGTTGGCAGTGGAGAGGAGGTTATAGTTAGTATGGAGAGATGGAGTGAGCATATTGCTCAGGTTGCTTTAAAGAGAAGTGGTTGTAAACTAAGCAAGAGAGGTGTAGGGCATGTCTAGATTCCAGTGTTAGCCAATGTACTTCTTTAAAGGGATAGTAATACTCAAAATGTAAAAAAAATATGTTGCAGGGTTTAGCCCCCTGAGTAAAACAAGAGTACTCCCACTGCTGAAAGGTGTTTTATTCAAACGTTATTACAGCTCAAAGTAGAATTTTTTTAGGTGCAATCTCACAGGGGCCTGAAATTGTACAGTGGCACTGTTGCTACACCATCCTATGGAGATTTATGGTCAGCTAACCAGAGTAGTCCATAGAATGGTGTACCCTTTTTTTAGTCAGGGGGATAAACACTACAATATATATTTTTTTTACATGTTAAGTATTACTATCTCTTTAAAGGGATAGAAACGTCTATAATAAAATTGATCTCCGTGTCTGCTCCTTTGTCAAGGTTTTCCTTATACTTACTGAAGTTTGTCCCTCGCTGTATCTGTCTGGTCAAACAACTGAATTCCAGATTCAGAGGGAGGCAGCCAGAAGGGGCAGGAGGGTGATCATTTAACCCTTTGAGTGCCAGAGGGTATGCAACGTACCCCTCTGGCACTCAAAGGGTTAAGTTTCTGTATCTCTTTGAATTACAGAACAGAAGAGCTGCATGTTATGAAACCAATATAGAAGACTGGGAGCTCAACTTTATTATAGACATTACTATCTCTTTAAATATATCATAGTTATGGGTATTGTAATTACATTGGAGGACAAAGCAGCATAATGAGTAATATGCAGTGTCAAGTTTACCAAGATGAATTTGCGGCACGGGAGCATATACTACATCCCCATAGTTTGTGACTGGCATTAACATCTGTTCAACAATACGTTTTCTTACCAGGAGACTTAAACAGGATTTGATTCTAAACAGAGCACCTATTTTAGAATAAAGTTTGGATTTTAATTTATCAATATGAAGCCCAAAAGTGTGGTTGTAGTCAAGACACACATACCAAGATATTTGTAGGGGTTCACTGGGGCCAAGTTAAAATTGACGTTGTTACGGTGGTTAAATGGGCATTGCTGAGTTTAAGTAGTTTGTGTTTTGTACCACATTCAATGTGACAGTTTTGTCAGTTTAAGAGCAGTTTGTTTTTAGCTATCCATCTTCAGCTTAAAGGGATAGTAATACTTCATTTTATCTTTATTTTATTTTGTAGGCATTAAAAAAACATCAAGAACAATATGTCTTATCTCTCAAATCTTTATGGTTTGAAAGATATTCACAAGCAAAGTCTCCCCTCCTGCCCCTTTTACCTAGTGTAAGCCATCTCTTCTCAGATGTGGAATCCAGTCCATAGACCAGACAGATAACAGAAGGGGACACTCTTCTTCCTATGAGAACAATGAAGGCCCTGCCCCCCTTGACAAGTTTTTCTGCTTTTTCCCTTATCTTAATTGAAGATTGTCCCTCTCTGCAGTCTTCCTGAGCACCTCCCTTCTGCTTCAGCTGAGCAGTGTTACATCAGTAAAAGGGGTGGGAGGGGGATAATTTATCATTGAATTACTCTTGAACTATAACTCTGACAGTATTGAAATAACACTCTCCAAAGTCCAAATACTATGATGATCAATTAGAGCTGCTTTTATTATGAAACATTACTATCCCTTTAAGAAAAATCTTGCTGTAAAATGGCCTCAAGTAATACATTTGGACTTTTAGTGTAGATTATGGTTTCATTTGTATACATCTGCACAGTAGATGCTTTGTAAACTGCGGGCAGATCATTGATAAACAGATAAAATAGAAGAGGGTCAAGAATGGAGCCTTGGGGAAAAAGAGGTGATAAAATGGAGATAACCTCTCCAGTGATGTCATTTCTCCGATTCTTCAAGTTGGAGAGAACTTAGTGCATAGGTTCCATAGAATAACATAGGAGCTGGAGAAGTGACATGAATGGAGAACCTATCTCCTCTTAATCACCTCTTTATCACACCTTAGTGCATAATCCCCAATGTGTTGAATACCTCCATGGCATTCAACAGATTTAATTTCCAGGCTCAAACACGAGCTATCATCTAGCTTTCCCATTTCCATTGAGTCTGGTGTGCTAAGAAGAATTGCAGCTTACCTACTGCACCTACTGCACCACAGGGGGTGAAAACAGATTCCCCATTTATTTAAATGGGGCTTTTACCCTACAATTCAAAGGGTTAAACACCACACTTAATGGGAATTTGTACTTGTCCCCATGGTGCATGGTTTTGCTCAGAACTTGCTCCAGTCATATATCAACCTCCCTGTCTTCACCTCTTGAAAATGACCAACTAAAATGGAACTTTACCCCTAGGAATTAGTATTAGTCAATTTGTTTAACAGAAAGACTTTGCTGGTTATATTGATATATACCTTTTATAGTTTGCATTTGCATATCTGATAAAATACACTGCAAATGAGTTTCAATTTAAAGGGATAATAAAACTTAAGTGGTTGAGATGGCTCCGTTGGTTAATCCACCAGCTGTAGAAACTGCAAGGTCACAGGTTCTAGTCCCAGAAAGAACAGTTCAGTCTTTTACCCTTCTGAGGTAAGTAAAATGAGTGCTAGACATACTTGAATACGAGAGACAATCTCAATAATTCTTCCTGGTAAAATACTTTTCACACAAAAAAATATATCTAGGTAAAAATGTATATATTGTATGTAAAACAAGGTTACTCCCACTGCTGAGTGGTGTTTTATTCAAAAGCTATTGCAGCTTAAACTTGCATTTTTAGTTGCAGTATCTCAATGGCCTGAAACTATACAGTGGTGCTGTTGCTATACCATCCTAAGGAGGTTTATGGTCTACTGACCAGAACTGTCCATATGATGTACAGTTTCGGGCCATTGAGATACTACACCTATAAATTCAAGTCTGAGCTGCAATAACCTTTGAATAAAACACCTCTCAGAAGTGGGAGTACCCTTGTTTTATTCCGTAGGATAAACCCTACAATAAGAGGACTTTAGTCTTACTTGTTAAATCCTTTTCTCTTAGTCCATACAGGTTACTGGTAACTCTGGGTAGGCGATCCGCCCCTTTAATTGTAGGCAGGAACAATTCTAGAATTGTATGCAGGGGTTGGAGTCTACCTTCCCTTCTTGGCTGCAGATAGCCAACCATCTCCAGAAAGATTTGAGACACTAACTATTGACTAGATAGTGAAGGGAAAGAAGACTCCTGTGAGCATGACCCCAAAAGACCCCCACGGTCTGCCACAGGAGTGCCAAGCATGGTCCCTTGATAGGGTAGGAGACCAGTAACCTGTATGGACTAAGAGAAAAGGATTTAACAGGTAAGACTAAAATCCTCTTTTCTCTGTCGTCCAATACAGGTTACTGGTAACTTTGGGATGTCCAACCACTGAGTTTCCCAGAGGTGGGAAGTAAGGCAAGGACCAGACGCAAGGCCCTCAAAGTAACCAGAGCAGATATGAACCATCAGATCAGAGATAGCCCAACAAACAATGAAGTGTCAACGGACACTGAACAGGGGTAACAACACTCTGTTACACAGCACGCTGAACTAGAGCCAACGGGGCTCAAAAGTGAAGGAAGCACCAAGAACCGAAGAAAATCCTAGACAGGCAAGACTACCTCCAGGATTTTCCTCCCAAAGCTGGCGTCAGTCAATGCCAGTACATCAACACAGTAATGCTTCGAAAAGGTGTGCAATGACGACCAGGTGGTAGCCTTGCACAACTGATCAGCAGAGGCCTGATTCTTGTAAGCCCAAGAGGCCCCAAAAGATCGAGAAGAATGAGCCGTGACCCTGAAAGGGACAGGCTTCTTCCTCAACTCATAAGCCTTACGAATAGTGGACTTGATCCAAGAAGCAATAGTCACCTTGGATGCAGGTCTTCCTGCCCTAGGAACCTCAGTAATGACGAACAACTCGTCTGATTGCCTGATAGACTCAGTGCGATGTACATAAAACTTGAGACAACGCACTACGTCTAACAAGTGGAGATCCCTCTCCTTGTCAGAGGTGGGGTCAGGGCAGAAAGAGGGCACCACAATATCCTGAGGGGAAACTCCTGAGAGATGTGAAGCACACCTTGTCCTTGTGAAACACCAAAAAGGGTGGTCTACAGGACAGAGCATGTAATTCCGCAACACGACGGACAGACACAATCGCCAGGAGAAAAGCCATTTTCCACGTCAAAAGGCAAAGAGGAATAGTAGTCAAGGACTCAAATGGAGGGCGCTGAAGAACGCCCAAAACCAAATTAAGATCCCGCGGAGGAGCAGGAATCTTGAAGGCAGGACGAGTATGAGCAATGCCCTGGAAGAAAACCTTGACATCAGGAAGGATAGCAATGCACCTCTTAAAGTAAACAGAGAGAGCAGACATCTGAACATTAAGGGAGCTCAAACTGAGGCCCTTATCCACACTGTCCTGCAAAAAAGCCAGGACCGTAGGCAGATCAAATTCCTGAGACAGGTCCTTGTCAGCACACCAAGATAGGAAGGTCTCCAGACACGATGGTAGATCTTGGAAGAAACAGGTTTGCGGGCACTGAGCATAGTAGCCACCACACCAGAAGAAAACCCTTACTTCTGCAATATTGAGGATTCAATTTCCAAGCCGTCAAGGCTAGATGATGGACATCATCCTTCCACAGGTAACCCTGTAGAAGAAGATCCGGGCAGCAAGGGAGCCGGAATGGCTCTGCCACTGACAGATCCAGAAGCTCCGGAAACCAAGCTTGGTGAGGCCATTACGGAGCAATCAGAATGACTGGACAACACTACAGTCGTAATTTCCGGAATACCCTGTGCAACATTGGGAGGGGAGGAAAGATGTAGGCCAGAGGGAATAACCAAGGAATGGACATTGCATCCACCGACAGAGCTAGAGGGTCCCTCCATCAAGAGCAGAACCTCGAAACCTTCCTGTTGTGTCTTGTCGCCATCAGGTCGATGTAAGGAAGACCACATTTCTGAATAATGAGGGTGAACACCTCTGGGTGCAGATCCCACTCTGCGCTGTCCACTGTGTGACGACTGAGGAAGTCCGTCATGATGCTGTCTACACCAGGAATGTGTACTGCGGATATGGCAGGAACGTGTTCTTCTTCCCAGGACAAAATAGCTTTGACCTCTAACCAAAGGGTGAGACTTCTTGTTCCACCCTGCTTGTTGATATAAGCCACGGCCGTAGCATTTTCGGACTCTACCCTGACTGGGCATTCTTTCAGCTGGGGAGTCCAATGACGAAGGGCATAGAATGTCACCCGAAGCTTCAACACGCTGATGAAAAGGAGAGCTTCTACCGGAGACCACCGACCTTGTGCACTCAGGCAATCCAGGACCGCTCCCCATCAGGAAAGGCTGGCATCTGTCATCACCGTGGTCCAGAAGGAAACTAGGAAGGACTTGCTCTTCAGCAGATTGGAAAGGTCGAGCCACCAGGACAAACTCAGTTCCACATGAAGAGGAAGTGATATAGACGTTTTCAGAAGGTCCGGCTGACCCCTGCACACCTGGATCACAAACCGCTGGAGTTCCCTGGTGTGCGCCATGGCAAACGTTACTGCCTCCATGGTGGAAATGAATTTCCCCACAAGAGATGACAGCTTCTTGGCTGGAACTGGATCTTGAGCCAGTATCGCAGAAACCCTGTGGGCGATCTTTTGAGCCACCTCATCCGTGAAGGTTTAATCAGCAGAGGAGAGAAGGAGAGTCCAAGCCCTGCGTAGGATACTCATTCTGGAAAGAGCACAAAATGGCTGCCACAGCGGGATGTATCCACCCATCCCTCCTTTCTTCATGTTAACCTGTAATGCTTTCCAATTACATTGTGAAGTTTGTAAACTAACTTAATAATCCCTTCTTCAAAATGCGTTGGAAAGCACTGCAAGTTAACATGAAGAAAGGAGAGATGGGTTGATATCTAAGTTGTACTATTTGATACTGTAAGGAGTACAAGACGGAACTCAGTGAACAGAGCATTAATCCAGCAATGGCTCCTATCTCACACAAACTCAGCGTGTATGCTGAGACAATGGATGCCAAGTTGCTTGTATAAGTTTCCCGCAGGGGAATGGAATAGAATTCACACTGAGAAGCAGTGGAGGCTCATCCATAGGGGCACTTGTGGCAGTGCCCCACCAGTTTGCCACCCAAAATAATAATAATCATTTTTTTTGAAAAGCTGTAAAAGTAGGAGGACTACTACTATGTTTTATTTTTTTCTGGGGGTGGGGAAGGGGGGGATTTTTTAAATAAATCTTTATAAAAAATAAATAAACACCAAACATTGCTTTGCAAATGTATTTTACAAAGTAAAAAAACTCTCTCTCTCTCTCTCTGCAATGTGTAAATTTCAGAATAAACCCTCCCCTGTAATTTATTGGCTGTCTGGAGAAGCAAAATTGAGGGCAATATTGAGCATGTCAAACTTCTAGGGTGCCTGGTAAAATCATCCTGTTTTAGCACATTTTACACATGCTCAGTCCCCTTTAAGAGTTTTTTTTATCACTGGGGCCATAGGTTGCCATGGGGACGCCTGGATACAACTCTCAGGAGTAGAGACATGCGTGTTGTGCCTCTACTCAAGCAGGGAAACATTACACCACTACGGGGCAGTGTGATTTTGAGCTGGACTAGAAGAGAGAGAGACACCATTTTGAGGAGCAGAACGGAGTGAGCCTGTGGCAGGTGGCAGCAGCAGCTAGCTAGAGGAGACTAGAGAGAAGAGATTCAAGACAAGTGAAGAGCTAGAAGATACCGTCATCTTACATTTTGGCCTCCTGTGTGGTAAGTAGTGAATTGAAAAGAAATAGTGGATTACATTCAAATATTGTTTGACTTGGGGTTCTCCTCTGGTTGATGATGGCTGACATGTGTGACAGGCAGCACACCAGTGACTAACTCAGATATTACTGTCACTTCTGTGCTGCCTGTCACTAATTGTATTTGACAGATTTTAATGTAAATTGATTTTCTTGATGGATTATTTAATTTCAGGACATTGTTTGGCTGTTTTGTTGGAAACTTGGCACTGGCACTGTCTGTCTGCCACCACTGACTGACTACTGCAGCTTGCTTTACACAGATTTTTTTTATATGTGGATTATTTGATGACATTGTTTGGCTGTTTTGTTGGCAACTTGGCACTGCACTGTCTATCTGACACCACTGACCAGGGGAGGGCTGGCAACATTTGGCCTGGGGGGCAAATTTAATCAAGTGGCCCATTTCCACTATAGCTCCAGCCCTCCGTCCCACTCCACCCCCGTCTGTTTATAACTTTCATTAATGTTGCGAAGCAACACAAGTATCAGATGATTGGAGCTGTAGTTCAACAACAGTTGAAGGGCCACAGATTTCGCATTATTTATGCAAGAGGGTAAATTAGCATTCAGAACCTGCGGGCAACCTGTGACCCTCCAGCTGTGTTGTACTGCAATTCCTATCAACTTTATCCCAATGTTGCCAAGTTCAGAATGATGGGAGTTGTAGTCCAAAACTGTTGGAGGGCTACATGCTTCCTATCACTTGTGTAGGGGGACAAGTCAGTGTACAGCAGTTGTGGGCAATCTGTGATACTCCAGCAATGTTGGACTACAGCTGTCATCATCATCAACTATATGTTGCCCCACTGAGGATTTGGGAATTGTAGTACAACAGAGGCTGCTGGAGGGCCACAGATTTCCCATCACTTTTTTAGGGGTAAATGGCAAATACAAACAGAAAGGGGTTGCACAGCCCAGGACCCCCACCCCCCATGCACACTTTTGTCCTCTGTCAGAGAGAGAGACAAAACATTATGGCCTCAGTAATGACACATTATTGCTACTCTTGCCATATGTCTAGACCAGAGGTGGGCAAGTTGTCACACTTCAACTCATGTTAAACTACAATTCCCATCATTCTCTACTACAATTGGATGGCTGAGAGTGAGAAAAACTGTAGTCCAACAACAGCTTCAGGGTAATAACTATAAGTGGGAACTTTCAAAATGACCTGACACTGATATCTCTGAAATATTCTTATAACAGAAAAAGACAGATAACACAGGCTGTCAGTGTCCCCAGATTAATGACACAAGAGCTGCAATTATATGTGCTGTGCACAGAGAAGGAAAGATGGGAACAGCGGCACTGCCATCATTACACAATGAGGCTGATGTACTAAGAAGAACTGGCGTAAAGCAAGTTCACCATAGGGAGGAAAGAGAAAAATTTTAGTTGATTTAAATATGGCTTTTAACCCCCTGGATGCTAAAGAGGTCTTCAACAAATTCCTTTGGGGTTAAATTTACATTTAAATCAATGGAAAGTTAAGGACATTTTACTTGTCCCATAAGAGCAACTTGGATTAGTCCAGAATTACTCAATTTCTTAGTACAACGGCCTCACAGACACTTGTCAGAGGAGCTGATGTGATGAATGAAATAGGACGGTTCTTCCCATACAAAAGTACAGTTTGTTAATTAACTGTAGAGGGCAGTATATTAATTTCCTGGGCATATATCATCATTATAAAATAAAGTGTGTTAATAATCAATGCACAGATACTCAGCATCATAAAAAGTGGAGTGTGTTTATTATCAATGCACAGACAACATTGTTGTAAAGTACAGTGTTCATAATCAGTGCTTATACTCATCACTCTAAAGTAATCATTATCAGTATGGTTATTCATCATCATATTAAAACATCAGTTCATAGATAAGAACTATAAAGTGCAACATGCAGTGTATTCTTCATCTGTGCACATATGCTTTCAGCATCATTATTATACAGTGTCGTTTTATTAATTATCATTGCACAGATACTCAAAATTTTTAACTTTGAGTTTGGGTACAAGAGTTGCGTTGTGCTGGATCTTTGTCACATTACTTTTTCACACTTCCCATCATTTCAAATGTCCAAAGAGGGAAACTTCTGTTTTAGGCAATGTTTCATGGGGCGTTACTGGTGTGCAGGGAATTATCAAGAATTTTTAAGTTATGGGGGGATAATGAACACATTGTACCCTATGATGATGTTGAGTATCTGTGCACTGATAATTAATAAAACTACACTGTATAATAATGATGCTGAGAGCATATGTGCACTGATTAAGAATACACTGCATGTTGCACTTTATAGTTCTTATCTATGAACTGATGTTTTATAATGATAAATAACCATACTGATAATGGACACTTTAAATTAAAATGAGGAGTATCAGCACTGATTATATGAACATTGTACTTTAAAAACAATGTTGTCTGAGCATACTGCATTGATAATAAACACACTGCAGGGCCAGGGGTAAAGATCCCCTTTTAGATTTGTGGGTATTTTGAATCATAGTTTTGCATCAGAATTGCTCCACATTTGTTTTTATACATATACTATCTTGTATTAAGAAATAATCATATATATATATATATATATATATATAACCTACATTCAACAGAGGCCCTGAACTTCAGAGCATGCAATTTTTGTACTTACATATATAATTCATAATCATTACATACAGAAAAGAGATTACAGTTCAGATTTAAATGAAAATTGCATTTAAATCTGAATTGCATTAATGGATCAAACTGTATTCTCTTATGTAGAGTATCTTTTCTATATGTAGTGAATTATATATGTATGAAAAAATTGCATGCTCTGAGGTTCAGGGCAGCCAGGGGGCCTCTGTTGAATCAATATTATATAGGGGCTTATGTGGATATCATCAAATATTTTGATTTGCTTACCACCAGCAGTCAGCAGATAAATTTTGCGCGCTGCGCAGCGCTGGCTTGCCGCTCTCAGGCTCTCGTTCTCAGCACCAGTCCAGCTGTCCATGTCTATCTCCCACAATGGGCCCCGACACTGTCCACCTCCCACACTGTCCACCTCCCACAATGGGCCCCCACACTGTCCATCTCCCACAATGGGCCCCCACACTGTCCACCTCCCTAAATGGACCCACACTGTCCATCTTCCACAACAGCCCCAACACTGTCCATCTCCACACTGTCCACCTCCCACAATGGACCCCCACACTGCCCACCTCCCACAATGGGCCCCCCACACTGTCCACCTTCCACAATGGGCCCCCACACTGTCCACCTTCCACAATGGGCCCCCACACTGTCCATCTCCCACAATGGGCCCCCACACTGTCCACCTCCCTAAATGGACCCCCACACTGTCCACCTTCACACTGTCCATCTCCCACAATAGCCTCCACACTGTCCATCTCCACACTGTCCACCTCCCACAATGGACCCCCACACTGTCCACCTCCCACAATGGGTCAACCACACTGTCCATCTCCCACAACAGCCCCCACACTGTCCATCTCCATACTGTCCACCTCCCACAATGAACCCCCACACTGTCCACCTCCCACAATGGACCCCCACACTGTCCATCTTCCACAACAGCCCCAACACTGTCCATCTCCACACTGTCCACCTCCCACAATGGACCCCCACACTGTCCACCTTCACACTGTCCACCTCCCACAATGGGTCAACCACACTGTCCATCTCCCACAACAGCCCCCACACGGTCCATCTCCACAATGTCCACCTCCCACAATGGGCCCCCACACTGTCCACCTCCCAGAATAGGCCCCCACACTGTCCACCTCCCGCAATGGGCCCCCAAACTGTCCACCTCCCACAATGGGCCCCCCACACTGTCCATCTCCCTAAATGGACCCCCACACTGTCCACCTCCCACAATGGGCCCCCCACACTGTCCACCTCCCACAATGAACCCCCACACTGTCCATCTCCATACTGTCCATCTCCCTAAATGGACCCCCACACTGTCCACCTCCCACAATGGGCCCCCCACACTGTCCACCTCCCACAATGAACCCCCACACTGTCCATCTCCCACAACAGCCCCCACACTGTCCATCTCCACACTGTCCACCTCCCACAATGGGCCCCCACACTGTCCATCTTCCAAAATGGGCCCCCACACTGTCCATCTTCCAAAATGGGCCCCCACACTGTCCACCTCCCTAAATGGGCCCCCACACTGTCCACCTCCCTAAATGGACCCCCACACTGTCCATCTCCCATAATGGCCCCCACACTATCCATGTCCATCTCCATCTCCTACTGTCCAGGCATCTCCACATTGCACCCGCTGATGCTGTCCACCTCCAGCTCCACATTAAACAACACTAGTGTTACCCCTATTGTTCTCCACCACCACAGTGATTTCCCTTCACATCGTGATCGCGTGGACATAGCATAGACTGAGGCAGGATTCCAGCTGCTTTTCTCAGTCTGGGACTGGCGCGCAATGCTTCTGGCACTCTTTGCTTTCTTCATACAGTCTGTCATCACGGAGCGCAGGAGACCACAAGGTTGCGTGCGCACGCATGCGCAGTTAGGTGAAGTGAAGAGTTCCGTTTACTGTAAGTGCCAGACGGGGCAGGCACACAAGGGGGCCAGGCAGAACGGACTCACTGACTGACTACACAGGCCAGCCGCACACATTACTGGCAATGCGAGCAGTGTCACAAGACATTGGGCTCTGCTCCGGCCTGCAGCCGCACTGACACACTGATTTTTTTTTTCCACATGGCGGCCCACTACAGACACTGGCCCTGCGGCCCGGGGGGCAATTGCCCCCCTGCCCCCCGGGCCAGCCCGCCCCTGCCACTGACTACTGTACAGTTAATAATGTTTAGGCTGTAGTCAGCTTGTTTTACACAGATTTTTTTATATGTTAAAAAATAACTTTTTTTTGGGGGGGGGGTTGAGATAATGCCTGTGTCTATGGCAGATGTTGATAATAACTGTAAACTGTGTTTTTCTGCCTGTGACTGTGACTTGTGGATAGCAAAGCACCCCACCCAACCACCTCTCTGCAGATCCTATTGCCACCACCTCACCCTGCAGAGCCTACAGCTGCCTCCCAGTCCCTACTTTTACATATCCCAACATGGCTGCCTGCCACCTTACCCTGCAGAGCCTAATCTAGTCACCCCTGCAAAACCTGCTGCAGACCCTGTTTCTGCTTTCCCCTCTGAACCTAGTGCTGTCTCATTCTGTAAAGAGAAAAAAACCTGTGTATTTTCTCCTTTTACAAATACACATCCCTGATGTCACTCTATAGTTGGTACCACTTCCTTGATGCCACCCTGGGCTCTCCCTTGATGCCACCCTGGGGTGTATACCCCCTTTATGCCACACTGGGGTGAGCACCCCCATGCCATTCTTGGGTACCTGTCCCTCACTGCAATTCTGGGGTGGGCAACCCTCTCCTAATGCATGCCATTCTGAGTGTCATAAGAGTAGGGGTGCCCACCCCAGAGTGGCATTAGGTGAAGGTGCCCACCCCTGAGTGCCATCAAGGGAGATGAAAGGTGTTCACAGAATGGACTAGTCACCCCCTTATCTTTTGGTGACATCAGGAGAGGTTACAAAGTGTGTACAGTGCAGACAAGAATAGCCTGTGTGTGGATCATGGGAGTCTGACATTGCTTTTGTGTTATTAGTTGGAAAAAAACACATCAACATTTAGTGAACAATCCCCTACCAATATTCAGTGAATAAACCCCTCTCTATCAATAATCTCCTCCCTATGAATATTTAGTGAATAAACCACTATCAACATTTAGTGAATAATCCCCTTCCTATCAATATTCATTGAATAATTTAGTGATTGATCCCCATTTCAATACCCAATGCATTGCTTTCTGGTTTTATTCAGATGTTTGGACAGTATTTTTTCATTATTTTGCTTTCTGATGTCTGCTGTTTGGTAGCGGTGCCCCCTCATGCTTGCAGGCATGAGGTGGCACCTCCAATCACAGGCAGTGATCTAGCTAGCTGATCATCTGGAGTTGAAATAATTGATCTCCTGGCGCAAGGCAGAGCAGAGGTTTTGCTTCGATCTGCACCGCTTTCGCATGCGTTGTGTCAGTCTCAGCCTTTATAATAAGCACTGCTTGTTGCAATTTTCATGCTTGTTCGCTTTGCTTTGATTCACTTGCAGTGTGTCTCAGTCAGGCTTTAAGCCAGTGACACACTGAGCGCGACGCTAAGTGCAGCAGTGATGTGCTGCTGATGTGTGCTATGTGTGTCTTCTATTTTCATCTCCAGCATGGTGTTGAAGAGCGAAGCAGTAGCTTTGCATTACATGCAGTGTGTCTCAGCCTTTAGTGTTCTGGCAGAGAGTGAATGCAATAAATCTACAATTTAGTATTGGACTCACTTTTTCTGCCATCCCACTAAATCCATCTGCACACAGCTGAAACCCTGCTGACTTCTTGCCACTTAGTGTACTGGCAGAGAGCAAGTGCAATCAATCTACAATTCTACATCAAGTTGAAGCGTAGATTATTTGCAAAGTGCACTTACTCTCTGCCAGTACACGAAATACACATGGAAGATAGGGGTGCGCATCTTCACTGGTCTCACGATTCGATTCGATTACGATTATCATGTGAAGAATTCAATTCGATTCAATTCGACGATGCATCCCGATTACTGGCCTTGGTTTTCACAAACACTGCACACATTCATAGTACAGGAGAGATGCCCCCAGGAAATCAGTGAAGACAGGAAAGCTCCCCCCCAGGGGTGACAGGAGGAGAGCTTCCCCCAGCAAACCAGGGGTGACAGGAGAGCTCCCCCGGCAAACCAGGGAAGACAGCAGAGCACTGCAGCAAATCAGTATAAGCACAGAGATAAAAGCACTGAGCTATAACCCATTCAGACTGTACCTGGTAAAGATGAGCTCGGTAATCGAGTATCAGGAAGCCATTCAGAGCCGCTATGTAGACAATCAGTGCTATCCTACCGGGGGGAGTCGGGAGTATCTGGTCTGGTTCAGTAAAGCAGATAGTCAACCAGGGCAAAAGAGATTACCAACACCACAATCTGTCATGCACCGCTCTGTGCACCGGGTGGGGGGACAGACTGACACTCACTGATTGCAGACACGGGCTAAAACGCTATCTGGACACTGACTGGCACGATGTCTGACACCGGCCACAGCTAAACCAGCACTGACAGAGGCCGGGAGCGCGGCATCATTTGATCAGCATAATCGCGGTTATGGCCCATCACTGCATCAATGCAGCATCGTCCACAGCCGCATCACGATGCACTGAGTAAACGATTATTTTCAACACCCCTACTGGAAGAAATCGGTAAGGTTGAGGCCAGGTTTGCTGTGTGCAGCTGTGTACCGGCAGAGAGCTAGTGCAATCAATCTACAATTCTACATCAAGTAGAAGCTTAGATTATTTGCAAAGTGCACTTACTCAGTATACTAAATAATTTGTGCAGCTTTATGTGTACTTTAGTGTACTGGAAAACAGAGTGCACAGTACACCGTATGTACAGTTCTACATAATGTACACATATAGATGTAGTCTTTGTCTTTTATAGTGTGTATATATATAAAATAAAGTGTCAACAAAATAAAATATTGTTTGATAGATTTATTACAGGAAACATGAATACAGTTGATGAGCTACTACTGAAGCCTTTCCAAAGCCTCACGTTTGACGAGAAGCTGGAAGTGAAATGATTAGGTCCTCATCAACCAAGGCTTGACATTAAGCAGGCTTCGACTGACATAAGGAAAAGTTACAACTGCAGCTATAACCCACAGTGGTATGAAAGAAAGCAGTGGCTTTGTGGGAGAGTCTCTGAATCGGCTTTGTTTTGTTCCCCATGCTTGTTATTTGGTGGTGACGCCCCTTGGACCAAAAAGGGGGTCACAGATATGAAGCATTTGCCAGAAAAAAATAAGAAGCATGAAGCCAGCTCTAAGCATGTTGAAAACATCCTAAAGCTTTGGGTGCTTGGAACAGCTGATATTCAAACACAACTGAGTCACACTTTCCTCACAATCATTAGAAGACACAACGAAGAGGTGGACAAGAAACGTCACATTCTTTCAAAACTAATAGATTGTATACGTTTCTGCGGTGCTTTCAAATTGGCATTACGTGGCCAACTGGCCATGATAAAGCGGAATCTTCAAATCGTGGAGTGTTTCTAGGATTGGTAGATCTTGTTGCCAGTCTAGATAGCGCAATGGAGAAACATCTGAAGACTGCAACCATTTTTAAAGGCACATCTAAAACGATTCAGAATGAGCTTCTGGACTGTATGCTTGATATACTCAGGGATGTGATTCTGCAGCAACTGAAAGAGGCAGAATTTATTGAAGTACAAATAGATGAAACCACAGACGTGTCAACAAGAACCCAATCAGTTCTAGTGTATCGATATATTCATGACGGCAAAGTTGTTGAGAGATTTTTTGGCTTCACAGTTTTGGAAAGGTCTGATGCAGTAACAATTGCTTCAAGCATGCTTGAAAAACTGAACACTGTTTTTCCTGAGCCTGATGATAAAAAAATATTAATAGCTCAAAGCTATGATGGCGCTAGTGTGATGCGTGGAGAATTTGGTGAAGTCCAAAGAAAAGTGAAGGACATATACCCGAATGCCCATTATGTACACTGTTATGCCCACCAAGCTTAACTTAATTATTCAGCAAGCTGCATCCAATATCTCAGCAGTCAGGGGTTTTGCAAGTATAACAGGAATCACAGCTTATTTTTCACGATCCCCAAAGAGAACATCGGTGCTGGAAGAAATAGTTGGTAGAAGACTTCCAAGAGGTTGCTCTACACGTTGGAACTTTAATATAAGAACTGTAAATGTTGTCTTTGAGCTGAGACAAGATCTAATGGAGTGTTTTCATGCGATCGTTAACCATGCAGATAACTTTGATGCAAAATCTGTTAACAAAGCAAAGTCATACGCAGGGTTACTTGAAGACAGGGAGTTTGTCTACTTTCTCTTCCTCTTCCATGAGATAATGCGATATGTAGACATACTCTATCTTCAGCTGCAGAAGACAGACACTGATGCACTTTTTATTCATAAAGCAACCACTGACTTCACAAGCAGCATAGAAAGGGTTTGTGAAACTGTTGACGTTATAGAAGCAAAGTTGCCTGAGGTGTTGGTACACAAACGAATTGCAAAAGACATTCCAACCCTAAATCAAACTGCAAAAGAGGTGTGCGACATAATTATCAATCATGCTAAGGAACGCTTTGCATTTTCAAACCATCTTGTGAGTGCCACTCTGTTGTCCACAGAACTATATGAGAAATATAGACTATGTTTCCCCTACAAAGCGCTGGAAGACACAGTGGCTGCATATCCAATGCTGAATAAGGAGAGACTGCAGACGGAGTTGGCAATCATTTATAAAAACAAGGATCTCCATTCTTGTGCTGGAGCACTTGAACTTTATTCCTTTATGATCAGGAATAATATCAAGGAAGCTTTCAACAAGACTTTTATTCTCTTACAAATCCTGATCACCACCCCGATGACCATCAGTGAATCTGAGAGGTGCTTTTCAACATTAAAAAGAATAAAAATATTTTTGAGGAGCACAATGACAGAGGATCGACTTAATGCATTAGCCATGCTGTCAACTGAGAAACAACTTGTAAACGAAATTCCTGATTTCAATCACCGCATCATTGAAAAGTTTTCTTCTCAAAAAACAGAAGAATGAATTTCCTATACAAAAAATAAAGCTCCTTCTCAGTGTTGTAAACGATGCCAATTTTGTTAAATTTGTGCAATATTCCAGTTAATATAGAAAGTTTTGAAGTTGGTTTGTTATGACGGAAATTTTACATCATGTCTCCTTAAGTGGTTAAACATATGGCACTTTAGATTATGTTATGTGTTATATATTTATATATAATATTTTTTGGTATTTATGTTTTAAAACAACTTTAACTACAACTATAAAAGTTAAATTAAGTTTATATAAAGAAGTTGCTTACACTCTACATTGCGTATTTGTTTTATTTAACTATTTTCATTTTTAATAATGTAACTTCTGTTATAACGAGTTGAGCGGAGTGGGATTAAGTGGACGGGGTTAAAAGTGCTTGTGGGAGGGTTTAAGTGGGAGGGGGGGAGTCTGGCGCCCCACCATTTCAAAACTTCACCAGTCGCCACTGGAAGCAAGCGCTCATGGGAAATGTAGTTTTCCTAGAAAAGTACCCCAAACAGTGCCCGAGGCCCCCTGAGCCCCCAACACACTAGAAACATGAACTGGATGATAGAGCAAGGGCAGACAAGTAAAATGAGCCATCTCTGAAGTTGCTAGGTTAAACAGTTGCAGAGATATGTCCCAAACTGTACAGTCCCTAAGGAGTGAATGGAGCAATGGCGCCTATGAGTCAAAGCACGCCTTTAACTCAAATTTTACAAAATTGAAAGTGTAAAACTAAAAGGCATGAAACATCACTAGAACATGGTAGAATACCCAAAAAACACTGAACCAGTAGGAAAAGTGTTAGAAACCCCCCCAAAAAAAACCCAGCAGCTAAAGGGTTAAATACCACATAAACCTGCTGCAAACACCCAACAGACATACAGATAGGCCCAATGAGTGCAGGAGTGTGCAATAGGAACTCCAAATGAACAACCCCTGTGCGGAGGGGCACTGTGGGACATGTGGACCTGAAGCACTCAAAGGGTTGCTCACCTTTCTGCAGATCTTCTGTCTTCAGATTACCATGTTTAAAGAAGAAGCCCCGGTGGGCAACTATTGAGGAAAGAACTTGTAGCAAAGATTTTCCCCCCAGGGCTTAAGGTCCACAAAAAGCACCTGGTAACTGAGCTAGCCACATATAAGGGCATTGTCAGCTATGGTAATCCACCTAATGGTGGTATTCCATTTGTAACAGAAAAATAAAAAAACTTCTAAAGCTATAGCAGAACTGTTCTCTGACCTGTGTTATCTTCACCAAGGAACAAAACTTTCTGGAGCTGGTTGGCTAGCTGCAGCCAAAGAGGGAAGGTAGGCCCCACCCCCTGCATACAATTCTAGAATTGTTCCTGCCTACAATTAAAGGGGCGGATCGCCTACCCAGAGTTACCAGAAACCTGTATTGGACGACAGAGAAATATATATATATATATATATATATATATATATATATATATATATATATATATATAAAATAAGTATGTATATATAGATATAGATATAGGTATTTATATATACATATATAATAAATAAATATATATATATATGCATTATATGCAGTTGTCTTGATAAAGGCTTGGGAGCAAGCCGAAACGTCACTATGAAGTAAACCTTGTTTTATAAAAAAAAATCCTGGCAAGTGCCAGTTCGTGTTTCTGTTCTATATTTATATATATATATGTATATATATTGGATACCAAAGATGAATTTGCAATCAGTTGGAGATTAACCTTTCATTCAAAAGTTTAATAAAACAGCCCACAGATAGGGGTTGGTCATTTCTGTTGTTTTAAAGATCCAATTTCTGTTAAAAGACAGGTTTTGGAAAGAATTATGCTTCAAGGTAAATGCATTACTGGTACAAAAATATATCAAGATATGCTTGAAAATCATTCAGATTTAATTTATCTATTATAAAAGCAATAACTTTCTTGATTCATAAAGTTTTTGTTTGAGAACTCTTCCAAATAAAAATCCGTTAAAAGGGAATTTCCTCATGATTTTAAAGGGCTAGTAATAGTTAATATGCAAAACAATTATTTATATATATATATATATATATATATATATATATATATATATATATATATATATATAGGGAGGTACATTGTACATCCCTATTGTTAAATGCGTATTGAGAAGTTTAAAGGGATAGTAATACTTAAGTATTAGTGATGAGCGAGCACCCCAATGCTCGGGTGTTCGGGTGCTCTGACCGAGCGCCCCCGGAGGCTCGAGTGCTCGGCCGAGCACCCGAGCCCCATTGAAGTCAATGGGAGGACTCGAGCATTACACCAGGCACCCCCTGCTCTGATGAGGGGAGGGTGCCTGGTCCATAGGAAAAGGGCAGAAAAGGATGGAAACACCACAGAAATGGTTCAGGGACAGCATAGGGAGGATGTCTGGATGCATCTTGGACTCCAACATCGCTGCTGGGAACGATCGTTCGCCCGTAGTACGCCATTTTTACAGACTGACCATAAAACACACAAAAAGGAAAATAAAAACGACTTTAGGCGAAAAATTGTTACCAAACAATATTTGCTGTATATTTACTTGTATATCATCTGCAAATTCTCCCAAAAATTTCCTTGATTTTCTGAAGTGAGGACATGATTAAGAGGGAAACGTGCGCAGAGGCAAATTATCCCAAAAATTTCCTTGATTTTCTGAAGTGAGGCCATGATTAAGAGGGAAACGTGCGCAGAGGCAAATTATCCGAAAAATTTCCTTGATTTTCTGAAGTGAGGCCATGATTAAGAGGGAAACGTGCGCAGAGGCAAATTATCCGAAAAATTTCCTTGATTTTCTGAAGTGAGGCCATGATTAAGAGGGAAACGTGCGCAGAGGCAAATTCTCCCAAAAATTTCCTTGATTTTCTGAAGTGAGGCCATGATTAAGAGGGAAACGTGCGCAGAGGCAAATTCTCCCAAAAATTTCCTTGATTTTCTGAAGTGAGGCCATGATTAAGAGGGAAACGTGCGCAGAGTCAAATTATCCCAAAAATGTCCTTGATTTTATTGAACTGAGGCCATGATTAAGAGGGAAACGTGCGCTGAGCTGACCATCTAAAACATTATGGGTGAGGGTCTGCTGCAGAGCTGACCATCCTAAACATTATATGCGAAGGCCCGCTAGTGAGCTGACGCTATAAAACATTATATGCGAAGGCCCGCTAGTGAGCTGACGCTATAAAACATTATATGCGAAGGCCCGCTAGTGAGCTGACGCTATAAAACATTATATGCGAAGGCCCGCTAGTGAGCTGACGCTATAAAACATTATATGAGAGGGCCCGCTAGAGAGCTGACCCAATAAAACATTATATGAGAAGGCCCGCTGGTGAGCTGACCTATATAAAAATTGTCAAACAGGGCCCGCTGGTGAGCTGGCCCTATATAAAAATTATATCACAGGGCCCGCTGGTGAGCTGGCCCTATATAAAAATTATAGCACAGGGCATATGGAAGAGGAGGAGGAGGATGAGAAGATTAAGAGTCAACCATATACCCGTTTTTTGGGTGGAAGGGGTGAATGGGAATACAGAGTATTCCCATCATTGTAAATAACATATATAAAGTGAGTTTATGTTCCCCCAGGGCTTTCCTCCAGTGGAGTGGAGAAGTCAGGGGAAATCCAGGCCTTGTTCATTTTTATAAGTGTCAACCTATCAGCATTGTCGGTGGAAAGGCGGATACGCTTATCTGTTATGATGCCACCAGCAGCACTAAATACCCGCTCAGACAGAACGCTGGCGGCAGGGCAGGCCAGCACCTCCAAGGCGTAGAGTGCCAGTTCATACCACGTGTCCAGCTTGGACACCCAGTAGTTGTAAGGCACAGAGGGATCATTGAGGACGCTGACACGGTCTGCTACGTACTCCTTCACCATCTTCCAAAACTTTTCCCTCCTTGTGACACTAGGCTGCGCATCAGGGTGAGGGTGCTGGCGGGGTGTCATGAAGGTGTCCCACGCCTTGGAGAGTGTTGCCCTGCCTTTGTCGGAACTGCTGTGTGCTCCCCTTTTCTCCCCTTCTCGGTTGGCCAAGGTAGCACGTACTCTGCCGCCAGCGTTGTCAGATGGAAAATTTTGGAGCAATTTTTCAACAAGAACCTTCTGGTATTGCACCATTTTGCTTGTCCTCTCCACCGGAGGAATGAGAGATGAGAAATTCTCTTTGTAGCGGGGGTCCAGAAGGGTGAACACCCAGTAATCCGTGTTGTCTAAAATGCGTACAACGCGTGGGTCACGGGAAAGGCAGCCTAACATAAAGTCAGCCATGTGTGCCAGAGTACCAACAGGCAAGATTTCGCTGTCCTCACCAGGAGGATGACTCTCAATATCCTCATCCTCTTCCTCCTCTTCTGCCCACCCACGCTGAAGAGATGGAACTAAAGTTCCATGGCTACCCTCTGTAGCGGAGGCAACCGTGTCTTCCTCCTCCTCCTCCTCCGCCTCCTCCAATTGTCGCTGAGAAGACGAAGTGAGGGTGCTCTGGCTATCACCTTGTGTAAGCTCTTCCTCCCCCATTTCCACCTCTTCCACATGCAAAGCGTCGGTTTTAATTGTGAGCAGCGAGCGTTTCAGTAGACACAGAAGTGGGATGGTTACACTGATAATAGCGTTATCGCCGCTCACCATCTGTGTCGATTCCTCAAAATTGCGTAAAACCTCGCAGAGGTCTGACATCCATTCCCACTCCTCACTTCTGATTACAGGAAGTTGAACGGAGAGGCGACGACCGTGTAACAGCTGGTACTCCACTACTGCCCTCTGCTGCTCACAAAGCCGGGCCAACATGTGGAAGGTGGAGTTCCAGCGCGTGCTCACGTCACACAGCAGCCGGTGAGCTGGCAATTGTAAGCGCTGCTGCAGCTTCAACAGGCCGGCCGAAGCTGTAGATGACTTACGGAAATGTGCACACACGCGGCGCACCTTGGTCAAGAGATCATGCACATTGGGGTAGGTTTTTAGAAATCGCTGAACCACTAAATTAAATACATGCGCTAGGCATGGTACGTGTGTGAGCTTGCCGAGCTCCAAAGCCGCCACCAAGTTACGCCCATTATCACACACAACCATGCCTGGTTGCAGGTTGAGTTGCGAGAGCCACTGCTCGGTCTGGTGACTAATCCCCTGCAACAGCTCTGAGGCCGTGTGCTGTTTGTCCCCAAGGCAGATCAGCTTCAGCACGGCCTGTTGACGCTTCCCCACTGCAGTGCTACACTGCTTCCAGCTACTGGCTGATGGGGGAGTGGCGCTGCGTGTAGAGAATTCGGAGGTGGAAACGGAGGAGGAGGAGCCAATAAAGTAGGTGCTGGCGGAAACCCTGATGGAGGTAGGGCCCGCAATCCTCGGCGTGGGTAGCACCCGTGCCATCCCAGGGTCCGAGTCGCTCCCAGCCTCCACGACATTCACCCAGTGTGCCGTCAGGGAAATGTAGCGTCCCTGGCCACAAGCACTTGTCCATGTGTCAGTCGTTAAGTGGACCTTCCCAGTAACTGCGTTGGTCAGGGCACGGGTGATGTTACGGGACACATGGTGGTGTAATGCGGGGATGGCACACCGGGAAAAGTAGTGGCGGCTGGGGACCGCGTACCGAGGGACAGCTGCTGCCATCAGGCTGCGGAAGGACTCAGTGTCCACAAGCCTAAATGGCAGCATTTCGATGGCCAGTAATTTGGAAAGGTGTGAGGTTGGTGCTATGGCCTGTGGGTGGGTGGCTGGGTATTTTCTCTTGCGCTCAAATGCCTGGGGTAACGACATTTGGACGCTGTGCTGGGACAGGGAAGTGGATGTGGTCGCTGATGGTGCTTCAGATGGTACAGGTGCAGGGCGGGAGGTATGCGGGCCTGCGCCTTCGACAGGCGATTGGCCGGCACCGAAAACAGGGGAAGAGGAGGCAGTGGTGTGGCCTGCAGACACAGATGGGCGATCCAGGCGTTCCTCCCACTTACTACGGTGCTTGGATGCCATGTGTCGGATCATGCTGGTGGTGGTGAGGTTTCTAGTGTTCATGCCTCGGCTCATTCTGGTGTGGCACAGGTTGCAAACTACAATTCTTTTGTCGTCCGCACTTTCCTTAAAAAAACGCCATACCGCGGAACACCTACCCTTTGGCAAGGTAGATTTACGCAAGGGGGTGCTCCGTGGAACATTTGCGGGCCGGTTTGGTGCGGTCCGCCTTCTTTCTGTAGCCACACCACTGCCTCTTCCAGCCTGTTGCGGTGCTGCAGATGGCTCACCCTCAGGACTGCTGTCATCGCTCGGCTCTACACCTTCCCAGGTGGGGTCAGTCACCTCATCGTCCACCAAGTCCTCCTCCACTTCCTCACTCTGATCATCCTCCTCATGTCTTGATCCCACCACATACTCAGTCACTGACAACTGTATAACATTCTCCTCAACAAGGTCTTGAGACGGAAATAGTGGTTGATTTAATGGCAACTGTGTCTCATCATCATCATCATCATCCACTACTTCCTTTGACCTTAAATGCCGTTCACATCTGTCATCTTCTTGTGATTGGGTACCCTCTAGAGGTTGTGAATCAGGGCACAAGATGTCATGTTCCTCTGCAAGCGTGCTTGGAGAGAGGGTCAAATGAAGGATTGGTGATGAGACGAGCTCCTCACTATATCCCAGTGTGGGATCACTTCTTTGACCAGACCGTGTATGGTGGGAGGAAGGATGATCAGAGTGAGGATTATGTTGACCAGACTCTTGGCTACTGAGAGTGGACTTGGTGGAAGACAGGGTGGTGCTTAACCGACTGGAAGCAGTATCAGCTGACATCCAACCGACCACCTGTTCGCAGTGGTCGGACCTCGAGAGTGATGTCCTGCGACGCCCTGTGAAATGAGACATGAAGCTAGGTATGGTGGATGTCTTTCTTTCTTGTGCTCTGGCACCAGGCACAGTTTCTCCGCGTCCTGACCCGCGCCCTGAACTATCAGGATCACGTCCACTTCCCCGTCCCTTTTTACCCGCCTTCTTCATCTTACACAGAATATGTGACTTTAATATTTGAGTTTGAAAACTTAACAGTATTTCTTCCTATTCTGCAACTGTGCAGAGTACACAGAATAGGCTGCTAAACGGCGGTGACGAACACAGAATGGAATATGTGACTTTAATATTTGAGTTTGAAAACTTAACAGTATTTCTTCCTATTCTGCAACTGTGCAGAGTACACAGAATAGGCTGCTAAACTGCAGTGACACACACTGAATGGAATATGTGACTTTAATATTTGAGTTTGAAAACTTAACAGTATTTCTTCCTATTCTGCAACTGTGCAGAGTACACAGAATAGGCTGCTAAACTGCGGTGACACACACTGAATGGAATATGTGACTTTAATATTTGAGTTTGAAAACTTAACAGTATTTCTTCCTATTCTGCAACTGTGCAGAGTACACAGAATAGGCTGCTAAACTGCGGTGACACACACTGAATGGAATATGTGACTTTAATATTTGAGTTTGAAAACTTAACAGTATTTCTTCCTATTCTGCAACTGTGCAGAGTACACAGAATAGGCTGCTAAACGGCGGTGACACACACTGAATGGAATATGTGACTTTAATATTTGAGTTTGAAAACTTAACAGTATTTCTTCCTATTCTGCAACTGTGCAGAGTACACAGAATAGGCTGCTAAACTGCGGTGACACACACTGAATGGAATATGTGACTTTAATATTTGAGTTTGAAAACTTAACAGTATTTCTTCCTATTCTGCAACTGTGCAGAGTACACAGAATAGGCTGCTAAACTGCGGTGACACACACTGAATGGAATATGTGACTTTAATATTTGAGTTTGAAAACTTAACAGTATTTCTTCCTATTCTGCAACTGTGCAGAGTACACAGAATAGGCTGCTAAACTGCGGTGACACACACTGAATGGAATATGTGACTTTAATATTTGAGTTTGAAAACTTAACAGTATTTCTTCCTATTCTGCAACTGTGCAGAGTACACAGAATAGGCTGCTAAACTGCGGTGACACACACTGAATGGAATATGTGACTTTAATATTTGAGTTTGAAAACTTAACAGTATTTCTTCCTATTCTGCAACTGTGCAGAGTACACAGAATAGGTTGCTAAACGGCGGTGACACACACTGAATGGAATATGTGACTTTAATATTTGAGTTTGAAAACTTAACAGTATTTCTTCCTATTCTGCAACTGTGCAGAGTACACAGAATAGGCTGCTAAACTGCGGTGACACACACTGAATGGAATATGTGACTTTAATATTTGAGTTTGAAAACTTAACAGTATTTCTTCCTATTCTGCAACTGTGCAGAGTACACAGAATAGGCTGCTAAACGGCGGTGACACACACTGAATGGAATATGTGACTTTAATATTTGAGTTTGAAAACTTAACAGTATTTCTTCCTATTCTGCAACTGTGCAGAGTACACAGAATAGGCTGCTAAACTGCGGTGACACACACTGAATGGAATATGTGACTTTAATATTTGAGTTTGAAAACTTAACAGTATTTCTTCCTATTCTGCAACTGTGCAGAGTACACAGAATAGGCTGCTAAACTGCGGTGACACACACTGAATGGAATATGTGACTTTAATATTTGAGTTTGAAAACTTAACAGTATTTCTTCCTATTCTGCAACTGTGCAGAGTACACAGAATAGGCTGCTAAACGGCGGTGACACACACTGAATGGAATATGTGACTTTGATATTTTAGTTTGAAAACTTAACAGTATTTCTTCCTATTCTGCAACTCTGCACAGTACACAGAATGTGCTGCTAAACTGCGGCGACGCACACTGAATGGAATATGTGACTTTGATATTTTAGTTTGAAGACTTAACAGTATTTCTTCCTATTCTGCAACTCTGCACAGTACACAGAATGTGCTGCTAAACTGCGGCGACGCACACTGAATGGAATATGTGACTTTGATATTTTAGTTTGAAGACTTAACAGTATTTCTTCCTATTCTGCAACTCTGCACAGTACACAGAATGTGCTGTTAAACTGCGGCGACGCACACTGAATGGAATATGTGACTTTGATATTTTAGTTTGAAGACTTAACAGTATTTCTTCCTATTCTGCAACTCTGCACAGTACACAGAATGTGCTGCTAAACTGCGGCGACGCACACTGAATGGAATATGTGACTTTGATATTTTAGTTTGAAAACTTAACAGTATTTCTTCCTATTCTGCAACTCTGCACAGTACACAGAATGTGCTGCTAAACTGCGGCGACGCACACTGAATGGAATATGTGACTTTGATATTTTAGTTTGAAAACTTAACAGAATGTGCTCTAATCTGCAACTTTGCACACTAAACAGAATGTGCTCTAATCTGCAACTTTGCACACTAAACAGAATGTGCTCTAATCTGCAACTGTGCACACTAAACAGAATGTGCTCTAATCTGCAACTTTGCACACTAAACAGAATATATATTTTTTTTTTTTTTTTTTTTCCCCCCCACACAAAATAACCTGCTGCCCCCACACACAGTAGTCCTAAAAAGGACTTTTGGTTCTTTTTTTTCACAATTTTGCTTTTTTTCCTCCCTACACTGACTTTCCCTTCCTATCCTCAGCTCTCCCTGGCTAAGACTGAGCCGAACTCGCTGGTCAGGTGCTATACAGCACCCGACCACGGGTTCTGGCCAGCCAATCAGTGTAATGCCAGCAGCCAACATGGCTGCTGGCATTACACTGATGTCAGAGCCTCCCTGCACGTTTATTGGCTGCGCAGCAGCCGCAAAACGTGCGGGGAGGAGACCCGAACATGGCGGGCGAGCACATGCGGTACTCGTACGAGTACCGCCATGTGCCGAGCAGAGCGATGCTCGAGCCGATCCGAGCATCGGCCGAGCATGCTCGCTCAACACTATTAAGTATTACTAATCCCTTTAGTAAAGTCCTTTTAAAAATACATGTATTGCCCCCAGTTTCAACTCTCAAACCTTTATGGTTTGAGAGATGATCGCTCCTAAAGTTGCCCTCACCCTCCCCATTCCCCGTAGTCAGCATTCTAGCTGACTGCAGGGAAGCAAGTCGTACGACTTTCAGGTGGCTCTCCAGCACAGCCGCGATCGCGTTAATGAAAAAGTAAACTTTCACTGAAATGTTCTTCTACGTGTGCTTGGTTTGCATCCATTATTGCGTGGTAAGAGAGCTTATACATACTTGGCCAAATTATATCACAACATCCTAATTTTCTACAAAATTAAAAATACATAGGTTTATGATATACACTACACAGGGTTTATATTTTTCAGGCAATCTGTATGGATTTGAACAGAAATCGTTTTCTTTCTGCTCTTGTTCGAGGTTTTTTCCCTGTTTAGGGATTTGGAGGATCTCTTCTTTCCTTACTGCTTTTCAAATTCAAATTAATTATATTTTATTTATGTATATTCATGGTATTTTAGCACTGTGAGTTTTACCTTTTTCTTTTTGCACATCTATAAATACAGTAAGTGTGCCACAGAGAACGATAATCTCAGGATGTACCCAACACAAATAAGATATTCTAAATAATGACTCCAAATATTCACTCCTTGAAATATAGAATCATGTGTGTAGTACAAAATAATCTAATGCTATATAAACATGTATACAAATAGAGTTGCTCTATTCAAATAAAAACATACCTGGTCAATACTAAATAATACGAATAATAGGTCTTATTCTGAGACCATAAAGCAAGTCCTGATAACATAGGAGAATGATGGAGCATGTCCCAGTATATAAAAATATACCACTGATCAACCATTAGTGTACACTAAAAGATAAAAAATATATCAAAAATAAAAACCGAGTCCATAAAGTAGATAAATAGCCTCTGTCTGTAGCTGCTGACTTTGTGTGAGATACCAGCCTTTGTATGATTAATGTTCTTTATTCACTGAGTTACGTCTTCTATTCCTTCCAGTATCAAACAGTGCAACTTATGTATCCACCTATCTCTCCTTTCTTCATGTTAACGTGTACTTGTTTCCAATGCATTTTGAAGTTTGTAAACTAACTTCAGAATCCCTTCTTCAAAATGCGTTGGAAAGCATTGCAAGTTAACATGAATAAAGGAGAGATGGGTTGATCTCAAAGTTGTACTATTTGATACTGTAAAGAGTACAAGACGGAACTCAGTGAACAAAGAGCATTAATCCAGCAATGGCTCCTGTCTCACACAAACTCAGTGTGTATGCTGAGACAATGGATGCCAAGTTGCTTGTTTAAATTACCTGCAATGCCTTCTAGTTTAATGCTTTGAGTGCTAGAAATGCATTGCAATATGTTGGATGCCTCTCTGGAGGAGTCGCACCTGCAACCCGATGCATGGGAGGCAGACGGCTTAACCACTAAGCCAAGCACTTCGTTTCTCTCTGGAACTCAAAAGGGTTTATTGCAATTACCAGTTTAATTACGATTGAGTTTTAACCAGAGGCAGTCACGTCAAAACAAAGTTTTAGCAGTTAACCCCTTGGATGTGAGTCATGTGATGAATGTATTATATAATGTTTAGGTGCATATAGAGTTAAATTAGTTGTTATTCTCTATTTTCGGGGGGGGGTTACCCATTTACGTGTTAGAGAGGTGTGCCTCTGCCACTGTAGCAATCTCTTTGTCTTACTCAGCACAAAAAGTGGTATAACATTTTTTTTTAATTTAAAAAAGTTTACTGTTCCTTGAAAATAGATTAACATTATTTTTACCATATCAATGTTTGAGTCCAGTTGACCACTTTCATGTGGATGAAAGAGTATGGCCCATATTTCTAAAAGGACACTGGAGTAAATCTGGAGTAAACCAAGTATATCATAGGAGACAAAGAAACATTCATATTATATTAAATTAGGCTTTTAACCCCTTGAATGCCAGAGAGGTCTGTAATGCACTGCGAAGTAATGCATTGGAGGCATCTCTGGCATTCAAGGGGTTAAGAAGCTCTATTCAAGTGCATGGGAATTTAGGAATTGTTATTTTTTCCCCTGTGGTGCAGTTGGTTTACTCCACAATAACTACAGGTTCCTTTTATAAATATGGGCCTATGAGGCTGATTACATCAAAGTACCATGCATTGCATATATTAAAAGATGAAATGCTAAAAGCTAATGTGAAAGTTCTCTGTCATACCATCAAAAGTTTGGGAAAAGACAGCCAAATTTCAGAGATGACAAATTTAATTCAACAACCCCATGAACTTTGTTGGTTATTTAACCCTTTAAGTGTCAGAGGGGCATGCAATTCACACAAATTGTTAATATTATTGTTAATATTGGATAAAAGACAGTAAAACACACAGGGGTCCTTGAGTTAAAATTGTCCTTTCCAAACTGAAACCATCAGTTCCAATTCATTTGAGGGCCTGAGTGAGAAATGTAACATCCGCTGTGACGTAAGTTTTTCAGGAAGCAAAAATTTAGTAAAGTTGATACCTTTATTGGCTAACTAAACAGATTTAAAATGCACATCACCACATTGTGAATTAATTTTTACGACAGTCCCTCTGGGATCATAAATATCTGGACTCCTCAGAGGAAGAATGCAATTTAAATCACATCCTCTACCAGTGACTGATCAAAGAATCTGTATCTGGACTAACGTTCTTATCTGATTTCCATTATAAACAATGTAATGTGTACTTGTATTTAAAGCGGACGTATCATGCCCAGACAACATTAGCCAGTTAGTGAAATATATACACCTTGTCCCTAATAATGTATGTAAAACAGCTGTGCAGTAATTGTATAGTTATAAAACTTACCCGTTTATCAAGCGGCGAGAAGAAGCAGACTGCGGCCATCTTTTCGATTATATTCCCCTGCGCATGTCCAAACAGTTTCCGAGGCCATCACTCAAAACGGTAGTATCCTCCTACTGCCATTTTTTTCCTCTTCTACGAGTGCATCATGCTCTCCCCAGTCAACCAATCATCAGTTCGCTTTCCTGTGCACATGGAAACAGACTGATGCTTTATATAGTGTGCGCTGTTTACATGAACGTGCTCGCACTATACTGGGATGACCTGACCACGCTTGAGATTAGGAGAGCACCTGGTCACGAGAATCTAAAGCTAATGACGTAGGTGTTTTCGTGTAGCCGGTGGGAGTTACAAGACAAGGCTCTGTTGCTGTCATGCACAATTTGCTTTTCTGGGGGAAGACGTCACCAGGTACTTTTTGCAATTACAATTTACTTTTTAATAACACTTTTAAAAAAATAAATAAATACACAGCGCTTTATAACGGATGATAACACTTCAATTAAGGAAAAATCTTGTAGGGGTGTTAGTTCCGCTTTAAGAGAAAAGTCTTTGTATTTATCTGTATATCAACTTTACTAAATTTTTGCCTTCTGTATTTCTACTGCTAACATGGTACCAACTCTCATGTAAGTTTTTGGCATTTTTAATTTCTACTTTTTTTTGTAGTTGAATGCTTTTTTTGATGGAATCTTTTTTGTCTTATTATCTGTTGTTCAATCAAGTGCACTTTGAATTCACAATCTTTTTTCCATGTGTTATATAAAATTACTTGTTCGATTAAGTATGCTTCATATGCATGAACGAGATTTTTGTTTTCATGCAATCTTTTGTTTGGCCGAGCATGTTTTGCTTCCACAATCAATTTTTTGCTGTTTTTATATTCCATTTTTTTTTTTGCTCAAGCACACCATGCGTATTATCAACCTTTTTTTGTTATATAATATTTTGTTAATCCAAGAATGCATGTCACTCACAAGTGACCTTTTTTGTGTTTAATTTTGTATATTATTTTTGTTCATTTTAGCATGCTTTGTGAGCATAATCAACCTTATTTGTCATGTAATTGTTTTCTTAATCAAACATGGTTTGTGTGCACAATCAACCATTTTTTAAGTTATTTTTATAATCCATCTTTTCTTTGATCAAACTTTTTTCAGTGTAATGTTTTGTTTAATCAAGCTTACTTTGAATGTGCAATACACTTTTTTTGGATAAATTGTTTTGTTTAATTGAATGCTTTGTTTTTTTTTCTTTATATTATTTTGACCTTTTTCTTTCACAGATCTACACTATTTACTGTGCAACTGTACAGCAAATGCACAAATCGTGTGCTTTTTTTATGATTAATATCTCCGGAACAGAACCACTGATCATCAAGTGGTAAGTGAAAGGTGCCCTAAGGATCTATCTTGGTGCCAAATTGCAACGAAATCCTTTGATAGATCTTGTTTACCAAAATGATTGCAACAAGACTTAAAGGGATAGTAATACTTCATTTTAACTTTATTTTATTTTGTAGACATGAAGAATTATATAAGTCTTATCTCTCAAACCTTTATGGTTTAAGAGATATTCACAAGCAAAGTTCCCCCTCCCGCCCCTTTTACCTAGTGTAAGCCATCTCTTATCAGATGTGGAATGCAGTCCATAGACCAGACAGATAACAGAAGGGGACACTCTTATTCCTATGAAAACAATGAAAGCCCTGCCCCCCTTGACAAGCTTTTCAGGTTTTCCCCTTATCTTAATTGAAGATTGTCCCTCTCTGCAGTCTACCTGGGCACCTCCCTTCTGCTCTGGCTGAGCAGTGTTACATCAGTAAAAGGGGCAGGAGGGGGATACTTTGTCATTGATTTACTCTTGAACTACAACTCTGACAGAATTGAAATAACACTCTCCAAAGTCCAAATATTATGATGATTAATTAGAGCTGCTTTTATTATGAAACATTACTATCCCTTTAAAGATTTCCAGTACTTGGGACTACCTTATAGGGATAGTAATGGTTGAAAAAATACTGCTCCAATTAAGCCTTATATGCCATGGGCCAGGTAGAGTGGTATTTCAATATTTTCAGATTTGTAGTTCAAGAATTATTCCATTCTAAAGTATCCAACTCCAGCCCTTTTTTACCTACCCTTAGCCGCCTCTCCTTAGTTGTGGAATTCAGTCCTGGGACCAGACAACTCTCATCGAGGCACAATCTTCAAATACGTAGTATAAGGAAAACCCTGCCCACCTTGACAAAAAGGGCACAATTTTCCTTATGCTCAGTGAAGATTGTCCCCCACTGCTCTCCATCCAACCAGCTTAGCAAGGCAGTGTGATGTAAGGATAGGGGAGGGAGGGGGAAACTTTAGAATTCAATTACTCTTGAACTACCTGGACCATGGCATATGAAGCTTAATTGGAGCACCATTTTTCTCATCCATTAATATTCCTTTAAAAGGATAGTAATGTTTCAAAATAAAAGCAGCTCCAATTAATCTTCATAGTACTTGGGCCATGGAGAGTGTTATTTCAAAACTGTCAGAGTTGTAGTTCAAGAGTAATTGAATGATAAACTATCCCCCTCCTGCCCCTTTTACCTAGTGTATGCCACCTCCCATCAGATGTGGAATCTGGTCTTAAAGTGATAGTAATACTTTATTTTAGCTTTATTTACTATTGTAGCCATTTAAAAAACATTAACCCTTTGAGTACCAGAGGGGTATGCAATGCATTGCGTACCCCTCTGGCACTCAAAGGGTTAAGAACGATATAAGTCTTATCTCTCAAACCTTTATGGTTTGAGAAGTATTCGCAAGTAAAGTTCCCCCTGACTGATGTCAGTGCTCTAGCTGACAGATTTGGAATCCGGTCCGCAGACCGGCCGGCAGCTCATCAGCAGAGATGAGATAGCAAGATATAAAAATAACTATTTCATTGGAATAGTCTACAAAGTGTGCCTGGTTTGCAAGCACACTTTGTAGACCGTTCCAATGAAATAATTATTTTTTTATCTTGCTATCTCGGCTATGCTGAAGAGCCACCAGCTTGTCTGTGGACCAGATTCCAAGTCTGTCAGCTAGATGGCAGACTTGACCGAAACAGCCAGGGAGGGGGAAACTTTACTTGTGAATATCTCTCAAACCATAAAGGTTTGAGAGATAAGACTTCTATCGTTCTTATTGTTTTTTTAATGGTTCCAATATTAAATAAAGCTAAAATGAAGTATTACTATTACTTTAAGACCAGGCAGCTCCCAGCAAGGGGCAATCTTCTTACTGTGAGAACAATAAAAACCCTGTCCCCCCTTGACAGGTTTTTCAGGTTTTTCCCATTTGCTAATTGAATATTGTCCCTCTCTGCAAACCATCTGGACACCGCCTTTCTGAGGTGAGCAGTGTGATATCAGCAAAAGGGGCGGGAGGGGGATACTTTATCATTCAATTACTCTTGAACTACAACTCTGATAATATTGAAATATCACTCTCCATGGCCCAAATACTATGAAGATTAATTGGAGCTGCTTTTATTTTGAAACAATACTGTTCCTTTAAGTTCAAAATTTCAGGTTTATTTGTCACCCTGTTCAAATGTTTCAAGCAATTCAAAATACTATTACATTGAAGGTTCACTTTAATTATAGCTATACATATTTATAGCAAATGGTACTGTGTTCCTATAACTGGAGATAGCAAGGTCTAGAAAGCAGTATTTCGCAAGGTGTTGGAAACCTGTATTGCATTCAAAGGGTTAAACAGCATCTAACATTAATACTATTTATTGCCTTTCCCCTGTTCCAGACCTTGTCACCATTTTTCATGTGGCGTACAAATGCAATATATTTTATTCTCAAATAGCAAAAATACCTACAGTTTAATTAATGGAGATTTTCTGTGTCCCATGATGAAATCATAAATATATGATAGTTATCATTGTTTATTTATAAAGCACAAGCATACTTCACTGCAAAGGGGGAGACAGGGTGAAACAGGCGAACACAGGTATAAATCAATGCAAAAGTTGATTAGTGCCCTGTGAGAGTTGACCACGTCTTCAACCTTGAACCCCATCAGTGCCAGAGTCAAGCATTGATCATGTCTAATTTGCATAAACAGGCAAATATATAATGCCACGGCTGGATTTACATCCTTGGCAGGGGTGTCAAGTATGTACAGGTAGGCCAAGGAAACAGTAGGGGGTAGACAAGGCACTCTAGGTGCTCCACCTATGGCCACACCCCCACTCCTGACATGACCCCCCCCAGTCCCACACACTGTTTCCTTGGCCTATAAAAAGCAGGGATGCTAGGTCTCTCTAGCATCCAAGGGGTTAAAATAGTCTTTAACAGGGTACAAAGCTAGAACAAGGACAGTGGGATTGTTCTGGCCGCACCCACAATTCAGAAAGTGGGTTTGGCCAGCACAGCTGAGGCTCCCCTCAAAATTTGTCACTCTAAGGCAGTTACCCACTATCCCGATTGGTAAATCCGGCCTTGCATAATGCAAAGGGTCCTGTGAAAGTTGAATTATTCTGGAACAAACCAAGTACACCACAGGAGCTCAAATAAAAATTCCCAGAATCCCCATGGATTTAAGCAGGGCTTTTAACCCTTTGAAGGCAACAAAGTTTTTCAACACATTGTAAAAACAATGCATTTGTGATCTCTGTATCATTCAAGTTGTGAAAAGCCCCATTTTAACCCCTTAAGGACCCATGACGGTCCAGAACCGACATGGAATTCCAGGCTCACTGTGCGGTTGCACGCCATTCGGGGAGTCTGGAAATCGGATCAGCTTGGAGAATACTCATTATAGAAAGATTTAGGAGTACTGATAGACAATAGACTTCACAGCAGTGTGCAGCGTCAATCAGCTGCTGCAAGAACAAATAGGGTACTAGCCTTCAAAAAAAGAGGTGTAGATGCAAGGGATGCTAATATTGTCCTACCTTTGTATAATAAAGACATAATAAAGACATTATTGAACTGGAAAGATGTACAGAGACGTGCAACAAAACTGATAAAGGGATTGTAGAATCTGAGTTATAAAGAAAGACCACCCAAACTGGGTTTGTTTACATTAGAGAAGAGACGTCTAAGAGGTGATATGATTATCATTTCCAAATGTATTCAAGGTCAATATAAAGAACTATCCAATGAATTATTTACACAAAGAGCTGAGCTAAGAACAAGAGGCCATCCATTAAGACTAGAGGAAAGGCACTTTCAACTAACACAAAGGCATGGGTTTTTTACAGTAAGGTCAGTAAAGCTATGGAATTCTTTGCCTTGGGATGTTGTAATTGCAGATAATGTAACTGTTTTCAAAAAAATCAACGGATACCTATCCAGCAATGAACAATATTGACAATTATGAAAGTGTTACTCCCTGACCTATACCCTTTGACCCTGGATTTGGATAGGCTAGGGAGAGTTTATAGGTGCTCTTCCCTGTTGCCTAGATGCCTGTTTATCAAGCTAAGTTTTGGTAGTGTTCCTGTGTTCCGGTTCGAAGATACCTGACCTCAGCCTGTACCTGCTTGTGTTGCTCCATGTCTTCCTCGGCTGGGCCATTTCTCCGTTCCTCTCCCGCTTGGTGTCCGTGCCTTCAGCCTGCCTTGCTCTCCACGCCTCGCTCCCTCGGTTCTCCCGAGGCTCCTACTCCTCCTACCCCGTCCGGGGTTCCTGTGTTCAGGCCTTCAACGGCCGTTACTGTCTGCCAGGTTGAGAGGCTTCGTCCCGCTTACGCTTCCTTCCTGGAGGCGGGACTGCTATCCCTTCTCTGCCCCTTGTTACGTTCCGATCTCTCTCCCCTCTGGGGACGCTGGTGCCAGGTCCTGAGCACCTCTTGCCTGAATCTGGTCTCCGGTTGTGGCGCAGCTGGAGCGCCAATCGTTTATTTTTTGCGCTTGAAGCTTCCTTCTTTCGGCCGGTCGTGGCTGCAACTTTGTTTCAGTTCGCCCTTCTCTGCATATTCTTCTAGCCGTAGATAGACGGCTGAGAAGCTGGCAATTCTGCTCCAATCACTCATCTACTGTGGCTGCAACTTTGTTTCAGTTCGCCCTTCTCTGTATCTCCTTCTAGCTGTAGATAGACGGCTGAGAAGCTGGCTATTCTGCTCCAATCATTCATCTACTGTGGCTGCAGCCTTGTTTCAGTTCGCCCTTCTCTGCATATTCTTCTAGCCGTAGATAGAAGGCTGAGAAGCTGGCGATTCTGCTCCATTCACTCATCTACTGTGGCTGCAACTTTGTTTCAGTTCGCCCTTCTTTGTATCTTCTTCTAGCCGTAGATAGACGGCTGAGAAGCTGGCGATTCTGCTCCAATCACTCATCTACTGTGGCTGCAACTTTGTTTCAGTTCGCCCTTCTCTGTATCTCCTTCTAGCCGTAGATAGACGGCTGAGAAGTTGGTGCTACTGCATCTCCATCTGTCATTTTTGCCTTACCTCTCTGATCAGGGAGGTAGCCGTAGATAGACGGCTCCTGGGAGATCCCAGGGTTTTCTTCTGGAACGTATCAATCCTTTTCCTCTTCCTGGCCATCATTTTTATCCTCTCCTTTTGGTATCATCTCTTCGTGGGATCTAGCTCTTGTCCGCCATAGGGTTCCTCCTCCTCTTCTGATACTGGTTCCTGATTATAAGTCTGAGGAGTATCTATCCTGGTCCCGGCCTCGGCTCAACTGGGGTCAGACATCTGGCTTCGCGGCCAGCACCTTTACTTCAGCCCCGGCTGCAGCAAGGATACTCCAATAGGGCTCCTACGTACCCAAGCATCGCTCTCCAGCTCCGCTCTCTAGCACATCTTGTTGGACCAGTATCGGAAGCCGCTTGTTTTCTCCCTAGTTTCTTGCCAGCTTTGAGGAGCTAACAGAATAAACAGGCCGATTATGGACCCTGCGGACTTCTCACGACTAATGAGTCGCCAAGAACACCAAGAACAAGTTCTGGCTTCCCATGCTGGGCAACTCACGACCTTAGAACACAAAATTGACGCTGTTCTGGAGATGCTTCAATCAATGACCTTACCTAGAGAAAACCCTTCTGCTGAAGCCACCAGTCCTCAACAAGGTCCTACCCTACCCCCTAACGAATACCCTGGAGGACAAGCTATTAAACCTCCCAAAATGCCATTACCAGAAAGATATTCAGGCAAGGCATCTGAGTGCAGAGGTTTCCTGAATCTATGCACCTTGCACTTTCAGACCCTCCCCCAAACCTTTTCCTCATCTGACTCTAGGGTGGCATTTATCATTTCTCTATTAAAGGATGAAGCGCTAGCCTGGGCCTCACCCTTAGTTGAACGCCAGTCTCCACTGTTGAAGGACGCAGACGCATTTATGGCTGCCTTTCGCAAAGTTTTTGATCTTCCGGGCAGACGTCCAGCAGCCGAAGCAGCTCTCTTAGACCTCCGCCAAGGCAACCGTTCGGTGAGCCAGTATGCCATCGAATTTCAAACGCTCTCATACGAGACATGCTGGAACTCGGAGGCCTTGATTGCAGCCTTAAGGAGGGGCTTGAACGATAGACTAAAGGATGCCATCACCTGCCGAGAAATTCCGGAAGACTTAGAAGCCCTTATTTCCTTATGCATTGATCTGGATCGTCGCATTCAAGAATGCCAAATGGAAAGAGATCATTCAAGACGAACACGCTGGGGCCCTGTCTCCCAGTCAACGCCTCGGGCCAGCCCCCAGGGGAACTACGATGAACCCATGGAGATAGGAGCATTCTCCAAGCTATCGGAATCCGAAAGAAGACGTAGACGGCTCCAAGGGCTATGTTTATTCTGCGGACAGGCTGGACACATGCTGAGGAACTGCCCTACCCGTCCATCCAGATCGGGAAACGACAAGGCTTGAAGTGGGGGAGAGGGACCTCTTCAAGCAAGTCTTCTGCAACATCAGCTAATTCCTCCCGTTTTATGGTTCCCATTACCCTAGACTGGGTTTCGGGAAAAATTTCCACTCATGCGTTTGTGGACTCAGGTGCTGCTGGCCTATTCATAGACCTTGTATGGGCCAGAAAAGTCAACATTCCCCTCGCCCCAAACCTTCCCTGGTGGCAGTCTCCTCTATCGATGGAAGACCACTTGGGTCCGGACTGATATCTCAAACTACCGAAAAAATACTTTGTACTACTGGGGCCCTCCATTCTAAATACGTATACTTTGATGTCATCCAATCTCCTTCGTCCCCCATTATTTTGGGGCTACCCTGGCTTCGCCAACATAACCCTACGATCTGTTGGGCTTCTAATCAAATTACTGCATGGGGTTCCACCTGTCACTCCACTTGTTTATCCTCGGTAGTTCCCGTTATAGCAGCTATAGAGGAGAAACCTTGCCTATCTGCTCTCCTTCCGTCTCCTTATAAGGAATTCTCAGACGTCTTCTCCAAGGCCAGGGCTGATTCGTTACCCCCCCATAGGGCATATGATTGTCCGATTGAACTATTGCCTGGCACATTTCCCCCAAGGGGTCGTACCTTCCTATTGTCTGGACCTGAAACCAAGGCCCTAGATTCCTACATTAAGGAGAACCTAGCTAAAGGTTTTATTAGGCCATCGTCTTCCCCGGCAGGGGCAGGATTCTTTTTTGTTTCTAAGAAAGATGGCTCTTTACGTCCTTGTGTGGATTACAGGGGGTTGAATAAAATCACCATAAAGAACACATACCCCCTGCCCCTGATTCCCAAACTCCTGGACTGTCTTCAGGGAGCAGTCATTTATTCCAAACTAGACCTCAGAGGCGCATACAACTTAGTACGCATCAAACAAGGCGACGAATGGAAGACGGCGTTTAACACTCGTTTTGGGCACTACGAGTATCTTGTAATGCCCTTTGGCCTTTGTAATTCACCTGCCGTCTTCCAGGCCTTAATGAATGATCTTTTTCGGGACATCCTCTTGCAGTATGTGGTGGTCTATTTGGATGACCTGCTGATTTTTTCCGCATCCCTGTCTCTTCACAGATTCCATGTCAGGACAGTTTTGTCAAGGCTAAGGGAGCACCACCTATTTGCCAAACTTGAAAAATGCCTGTTTGAGGTCAGCAAAGTTACCTTTTTGGGATATGTCATCTCTCCTACTGGCATTGACATGGACCCATTAAAGGTCGTGGCAGTCACTGATTGGCCTCGTCCTACTACCCTCAAGGGGCTTCAACGGTTCATAGGATTTGCAAATTATTATCGCAAATTTATTCGGAATTTCTCTAAGATCATTGCTCCTTTGACGGCCCTCACCCGAAAGGAGGGTAATCCTAGCATTTGGCCTCCCACTGCCTTCTCAGCTTTTCGGGAACTAAAACAAGCCTTTACTTCTGCTCCCATACTATCTTTTCTGGACGCCTCTAGGCCTTTTCTTGTAGAAGTGGATGCCTCAGAGACAGGGGCAGGGGCAGTGCTTTCTCAGCGAGACATTGATTCCCGAAAGATCCACCCTTGCTCGTTTTTCTCCAAAAAATGTTCTTCAGCTGAACAGAACTACGATGTGGGCAATAGAGAACTTTTAGCCATCAAGCTAGCGCTAGAAGAATGGCGTCACCTCCTGGAAGGAGCCCGCCACCCGTTCATAGTTTTCACTGATCATAAGAACCTACAATTCTTGGAATCTGCCCAACGGCTAAACCCACGTCAAGCCCGTTGGGCACTCTTTTTTGCTAGATTTGAATTCAGTATCACGTACATTCCGGGCTCCAAGAATACCAAGGCTGACGCCCTGTCTCGGCAGTTTTCTGGCTCCCACTGCGTTAATCCAGAACCTATTATTTCCCCCCATCAGATTGTCTCAGCCATTTCCTCTACCACTCTTCAGGCTATCCACGAAGCTCAGACTGGTCTTTCCACTACTTCTAATAAACCTCCGGGTCGACTATATGTTCCTCCTCAGTTTCGCCTAGAGGTGCTCCATTGGACTCATTCCTCCCCTACTGCTGGACACCCTGGCATCCCTAAAACTAAGGAACTCCTTTGCAGAGATTTCTGGTGGCCTTCTCTTAGCCAAGACGTTTTTGATTTTGTCACAGCCTGCACTTCTTGCGCTAGGAATAAACCCGTGAGACATCCCCCTTTTGGCCTCCTTCAACCATTGCCTATTCCTCAACAGCCATGGACCCACGTGGCCATGGATTTCATCGTGGATCTGCCTCCTTCCCAGCGCTTCACTACTATTCTCGTGGTGGTGGACCGCTTTTCGAAACAGGCTCACTTTATCCCCTTGACTGGTCTTCCCTCTTCTAAAACCCTAGCCTGGATTTTCTTGAAAGAGGTTTTTCGCCTCCATGGCATTCCCAGTCAGATTGTGTCTGATAGAGGCTCTCAATTTATTTCTGCATTTTGGAAAGCCTTTTACCACCTTATAGGTATTGACCTCCGATTTTCTTCATCTTATCACCCACAGACCAACGGCCAAACCGAACGCACCAATCTGACTTTGGAAATTTATCTTCGACACTACATCAACGTGCAGCAAACTAACTGGTCTAATCTTCTCCCCCTGGCTGAGTTTGCCTTTAACAACACCCTTCATGCCGCCCTGCTCTGCTCCCCATTTTTTGCCGCTGGTGGCTATCATCCACGTGCATTTCCTAAAGTCCATCCTGTGGGGGTTCCGGCTGCAGACATTCTAGTCCTCGACCTCCAGAAACATTGGTCCAAACTGAATTCGCTACTGTCCTCCGCTGCCTCTAGGAGTAAGAAGTTTGCGGACCATCATTGTAAACGGGCACCCAGATTTCTCCCGGGACATAAGGTCTGGTTGTCTACTGCTCATTTACGCCTTCGTCAAGTCTCCCCCAAATTGGGTCCCCGGTACATCGGACCCTTCCGGATTTACAGAGTCCTGTCTCCGGTCTCATATTCACTCATCCTCCCTCCCTCCTTGAAAGTCCATAATTCCTTCCATGTCTCCCTGCTTCGGCCAGTCGTGACCAATCGCTTTTATACTACTGCCCGTCGTCCCTTACCCATCATGGTTGACGGCACTCCGGAGTTTGAAGTGAACAAGATTCTGGACTCCCGTCGAGTGCGTGGCAGGGTCCAGTACCTGGTTTACTGGAAGGGGTATGGACCGGAGGATCGTTCCTGGATCCCACAAGGGGATATCCACGCACCCGCTCTGCTCCAAAAATTTCACCTAACCTACCCTAGAAAACCAGGTCGCCCTGAGGTCTCCTCTTAATTGGGGGGCACTGTTACTCCCTGACCTATACCCTTTGACCCTGGATTTGGATAGGCTAGGGAGAGTTTATAGGTGCTCTTCCCTGTTGCCTAGATGCCTGTTTATCAAGCTAAGTTTTGGTAGTGTTCCTGTGTTCCGGTTCGAAGATCCCTGACCTCAGCCTGTACCTGCTTGTGTTGCTCCATGTCTTCCTCGGCTGGGCCATTTCTCCGTTCCTCTCCCGCTTGGTGTCCGTGCCTTCAGCCTGCCTTGCTCTCCACGCCTCACTCCCTCGGTTCTCCCGAGGCTCCTACTCCTCCTACCCCGTCCGGGGTTCCTGTGTTCAGGCCTTCAACGGCCGTTACTGTCTGCCAGGTTGAGAGGCTTCGTCCCGCTTACGCTTCCTTCCTGGAGGCGGGACTGCTATCCCTTCTCTGCCCCTTGTTACGTTCCGATCTCTCTCCCCTCTGGGGACGCTGGTGCCAGGTCCTGAGCACCTCTTGCCTGAATCTGGTCTCCGGTTGTGGCGCAGCTGGAGCGCCAATCGTTTATTTTTTGCGCTTGAAGCTTCCTTCTTTCGGCCGGTCGTGGCTGCAACTTTGTTTCAGTTCGCCCTTCTCTGCATATTCTTCTAGCCGTAGATAGACGGCTGAGAAGCTGGCGATTCTTCTCCAATCACTCATCTACTGTGGCTGCAACTTTGTTTCAGTTCGCCCTTCTCTGTATCTCCTTCTAGCCGTAGATAGACGGCTGAGAAGCTGGCGATTCTGCTCCATTCACTCATCTACTGTGGCTGCAACTTTGTTTCAGTTCGCCATTCTCTGTATCTTCTTCTAGCCGTAGATAGACGGCTGAGAAGCTGGCGATTCTGCTCCAATCACTCATCTACTGTGGCTGCAACTTTGTTTCAGTTCGTCCTTCTCTGTATCTCCTTCTAGCCGTAGATAGACGGCTGAGAAGTTGGCGCTACTGCATCTCCATCTGTCATTTTTGCCTTACCTCTCTGATCAGGGAGGTAGCCGTAGATAGACGGCTCCTGGGAGATCCCAGGGTTTTCTTGTGGAACGTATCAATCCTTTTCCTCTTCCTGGCCATCATTTTTATCCTCTCCTTTTGGTATCATCTCTTCGTGGGATCTAGCTCTTGTCTGCCATAGGGTTCCTCCTCCTCTTCTGATACTGGTTCCTGATTATAAGTCTGAGGAGTATCTATCCTGGTCCCGGCCCCGGCTCAACTGGGGTCAGACATCTGGCTTCGCGGCCAGCACCTTTACTTCAGCCCCGGCTGCAGCAAGGATACTCCAATAGGGCTCCTACGTACCCAAGCATCGCTCTCCAGCTCCGCTCTCTAGCACATCTTGTTGGACCAGTATCGGAAGCCGCTAGTTTTCTCCTCTTGCCAGCTTTGAGGAGGTAACAGAAAGATGACCGCAATGCAGATAGGTTCTTGATCCTGGGAAATATCTGGCTGCCATTTGGAGTCAGGAAGGACTTTTTTTACTCACTTGGGGCTAAAGTGGAAATGGCTTCAATTTTTTTTTTTTTTTTTTTTTTTTTTGCCTTCCTCTGGATTAACAGGGGTGTTTTGGAATGGGTGGGACTTGATGGACGCATGTCTTTTTTCAGCCTCGTCAACTATGTTACTATGTTACACTGGTTTACCTATGTAAGTGTTCTTCATACATAAGCCAGCCATATCTCTATATTTATTTGTATTATATCAACAGTTTCCTGTATATGGTATTCTTTACTGAAATCTGCATCTATATACCACCTTCTCACAACGAACAATGGCCTTCAATAGTCCGGAATGGCTTGTAAAGGTTACTAGTCATGATAAGATTATAGAGACATTCTTAGCAGTAGACAACAAGACAACAATAATAAATCAGTAAATAGAAAAAACTGATCACTTATTGAAGGAAAACTACCTAGGTAAGTCTAAACTAATCAAGAGCAACTTACAAAAATCCCCTTTAAGTAAGATTATTTTGGAATTTTTTTCAAAATCACCTATTTGTCACAAAGTGATAGTTCCACTTGATTCTAAAATAGAATGTCGGAACTCTACATTCTTCCATTGGTAAAAAGGGAATGTTAAACAAGAGATAACAAATTACCTTATCCTATCCCTGGTCGTAAAAAAACGCTAATTTGTTGTTGCAAAAGTCAATGCTCATCTCATTGGTCACTCGATTCCACACAGCATGGTTGGGTGAAGCCACCACCCACTTTCTGATCTGATCAGTGCAGTTTCTCAATATTAGCCCTTGGTGCACACCAACAGTGCAGGGGTTCAAGATAGCTCTGCTTCATGATAGGTGAGTAATCAGATGCTTTGTCATTGCGATAGCTGCATCTGTGCTTAATCAGGGATATTTGTAAAACCTGACTTGTCGGTGTGACAAGAGAGCTGGATCTGAGAATCTCTTCATCAGTGATTAGTATATGGGGTCTGAGCAGGGACAAACCTACTTCCTACTCAAATCCTGTATCACTACTAGGCATGTGAAAAGGCAAGATGGGTAAAAGAAAGAACTATACAAGGTAAACTTAAAGGGATAGTAATATCTTCAGAAAACAAAAGGAAATATTGTAGCTATTAAAATAATAAACTAAATGATTCCAGTCCCATCTCTCAAAACTTTATGGTTTGAGAGATAGAACGTTTTAATGTTCCCCTCTCACTGATGTCAGCTATAAAGCTGACAGCTGGAGATTCTTGTAGGCCGATTTGAGTCGGCTGGTTTTTCCTTATGTTCTCTAAAGATTGTACCTCTCTGCAATCCATCTGGACAGTCTTGCTGCTCTGAGGTGAGCAGTGTTACATTAGTAAAATGGGTGGGAGGGGGATACTTTATCATTCAATTACTCTTCAAGTACAACTATTGAAATAACACTCTCCATGGCCCAAATACTATGAAGATTAATGGGAGATGCTTTTAATGTAAAACATTACTATCCCTTTAATCTCTTAGTTTTTTCATTAACAGTGCCCTCTAGTGGTCAGATTCCAATTAGTTATTAGAATGTGTATAGGAACTGCAGAGTCATGCTGTAAGAACTTTCAAGAAATAATCACACTGCAATTTACTTCCTGATAATTTGAAGTTATAAGATTTGAGAACCATTGTTTTACTCATCTGGAAAAACCCCAAACACAGGTTTTTTTTTGTTTTGTTTTTTTAAGTTTAGTACTCCTTTAAATTAGTAAAATGTTAGCATATTTACTCTTCTTGGAGCTATCAGAGTACAAAAGGATTGCAATTTATTCTTTCTTACAATGATCTTATTAGTTTTCCAGTGCAGACTTCCTTGTTTATTCAATGTAAGGAGACCAAATTCAATTTCTTTCAGAAGCAAACTCACTCAATGAATTCTGTATGTGTTACTGAAAGCAAATAAGATACACTGTATTGTGCTTGTAGAAGGGCTTAAATCAAAACTAATACAAATCAATTAAAGTAACAGAGGCATAGAGAAAGCCAAAAGTAGTTATCAGAAAATGTAGCTTTTCTAACAGGAATTATTACATTAAAAATGATTTACTGCTTTGCTAGTCTCATATATTGCATTAATAAGGAGCTGAAAATATCTGGGGAGAGGGAGTGAAATCAAGTGGCTACAGCAGAGGACACATAATTATCAGCAAGGGCATTTCAGGTCATTGATTCTTCGGGGAAATGTAGGAACCCCCAATACAACTTCTTTGGCACTGGCCTCTACTTAATGTAGCTGCAGTTGGAGGATTGTACTAGATCAATGGTTCTCAATCTTCTTATGCTCAAGGCCCCTCTGGGATTTTGAGGGCACTCATGAGTGTAGTTATTCTTCAATGTCACCATAGGATGACAAAAATAATCAAATTGTGCATAACAAGACTTCTTTGAAAAGTAGTGGCACCCTAAATTATATCCCAAGGAACATTAAAGAAATAGTAATGTTTAACAATAAAAGTAGCTCCTATTAATCTTCATAGTATTTGGGCCATGGGGAGTATTATTTCGATACTGTCAGAGTTGTAGTTCAAGAGTAATTGAATGATAAAGTATCCCCCTCCCATTCCTTTTACTGATGTAACACTGCTCACCTCAGAGCAGCAAGACTGTCCGGATGGATCTCAGAGAGGGACAATCGTCACTGAGAATAAGGAAAACCCTGTCAAGGGGGGCAGGCTTTTCCTTATGCTCACAGTAAGAAGATTGTCCCTTGCTGTGATCTGTCTGGTCACGTGACCAGTTTCCACATCTGGGTGAATGTGGCTTACACTAGGTAAAAGGAGTGGGAGGGGTATGCTCAGCTAGGAAGAACCTGCAATACAAATTTGCAGGCTCTATAGGAATGGTGTCCTACCCAGGGTGCAATCTCTTTTAGCCACTAGTGTCTTTCACAGAGAGAAAATATCCTAAAGCATATCATATTGGTCCTGCATTACAGCAGTCCAACCACGAAATGCCAGGCAATTCCTCTCTGAACAAGAGAAGCAGCCAGCCCCAGACGTACATTTCAGCCTTGTTGGGTCTCGTCAATGAGGTATAGCTAATCTCTCTAAGCAATGTGAGCAAGGGGTCCAGTGCTGGATTACCCCTATTACCCCTTGGGGTAACTAATCCCAAGGGTAATTTGCATATGTATATTAAAATTCAGAGATGCTCAGCTAGGAACAAACCTGCAATACAAATTTGCTGGCTCTATAGAAATGGTGTCATACCCAGGGTGCAATGTATTTTAGCCCATTAGTGTCTTTCACAGAGAGAAAATATCCTAAAGCATATCATGTTGGTCCTGCATTACAGGCTATAGAGCCTGCAAATTTGTATTGCAGGTTCATTCCTATTTGATCATCTCTGACTTTTAATATACATATGCAAATTACCCTTGGGTTAGTCACCCCCAGGTTAATAGGGGGAATCCAGCATTGGACCCCTTGCTCACAGTACTTAGGGAGATCAGCTGCATTTCTCTGATGAGGCCCAACAAGGCCAAAACATACATCTGGGGTTGGTTGTTTCTCTTGTTCAGAGACTGTCTGGCATTTCATGGTTGGACTGCTGTAATGGCAGGACCAGTATGACATGCTTTAGGACCTTTTGCCTCTGTGAAAGGCACTAGTGGGCTAAAAGAGCTTGCACCGTGGGTAGGACACCATTCCTATAGAGCCTGCAAATTTGTATTGCAGGTTCATTCCTAGTTGAGCATCTCTGACTTTTAATACATATAGGTCATAAATTTAACCTTCCCAGTCATGGGGACTCTTTGTGGAGGCCTTTATGTCAATGATATTAAAGCAATTAAACTGATGCAACAAAGACCAATGCACATTAAGGGTAACCGGAACTGTAGGAATACCAAGAAACTGAAACAAACAACTGATGAATAAATCACTGACTTTCAGAGAAGCTGATAAAGGGGATGGCTTACCAATTTAAGATCTGGAAATTTTGTTAATGAGCCAAAAAAGATAATTGAAGACCCCCAGTTTTATCAGAAACCCATTAATAATCAGGTCATCAGTTAAAAGGAACAATATGATAACATGATTAATGAGGCCTAACTAAATGGGATTCACAAAAAGCAAGATTTCCAATTTTGTTAACAACTGCCATGAACATGCAGTGATATCAGTTTACTGTCAAATTCCAAAAATGAATAAGTGTTAATAACACTCATGGACAACCAAATATACTGAGTATCATTTCACTAAGCAAAACATTGTCACGGTTGATTGATTACCACCTACAGCCATATGTCAAGTCCCTCCTCTCCCATACAAGAGATTCCACACACACATACAGAATACATAAACTATGAAAGGTAACACGGCATGAAGAATAATTGTGGGTGATGAGCAATGTCACATCACTGCACACAATCACATATAATCAAGCATTAATAAAAAGAGTAGACCATTTCATGACTCAGGATGAGAATATGCCAGCACTTCAACAATAATTAATTCTAGAAAGAATTAGGTTTATTCTAGAACATAATTTTTTCATGTTACTGAGCAAAATTCATAGAGCCATTAGACGTTTCTGGCAATAGTAACTAAAGTGGGGGGTTATTATTTCTCATTTAACATCTTTTGGATGCACAAATTTCATTAATCATATACAATTTTGTTTAATAAATACTCAGGACACTATTTTGCATTTAAAAAACAAAAAACCCTGGTGCTACGTTAGTAAATGGGTCCTTAGTATGATACAGATTTCTGACTGGATCCTCCAATATTTGCAACAAAGTCTAACAAGAATTGGAGTCACAATGTTGACCATTCATGGACTTTGGCTTGGAACTATGGGTGGACAGCTGGGGACCCAAAGGCCGATGGTAGGTCACAATACCCAGCAAATGGAGTGCCTCAGGATCCCCACTGGCAAAAGGACATAACTTGATGTTATCAATATTCTTTGTTTTGTAACCTTGATTCTACTCTCCCTGATTTCCCTTATTTAAAAATGGCCAAAACTTCCTTTAGGGTTCTTTAACAAGGACATCTGAAATGCATCAGCATTCTTGCTACATTATAATGACTTGTGTCATTAGTTTTCCTTCTTTAAAGGGATAGTAATACTTCGTTTTAACTTTATTTTATTTTGTAGGCATTAAAAAAACATGAAGAATGATATAAGTCTTATCTCTCAAACCTTTATGGTTTATGAGATAGTCACAAGCAAAGTTTCCCCTCCCGCCCCTTTTACCTAGTGTAAGCCATCTCTTCTCAGATGTGGATCAGGTTGTATGACCAGACAGATAACAGCAGGGGACAATTTTCTTTGTATGAAAACAATGAAAGCCCTTCCCCCCTTGACAAGTTTTTCAGCTTTTTCCCTTATCTTAATTGAAGATTGTCCCTCTCTGCAGTCTACCTGGGCACCTCCCTTCTGATCTGGTTGAACAGGGGGGGGGATACTTTGTTTGTGAATATCTCTTAAACCATAAAGGTTTGCGAGATAAGACTTATATCACTCTTCATGTTTTTTTAATGCCTACAAAATAAAATAAAGTTAAAACGAAGTATTACTATCCCTTTAAGAGATCTTTGAGGCAGTAATGGACGAGGCCAGCCCACCATGTAATGGTGGCAGCTGAATGTAGTAAGAGTACAGAATGTTGCAGCTTAATACATTCACTGAAGGTGATAGCCGCCCATTTGAAAGGCACAATAGTGTTCAAGGCTTTGTTTCTGCACAGGTGCCATAACTCTCTAACCATCGCTGTGCTGATGTCGACTGCTTGTAAATGGGTCTTACGCAGTACAACTTTTTCATAAAGGCATCCAAATCAGCTTTCCAAAGCAAGCACAAAGATGGCGAAAGCCGTAGTTAACAGAGCAGATACTCTAATGACATCTGATGCAAATTAATCAGAGCTTATGTCCACTTGAAAGACTTTGTGTCAATATTAAATAAAGATGTGTCCACTATTCTGACTGTTCCTTGTTTTTTGTTCACTTTAATTTTGCTTTAATTGTTTGGACTTCACTAGACCCTGAAAATCAATATGATACTGCAACCAATAAACAACTTAATTACATTGATCCAACGGACCAAAAGAAAACTGGAAGCTTTAATATTAATTAAGAGGTATATTCTATACGAGAGGACACTGAAGATGCAGCTAGAGAATGTTGGGAGAGGAAGGAACAAAGGGCCATTATTCATGAAGAAAAACAAGTGCAATTCTGGACCGAATCAAGTGCACCACAGAGGACAAATGGAAATTTCCATTGATCTTAAATACTAATGAGATCTCCAACTCATCATGAAGCAAAACACTGGATACCTGTCCAGCACTGAAGGGGTTAAAAGTCTAAATTTAAATAATTAAAGTCTCCAAATGTTTTATTTGTTCCTATGGTGTAGCTGTTTTTCTCCAAAATTGTACCTATTTAGCTTTCCACATACAGCCTTAAAACAGAACTATTGTCATATAATTCTCCTGTGGAAGACCAAGGGCCACAATGCAGATCCAGGCTGATCAACTAGACCAGGGCTTTCCAAGTTCAGTCCTCAAGGGCCACCAACAGTACAAGATTTAAGGATTTCCCTGATTAAGCACAGGTAAGCCAATTGAAAGTTAATGAGCTACTGATTAACTCACCTGTGCTTAATCAGGGAAATCCTTAAATCCTGGCCTGTTTTTGGCCCTTGAGGACGGAACTAGACAGTCAGTGAAGGGGATCCAAAATTGACATCTGCAGTTGTTTGCCTGATCCTGAGATGTGTTTCTATTCCAAGACTTTGATGTCTCCCTATTCAGGCTCCATTTGATTGTAGAGCCATACCCATAGACAGCAAGTGTTAGGTTATCATGACCATCCTCTAGCCATGTATGTGGATGGCATTGCAGCTAATCAGAGCCAATTTAATATCTTTAATTCCCTTATGTAAGGTATTCCTGAATTCATATGCCTCATGACCACATATGACTCACATGACCTCACACCTTGCACCACCCATTGCTTCCTGGCACAGAAAATACCATTAGTTTACAACACATGATACAACACAAAAAAGTTTATAAATGAATCGGGTAGTACAGAGGTCTATAAAATGATAAACTGACTCTCCCTCGTTTGGCCAGTCTCTACTGAGCATGACTGCATCGCGTGAGTGAGGGGACATGAGACTGCATCCCATGGAGCAGTGAGGTAGCAGCCTCTTAAAGTCGATCTATCACCCCTTTAAAAGTTATGCTTTTTAGTTAGAGCATTTAGCGAATAAGCTTAAAACGATATATATATATATATATATATATATATATATATATATATATATATATACTCCCGTTGCCACAGATTGCCGCATTGCCCTTGCTCACTTCCCACTACTCAGCCTCAGATGACGGAGGCTTTCTCTCACTAAGCTGAAGTGATCTCATTGGTAGAGATCGATATCTAGCCAATGAGATCGCTCCAGCTTAGAGAGAGAAAGCCTCTGTCATCGGAGGATGCTGGGTAGAGGGATGGGAGCAGAGGCAGAGCGGCAAGAGCAGTCTGACCAGAAGTAGGGTACAGGACACACTTTAATCCTTAATTTTTGCACAAATAAAGTTTGTTCTTTTAAATAACATTGTTTTAAGCTTATTCTTTAAATGCTTTAACTAATGAACATAACTTTTAAAGGGGTGATAGATCCACTTTAACCCTTTGAGTGTCAGAGGGGTACGCAACGCATTGTAAAGTAATGTGTTGCGTACCCCTCTGGAACTCAAAGGGATAACATTACCCGGACCTTGGCTCATGTACACTGGATTTTACACTAGTTTATATATAAAATGGATGTTATAGTGATACATAAAATTGCAAATGAACAAGAAAACATATACCAGGAATGGGTGTTCAGTGCAAGTACAGCATGGCTTAGAGTTTGTCTTTTCTGCTTAATTGGAAATCTGACCCTGAGCTCTAGACTTCACCCCCTGGGAGCCACATGCAGAGACTGATGCATACCTAGAAACTCACCACATCTGCCCATGAGACTCAGATTATCACATTTAATTACTGGGTCTTCTGGGACAGAGACTTATTCTCCGGCTTGGTGAACTCAAGTATAACCCCACCTACTTTCAAGCCTGTTCAGCCTGCTCCTGCCCCATTACACACATTTACTACCTATTTCATGGCAAACCACCTACCCAACCCCACCCAATTAAAGGGATAGTAATGTTTCACAAAAACAGCAGCTCCGATTAATCTTCATAGTATTTGAGCCATAGAGAGTGCTATGTCAATACTGTCAGAGTTATAGTTGAAGAGTAATTGAATTATAAAGTTTCCCCCTCCCGCCCCTTTTACCTAGTGTAAGCCCCCTCTCCACAGAATCCAGTCCATAGACCAGACAGCTCACATCAAGGGTCAATCTTCTTACTGTGCGAACAATGAATACCCTTGACAGATTTTTCAGCTTTTTTTGTTATCTTAATTGAAGATTGTCCCACTCTGCAATCTACCAGGAAACTCCCTGCTGCTCTGAGCAGAGCAGTGTTACATCAGTAAAAGGTAGGGTTGCCGCCCAGCCGGTATTTTACCGACAGGCCGGTAAAAAATTGGCTTCTGTCCAATGTTAAGGCTATGCAGGGAATGCCATGGCCGGTATTTTTTTTAAGAAAAGGTGGCAACCCTAGTAAAAGGGGTGGGAGGGGGACACTTTATCATTCAATTACTCTTGAAATACAACAGTGACAGTATTTAAATAACACTCTCCATGGTCCAAATACTATGAAGATTAATTGGAGCGACTTTTATTGTTAAACATTACTATCCCTTTAAGCCCCATCCACAGTATGACAAGAAATGCATAATTTGGAAACTCCCATCCTCAGCTCTACAATGTTTCTCCAGGGAAGTGGGACAAGAACGTTCCCAGCTCTGCTGATGTACTAGAGAAAAGTGATGGAATTCTGGCCAACTTAATTGTACCATAGGCAGGGGCATCCTCAGAAAAGTTTACGGTGGGGAGGGGGGCAAAGTCATAATGTGATCCCCCAGGCCAGCCCACCCAACACCTATGTTTCTATGGAGGAGCAAGTGCCCCCCCTCCAGATACCCATGACCATAGCTAACAAATATAAATTCCCATTAATGGCTTGTTTCACCTTTTGAATGCTAGAGGTGTACCCAACGCGTTGCTTAGCAATGCGTTGAGAATCCCTCTTGCTCTTAAACTGTTAACAACTTGGATGCTTTTCAATGCATTGAAGGCCTCTGTAGCATTCAGGGATTTAAAAGTGCCATCTGAATCAAAGGAAATCTTCATTTCTCCCTTGTAGTGCAGTTGGTTTGTTCCAGAAGTTCACTTTTTTTAGCTTGATGAAATCAAACTTGAATTATTCTGGAGTAAACCAACTGCACCATGAGTGACAAATAAATAATTACTGTTAAAGGGGATATTTCACCTTATTACTTATAATGTGTTAGCCTGATCTGTGGGACCATTAATCTGTGGTGTTTTTTTTAAAAAAAAAAAACTCTGTAAAGGAAGATTTTTGTCTTCCTTTGTAGCCTGTGACTTCTTCTCTTCACTGTGACCGGCAATAGACTTGCCAAAGCCACTAGTGCTGGAACCTTCCTCGGCCGCTGGTCTGACTCCCTCATGGCCGCCCCACTCATTTGAAAGAGAGCATACATTTGCCGCAGCAAGAAGGGGAACGGACCTAGAAAGAAGACTTACACACAAGCAATGAAAGAGCGCTGCCTGTCACGCACAATGTAAGCAACATGGCAGCACTCTCCTGCTTGAAACTACGGGATATATAGTATATTAGGTAAGGAAAAGGGGCAACATTAGCTTTATTAGTATAGACAATTAACTAATTTCTATAAGAATAAACTATAGAACTTGACTCTTAGGATCACAGCAGTTCCACTTTGAATTAATTTTGGCTTTTAACCCCTTTAATGGTAGAGAGGTCTCCAAAGCATTGTGAAGCTAGCATTCAAGGGTTTAACCCCATCGCGACAATGGACTTACCAGGTATGTCATGCAAAAATGTCACTTAGTGACAGAGGATGTACCTAGTAAGTCCCGGAAGTAATTCACTATAATGGGGGGGGGAACCCCATCGTTAAGTGCGGACCGGGTTAATGAACACTATTCACGTGCATGGGAATTTAGGAATGTTTATATGTCCCCTGTGGTGCAGTTGGTTTACCCCAGAATAACTCCAATTTGCTTTTATAAACATGGGCCTACTGAAGTTTACAAGTCACCAATTTAGGAAAATGAGGTGATAATGCACTGTAAGACAAATGGGTGATGCTTTTAAATTCACTATTAGAATTGTAAAGGGCAAACATAAATTTCTTCAAAGGAACTATACATTTTTAATAAGTTCATTTACAAATCATAGCCTTGTATACTCTGCCTAGTTTTCTCTATTCTGAATTGCAAAGACAGATGGATTTTTTTGTACCTTAGTACCATAAATTCTTCCTGTAAAGGTTAAGTGCTTTATCATAAATTACTGCAATGATTTAAACATAAATCTATGTTTGTAACCCATCATGTGTAGTAAGGTGAGAAATTAAAACAGTAAAAGTAAAGTTGTAAGCAATAAACACCCAGCTGGCAAAATATTATTTGCATAAAACAAAATGTGCCTCTTATTTAATATGTTGTGATGATGGCTTATTTTGAACTGAGATTTCATTTTGAATCATTTAAGCGCAGAAGAATTTGAAATGAAGAAATTCTAGAGCTAAAAAATGTATTTCAAAGCGGAACTACCAACAGACACAATCTTTAGCTTCACTAACTCCCCATCTAGTGACTAGCTGTTTAGTAGCGCTAGTCGCCAGAATAATTACCTTATTTAATAGATTTCTGCTCTCTTCCCCAGCTGTCAGGAAGGACGGAGTGTGGACATCTTGCCATTGTGACATCCACGCACCTGCACTGTCAGTCCCAGCTAGAGCCAAATGGCTCCTAGCAACGCCTACTAGGCCCGACTGGGACTGACAGCACAGGCACATGGATGTCACAATGGCAAGATGTCCGCACTCCGTCCTGCCTGTCAGCCAGGGAAGAGAGCAGAAATCTATTAAATAAGGTAATTATTCTGGCGACTAGCTCTACTAAGCAGCTAGTCGCCAGATGGGGACTTAGTGAAGCTAAAGATTGTGTTGTGTAGTAGTTCCACTTTTTTTTTTATCATTGCTTAAAGAAAAATAAATATCTCCTAATAATGTCTCCATTTACTTCACAGTGGAGACCAAATCCTAATGAACTCTATGGGGGTTGTACACTAAGGTGTGATAAAGAGGTGGTAAAGTGGAGAAATCTTCTCCAGTGATATCACTTCTCCAGTTTCTATGTTATTCTACATAGTAACATAGTAAATGTAACATAGTAACATAGTAAATTAGGTTGAAAAAAGACACAAGTCCATCAAGTTCAACCTTCGCTTCATACCTCAGTAACTAAGAATTTTATAGCTTTCCTGCTACCAATTAAATTAGTCTTTATCAGACCTTCCTGATCTGCCTACTGATAAACAGTATAACTCTGTATGTTCCCTTTTGAAAGAAATGTATCTAATCTTCTCTTAAATGTGTCCATTGTATCTTCCATAACTACCTCCCTGGGCAATGAATTCCACAATTTGACAGACCTTACCGTAAAAAAACCCTTCCTCTGCTGAAGTTTAAACCTCCTTTCCTCTAATCTCAAGAGGTGTCCCCTGGTCACCTGAGAAGGCCTTGGAATAAATAGCTCACCGCAGAGATCCTTGTATTGACCTCTCATATACTTGTACAATGTGATAAGGTCTCCTCTTAGTCGTCTTTTCTCTAGAGTAAATAAACCAAGTTTGTTTAGTCGTTCCTCATATGTCAAGTCCTCCATTCCCTTAATTAATTTTGTTGCTCTCCGCTGTACCCTCTCTAGTTCTAGTATATCCTTTTTCAGAACCGGTGCCCAAAATTGCACTGCATACTCAAGGTGAGGTCTTACCAATGATTTGTATAATGGCAAAATAATGTTATCCACTCTTGCTTCAATACCTCTTTTTACTAGTGTAAAAGCCTGTGTACACGGGCCAAGGTCCGGTGAGTTAAAGAAGCCGGCCCTGCTCTGCTTACTACCACCGCCTCACTGGCGGCACATGCAATGCAGTCATGCACAATAGAGGCTGCCTAAATGCACATAATACTCCCAGCATTCTGTGCTTTCAGGCAGTCTACTGTGCATGACTGCATCGGACAAACATTCTGGCCTTTTATATTATAGGCTGGAGTCAATGCACTAAGATATACAAAGTTGGAGAAATCCTAGTGCGTTGGCTCCATAGAATGACATAGGAATTGGAGAAGGGGTATCACTGGAGAAGTCATCTCTACTTTATCACCTCTTTATCACAACTTAGTGCATCTCCCTTATGAATTCTGTCCCTGAGCCTTTGTTCACAGGAGACTAGTAGAGTGAAGATGATACCTTTATTGGCTGAGTGGCTCTACAATCCAAGCTTTCAAGACAACTAGGTCTCATCTTCAGGCACAATAAGAATTATTATAAGGCATAATAAGAATTATTGTGCCCGAAGAAGAGACTTAGTTGTCTTGAAAGCTTGCATCCAAAAGCCACTCAGATAGCTAATAATGGTATAATTTTACTCTTTTAGTCTCAAGCATTTTCTGTGGTGAACAAAGTACAACACTTTTCCCTTTGTTCACAAGATAATATCTTCAACCAGTAATGGATATTATGTTGTTGAGAGATACATGGATATTATGTTTGAGAGATATAGTTTGAGAGCTATAACCTGCTAGAGTTCCCCTCTCCCGCCCCTTTCACAGATGTCAGCCTCTAGCTGACAGCAGGAGATTCTGGTCATTTGACCAGCCGGCGGCTCTTCAGCAGAGCCGAAATAGCGATATCTAAAAATAAATGCTTAATTGGAATGGTCTACAAAGTGTGCTTGGTTTGCAAGCATACTTTGTAGATCGTTCCACTGAAGTATTTATTTCTAGATAGAGCTATTTCAGCTATGCTGAAAGAGCCGCCGGCCACTCCCGGTACCAGAATCTCCTGCTGTCAGCTAGAGGCTAACGCCTGTGAAAGGGGCGGGAGAGGAGAACTCTAGCAGGTTATATCTCTCAGACTATAAACGTCTGAGAGATTGGACTGGCATCAATTGATTAATTTTTTTAATATCTACAATATTAAATAATGTTAAAATTAACCAATACTGCCCCTTTAAGGACTTTCATTAAAGTATTAGGTAGTCTCATGCACTCTACTTCCAATGCACTGGAGACCTCTAAAGCATTCAAGGAGTTAAAAGCCCCATTGAAGTCAATGGAGATTCTGTGAATTTGTATTTGTTTCCTAGGGGTGCATTGGTTTACCACAGAATTATTTCACTGTTGTCATTCTATATATTTGTGTATGTCTGTGTGTGTGTGGGTTTGTCTGTATATGTATGTGTGTGAGAGTGTATTTGTGTGTCTGCGTGTGATTGTGGGAACCTGTGTATCTAAGTCAGTGTGTCTCAGTCTGTGTGTGTGTCTGTGGGTACTTGTGTATCTCAGTCTGTGTGTGTCTGTGGGTGTCTGTGTATCTGAGTCTGTTTGTGTCTGTGGGTGCCTGTGTGTCTGACTCTGTGTGTGTCTGTGGGTTCCTGTGGATCTGAATGTGTGTGTCTGTGGGTGCCTGTGTATCTGAGTTTGTGTGTGTGTGTGTGTCTGTGGGTGCCTGTGTATCTGAATCTGTGTGTGTCTGTGGGTGCCTGTGTATCTGAGTCTGTGTGTCTATGAATGTCTGTGTATCTGAGCCTGTGTGTGTCTGTGTGTGCCTGTGTATCTGAGAGTGTCTGTGGGTGTCTGTGTATCTGAGTCTGTGTGTGTCTGTGGGTGCCTGGGTGTCTTAGTCTGTGTGTGGCAATGTGTGTATCTGAGTCTATGTGTGTCTGTTGGTGCCTGTGTATCTGAGGCTGCGTGTGTCTGTGGGTGCCTGTGTAGCTCAGTCTGTGTGTCTTTGGGTGCCTGTGTATCGGAGTCTGTGTGTCTGAGTCTGTGTGTGTCTGTGGGTGCCTGTGTATCTGAGTCTGTGTGTCTGAGTCTGTGTGTGTCTGTGGGTGCCTGTGACTTTTTATCCATGTCTGTGGATAAGTGAATGTGTATGTGCATGTGTATGTACCTGCGGTAGACTGCGTGTGCATTATGTTTGTGGGTGCTAGTGTATTCGTGTGTTTCTGTCTGTTTCTGGTGGTGCCTGTGTGTGTGTGTGTGTGTGAGTGTGTGTGTGTGTGTGTGTGTGTGTGAATAACCCTGGTTTACATTTATACATAAAAACCCTATGTCCCATATTTATAAAAGCAAACTGGAGTTAATCTAGAGTAAACCATCTGCACCATAGATGACACATAAAATGCCTACATTTCTATGCACTTGAATAGAGATTTATAACCCCTTGAATGCTAGAGAAGTCTCCAATGCATTGCTTCACATTGTAGGCCTCTTTAACATTCAAGGGGTTAAAAGCCCAATTTAATTTAACAGTAACTTTTATTTGTCCCCTATGTGCAGTTGGTTAACACCAGTTTGCTTTTTAAAAACATTTGCCCTTGTGCTTTGTTTAGAGATGCTATAAAACTATGGCATCTACCTCACTACCTCTACCTCACTTTTACCCCCTGGTAACCACTTAACGACCACCCAATCCAGAGTGGTGCGGCTGTTATGTTTTGTTTGTTTGATCAGAGTAGTGGGCAGTCTCACTGCCATTCCAGAGTTCCATGACGTGCCAGGACCGTCACTGGTCCTTAACGTCCGGGACGGGCTTGACAGTCCGAGCACGTCACATGTCACTAAGGGTTTAAAGCCAGCTGTATGGTCTGACCTGTTCAGACCAGCCCCAAACCCTCCTTTGTATAAAGGATGGCAAAGTGAGAGATACACCAGAGAGAATTACAAAATGCCAGTGGGATTTATCATGTCAGGATCCCCCTGAGACATAGATTAGTGTTACCTGGATCTCATTACATGTAGATCCTACATAGGGTCTATGAATATATTATTTCATTATAACTTTCCTTTTCCACATAATTGCTAAGTCCAGACTATGCAAAATATTATGTATAATATAATGTAAAAACAAACTCTGTTTCTCTCATTAAATTACAAGTAGACCAAAGGCTAAGGGTGCATTTCATTACTGTAAATCTTTCCAGCTGGTACAAAAATTTAGTGAGTGAGGAGAAAAGAAACATAGCAGGTTAATGGAGGTGAATAGGAGACACTTGTGTTTATAAAATTATGTTATTATTGTTTAAGGTGGACCTGTCATCTTATTGGGCAACTATTACTATGATTGTATTCTATCAATCTGTTGCCCTGGGTAAGACCTGCAGATGAAGCTGGTGTGGCATTGTATGTCCTGACAGACAAAGGGTAGAGCAGAACAATATACCTCCCATGTGTCCCTCTTTAGGAGATATTAGGTGTCCTTACCTCCCAAGTGTATCTCTTTAGGAAATATTAGGGCTCTATACCTTCAAGTGTTCCTCTTTAGGAGATATTAGGTGTCCATGTCTCCCAAGTGTCCCGCTTTAGAGGATTTTAGGGGTCCACACCTCAAAAGTATTCCTGTTTAGGAGATATTAGGGGTCCATACCTACCAAGTATCCCTCTTTAGGATATATTTGGGGTTCATACCTTACACATGTCCCTCTATAGGCGATATTAGGTGTCCATAACCTCCCAAGTGTCCCTCTTTAGGAGATTTTAGGGGTCTACACCTTCCAAGTATCCCTCTTTAGGAGATATTAGCAATCCATACCTCCCAAGGGTCCCTCTTTATAAGATATTAGGGCTCCATACCTACCAAGTATCCCTCTTTAGGATATATTATGGGGTCATACCTTCCAAGTGCCCCTATTTAGGAGATATTAGGGGTCCATACCTCCCAAGTGTGCCTCTTTTGGAGGAACAGTACATCTTTAAGACCCTTTAAGTCTGTCACTCTTTCCCATCCTGATGTCCCTCTTTTAAGACTGTGTAGAATGTATATAAGTGTATCACATTGATCCACGGTAAGAAATCTCACAGTATGATTTCTTTAAAGGGATATTAACACATAATATAAAAAAGAATTGTACATTGGGGGGTTTATCCAACTGAGTAAAAAAGAACTCCCACTGCTGAGAGGTATTTTATTCAAATGTTATTGCAGCTCACACCTGAATTCTTTAGGTGCAGAATCCCATTGTATGTAAGTTTATGGTCAACTGAGCTGTCCAAAGGATGATGTAGCAAAAGCGCCAATGTAAAATTTCAGGCCATTGAGATACTGCACCTGAAAAAGTCATGTTTGTGCTGCAATAACTTTTTAATAAAAGACTTCTCCCCTAACTTGTCCATAGAAGTCATAACACATTCCAATAGTTCACCTACCTTGCCCTTAGGAGTCATAACACATTCCAGTAGTTCCCCCCTTGCCCTTAGGAGTCATAACACATTCCAGTAGTTCCCCCCTTGTCCATAGAAGTCATAACACATTCCAGTAGTTCCCCTACTTTGTGTCACGGTTCCCAGGAATAAACAAATGAGTCAGTACAGTAAAGTAAAACAATGTTTTATTAGAAAAATCATAGTAATGCACGTAAACAGATAACACACAGAGGGTGATCAAAGAGGCAAGCACTGTATCAGAAATAGCAGTCTGCCAATAGTTCGACCACACTGTCCGAGACTAGGCCTCAGCCCACTGGAGCCTCAAGTTAATTCGGAATGCCCAAATGACTAGCTCTGACTCAGCCTGCAGTCAGTAAGCTAGGAGTCTGATAGAGCCCCAGGTCCACACTAGGATGGGTGTCTCTGGAGCGGGGACCAACACACGGAGGAAATAGACAGAGCCCCCTAGTCAGCACCAGAAAGGATAGTCAGACAAGCCAGGTCATACACGGAGCGGGTAGTCAGCCAGAGCCACAGGTTTGAACCAGATAGGATATCCACTGAAGTGTTGGTATGCTGGCTGCGCAGTGGATAGAGCCCCAGGCCAACACAAGAGTGAGTAGTCAGACAAGCAGGTCATACACGGAGCTGGTAGTCAGCCAGAGCAACAGGTTTGCACCAGAAAGGATGTCTAAGCCAAATCGGAATGCACAAGGAGAATGGTCAGATAGAGCCACAGGTTAACACCAGAATGGATGGACAGACAGGCCGGGTCATACACAGTTCAGGTAGTCAGCCTGAGCCACAGGTCCGCACAAGATTGGGTGTCCACTACACAATGGGGGCAGGCAAAAGAGTCATGGCAGAGCCACAGGTCAGCACCAGAATGGAAGGTCAAACTAGCCAGATCATACACAGAGCCCAAGGGAAAAAGAACTGTATTATACAACAACTCAAGGGCAACTGAGTCAGGACTCAGACTGCCCTTTAAACTCCTCCTCAGGAAGTAGGTAGGAGGAGAAGGCTCAGAGGAAGGAAGTAGGTAGGAGGAGACTACAGGAATCATGGCATAAAACAGTAGTTCCCTACCTTGTCCATAGGAGCCATAATACATTCCAGTAGTTCCCCTACCTTGTCCATAGAAGTCATAACACATTCCAGTAGTTTGCCTATCTTGTTCATAGAAGTCATAACACATTCCATTAGTTCGCCTGCTTTGTTCATAGGAGTCATAACACATGCCAGTAGTTCCCTTGCCTTGTCCATAGAAGTCATAACACATTACAGTAGTTATACATTTTTACATTTTTTATATGATTTTTTTTAATCATAGTGTGAGGTACCAGGGCATGGTTATCTATATATATTTTTTATGATTTTTGGAATTTTTTTTTTTTTTTTTTTTCTTTTGTGTGCACACATTTCGAAGTTTATTGTAGATTAGGATATATTGTAATGACCCTTCTCCAATATATCAGAATATCTGAATATTAGGAGATTATTGTCGCAAATTAGATTGGGCTCATATCGTTGATTAGAGTCGCGGTGCGATCACGACAGCTGAACAACAATAATCTCTGTATTGTGATGAGGATATAATTTAGATGTCTCTATCAATTCGAATTTTGGACTATGTTTTTATTTATGCATTGTAGAATTTGTTTTTATTATTGATGGGTTGATTTTACTACTAATATATGGATATATGTCTATGTGGGGTTATCCTCTATTGTTATCGATGTGAGGAAATCTGTTTGGCATTGTGTTTTTCCCTGGTCTGTGGATCAGATATGTAGACCACCTTTTTCCTAATACCGGACGTGTCTGGAAGAGGTGTTTATCAGGCAAGCATATCGGAGTCCATAAGACAGAGGAGAACCATTTTGTTATATAGTGTCCGTCTCAGTAATACATAGAGGATTTAGAGATTTTTTACGCAACATTTTATGTTGAATGATATCTAATCTGCAGACACATATTATATGTTTTATTAAAATTGTTTCTTATCTTGATACCTTTTTTCTAGTCTCCCTTGATTGGGATTGCTGCTTACATTAATATATACTTTATTATCAATCAGATTAAGAAGCTCTTAGCATCGACTGAGTTTTAGTGCTGAGTGATAGAAGATATATTGGTTTCTCTATTTTTCCTTTATATAATATTTTCTTTGGCAGAGATTGTCATTTCTAAGAATAGTTGCTATATGCGCCAGATATTAGTTATTTTTGTGTTGAATACCTACCTTGACCATAGGAGTCATAACACATTCCAGTAGTTCCCTTACCTTATCCATAAGAGTAGTGACACATTCCAGTAGTTCCCCTACCTTGTCCATAGAAGTCATAATATATTCTAGTAGTTCCCCTACCTTGACCATAGAAGTCTTAACATATTCCAGTAGTTCACCTACCTTGTCCATAGAAGTCATAATATATTCTAGTAGTTCCCCTACCTTGACCATAGAAGTCTTAACAAATTCCAGTAGTTCCCCTACCTTGACCACAGGAGTAGTAACAAACTCCAGCAGATTTCCTGTCTTGTCCATAAGAGTGGTAAGACACTAGTAGTTCTCCTACTGTAACTTGATCTTCCTGGGAGCTGTAAACCAGACAAGGATCTATTTACAATGGTATGGATGGCATGTGAAGCTGCACTTTTTATGTTTATGCCATTATGTGACCTTTTCCTGAGATACAAAAGTGATGTGCTAAATGCTTTATAAGACACCCATTTCACAAAATGTTTCACAAAGTATGAAACAGCTAAAATTGGATTCATAACAAACGTACAAACTTGTTTTTATAAAAAACGAATCTGCACTACAAGGAACATGCCTTGGTGTTCAGTCTGCTCTATGAAAAAACTGGCTGATGCAAAAAAGAAGCAAATTTAGTATCAGTGCTGCTGGTGATGTGACTTGTCCTGGGAGACACTCAATGCTCATATAAGGGTGTTGATGGGAATAAGAGTAGCGGGGCAGATTGTTAAGGACGCCAAATAGATAGCAATTGCTGAATGACCAAAGGGTTAACTAGTGGCAGAGGGATGAGCAACGCATTGCAAAGCAAAGCATTGCTCACACCTCTGGCATTCAGAGGGTTAAATGAAACACACTTAAAAACGATAGTACAATGGCTGTCTGTGTGTATATACCCATAGACAGCTAATACAGCTTTCTGGGAATTTATATCGTCCCTGCTCGGTATTAACAGATTGTTATCCTCACCACCACTGCTGTGTACGAATACAAACACTCAATTCAGTTACTCAACGGTAATCCTTCACTCTCAGTGCAGCCTCCAAAGATCAGCATAAAAAAGTAGAAATCCACTCCACAGGATAAAAAAGATTTATTTAAAAAAACAAAATGTTAAAAGGTAATTGTACCCACAAAATCTACGCGTTTCGTAGCTTGCAGGCTACTTTTTCAAAGATATGTAGGTTACAAAAATCATATGCAAACATGGAGCGGAAACATCTTTTAAAGACTTTAGGTTTGTTGGGTAAATTCAAATACAAATCCACCTGATTTGTATTTGAATTTACCCTACAAACCTAAAGGCTTTAAAAGACGTTTCCGCTCCATGTTTTTATATGTTTTTTATAACCTACATATCTTGGAAAAGTAGCCTGTTCTTTTAAATAAATCTTTTTTATCCTGTGGACTGGATTTCTTCTTTTTTTATGCTGATTTTTGGATGCTGCTCTGAGAGTGAAGGGTTATTGTTGAATAACTGAATCGAGTATTCCTATTCGGACACAGCAGTGGTGGTGAGGATAACAATCTGTTATTAGTGAGCAGGGATGGTATAAATTCCCAGCAAGCTGTATTAGCTGTCTGTGGGTATATACACACAGGCAGCCATTGTAGTGTGAGTAAATGTTATCATGTATCTTTATCCGATTTGTGGCACCCCTCTTTGTTTGATTCTATTTCATATGTGGCTCTGGGAGTGGAGTTTGGAGGGAGAGCTGCCAGACTATTGGAGTTGAAAAGAAGCTGGCGGGGTACGGCTGATTATACCCTGAGTCCTTTTGTTCTGGTTTGTATATATATATGTTATTCCAGCATTTATCATTGTGAGCATATGTCTAATTGGTGGTGTGGTGACTATATCTGAAACACACAGTATTGCACAAAGGAGTGCCTCTTTTTTCCTCTTTTTTCTGCTTAAAAACAATAGTGTTCATATTAAAAAAAGCAAACATTGACAATGCCAGGTTTGTAAAACTTAGATCACCTTCATAATCCTCTTGATCACAATCTTGCCCTGACCAACTACCAGCAATGTTATTAAAGCTCAGTGCCTATGTCACTGTCCATCCTATTACATCCCTAAATAATGCCTCCCTGTCATCAGGGTATATGCACAAAGACTGGAAAATTGCTAGAGTTGTGCTTGTCATTAAAAGTGGTGATAAAAATGCAGTATTAAATTACAGACTAATATCCCTACTCCCCACACTAGATAAAACCCTAGAAAAATGTGTTCACGCGCAACTATATAAGTATTACCGGCTGACCAGTTTTATCACCCTGCTTCAAACAGGCTTTCGTTCAACTCACTCAATAGTCACTGCCCTGTTGAAAGTAATCAATGATATCCAGACCGGCATGGAAAATGGTGAAGTCACCTGTGCTATATTCTTTTACTAATGCCTTTGATACAGTAGACCAAAATATTCTGATAAGTAAACTACAAAGTTCAGGATTTGGTAATCATTCTCTAAACTGGTTCTGAACCTATTTATCAGACAGAATGCAATATGTGTCTATTGCTAGCAATAATTGCCTTCTGCTCAAAGTGGGGTTCCCCAAGGCTTCATTCCTGGCCCTATTCTACTTTCTTTATTTATAAATGATCTACCCATGGTTTGAAAAGCATCTTGTGTGCAGATGATACCATAATCTATGCTAAAAATTCAAGTACCTCAACTAGAAGCCGTATCATAAAATGATTTCCTTGACATTGAAAGAAAGATAGCAAAGAACAAAATGTTCTTAAACACCGACAAAACGGTCACAATGGTATTTGATACAAAGCGCAAACTGTGTAATCTCTGCAACACCCACCTATCCGTTGTAACAGAGTCTAATTGTATCTAGGCACCGGTGGACTCCTACAAATATCTTTGTATGTGGCTTGATCCCAACCTCACTTTTGGTCTTCATATTGATAAATTAACATTCAAACATTATCCCAAAATAGGTGATTTGTTTAGAAACAAATTCTGTTTAAGTGCCCTGGTAAGAAAATATATTATACAACAGAGGTTAATGCCAGTCATAGACTATGGGGATGTAATGTATGGTCTCTGGCCTCAAATCCATCTTGCTAAATATTACACTGTATAGCTCATTATGCTGCTTTATCCTCCAATGTAATTACACAACGCATCACTGTGATATGTATGAAGAACTAAATTGGCTAACACTTGAATTTAGACCTGCCCTTCACCTTTCTTGCCTGGTTTATAACCACTTCTCTAGAAAGCTACCAGACTACCTGAGCAGTATGCTCACTTCAGCTCTCCATACTAACTATAACCTTGGCTCCACTGCAAACAACTTACTGAGTATCCCACACTACGAGAAAGAAGCCGTCGATCTGCCATATCTTTCTGCTCCGAAAGTCTGGAATACACTGGCCAAAAAATTCAGATCTTCTCCCAGTCTAAAATCCTTAAAAATAACTACTTCTTTATATCTCCAAAAACAATTTGTAACTGTACATACATTTTAAAGGGTTAGTAATGTCTTATTTTAATGACGTAATATTTTAGATATTAAAAAAATAAATTAACTAGTCCAAGTCTCGTCTCTCAAACATTTATAATTTGAGAGATATAAGGTTTTCAAGTTCCCCCATCCCTCCCCTTTCACTGACGTCAGCCTTTAGCTGACAGAAGGAGATCCTGATCCTGGGACTGGCTGTCGGCTCTTCAGCAGAGCCAAAATAGTGCAATCTAAAAAGAAATACTTAATTGGAATGGTTTACAAAGTGTGCTTGCAAACCAATTAAGTATTTCTTTTTAGATATCGCTATTTCGGCTCTGGTGAAGAGCAGCCTGTCGGGTCACCCGACTCAAATCCCTATCTGTCAGTTTGACAGCTGACGTCAGTAAAAGGGGAGAGGGAACTTTAAAACCTTATATCTCTCAAATTATACATTTTACGTTATTAAAATAAGACATTACTAACCCTTTAATATGTGTGTGTATAAATATAATGTTTCTCTGTTTGTGTAAATACACAACTCTTTGCTGTAAAAGCTCCAGGACATACCTGAAAACGAAAGAAATCTCAATGTATTCTTCCTGGTAAAACATTTTGTAAATAAATAAAAATACATTTGCAGATGATTTCAGCAAAAGACCACTGCTACACTTTGATCTCATCAGATGCAGATTACAAGATTTGTAGTGTATTTAACCCCTCAGGTGTCTTGCAGGACTCAACTGCAATGTGAGGTCTCTCTAGCATTAACAGAGTCATAATTCCCAATGAGATTAATTGGAATCTTAGGTTTGATCTCAATGGCACAGGTGGTTTTCTTCAGAATTGATCCAGTTCTTTTAGTCAAGAGGTTCTCAACTCCTGTCCTCAGGACCCACTAACAGGCCAGGACTTAGGGATTTCTCTTCTAGAGCACAGGTGTGGTGATCAGAGGCTCATTCACATTGATTAACTCACCTGTAATCTAACAAGGAAATCATCAAATCCTGGACTGTTAGTGGATCCTGAGGACAGGAGTTGAGAACCACTGTTTTAGTACATTAAATGGATGTAAAAAAGGTGTTTTATTCCATTTTTGCAGCTTAAAGGGATAGTAATATAAAAAAATAAACATCCATCAGATTGTTAGCGCTTATTTTCTATACTGAATACTATGTTCGGAACATCCGTTACCTTTGTACTTGGCTTAAAATTCCAATTACAAGTTTCCTCTTCCTGCCCCTTTTGTGCACATTATGCTGACTTCCTTCAGAGCAGAAGGCCAGTGAGGACAGATCACGACGAGGGACATATTGTGTCAGCATAAGGATAAATCTGCCCTCCGTCATCAATTTTGTCCCTCATTGCGGCTTTCAGATCTGAGGGACATTAACATGACATGCTCAAATGTGGCGGTAGGAGGAAACTTGTAATTGGAATTTAAAGAAAAATATAAAGGTAACCTTTATTCCGAACATAGTACTCAGTGTAGAAAATTACAGTGAACAATCAGATGGACATTTATTATGTGACATTACTATCTCTTTAAACTTGAATTTTTGCAGTGAAGTATATCCATGACCTGAAAAACAGATAGTGGTGATGCTTCTACACCAGTGGTTCTCAGCTCTAGTCCTCAGGGCACACCAACAGGTCATGTTTTCAAGATATCCCTAATTAATCACAGGTGAATCAATCACAATGACCGAGCCACTAATTACTCACCTGTGATTAAGCAGGAACAACCTGAAAACCTGCACTGTTGGTGTGCCCCGAGGATTAACATTGAGAAACACTGTGCTACACTAACATATGCAGTTTTTCAGTCAACCAGGCCCGGACTGGCCATCGGGCATACTGGGCATTTGCCAGGTGGGCCGGTCCGGGCATTTAAAAAAAAAATAAAAAATCATTAAACGATTTTGGGCCGTCTTTCACTTTCTGAAAGACGGCCACCTCATTACAAGTTTCTTGGTGGGCGGGCAATCAACATGCGGTCCACCGCACGTGATTATAAGCTCCGCCCACGAAAATGGGCTGCTCAGCCTTAAATGCCTGGGCCTATTTTTTGTCCCAGTCCGGACCTGCAGTCCACTTACTAAAGTTGTCCATAGAATGATATAGCAACAGTGCCACCATAAATGTTCAGGCCATGGAAGAACCATATCAAAAAATATAAGCGAGAGGCAATATGTTTTCAATAAAACATCTCTCAGCAGTGAGATTACCCATTTTACTCAGCGGGATAAACACTGAAAGAGACAGACACATAGATAGATAGATAGATAGATAGATAGATAGATAGATAGATAGATAGATAGATAGATATTTACAGAGTTCAAAATGCCTGGGTGCTATAGTATGCCTGAATATTACATCAAAACAGGAAAAATCAAGCACTCCAAGGACTTATAAAATGGAGATTAAAAAGTTTATTAAATTATGTTTCAGCCCAGCAAAGTTCTGTGAGTGTCTGTTTTTTTCATAAATATATATATATATATATATATATATATATATATATTAATTGTTTATCCTTTTAACCTCACTGACAGGCTGCCTTGCAGCTAATGTAGCACAAAAGAAAAATAAAATCATTGACTAAAGCTTAATTGACATGACTGTGATTTAGCCATGTAATACAAAAACAAGTGTAGAGATGATAGTTCTGAATTACGTAAGGCTGCAAATGTAACAGAAAACAATCAATGCAGACCCATTGACTTCAATGAATGCTCTTTGTGTAAATGTACCCAGTATAGATTGAACTCAGTGCGATCATTCAGTCCCTGCACATGGCCATCCACATCCCTAGGTCACAGTGTTACACTAAGGGGCTCTAATTCAAAGAAATTTTGTGGAGTAATTCTGGGAGAAACCATTTGCACTACAGGGGACAAATAAAAATTTCTCAAAAGGGCCTCTGAACTGATTGAATGCTAGAGAGGTCTCCAACATAATGCTTTGGCACCCTCTCTAGAATTCAAGAGGTTAAAGGTCCCATTTTTTAAATAACTGGAATTTGGGGAATTTTTATTTGTCCCCTGTGGTGTAATTGGTTTGCTCCAGATTTATTCCACTTTTCTTTGAACATAAGGCCCTGTTTCATAATAGGGCTTTTCTAAGCCTAGCAAATAATGGAATGCACTATGGCCCACAGAGAAATCACCCCGTAGTAAGTTTTAACCATTTGAGTGACAGAGGGGTACCACTCTGTACTCAAAGGGTTAATAGCTCAGTTTTTAGACCCGACTGTTTACAAGTAAATGTATTATCAAATTTGTATTTAGGTTACAAGTAACTACCTAAAACCCCTTAGTAACATAGTAACATAGTAATTTAGGTTGAAAAAAGACTTGCGTCCATCTAGTTCAACCCTTTTCCTATTCTTGTTTACCATTGTTGATCCACAAGAAGGCAAAAAAAAAACCCTTGCAGGTAGCTACTCTCTTTCTCTGCCTGTCTCTAGTGGAGCGATGCAAGAAACGTTCGCATCAGATAAAGGCCTTTTTGTGCGCAGATAGATTTTGCGCATATTTTAATCCAGGAAGCTAAATACCGAACGCTTCTTAAATTGCGCATGAAAAATTCTATTTTACAACAACAGTACACAGACGTATAAATTAATTCGCAATAGCAGTTCTTGCATTAGGCGCATTCGCTATTCCACTCACACAGATTCGTTAATCTTAGCCAAGCCAAAAAAAAATAAGTATACACAGCCGTTCGCTAATCTTGAATTTTCATGCACAATTCAACAAAATCATGAGCAAACTTATTCCCTAGTAGTTTTCACATGGGAAACAGCGATTGCAAACGTTTCCTGCATCGCGCCATATATCTCTCTCTCCCTCTGGGGTGGATTTATGAATGTGCCAGTGCAACCGCATGGTGTCAGCCTCTAACGCCAGCCTGACTCAGAGCACAATCACTGTAATATAAACTTTTCTTTCTTTCTTCTTCTACTTCTCTCTCTGCACATCTTTGGTATCTGTACTGCAGACTGGAAGACTGCTGCTCTCTCACTGTCTCAACAGGTACAGAAGAAGGATGGGAGAAAGGTGTTTGCAAAGTACTGGATACCACCTTTGGCACTCAAAGGGTTACACAAAGTGTAAGAAACTGTTTGGTTTTATACTATGCTATGCGGCAGTTTTAAAAGATTTCCTGGCATCAAAATACTAATTTTATGGCAAGCACAGAGGCTTCATATTAAGCTATAATCCTTCTCCACTGCTCCACTCAGCAGCAAGAGAACTTTATTGTTTCAAACAGACAAAAAAAAGAACTGAAACCTTTATACTCTTCCCCCCAGTTAACCACTCCCACAATCCATATAAAACTGGGATGCAGCCTTAAGCATCTCCTCTTTCTTGATTCTGCTCCCTCAGATAATTTGGTTTTTTAATGTCTGAAATCTGTAGATTCTAGTTTGTTTTAAATATATACTTATCTGTAGATTCTAGTCTGTATTATACATATATTTTATCTGTAGATTCTAGTCTGTATTAGAGATATACTTTATAGTCTGTATTATACATACATTTTATCTGTAAATACTAGTCTGTATTATAGATATACTTTATGTGTAGATTCTAGTTTGTATAACACATATACATTATCTGTAGTGTTATTATGTATTATACACATACCTTCTCAGTCACACATGGTTCCCCTGTAGTGGTTATTGGAAATTCTTTAAGCTCTATAGAACATAAAGTGGCACAGTATTATCTAATAAAAAACATAGCTGAGGCCTACCATGCAGTATTTAGTTAAGACAAACAAGTAAATACCATAAAGTGTACAGTAAAAACTAAAAACAGCACCACCTGCTGACTGAACAGTATATGACACATAGACATTATACACAATAGTTGTTACACTAGAACACACATAGTCCGTATTATACATAGCTGTATTAAGGGTATATTATGTATTAAATTACACATGTGTACTTGTACATTATTGTCCTGTGTGTCTCTTTATTTGCTCACTTTGACTGTGCCTGAATCACTGTTATGCTTTTTGGCTGTCTGTGGCCAGTCACCATTTTGCTCTCCAATTGACTGTATTTTAGATCCCTCATTGTTGAGGTTTATTGATGCTTCTTTCCTCTGGTAAATTTACTGTACATCCCTTTTGTTTGAGTGTTTTTCTCTGTGGGTAGATTTCTCAGTTTTTGTTGGTACTGGACCTTGTTTATGTGTGTTTCTCTTCATTCCTTGGGGGTTTTCCCCTCTTTTAGCCTTGCTGTGCTCTTTGGCTCACTCTTGCCTCACTCCTTGTTGGACTCTTTTTCCATTGTCCACCTGGCGTGGTTGTAAGGACTCTCTTGGCTGAACCGCTCTATTGCACTTGCGCAGTTTGGCATAGGGCCGTATGTTCAAAGGGATAGTGACAAAAAATTGTCGTTTGAAAGACAAAAATAAGTAATTGAATGCATGAACGACATATTTTCTATAGAGTATACGACAAAAAACTAGTAATGTCCGTTGTGTACGACACAACTCCAGAACTGACAGACAAAGGGGTGGGGCTAAACTATTCTCCAGTGTCGTATAGAGGAAGCGAAAACTTGTCGTAACTAATGGCAAAAAAAAGTCTTTCAAAAGACAAAATTTGTACGTTAAGAAAAAAAGTGGAGGAAATGTGTTCTGAATGTGAGAATTTTTGTCTTTAGTTAAGATATTTTTGTCGTTAGTTAAGACATTTTTAAAGACATTTTTGTTGTTAAGACTTTTTTAAGACATTTTTGTTGTTAGTTAAGACATTTTTAAAGACATTTTTGTCGTTAGTTAAGACATTTTCTACGACAATTTCAGTCAGGACAAACAACATATTTTCAATCACAACCGGCACTCTCTGAAAATATTAATGATCCCAACGACACTGTACTTTGAAAAGTCATTACAAACGACCAAAGCTATTTCTCTACTTCTTTGAACATATGGCCCATAGTCGCGCATGCATGATTCGACTTCAGGACGTGCTCAGTCTCTATCTCTTCCAGTCCGCCAAAATGGTTCCTGAGTTGTGACTGCAGCGGATCTATTTCTTTATGTTGTAGTGCTTTATATTACCAGTTTTTAAGTAGCATAAGCATTGTTACTGTTTACATTTAAGGGTATTTTGTTCCCAGTGCCTACACCAATTGTAAATATTCTTTTTCTTTGGCCCTATTGTTCTTTTCACTTCTTAGGCACTGCCTGCTGGTTATCTTTGAGTCCTTTATTCTCAGTTACCTACCCGTGGTCTTTTGGGTTAAATTTTAATGCAATGTCTTTCTTTGGCTTGTGCTTTATTGCCTATTTAATTATTTTTGTTAAGGACTACCACACTAAAATATGTCTTGCTCTACTTGCATATATATTTTACCCTAGTAATTCCTATCTAGGCATAGCTCTACTTGCATATACATTTAACCCTAGTAGTTCCTATCTAGGCATAGATCTACTTACATATGTCTTTAATCCTAGTAATTCCTATCTAGGCATAGAGCTATTTGCATATGTCTTTAATCCTAGTAATTCCTATCTGGGCATAGATCTACTTGCATATGTCTTTAACCCTAGTAATTCCTATCTAGGCATAGATCTACTTGTGTATATCTTTAACCCTACTAATTCCAGTGTAGGCATAGATCTACTTGCATCTATATTTAACCCTGGTAATTCCTATCTGGGCATAGATCTACTTGCATATATCTTTAACCCTAGTATTTCCTATCTAGGCATGGATCTACTTGTGTACATCTTTAACCCTACTAATTCCTATCTAGGCATAGATCTACTTGTATCTATATTTAACCCTGCTAATTCCTATCTGGGCATAGATCTAATTGCATTTGTATATAACCTTAATATCTCCAATCTGGGCATAGATCTACTGGCATATTTATGTAACCCTAGTAGTTGCTATCTGGGCATAGATCTACTAGCTTATCTATATATTTAGCCCCAGTAATTCCTATCTGGGCATAGATCTACTTGCATATAGCTCTAACCCTACTAATTCCTATTGGGGCATATGTCCGTATGCATTTCCACATGTGTATCCGTTACGCTGACAGTGCTTATTTTTGTTACCCTGGAATATACATATATCTACTATACTGTCCTCTAGCGTGGTAGGGGTTAACCCCAATTTGCCTGTCATCCACCTAATTAGACTGTTCAGTTTCACAGCATCGGGGAGCAGTCCACGCTATTCATGTTTACAATCTGTCTGCCTCCCACTTTTGAGTCCATGTCTGCGGCTATGACTCACATGAACCCGGCAGTGGGAAGTACTGTACATGATGCCCCCATCATGTCCGAATAGCCCATCCCGTGGACGTCTACTTCTGTCAATACTGGATGACTCTTTACTCAACGCAGACATATTGTTCCTGACTCAGATTAATTTACTTCGGCATAAGGCAACTTCTGCTGGCACAGGCTGCACCCTGCTTTGACACCGCAAACTACAGCTGATTATGAATGGTGTGGCTCCGTCCCACTACCCTGACCCTCCCCTCAGGAGGAGGAAGTACATCTGAGGAAAATGATCCTCACCTCAGGAGGGAGTACATCTGAGGTAAATGAAGCATTCAGGTGCTTAACCTGACTCCTACTGTGCTGTCAGTTATTTTCTGACTGGGATTGGGTCCTGTCATCCCCTCTCAATTCTGGTTCAATCTGGGAATGCCTCCCTTTAGCACATACCCGCAATGACTTATGGCTAGCTTTGATTTTGTGTGGCTTAATTCCCACACACAAGATCCTCTCCTCAAGAGGAAGTTATATACTGATATAATGAGATCTAGCCTGTTGAGCCCGATCTCCTGCCTATGCCAAGTATGGACAGCTTTGATTTATGTGGCTTAGTCCCTCAAGTGACCCTCTCCTCAAAAGGAAGATATTTTGTGGAAATGTGATCCAGCAGGCTGCCCCAATCTCTGGTTGTGCTTTCTCTTGTTCCCCTCTACGCAAGGGTTGCTTTTTGCTGTGTGTGTGATCCTGCCTATTGCGTCTGTTTTTTGATTCCTCCACATATTGATGACTTTGGTTGGTGCGGATTAGTTCCTTGCTACATGTTTTTCTCTAGGGGTAGATTTTTGCAGGGTTTCTTTTCTTTCCTTGGGGACGCTCCCGCCTCTCCCGCCGATGGTTTTTGTTGTCCTTCTGTTCCATGGGTGTTACTGCCGGCCTGAAGGTTTCTTTGTTTACATTTTATTTCTGATTGTCGGTCTTGACCAGGGGGTGCCACGCCCAGTTGGCTGTCAGCCTTGGCAGGGTGTCTTGGTATCTCTACCGGTTTGGGGATTTTCCCATTACAGCTGTTTGGTTTCCAAGTCGATTCTGCCTGGGGACTGTTGACTCTGCCGGTACTGCGCTTATGCTCATGGAGGCTGCCCCATGCATTTTTCTGTGGATTCAGTCTGGACTCTTTGGTTCGTGGTGCGTTTTTTGATTCAGTGTCCGTTTGCTTCCATCCAGGCCATGTTTTCTGTTGTCTCTGTTTGGCTGAGGTAGGCCTCTACTGCGAGTCCTCAGTACCTCTCAGACTTTCAATCGAGTCATGTTCGGTGGATGGCCATCCTGTGGGTTGGTGTATTTGCATCTGTCGGCTCTCCTCTGTGTTTTTGTTTTCTGATGTCTTTTTATCCTCTATTTTCTTTTCTCCCTTTGGGTAGGTCTGCATTGTGCTTGACTTTTCTTGATGCTTTGGATTTGTTCTTTGATTTCCTATGTAACAGTTTTTCAAACAATTTTCTCTATGCAGGTCGGTCTGTTTACCTTTCTACGGGTCTAGGTCATTCAGTTCTGTACTGGCATTCTTTTCCTGCCTTGGGGGTTCAGGTTCGGGTCCTCGTGGACCTTTCCCGTGCATTCTTGGTGTTTCGGTTCGGCTTTTGCTGTTTGTGGCTTTCTCCTCACCTGATGCCTTTTTGGTTTGGTGTGGTTTCGGTTGGAACTTTCTTTTCTGCCTGGTCTCCCCGTGCCTTCTGTGACATTGGTCTTTCTATCTTTGGTGGATTGTCCACCTCGCAGGGCTCTTGGCCCCTGAATGTGTCACCTTCTTCTGGGGTATAGTGATGTCTGGTCTTTTAGATCAGTGATGGCCTGCTTGCAAGCAGTTGTTGGTTTTCCTTTCTTGCTGTGACTTTCTTGGGACGTGTTTGATTGGCATGGCTGTGCTTATTGATTTTTCATCCTTCCGGATGAGTTGGTGTCCATGGCTTTGCAGCCTCGTGGTTGTATTGTACTTTGTACTCTGTGTTGCTGTTTGGTTTAGAGTATGTACATTTAGGGTCTTTATTTTAACTTGTTTATCTTGTTTCTAGTTAACTTTTTTGTCTAGCTTTGTCTAGCTGGCCTGTTGTTGGCCCTTGAGGACTGAACTTGGACAACCCCAGCTCTACAGTGATCATAAGCTGTAATCCATACACTGAAGTACAACTGCTGTCACTGGAAGCTAATGCTGTACACCTGTGCTGGGGAATTCTTGCTTATACTCTTTATGAAAAAGGGAAAGTCTCTCTCTGAGCAGTTTCATATTCTAATCGAACTCAATGCTGAACTGATAGATTAATTAGTATAACTTAGCATATGGTGTAGCACTCAGAGACCTCCCAATACCGAAATAAAAGTATGAATATGTCCTGAACTCTGCATCTGCTGATCTATTGATTAAGAGGACACATAGTCCAGTTTTGAATACATTTTAAACTACGCAACCTAAATTCAAGGTGGCGAGTCCACTTTAAAGAAGTCAGTAACTCCTGCCCAGTTGAAAGAATTGAAAGGTTGAATGCTTACTAAGCAAACACAATTGCTTTGATGAATAGTCAAAGAAATAAAACACAATTTTGAAGGATCTGTGCCCTAACCCTTTCAGTGCCAGAGATTTATGGAATGCATTGCTTTGCATTACATATAACAGTTTTATAACAAACAGTTATAAATAACAGTTTTATGAAAGAAATGTGAGCTAATATATGCAAAAATCTGGGTAGGAGTGCCTAACAGTACGTGTGTGTGTGTGGGGGGGGATCAACTTTACTGGACATGCCAAATTCTCGCTATGACTTTCTTGGGACGGGTTTGATTGGCAGGGCTGTGCTTTTTGGTTTTTCTTCCTTTCGGGTGAGTTGGCTTCCATGGCTTTGCAGCCTCGTGGTTGTATTGTACTTTGTACTCTGTGTTGCTGTTTGGTTTAGTGTATGTACATTTAGGGTCTTTATTTTAACTTATGTTGTTTCTAGTTAACTGCTTTGTCTAGCTTCGAACTAGCATAATATGAGGCCTCCGTGCTTGCCATAAAATTAGTGGATTTTCCTAACAATTGTGATGGAAAATCGGAATTTTATTAAAGACACAGAGGCGAATATTATCCCTCCCTGTGTTCCCTCCCCTTTCACGGTTTCTCCTCTCCTTACAGGTGGATATCACTGTCTTGTGCTGCTTGGTGCGTGACCACATGTCAGTTCCTGGTTGCTGTTTCTGAGTGGAAATCACCGTCTTGTGCTGCCTGGTGCGTGGCCAGATGTTGATTCACGGTTGCTGTTTCTGAGTGACGTTTCCAATGGATCATGTTCTTTGGTCGCTTCCATATGAAAGAGGAGGAGCTTAAGGCTGTTTCCCACATTTAAAATTGCTGGAGTGCAACCAATTTTGACCAATAGCTAAAAGCAAATACACAAAGTATTGGTGCACATCCAAATTCTCATCACCATTAACTCTATACTCTGCGGCCTTGTGCCTGCATATCACTACTATATTAAAGATTAAGATTTAGTCACATCATATGGCCATAAAATGCTAAGCTTGCCACCAATGCCAAGGTACCTCAATATTGGCAAGTTCCTAAAGTTAATATGTTTTGTCTTATGAGGTGAATCTCCCTTATTTTAGGCAATTACTAACCTTAATTTACTTTATCCTGAGAGCTGAGTATTTGTTAGCTTTACTCATTAATGGAGAGAGACTCTCTGACAGGCACTATATAGTGTCCTAAAGACAATAAGCATTGCACCTCAGGGTGGGAGGGGTGCTTAAACCAATAGAAGCTGGTTAAAGTTTTCAAAAGTACAATTCAAGTACAGGTTTATGTAAGCACACCCAAAGAAAAAAACACATTTAAATTGCTGGAATGCGACCAATTTTGACCAAAATAGCTAAAAGCAAATATACAAAATATTGGTGCACATCCAAATTTCTCAGGCACTAAATGGGTTAAAACTTTGTGCACCAGAGAGGCATCCAACACATTGCAATGCATTGGATAACTCTCTGGCACTCAAAGTGTTAAGGTAATTTTTAAACCCTCATGTGCTAGAGAAGTTCCCAGCACATTGCTCTGCAATACATTGGATATCTCAACAGCATCCAAGGGGTCAAAGGCAAAATGATAGAAAGTTTTAGACTTTTGAATGACAGAGCAGTATGCAGAGTATTGCAAAGCATTGTGTTGCACACGCCTCTGGCTATCAAAAGGTTAAAGGCAGCTTCCCTTTAAATAAAGCATCTGAGCAACATTGAGATCTTGCCAATGTGTCTCTAACATCTAAGAACTCTGGTTCAGCTCTTTTACACTTTACTGAATAATCCTGTAAATCTGTTGTCTGGAAGCTGTCAGCTCCTGCCTGAAGCAAATCATCCATCACACTGTGCCTGATATAATTTCCAATAGTAGCCAATACAGGCAGCTTCTGATGGAAATACAAGCTATCGTTTCAATTTGGCCCTGTAAAGGTTGTGTGCCATCTCTTTTATTGCCTTTTATTATCTATATATCTATATATCAGCTACAGTAACTAGCTGCCACTCACTGGAACAGGGATAATCAACCATTGACTCTCAATCTGATGGAAACTACAACTCCCATCATCCCAAACCAGTCAACAGCTGCTTTGCAGTTAGGGGGTTTATCTTCTTTAGGTGCTTGGTTCATTCATGAAAGGAAACACAATGTAATGACAAGTAACTCATAGGATAGCATCAATAATGTTGAGGGAGGGGGCATTCTTGCTTGATGGAAATCCTTTAACAACTGATGATTACTCGGCCATGTATAGTTGTATATGATCTCAAGATCTGTTGAGGGGATTCATCCCACATGTAGTAAAAAAAAAAACAACCAAAACAAACAGATAAATATAGCTTAAATCTCTTCTACACTCACAAATATCTTATTCAGTATATATATACTTGCTATATGGTGTGTGTCAACTTCAAAAGATTTTCAGTGCACCTTGAACGTATAATTTTGATCTCCATATGAGCACAGAATATAGTAGGATATCATTGAATTTCATATATATGGGTATGATTATTTCCAGGGCTATTGTTCTAGAAAAAGAGGTGCCAGTTCTATATATTTTTAACATATATGTGTATGAATGCTGCACAGAATATGTAATGTGCATGTTTTGGTTGCACATAGAGCTTTGTTGAGGTGGGTGGCTCCCCAGTTGGTGCTTCATTGCTCGAATTATCTGACTTCTTTGTGGTGGCACCTTGGAAACTCGATGCAGTGATTTTCAGAAGAATGGTCAGGGGGCTTTTCTCCCTGGCAACTCCTGCCAAAATCACTGCCCTGTCAAAATTCCTGCCCTGTGACGGTTGGCTGGTGTGCAGAGCTAGATTCAATGAATTATAGATTGTATGGTGGGTAAAAGCATATGAAAAACACTGTATAATGACAGAAATATCAGATATTAAAAAACAACAGATTGTTGGTGCACGTGCTGGGGCATCTGTAGAAGAAACTGTCAGTTTGTTAGGTGTATACAGAGCAACTGTGTCCAAGGTTATGATGACATACACAAATTATGGGAAGACAGCATATGCTAAGAGAAATATTGGCCATAAACCTAAACTGAAAGGGGTGGAAGGACATGGAAGATAATTATTCCTGAAAGACATAGAACTACTGTGATAATTGTGACTCCAGAACTCAACAATCATCTAAAAGACACTGTTCCTATCAAAACAGTTTTGACAAGAGATTCACAAAACTAACATCTATGGTAGTGCTGCAACTGCTAAACCACTGATTACAGAAGTGTTAAATGTAAAAGCTTGTGCAATGAGAATAAACCTGGACATCTGATGACTGGAACTTCATATGGTCAGATGAATTATCATTCATGCTATTCCCTACATCAGGCCAGCTTTATGTTTGGAGAATGCCTAAAGAAGTCTATATGTGAATGCATTGTTCCAACCATCAAACATGGGGGAAGGGGTTATAATGGTTTGGGCGATATCAAAGGCCAAATTACCACGATTTACTATATGGTCACATTAGGTAACCAGGTGCACCCTATGGAACAAAATTAATTTTTTGAAGTAATGTTATTTTCAAGTTGATACTGGCCCCATACACACAGCTAGATGTATTAAGTCTTGGTTTGAGGAGCATGAAGATGAAGGTAAACATCTCCCATGGCCAGTCACCAGATGTAAATATCATTGAACCATTGTGGCCAATTTTAGAAAGAAAAATGAGAAGAAAATTGTCTCCTGCATCCTCTCTCAAGGAACTTGAAGATGTTCTAAATGAAGAACTGTAAAATATTCCACTCAAAATGGCTCCAAATTTATTTGAGTCTATTCCACGTAGGATACAAGCTGTATTAAAGGAAAATGGTGGCCCACCACCATATTCGTAAAGGATTATTACAATTTCACTACTGTTTTCATTATTTTGGCCACCCCTACCCCCTGTATATATATATATATATATATATATATATATATATATATATATTTTATATCTATAGCTATATTTTATATATATATATATATATATATATATATATATATATATGTTTCTTGTTTGCTGTCTAGCCTCTCCAGGGCAGCAGGGGAGTAGAGAACACCCGCAACCAGTTAATTACCAGGGGCAGTGATTTAGACAGGAGTAGATGGGAGGGGGGAGCCACTAGCATCAAAATCACTGCATCGTGATTCGCTGCCATTGACTTGTGGTGACAACACCATCTAACACCTCTCTTAATGCCTAGTGATGTGGTGAAGGAAAGAGACCACCCTGTCTCATTAGCTGGATTGCCTCTGCCACCCTCTCCCATTTTCCACAAAGGAGAATCCCATAGGCAATGCCATGCAGCATCGCTAGAGTGTGTGTGTGTGTGTGTGTGTATATAACAAACGAAGGTTGATCACTGACACAAGAAGGCTGTTCACTGACAGCCAAAAAGTTGATCAATAAAGTATATTCTCACAGTACCTTGTTTCCAGTGACGCTCGGCGTCTTTCCACGTGTCATCTGCAGGCAAAAGGCTTCAAGCATGCAGCAGGCCTCTGTTTTATGTGTGTTTGTTTCCTGTAGTCTCCTCCTACCTGCTTCCTCCCTCTATCTGCTCCTCCTACCTACTTCCTGTGGAGGGGTTTAAAGGGCAGACTGAGTCCTGACTCAGTCACCCTTACTTTGTTGTTCTGAGCAGTTCTTTTTCTAGTATTCCTGATTTCTGTGTATGATCCGGCTTGTCTGTCCATCCATTCTGATGTTGACCTGTGGTTCTGTCTGACTATTCTCCTTGGTGTTCCGATTTGGCTCAGATATCCTTTCTGGTGCAAACCTGTGGCTCTGGCTGACTACCCGCTCCATGTATGACCTAGGATTGTCTGACTACCCACTCTGGTGTTGACCTGGGGCTCTATCCACTGCGTGTCCAGTATACATACGCTCCAGTGGATATCCTATCTGGTGCAAACCTGTGGCTCTGGCTGACTACCCGCTCCGTATATGACCTAGGCTTGTCTGATTACCCACTCTGGTGTTGACCTGGGGCTCTATCCACTGCACATCTAGCATTCCATTGCTTCAGTGGATATCCTTTCTGGTGCAAACCTGTGGCTCTGGCTGACTACCCGCTCCGTGTATGACCTATGCTTGTCTGACTACCCATTCTGGTGTTGACCTGGGGCTCTATCCACTGCACATCCAGCATTCCATCGCTTCAGTGGATATCCTTTCTGGTGCAAACCTGTGGCTCTGGCTGACTACCTGCTCCGTATATGACCTAGGCTTGTCTGATTACCCACTCTGGTGTTGACCTGGGGCTCTATCCACTGCACATCTAGCATTCCATTGCTTCAGTGGATATCCTTTCTGGTGCAAACCTGTGGCTCTGGCTGACTACCCGCTCCGTGTATGACCTATGCTTGTCTGACTACCCATTCTGGTGTTGACCTGGGGCTCTATCCACTGCGCATCCAGCATTCCATCGCTTCAGTGGATATCCCTTCTGTTGCAAACCTGTGGTTCTGGCTGACTACCTGCTCCGTATATGATTTTGGCTTGTCTGACTATCCTATCTGGTGCTTAATAGAAGCCTCTGTCTGTTCTCTGTTTATTGGTTCCATTATTCAGACATCGTTCCTAGTACTGACCTGGGACTCTAGCAGACTCCTAGCTACTGGCTGCAGGCTGAGTCAGTATCTCTTGGGCGTTACCTTACGACGAGACTCCAGTGGGCTGAGGCATTGTCTCGGACAGTATGGTGCTGAATTTGGGAGACTGCTATTCCTGATACAGTGCTCACTGTTTCCATCTCCCACTGTGTGTTTATTTATATATTGCATTACTGTCATTATTCTCATAATAAAGGTTCTATTGACTATACCGTCTGACTCCTGGTTCTGCTTGCCAACCGTAACAATTATTGAGTTTCATCTAAGTGAAGTCCTGAGAGTGCTTTTGATATGACCGTGATTATATATATATATATATATATATATATTATATATACACACATATATATAGTACTGTGCAAAAGTTTTAGGCAGGTGTGAAAAATGCTGTAAAGTAAGAATGCTTTCAAAAATAGACATGGTAATACTTTATTTTTATCATTTAACAAAATGATGGTGATTGAACAGAAGAAAAATCTATATCAAATCAATATTTGGTGTGATCACCCTTTGCCTTCAAAACAGCATCAGTTCTTCTAGGTACACTTGCACAAAGTCAGGGATTTTGTAGGCATATAGTCAGGTGTATGATTAAACAGTTATACCGAACAAGTGCTAATGATCATCAATTTAATATGTAGGCTGAAGCACAATCATTAACTGAAAAAGAAAGAGCTGTGTAGGAGGGATAAAACTGGGTGAGAAACAGCTAAAAAGCTAAAAAGGTGAGGTTGCTGAAGACAGTTTAATATCAAAAGTTATACACCACGGTAAGACTGAGCAGAGCAACAAGACACAAGGTAGTTATACTGCAACAGCAAGGTCTCTCCCAGGCATAAATTTCAAGGCAGAATATAATATAATATATGAATATAAACTCTAAAGTGAAGGTTAACCTAGATGTGGACCCTATGCTCTAAAGCCAACCCTGCTCCTCAAGAGCTACTAACAGTACATGTTTTTAGAATATCCCTGCTTTGGTATAGGTGAATCAGTCAGTGTCCCAATTACTTTTATGGATCCACCTGTACTGAGGCAGGGTTATCCTGAAGACATGCAGGGGGAGATTCGCTAAGCGGTGATAAAGTGTTGATGACTTCACTATCACTTCTCCAGTTCCTATGTTATTTTATAGAGCCTATGCACTATAATTTATCCAGATTTTTGGCTCTATAGAATAACATAGGAACTGGAGAAGTAATAAGTTTGAGAATCATCTCCACTTTATCACTGCTTAGTGAATCTCCCCTGCACTGTTGTTAGCTCTTGAGGACAAGGGTGGCTTTTCCTGGTCTAAGGAAACCAGCTGCACGAACTGATGAGGCCCCCAACAATTCCAAAACCAGTGTCTGGTGTTAGCTGGTAGTTCTATGCAGAGGGCACTTGCCTGTAATAAAACTAACATGTGATGCTTCTGATTGGTGACTAGCCATTGAACAAACAATATCTGTTTATGTTAGTTCTCAATGAGCTTCTTACATATTTTGGTTTGATTGCCCTTCAGGGCCAGTCTGGCCTACCGGGATACCAAGAAAATTCCCAGTATGCCGTCTGCACTGGTCTTCCCTGGGGATGCTTAAAATAAAGAACAGCAAATCTCTCGGCCGTGGTCCTGTCACCTTGTGGCCGTGAGATTTGAAGGACTGCCAGCGATACTAGCATAAGGCTGCTAATGCGCCGCAGCAGAGGGGCGCTGAAACAGGGGAGCTGCAAACTATTTTTTTCATGTATTTATTTTATATATATCTGCCGAGAGGGAGCGCTGATTTACACTACCAAGCACTCCCTTGTGGCATTCTCATGTCAGCCTCTGTTCTGTTCCTGATTGTCCCGGTGTCAGTGGTGCTGGGATCAGTTTCCACTGTCAGTCTAGGGTCCTCCTATCTCTGCACTTGTCTCACACGTGACCCGCCCAGTCCTGTCTGTTCCTGATGGCATCATGGCATCAAGCACAGAGGCGTCTGGTACTGGGAGCGGAGAGGGAGAAAGCAGAAATTTCCTGAGCTGTGCTGAGTCACTGACAGGAGAGGGTGTGTGTGTGTAGAGGTGTGTGATATAATACGGAGTGTGTGTCTGTGTTTACAGATGTCTGTGATACAAGAGTGTGTGTTTCTGTGTGTACAGGGGTGTGTGATACAAGGGAGGGGTGTCTGTGTGTAGAGAAGTGTGTGATAAAGGGGGTAGGATGCAGGGCAGACACTGATACACATAGAAATAAGCACACACACTGACACACATACAGACAAGCACACACATTGACACACTTATATACATATAAGGAACATGCAATGACACACTGATACACATTCAGAGAAACACACACTGATACACATATAGACATCACATACTTTCACACACTTATACACATATTGGGAACATACACACACATACACACATATAGGGAACACACAAATTGACACTTATAGGGAACACAATGACACATACAGGGAACACACACACACATTGACACTTATACACATATAGGGAACACACAAACACACTGACACTTATACACATACAGGGGAGGGACATAAGGGGTGGAGTCAAGGGGGAGGCAAAATGATGTTTTGCCTAGGGTGTCACAAATCTGTGCACCAGCCCTGCTTCCAGGCCGCGTCTCGTGTCAGAGGATGCAGGCCGGGTCTAGACCCAGTGACGTCAGACGCAGTGTGAAAAAGAGCACTGCATCTGCGCACCGGCTAGGCCGCCCGCACCTTAAGCACTGCAGAGAGAGCTGAGTTTGAGTGGGAGCAGAGTCAGCAGACAGACAGAGTCAAGCGAGTCAAGTAATACAAGTCCTATTGGTGCTGTCTTGTTGCTCTTCTGTATATGAATTGGTCATGTATGTGAACTGAACTTTATTTTTCATCATCTGAGATTGCATCTATAGCTTTGAAATATATTATATATCCACTCTTCCTGTTTTTTCTCCTACAAAAATACATGCATTGTCTATTACAATGCACAAGTTAATTTTTAATTAAGCATTCATCATTTCTCCTACTGTAGCTCCATTCATTAGACACATCTATTTGGAAAAGGACATTTTCACTGAAGCCATCATACAAATGTATGTCAGTTTAATAGGAAATAACATTCAGTTCCAGTTACATTTGGAGTTGTAATCTCAGGGAAATATATAGCATTTTTTCTGTAGTACTGCAGATGATGCATGGTTTCCCCTTTTATGAAAAAGAACAAAATGCCATTATGCTATGGGGCTGGTATAATGACGCAATGCTATGGGGCTGGTAAGCAATTTTTTCCAGGGCTGGTTTTTATTCCCAGTCCAGCGCTGTTGTCCATGAGTACTACTCTATAAAGCCCTGGGTATTTCACATATGTGCATATTTACCTTGATTGTCACTGGTCAAAAGCAGTCCCGTATCACAATCTGGTATGGGTCGCATGCACCAGATGGAGACCCTCCCCAGCACCCTGCTGAAGTCAAAGCAGCAGCCATATCCCTTGTCTGATGGGTTCTCAGGGTCCCATCCACATAAATATGCATGGAGGGCTTCTGTGGGACATATGGATTTCTATGGACTTGCCCTAGGAAGTAGTGGTAAGTTTGGGGGAACTCCAAGTGGTATTTTGTATGGCAACCTCATATCCCAGGAAAGTGGTGGCTGTGGAGCTCTGGCAAGGGGATCCATCTCACACACACACACACACGAACCCCAGAAAAATTTGGGAGGCTGCATGATGCTTCTTTTTTTGTATACAGGTAATAGTACACCTTCGTATATTGGTGTCAGTGTCCCTTTAACTCCATAGATACGTCACAGTACATTGCACATCCGTCTAGCACCTGAGGGATTAACCCTTTGAGTGCCAGCGGGGTACACAATGTATTGCTTTGGTTAAGAATGATCTTGACCAGAGGTTCTCAACCCATGCCCTCAGTGGCCACTAACAGGCCAGGACTTAGGAATTTCCTTGCTAGAACACAGGTGTGTTGATCAGAGACTCATTCATATTGATTAACTCACCTGTGCTCTTAAAAGGAAATTCTAAAATCCTGGCCTGTTAATATCCACTGAGAGCACAGGTTGAAAACCACTGATCTTGACACACTCATACAAGAACATTTCCTTTATGGGGGGAATTAATTTGTGAGGGATCACAGCTGCTGTCTTGGAGATCCTATAAACACTCTAAAGGGAGTAAGGCAACTCTAATAGCTATCAGATTTTTATTCCTCCAAAAGGTGTCATTAAATAAGACAATCTATGGAATAGTTGCAAGTTCTTGCAACTGTTTGAAATAGATTTTTAAGACTGCAATGTCATTTTGTCAAGGGTATTAAATTCTTGTTAGGATGTTGAAAGGCTACACCAGTGATTCTTAACGTTAGTCTTCCGGGTGCATAAATACTTCAGATTTTTATTATATCCCTAAATCATCACACGTGAATCATTCATTGTGATTGATTAACCTATGCTTAAGCAAGGATATTCTTACAACCAGACCTATCGGTGTGCTATACTATTGAAAAAAAAAGGAAAACTCCTTAAAATGAAAGGCATCTGGTCACAGCAGAAATACAACTACACTTTTATTTGCAGTTAAAGGGACAACTATCATGTAGATAGGTGGGGCTCGATTTATATCTCTGACTTTCCTAGGCAAAGCATATTAGGAGCCCTTAGCTCCACCCATAGCGACACACCCAGAACTCACATAACACCTCTCCCATCCTTGGCATAGAAAATTCCCTTAGCATGTAACAGACAATCAATCATAAAAATAAAATCCCAATCCATACAAATCAAATCAATCAATAAATAAATGTTTTAACCCTCCCGATTGCTTGAGATTATCAAACAATGCATTGGAAAACTCTCTCGGAGACAAGGGGTTAAATAATAGCCCATTAAAGGATTACACACATGCTATAATGCTACATGTTATAATATTTTATACATATATATATATATATATATATATATACATACACAAAAAGAAATGGTATAAGCCATGGAATCAGTGCACACACAGGGCTTGTGAAAAAAATGAATTAGTTTATTGCGTCAACGTTTCGGCCCCCTGGAGGGCCTTTCTCAAGTCTTGAGAAAGGCCCTCCAGGGGGCCGAAATGTTGGCACAATAAACTAATTGATTTTTTTCACAAGCCCTGTGTGTGCATTGATTCCATGGCTTATACCATTTCTTTTTGTATAAATTAATTAACTCAGTAGCACCCAGGCAGTAGTTATTTGTTTGTTATAATTAGGAGTGTCCTAACTTCACTGTTTCTATATATATATATATATATATATATATATATAGATGTAGATATATATATATACACAGTACTGTGCAAATGTTTTAGGCAGGTGTAAAGTAAGAATGCTTTCAAAAATAGACATGTTAATAGTTTATTTTTATCAATTTACAAAATGCAAAGTGAGCGAACAGAAGAAAAATCTAAATCAAATATTTGGTGTGATCACCTTTTGCCTTCAAAACAGCATAGATTCTTCTAGGTACACATGCACAAAGTCAGATTTTGTAGGCATATTGTCAGGTATATGATTAAATAATTATACCAAACAGGTGCCAATGATCAGCAATGTAATATATAGGTTGAAACACAATCATTAACTGAAACAAAAACAGCTGTGTAGGCGGAATAAAACTGAGTGAGGAACAGCCAAACTCAGCTAACAAGGTGAGGTTGCTGAAGACAGTTTAATGTCAAAAGTCATACACCATAGCGAGACTTAGCATAGCAACAAGGTAGTTACATTACATAAGCAAGATCTCTCCCAGCCAGAAATTTCAAGTCAGACAGGGGTTTCCAGATATGCTCCAAGCTCTTTTGAAGAAGCACAAAGAAAGAGGCAATGTTGAGGACCATATACATAGCAACATAGTAATTTAGGTTGAAAAAAGACTTGCATCCATCTAGTTCAAGCCTTTACCTATTCTCCTTTTACCAGTGGTCGGACAAGGAAACTTAATGCAGCAGATGAAAGATACACCATGCTTACTTGCCTTTGCAATTGGAAGGTGTCCAACAGTGCAGTCAGCTCAGAATTGGCAGAAAACAGTGGGACCCTGGTACACCAATCTACTCTCCGGAGAAGTCTGGTCAGAAGTGGTCTTCACGGAAGACTTGCGGCCAAAAAGCCATACCTCCAACATAGAAATAAGGCCAAGCAACTGAACTATGCACGAAAACACAGGAGCTGGGGTGCAGAAAAATGGCAGCAGGTACTCTGTACTGATGAGTCAAAATCTGAATTATTGGCTGTGGCAGAAGGCTGGAGAGCAGTACAAGAATGAGTGTCTGCAGGCAACAGTGAAGCATGATGGAGGTTCCTTGCAAGTTTGGACCTAAATTTCTACAAATGGAGTTGGGGATTTGGTCAGAATTAATGGTCTTCTCAATGGTGAGAAGTACAAGCAGATACTTATCCATCATACAATACCATCAGAGAGTTATCTGATTGGCCCCAAATGTATTCTGCAGCATGACAAAGACCCCCAAACATATGGCCAAAGTCATTAAAAACAATCTTCAACGTAAAGAAGAACAAAGAGTCCTGGAAGTGAGGGTATGGCCCCCACAGAACCCTGATCTCAACATCATCGAGTCTGTCTAGGATTACATGAAGATAGAGAAGCAATTGAGGCTGCCGGAACAGTCTGCCTGCCGAGTTCCTTAAAAAACTGTGCAAGTGTACGTAGAAGAATTGATGCTGTTTTGAAACAAAGGGTGGTCACATCAAAATATTGATTTGATTTAGATTTTTTCTGATCACTTTGCATTTTGTTAAATGATAAAAATAAACTATTATCATGTCTATTTTTGAAAGCATTCTTTCTTTACAGCATTTTTTCACACTTGCCTAAAACTTTTGCACAGTATGATATTTGTATATAGTGCTGTTTTATCATCAAATTATGATATCTAGGGTAGGCACTGACAGGTCTTGTTTAAAACACATCTTATTGTATCAAGAAACAAACAAAGTGTCAATGTTTCACCCACTTGTGAGTCTTTATCAAGACAGTACTCTTGATAATCTATTGTTAATCTATTACTGTTTTGATAAAGACCCACAACTGAGTCTAAACATCGACACTTGACAGGCGACCAAGATGGCCGCACTTGAACTCTGCTCCATTGTCTCGCCAGAGATACTAGCCTCTTTTGGACGCAGAGGGGGCTTCTCTGCCCTCCAGACTTGCTTTTTTGGAACTAACTATATGTCTTCCAGGCGGGGACGCAGAACTAGATCCGGAGCCGTGGGAGGACCCCAACATACAGAATTGATACTCCCTCGTGCTACTCAGTCCAGACCGCCGCTAACAGCTCATCGGCCATTATCCACACGGCGACCCAAGCTTACTGCGCTTGATATTGGTACCATGACGGACACCGAGCACCTTCCTGATTTGGGTGGCCTACCTACCAAGGCAGACTTAAAAGAGATGTTTGCTGACATGAAGGCGTCTTTTCGCCGAGACTTGGCGGGCCTCCGGTCAGAAGTGGCGCAGTTGGGCCAACTAGTTAACTCCCTGGAAGAAGATGGAATATCTTGTACAGAGAGAGTTTCGGAATTGGAACAAGTAGTGCAAGAACAGCGGGACACTATAACTAACCTACTCTACCACTTGGACGATTTGGACAACAGGGGGAGGCGCAACAAACTATGCATTAAAAATTTACCTGAACTGGTTTCTGGTCAATCCTTGGAAGCCGCTCTCCAGTTGGTATTCCGTAAGTTGCTACAGAAGCCAGATTCTTATATAATCCAACTGGGTCGAGCCCATAGAGCTCTCAGAGCCAGACCTGAGCCTAACCAAAAACCGAGAGACATTGTGTGTTGTGTTCATCGCTTTTCGGAGAAAGAACTTATCCTCAGGCGGAGCAGAGATCATGGTCCGGTTCTCTACGAGGGTACCGAGATTCAGATATACAATGATCTGTCTCCATATACGCTACAACAGCGTCGGGCCTTGCGGCCCCTCACTGCACACCTCACTAAATTACAGATCTGCTACCGTTGGGGCTTCCCATTTAACCTACAGGCCCAGAAGGACTACACTACTACCTTCATTAGATCACTGGACGAGGCGGATACTTTCTGCACGGCTCTTCAGATTCCACCTGTGCCCATCATCCCAGATTCTGCAGACCACCCCGACGTCGGTCAACGTTCTGCTTCCTTGCCTCAACATCGGAATCGCCCTCAGGGGACATCTGGTGTTTGGGTTATGGTCAAGAAATCAAGACCTGCCTCGGTTGATACTGACCATCATTGAGCTGGAGACTCTCTTCCAGCCACTACTCAATAATGCGACCTACTGGGTACTGAACTGCTCCTAGAGTTGCCCCTGATTGGAGTAACTGTCTTCCACTGCACTACAGAGACTTACCTCTGCAGGATTCCGCTCAGGAAACAGGTGACATTTGGGACTTAGTTATTTGTTTACCCCTTCCCTTCCTTTCCCCTTCCCGCCCTCTCCCAGTGTCTGTCCCTTGTTGATGTTTCCCATTGCTAGGGGTCCTGTTCCTTCCTGGTCCCCGCGGGCCTCATCTCCCCTTCCCCGGGGTGGATCTGTGTCGGCCCGGCCCTCTGTGTTCATAACGTGACTGTGTACTTTTAATTTTCAATGTGAATACTCTCCTTTCGTTTTTTTTTTTTTTTTTTTTTTTTTAAAGTGCATGTGTCCCCATAGCTTAACATCTAACTGTTGCCTTTTATGTTTTGGCCCTGGGGGGGCGTGGGTGGGGGGTGAGTTTGTGGGGGGGGAGGTCAGGCCTAGAGTTGCTGGACACTCTCACAGGACTACCTCAGCCCTTTATGAGGGGACCCCCAGGGAGTGTGTGTCAGTGTCATCCCTGAATACTGTCCTCTGTGTTCATTATGAGCTAGCCTCATTTGGTATGAATATGGGGATTACTGTTGCTCTTATTGTTAATCACACTATAATGTATCTACATTTGATTGCAGTCTCTCGAGTACTGATAAGTACCATTATGGAAGCCCCATTCGGATTCCGGTGCCTCACTCCTGGGCTTTCCCTTAATGTTTCAGGCGCCTAGGTTTGAGACTCTGGAGTCCAGCACCGCTCCCCTAACCCCACTGAGCCGTGTATCCTGTCTGGGTTGGGACCTGCTGCTGTCGCGGGATGCTTTAATCGGAGACGCCGCCGGTGTGCTGGGGTACTCCTCCCTCTGTGGGGGGTATCCTCTTCCTGACGGTGTCTATCTCCTCCCCTTTGTTCCCCGTTGCGGATCATGGGGAATTTTACGTTAATTTTGTTTCATCCGACCTGGGGCGGCGGTCGCTCCCATCTCAGACATATTGTTGCCTACTAACTTCGAGATGCGGTGGCCGCGGCTGCGTTTTGCGGTCTCCTCCACTGATCTCGGTTTATCACACTTTCTTGGTGAGTTCCAATGTTTATTATGTTTCTCTATTGTGTCCGAAGAGTTCATAGCACGCTATTTTCTTGTGAATTTGTCTCTGGTGACACTCACGTTGGCTAATGCCAGTTTTGTTTACTTTTTCTTATGGCGGGAGGTTTCTCCCATTTTGGTCTGGAGGGAGTTACCCCCTACTCCTCCCAGACTCCTTCTACCTTTTGCAGTGTCATCGTTATCTTTATTTGTGGCTTCTTTCTTCGCCCTTTCTTGCTGCTTTTCCTTCATCCTTCCTTGCTCTGTTCTTTCTTTGTTTCTCTCCCTCTTCCCCTTGTACCTTTCCCTATCCCTCTCCTCCTCCTTCTGAGAGTAGACTGATACTGCCTGTCAAGCTCTGGCTGTTTCTTTTCCTTAATGTCTGGAAATGACAGCTCCATTGAGTATTAAATGTTGTTCCTTTAATGTACATGGACTGAATGTTCCCGAGAAGCGCAGTATGACAATCAGGGATGCCATCAAAGATGGTGCTCAGATTTTATTTCTTCAGGAAACTCATTTTAGACGGGGTTCCCACCCAACTTTGAGTTCCCATCATTTCCCCCACCAGTGGTACGCCTCCAATGACACCAAAACAAGGGGAGTAGCCACTCTCATACATCGTTCCCTGCCCTGGGAGACCATAGATAGTTATTTAGACCCGGAAGGTAGATTCTTACTGCTTAAGGGTGTTCTTTACTGGAAGAAAATCACGCTAGTTAATGTATACTTTCCTAATGAGGGTCAAGTGACGTTCCTTTCGTCATTACTACACAGACTGGACGCTTTCAGCGAGGGGATTCTTCTTCTAGGAGGTGACCTTAACTTTCCCTTGTGTCCTTCCCTCGACTACAACCCCCCCACCTCGACACACCCTATACAGAAATTCAATGACATTCTGGCCAGTAGACAGCTCTTTGATGTGTGGAGATTGGAGAGACCCTCTGACAGGGACTTTACCTTTTTCTCCCACCCCCATTCCAAATATTCACGCATTGATGTGTTCCTTTGCGATCAATACTCGCAACAATTTATCCGCCAAGCTTCCATAGGTCTGATTAAGTGGTCAGACCATAGCCCTATTTTTGTTGAATTACATTCCCCGGACACCTGTTCCGGTTGTGCCCCTTGGAAACTAAACGATCTTCTACTTGAGGATACGGCCGTAGTGAAATCAATCTCTTCGGCTATCCAGGATTATTTTTCTCTCAATTCCTCATGTGGTGTCCCTGCACCGACGGTATGGGAGGCTCATAAGGCAGTGATTCGGGGGCTGTTTATTCAGCTGGGTGCCCGCAAGAAAATGGAATGCTCAAAACAACTGCACGAGATGTTAAGCAGGTTGGCTCAGTTGGAGAGCAGGCACAAACGTCAATTGGACACTGATACTGGGAGGGAGGTTTTAACATTACGAGGAGATATTGCCTCTCATTTGAAAGCGTCTTCTTTGAAATCCTTTCAGTGGCTTCAATACCAATCTTATCTGCAAGGCAACAAGTCTGGCAAATTACTAGCTCGCCTAATACGTAAGCGATGTGAGGCCAGACATGTGCGGAGCATGCTAGATGAACATTCTCGCCCACGATTCTTATATCCTGACATAGCGAACGCCTTTCGCTCTTTTTATAAGGACCTGTACAACACACATGGCTCTTTCCTAGTTATGTCGGGTCCTAGCTATGAAGAACGCCTCAACTCTTTCTTATCCAAATATAAGTTGCCGTCTCTACCGACTTCAGCCATATTAGCTTTGGAGGCTGATCTTACCACCGAAGAGATTGAATCAGCCCTTCGCACCATGCCCAAACATAAATGTCCTGGCCCGGACGGCTTCCCCGTCTCCTACTACTCCACTTTTAAATCCTCTATACTCCCTTGGTTGGCAAGATCTTTTAACGCAATCAACGACTCTGTTTAGTTCCCTCCTCAAACTTTGGAGGCTCATATCACAGTCATCCATAAGACGGGAAAAGACCCTAACCAATGTGGCAGCACTGGCAGTTATAGACCCATTTCCCTTTTAAATGTTGACCTAAAGCTCTATGCCAAGGTCTTGGCCTTGCATCTGGGCCCCCTCCTCCCATCTCTGATACACAGAGACCAGGTGTGCTTTATTAAAGGTCGACAAGCTAGGGGCAATACTACCAAACTTATCTCTCTACTACATAGAGCTTCGCGACTTTCACTCTCCACTATACTAGTCTCACTTGCCTCTGAGAAGGCTTTCGATCGAGTTCACTGGGGCTCTCTCTTTGGAGTACTACACTCTCTTGGTCTGGGTCAGACTATGCTTACTCGTATTAAAGCTATGTATTCAGGTCCCACGGCTCGAGTCATAGTTTATGGAACACTTTCAGACGCCTTCAATATCTCAAACGGGACTCGCCAGGGATGCCCCCTGTCCCCGTTGCTATATATTCTTGCTCTTGAACCCTTACTCATAGAGATCCGATTACACAATGATATCTCGGGTATTCCTGGTGCTGTTGATGATCATAAGGTCTCAGCATTCGCCGATGACATCCTTTTGACCCTTTCAAATCCAGAATCCTCTCTCCCCGCTGCTCTAGACCTACTAACGACTTACGATTCTCTATCTGGCTCCCGACTTAATGTTTCAAAGTCGGAGATCCTAAATGTTAATCTACCAGAACATAGATGTCACCAACTTAGGGATCGTTATGGCTTCAGGTGGCCTTCGAGCTCCATCTCCTACTTAGGGGTGCAGTTCACTCCAGTAACTACAGACCTATTCCAAGCTAATTACCCACCACTAATGTCTGCCATTAAGACAGATCTCCAATCTTGGGATTTCCCACAGCTATCATGGTTTGGTCATATTAATATTATCAAAATGGTGATTTTACCAAAATTTCTTTACCTGCTTCAGGCTCTTCCAGTTAAGATTCCTTGCTCCTTCTTGAGGTCTCTTCAGTCCTTAGTCACCAAGTTTGTATGGAGGAATAAGACCCCGAGATGCTCAGTGAGATATCTAGGGGTTCCCCGGCTGAAAGGAGGGCTGTGTCTTCCAAGTTCTGAATCCTACTAAGAAGCTGCCCTGGTGACTTTGTTGATAGATCTGGCTCACAAACCGGATACAGCCATGTGGATTCCGATCTCCACGGCAGATGAGCCCGGTGTCTCACCCAGACAACTTCTCTTTATACAGAAGCGTGACTTACCTAGGAGCTTCAGCCTTGACCCGCTTCTACAATCTGCTCTAAGTTGGTGGTATAGTAAACGAGAAGTCGAAAATTGGTCCTCTTTTCCGTCGCCGCTGCTTTCCATTCAAGGTAATCCCGCCTTTCCTCCCGGGATGATTCGGAACTCGTTTCAAAATTGGTCTATACCAAATTTATTACTTCTCCCGAGTCTTCTTCGGGACGGACGAGTGATACGTTTTGGGGATTTGGTTGAGGAGTTCAGTCTGTCTCCAAATGACTGGTGGGGTCATCTTCAGGTTAGTCACTACTTATCCAGTATTCTCCGCAAAGGGTCTCCGTCTCATCCGCTTTCTGCTATGGAGTCCTTCTTAATGAGCCCTGGGGCCGTACTCAGACCATTATCTAAGGCTAGACGAGCACTAACTACTTGCCGTTCCATAGGCCCACTGCCTTATACGGTTTCGTGGGCTTTGGATCTGCAATCTCCTACACTCTCCGACAATGAGACCTGGATGTCCATTTTTAGAAACTCTAGGTTTCTTCCTAAAGATACTCCGTCTCAAGAAAACTACTATAAACTATTGTCGCGTTGGTACCTGACTCGAGTCAGATATCGAAATTTGATCCTTCTGTTCCTGATTTGTGTTGGAGATGCGCGGGTCAAAGTGGTACCTTCTTTCATATATGGTGGTCATGCCCCAAAATTAATGAATTTTGGTTGAGGATCGCCGCTGAAATGGGACTTATCTTAGGTTTCACTATCCCAATAGACCCTGCTCTTTTCCTGCTCTCACATCATACACAATTCCCTCCTAAGAAGTTCCACCTTTTACACTTTCTCTTGACAGCAGCCAGGTTGACTGTTGCTTCTCACTGGAGATCTAGTGCTGTTCCCCCCCTGGCATCTTGGCAGGCCCGCATGGATAAATTTTATACAATGGAGAAACTTCACGCTTATAGTGTTCATAGTTTTCAATCCTTCAGAGAGACGTGGTCTCCCTGGGAGCGGTACCATGGTGGGGGGGGAATGGTTGGACCCCCGGCAGCATCAATATGTCTAACATCCGATTCATAATCTCGGGAACAATTCACTCTCCTCAATTCACTCTTCTCAGTTCACTCTTCTTAACGGCCTCTATGTTCATCAGTTGACTACGCAGTCTACTCCATCAACCTTCCCCTCCCTTCCCCCCCCAACTCCTTTCTTTTTCTCCAACTCCCCTTCTTTGACTATATTCTCCAACGCTTCTTACTTTTATGCTGCTTTTCCTCTCTTTATCATTATACACTCTTTCTACTCTCTTGGTTCTATATGATTCTTTCGTTTCGAACAGTTTTTGTTATCGTGTCATGATTCACTATAGCCTGTATTTTGTACTTCTTTTGCTTCAGAAATGTTGGTTCACTATATCATTTTGTGCCTCTGTAATGTCATGCTTATATATATATATATTTTTTTTTTTTTTTTTTTTTTTTTTTTCTTGTAGTGAAACAGCACTCTCAGGAAACTTTTAATGCTTGCAAAAATGTTTTAATAGCAAGTTCAATGTTTCAATCCCATCAGGGATCTTTATCAAGATGGCTGACAAACCAAACAACCTCCATTAAATGCCTTCCTCCTAGTGAACTATCACCTCCCGTCATAAACCGTGTAATAAACAACATAATATAAAAACACATTTATTGAAAATAAAAGTATAGAAAACATTGTCTAATCCTAGAAAAATAGAAAAGAGAAAATAAAATCACCTCTGTGTTCATTAAAACAAGTTGTTAAAGGGATAGTAATGTCCCCAAAATACTATTTTGCATTTTGTAGAGATTAAAAAGTTTAATTGAATGCAAAAAATTGTATCTCTCAAACCGCTATGGTCTGAGAGAGATCTGCATTCAAAGTTTAATGTTTCCTGCTGCCAGCTGTAAAGCTGTCAGCAGGAGATTTGTGTCGTCCGACACGGAGGCTCTGCAGCAGAGCCACAATCGCATTTTTTAAAACAAATGACTTCATTGGAATGGTCTACAACATGTGCTTGCAAACCAAGTAATTCTTTTTAAAGACACATCATCAATATGCACAAATATGTATTCCCCATCATAGCCCTGTTGATCTACCACCAATCCCCCCTCCATGCCTTTGACAGGTTACGATTTTCATAGAATATTTCTACAATGGCTCATTTCTGTAAGAAAATGCCAGTGGACAAGACAGGACCGTCCCTGGTCCTTAACCCCTTAAGGACCAGGAAAATCTGCGGTGGATTGCACTTAAGGAGCGGAGCAATACGGACCATTTTGACTGTCTTTGTTCAACAGTATTTTCCCTCTAAGTCTTTTATTCCAGCCGCATAAATTATATCTGTTTTTTTTATGCACAAACAGGGATTTCTTTTGATACCACACTTATATGGACACTCACCATTTACTTTATTAAAATTTAAAGAAAATGGTTGAAAAAAAGTAAAAAAACACCATTTTTATTTTTTCTCGTGGGATCATTTGGGCGAAATGGGTTACATTTTTATAGAGACTGCATTAAAGCTATGACTGGTCAGTTGTACCTACAAAATAGGCAATTTAAGAGGGTACTGTCCCCCCAGGTGAAAATCCCCATGTCCCTCTTTCCCACCCCATTTTTCCACTTTTTTTATGGGTTAGACTTGGTGGTTTGTATAAGTGTATTGAATTGCTCCACAACAATCAAACTCACATTATTTTGTATTTACACTTTTAGAAAACAAGTCTGTAGTCTTAATAATATATTTGCCCTATTTGAAATTTATAAAAAAAAAAAAAAAAAAGTTTCTCTGCGCAGGTCAGAAATGGACCTGCATCCAGACTGCCCACAGCCCCAGCACTGAAGGGGTTAATACCACAACTATTACATCCTTTCATTTGTATATATATATGTGTCTGCTCTCTGCTTCTCTTTCCCTTACTTTAATAGTAAGGAAGGGAGAGGCACAGAGCAGACACAAAGGCAGTGTGTCAAGCACACTGCCTTATTCAATCAAAATACCGGTATATGTGATCACCCCTGGAGCGAACACGTGAACCAGCAGAAGAGACAAAGACTGAAGCTGAGAGCTCCGGTCCCTGAATGCTCAGTTTCAGCTTCAGCAGAATGATAGCAGCGTGCACCGAGGCGCGCTGCTATCATTTAACCCATGACATGCCAGAATTGTCATGGGTCCTTCAGGGAAGTTTACCCATGACGGTCCTGGCACATCATGGGTCGTTAATGGGTTAAAGGAATGAAAGTTGTGATGGTCCTGACTTGTCCACCATCAATAACTGGTTAACCTGTATTTTCTTATGTTATGAGTGCCTCACTGGTATCATGCCTTCATTCTGAAGCTGTCTGCTCAGAGACCGGAGCAGTCAGTCTTGGCCTTTCCCACGGCAAGCAGGTACATATGCTCTCTCACATACGCTGGGTTAGCGAATAAAATGGTCGGGTCCACAGGTGTACAAAACCCCTGGTCCTTAAGTGGTTAATGAGCCATAGCCATATACGTGTGTGTGTGTTTATGTTAACGTGGCTGCTCACCACACGCACTAAACTTTGTTAGCAACCTCTTGGTCTTTTGTGGGAAAGGACTGGAAGATGGCAGCAAGTGAGCGAAGACTGTCAAAAGGAGGAGACCAGCCGGGTGGTGATTATTTTTCCTGAAGTTCAGGTTCCAGTGGCCGGAAAGCCTGTATTATGAGAAAGATAATCAGGTCCTGCTGTGCAGATGAGTAATTGAGGAGATAACAACCTTTGTATAGACCAAGATTTCAATGTACTCCATGAGACATCTTGATGTATACCTGTGCTATTTAGAACAGTAAGTACACACACTTTCCACTCTGACATGTTCTGTCAATCACTGACAGGCTTAACTCTTTGAGTGCCAGTGGGGTGTGCAATGCACTGCTCTGCAAAGTGATACGTACCCCTCTGGCACTCAAGGAGTTAAACCACATTTACTGAATCTTCAGAGACCAGAGCTAATTCTTGCCTATTACAGTCATCTAACCTTGGAGCTGCCAGGAATATCAAATCTGAATCCACTGTGTAATCTAGTGTTCAGTTTATATTATTATCTCCCTTTTGTTACTCTCTACTTGCCATCAGTCATTCTCTTTTACCTGAATCAGCTGAGCAGCGGGTAGCCAGCTCAGCTGGTTCAGTGAGTAGAGAAGCTGTGATATATAGCTTCTCTGCCATTCTCTTAGTTTGGAACCCTTTCAGTGCCCCAGGAGTGTGTAATGCACATTCCTAAGGCACTGAAAGGGTTAAAGGGAGCTATGCATTTTGTGGTGCTGAAGTCTTATCACACACTCTCTCTCGGCTCCCCCAGTGGGCAAGTGAGGAAGCAGACAGGATGCGCTGAGACTTCAGGGTTGTTGGACTGCTGGGCATCCCTTAAGGGTAATAGGGATATCCCCCTACCTTGCATCACTCATTCTTAGTGCATATGGTGATGTGTGTCTCCATCGCCAAGGCAATGTGCTCTCCACACATGGCTGACACACTTCGCCACATCAACACAACTTAGGGCATCTCCCCCCTTGGGGTCCCCAAAACAAACTGAACTGTGAGATTTCACACAGGACAGCAACCGAAGTTCCAATATGCTGCTAGGGACAACATTTCTAATAGTCTAGCATCTATGGGGCTGTGCTCACAACTAGAGAAGATTGTGGCTTTGAACACTCAGACTTTCTGATTTTGTCCAGCCCCTAAAATTCACAAAATGGCTGACAGGAGCAATGTTAGGATTACACAATGCAACTCTCTCATATGAGCGGACTCAGTATAACGTGACAGTTGCCGTTTAACTGCATACATGAGGGGTAGTCAATTGTTGGTCCTCCAGCTGTTGGGGACTACAAATGCCATCATCTCCAGCCAAAGGCTGGTTGGGGATAATTGAGTTGTAGTCCTCACAACACCTTGCGGTCTGATAATTGAATAGTACTGGTATTGTGACACTCAGCAGAGCATGTGAAGGAGAAGGAATGACTCATTGTCTCCATTGCATTGATTTGCATTTGACACCTGTTATCAGGTTTGAAAACTAAACTTCCACCACTTCTGGGTTGCTTTAACCCCTTAAGGACCAGAACGAAAGTAATGCATTGCTCAGTCCTCAAACTCATAATGGTTTAATGCAACATAAACCACTGAATGGATGTGCCAGAAAGATGCACAGTGCATTGCAAAGCAATACAACGCACCTGCATTTGGCACTCAAACAGTTTAGATTAGGGCTCCCATAAATCCTGTTTTCATCCCCGCACAGTCCTGGTGTTTGGGAGCCTGACTCAGTGTCCCTGCTAAACCTGGGACTATCTTATGCCCCTAATTTATTCCTAGTGCCAAGTGATTGGCTGTGTATCAGCCAATCACAGTGCTTAGTAACAGGAACACAAGTACTGTAATTATCTCTGTATAGACAGAAGGGAATATACGCTACAGCTACCACCCTGCAAATCCATGCACTCTGGCACTGGGAATTGGCCTGGGAATGGATGTTCTCAAGTTCACTGGGTGCCCATCTCCTCACAAACTTACCGTGGGCCTAAGTAGCCACCCCTGCATACACAGACAGGAGGCCTCAAGATTCCGGTGTTGCTATTTGGATCAACAAAGTTGACCTGGCAAACTCGACAGATGCGTACCTCTCTGGTGCTCTAAGGGTTTAACAAATACCTGTATTCAATAAGCTAAAAATGTGCAGTTCTAGAGTAAGCCAAGTGCACCAGAAATGACAGTTCTCATTGCCTTTAATAGGGTTTACTCCTAGAATGTTATGCAATGCATTGGAGGCTTCTGTAGCATTCCAGGGGTTAAAATCCCCTTTCAAATCAATGTGACTTGGTGCAGTTAGTGTACACCAGAATTACACCTTTTTAGCTTATGAACTATTGCCGTATGGCCCTTATAAAAGAAAAGTGCACCGATGCTGGTGCAAACCAGCTGCACCATGGGGGACAAATAATATTTCTGCTTGCAATGCATTGTAGACCTCTCTAGCATTCAGTGGGTTAAAGCCTCCATAAATCAACTGGAATGTTTGTCACTTTACATAAGTCAATGCAATGGAAGCCCTAGATTAGTTTAATTCCAGCTGATAATACTGACAGGTCTGCTTCCCTGGAACAGACCAGTAGCACTGTGAACCCTGACGGACCAATAGGGGAGCACTGAACAGACCCACCACCCCTGTATATCCCCATTGGTCCAGCAAGGTGGCCACTGAGTTTCCTGTCCAGTAGGATGCAGATATCCATCTATATCAGTTTTGAAAGCCTGGCAGAGTGAGGCCTTGGGAGATGTACACATAACCTGCAATGTTTGTGGCTGAGAACTACATACTTGTGGGTAGTGTTCCAACCTGGAATTCAGTCTTCTGACCCTCACAAAGGGCTGATCATAGCCATTTTGGGGCTGTGGAGTATAGCCCCAGACACAGTTGGAGGACACTTAGTAAAATGTGATAATTGCCATCTAATCTTGACTCGTCACTGTTAGAGACATTTAGTTTATTTTACAGAGAATTCAATTCAGCCTTTTTGTTGTATGAGACATTTTTTCTGTGAAACAGTTCTTGAGAAATTAACCTTAAGTTATGGTGGCACCGTGTGTACTAATTCCCTGACAGCATACTAAACTTACCTCTCACTTCGCTATTAAAAATGCCCTTAATGTGTGGACTCTGTCTAGATTCATTCATAGTAAATGTATGGTAATATTGGTCCCAGGGCCAGATTTCCCAATAGGCAGAGTAGACAATTGCCTAGAGCTCCAAATTTAAAGGGACGCCTCTGCTGTGCTGGCCACACCCACATTCTGAATTGGGGTGTGGAGAGAACAATCTCAATGGCTCTGCACCAGATTATATACCTCTTTAAATGCTATTATTTAAAGGGGATGTATCACCTCAAAAAAAAAAAATGCTACCCTACATTTTGTTAATAAAGTGGTAGTAGGAAAAGGGGAAATTTACTCACCGATATTTCTGTTTCTTCTGTGTCCCTCCACGGCAGTAGAGTGGGCTTTAGTCTCCGCCTCCCAGCTGGTAGGACCAATCATTTTCTTTTAAATATCCCAAGTTCACTCCGTTCATTCAGTTATTTTCTTATCAAAGCTGTAAAAACAAGATATAGTAGGTTAATGAAGGGTGGGTGTGCCGTGGAGGGACACAGAAGAAACAGAAATATCGGTGAGTAAATTTCCCCTTTTCTTCTGTGTCCACTCCACGGCAGTAGAGTGGGATATACACAAGCAGTGTACCAGAAGGGAGGGGAAAGTTACAAAGTCAAGAAAAGACCATAACCCTCAGTTAGAAACAAACGTGAATACAGGATAGGTCAAAGAGGAAAAGAAAAAACTCATTAACCCATACTACCGTCACACAGGTACAACTGCTTCTAGGACTTTCCTCCCAAATCTGGCATCTGCAGATGCCTGGACCTCAAGCTTGTAATGTTTGATAAATGTGGATATGGAGGACCATGTAGCTGCTTTGCAGATTTCCTCTAGGGATGCTTCCGCTCTGCTTGCCCATGAAGTGGAAATGGAGCGCGTAGAATGAGCCTTAATTTTAATTGGCGACTGGATTCCAGCATCACTATAGGCAAGTCTAATGCAATCCCTGATCCATCTAGAAATTGAAGCTTTGGAGGCTGAGCTGCCTTTAAATTTTCCAAAGAAATGGATAAATAGTGAAGCTGATTTACGGAATTCCTTGGTTCTGTCCAGATAATATGACAAACATCTAACCAGATCCAAGTTATGAAACTTCCTCTCTTTCTCTGATGAAGGATTCCGACAGAAGGATGGAAGTACAATCTCCTGATTCATATGGAAATCAGAAATCACTTTAGCTCTAAATGACGGACGTTTTCTTAATACTACCTTGTCTTGGTGAAAGGCGATATATGGTGATTTACAGGAAAGAGCTTGCAGTTCCGCCACCCTTCTGGCTGAGGTTATTGCAGTGAGAAAGGCAGTTTTAAGTGACAAATTCTTAATGGAAATCTTATCCATAGGTTCAAATGATGAGGAACTTGCTAGTTGGTCAAGCACCAGATTTAGGTCCCATGACGGGATAACCTCTCTGATCGTTGGCCACACTTTAGTTAAGGCCTTAACAAATTTCTTAACCAATGAATTCTCAACAAAGGGCTCTGCCAGGATGGAAGAGAGAGCAGACAATTGAACCTTGATAGATGAGGGCTTTAGCCCCAGTGAAAAACCCCTCTGGAGAAAACTGAGTATAGATGCCGAGGAGATGTTGTCTCTCTTAACATCATTCTTCAAACACCATGACCTGAACACTTTCCATACCCTACAATAGATCTTATTAGTTGAGCTCTTTCTTCCCGCCAGAATGGTATCTATCACTTCGCCTGAAAGCCCCTTAAGAGTCAAAGAACACCGCTCAGCTTCCAGGCCGTCAGTTTCAAAAATGATGGGTTGGGGTGGTAAATAGGACCCTGAGATAACAGATCTCGGGACACTGGAAGAGTCCAGGCTGGTGCCACTGACATTTGCACTAACTGAGGATACCAAGCCCGTCTTGGCCAATTTGGAGCGACAAGAATTACTCTGACCTGATCCTTTCTTATTTTCCTTAGGACGTCTGGTATCAGAGGGATGGGAGGAAAGACATAAGCAATCTTGAACTGCCATTTTTCCTTCAGAGCATCCTGGCTTAGGGCTCCTGGATCTTTCCACCTGGAGAAGTATCTTCTGCATTTCCGATTTAGATTTGATGCCATGAGGTCCAGTTCTGGCTGACCCCACAATTTCACAATCTGATGAAAAACAGAATCCTTCAGAGACCATTCCC